>OU426989.1:852721-3252721 GCA_911387755.1 Chrysotoxum bicinctum
CCCAACAGTTCTGACCCAGGAGCTCCAATTCATGACCAAACACAACACCCCCGTTTGTTCGCTGACTGAAATTCGGAGCCTTACACACAGCTTGTTTTATTCCATTTCAACATCTACTCGTACCACTACACCATTTATTGAAAAACACTTAAGTATATTTTTTTCAGAACTTGCTATACAACAATATGTGTCTAAATAAATAAAAATAAATATGGGAGTGCAACAGCTCGAAGAGAACCAGGAACTAGTGACTTACAACTCTTAACCATCCCTGTGTGCGTGTTACCAGAAATGGAGGGGACCTACAATTTTCTGCCGATTACGAACGGCTAATGAGCAGCACTTTTCATGACAAGAGAATGAGATACTCTTAGAGGATTTGTCAATTCCTCGTAGAGGCAGAATCGAACACAAGACCTTCTTTATGACAGTCCAACGCACTAACCACTATGCGAAAGGGTACTATACAACAATATGTGTCTAGCTACAATATTAAAAAAAAAAAAACAGATCTATTTTAGTAGATATTTTAGCAATTTAATGCATTTTTCTAATTACACCCACGTCCTTATATATCTTAATATTAAATTACGAAATACATATATATAAGAGCAAGTACGTACGTGTACGGTCAATATTGTGCATTTTATTTGTTTTTTAATCATAAACAAGAATAAACTTCATGCGTACCTATGCAGTTTAGAAATAAACGGAGGTTGTCAGTGAAACTGGTCTGATTATCTTTAACGAGTATATCAAAAATAATTCAATTGAAAAATTTAACCGCAAATTTATTATGTGAATCACTCAAGGATTAAGTCTGAAATATGATACATTGGACATTTGAGTTTTCTAATGAAAATGTATAGATAAGATTGACACATTGATAATATTACACACAACTCAAGTTTCTTAAGTTGAATCGGAAGCTATGAAAGTAGCTAATAATACATACGAGTATATAGGATGTATATATACTATTTACAATCTGAAATTACTGCTTTACAAATCAATAGACAACTAGTCGTATCTGCAAATTATTCCAAGAACAGTTTTATAACTGATCCAAAATATATATCTACACTTTAAATGAGTGAAATTAATGATTGATAATAATTTAAATTAATTAAATGATTGAAAGTTATGTGCTAACTTTACATTCAAAACCAAATAAAATGAGATATAAAATCTATTTCAATCTTTAACTGTATTATGTATTTATCATTGTTGAAAAAAATAATACTTTTTTTAATACTTCTAATATAAACCAAAATAATCATTTCCATATATGTATACGAATTATTGGAACTAAAATTGATAGCCCTAATACTCCTTGTAGTACCCCTTGGCATAATGGTTAGTGCGTTGGACTGTCATGCGGAAGGTCTAGAGTTCGATTCTCAGCCGCAGCAAGAAAGTTTTTTTCAGGGGTGTACTCCACCCAGGAATGGTTGAGAGTTGTAAGTCACTAGGTCCTGGTTTACTCCGAGCTGTTGCACCACCAAATTTATTTATAATACTCCTTCATAATTTGTCAATGAAAGATAAAAAACTAACTCAGGTCTACTTTTTTAAGTATCAATTTAAAGTAAGACTTTATATGCCTTGTGAATAAAAATATATTTCGAAGGATGAATCAAAAAGTAGGCGTTAAAATTGCATTTGTGTGTATATTTTCGGCATTCTTTTACAATTGTTTTCAATATTTAGTTTTAGAATAAGAACTTGAGGTACAATTTTGTGTATTCTTTTAAAGAATCGAATTTTCCCTTAAAACGTGCCCAAGGATTATTTTAAAAAATTCTATAAATTAGTATGGTTTTTATAGTTATGTACCTCCCATAGAACCATTTTTATAATGTGCACTATTTAATTTATTTCTCATATATATATATATCATAATTTTTATTAAGTGAAGAATTTTATTGATGTTTAAATTTAGGTAAAAGCGGAATTACTGCATTTTTAAGTTTCGAATAATATTGACGTTATCGAATAGCAGCAATACAGATCGGGTAAAATTCATACGTACGTAATTTGATTCAATCGATTAAGATGCTGTTAATACAAGATTATGTAAAATAAACTCGATATTATTAAGTTTCGAGATCAGAATTTTGAAAACGCAGAATATCTGCTTCCATATTTCAAGGGAATTAAGATTAATGTCCAAACTTATTGTTGCTTTGTACATTTGAAAATTAATTTACTATCAATATCGAATAGTTTACTGACTTATCCTTATCATCACAAAAACTTGGTTTAATACTAAATGTTTATTGCCTTTGATAATCTTATCGAATAAAGTGGGTCAACAATAGTCTTTTTAAAAGGACAACTATTTTAAAGTAAATTTTGCAGTAATATTTAAGTTCTAGTCGAGCAAGTACCTAATAGTAAAGTTGCTCTATTTGTTTTATTTTGCTGCAATGTCAAAACTAACAATAATATTAGTTTTAACTACAATAGTTTTACAATCACAATCAATTTCGATTATTAATAACGTAACAATTTCAAGTAATTTCTTTCAAGATGTGTTTTTAAGAAATATACGGTCCGATTTAAACATATCACGAATAACAAATGTAGATGTTATGAATGCACAAAAATGTATCCTGCAATTACAAAATATTGTGAATCAATTTCCAAGTGTTAAAGTTGCTCCATGTAAGTATATTAATTCTATGGTTTAATTGTTATTGTTATCCTCACAACGGCGAACGATTTCTTACTAAAGGACTATTCACATGAGAGCGACCAACGACCAACGAATAAAAAAACAAATTGGATTTAAAACATATATAAACATAGATTCTTCACAAAAACTCTACAAAAGGGTAGCAATCTAGTATAATTTAATGTTAATTTATAAAAATTTGCGTTGTAATTGCTAAAATGAGAGAAATTTGAGAAAATAAATTGGTCGTAGCGATCATATTGCAATTCGCGACGACCAATTTATTTTCTCAAATTTCTCTCATTTTAGCAATTACAACGCAAAGTTTTATAAATTAACATTAAATTATACTAGATTGCTACCCTTTTGTAAAGTTTTTGTGAAGAATCTATGTTTATATATGTTTTAAATCCCATTTGTTTTTTTATTCGTTGGTCGCTCTCATGTGAATAGCCCTTAACTCTTACTCTTTTCACCGAACAATGGAATTCTTTCAAAATTTAAATTTTTGTATCAATATTACGCAACTTTACGGTTTGATTTGAGTTCCTTAAAAATCCTGTCAATCATATGCAAGAATTTATTTTGCATTATGATTGCATCAAATTAATAAAGTTCGTTTATCTTTTATTTTTTTTAGTGACGTTTACTAATTGCTTCATCCGTTGGAAGGAATAAGAAATTGAATTTTCACTTTGTTTTTTTTTTAATATTCAGTTGACAATTATTAATTTAGGTAGACATAGGATATAAAGAAAAGAATACTTAGTTTTTGTAGTAGAATTTTAATAAACCTTACTTTCCTATTCCGCGAACATTTCGTTTTTTTTAATGTCAAAGTACTCGTATAATTTGGGTCTTAACTTCTATTCCATGGTCTTGTTAAATTGGGGAATAGTAGTGAAATAATTTTTTGTATTTATTGAGCTGTTGGTATTTATTGAAAGAACTTCTGAACTTCTATAAATACTCCCCAATATCTACGAAAAGTGCTACTTTTGTTCTTTGTAAAACGACAGCACATAAGTTAGAACTTCGTTGTTTATAGGAGTATTTCGATAGTTATAAGCTAAGCTTTGGAGCGGGTTATACGATAGAGTCTAACAAAGGCTCAGATTTATGATCGACAAAAAACGAGAGAGATTTTTATGTTTGCAACTTAAAAATGTTCTTGCATGTACCATACTTAAAAAATTATGTCATCATTTGGGGCAAGCGTATTTAATGATTTTATCTCATTTCACATTGATTGATAAACTCCGCAACACATTATTCATCATCATTAAGAAGTTACAGGAGTTTATTGCCCATCATAGTGAAAATAACATTAGTAATAAGACCAAAACAATATATTTTTTGCTTTTAATTTGTAAGTCTTCAATACCATTTACTTATTGATTTTTTTATTATTAAAAGTTTTGGATTCATGGGGAAAATTTCCATCAGGAATCCTATATGGACACTTAAGAGATCTTGGAAACTACGATCAGTGCGTTAAGACTTCAGTAGAACTTAATGAGACAGTAGGTATCGCAACTGGAAAATATTGCACGGCATCTTTTCCCTTAACATCACCAACCAAGTTCTCCGAAAACGATTTATCCTTGCTTCGAGAAAATCCGTTAGAAGACAAATTAAATGTACGAAGCTTTATTAATTTAAAAATAGGGGTGTGTATTCCAGATGCTTGTAGTCCACAGCTGATTACTCAGGTTTTTCAAAGAGTATTATCAAATGTATTGAATGGAACACTTGCAGACGTCAAAGTTTCGGGTTGCTCTATTGATAAAAAACCTGAATACGAAGCACTGGATATATTTGCAATGTAAGTATCTACAGATTTATTCTTTTAATGTTCAAAACTCATAAGATTTCTTTTGGATAGTGTACTGTTCTCGACATTTGGTGGAATGATGGTCTTGAGCACCTTTTATGATTGTTTTATGAGTTACTTTGAAAGTAATATTTATCAAAATCAAGTTGAAATTTGGTAAAACTTTTTATATTCTTAGAAAAACCAATCCAACTGTTACTTGCATTTTCGGTTATAAACAATGGAAGAAAGTTGTTTATGATCAATACTAAAACGTCACAAAATTCAATAGATTGTTTGACTGGTATCAGAGTGTTTTCGATGATGTGGGTCTTACATTGCCACAATTATATGTGTTATACAGGCCAAAACTTGACCAATGCTAAGGATGCCCTGAGTGTAAAAATAAATTCTTTTTTCTTTGTCCAAGATGTATGTTTAAATAACAAATAATTCTTATCATTTGTAGTGGTACAAACAATTTTGGTCTATGTCCGTTTTAATGGGTACTGTATCTGTTGATTCGTTCTTTTTGCTCAGTGGATTACTCGTAGCCTGGCTGGGTTTGCGAGAATTGGACAAAACGTTGGAAAATTAGTTATGTATAATCTACAACCCGTGTCGTTAATGTATTTTGATTTAATTCTAGGAAAGGAAAACTCAACGTAGCAATGATGTATGTTCATCGGTATATACGCCTTACTCCTGCTCTAGCAGCAGTTATCTTATTTTATGTTTCATTAAATAAATTCATTGGAAGTGGACCACTGCGGGAAACTTATATTAAAGTTCATGATTCCTGCAAAGAGACCTGGTGGGCCACTCTATTGTATGTGCAGAACTATGCAACGCCTAGTAAGATGGTAATTTTTTTAAGAATTAATGTTCAAGAATTATTATTATTTTCTTTTTCCAAAAGTGTATCATACAGTCCTGGTATTTAGCAATAGATACTCAATTATATGTCCTTTCCCCATTGATTCTTATACCGTTATGGAAATGGGGAAGAAAATTTGTGCCGGTTTTAGTGGTCCTTTCACTACTGTCAATTGGCTGCACAATTGCAATCTTTTTTTCTAGAGGTTACACAAGCTTAATAGGGTAAGTTTAAACCCAGTTCGATCTCATGCAAATCAAAATGTTTAAAAGTAAACTGCCTTATCTCTAGTAAAATTAAAAAAAAATGAAATCATACTAAAAGTAATGTGTATATCCGTTGAATATGAAAACTATGAAAACTAATATATTATATATTCTATATATGTACATATGAAAAAATCCAGCGTACCTTAAGATTTTCGTTAAAAAAAAATTCAAATCATTAGAACACCAAAACAGTTGATGTTTTTATAATCAAAGTAACGTCAGAAATGTAAATCAAGTCGCGTTACTAAAATTCATCAATGCATCAAAAATTAATTCATAAAAATATGTCGAGTTTCTACACAGGTGCACAAAAAAAATAAAAAAGTAGTTAATTTCAAAAACCGAACCTACATATTCTTACGTATTTTGACGCGCTGAATTTGAATTTCAAGTTAGAATTGGTCCACCACCCTTCAGTTTTTTCAAATCGTAAAAAACTAACGATAAGTTCATCGACCATTTTTTTTTCGGAACTGTTCACTATTTTGTACGTTTAAGTTAAGAGAGTAAAGTATCACTTACTTTTTGCTATATGTCTTTATTTCATAACTTATACATCAATTTAGTGTTTAAAATATAAAATAAAATAAAAGTCCGAGAAACGTACATGAAATAAGTTAAAATTTTTTATCAATTTTCGTTTAAAATAAAAATTCATTTTAAATAATCTATTTAGTGGAATAAAAAATTATACTTAATACAGTTACTTTTTCAGCACTCACTCTCTGGATAACTTCAGGTTTCTAGGCATTTCTAAGCTTTTTTTGAGTGTGCTCTTTAATTTTCTACATCTAAAATA
The DNA here is from genome assembly GCA_911387755.1 of Chrysotoxum bicinctum. Taxonomy (NCBI): domain Eukaryota; kingdom Metazoa; phylum Arthropoda; class Insecta; order Diptera; family Syrphidae; genus Chrysotoxum; species Chrysotoxum bicinctum. Next base: position 859,157 of record OU426989.1, read on the forward strand.
AAAATTACGCTGTCGAACATTTTTTTAAATCCTCGATAAGTTTGTAAATTTTTGAGGCACATTAACTTTTCTGGGCTGAATATTTTCGTTTTTTCTTATATAGAATATGCACAAAAAATTTTATTACGATATATAAATGCATCAAAAAGTTATGAAAAGAAAAGTGTAACGATCTAATTTTCGAAAAGAGCGAGAGACGTGTTTTTCTTAGTTCACCATTTCAATATTATTAGTGGCACACCCAAATATCAACATAGATTGTACTTAGTGAAGTAACTACAATAATTATTTCAATTTTCAGGTGGATCAAATATTGCATCAAAAAGTTACAAAGTTTTGAAATAAAAAACATTGAAAGGGACAAATTAAATTATTAAATTTCGCTGTTTTCACGTAATAAAATAGCTGTATATATTCAAAACTAAAACATTTTGTGTTGAAATATACATATATGTAGATCATCTTTCTATCTAAGCCCTATTTAAAAAATTACACCAATAACAACTATTTTAATGAACTATATTTTTATATCTGCTAGTGACATACAATCCTAAAGTACGCTGGATTTCCTCATACATGAGATTATAGATTTCAATACTATAGGATTATAAATATCAACATTTTTGAATTGAAGTTCTTTTAGCGTTATATTTCGTTGTTTAATTTTCATAAGGATCATTACATTAATTTTATTAATTTACAGGTTTGGTGAATCGGAACGGACAAGAATAGTTTATACTCCTACTCACACCAGATATTCAGTATGGATGGTCGGAATTTGCCTTGGATATTTTATGCACTTAAACAGACAAAGGTCTTTGAGACCTCCAATGGTTGGGAGTTTAATAAATTTAGTAACATTTTAATATATACATATATGTAATTAAATTCACTTTTAAGGTTCTTCGAATGCTTGGGTGGATTGTTTGTTTTGGTACTTTGCTCTCCATCATATTTGGACCTTACTTTACGATACGCTCATCTCAATCTGCATCTGTTGGACATGCAGCAGCGTATGAATCATTAAAACGTGTTTCCTGGAGTTTGGCATTAGCTTGGATTGTGTTTGCCTGTCACTTTGGATTTGGTGGAATAGTTAACTCTATTCTATCACATCCTTTTTGGCAGCCCTTGGGACGTTTAAACTATTGCATGTACTTGGTCCACATTGCTGTGCAAACTATAATCTTCGGAACAATTCGCACAGATGTATATTTCTCCGACTATAGACTTGTAAGTTCCTCCTTCTTAATTGAATATTTTTTTTTTAATTTTGAAATTTATTAAGTATTTAAATTTCTGGAGTACTTTTGGAATCTCTGTTTTGGTGTCAATAGTGCTTTCATTAGCATTCGAAGCACCAATACTCGTAATAGAAAAAGTCTTATTTGCTAGGAGCACGCAAAAGGAAAATATGCATTCAGCGGTTCTCCCATCCGTTCCAAATAAAGTTTATATCGATGGAACCGATTCTAAAAAGGTGTAAGCTTAAGCAAATATATTAAGGAACTTATTTATTTTTAGCTTGTTAAGTATTATTAAAGCATTTAATATAAATAAATAAATAATGCAATTGTAAGCATGTTGAAAAATTTAATATTACCAATATGGTTGAGCATCCAGCTAAGACAAAACGAAAATTCGAAATATATACGAATAATATAAAATACGAATTTTTAAAACTATTGAAAAACATAATAAATGAAAGTGTAAGAAACTTTACAAAGTCGTCATCCAATTCTACTTTGGTTTCTTTAAAAATATTGGTGAGAGTTTTGTTAAGGCTATGATTTACTGGGTCCCAAAGGTCTAAGATGATAATAGTATGTTTTGTACTCTAAATTGGGCTTTTAAATTGTATTCGTATAATTTTATAATACAATGCGATACAATTTTCTAGAAAAAAAGAACAAAGAACAATTATTACAAATAGATCTGACTTTATTGATTAGAAGTACGAAGATCCGAGGAAGCCTTCATGTTAAGAATACCATTTCCCAAAAAATTGAACACGACCGACTCAGTTGGTATTGCCATGTTCAAAGGAGAGATCCTGAGAACCCCGTCAAAAAGGCAATATCATACAACGTTCCAATTCGGAATAAAAAGAAAGGTAGGCCTAAACACTCCTGGTACAAACAAATGCAAAAACACCAGCATTCAGTTGGCCTCAGAAATGGAACAATACAAAACCGGGAGGCTTGCCGCCGATTTCTGAGGTCAACCCGGCGAACCCCACAGGCGGATCACTAGTGTGAAGCAGATACGTGGGAGAGTTATGATCCCCTCGACATCAAGATCATAACAGCGCCGAAGAAAAGGAAGAAGAAGAAGATCTGACTTTATTGAAACTTCCTTTTTTGGATCAGGTAAGATTTAAGCTTATACTTTCCATAATATTGAAAGAAAACATCTTATTAATATAGTATTAAATTAAAGGTTTTCATGATGTATAATAGGTTATTAATTATTTTGAACACGGGATGTATTCCACCAATATAGTTGTGCAATTGACCGATAAAATACTGTCAACAATATCAGCACTCTCCAAAACACAATATATTAACCGTAAAGGTATCACAACTATACCATGAGCCATATCCATTAATATTCCTTGACAAATTACCATTGAATTACTAGATAGAACTGGAAAACTTTCATTTGTAAAGGGTGGGCCAAATACAAGTTTCTTTTGAAATATGTAATCAAATGAAAATATGCATTTCCATTACATCTTTGTGCAGAATTCTCCTCAGGGAAGTGCCTGAAATGTTGAGTTGTTGAGATCAATGACGAGTGTACTCATGAATTGAGTCCCACACTCTCGGCTACAGCAGCCACATTCTCGTCTGTGCGCACCCGTATGACGACGGAGACCATGAGTGTTGTCCACTCTTCCAATCTTCTTTTCACTATTTGGGCTTAAAGCGACTCATTTCATTTCACGGAGGTATGATAATGACTTTCTGTCAAGATTTCGAACGGGAAACAGCTGTCAGTGTCAAAACAACCTATGATTTAAAAAGAAACCACTAGATGGCTCACCCTCTATATACTCATATGTCCGATAAAAAGAAACACATTAACCAGAGTGTTTGTAGCTTTACATACGGTTATTTCTAACTTATAATATGTATGAATTACATGTATGAATAAGTTATAAGTTACTAGATAATCAATCTTATCACATGCTCTATTATTGTAATATATTCTACGAATCCCGAAAAAAGTACCGTAGCTCGCCTCTTTTAAAAAATATTTTGAAATCTGAGTTTGTGAAAAGTGGTATAACAACCTCCGAATTGCGTAGCAATATTTCTGTTATGATTATTTTTTTTTTTAGAATCCGAAATACGAATTTATAACGATGGGGCTTATCACAGTCTAAATACATCGACTTAATGCTAAACTAACTAAAAATCAAAATCGATTCCGTTTTAATTACCACTTCAAATTCATATTTTATAATAGGTCGCGTTATATTTACCTTTAAACAAATAAACTACACGACGGGGTCGTTTGAATTTGCTCTTATATATCTAATATAATATGAACTAAAAGGAACATTAAAATTAAAAAAAAAACATACATGCCATTACAAAGCTAACTTATCGGAGGGCGGGGCTATCATGAGATCTAAATGTATTAATTAAATCGTGACAAACGCATTTTTCTTAACTATTATAAAAAAAGTTTAATCTTATCTAAGACTTTGAGGTAAAACAATAAAAGGATAACTATCTCCAAATTTATTTCTAGTCGAAATAAACCCATCGCTTGTCTAGGGTCAAACATTAATAATAGTCATGCGGATAAAATTATTTATACTTTTAATTTTTTTTTGGGGAATCGCTAGCCGTGTGGATTCGAAGTCGGTTGTGAACAATTTTACGGTTTCAAGTGATTTTATTCAAGATTTATTCATCAATGAAATTCAATCGAACTTAGACATATCTGACATTGTTGGATCGATTGGTTCAGAAATTATACAGGCACAAAAATGTGTTTTTCAATTAAAGGAAATAGTCAATCAATTCCCGAGCCTGAAGGTTGCAAGATGTAAGTGTTGATATAAAGCGTTCGTTATAAATTATTAAATGTTTGCAATCGTGTTTACTTTTGTTTTTCAAAGAGTGTGAATGGTGAGGAATTATGAGAGAAGTCATTAGAAGAAAATGAAGAAGAATTGATTTTTTTTATTAATAGATATTTAGTTTATGAAAGTACCTTTTTATATTGGAGTGCATAGTGAGCACGTTTTTTTTCAATTAAAAGCTGGCACAATTCTCTCTTTCTGGCCTTGCATATTCTTTGAGTTTGATTTGATAAGACTAGCCAAAGGGTCCTGATAGCTAGTGCTAAATCTTAGCAGTTATTGATGTTCTAATTTATTATGTGTCAATAAAGTTTAATAATAAAAATAATGATTTGATAAGAATATCAACTTTACCAAATGATAATATCATAGAAGAATTAAAACTAAAAATTTAAGAGCTTTTTTCCCCCTTTCTTCTGTTTTCTTCACCAAAAATTTATAACGTATGTGTGTTAAATCCAAAGGTTCTACAATCTCATAGTTTTAGAAAATTACAACCTTTTACTTGCGATATATAAGTACTATAGGGCAAGTTCTGCTTTTGGGAAAAAACCGAACTCGAGATTTTGAACAAAGTTCACATAACGATGATAGCGAAGACGAAAAAAATGGCTACGGCAATTCCGTCTGTCTGTCTATATGTCTGTATGGCTGTATGCCTGTAAATCGATCTAAAGCCAAAACTACTTAAGGTATTTTCTTCAAACTCTGTACTTAAAGGTCTTCGGTGATTCCATTGAGGAGATATTGAAATTTTGTTTTTAGTTCCAAAACTAAAGGTAAGATTTTTCATTACCGGTGTATGACACCCGTATAATAAAAAATCTTATATACCTCGAAAACGACCCTAACGATTTTGATAAAACAAAAAATAAGGTTTGCTATTATGGGTATGGACTACGTTTTGGTCAAACAAAATTTTAGGAAAAAAAAGTTATCAGCGGTAACTGTAATAGAACCGTTTTTTTTTTATTTTCAGCTTTCTCATAATGATTTTAATCAATTTGTTTTAATAAGTCTCCTTAAATTTAAAATAATATTGTACCTATATAAAAAAAATTCGAACAAATATTTTTTGGGTTTTTTTGAAAAAAATTACAATTTTTTTGAAAACATATATCATCAAAACGTTTGATCAATAGTAAACTTTTCGTGCGTACTTGTGATGCTGTACCGAGCTCAGCAGTCAGTGCAATCATATGTGAATTTCGACCACATTAAGTGTAGTTCAATCAATTTTCTCCCAGACGCAGACATAAATATATTAAAACTAAACGCAATTATATGGCCGGTCAGGAAAAACAAATTAATTTCAAAACAAATATAAATAATCGCCGTTAAAGAAATTGGCCCAAAATTTTAAACATTTAAAACCTACTTACTCTAAATCAATTTTAGAATGGGAGTCGACTCTAAATATTGATTAAAAAACGAGAACCGACTTTTTGTTAATTTTAAAGGACATAAACTATACTTTAACGTTAAAGAGCTCGTCTTACTTTAACAGCAGCAAATAACTAGTTTATTTTAAAAGTATACTTTATCCATATTGACATCATTTCACATCAAAGCAAATCGAAGAAAAAATGTTTACTGATGTTTTATTCGATTTTTTAAAGATGTTCTTTGTTGATAGACTGAATCACTGAATATTATAAATTCGAAACAATCATACAAAAGTGCTCTACGATTAACAAATCTGTACATACAAATGTACATATCTTATGTATGCATGCCGAGACGAGTATAGCTAAATGAATCTGCACCTTGGAACAACAAATTGAGTTTTTATGCTGTGAATTTGCGATTTATACTTTATTTCCATCTAAAATAATGTAAATTCTTTATAAACAATCAAAATCAGTACGGAGGTAGTATGTAAAATGTACTTTTTTCTGCGAAAAACTATTTGGTTTGAAGTTGGTTGTTTTTTTTACTTTTTGTTTGTGTTTTTGTAGTTGTGTGAGTTATGTATCTGTCAAATTAAGGGTTGTTCAATGCAAATTCGCTTAGGTTCTGTTGTAAAACCCACATTTGTTAGAAAAGTTGTCTAACGAGATTAAAATTAGGAAAAAGTTAGACAAAGTCTCCAAGCTAAACGACTGCGTTAAGTAGAGCCGGTTTTATTGCTTAATCGAGAACTCTTTAAAATTTTGCGCCATTGTGTTCAGCGACGAAGCTCATTTCTGGTTGAATGGATACGTGAACAAGCAAAACTGACGTATTTAGAGTGAAGAGCAGCCAGAAACATTGCAAGAGCTACCAATGCATCCAGAAAAAGTCACTGTTTGGTGCGGATTATGGGCTGGCGGAATCATTGGGCCGTATTTTTTCAAACATGATGCGAATCGCAACGTTACTGTGAATGGTGAGCGCTACCGTGCGATGATAACAAGCTTTTTTTGGCGCAAAATGGAAGAGATTGACTTGCATGTAATGTGGTTTCAACAAGACGCTACCACATCCCACACAGCACGCGTAACAATGGACCAATGTAGATGAGTGTTCGGTGAACAGTTTATTTCACGTTTGGGGCCGGTCAATTGGCCGCCTAGATCGTGCGATTTAACGCCTCTAAACTATTTTTTGTAGGACTATGGTAAGGTTCATGGCTATAGCGACAAGCCCGCTTCGATTGACGCACTGGAACATTGAAGCATTTCTTCGTGAGATAACCGCCGAAATATTAAAAAGAGTATGCCAAAATTGGACTAAGCGGATGGACCATTTGAGGCGCAGCCGCGGCCAACATTTTTATGAAATAATCTTTAAACATTAAACTATATCGACCGTACTATCGATTCATGCATTTTTTTGAATTGTATGTGTTTTTTTTTAGCTCTTAAAAAATCACTCTAGTTCATATTTTATTAGTTTTTTTATATTTTTTGTGCTTGTTTTTAAAATGCCTATTTAAACTATTTTCCCCTGCGCCTATTATCACTATTTAGTAAGACACATTCATAAAAAATCAATTTCAATTTGCTTTCTATTTGCCACCATAAGTCTGAAGTCCGACACCCAAATCTAAGATGAACGAACGAGAGGAAAACTATATTAGAGAAAAAAATTCCCAAACGTGAAAATTTTAAGATTAATGTAACAGACTTATTACTTTGTGCTTAAAAAAAAGAATACATAACAATTTTGGTAAGCAATGCCATTTAATTTTGAAAGGTTTGAATGTAAGAACAACTACTAAAGCAAGCTACCAGCTAATTTGTATAGGCTGGAGTTATGAGTTATAACCATTTCACGATTGCCAAGTTGATCATCAGATCTAGTATGTTCACCCTTATTCTGATAGTCCTTTTAATAAAACGCCTTTAAAACTAGAAACCAAAATTTTCTTTCGATAAGCTCCTATAAAGTTTAAATAGAATTGTGTAACCAAATTTTCAAAAAAAAAGATTATTTCGTTTAATCATTTCTTACGATTATTGGTATACGCATATAAAAACTCCTTCAACCTTTCATTAAGGCGATCATGTACCACGCACTCATGAACTTAAGAAAAAGTTTGAAAAGCTATCTACGTGGAATCAATTAATGTATCAATTCGCATTCATGTGCAAATTAGACTTCGCTAATGGTGAGAAAAAGTGAAATTTATGAGTTATCTTTCTTTCGACAGATGAATTTTTATAATTCTAAATGTAAAAGAGGCATTGAAATAATACATACAATTACATGTATAAAATAAGAATGATATTCATTAACAAGGATTAAAATCATTTTAATTTAATACTAGGTTAAAGCGAGGATTTTGTTAATTTTAATCGAATTTAATAACAAATAATAAAAAGGTTCCGTTTACTTAGTATTTTGCAAAAATTGGCATTATTATTCATTATTTCAGGTCTGTTTAGAATCAATTTATTAAAAAATATACCTTAGTATGATACTAGTGAGAAAATATTTCAAACTAAGAAAAAGTTATTAAACTGCTTCAAATGTAGAATATTGTTAAGAAGTATCATATTAACATCTTAACACTAGACTGTTTAAAATTTTGCCCCAATGAAACATGGAACGTTTAAATAGCCCATTAATTACAATTGAGATAACTAATCTTTTTTGTTCCGTAAAAAATTAAAATTAAACGCACTTAAATATAAATTCATTTTTATTGAAAATTATATCACCAAATTACTAATCAATCCTTAAATAACACAAACATTCATTGAACACGCGATCAAGATTATCTAACCTAGATAATGCATAAGGTGACCGACTGCGGAATATGATTCATAAGGAGATATTCATGAAGGTTTGTTTTAAGCAAATCAATCCCAAGAATACAAATAGAATAGGAAACTTTTCAAGCCTCTGATGGCATATTTGTGTTTGTTTGTATAAAGAATATAAGCCAATATTAAATATAATCATTATTACTACTACTACCAGGCCATACAAGTATATTTACATTTATTTTTTTTTCATAAGCATTATTCACGTCTGTTTTATTTTTAACCTAAAGATGGACATTGAGGTTACTTTAAACTTTGAACACTTTGCCTGCGTCACTAGCACGCCTTGATATTAATCTTTTATTATATCAATTCTTATTCATTCAACTTATCACATCAATTAATTAATGGTAATAGAAATCGTCAATTTAATCATTTATTCTACTTTTGCATTTTGAGATAACCATATTGAGTTTTTGTTGTTGTTAATTTTGAATGAGATAAAGGTACACAGACGTTTTGGATTGAATGATCAATCTACTTCATTACGTTTGAATAAAATGTGTTTATACATTTTTTTTTAGTTTTTTAAATAATTTATTAGTGACTTGGGTAATTATTTAAAAGAGATTATGTGTTATTTGTACGCCACTACAAAATTAATCGAAGATATAATTTAAAAAAATTGAAGTTAACATAATGTGTCAATTAATGATTATAGAAAAAGTCTCATAGTTTGAAAACAACCTTAAGATTATCTAAAATGTGTGACAATATAACTTAACTTTGTTTCAAAATGTTGAGCTCTTTCACCTTTCATTGCTTATACACACGATGGTGACTGACGTGGAAAGGAATACAACTTTAAAGAAATACACCTATCGGAAGGAGACCATTAAAAGCCCTTTGCAACCTCCGCATCCTGATACCAGAATATATCAACCGAATCGATCAATAAAAACATTTACAAAACTACGCGTTACGCGTTGATCAGACACACTTTTTCAGGTTACTTTGGTCATTGATTTTTATCTTCTAAGGAATTAGTTTGTAAGAACCTCAAACTGTACGAGTGAACAGATTGATGGTGTTATTTCACAAATCAAAAAATTTGTTTTGAGCGGGTTTGTTACAATTTTTTCTTTAATGACAACATAATGCTTCACAGATCTAATATTTAGTTTAAAAACAAATAAAAATCAATGTTTGTTGTAAATCGACTAGTTTCAGTTGTATACATATAAGCAAATATTAAGATACAAACTCATCGAAAACATTCGATATGATTGATGAACGAAACCTATGACTTAAATTTTTCTTGCATCCTTAATGCTAAGATATTTAAATGAAGGTAGTTGTATAAAACCAAAATTTAGCAAGTTTGAAAAACATATGTACAAAGTTATTGCAGCCAAACCTCATTATGTGCTCATATGTCAATGAATTCAGATGGAGGCAAAGACACTTTTATTTTTTTTTTATTTTTTTTTACATTATATTATTGACTAAGGAAGTTCATTAATGGAGTTAAAATAATAATCAAAACCTTAAGATTAAGGCTTTAAAAATGTACTAATTGTGCGCACAAATTACTGAGTAGAGATAAGAATTAACTACGTCTGAAGATAATCAAATATAATATAATCATAGATTAAACAAAAAAATAACAATAAAACTAAAAATCATTTCGATTCGTATCAATATAATTTTAAAAGCTATTTAAAAACTAAAAAGCAATCCACATGTTCCATCTTAATCTTGTATGTTTTTAATCTAAAAACACATTTGTTTGAAAAGAATCAATTGCGTGTAGGTACATAAATCACCGACATTAATATCATTTATATTATATGTATCTATCTTAAGCTCAAAGTATAATTGCTTTTTTGTTCTTCATTTGTCGTTGGCCATCTCATACATTTTGAAAGTATATGCACAATTGTTTTACAAGTTTTAATTAAAGTATGAAATGCGCAGTTGATAGGTTTGTTGAAACGATCTCCGATTTCTCGGTATGAATTTTCGAAAAAATTTTAGCATCCATTTTTTTTTTTGTCAAATGCATTTGGAAGAAAATTCACTGACGTTGATCAAATAGATTTTCTGGAAGCAGGACGATTGCCAACGTCTCAGTTATTATACATATACATATGTATATTAACAAATGTTTCCTATTTTTCAAAATTTGTTTGTGTTTGACAATTCGACTAAATACAAGAATCATGATATGCTACAACGTACAATGCTTATAAAATAAAATGCAAGACTGAGTCGCACGAACTTGCTCTTATCTAAGAACTAGCGACGCGCCCCGGCTGTGCACGGGAAGCACTTATTAATAGTGGGATGATTGGGCGGGATGATTAGGGAGGTCATGTGGCTAAGTCTTAGGTGATATTAATAGAAATGGTAGAGTGCCTTGCTACGCCCCATCCAGCTAAAAAAAACATACATTTATTTTAGCCAAATGCAAAATTATGTTTCTTTTGGGGAAAAAGAGTAAACAAAAAGTCAGTTGATCCGATGGCTGAGCTAGTCTTAAGATTTCATCAAAATCGGTCACGATGTTTTGAAGTTCATAGGAAATATACACACATACACACATCGAATTTCATGTACAAATATTTAAGGACTTGGAAAAATACTTTTTTTTTGATAAATGTTCCTCAATTCAGCAGAGCCTAAGAGCAGGCAATGGAATGCTGATTCTAATACAAAATATGTATATTGCACAACAGATTCAAACGAGCCTGCTGTTATGTTTAAGAGACATAAAATTAAAAAAAAAGTGTTCTACATACAAGAATGAATCTTATAAACTTAAATCATAAATGTTTTAAAGGTTCATTTCATCTTTAGTTGTTAGAGCTGGCAAAAAGAATGACATGTGATTTTGTATACAAATATGAACTTATGCAAGCACAAAAATTTTAAATCGGTGAAGAAATTTAGAAAAAAAAATAAGTTTGTGCCATTCGCAAATCTATTTATCAAAATTTAAAATCAAAATAAATAGACAAAACCCAATCTCAAGCTTATTAAAACTATAAGCAAATACATTTAAAATATATAGTTTAAATCAATTTGCGTTTGGGTGAAATTTATTTAAATCTTGTTAAATACATTTGAGGCATTGAGAGCAGAAGTGGCGTAACCCTCATTTGTTTCAATTTTGACTCTATAATACACAATGGTCAAAAATAAAATTTCTTTCAACGCAGAAGTGACGTTTCTTATATTTGCTCATAAATCAATACAAAAATGCTGAAACATTGTTTCTGCACGGAACTTTTCCTAGAGCAGAAATGGTGTAACCCACTTGGGCAAAATAGAAACCGTCCGTTTTGTGCCAATATATTGTTTCTCATAGTGACTATCTTGTCAATCAAATCGATCACAAAATTCTTATGAGTGGCCAGGCTTACTTAAACCTTGTGACCAAGATATTGGTCTTATCAAAAAGTAGAAAAAGTAATTTAAAGACATTTTTGGCCCTATGAATTGGCAGAGGGTTATAGCAGCGGCAAGAAAGAAGAATCCATTTCAAATTATTGTTATGGATGAATTTATGATGTTTTTGACGAAAAAATTGGAAAAGAATATAACAAATCGGAAAATTAATGTGAATAAAGGGAAGGTGAAATGGCTTAAAATTCAATGGCCACAATTTCTGAAGGCACCTTTCAATATTTTTTACTAGTACAGTAATAACGAAGGCGTGCTTTTTGATACTCTGATTTTGAAAAAAAGAACACCTGCACTTATCACAGATCTCGAACTATTGTTTCCAAAATGGAATGCCGTAAGTGAAGCAATAAAGAAAAACTTATTGGAGTTACTTAATTTTATCCCACCGAATTACCACGACTTTTATAAAAAATTGAAAACTGTTTCTATGGACAGAGACGTTGGGCTGGTTGAGTACGTAGATGACGAGGAAGAATGAAAGTACCTATCATAGTAGTGTAAACTTAAACTTAACTTTTTAACTATTTTGTACTTAAAAGCGATAATAATTTTTTTTTTCATAAGCTGTTTTTCAAATTATTGGTGTAACCAACTTTCTTTTTTAAATTTATTCTAGTATCTAAGAAGCAGTAGTAGTGTAACCCACATAAAATCCAGTAATTAATAATTTAAAGAGAAGATTAAGGTCTTAAATATAAGATATCCCACTAGTTATGTCATAACTGAAGTTTATTAACTACACTCAAAGAAATTTCCTGGTCACTGTTATCAAATTTCCTGTATTATTCTACCAGATTACCGGATAACTAGATTCCGTCAAGACATCTGGTACAATATACCAGACATCCTGGTAGCCAATACAAGGAATAAAAATTTCCCCTCCGAAATAATTAAATCAGAAATCCTGGTAGTATGTATCTTCCTCCTGGTCCAATCTACCATGAAAATATAAATTGTGTCCTGGTACCTGTTACCAGGAAAATGGTAGCAATTACCAGAAATGTTTAGTTTTTTTCTGGTTCCTGCTACCAGGAGAATGGTCATATTTACCAGCGATAATACATTTTTCCTGGTAAAATCTACCAGGATTCCGGTAAAATGTACCAGGATTCTGGTAGAATATGCCAGGATTTTCGATGTTTTTACTGGTAGCAGGAACCAGGAAAGTGGTAGTATTTACCAGGAATACTTTTTTTCCTGGTTAAATGTACCAGGATTCTGGTAGAATATACCAGGATTTTTTTCGTTGTTACTGGTAGCAGGAACCAGGAAAGTGGTAGTATTTACCAGGAATATTTTTTTTTCCTGGTTAAATGTACCAGGATTCTGGTAGAATATACCAGGATTTTTTATGTTTTTACTGGTAGCAGGAACCAGGAAAGTGGTAGTATTTACCAGGAATACTTTTTTTCCTGGTTAAATGTACCAGGATTCTGGTAGAATATACCAGGATTTTTTATGTTTTTACTGGTAGCAGGAACCAGGAAAGTGGTAGTATTTACCAGGAATATTTTTTTTCCTGGTTAAATGTACCAGGATTCTGGTAGAATATACCAGGATTTTTTACGTTTTTACTGGTAGCAGGAACCAGGAAAGTGGTAGTATTTACCAGGAATATTTTTTTTCCTGGTTCAATGTACCAGGATTCTGGTAGAATATACCAGGATTTTTTATGTTTTTACTGGTAGCAGGAACCAGGAAAGTGGTAGTATTTACCAGGAATATTTTTTTTCCTGGTTAAATGTACCAGGATTCTGGTAGAATATACCAGGATTTTTTACGTTTTTACTGGTAGCAGGAACCAGGAAAGTGGTAGTATTTACCAGGAATATTTTTTTTCCTGGTTAAATGTACCAGGATTCTGGTAGAATATACCAGGATTTTTTATGTTTTTACTGGTAGCAGGAACCAGGAAAGTGGTAGTATTTACCAGGAATACTTTTTTTCCTGGTTAAATGTACCAGGATTCTGGTAGAATATACCAGGATTTTTTATGTTCTTACTGGTAGCAGGAACCAGGAAAGTGGTAGTATTTACCAGGAATATTTTTTTTTTTCCTGGTTAAATGTACCAGGATTCTGGTAGAATATACCAGGATTTTTTATGTTTTTACTGGTAGCAGGAACCAGGAAAGTGGTAATACTTACCAGGAATATTTTTTTTCCTGGTTAAATGTACCAGAATTCTGGTTTAATATACCAGGATTGACGATTGTTTTACTGGTAGTAGGTACCAGGAGAGTGGTAGTATTAAGCAGGAAAAAAAATTCCTGCTTAATACTACTACTCTCCTGGTACCTACAACCAGTGAAAATATCGGCAACCCTGGTGTATGTTACCAGCACTCTGGTACATTCAACCAGAATAAACGATATTTGTACTGGTAGTAGGTACCAGCAGAGTGATAGTATTTATCGGGAAGAATAAAATTCCCGGTAGATACTACCAGAGTAAAAGATACATTGTACCAGAAAAACACTATTCCCAGTAAAAACTACCATTATCCTATTAGTAGATGCCAGAAAAAAGTTGCGAAAATATGAACATTTTCTGGTATCAACTGCCAGACGAATGGTAGTATCTATCAGAAATTGTATTTCACTTGGTCAAATGCATCTGTATCTGTATGGGAGAAATTGCTCATTAAAGAATTAATTAATGCTTAATTCAATTATTTTATAGCTTTTATACTTACCATCTTAAGTCTTACTGGCACCCAAATCTATAGAAAACGAAAAGAAAAGAAATCCACCCAAGGAAGAAACAAAATCGAAGCAATTGACCTTTATAAAAATAAAAAATGAAGCGTAAAAATTATTATAAAATATTAGTTTTTATTGATGTTAAACCTAACAGTCTTTTTAATAAATGCTTTCATAATTGCAAGCTTTTAAAATACTAAAATGTATACTTAAAAACTAAAACATAAATTACCAGTTTTTTTGAAATCAAATAAAAATATATAACATTATACATTTTTAAAGCATTATCATATCTACTAAATACCGATGGTAAGATATTTTAATGGAAGATTTATAATAAAAATATATAAAATCTTTTACGGAGTGTTTGCTTGCATATCATCATTTTGGGCTGATTTGGACTTCAGGAATTTCAATAATGAACGAACTTTTGAGTTTGTTCCGGCTTTGTTGATTTGGTAGAAGTATAGGTCTATAAATTCCCAGAAGCTTTCGCATTGCTTTGGGTATGCAATATTTAACGAGAAGAATGTTTTCAGGCATACATCAATTGCGCGCTCGAATGTGAATAACTTAAAGTGGCAGTTGTCAAAATCAACATGGATTTCTTCAACTTTTTCTATCGAGCCAACTATTGTTATTACTGGTGGTTGGGATTGCAGGGTTGAGGCAGCCAATGCATTTTGATGTTCTTTGTAGTCTTGCTGTAGACTGAAAACTCTTATTGATGCTTCTTGGCTATCTGCAACCGTGAAACGCTTTTTGCTTTCCCTGCCGCTTGGTGGCAAGAGATAATGCAAGTGCGTAAAAACCATGGCGACTCTAGAATCTAAAATAAAAATAAGGTGTTTATGATAGTAAGGCTTAATTGGCATTTAGATAATAATTTCTAACTACATAAAAAGAAAAGAAATTATATATCGTCGTCGTTTTATGAAAACTCCTTAAGTCTATTTACAAAAAAATTGACTTAATTCTTATCTATTTTATTGCACAATGGCTACGCCAAGTCCATTCTTCAATTGAAGCTCAAGATCGTGCTATTCTGATAATTTTTTGATTTTCGTATATTAATTTCCAAGTTTAAATGCAAATGTCTCAAAAAACAAAACATGGCCTTATGGAGTTTTCATAGAAAGACGACGATATAATACATGTCATTTTTGATAAGTTATAGATAATAATTTATTCATGTTTTTTTTTTTTATTACAAACTTTTAGAAATAGTGCTCGTATGGGGATCGGACATGCACTTTAAGTTGAAATCCTGTAATTTACTCCGTATCTCGGTGTTTGCAATCAGTTCCGGGAAAACGTTTTTGAGCATCATATTGCAAAACTCAGTCATCTTGGTACTATCCAGAATAGTGTCCTTGTTCCCAAACATTTTGTTAAAATCTGATTCAATCTACAAAAAAAAATTAAGCATACATTTTATGTTTTTTTAATCGTTTCCATACATAAAGAAATAAAAACTACTTTTTACGAGTACATAACTAAAGAAATATGCTTTATGCGTGACGTTAAATAACCAAAATTTAGCTTTATTTCATAAGCCATAGCGAAAAATGGTTGCAAAAGCTTAAGACACTTGTTAGCTTAAGCTCGGCTTTAATTTATAAGCTAGTAACTGACTAATGAATTATATTTCAATCAGAAGTCAGTTGGTGACTTATGAATTAAAAAAAAAATTATATCATCACCTTCTTAGTGACTTATGAATTAAAAATTATTAATTAAGAACCTACTAAGCGACTTATGAATTAAAAAAAAAATAAGTCATGACCAAGTGACTTATGAACTAAAAAAAATAATTCGCAACCTTTTATGTATGTGACTTATGTTATGAATTAAAAAAAATTCAAAATAAAATGAACGACTGGTCGTTCGAACTTGCTCCTATGTAATAGACTAGGATTTCTAAAAACGAATGTATGTTATTAAAGAGAACGGTTAATAAGGATCAAATTTATTTCTTAAATTATTTTGGTGGTAAGAGATAAAAACAGAATGCTATGCAAATATGAATTTATGCAAAAATTTGAAAATTTGAATTTCGAAAAAACTAGCTTTTATATACAAAATTTTTAAAGTTTTTTTAATTAATAATTTTGGTGCGTCAATTCAAATTTTTATTATTCTACGAATGAAAAATAAATCAAAAAAACAAATTAGGTAAGCCGATTTTGAGATATCGAATTTTTCAAAAAAAAATTTCTTTTTTTCCAAAAGTTTCGAAATGCTATGTTTTTTTAATTTTTGAGAAACATCTTTATTAAAAATGTCATTAAAATACGTTATGTCCATAATGAGTAATTCAAAATTTGAAAAAATGGTTCTATGGTAGGTACAAGCTGTAATATCTTAATTTCAAAATGTTTTTATCAAATTAAAGATCAAAAGAATTTATTGAAAGAACACAATTTATCAAAATTCTAGGCGCCGTTTTCGAGAAAAAATACGATTTTTGAAAATCATTTTTAAATTTTTTTAAATTTGTATGGTGGGACCTGTTTTTTAGGTAAAATAAAAAAAATTGTTTTCAGTTCTTGTAGACTATATTAAAAAACTTTCATTTATGAAGTTTAAAAAAATCTAGTATGGGGTTTTCAAAATATCGAGTTTTGAAAAACAAATTTTGAAGCTTTTTAAGAAATCAAAAAAAAAAATATTTTTGAAAATTTTAATACACAAATTTAAATTGTTGAAAAGCCTTAGCATACAAAAATTATAAAATTCGGTTGTACATAGCGTTGCAAATTTTTGAATTAAAAAATCCATAAGTCAGAAGTCTGTAGATGACTTGTGAATTAAAAAAAAATAATTCCTAAGTTAGTTAGTGACTTATGATTTAAAAAAAAAATTAATTCATAAGCTACTAAGTGACTTATGAATTAAAAAAATTCAATTCATGAGCAAGCTAGTGACTTATGAATTAAAAAAAATTCAATTCATATACTAATGGATGAATTTTGATTAAAAAATTATTAATTGGAAAATTTATAAGCTAGCATGATAATTTTACGGCACACAAAAGCATGAGCTCTACTTTCGTTAATAATTAAAAAAAATTTAAGTCAAAACAAGCTTAGACATTTCCAATCTACCAACTAGCTTATGAATTAAATTTTTTTTAATTCACAAGTCACTAACTTGCACATGACTTAATTTTTTTTTAATTCATAAGTCACTTAGTACGTTCTGAATTATTTTTTTTTTAATTCATAAGTCACTTACTTGCTCATGACTTAAATTTTTTTAATTCATAAGTCACTTAGTAGGTTGTGAATTAATCTTTTTCAATTCATAAGTTACTAAGTTACTAGTAGCTTTATCTAAATGATTTTTGTTGTATCTTCACTTTTTAAGTTTCTGAGAAAAAAAAATATTTATAAAATTAAAAAAAAAATCGTATGACAGGTACCGTTATTTTTGGTCTTAAAAAAAAAGAAAAAACGTGTGGGGGGAAACATTAAAAGTGATACCTACCAAGTTTAAAAAAATCGACCTAGCCGTTTAGGCTGCAGTCGAACAGATCGTAATGTCAAATTTGATTCGATTTTTTTATGAATACATAACTTGCCTTATAGTACCTATAAGTCGCAAGTAAAAATTAGTCATGATCAAGTTAGTGACTTATGAATTAAAAAAAAAAATCACAACCTGCTAAGTGACTTATGAATTCAAAAAAATATATTCATAAGCTAATATTTGAATTCTGATTAAAAATATATTAATGGGAAAACTCATAAGCCAGCATGATAATTTTATGACACACAAAAGCTTGAAATTAGCTTTCGTTAATAATTTAATAATAATGTAGTCAAAACAAGCTCAAACATTTGAAATTTACCAACTAGCTTATGAATTTAATTTTTTTTAATTCACAAGTCATCTACAGATCATGACTTAAATTTTTTTAATTCATAAGTCACTTAGTAGGTTGCGAATTATTTTTTTCTTAATTTATAAGTCATTTAATTTGTCATGACTTAAATGTTTTTTAATTCATAAGTCACTTAGTAGGTTCTGAATTAATATTTTCTAATTCATAAGTTACTGAGAAGCTTATCACCCCTATTATGGTTGTCAATTATCAATTGATTTGATTAATAATGAAATTTGGTACTTTTAAACGCAATTTTATTTAAGAAACTATCTGACAATATTAGTCAATTTTCTTTCTGTTCACAATGGTAAGCATCATTATCAATGACCAAAACTTTTTTTAATTGTGTTATTAACACCCCTATTATGGTTATCAATTATACAAATTAAAATTAGACATTTAATTACCCAATGAAAAAAAGTTTTGGTCATTGATAATGATGCTTACCATTGTGAGCAGAAAGAAAATTGACTAATATTGTCAGATAGTTGATAGTTTCTTAAATAAAATTGCTTTTAAAAGTATCTACCAAATTTCAATATTAATCAAATATCAATTGATAATTGACAACCTATCAATAATCAAATAGGTACCTATTTAATGTTTTTAGTATCATGCTATTTACAAACTACAAAAATGTCTGTTTATTTAGTGCACCAACCGTAATTTTTAATTGTGTTCAGAAGCAAATTATTAAGAAAATTGCTTTAGTACGATACTAGTTAGAAAATGTTTAAAATTAAGAACGAGTAAGTAAACTACTTTAAATTTTGCAATTTGTAAGTAGCATCATACTATTATACCTTAATAATAGGATTTTTAATTTTAAATGTTCAATGTTAATGAAATGATAAATGTTTTATATAAATAATTAACATATGTACATAAATGTTAAATAAAATAAAAGCGAAATTTCCTGAAGAAGTTAAAAAAAAAAACATCGAGAACTAATGAAATAGTCTTATTTGCATTCGGAAACCACGGATCTGTAAGTCTGTCCCTTTTAAAATTTATTTATTAAATTAAACACCAGATAACCTCCAACGGTGCCGTGATTTAAGGCCAAGTGACATAAGGCCAAATTAAAAAATTTGGCCTTATGTCACTTTACAAAAGCGACAGAAGCCCATTTTTTTTAATTTGGCCTTAAGTCACGGCACCATTAAAAAAATCATTTTATGTTCACATAAGATTTTTTTAAGTATTTCGCAATTTTTTTAAGTATTTTATCTTATGTCGACTTAAGGATTACTTTTGTTTCTGTTTGCGAAAATATCTTAAGTCAACTATGATTAACGAATAGAAAAGTCTTAAGCCAATATAATCTTAAGTCTATTTTAGGTATTAAAATTAAGCAGAACACACAATCTTATGTGGACTTAAGATATTTTACCTCGTGTAGAGATGCATCTTTTGAACATTAGATGAAATTGTTTTTGTCTATAAAAAAAAGCAAAGGATGCCGATAACACAGAACTGTAGCCTATTAGAATGGAACTGAGGATCAACAGAAAAACGCGAAATATCTTTAGTCGACTTAAGTCAATTTTGATGATTTTTCAGTGCAAAAAACACTTCAATGCTGCCTCCCAAAAAATCTTTCAAATGTATACTTTATTCAACTAAGCATTTATATGTAAAATTTTATGATCTTTTTTTGAAATTAATTTCAAAAAGATATTTTTAATATTTCGGCTGTTATAAGGAAAAATATGACTTAAGATAGTTTGGCTTTTCCTTAAATTGAATATTATATTAATTTCCAAAATCTTAAGTTGAGATAAGATATTTTGCCTTGCGTTTTCGAAGGACTTTTTCAATTCTTATGT
Source organism: Chrysotoxum bicinctum (assembly GCA_911387755.1). Taxonomy (NCBI): domain Eukaryota; kingdom Metazoa; phylum Arthropoda; class Insecta; order Diptera; family Syrphidae; genus Chrysotoxum; species Chrysotoxum bicinctum. Next base: position 879,330 of record OU426989.1, read on the forward strand.
CTATTTAAGATGAGTTGCGTGTGTAAAAGTGGAAAAAAAGAGATTTAAGATGATATTTAATATGAAAAAATCACATGTGTTCTATTGAGATTTAGATATAAAGAAAAAAACAAACGCTTGATTTTCTTGAAAAAAAAAAAAAAAAAAATTACAAAGAGAAACAGTTTAGTTTTATTTAACTTTGTTTTTAAAGTCAATGCAAACTTAAAATTAATAAAAAGGAAATAAACCAAATTACAATTCATTGGTGATAACTAGAGCAGAAATTGAAAATTGGTTCTACCTCCAAAACTAACAGTACCACACCCGTAATGTAAGATCTTATTTATCTCGAAAACGGTTCTAACGATTTTAATAAAATAAAAAATAAGTGAGCTATTATCTATGGTCATGAACTATATTTTGGTTAAGACACCGTTTTTGTTTTCGTTTGTATTTTCGTCTTTCTCATTAACGGCTGTAACGATTTAAACTAATTTTCTTAGCAGGAGCTCCGAAGTTTAAAATAGTATTGCATATACAAATATTCGCAAAAATATGATTATTTTTTTTAAATTATTTCCTAAAATCAATGGCTCAAAATTCTAACTAGTACGATGTTAAAGCCTTTTTAAATCAACGATTTTGCAAATTTTATTCGAATTTAGCATCATACTTTCTCAACACTTTCATTAAAGTTAAAAGCATCGTAAAAGTATCGTGCTTTTAGAAACGCCACCAGAGGTCTGTTTACTTAGTTTTTTGCACGAACTGTAATTATTGATTTATGTGTGTTCAGAAGTAATTTATTAAGAAAATTGACGATACTAGTTAGAAAATGTTCAAAATTATGAATGAGTTAGTAAGCATATTAAAGTTAGGAAGTTGTTTATAAGTATCATACATAGACCTTAATAATAGGCTGTTTAAAACTTTGCGCTATTTTTTTTAGAATTGACATGTAATTATTTAATTGAAAATGGTATCCCAAATTATACTCTTGAAAATGTTTTGAGAAATTTCTTTATGAGCTTTATTTGCATATTAAATTCGAAGTTTTCTGGCTAAAGACGGCAATTTCATACATTTGAACATTTTGATCTCATTATATCTATGTTTTATATTTATAAAATGTATTTTAAATTCCAAAGCTCTTTTACATAAGAGTAAGTTCGTGCGATGCAGTCTTGCATTTGACCTATTTTTGGTTGTATGTATGAGTTTCATTTGTAATTATTTTTCAATAGTGTATGAAACAACACTGCCTGAAACACTAAATGAAAAAAGAACTGAATTATCAACTCATCCACTATAAACGTTCGCAAAAAAGGAAATCCAGAACCAAACTATGCTTAAAAATATCTTATGTCCTTGTTATAACGGGCATTTTGTTAGCTTTGCAAACGCTAAAATATCCTATGACTACTAAGGAGAGACAAATTTCAGTTTTAAATTTAAAAAATCATTTTATGTTCAAATAAGATGATTTGCGTTTTCACACTTTTTCGGAATTTTTTTAAGTATTTTATCTTATGTCGACTTAAGAATCAATTTTGTTTCTGTTTGCACGCGCGAAAATATCTTAAGTCAACTTAATATGATTTATGATTTCACAATAATAAAAAAGTCTCAAGTCAATATAATCTTAAGTCTATTTTAGGTTTTAAAATTAAGCAGAACAAACAATCTTATGTGGACTTAAGATATTTACCGCGTGTAGAGATGTGCTTTTTGAACATAAGATGAAACTGTTTTTCCCCATAAAAAAGCAAAGGAGTGAGATAGAAAGATGCCGATAAGACAGAACTCTAGCCCTATAGAATGGCACTGAGGATAAATAAAAAAACGCGAAATATCTTAAGTCGACTTAAGATACTTTACCTTTTCAGTCGAGATAAGTATTTGGTGTGAGATTTTTCAAAAATAAATTTCATCTCAAGAACAATATCAGTTTTTGAAAATTGATATATTTTTTTTTAATTTGCAATCATTCTCTATTTGTTTTTATGTTGTGTTATGTTCTTTATGCAAATTATTTCTTAAGGTAAATTGTGTTATTTATATTATTTTTATATACATATATGAAAACGACTAGAAAGGGAAAAATAGTTTAAAGAAATGCCTACTCAAATAAAATTTACTTTGTTTGTTTTTTGCTTACGTATTCAAAGCCGTTTGAAAAGCTTATGAAGTGCCATTTTTCGTAAAACTCATTCCAAGTGATTAATTTACGGTTCGCATTTTTAAGATCTGTTTGCCGAATATTAAATGTGTTCTCCCATGCGTTTTCCTTTTCTTGTGCGTTCATTGTAAGAAAATCATGTCTCATTTTAGTACAGAGCTTCTCTGCATCTGCTGAATTTTCTGCGTCGAATTTTATCTTTTTTATAGAATCTGACAAACACACCTGATTTATATAGCGATATTTTCCACGAACATTGTGAAATTTGTTTGCAAGTGTGCCTTTTGCATTTTTCGCACCTTTCTTGAGGTAAAAATAATCAAGCTATGTGCATAAAAGAAAAATAAAAGCATACATTGACAAATGATATGCTACATAATTACTTACTGGATCTTCATTGAAAGTAGTATGTATTTCTTCAGCAAGCTGTATCAAGTCCTTTGTAGTAAAATTTGTGTTATTTGTGATTGAGTAATTCACAATCAAGTTCACAAGCAGGCTGCGTACTACTTTGTTGTCAATGTTTTTATTGTTTTTGTAATAATTTTTAATTGTTTCTCCATCATTGCAATTCAAAATATCCACCAATTTTTTACTGCCATTCGATGGAATGGGAGAAGAATGTGAAGTTGTTGGTGTCGACGTATTTTGAGATGCTGAAAAATCATCTGCTAGTGTTTCGTATGAAATAGCAGAAGAAAGACGAATTTTCCATTGTTGCCACATATCGAAGAAAACGATTCTACTTGCAGTTGTTATATTTAATGTGTTCAAGAATCTTTTCATGAAAAACGGATCTGCAACTTTCAACACGGGCACAAAAAGATTTTCATCTGTAAAAACAACTTTTGGGTTAATCTCAAAATATAGAAAAAAAAAACAAAATTTTAAATTTACCAATAAAATATTGGTGATGCTGAATCGGAATCTTCCACGAATTCAAAAGATTTTGTAGAGCTTCGGTTTCATTGTCACAATCCAAACAATAAGAATTTATTAATTCTGTAAACGAAACGTTTTCTGCAACTTTCTTGACTTTTGGAAAATCGTTTCCTGGCAGAATTTTTCCACTGTGATCTTCAGAAACAGGCTTTTCAAATGATACGTCAGAGCTCAGTATTTTGTCGCTTTCCTCTACCAACGTATATGCAATAAGCGATGGCAGTACTTCACTTGATGAAATAGTTATAACTGGTGGTTCTCTATTTTGAAGAGGTGATATCGTTTTCTCCTCCATGGTCGCTGATGAATGTGGCTCTAATGTAGTACAGTAAAACCCGCTTAAGAGAATCTTTATTTCAATTAAGCGGGTTTCTCACTTAAACGAACCCCGCTTAAGTGAAGAAAAATTTCACTTAAGCGGAGTTTGGATAAGTGAAAAAAAATGTTCACTTAAGCGGATTTAAAAATTCCATTAAGCGGAGATTTAATGCTTGAAACAATATTGTTTTTATCTTTTGGACTCGCCTTGAAAGAAGTTAAATAAAATAACGATTTAATAACACAAAAATAATTTATTTAAAAACGAAAACCAGCAAATTTTTGTTCTGTTCCGATTCAATTTTTTTTTCACAAGAGTTTTTTTCAATGAAAAATATTAAAAATTAAGTAAGTTATCCGGATTTTTCGCTTAAGCGAGTTTCACTTAAGCGAAGTGTTTTAAGGGAAATTGGCCGGAAAATTCTTGGGGATGAACAAGTGTTTCAGGCAAGCGGGTTTTTCTCTTTTTTTTTTTTTTTTTTTTTTTTTTTTTTTTTTCGATGGAAATCTTCAAAAGACACTCGGTAAGAATCGGTACCGAGTAGTGTGGGACTCTTACCGCACTAAAACCACCGGTGAATCAGGACCAATCTATGAAAAGATCGACAAATGATTTTTATTTCTTAATTTTTAAATCGCATTGGGGGAAGTTTAATGTAATAATACTTTCCCATAACTTTTAGACCATCAGCTCATGAGGCTTGGTTCTTCTTAATCTCCGAACATTGTCTCGTACATTTAATACGGTCTCCATTTCAGAGTTAGTGTGGCTTTGCAGTCGCTGATTGTGTGATACAGCGTGTTTCTTAACCACTTCTGTAACCATTTCAATTTGAAGGTCACGATGTAGATCGCTATTTCTTATATACCAAGGGGCATTTATTATTCCACGAAGGACCTTGCTTTGGAATTTTTGGATGGGTTCAGCATTTGTTTTCTTTGTACAGCCCCATAGTTGGATGCCATATGTCCAAACGGGTTTCAATACTTGCTTATATAACATTAGTTTGTTCTGGATAGATAGGTCAGAGTTCTTTCCTAGTAACCAGTACATTTTTCTGTATTTTAAGTTTAGTTCTTCTCTTTTCTTTTTGATGTGCTCTTTCCACTTAAGCTTTGCATCCAAATTCATTCCAAGGTATTTGGCGGTATTGGAGTAAGGTACTTCTGTACTGTTTATAAATATTGGAACATTGTTTATGTTTTTGTTTGTAAAGTTTATATGCGTCGATTTTGTTTCGTTTAATTTGATACGCCATTTCTGCGTCCAATCACTAACTTTATCGACTGCATTTTGCAACTTTTGTGTAGCCTTCGTAACGGATTTATCTGGCACCAATATTGCTGTATCATCGGCAAAGGTCGCCATGATAGCGTTGTTGTCCACTGGAATATCCCTTGTATATAACAGATACAGGGTTGGTCCTAGGACACTTCCTTGTGGTACACCGGCTTCAATATTCTTAAGTTCCGAGTAATTTTGGTCGTACCGTACTCTAAAGAGTCGGTTCGTAATGTAGGATTTCAGTACTTCGTAGTACTGCCTGGGAAGGTCCCTATGCAGTTTGTACTCAAGTCCCAAGTGCCAAACCTTGTCAAAAGCTTGAGCAACATCTAAGAATAAAGCAGAGCATACTTGTTTTTCTTCAAGTGCCTTTTCCACAACATCCGTAATTCGATGCACTTGGTCTATCGTGGAATGTTTATTTCTAAATCCAAATTGATGGCTTGGAATTAGTCTTCTTTCTTCAATTATTTTGCTAAGCCTTTTCAGTAGCAGTTTTTCAAAAACTTTTGCCATGATTGGTATAAGCGATATTGGTCTGTAAGATGTTACTTCTGTTGGTGGCTTACCTTGTTTAGGTATAACAATGACTTCTGCAATTTTCCAATGATGTGGCACATATCTTAGTTTAAGGCATGCGTTTATTATAAATTGGAGTTTCTTGAAGGCTATTAGAGGCATTTCTTTCAAAACCTGAGCAGTTATAAGATCGTACCCTGGTGATTTTTTGTTAGACAACTTATGTTGACACATGCTTCTTACTTCTTTGAGCGTGACAGAAGGTATTTCACATTCGTCGTTTCTGTCAACAAACTCTAAGGGATCTGTAGCTGTGTTTGCTGGGAATGGCTTGAAAACATTCGCGAGATGTTCAGCGAAGAGATCAGCCTTTTGTTTCGGGTTTCCGATCCATTTACCATCTTGAGATTTTATTGGCGGGTTTTGTGTCTGAGGTCTTTTTAGGCGCTTAGCTGCTTTCCATAAGGAGTATTCAGTAGAAGCATCCGTCGTCAGACTTTTCAGGAATCTACTTAGTGACTCATTTTTAAACTCACAGATTCTTTTTTTTAATTCGTTGTTAAAATGGTTAAAAACTACCTTATCATCTGGGAATCTCGTGGTTTGCCATTTTCTTCTAGCTCTTCGTTTTTCCAATATCAACTCCTTTATTTCGATAGGATATTTTATACCTTTTTCTCTCGCGTTCGAAATAGTTGGAGTACTTTCTTCTGCAGCCTGCTGCACATCAGCAATAAATTGTTCTACTTCATGATCAATTTGTTCAATTGTTTGCATAGGGGATCTTAGGTTTATAAAACTTTCAAGTTTGTCTCTGAATTCGTTCCAGTTTGTTCTGTTATTCACGAGCTTGGGATTACTTTTTTCTATTATTTCTGCTTCGCTCAGTGATAAAATTACTGGAGTATGATCTGACGATAAATCGTAATTACCTTCGACACTTATATGATTTCGTTTAATACCTTTAACTACGAAAAAGTCTATAAGGTCTGGTATTTTGTTAGTATCAGATGGCCAATATGTTGGCGAACCAGAAGAATAAAATTCACAGTTGTATTTTCGACCTGCTTGGTATAGCAGTTTACCTTTTGTTGTTATGAGCCTAGATCCCCATTGGGTGTGTTTAGCATTGAAGTCGCCACCAACAAGGAAGTTATGTCCTAACAAATGTAGGAGTTCTGCATAGTCTTCTTCAGTTGGAGAGTGCCTAGGAGGGCAGTATATAGCTGCTATTTTAAATTCTTTCTTTTTTATACCAATACTAATTGATGTTACTTGCATGTTTTCATTAGTAAACTGTGGTTCTTCATAGTGTGTTAAGCACTTTTTTATAAGTATTGCCGATCCTCCCCTAGCTTTGTCAGCTGGGTGCGGAGCGTGATAACATGTATAGTTTGGTAATTTATTATCAAGACTTTGTTCAATAGCGAGGTGGGTTTCGGACACCAAACAAATGTCTATATGCTCTATGTCTAAGAAGATGTTTAGTTCTGATACATGCTGTAAAAGACCGTTTGCATTCCATGTTGCGATTTTAAGTGTTCTGTCCATCATTGTTTTTTAAGAGCGACTTCTTCGCTTAGCTGTTTTATGTTTAAATCTTGTTGGTCAATCCTTTTCAGGATGAGTTCCAGCATTTCTTTTATAGAAGTTTCCTCATTCTTCCGCACATTTTTTACAATCTGGGAATAGGATTTATTTTCATCACTTTTGCTTAGTGCAATTGCTTTTGCCGGTTGATTTTTAGTAATGTTATCGACCGTTACTTTTTTGCTTTCAACTACTGGTTTTGTGTTGGTTGAGTTTCTAAGCTTGTTCCCAGTTTTGTTTTTTCTTTTTGTGTCTTGGAACTTTTTTGCTACTGGACATCCTCTGTAACTCGCAGGATGATTGCCTTGACAGTTAACACATTTCGCTTTCTGTTCACTGCCCATGGGACAGTTTTTAGTTGCATGCCTGCCTTCGCATTTAACACAAGCAAACTCGCGATTGCAGTATTTTTGTGTATGTCCAAAGGCTTGACAGCGCTTACATTGTGGAACAGTTTTCGACTTTCGCAGTGGTTCAATTTTGACAACTATGCCCATGATTGATTTAATACTGTAAATCTTATCGAGACTTTCTTTATTTTCAAACGTGAGCATAAATAAAGGTAGAGATCTCTTTTTCGTCGTTGATACCCCAGTGGAGTCTTTGACTATCTCATTTTTAATAAGATTATTGGCATCGAGAGCTTGAAAGCCTTTTTGTATAAGGTCTTCGACAATTTCTTTGGCAACACATGAAGGGTGAAGGCCTCGTGCTACTACTTTTATCGATCTTGTAGCTTTATTTTCGTACGAGTGCCACTGAATTTTCTTTTTGTTCAATTCTTCAGTGACAGATCTATACGCATCGGCGTCTTCAACAATGACTTTCCAATTGTCTTTATTGTATGATGTATATTTACATGCCTTATTCGTGCATTTTTCTACTATGCTCTTTAGCTCGCCAAACATTGCCAATCCGGAGATCATAATTGGAGGTGGTGCAGTTTGCCTGGTACCTTTAACGTGAGACTTATTTTGGTGTAAATCTCCTATTTCTTTATTGGATGTTCTCATTATTGTAGCAGTTACTGATTTTGAACCTGTTTGCTGACATTTTTGAACAGCCTCTGGGCTACCCTCTGCTTTTCGTTTCTTGGATTTACGTTTATTTCGGTTTCCTTCAGTTTCAAGGAGGAGCTCTTCCTCATCAGTATGAAACTCATTAGCAGTTTTTTGTGGGCTTTTCACTACTGGTGACTTTTGACTTGATATGTTGTCTTTCACGGACTTTTTGTCGAGCAAGCTGACTTTTTCTTCGAGTCTCTTTACTTGTTGCTGAAGACTTTCAACAAGGATTTCAAGTTGTTTTCTGGCTAAAATTTCTATTTGCCATTTATCGAAATAATTTTCGGATTCAACTTGGTGGATCTCGTTGTTTTTTGTGGAACACTGCTGATCTTTTATTTCGATCTTTTCATAGGTTTTGGTTCCTTTTTCGTTAATGACTTCTATGTCATTTGATTTTTGCGTTGGGGTTTTCGATGGAGTAACCCTTGGTAATATTTTTGGTGGAGTCCTTAGTGTTTTTGAACTCCGTCTATTTCCTAAAAGCAATAATTGGTCCTCCCCAGAATCCGTAGGACCGATCTCCGAAGAGAGTGGATTTACCAGTTTATCTGGATTACCACCTGGGGTAATATATCTGTTTGTTTTACTCATTGCCATATTTTTTTAAATTATTATTGTAACTTTTGTTTTGTCCATAAATAGCTCAGTTACCTCTTCTATTTAGGTTTCTTGGAGAGCTGGTTCTTCAGAGCGATTATCTTATCTTTTGCTCCTAATTCCTGAGAAGGTAGCTCAGGTGTCTCAGCTCTTGGATTCAATAGATCCAACGCTCGTCGTTAGTTCACCTTACGGTTATCCAGCGGGCACCACTTGGAGGTGACGATGCGATTTTGCTCCGCCGTTTTTCTCTTAAGCGGGTTTTACGTATCATAATTTTTCTTTGGTGACGACATCTTCATTCTTATACAGAAAATAAATATCAATAGATTATTTTTGGCCTTATCATCAGCAAACCACGGGATATTTTGTAAAAATTCATTGGAGGGCTTTTACAATGGTCGATTCGCTGTAAATGATACGATATATATTGAATTGGTGTAGTTGCATTACCTATTTCGATTGCAGCGTAATGTTTTCGAAACGAATTTATTTTTATCCGCTGACACACCAAAAACGGAAGTGGTTCCTCAGAAAATTTAACTACCTCTTCAATTCGAAATACAAATGTATTTTCGCATGTATTATCTAGTAATTGTGTTATGAAGTACCCCTTTTTGAAAAGTTTTCCGTAATAAATACATTGAGTATAAGTAGCGAAATTTGAAAAAAATCCCTGTTGTAATTTGTAATTATTTATCAAGTCGAATTGGCATGTATTAACGATATGGTTATTAGCTAACGATACTGTTTCAGGAGTTCTCTCGTCTAAGAGCGATTGAGCGAATTTGAATTGAAATTTAAATGATAACGTAAGTGGAATATTTCGCCGGCTGTTTGTAATTCGGGCATATTTTTTAAACTCTTTATGCTTAGCTTCATACTGAAAGCACCAAAAATTACGAGGCACGCCTGACATTTGAATTACCAAGGGGTAATGAACCATAAAATGATGCTTGGGCTTTAAAGTATCGTTAAACAATCTCACATAATCAAGGTGATGCTGTCGTATGAGTTCTCTAAGGTGTTCAATTATATCATTAGAAATATTGAAATCCAGAAGAATTTCAATGATTTCTAGAAAATTCAAAAAGAAAGCCCAAACCTCGTCGTTTTCAGGTATGCGATCGGCTACCATCAGAGGAAAAGGATATACAAAAGCCATCATTTCACGCGCCGTTTTTTTTAAATGCATATTTTTTAAATTATCATTCGTAATTGGTTTTAATGAAATATTTCCGATCTCAATTTCTCCATAGTTAAATGAATTAACTCTATCATTGAAAGCTTCTAAATTTAAAAAAAACTTCATGTCAAGAATATATCGAATGATGTGACAAATGTTGTAATGACAAACACCCTCAAATATATCATGCATTACATCAACTGCATAGTTAGAAGTTACGTTAAATGACGTTATAGAATTGAAAACTGAATCGTGATGTATGCCAGTTTGTTTGTAATCATTTATTGCCACATCTTCTAAATAGTTTTGCTTATTACGTAACATATTTTCAATTTCACATGGTGCTGTAGAAGTTTCTTTTTTTGGAAGCTTGCAAATCCGGCAAAAATAAGTACTAGAGCACGAAGAAAAACCTAGCATTGCATTCAAGCCTAAATTATCCCCAATTAATAAACCCAAAACAAAGTGAACCTTTTTTATTCCTTTAGACGTCAATATTTCAATACCAGTTTCTTCCAAAAATTTAATTTTTTCTATAAGTGAGTGAAGACATTTTTTATTTCCATACAACTTATAGTCCTGAGCTTTAAAAAGAGCAGCTAAAAATATATCGGATCTATTCGGAACAACGGGAAATGAATAATAAATAAAAGATATGGGATCAGCGTGAGAACCTAATGGATTATTTATTTCTGCATCATCCATGTATATAAAGTACGGTATTACAATTTCATGAGCAGAGAATAAATTGCGTTTTTCCTGCCATGCCTTTCCCTTGATGTAATGGGAAAAATTGTTTCTATCATTTGAAATTTGGTTCATTTCATCAATTGTTTTAATTAAAAGATCATTTTTTTCGAAAGTTTTTCTGAACTGAAACTCGAGCGGTAGAAGCACTCCTGTCGTTATGTGTTCTTCGTGGCAATTAATTCCCTTTCGATACACATTTTTTAACTCTTCATTAGTTGTGAATTCATTCGCAACGCAAAAATAATCATTTTCTGTTAGCCAATGTATTAGTTGGTGATCAGTGCAACATGAATCGAAGGGATTTTCCACTGCCGAAATTAATGCTGAATAACGTAAGCGATCTTCGACCGAGTTTTCGGTTTTAATGTTAAATAATTTGAAAAGTCTTAAAATGGGTTCATGTATGGATTCTTTGACCATTGTAATAATTTTAGCCGCATCTTTACGTGATAAATTGTCCATGCTGTACAATTTTAAAGCAAAATCAATTCCAATATTATTAATATCAATATCATTGTCAATACAAGGAAGATCATTTTTAGCATAAGAATGATTAGTGTCAAGAGAACATGAAGGCAAATCTGCCACCGAAGATGAAGCCGGAGGAGAAAACGATTTCGAAGAACCTTGCAAACAAGTTGGCAAAAAAGAACTCGCATCAATATTTGAGCTTGACGAAAATAATGTTAGCCCGTCTTTTATGTGCGTTTTGCAGTGACGTGAAAAGTTTGAAAACGTGGAAGTAAATGACATGCATTCATTAAAAGCACACCGATAAACACCTATTCCATCCAATTTATGAACCAATTTGAAATGGTTAGATATATTTTTTAAGGAAGAGCAGTGTTGTTTGCATATAAAACAATCCATTTTGTTTTTTTTTTTTATAATTTTCCTAAAAGTCAGAATATGTATTGGAGATGATCTTTAATATATAATTAAGTTCGACTTGGTTTACAAAATAAATTTACAAACAAGAAAGTGTAACTCACCCTTGATTTATTTAAATGTACCAAATGATGACGCTGCTTTTCACTTGTGCTGAAGCTGATTTGCTGTTTAAACGGTTGACTCTTTTTTTTCAATTTTTGCTCTGGATCTTTTACCTCTGGGAGTTTCTTTATAGTATCGTGTTCTGCTTTAGTTTTCTGGTTTTGCTGGTATGGGGTTTGAAAATCGAAATAAAACATTATGTAAAACATGAAATGGTGTACATTATCTACTTAAAGTTTTTATACAGTATATTAAAAACTGTTTCAACAAAGACTTTTACATTTTCTTACTTTTGTATTAAATCATATAGTAAGTTATAGTTAACACAAAAGTAAGAAAATCTAAAAGTAATTGTTGAAACTGTTTTTAATATTGTATTTATTATATTATTAGATTAAATACATACAAAACCCCTTATGAAGTAAGGAATTCTTATAAAACGTTGGGTAAAGAATGGAATAGTCTTTTATTCGTATTGAAAAATAAAATATATGTAAACTGTAAGAGGATAAGCTTTGGATTTTCATGCGAATGCTATTTTTATAAGAAAATTTAGAAGAAGTCTGTAGATTAGGTTATCTTCACAAATTTACTGGTAACTGGCAGTTAATTGTTTAACTCATTATAATTACACAATTTTGCGCTGCATTTTCAAATAAAAATTGCAAATAAAATTTCGATGCCCATAAAATTTATTTTAATTTAATTAAATATATATTTGAATTAATAAATTTTGATTCTTAAAAACTTTAAAACTTATATGCAAAAATAGCATGTGAACATTTTAAAAAATTTGAGAAAATCACTTACATATTTCGAAAAATGTTTTAAAGTTCTTTCCAGTGCACATATATTTTATTTTTATATATATATATATGGGCTTATCCCTGTAAATTTTAACTTTTGAGTTTGAAAAAAAAAAAAAAAACAAAAAAAAAATTAAGGCACGCATGTAAATTTGAGTTTTTCTTCAATTATAGACCACGAATAAATAAAAAACTTCAAAATAACTCCTATGTATTGCTTGTTGAAAATTATAAAATAATAAAGTATAGAAAAATGAATTTAAAATAATTAATTTTAAAAGACGATCTAATTGATTTGATTTTTATTTTTTAATCTTCACAGCCTCTTTTTTTCAAACTTATTTGTTTAACACTTTTACCATTTTTTTTAGAGTTTCTAGAGCTTAAATTACGCTCATTGTAAAAGTATAATCAAAGAATGCTTTGGAGTGCTAGTAAAAAATGTGCCTTTTTTGAAACAGTTTTGTTAACTTCATAAAATTTGTACATGGAGACCATAAAAAAATGCCCCATGATCAATGTTAAAAAAATAGACACGAAAATTTGTGACAATTAAAGATTTACGAAAAATCACGCAAGGCAGTTTTTTCTAAAATTTATATCATGTAGGATTATTTATAAGGAAGGCACGCACTCAAAATGATTTCAATTAATTTTGACCTTCATTTATCTGAAAAAACAAAAATTGTACTAGGTAATCTTATGTTAAACATTATTTTTGCAATAATACAAAACGTTAATTATCCACGCACGCATCCAAAAGTCTCAATATTCGATGATTTTTTCGATTTCAAACACTTTCGCACTATATCGATGGTTCATTTTATAAATTGAATAGTTAAAACTCAATGATATATGTATATAATATTATAAGTTCCAAAACCTGAATATTTAATAATAATGTCTATATATTTCGACGCATGGTAAAAGTTAAAATTTGCACGGATAAGCCCATATATATATATATATTGCTTTTGTTTATTAAAAATAATTCAAAGTTTATTGCTCAAAACTGAATTTTTTAAATTCAATTGTTAATCAAATAATGATGTTTAACTTTTGTGGGTGTATTAAATTCCTAGCCATAAAGAACTACATCGCAGAGCCCAATATTCTTTTCTGTCAATCCTTGTCTCAAAACTACGGTTGATTTGCGACAGAATTAATTTAAATGCAATACATGTGTATGTTTCAAATCATATTTAAGAAACAATTTCTTAAAAAAAATATAAGCGTCTTACATGTTTTTGTATTATTTTCTCTCTTTATAGTATTACTACTTTTTTAATTTTTTTTATTTGAGTTCTTACAGCAGACGGCTTATCAAGCCATGGTTTGTAAATCTTTTTAACACAACTATTATACTTTTAAATGATTGAAAAAATAAAGAATTTATCTATCTATCTATCTACATATATTTTCGGAAGTTGAGGAAACCAGAAGAGAATCGTAAGTTGAAACTGTCAACTTTGAGTCAAGAAAAACAAAATCACAAGTTGAGAATAAAAATCCTCAAGTTGCGGTCAACTTCTAATGAAGAAAATGGCCCTTGAGCTATTTCGCGGTTTTTTGTCGATCCTCAGTGCCATTCTAAAGGGCTACAGTTCTGTGTTATCGGCATCCATCTATCTCACTCCTTTGCTTTTTTATAGACAAAAACAATTTCGCGTTCAAAAGATTCGTTCAAAGATTCGTGTTCAAAAGACACAACTCTACACGCGGTAAAATATCTTAAGTCCACATAAGATTGTCTATTCTGCTTAATTTTAATACCTAAAATAGACTTAAGATTATATTGGCTTAAGACTTTTCTATTATTGTGAAGTCTTAAAAGCAACTAAAGTCATCCTTAAGGCTAGCCGCGCACTATCAATTTTAAGTTGCGAAACTGTTTGGTTACTTATAGAAAACAGATGAACTGTTTGGTTGAATGTCCGTGCAGTTGCAGATAACAATATGTTCAATAAAATGGCGAACTCATTGTAGGCAATCGTTTAGTTTGTGTCGAAACACAAACATTTTAGTTGCCCGAACCAAGCAGTTTCGCAACTAAAAATTGCTAGTGCGCGGCTGGCCTAAGTCAACATAAGATAAAATATTAAAAAAAAAATTGCGAAAAAGTGAAAACGCAAATTAATCATCTTATGTGAACATAAAATGGTTTTTTTGATTCGAAACTGACATTTTTCTCTCCCTAAGTAGTCATAAGATATTTTACCGTTTGTAAACCTAAAAAAATACCCGTAATAATAAGGACATAAGATATTTTTAAACGTAGTTTGGTTCTGGATTTCCTTTTGTGCGAACGTTTTTCTTTTAGTGAATGAGGTGATAATTAAGTTCGTTTTTCATTCAGTTTTGTTTCATACGCGATTGAAAAATGATAACAAAATGATACACTATACACATACGTATACAACATGCCGAGACAACTACAGCCAAATGAATTTGCACCTTGCAACAACAAAATTGAATTTTTATGCTGTGAATTAGCTAATATATACTTCATGTCCATCTAAAATAATAGACTAAGAGCCCACAGCAATTTTTTGGTGTGATTGATAACAACAAATAATTAGCAGAATTTTGTTGCAAGGTGCAAATTCATTTGGCTGTAGTCGTCTCGGCATGCAAATATAACATATGTATGTGCATGTGCACAATTTTCAATTTCTCCTCGAAATCATTAAAGGCGCTCGAGTCCTTTAGGCTAGGCGCGCGTTTTTAATTTCACAACTGTTTGGTTGCCAAAATGTGACTAATGGGGCTATTTGGTTTAATTTTCCGCGCAGGTGCATATAGTTGAATCGGTCATTTCCAAAACCGCATAAGTCATTCAATTAGAATTTTTCAGGAATCAATAAAAACTGTTTCATGCACAAAAATTACCACTAAAATACTTAATTAAGCATACAAAAAAGTCGTTTAAAACTCATTTGTTTGTGCATGAAACAGTTTTTATTGATTCCTGAAAAATTTTAATTGAATGACTTATGAGGTTGTTGGAATGACCGATTCAATTATATGTATTTTAGGCAATCGTTTAGTTTGTGAATTCAATAATAATAAATAATTTCGTGGCCTTAAAACGAATATTTATAAAAAATATTTCTGAGGCAAGATTTCTGTCTTATTGCCATGGAATATTCAGTTTTTTTTTATGTCAATACATTATGAGAGAAACTTTGACCATAATTCACGTTTCCAGTTTTCGGCGATGCTAAAAATTCCGTGGAAAATTTTTTCCACGACAACCCCCAATGAATTATGAAAAAATTTTACTCAACAACGAAAAAAAGTTTTAGTTTGAAAATGTTTCAAGTAAACTGCAAATTTTTTTCTTTTACAAGTCACAACGCGCCTAAAATCAAAATGCATGCCGCATGGCGACTTGAGAAATCTTGCCTTAGAAATATTTTTAATAAATATTCGTTTTAAGGCCACGAAATTATGTATTATTATTGAATTCACTAATTGATTCAAATTTATAAACTAATTATTGATATATTTTATTTGATATGCTCACAAATCACAAAGTCCCTAAAATCAAAATGGATGCCGGCTCAAGAAATATGAAAAAATTGTTTCACAAAAAGAAGAAAAAAACTTTCTTCAGTCTATTTTCTTACTTTTATGCATATTTTTTTATAAAATATTGATAACAAACTACGTATAAGTATTACTTACCAATTATTTTGTCACTGCAGTAATTTTTTTAATGTTTTTTTTAACGTTTTTTTTAATGTTTTTATTAACAGGGAACGACCAACGAGAACGACCGCGCACGCACAAGAACAATTAACCAACTAACTAAACTAATGACGCGACGGGGATATGATGAATGAGAATGACGATGGCGATGTGAAACATAATGCCAGGGCTGTTTTAGAGGCTTATGGTACAAATTTTTAATCGATGCAAGAAAATTATTTTTACATGTAATTTGTAACAATATTTTGTTTGATAGAAAATTGTTACAGGTATTATTTCTGCGAAATAATTATACAAAAATGCAATAGATATTTTTTGTAAAAAATTGCAACCATTTTAAAGTTATATGTGAAAGAGGTTTCATTTTGAGTTCGATTTAAGACCAAACCGCACATTTTTTGTGTATTTAATATCCGTAGAAACACATTTGTCTCATGTGGTGTGCCGGCCGTATATAATATATTTCCATGAAATATGAAGGGACAGACATACTTCACTCCACAACATGACACGTGAGATAAGTGTGGTTCTGACTTTTATTCATAGTTATTTTTTTTATTATCACGTCAAATAAACTAAGAATTGAACTTGAAGCGTTTTTAAAAAAATAACTCGTATAGCTATAACTGGGTATTTTTAAAATTAGCTACATATATTATGTGTTCAATTTATGGCTAATGAAGCCACAGAGTCAATAAACATTTTATGAAATTTTGTCAACTGTGTAAAGTCTTTTAACTGCATACAAGTATCATGATTTTAAGAATAAGTTTCGATTAGGCCAAACAAATTTACTTAATTTTGACATTCATGAATTTTGCTTGTGCAATGGGATTTGGTCCATGTTTGTTTAACACTTAACCCAGGGGCTTCACTGGCAATATTTGGGGCAATATTGCCCCACCATCGATCGATAGGCAATAATCGCAGTTCCATTTCTGAGGCAATATATTTTTATGATTCACCTTTTCAGAATGGCTTCTCCGTGATTTTGGGTACCCTCTACGTTATTTTGAAACTAAATCTAAAAATAATGAGAAAAATTAAACATTTTTTTGAGTTAAACTTGTAAATTATGAAATTTAAACAGAAATTGCCTGGCGACGAAATGCCTATCAAAGTTATAAATTCCCCATTGCTAGTGAAGTTGCTATTGTCCTTAATATTGCTATTGGAGCTAAAGCGTTAACTACAAAAAGGGCCCATGATTAAGTTGTAGATTGTAACAAACCAACTTTCAAGTCAAATTTAAAGGTATTTGAAGTGTCTTTATGCAAAAAATATATGAATCCCCTTAAATAAATATCGATATTATTTTCATATCCATCTTTGTCAATTAAACGCAAAACCTACATAACATCTCTGTATAAACGTTTTTGTATATTTGCACATTTCTGATGGCGTCACTGATAATATAAACCAGGAACCTGGTATCTGTTACCAGTGCAAATGTTTTTTGTTCAGCGAGGGAAAGGGAAAAATACATAAAGAGGCTTACTTCTTTCTTCCACTCGTTTAGTTTTCCTGGTAATATTAATCAGGGGAATGGTACTATGAACCAGGCTAAGTTATTTTAAGCGGGAGAATACAGAAAAACAGGGTTGTAAAATGCTGAGTGCAGAACAGTCTGCGTTTTATAAATATTAAACTAAATCAGACTTATATATTAGTTGTATTTTATTTTCCCCCAGATCTGATCCAGATTGGATCTTTATTCGAAATTACATGTATAACAAAAACAACACAAGGCCCAGTTTTGTGTGTATTTGTTGTTATACGTGTTATTTTGAAAACGAAATCCAATCCGGATCAGATCTGGGGGAAAATAAAACGCAGCTATTATATTAACCTTCCGATGGCAAGCGGGGTTACCGATCACCCTACTACTTGAGAAAAACCATAATATCTAACAGAAAATGATTGCCTCTTTCGCTCGTTTATTATGTCTTAGATTTTAAAAAATCTAAAAAAAAGACTTTTCTCAGTTTCCTATTAATGTAAACATTCGATCTCATAATAAAAAAGAATTATTTTTCAGTTTAAATATTGTTTTATCTAAAATAAAAAGTGGTGGGGTGATCAACAACCCCAGTGGCTTTTCAAGTAGGAAATAAGCCTTGCCTTCAGAAAGTTGAACTATAACAAATGAATCTTAAGTTTAGAAAAATACACGCGTCAACATTTAGAAATACGAGGCACATTACCATAGTGCATTATCTCTTGTTAATTGGCACTTTTGGCTTAATGGCATTATGGCTGTTATCTGTATTAGTGAAGTTGCTTTATTCTCTAATATTGCTAATGAAGACACAGCGTAAACTACAAATAAGTGTAAATGATTAAGTTGTAAATTGTAACACCAATTTTCAAGTCGAATTTAAAGGTTTGTGTAAAAATTATCAGAATCTACTTAAATATATATCTTATCCACCAGTGTCAATTAAACAAAATACCTACATAACATCTCTGTTTAAACGTTTTTGTATATTTGCACATTTCTGTTGGCGTCACTGATAATATAAACCAGGAGACTGGTATCTGTTACCAGTGCAAATGTTTTTTGTTCAGCGAGGGAAAGGGAAAAATACATTAATAGGCTTACTTCTTTCTTCCACTCGTTTAGTTTTCCTGGTAATATTAATCAGGGGAATGGTACTATGAACCAGGCTAAGTTATTTTAAGCGGGAGAATACAGAAAAACAGGGTTGTAAAATGCTGAGTGCAGAACAGTCTGCGTTTTATAAATATTAAACTAAATCAGACTTATATGGGCTTATCCGTGCAAATTTTAACTTTTGCCATGCGTCGAAATATATAGACATTAGTATTAAATATTCAGGTTTTGGAACTTATAATATTATATATATCATTGAGTTTTAACTATTCAATTTATAAAATGAACCATCGAGATAGTGCGAAAGTGTTTGAAATCGAAAAAATCATCGAATATTGAGACTTTTGGCTGCGTGCGTGGATAACTAACGTTTTGTATTATTGCAAAAATAATTTTTAACATAAGATTACCTAGCACAATTTTTGTTTTTTTCAGATAAATGAAGGTCAAAATTAATTGAAATCATTCATTTTGAGTGCGTGCCTTCCTTATAAATAGTCCTATATGATATAAATTTTAGAAAAAACTGCCATGCGTGATTTTTCGTAAATCTTTAATTGTCACAAATTTTCGTGTCTATTTTTTTAACATTGATCATGGGGCATTTTTTTATGGTCTGCATCATTATTTAAGCTATCTAGAGTAAAAAAATCTTTGGCTTCAATGCGTGCTTCATTATGTACAAATTTTATGAAGTTAACAAAACGAAGGTAAAAAACGTAACTGTTTCAAAAAAGGCACATTTTTTACTAGCACACCAAAGCATTGTTTGATTTTACCCTTACAATGAGCGTAATTTAAACTGTAGATATTATAAAAAAAAATGGTAAAAGTTTTAAACAAATAAGTTTGAAAACAGAAGCTGTGAAGATTAAAAATAAAAACCAAATCAATTAACTCGGTGCTTAAAATAAATTATTTTAAATTCATTTTTCTATACGTTATACCCTTATACTCTTTAACAAACAATACATATGAGTTATTTTGAAGTTTTTTATTTATTCGTGGTCTATAATTGAAGAAAAACTCAAATTTACATGCGTGCCTTAATTTTTTTTTTTGTTTTTTTTTTAAACTCAAGAAGTTAAAATTTACAGGGATAAGCCCATATATTAGTTGTATTTTATTTTCCCCCATATCTGATCCAGATTGGATCTTTATTCGAAATTACATGTATAACAAAAACAACACAAGGCCCAGTTTTGTGTGTATTTGTTGTTATACGTGTTATTTTGAAAACGAAATCCAATCCGGATCAGATCTGGGTTAAAATAAAACGCAGCTATTATATTAACCTTCCGATGGCAAGCGGGGTTACCGATCACCCTACTACTTGAGAAAAACCATAATATCTAACAAAAAATGATTGCCTCTTTCGCTCGTTTATTATGTCTTAGATTTAAAAAAATCTAAAAAAAAGACTTTTCTCAGTTTCCTATTAATGTAAACATTCGATCTCATAATAAAAAAGAATTATTTTTCAGTTTAAATATTGTTTTATCTAAAATAAAAAGTGGTGGGGTGATCAACAACCCCAGTGGCTTTTCAAGTAGGAAATAAGCCTTGCCTTCAGAAAGTTGAACTATAACAAATGAATCTTAAGTTTAGAAAAATACACGCGTCAACATTTAGAAATACGAGGCACATTACCATAGTGCATTATCTCTTGTTAATTGGCACTTTTGGCTTAATGGCATTATGGCTGTTATCTGTATTAGTGAAGTTGCTTTATTCTCTAATATTGCTAATGAAGACACAGCGTAAACTACAAATAAGTGTAAATGATTAAGTTGTAAATTGTAACACCAATTTTCAAGTCGAATTTAAAGGTTTGTGTAAAAATTATCAGAATCTACTTAAATATATATCTTATCCACCAGTGTCAATTAAACAAAATACCTACATAACATCTCTGTATAAACGTTTTTGTATATTTGCACATTTCTATTGGCGTCACTGATAATATAAACCAGGAGACTGGTATCTGTTACCAGTGCAAATGTTTTTTGTTCAGCGAGGGAAAGGGAAAAATACATTAAGAGGCTTACTTCTTTCTTCCACTCGTTTAGTTTTCCTGGTAATATTAATCAGGGGAATGGTACTATGAACCAGGCTAAGTTATTTTAAGCGGGAGAATACAGAAAAACAGGGTTGTAAAATGCTGAGTGCAGAACAGTCTGCGTTTTATAAATATTAGATACACTAAATAAGACTTTTATAATTATTAAACTCTAAAAAATGAAACTTAATTTTAGAAAAATTAATTAAATTTAGAAATACGAGGTACATTATCAAAATGTATTATATCTTGTTAGTTGACACTTACGGCTTTATGGCATTATGGCTGTTATCTGTAATTAAGTATTTTTTTTTTCATATGAATGAAACATAATAAATGAAAAATATTATTCTGTTTACTTAAGTGAATTTTCGGTATTTTCCCACTTAAATGAAAAACTTAAATGATGAGTAAAAACACCGGTAGTACACTTAAGTGAAAAAATCATTTGTCCCTCATATACATTACTTAGAAAAATTGTGCAAGGACGGAACCATAATGTACTTATACAAAAATAATCTTTTTTTCTAACTTAAGTTAAATTTTATGGCACAAAATTTTAAACATATGAAACGTTCTCTAAATCAATTTTAGAATAGGCGACGAATCTAAATATTATGTATAAGACGAGAACCAACTTTTTGGTAGTTTTAAAGGATATAAACTATACTTTAATGTTAAAGAGCTCGTCTTACTTTAACACCAGCAACTAGCTAGTTTATCTTTTAAAAGTATACTTTATACGGATTGACAATGGTCATTTCATGACAAAGCAAATCGAAGTAGAATATTAACTGATGTTTTATTCAATTTTTTAAAAGATGTGCTTTGTAAATAGACTCAATCATTGAATATTTGGATATAAGAAATTCGAAACAATCGTACAAAAGCGCTTTACTATCTTTAATTTTATAAAATAGCGGCTGGCGATGGAAAATGAAATCTACAAACAAATGTACACATGTTATGTATGCATGCGGCATGCCGAGACGAGTATAGCTAGCCAAATGAATTCGCGCATTGCAACAGCAAAATTCAGTGAATTGTGTGCTGTGAATTAGCTATATATGTATATATGTATTTCATTTACATCTAAAATTATGTAAATAACTTTTAAAAAATCAAAATATGTATCTATCTAGGTAGCATATAAAATCTTTTATTCAATTTCATATTTACTGGTAAATAGAACCAGAAACACTGGTAAATACTACCAACAGTTTTGGTAAAGTAAACAAAAAATCTTCCGAATAATTTTTATCAGAAGTCCGATAATATTAACCATAGCTTCAGATTTCATTTTAGTGGTAAATATAATCAGGGTTCTGATACATGCAACCAGGAGGATTTTTTTTTAATTTATTGTTTTTTTTTTATTATTTACCATGACTTCTGGTTCCAGGTACCAGGAAATTCTAATAAACCCTACCAGGAATATTACATATTTAATCAGGGTACTGATAAAATCTACCAGGATACAGATTTTTTGTTTTTTATCAAAAAATTCTGATAATAGTTACCAGTTTACCAGGATTCATTTATTTCCTGGTTCCTGGTATGGGTTATCAGATTCAAGGTAAATCTACTTTAGCAAAAAAAACTAAAATTTTAGTGGGGATTTGGTAACTTTTACTAGGAAAATAATATTAATTAAAAAGTCCAATAATATTTGTATTACTTTCAAAAAAATTAAAAATACATCCTGTTACTGGTATCTGGAACCAGAAATCCTGACAAATGAAACAATTTCATGTTTACTGGTAAATGGAACCAGAAACACTGGTAAATACTACCAACAGTTTTAGTAAAGTAAACAAAAAATCTTCCAAATAATTTTTATCAGAAGTCCGATAATATTAACCATAGCTTCAGATTTCATTTTAGTGGTAAATATAATCAGGGTTCTGATACATACAACCAGGAGATTTTTTTTATTCATACAAATTTTATTTTAGATGTTTACCGTGACTTCTGGTTCTAGATATCAGAAATTTCTGATAAACTTTACCAGTAATGTTACACTTTTTTATCAGGATTCTGATAAATACTACCAGGATACGGATTTGCTTTTTTATCAGAAATACCTGGTAACATTTATCAGTTTACCAGGATTAATTTATCTCCTGGTTCCTGGTATGGGTTATCAGATTCAAGGTAAATCTACTTTAGCAAAAAAAAACTAAAATTTTAGTGGGGATTTGGTAACTTTTACTAGGAAAATAATATTAATTAAAAAGTCCAATAATATTTGTATTACTTTCAAAAAAATTAAAAATACATCCTGTTACTGGTATCTGGAACCAGAAATCCTGACAAATGAAACAATTTCATGTTTACTGGTAAATGGAACCAGAAACACTGGTAAATACTACCAACAGTTTTGGTAAAGTAAACAAAAAATCTTCCGAATAATTTTTATCAGAAGTCCGATAATAATAACCATAGCTTCAGATTTCATTTTAGTGGTAAATATAACCAGGGTTCTGATACATGCAACCAGGAGGATTTTTTTTTAATTTATTGTTTTTTTTTTTATTATTTACCATGACTTCTGGTTCCAGGTACCAGGAAATTCTAATAAACCCTACCAGGAATATTACATATTTAATCAGGGTACTGATAAAATCTACCAGGATACAGATTTTTTGTTTTTTATCAAAAAATTCTGATAATAGTTACCAGTTTACCAGGATTCATTTATTTCCTGGTTCCTGGTATGGGTTATCAGATTCAAGGTAAAATTGATCTTACCAGTAAATCCGATAACATACACCACGAATCTGATAGTCTTTACCAGGATTTCCCCTACCTTTTTTTCTACCAGGAAATCTGGTAGCAAAACTAACTTCCTGGTTCCTGGTAGGGGTTACCAAGATACAGATAAACACATTTTTACCACGAAATCCGATAACATACATCAGGAATCTGATAATATCTACCAGGATTTTCCCTACTTTTTTCTACCAGGAAACCTGGTAGCAAAACTAACTTCCTGGTTCCTGGTAGGGGTTACCAAGATACAGATAAACACACTTTTACCAGGAAATCCGATAACATAGACCAAGAATCTGATAACATTTACCACGATTTCTCCTGGTTGTATTATACAGAAAACCCGCACCAGGAAAATTTTTTGAGTGTATTATTTTAAATAGGAAGCTAATAACAAACATTTCTTTTTCGTTAACTTTTTAAACCGTGATTTTCTCAATAAGTGAATATTGGGGTTACGCCACTTCTGCTCTCAATGCCTCATTTGCAAATGGTGTACATACATTTTTTAAAACAGTTAAAGAAAAAAATTGAAATGTCAGTTTAACAATCTTAAAATAAAATAAAAAAAATTGCATTACGGCTCCGTTGAGAAAGATTAGATCCTTTTCGTCGGCATTATTAATAATAATACTCACATCACATCAAAACAAATCACAGACAACAAATTAAACTTTCTCGACGTAAATATTTATATAATATACTGACTCTTACCCCTAAGGCTAGGACCGCACTTACGATTTTTTGTCGAGGCGATTAAAAATTCGTAGTCGCTACAAATTATTGTCATGCACGCACTTGCGATTTTTTGCCGCGCGATTATTTAATCGGGGGTGGCCGTGGTGCGATGGATGTGTGCTCGCCTGTGAACCTCATGATCACAGGTTCGATCCCTGCCGTCGTCTATGTCGTTTTAATTCCATTAAAAACCTTCTAAAATTGTCATTAATGGGTTGCTGGTTTACTCATTACTGTTGTTCAGGCATAACACTAACAACATGTAATTGAGTTAAACTAGTATGCCCAACAAGGATGAACACGAATAAAATAATGTGAATCATAAGCGACATAAAAATAAGACACGGCATTCTCCGCTTTAGTTCAGCCGCCATCCCTGGAGATAAAATAGCTGAGACAACAACCTTCAGTCTCAGAACATCGTGCCATACATCTTTCCTATCCTTCTTTCTCTTCCTTAACTTCACGCCCGCGCTGTGTTCAAACATTTAAAGGGTAATCATAATCCCTTGAGCGCGTGTAAATTATAAAAAAAAAAAAAAAAAAACACTACTTTTTATGTGAGTGCACGCATTTGCCACAAATAAGTAGCGACAGAAAAATCGCTTGAAAAAATAGAACTTGTTTCGCTACGATTTTTAAGTCGCATGTGCGTGTATTCACATTTAAGACCATGTGTCTTACCTTTTGCGACTAAAAAATCGTGGATTAAAAACCGCAAATGCGTGCATGCCAATATCTCTTTGCGACTACGATTTTTAAGTCGTAGTAATTTAAATCGCAAGTGTGGGCAAATCCATTTGAGTACATGTGTTTCATTTAAGTTTACGAGAATCGCATCGCAAAAAAAATGAAACAAATTGCGACTTTTAAATCGTCATGATTTGTTGGTAGCAAGTGCTTTCATTCTCATTTAAATTCATGTGTTCTATTTTTGCGACTAAAAAATCGTGCGATTGAAATCGCAAGTGCGGTCCTAGCCTAACACACACCACGAACTAAGTCATCGAAGCATATTGTCGATAAGGTTTTTGGGTCGTGTGAAATGAATATGTGTCGACATAGCACTGCGAACTCTGGGAATCGAAGTAGTATGCCGACATGGCGTGTAAAAAGTACAGAACTAGTTCGTCGACACAGTTTTTTATGATTTTATTCGGTTTTAGTTGTTAAAATTTACAAATCGCCTGATAAAGCAAGAATAAAATTCAATCTCCTTAAGCAACAATTCAATAAAGCTCTGATCAACACAAAAAAGTGGTTCTGGAGCATTAAAATTCAAATATTTTTCGGTCATTTTCACTTTTCATTTAAAATTTCACAAACCTACCATTTAACAGCTGATTTTGGCATATACTTCTACATCGGCGTATTGGCGTGTAAATGCCCATACAAAAGCGAAGTACTTTGTCGATTAGGTTGATTGATGTGGCGTGTGTGAGGGGTATCTGACTGATTTCTGAACGCACGCGTAAATATTTGACAACCAATTTATATGTCAATCCTTTTTCATTACTGACATTACTCTACATTTAAGAAATCTAAAATACGCCTTTATCTGAATATTGTGGATATATCTTGTCGATTCGAAATCTTTATTTAAATACGTTCTTTTATTTGAGACACTTACGAAATCCATGAAAATTTTGTATGGGAAATGTTTTTTCTTTTATTTTATGTTTTCGTCAATTTTCCAATGTTTTTAATAGTTATTCTGCTACTCGGGACAAAGGGAAATACAACAAATCAAAAACCATGAAAAGCGGTCCAGCCGTTTTTCAGTTATAAGTGTTCGAACAAACCCGACTTTGTTTTATATATTAAAAGATTTAAAAAATTAATGTTATTAGAGAAATATGATAATAAGCATGAAAATCACTTTTTAAATGGCTAAAAGAACACCTAAAGAAGTTGAAGCGTAATAGAATGATTTCTCAAATACGAATTTATGCAAGAAAAAAAAATATAAAATATAAGCTGTTTTAGAAAAACATACAATATTTAAACCGTTTAAAAAAAAAAAATTGTATGCCAACTTTAGCTTTTTATTATCTGACATACTCGTACATACATATATACTCGTACAAATTTAATTTTAAAATAAAATTATTGAAAATTTAAGAAAATCAAGAACAAAAAAAATGGTCCTAAAAAACGATTGTTCATAAATACTGTATTCGAAATACGGTACACCGGTATGCCATTTTTCAGTATTTAATGATATCCAAAAGTCGAAAATCAAAAAAAAGATTTTATGTATCACAGGTACCGTTAAATATATTTTGTGCTTTTTTACCAAGATGTGGACTATATTTTCCTTATCAAAATCGTAAGAGTCCTTCTGTCGATTTTTTTATTTTTACAGACGTATATAATTTACTATACCTACATTGTACATATCGCAAGAAAATATGTACACTTTTAGCCACAAAACAAAACAAAGTTGTCTATTTGATTGATTTGTGACTTTGTCAATATCGGAATAACCGATTTAAGGAATATTTTTTGCAGAAGTTCTAGTTAGTTTAAAAAACATACTTAAATTTAATCGATATTATTTTTTCAAAGAAAGAATCAACGGTGGCGTCTGAATTCACAGTTAAGATGAACTACTAAGGAAACACATCTCAGGGCTACCACAACATATTCAGGCTTGCAAGGAGCATTTTATAAGGCTTTCCATCCTTGGATTATACTAAGGATCTGGTCCTCAAGGTTGAGGATTTTGCCGTTGAGGTGATTTTCTGCCACATAAAATTATTTAGTTGGAAAACAAAAACAGGCCTCGGATACGGAACCGTGCAAGAGAAATAAGGAAAATACCATCCAATAAATGTATTAGATTGCGCAAGGGCTCGGGGGAGAAAATTAAAGACTTTGGGGCAAAATTTTAGTTGAATTAAAAAACAACGATTTTGCAATTTGTGATCGGATATACATAGCATTATACTTTCTCTACCCTTTTATTAAAGTTAAAATCATCGAATATCTATTTTATTTTTTTTAGCATCGTGCTAACTTCATACGACTTAATATTACCTTAGGTGTGTTCAGAGGCAATTTATTAAGATAAATGTTTAACATTAAGAATGAGTTAGTAAACTACTTTCAAGTTAGCAAATTGTTAAGTAGTATTATAACAAAACCTTAATAATATGCTGTTTAAAAATTTGCGCCTATGATATTTCGGCGAATGGTATGGAGTACAAAAATAGCTTCTATTTGGGTGCGAATTTGTTTTTGGAGATAGACGCAGGCAAAAAGTCTAAAGTTTCAACTGAGTGACCGAGCATCTACCGACAATCCACAATTAGACTACATTTCTGTCAAAATAATCCTCATTTGCGCGCAGAATAAAGACAAAGGCAACAAAGACTTATTCGATGAGTTTTTGGATAAAACATATGAGCAGTACCCTAGCTATTCGGACATTTAAATTGTCCTAGGAATAGAATACATGGAACAGATGGTAGATACTCGTACAGCCAGCAAAAGAATATCGTGTGTAGAACTACAGTCAATGCTAAGAATATGTAAAGAAAGATTTGTTCAAACTGTAGGTATAGCTGCAATGTCTAAGAGAATTCCGATCCTAGGGAATAGTGCCATTCGGCTTAGGCGACACAGACAAACATTACCATTCACTCGACATTTACGAAGTGAAGGTACATAGCTATATCGAATCTGAAGTCGAATAAAGTTGCTAGCGCTGTTGAACTATTCAAAGTGGTAGGCGATGCCTTGGTTGGGAATAGGTATGCACCAGCTCATCTTCAAAATATGGGTGGATGAATGCATGCCCTATGAAAAGAACATTAGCATTTTTTGCACGATCCTCAAGAAAAAAAACCTCTCTGGACTGCGCCAATTACAGAGGCATCAGTCTTCTGAGCGTCGCATACAAGATACTTTCAGCCGTATTATGTGAACGTCTGAGTGTCGTCAACCGTCGTCGACTTTAGACCAGGAAAGTCCTCCGTCCATCACATTACGGAAGATCTTGGCAAAAAAACATGAAACCAACCAACTTGGCGCGTGAAACTGGAGACAGATTGCTAGGGACCGAGCTGGCTAGAGAAGCTTATTGGCTTAGGCCCTGGTCCACCCCGGACTGTAGCGCCAATTTAAGAAAGTTAAACAAAAAATGTGTGTCTTAGATCCGAAATCGTGATTTTTGAAATATGTATCTACCATTTTATCAGAAAAACTAAAACTAAATAGTAAACTTTTATGTGTGCATGTTGAAATCTCTCATTTGATACAAGAGCGTCATAACTCAAAATTGATTGTTTTCTCATAAAAAGTTATGGAAAAAGGACTGCGCTGCAGAAAAACAATGTTGTGCGACATTAAAGAGATACATCTATCAAAGTATAATGCTCTAAAAAAGTAAAGAACAAGCAATTGTATTAACATTGTTGCAGCTAACTCAAAATTTTGAATTTTTTAGTTATGATGCTCTTCTAGCAAATGAGCGAAATGATGTTAATTAGTATCATTTTATATAGAAAAACCTAATATAATTTCAAAAGTTTAAAATTTGTTGAGTATTGTAACTTCTTTGTTAATAACGATTGCCCCTTTTTATGTTTCAGTCATTGATTCTTGGGGGAAATTGCCGGCTGGTGTTCTGTACGCTCATTTTACTGACCTCGGGAATTACGATCAATGTGTCAGGACATCTGTGATATTAAAAGAAGGAAGTACCGTCACGAATGGACAGTATTGTTTTGCATCATTTCCCCTGCTATCAACTTTGACGAACCTGAAGCAAGATTTGGTTGTTCTACAAAATGATTTAGTAAATCCAAGGGTTGATTTATCAAGCACGCTCTCAATAAAACTGGGAGTCTGTATTCCAGAAGTTTGTAATGCCAAGTTAATAACTAAAATTTTCCAAAAAGCGCTTGCAAATGTTTTGGGAGGTACTTTAACTGGTGTTCAGATTACAAATTGTTCTGTTGCCAAAAAACCTGGCTTCGAAGCCTTTGATATTTTTGCAATGTAATGAATTCTATAATATTTAAATTTGTAATACTATTTATATATTAACCATTTATTTTCACTAAGCAGTATATTCTTTTCTTGTATTGGAGTTTTGATGATTGCAAGTACGGCTTATGACATGTACTCTGAATACTTCGAACGTGAGCTTGCTTTATAAACGTATTGGGAAAGTATTTGAGTCTAATGTTTTTTTTTTTCAGAAGAACGAAGCAATCTTCTTTTAGCATTCTCTGTCATTACCAATGGACGGAAGTTATTTATGATCAATACTAAAAAGTCTCCAAATTCAATTGAATGCTTGACTGGTATAAGAGTGCTATCTACTATTTGGGTCTTGTATAGTCACAATTACATGTTTTATACTTCAATGGATCTTATCAACATAATTGATTTCCTTGGTGTAAGTATTATATATAATATAATCTCACAAATATAAGTTTTGCGATTATTACTTACAAATTTTTGTATAGTGGGCTAAAAGGTTCTGGAGCATGCCGATATTGATGGGAACTGTGTCTGTGGATTCGTTCTTTTTCCTTAGTGGATTACTTATTGCTTGGATCTGCTTCCAAGAACTGGACAAAACGTACAGATTAGAAAAAATATTGCTTACGACTGCTTTAATGCTCGTTTTATTATAAATACTTGTAGAAAAGGAAAACTAAACGTTGTAATGATGTGGGTCCACCGGTACGTACGGCTCACTCCACCTCTAGCAGTGGTGATTCTTTTCTACTTAACAATAAATAAATTCATCGGGAGTGGGCCTTATAGAGAAGATTCCATAACAAGGCATTTTCAATGCAAGGAAACATGGTGGTCTACATTATTGTATGTACAAAACTACGTGAGTCCGAAAAATATGGTACGTCTTAAAAAAATAATCATGAACGATTGCCTAAGAGAAATATTTATTATTTTTAGTGTGTCTTGCAATCCTGGTATCTAGCAATCGACATTCAATTGTACGTACTAGCACCACTTGTTCTTATACCTCTCTGGAAATGGGGTAAGAAATGTGTACCCGTAATGGCTTTGCTCATATTTTTAGCTATTGGATGCGTTTTTTCTACAATGTACAGCCAAAGCTATAGAACTCTTTTTGGGTAAGCTAGAACTTTCGGATCTTTAAGATATTAATAAATTTGATTATATCTAAATATTCTTTTGAAGATTTGGTGAACCGGGACGGACTTCTAAGGTTTATTTTCCAACTCATATAAGATTCCCACCATGGCTAGTTGGAATTGGTTTTGGATATTTTATGCATTTAAATAGAAATAAGAGGGTCCGTCTGCCTGTGGTATGTTATTACGCTTAAAGTGAAAATGGGTAATATAATCCTGTAATATTTTGTTTTTGTTTCATCCATCAGAATTTTCAAGTGCTTGGTTGGATTTTGAGTATCGGAACCATATTGGCGATAGTTTTTGGACCTTATTTTTCCATGAAATCATCATATACAGTAACTACCTTTCATGCAGCAATGTATGAAGGACTGAAACGTGTTTCTTGGAGTATAGCATTGGCATGGATAGTTTTTGCATGCCACTTTGGATTCGGTGGAAAAGTGAACTCGATTCTGTCACATCCTTTCTGGCAGCCAATTGGACGTTTGACCTACTGCTTGTATTTAGTCCACGTTGCTGTGTTAACATATAATTTTGGAGTTTCACGAACGGATGTATATTTCTCAGACTATTCATTAGTAAGTATTTTCTTCTTGATATCATTTATACATAATAGTGGAATTTAAACTTTTTGTACTCAGATGCTGGTGTTTTGGAGTAATTTTGGAATCTCATTTCTGGTATCTATAGTCTTATCATTATCTTTTGAAGCTCCAATACTGGCCTTTGAAAAGGCATTATTTAATACTAAAAAGTCCAAGGAAGATGTCAACCAAGTATCATTACCAATCACGACTCCAACAAAGAGAGTTTAGATTGTTTCTTTATAATTCAATTTATTTATTTGTTTGTATATAATCATTTAATTTAAATGTACCGCATAAGAAAGAAGACAAGACACAAGTACGATACCTTTGGTACCGCGAAATAGTAACGGATCTTTGTAGATGCACAAAATAATGAATTTTTTTATTCTGGAAAGAACCTTCCTTTTCCATAGTAAAAGATAAAGGTATTTCATTCCTCTACAAGAATCCGTAATTAATTTATTTTATTTAAGCTTTAAAAAAAAAAAAACAAAAACTTAAAAAAACTTTTACTTTAAGAATTAATTAAAATTATGGCTTTTAATTATCTTTTACAACGTATTTCATTTTCTCATCCAAGTGAAATAAAATTTTATTTGTTTCTTAGAGATGAAAATTAAATTAATTATTATATATGTACATACTAGCGGCCCGGTACGTGCTTCGCTACGTATAAAGTGAAATAATAAAAAAAAATTAATTGCAACATCAAATTCATTTATTCAAACAAAAAAATATTTTATTAATTGCTAGCTATTTTAAAACTTAATCCAAAACATTTGGATAAACAATATTTTTTGTTTTTCCATTTTGAGCATGAATAAACAAACGGCTGGGGGTACCGACTCTGGAACAGGCAACATAAAGTTGGCCATGCGAAAAACATGATTCCTCCAAATTCACACCACAAAAGTGTTTGCCCTTAATCCTCCCCCTCGACGGGTTTCACCTTGTCGTGGTGGGGGGGCTTACGCCTATCCTCCTGCTGTGAAGCATCAGCAGGTGGAATAGGTAACTAAGAAAACCCAACAGGGAGTTCAGGGACAGTCAGGATCGAGACGATATGGGATGGTTAGGTTTCTGGTGACATGCCTAAGCCGGAAATTTAATGCATCCCGTAGTATTGATCTTGGTTGGTAAGGTAGGGTGGGACTGTAGGGTCTCTGGCTGCTTAGGCGGCTGGGGGTCTGAAGGTCCTACCAAAATAGGGTGTGTGTGTCGGGAGTAAGTTGGATGGTTCTTTTGGTTCTTTGAGCCAAGAGAACCGATTTAATGATCTTGATGGTAGTACGGGTGGGACTGTGGATTCTTGACTGGGCATGCAGTTGGGGGTTCTAGGTCTCACTAGGGCAGTTAAGCTAGTAGCGTATGCGAAAGTTTTCTGGAGGTGTTTAAGGAGTTAAAGAATGTCTTGGGTTTTCAAGGATGTCAAGAGGTGTCAGAAGTGGCAGATGTGGCAGCAATGTCATATCTGTCTTAGTATGCAAGAGGTGTCAGAAGGGACTGGCATGTCTGATTGCTGGACTGCTGTTGAAGGTTGCTCACTATATACATGAGGCTTGGTGGCCTGTCTCCCGTGTGTACCATGCGTAATTCCCAAGCGATCGTGTGGTGAGTGACTTTTGATGGTGGGTCTGGTAGTTGGATGTGTCAGAGGGGTCTTGCATGTTTGATTGCTGGACTGCTGTTGAAGGTTGCTTACTATATACATGAGGCTTGGTGGCATGTCTCCCGTGTGTACCATGCGTAATTCCCAAGCGATCGTGTGGTAAGTGACTTTTGATGGTGGATCTGGTGATTGGATGTGTCGGATGTGGGAAGTTCTTCAGCTGGTTCGGAGCTTGGCTGGAGTTCTTCAAAGGTTTTAAGCGGTTTAAAACGGTTTAAAAGGTTCAAGAGGTGTCAGAAAGGGTTGGGGTTCCGGGTACTTGTACCTGGCGTCCTTCGTTAATAGCGAGAAGTGGAGCGTCATCCAGAGTTCTTCGGAACAAAGACCGGGGCGTCACCCGTGTGAACCGTAAAAGGGGATCAAAAGACAGGAGCGTCTCTCCTTGCTCACCAACTGGTGGCTAAAGACCGGGGCGTCACCCGTGTGAACCGTAATTGGGGATCTAAAGACTAGGATGTGCATGAGTTGTTCGTTGACCGCCCTCAACTTACTTCTCAATATGTGTATCCTAGGGTTGCTAGGCCCGGGGTTTTGCAGTAACCTATCTGGAAGTGACTGATTCATATCCATAACCCCTAGGTTGAGTAGGAATTAGGCTTTGTCCTCTTTTCCGCAGTCGCCTAGGGGGGATTTGATGACGTGGCGAGGCTCGGCTCCACCGGTAGCCTTATACTGGTACCACGGGTGATAGTGCCCGGGAATTTGAGGGCAATAGTGCACATCTTCGGGTGTGTCAGTTCTCTTTTTCCTGCTATCTTGAGGTCGGCCCCCTAGTGGGAGATCGTGGTGGCGTGGTTTACTCCAAATGCGGAAACGGATGGGACTCAGGATTCTTTTCTTGGGTTCAAGAGGCGTTGGTAGGTCTCGACTTTTTAACAAGAGGTGTGCATATGCTGCAACATATCACAACTTTGTTACCGAAGTAGCTTGCTACGGAGGGGTTAATGGCTAGGACTAAATCTGGCTCCAATGGTGGTAGGCCACTCGTGGGGTAAAACCTTTAACTGGTAGGAATCCACGTTAAACGAAGGTACAGTCTGCCCTTAATCCTTGTTGATGGACATCGAAAATGATAAACGCACAGGATATTGTAATCGTTTGAACTCAAATGGCATATCTGTTGGAATCATAGGGATACGTGGTATGAAACAAACTTCTCCTTTTGATTTAGCAGTTAAGATCGTAGCTTTAATCAAATTTGGCAATAACTTTTTCACTGCCAATCTGGTGCCATTACACAGTTTTGGTGGATTAATATTTCGCAATAATATAATCAAAGAACCAACTTTCAGATTCAAGCAATGCGGTGGCATACCAGCTAGTTCCAATGAATTTTAAAATTCAATTGGATAATTCATTGCCTCATCTTGATTCATAGCACTGTTGATTACCACGTAAATCTTGCATTGTTCGATTAAATGCTTCTAGTGATTTTTTATTCGCCGTTGTACACTCATCCCATGAAATAATTGACGTTAATCGCAGAACTTTTGCCATAGCAGAATTTCTCGAAATATTGCAAGTTGGAGTTTCAATCACCTGTACATTCAATGGCAATTTTAGTGCAGAGTGTGCAGTCCGACCACCTTCTAATAATGTAACAGCAATTCCCGAAGATGCAAGTGCCAATACAATTTTCTGTTCCGATCGAATAGTTAGAATAGCTAAAATCAATGACATAACGAACGTTTTGCCTGTACCACCAGGCGCATCCAAGAAATATAATCCACCTGCATTATTGGAAACGGTTTGCATGATTGTGTCATATACGATGAAGTTCCGAAACATGTTGCAATTGCTCATTTCTGCGATGAAGTACAATATCACGGGATTGAAACTGATCACCAAGAATTACAATTGCAACCTCATCAATTGTCGATGTTCTATCAGCCCTTATTACGATTTTGTGATTATCAGATAGCATACGATCGAAAGCAATTTTGAACAACTGAACTAATGCGTTATGCTGATGGAAAAACCTTTGTAGCTCACGAATAATTTCTAGTCTTGTATTCGAGACAATTACACAACGTTGATCTAATTTACGATTTTCATCACCAATAAAATAAATTTGCTAAAATTAATGATCAGCATCGGGGTATGGCAATAACGAACCAGCTTGATGATAAATCTGGACCTGAATCTGTAACATGTATGCAATTTCAGGTAGATGTTGGATCAGAATTTTTAAAACTATCGAATACTTTATGATTCAGATTGATATAAACATGGTACAATCATGTTGAAGTATTTACCTTAAACGTCGGCATAATTATCTCTAATAATTTTAGTACCACTAAAAGAAGTCATTTGAAATGCCGAATTGTGTTGTTGAATATGGATCAAAAAGTGATTCGACGTTTGAGATGTCCCAAAAATAAATGAATACAATGGTTTGGGTGGAGTTTCTATTGCTGGAAATCTCACTTTGTCATTAGCACAACACATGCCGGGCATTTCACCTGGAAAGTTAGCTGCATCACAATGTGGACATATGTATTGCGTCCATCATTCCAATATATCCGTACATACTATAATCAATTTGACTGTTGTAATTAAAAGCAGCACGCATCATTTTAGCCAAAAGAGCAGCACGACGTATTCGTGATCGGCGTATGTAAGGTCCAGTACAGGCACAGGGTCAACAGATCTATTTCGTGCATTACGTTAACTGCGATGCATTAGCTTGTGCGCGTTCATCTGCAGTCTGTGATCGACTTAGTAATGCCACATCATGTGCATTACGCGTTCGCCGACCTATATTTGCCCGCTCAGCTTGTGGCATTATTCCTTCATATAAAAAAGAATAAATCAAATTAAAAATATAAGTTTCAATTTGACAGCAAAATCCCCACTAACAAAATGATCCGACATTTATTGAATTCATTTGTTACAAAAAATGTGATAAATGAAGAACCGCTCGACCAATTTTGTGCAAACTTCACATAAACCATCTACTAAATAGTCCAAACAAAGCCTTAACATTTGGTTTGGATAGGTGAGCCCGTTCTTGAGTTATAGAATTACAACGAAAAGTGGCATTGATTTTTATATATATACTAGCTGACCCGGCCACGCGTTTCTGTGGCTAGGAACAATAAGAAAACATCAGTCACGGAGTCCACTATGCTTTTTCACACAGATGGTATTTGTAAAAAAAATATGGTGATCTCCTTATTCATCAACGTTTTTGGCTGCCAAAATCGCCCGTTGACTAAGCCATTCATGATTCAAATAACTATTCTGTATATCCGGGAAAATACTCTTGTGCCATTTTCTCATTGATATATTAATTAACTTTTATAAAACTATGTGATATTACTTACATGTATAAATTGAAATTATTGTTCCTGTGCTCCTACTGTGGCTATGTCTCGTTCTCCTGCTGCTCTTGTTCTTATGATATTCTCTTGAAGACGTTCGTTCTTAATAATTATGTGATAATACTTACATACATATATTCAAATTAAATTATAAAGTTTTGATCAATGAAGCACAAATAAGTAAAAAACAGGTTTAATTTCACTGTATTTTCTTCATTATAATATGAATGCAATAAATTGCGACTATAATTTGAGATTTAAACTATCCTATCTCTCAAGTTGGATCGAACTGCACATGGTGTGCGAATTTTATTATAATCGGTTAAGTGGTTTAGGAGTCCATTGAGGACAAACATCGTGACACGAGATTTATATATATTAAGAAGATGTAGATGTTCATGCACATGAACTCAGAACAGTATATGTCTACATATATACACATAAGTCAGTGGAAAAATTATTTGCACAACGTAAAATTTACACAACATCTTTTCATTGAATCTTTATAACTTTTAAAATAAGAAAGATTTTGCTCATATTTATTTTTATTAATAACGAATACATATTCTCAATACGGTACATAAAATAACAAAATCGAACTTCCAACGGTTCGTTTTAAAAACATAAAAAAAAGTGGCAAAATTATTTGCACATCATATTAAACCGGCTAAATTATTTGCACAATGCAATAATTTACTGCATTTAACACCACTGGAAGCAAAAAAGTAATTTTTTTTTAAATAAAACGAAACGTTGTTTTGAAAATAGTGCCTTGACATTGAGTCTATCAATCTGTTTTGACGGAACTGTACTCCAAGCTGTTATAAACTCTTCCCAGGTTTCATTTGAAAATCTTCCAATGTCTTGAGGAATTTTTGATTTAACAAGATGCCAAAAATTTTCGGCCATAGTTACCTTCCAACGAACAAGTAGTCTCATCAGTCCAAAGTACACTTCTCCAAAATGCCGGCGGTTTATTGATATGCTCCCTGTTCCTAGCAAATTCTAGTCTGAGGATTTTATTTTTTCTTGATATATGGGGCTTTTTTTGAATGACGTAGGCGTTTATTTTATTTTCTTTCAACCTCCGTCGTATCGTCATTTCACTAACAGCGGTTTCACGATCTTTGTTCAAATTATTAAGCACATTTCGAACTTTTGCACAGCAGTTACTTTTAAAGGAACGGATAATTTTTGTGCCCTTCCCTTTTGGTTGTGGCTCTTTTTCTTTCTCTACAAGCAAGATTTTTTACACTTCCATGAGTTTTTTGTTTTTCTATGAGGTAATAAACTGTCCTCCGGGCGCAGCGATATTTAGCTGAAATTTTTGCTGCTGGAACACCAGATCGGAACTCGGAAATAATAGCCGCGCGTTTTTCTGTTGAAAGTTCATTCGTTTTAGTCATTTGAAAAATTTTCCCGACGACAATAGATATCACAATAAACCAAAAAAAATAGCTAATTGCACCGTTCACTATGATTATTCAGGTAAATAAACTACCTGTAGTCAGTCTAAGACTGCTTTTACACGAAAGCGATTTTTAATCTTTGTTTCTCTTTTGGCTCCCTTTCGATTGCATCATGGATGCTTTTAAACACAGCGATTTTTAATCAAAGTTAACTTTATTCTATTGAAAAGGAGACATCTCTCCGCACTCTTTACTCTGCTTAGTTAATCGAAGTGCGCTCACCGAACGCCAAATAGAAATGAAACATACCTGAGAAATAAAGAAAACCACAAAGAGGAAAGAACGATAACTCTGCAATTTTTTCAGTCCCAGCAATTTTGTGTACCCCCGCCACCACACACGTCTCTCTCCTACGGGCTTAAAAATCGCAAGGTAGTATTGCTTCGTTTAAAAGCAGTCTAATATCTACTGCTTTTACACGAAAGCGATTTT
Organism: Chrysotoxum bicinctum; assembly: GCA_911387755.1. NCBI lineage: Eukaryota > Metazoa > Arthropoda > Insecta > Diptera > Syrphidae > Chrysotoxum > Chrysotoxum bicinctum. The sequence continues at coordinate 917,055 of OU426989.1, forward strand.
TAATCTTGGTTTCTCTTTTGGAGTCATCTTCCGCCTTATGTAGCCCCGCCACCACACACATCTCTCTCCTACGGGCTTAAAAATCGCAAGGTAATATTGCTTCGTTTAAAAGCCGTCTATGAGCAGTATAAGCAGTTCATTGCACTTGTGCAAATAATTTTGCCGTTTTAATATGATGTGCAAATAATTTTGCCACTTTTGTTTTTATGTTTTTAAAACGAACCGTTAGAAATTCGATTTTGTTATTTTGTGTACCGTTTTATTCTCATTCTCATTCATGTATTCATTATTAATAAAAATAAATATTAACAATATCTTTTTTATTTTGAAAGTTATAAGGCTTCAATGAAGAGAAGTTGTGTAAATTTTACGTTGTGCAAATAATTTTTCTAGCAAAAATTGGGTATTTGATTCAGAATTTCACTTTTTGTTGCGATGTTTCTAATTTTCACAATCTTTATAATTAAATCGTCTATAGCAATATTTCGATATTTCGGGTTGTGTTAATTAGCTTTTTTTTTTTTTAAATAATAAATTTTTGAAAAATTATTATTTTGTTAAAAAAAAAGAAAACTTTGAACAAAGAAATAACTACCGAATTGGTTTTATATTAGAAATCGAACATTCCCGCACAATTAAATAGGTATATTTAAATTACTAAAGCGAAAGGCTACCTTAATGCGGAAATTTTTTTGAAAAAAGTTGTTAATTCTACCTCTCATTATAACGAGTTTTTTTTATTTACGATTACTAATTTCAATGAAGGTTTATAAACAGATGCGATACGTAGAATTGTTTGTTTATAGCTTTTAAGGTAAAAAAGTTTTTTCGATAAGTTTTACTTTGAAAACTCATATGTAAATAACTGTAAAAATAAATCTCAAAAAGCGTAGAAAACTAAACTTTTATAAAATAGAATTTTATTAATTAGCTAACTAGTGTTTGTTAAAAATATAAAGGTACTTTATTTTCACAACGTTTAACAAAACTAACTTCTGAAGTTGATAATTTTTTAAACGTTATGAGGTCCTATACTTTAATCGTCAATAATTCTTTGGCAATAAGGAAAAACGACATGTCAGTTTTTGCTACACAAGTCAACTTGTACAAGTAAACTTATGTGTCTTACTTTGGTTATTCGTTATAGAATAAAAGCACAAGTAGAAAATAAAAATTAAAGAATTGCACTCATGTTGTTTTTTTCTTCTGCAAGCTCTGTAGATACTAACTTATGTATGTCGTTTTTCTTTTGTCTGTAATTCCTTTGAATGTTTAGTTTGCAATACAAATCAGGTAAAAGACTTTTTTTCTTAACCGCGCGACCTTAGAACAACAAGGTTCTAACCGACAATTTTGAAAAAAATGAGTTTTATATCAAATCTGGGTAAATTTAGGGTGCTCTTTCGATTCCCGCAATCCATTTTGCTCTATCTCTTTCCATTTCCATGATAGACAGGGCTACAGAGTTCTATCTGCATATTTTCCATTTGAGATTTAATCAATAAGGTTCTAACTGCCACTTAGAACCTTGTTTCACAAAATATCCAGAGCTACAGAGTTCTATCTGTATATTTTCGATTTGAGATTTATTTAAAAAGGTTCTAACTTCCACTTAGAACTTTGTTTCACTAAATTCAAAAAAAAAGAAACCAAGTTCACAAGGTTCTATGTGAAAAGAAATAATAAAATATAAGTTAACAAGGTTCTAAGTGCTACATAGAACCTTATTGTTCTAAAATATAGTGTCGCATCGTTGAGCAGCAAAGTCCTATAATGATTTTTAAAGTCAAATTTAAGGGTTAAAAATCTGGTTTTATTAGGTTTTAAAGTAAAAATTTTATAGATTGTGTGCATATTTATCGGGTTATAAAAAAAAAAATTTAATTTTTTTAAATAGTATCCCAATAAAAGACTTCAAATATTCAGATGCGTTTTCCTCAAAACACACTTTGGTGTACTTAGAACCTTGTTGTTCTAGGGTCGCGACCGTTTGAGAAAAATTACGAAAAAAATATTTTATCTGAGAAGTGGATGACGAACAAAAAAGTAAACTCTTACACACTTTTGGTATCCATACCATAGAACACGATTTCACCACATTTGTTTCAGGAAATATCATGGCATTACTCTACTTATTTGTTTATATGCTTTTATATATTTTCTTACATTTGTCTCCTTTTAAGTACGGAATAAGAAATAAATATCCATTTTTATTCGATATACCTGTGTACTTATTGAAATCTTTTATGAAAAATGTCACAGAAGTTTTTTATTCTTATATGATTTTTAACAGATTCCATAACAGATTTTGGGCACGAGTACGATAACTTGGCCGCCAAGATTTGATGACGGATTTTTGTAGAGGAGTCAAAAATAAGCACTTTTTACTATGGGAGGGGGGGGTCTATCTCCCCCCGTTTAGGAGGTAGGGGCACTTTTAGAAAAAATGGTTTAAATTGAAAAAAAAAATATTAAAAAACAACGGCAATACTTACAATAAAGTGCTAAACTGCGTTTGAAAGCCAGAAGATTGTTCTATAATCCTGCATTTAAATTAAATTACTCATGTCAATGGTTTTTGAGAAATTTGCATTTAAAGTCCAAATTTTGATAAAATAACGTGAAAAAAAAAGTTTAGACCAATTGTTTTCAAAATTGTGAAATGAAATTGTAAATCAGCTTATATGTGTTTCATGTATCTATCAGTTCTTAATCGAACACTAAAAACCGCATGGTTCTATGTCTTCTGGTTTTTGAGAAAATCGAAAATAACTAAAACTACTTTTCTACAAAATGTTTGATATTTTTTGCTTCCTTACATAAATAAATCAGTGCTAGCTTCCAACATTACAATATATAAACAGTAAAGTATGTATGGGGGGGCATGCTGCCCCCCTGCAACCCCCCTGCTTGGGCACACTATAGGATTTGGGGTAGGTGCGAGGTTGGGTGCATGCAAAGTTTCTTTTGCATTCACAGAATCTGTATTTAAAAAAATTCAAATTTATTCTATTTATCCAATGTCCACTAAATACATATAAAATACAATAAACGATCTTGAAAACCAAAACAAACTTCTGACCATGTTCACCAATACATGGCACTATTTTTCTATCGAAAATACTGCCTAGAAAGGAAATATAAGGACGACTGGGGTTCGCAAATAATAGAGTTTTTATCAGATGTAAAAAAAGTTTACCCTTGTTATACCGATGGTGATATATGTGAGGGTTTAGAGTTAAAAGACATCGATCCTCCCACCCTTCAGAGCGAAAATTTAGAAAGTGTTTTACCGCCAAAACATCCTCGGCTTCCCACCATAAAAGAGTAACTCAACGAACTCGACGGTTATAGTACGGACGATGGCTTTACTGACGAGACTTACACACCTTTTTAATACATTTTGACCATTTTTAACTAACTATGACTGACTAACTCCTGACTAACTGACAAAATAACTGACCCAGATGCAATCCTACCTCCTCATGGTGCATTCTGGGTAACGCTAAATGAATTGCGGTACTGAAATAACAAAGATTCATTATGTTTATTAACATTAATCCTTAAAATGGAATCACCGTCACCACCAAAAATCAAAAAAAGTAGTTTTGGTAATTTTTGATTTTCTCAAAAACTAGAAGACATAGAACCATGCGGTTTTTTGAGTTCGATTAAGAACTGATAGATACATGGATCACATATAAGTTAATTTACAATTTCATTTCAAAATTTTGAAAACAATCGGTCTAAACTTTTTTTTTCACGTTATTTTATCAAAATTTGGACTTTAAATGCGAATTTCTCAAAAACCATTGACATGAGTAATTTAATTTAAATGTAGGATTATAGAGCAATCTTCTGGCTTTCAAACGCAGTATAGCACTTTATTGTAAGTGTTGCCGTTGTTTTTTAATATTTTTTTTTTCAATTTAAACCATTTTTGTCTAAAAGTGCCCCTACCTTTTAAACGGAGGTTTTCTCAAAGAAGACATAGAACCATGCGGTTTTTTGTGTTCGATTAAGAACTGATAGATACATGAAACACATATCAGCTAATTTACAATTTCATTTCACAATTTTGAAAACAACCGGTCTAAACATTTTTTTTCACGTTTTTTTATCAAAATTTGGACTTTAAATGCGAATTTCTCAAAAACTATTGATATGAGTAATAAAATTTAAATGCAGGATTATAGAACAATCTTCTGGCTTTCAGACACAGTATAGCACTTTATTGTAGGTGTTGGAGTTGTTTTTTAATATTTTTTTTTCAATTTAAACCATTTTTTCTAAAAGTGCCCCTACCTCTTAAACGGGGGGTGATAGACCCCCCCCTCCCATAGTAAAAAGTGCTTGTTTTTGACCCCCCTACAAAAACCCGTTATCAAATCTTGGCGGCCAAGTTATCGTACTCTCCCCAGATTTTGGCATGCCGAATACCAAAAATGCGATTCGTAAAAGATTTTTTCTGGGTTAAAACGTTTGACAGTTCATAAAAGTTTTCTTAGTAGATTTTATAACAGATTTTAGCATGCCATATACCAAAAATATAATTCATAAAAGATTTATTGACAACTCAAAAGCTTGTATGGAAATTCATAGCAGAATAACAGAATAGAAGAATAAAAGATCTCGCCATATAGGCCTAACAGCCATATTAATAAACACTGCTTATTTCACCTATATTCCACGGTTTTACTTAACCATGGAATAAGATTTAAGTCCTGGCTTAAATACTCACATTAATAAAAACGAAATGTTCGTGGAATAGTTAAGTGACATTTATCAAAAATCCTTTTAAAAAATCTACTTCAACAAGTAAACCATCTCTTTTTTATATTCTGTGTCTGCCTAAATCGATTGTTATTTTAATAATATGGCTGTAAATGTTTCTAATTTATAATTGCTCAATTTTTACTTTTTATATATTTACAGGCGAATCTATAAACAAATCTTAAAGGTTACTTAACTTTAAAATACCTCTAAATAGCTCTTAAGTATGAAATCGGTATCTATAATCAATTTTCACATTTAAGTAACGTTAAAGGCCTCTTAACTTAAACGCCATCAACCGCGTTTAAGGATCACTTAGAGGCATTTTAAAATGTATTTTGACATATCAATTGTCATCTTTGAAATTTTGAAGTTTCAAATTGTGAGTTTGTAGGTATTGTTTGTTGTGATATTATATTAGAACTATAAAGTGCAACGATTTAAGAAACATAAAATTTGTATTGATTAAAGTATGTGTACGCGCAAAGAAATTTTGTCCACGCTTCCCTCTTAGCCTTTGAAGTGTTTGCATCGACACTTTCTTCCTCGTTGTTGGAAGAGAATAGGCGTTTTCGTAAATGCAGTGTTGCAGCGCATCGTGGATTTTGATGACCTTGCAACTTTTTCTTCAGTCTGAAATTTACTTTTACAATTCATTAAAAAAAAAACTCTAAAATTTAGAATTCGTATTTAATAACGTTATTTTATTGAAGCAAGTGAATAAAAAAAAAGCATCAAAATTCATGATGCGCTGCAACACTGCATTTAGGAAAATGCCCAATCTGTGCATAAAATAATTCTGTTTTGTAGTGTATTATTGCAAATTCTAAAATAAAAGTTTCCTTGTAGGAGACATCCCAATTTTCAGATCTTTTTCTTTTATTTGTGGCGGCGGGTGTGGGTGTGTGTTTGATAGCCATTTTTTTTTTTTATTTCACAAATAAAAAAATGTGTCTTCCAATTATTTACTGAAAGAAGGTGTCAGAAAACAGCTGTGTTGTATAAAATGAAGCAGCATTTGTTTTTTTTCTGTACTAGATTTTCACATTCTTTTACGTTACGTGACACAATCATTGTTTAGTTAAGTACCAATGAAAAATCGATTATAGATACGAATTGAAGTTTCGTCATTTAAAGCCAAATTAAATATTTAAGTACGCTTAACTAAATAACCTCTAAGATGCAGTTTAAGAAAATCTTATAGATACGGCTGTTAGTTTTTAAAACTTTTTCAAATCATATTTTTGTCATCATAATTTATAAAAAATATTATTCACATCTCATTTTTCTTGTTCATATACTATTATTTAATCAAAATGCATTTCATTCAACTTAAGAACCAATACAAAAATAAAATATAAAAGTGTTGCAACAAAAAAATTAAAACAAATAAGTATCCCATGTAAACGGTACATAAGGTTCAAGAAACGCTCTGACTTCGGACGTATTTATCCATCTAACGCTTATGCGTCACCTATATCTCACAAACAAAACTACGTCCTTTTGAAATGTCATTTTCTTTTTGACAATTCCTTTCTTTCCGGTGACCGCTCTCACAAAGACGCTAAAGTATGTGAATTTTCGTAAAAATCTTTAAAAATCTTATCAATCCTTAAATAAAATGGCTAAATGGAACCGAAATTGTAATTTACATTACCGAATCGATATAAATGTCATGAAATAATGTGAATTTTTATAAGTGATTTGATTGTTATTTACATTTTAATTCGGTTCACTTTAGTTGGTGCAGTGAATTTTTTTCCATGGAAAGTGAAACATTAATGGAAAAACTTGTATTTACTTTCAGATGTTTATGCCAAAGGCTCATCGGGTTGCTATCTATGAATACCTCTTCAAAGAGGGTGTCATTGTAGCCAAAAAAGATTTCCACGCCCCAAAACATCCTGAATTGGAAACTATTCCCAACTTACATGTCATCAAGACTATGCAATCCCTGCATTCCCGAGGTTTGGTGAAGGAACAATTTGCATGGAGACATTACTACTGGCATTTGACCAACGAAGGTATTGAGTACCTTAGAACCTACTTGCACTTGCCCCCAGAGATTGTCCCAGCAACTTTGAAACGCCCAGCTAGGTCCGAAACTGCTCGTCCACGACCAACTGTTTCTGGTCCTCGTGGTGATTCCACAAAGACTGGTGAAGATCGTTCTGCATACAGACGTGCCCCAGGCGGTGCTGACAAGAAGGGAGATGTCGGAGCTGGAGCCGGAGATGTTGAATTCCGTGGTGGATTCGGTCGTGGTTCTCGTCCACAATAGGTTTTTATGTTAAATCAATAAACACACGTTTGTACTAAAATGAAATAATCTTTTTTTATTGGGTTTGTTCTTAGAGTGTCAATTGATGTGATTTTTTTTAATGCTTTTTTAAGCATTCCATGCGTTGCAATATTAGAGAGAATTGTTTGACGGCATCAGACCTTGTCGGCCTACGAGGAATGAGGCTTTTGCCGCTAAACTGAAGGAGTTAATTTAAATGCAGGTTCCCCTCTATTGGTTCGTACGAAAAGTTGAAGTTTTCCGCGTCTGGAGAAAAATTATAAACCAAGATTATTGCAAATATTTTGCTATATCGATTTGTGGTAGGTTTTTATTGATATTCGGCTCTCAGGACGTATAATTTTCGCACGAGGGAATCTGGAACGTTCTTGACCACTCAGCCCTATTACGAATTCCATCGGTAAATTGAAACGAATCACGAAGAAAATTTATCAAAATCATCGTAGTGAAAAATCTGATACAAATAAATCACCACTACGAACGGTGATTGTTTATTCTTGCATTCGTAAAAGTGTAATTCCGATGGAATTCGAAACGGCGAGCTGTGTAAAGACTGACTGGATAGAAGCATCGGGTCGGTTTTTTTTTAATTTGTTCAACAGCGGTGTCGAGTTTTAAATTTTTGCTGTTCCCACGAACGAATGCGATATCTTAAAGACTGGGTGCCAATGGGTTCTGCTAATCTGAGGCAAAAATTCTTGCTATAGATGCTTACTACGTTTGCCTTCCCGTTTTTTTTTTTTTATTTTCACACTTAAAGGATGACAACCCTTATAATGTAATGGTATAACACTATGGTAATGTTTAAGTAAAATGGATCTAGTAAGAGATGTCGATGCACATTATCCTTGAAAGCTTGTGTATCACAATAAGTGATACTACATTCTAGTAGTGCGGCTAAAGAAATACCTCTATATTTGAGAGTACGTCCGAAGTTAGTCTCAAGGTTAAACTGATGAGCATTCACACCTAAACTAGTAATATGGCGGAATTGTTTTGAGGGGAGGAATGCAACTGGCTTTTTCAATTGAACATTGTTGATAGAAAAAGCTATAAAACAATGAAAGCCTTCTGCTCACGTTAATATCAAATGAATCGCAATACGCGCCAGCTGCACGAACATATTCGTACAACAACGACAAATCGTAGAATGTCAACAAGTACCTACTGTCGATGGCTCCCACTTTGTACTCAAAGTGAATGTCTCAAGTTCGTACCGAAAACTTTGGTAAAATTCCAATGTACTTTGGGAAAAGTTGTCAAATTGAAAAAGTTTTTCAGTGTTTTGTCTTTAAAAAAACCCTCCGGTATGCAGAAGGCCGGGAGAATTATCGGTTGAAGAAAAAACTTTAGGCGTCTGTGACTGTGTTTTAGAAATTTTTTGAATATTTATCATTTCTTTGGATTCCGTTTTAAAATAAAAAATTTAGAACGTTAGAAACGAGTTTAAGTTATTCAAAACATTGGCCTTTTATTTGTAATCATGAGCGTTCATTTAACAAAAAATGTACTTCTCTTACAATTAGGAATTAGAAAAAATCTTACAAACAAGATCGGTATGGAAAAAGATTGTTATTTCTAAACTATGCGTACCTAGGTATATCGTCTGTCACGAGCAAAATGGAAAACGAAAGAGAAAGAGGTAGACTTGAGGATTAGACAAATACAAGTTGAACATTCCTTATCTGTTCTATGTCCAACATTTCCAGAATTCTAAAACAGAAATTCAGACATTCACTCCCTTACCATAAGTAGATGAGTATTAAAACAAAAATCTTGAATTTCGAACAAAGAAACAAAACCTAAACTAAACATTTATTAAAATAAAATAAAATACAATATATTTCTTTTTGACTACATTTTGCATCTGAACGCAATTATCTATTCACTTTTTGAGACTGCATTGCGTTCAGTATTTGTTGCTTTGTTATTTTGTTTGATGGTCTTCCGTATGCTGGACAATCGCAATAACAAGTCATAGTGCTCTTCAACTTTTCGTAAGCACGACCTGCATATAGTTTTGGGCAAAGGATCTGTTGGCGAGATCTTTAACAAATACAGTCTTAATAAAATGCTCACAGTGAACATCTATAATCAAATTTTCTTACCGTGATTGGTAAATATCCATTTATTTTTTCATCAATCAGGAATTTCTTGACGCTATTGCTGTAAACATGAACAACAATTTTGTGAATTTCAGAGCAAAGTCGGCAGAGAAAACCCGATATGTATGCTTTTGCTATGCTACCCATCGGTTTTTTTCGGGGAGTATTTTAAAACTTTTAATTCATAAGATAACAAATATGATGAGTTTATTAATGAGCAGAATATTTCTGTGGAAAACAAATTACAAATTAAATAGGAAATTTTCAATACTTTTCTATTTTTGTCTTTGGCAAATAACAAACAAATACAACTTTTTAGCCTATATATCCAAGGAGCGATTGAGTGGTACAGTTGGAATGTTGAAATGTGTACAAATTATAAGGCCGACGTTGCATAGACGTAAAGAATTAAAAATCGCAAGTTTGAATAAGGTCGTTTAAGAGACGTCTGCTATGTTCGTCCCCTATTACACGATGTCTCACGAGACGAGGCTCATGTAAGTGCGAAAAAGAAAGCAGATATGAGGAAATGAGATGTAAAAAAATATTCCCGGTGAGTACCGGGCTGATTTTTAGTGGTCTCATTTTGACGTTTCTTTTTCTCAAATTCGTTTTATGTTGTGTTGTGCATTAAAAAATACGAACAACAGTCAAATTTGAGACATGAGTCTCATGAGACATGAGTCAACGTGTAATAGCTTTTGCCTCACGGGATACAAATTTAAAAGGAAAGTAAAAAATGAGACATGTCTCATGAGGCAACGTGTAATAGGGGACCCCACCGAACAGATATCTGAGATTTCTAAATTAGTTTGGCAAGAAGCTGTGTTTTTTTGGAAAAGTTATCCGTAGTACAGTGGGATTTCATATGAATAACAAATACAATATCCGCAGTAGGATCACTGCCGATACTCGAATAAACGTCAACTCTATTAAATCTAAAATAAATTTCGATAGTGATTTCCATTGGCAAATACACATTCAATCAGAAAATTTATTTTTCGAGGCGAATTTAATGCGATTGCAAATTGATTTTTTCGTCAATATTTTAATGAGAAATATCAGCTTGATTGATTCCGAATTATTTTAATATGGTACATGGAGGTGTAAGCTGCCGAAAAACATAGATTTTTAAAATGGATTTTGAATCGAAAGATAAAACGATGTGTTACCAATAGAATGCAAAAATAGCAAAAAATGTCATTTTGATAGATAAAGATCTATAATAAATTGATTTATTTTACTAAAAGAATTCGCTTTTTAAATATAAATTCTATAAGAAATCAACGAATATGAACAAGCCTAATAAACCTTACTTCACTTTGACAGATTCTTATCAGTATAATTTTTTTGTTAAAAGGAGAGTAAAAGGAAAACGCCATAAATCAAGCTCTACAAAAAAGACGGGCATTGCAGTAATATACAAAAATAATTGAAAGAATAATTGGATTTGGATTCTCAAACAACATGACAGTTTAATAAAATACAAAATCAAATCAATTTATACAAAATGGGTCAAAATCAGAGCATTACAGACAATGTCATCCCAGACACTGTGGACACTCTACAAATACAAGTGGTCAAACATGCTAAAGTATTTTCCGAAATAGGTTTACTTACCTATGAAGACTTCAAGCAATGTCTTGAAGGTCTAAATGCGTTGTAAGTAAAATAAAAATACACCGGCTCATGGTGTTGACAATAAACAATACAAATCCATTTTTAGATCTCGTAACTGCTTGGATCCGTCAGGCAAACAATTAGTGTTCCTGATCAAAAACGGAACAGACACTTCGCTCCTATGGAAAGCCACAGTAAAAATAGCTTGTGTTAAGGTCGATCCAGTCACTCGAGAAATTGATCAATACAAGCTCCTTAATCTGAAGCAATTCCTGTGTGTATTTAAGACATTTCAATCGCATCTCCAAAGTCTGGTTTCCAGTGAAAAGCAAAGGGTGAGTTATTATTATATTAAATTTTTTCAAATAAATCGATAATCGTGTTTTACTGTCAGGAGCGAAGAGGTTCTGGTTCTTCAGATTCGCCATCTGATACTCGAATAACTGCATCCATATTAATGGACCAAGTACATACAATGATGAACTCAGGTCAATTCAGTCCCACCTCCTCACTGTGTTCTAGTCCAGATCAGTTTGATGAGTGTTCTATTTGTCTGGATCGTAGAACCGAAGTAATACTTCCATGCACGCATAGCTTTTGTGCTCCATGCATAGAACAATGGTAAGGAGTACATTATTTCTGTGGTGATAAGTCCATAAAATAATTCGCGTTTTTACGTCCACTTTACATGGACGTAGAGCATAAACGGGTTTACTGACTTTCTTCAAATTTCGAATAGGTATTTATAAAAATATCCTTTGAAAAATTATGTTCTAAATTTCCAGAGAATCGGTTTACCCGTTTAGGTTCTAGCTCGATGTAAAGTGATCGCAAGGATGCTGATTGTTTTATGGAGTTATCATTATTCTACCAAACACCACAGATTTTTTAACGGATAAAAAACCTTGTCGTCTATATATTTCTAGGAATGTGAATAACAAGACGTGTCCCATTTGCAATGAGTTGTTAGCCAGCACAGATGACACTTGGGTCATGTCCGAGCTGCCTGGTGTCGATGAAATAAATGACAAAATATGCGATGAGCTAATGAATCTCTCCAAGCAGCAGGCCGAAAAGTAGAAGTTCTTTAAGAATCTTTACATTCCTCGGTTAAAATTTAACTTTTTAATATACATATATAATTTATAATATGTACTTCATTATGTTGAATAACCATTACGTTATAAACTACCTAATGCAATTTAGTTCTAATATATGTTTATGTATTTTTAAGCTTTAATTTTGCTGTGTTGTATATTTAAAATTTAAAATAAGCCTTTCATTAAATTAAAAAAAAAACGATTTGAGAACCTTAAATTAGGTCGCAATATTGTTCAACATACTTTTCCAATTTCAACTCACTCGATTCTTCAAGAAAAAAGAATCCTTTCGGCAGCTCGCGTTTTTTCTAGTAATGTACTTTTCCAAAAAGGAAACTGGCACTGGCACTCGGGAGAATCAGGCTAATAGGAGGAACATTTTTTAAATTAGTTTTGCCGGGACTGTAAGTGGAATTGTCTTGGTGCAAAATCGCACCTCTTATTTTGGAAGAATTAGCGGGGCTGACGATTTTGTATACTTCTAAATTATAATTCGTCCACCTTCCAGTTACTCGTTATAAAAAATATATGAAAAAATATATGTAAATACCATATGACTCTAGTCCCAGATGCACAATCTTGAGTTTCTACAGCGCAGTGTGTACATTAAAGGCAGTTTTTGTGTCATTAGTGCTGCCCATCTTAGGAGTATTGCTGTGTAGTTTGTCCACCATTTTATGAAAATGCTATATTAAGATCAAAAAAGATTTACATGTTTTTCATTAAAATATGTGAGATAGTCTGGAGAATTCCCTAATTATTTTTCAAGATGAGCGCTTAAATTTAAGAACTCTTCAAAGACGCAGACAAGCTCAATGCGCTCTTTTTACAAAAGACATTTTAAGTAATAATATTCAGCCCTATCACGAATTTCATCGTAATCAGAAATTTTTACGAATCTCGAAAAAAGCTATCACCAAATCCGTTCGTAATGACAATTTGTAAGAGATTTTCCACTACGATGGATTTTGTGATAGGTTTTTTCGGGATTCGTAACAAGTTTCCGATTACGATGGAATTCGTGATAGGGCTGATTAAATCTTTTTTTTTTTTTTTTTTTTTTTTTTTTTTTATAATCTACCCGCGCTCAAGGGATTATGATTACCCTTTAAATGTTTCAACACAGCGCGGGCGTGAAGTTAATGAAGAGAAAGAAGGATAGGAAAGATGTGTGGCACGATGTTCTGAGACTGTTGGTGGTTGTCTCAGATATTTTTATCTCCAGGGATGGCGGCTGAACTAAAGCGCAGAATGCCGTGTCTTATTTCTAATGTCGCTTATAATTCACATTATTTTATTCGTGTTCATCCTTGTTGGGCATACTAGTTTAACTCAATTACATGTTGTTAGTGTTATGCCTGAACAACATGTAATGAGTAAACCAGCAACCCATTGATGACAATTTTTAGAAGGTTTTTAATGGAATTAAAGCGACATAGACGACGGCAGGGATCGAACCTGTCATCATGAGGTTGACAGGCGAGCACACATCCATCGCGCCACGGCCACCCCTAAGAACTAATCGCACTTTACTGGCACGTTCCAGAAAGAAATATAAGAAGCAGAAACGATTTTTTCTATGTTCCCACTCGAACAAATTATCAAAAGATTGTGTATCTATTAGTAAATAAATAATTGCGTTACCAAAAAGTTTGTGAAATGAGGATTAAATTTGCATTCTTGGTGTTTATTAAAATTATTAGAGCCAATTTCGTTACTGTTTGGCGGGTACATTAATTTTTAGAGTTCAAAAAAATATCAATTTTCCCTGTAGCTAAGATCTTTAATCCCAAAGTTTGAAGAAAATCGCTTCAGCGGATTATGCTGTAGTTCGAGGTTAGACTTTTTTTTGTCCAAACTAATCCCAAAAATTTTGGTCTCAGATTTTTGACAGTAAAAGTGCTAAATTTCGATCTACCAAATCGAACGGCTAAGATGCGAAACACTTTTTCATGGCAAGAGATACTCTTGGAGAATTTATCACTTCCGAAGAGGGCAGTTCCCCTGAAAAAAATGGTTTTTGTTTTTAGATGTCGGCAGCTGGGAATCGATCGCCAGGTTTTTAAGCCCAACGCCACAGGACGCTAAAATTTTTTCTTGGAAAGTCTCCATGTTGGTAATACTCGTGTTTCCTATTTTTGGGGACACCTAGTTTATATATTTTGTTATTACCTCCACTTTTATATTTTCTTGTTCTCTTTGACACAATGAAATAAGTTGCTGAAACTTAGTTTTTTAATATTCTAATATCTCTTGTATCTTTCAAATGAGGATACAAAATCGTTTCATTTTAGTCTCTTGGTTGAACACTCACTACATATGTAAGTATGAAAATGTCAATGGATTCTCCTGAAAACGTTAACCAGAAACCCACTTACTTAGCGTTCTATTCTTCTAGAAACTCAGTTTCCTCGTGTAAATAAGGCCTTTTCTCAATACGTTGATTTGAATATTAGTGAAATTTGTGTGTTTGTGCCTAGGACAAATCCAACAGTCATATTTGAGAAGATTATTTATTCAGCCTTAATTTTTCTTTTAAGAGCTTATTACGAAAACCCAAGCGATTAAATTTTAAACACATAAATACTCTGAAGTTATAAGTAATTTAATCCGAATTTAAAAAGCCAAGATAAAGAACACAAATTCAGTTAGCCCTACGCTTAATAGATACTTTTCCCTTCGCCAAATGCGACATGCTTATCTTGGAGCGGGTGTTGTCAGTAACTTTCTTAACCCAAACCTGCGAATAAAATTAAATAAGTGAGAACATATTTTCCGGACGGGTAACAAACATAAAGAACTTACTATTTCATTGCCAATGGCTGATATTGTAGCTGCGAATTTAGGTAGCTCTTTGCCTTCTACGTACACTGGCTGACCACGATGGAACCATCTACGTTCATACAACAATTTTCCGTCCTCAATTCTCGTTTCGACAAAGGAATTATTAGATTCTGGCATCAAAAGCCCCGCGGTATTGTTCATAATACTCCCCACTCCATTTTGAGCAAGTGCTAGAAAATAACTAGGGCATTTCAAAAGACAAGCTCTAAAGTAGCTCAAATTGGTTAGTTCATACTTGGAGTCATCGGTTTTCCCCGAATGATGGTCTTCAGATCAATGTCAATATCTTTATCTTCCAGCAGATAGACGAGAAGTTGTCCAGTTGCGGGTTTGCGTCTCTTTTCAACAACTGGCATGGGTTCATTAGGTCTTCGCCTAAGTTTTCTGGTTACTGTTGGTTTGATCTGTAAATTTTTGACAAGTTAAATTTTTTTAAACATGAAATCTTCTTTGAAATATTTTATAGTTTACCTCCATTGAGTCACTTGTTAATTCAAGACTGTGGCGTTCATTTTCGATTAACTTCTTTTTATCCTCAAAGTCGGTAAGGATATTGTCTTTGAGGTCAGCCTGTAAGAACATTTAAAAACGTGTCTTATGTCAGCTTTTTCTGCTGTTGTACAATGACAATGAATTGATTTGTGTGAATACAAAATAAGGGATACAAGAAATATATCTATCATTGCTTCGAGATGTTGGTCTCTAGAACGCAGAAAACGAGATAAACAATACATAAATAAAGTAGATAAGAGCAGTCGATATGGCCAGTTAAAATCTCCTGTGCAAATAAAACTGAAATTTAAAGGTCTAAGGCCTAAAAAGGCACTTCATCGTTCACATCCATCATACGAAGAGCAAACTCACAAAACGAAAGGCAGTTTTTTGCCATTGAGTACTCCATATTAAACAGAAGTATTCCAACCTTGATCGGATCAATGAACTGAATAAAGCTTTTAAGCCAGAGGGATCTTCAAAATCCATGGTATTTCTACGTATATACCCGAAAAAGAATTTGTTCGTGAGATAATGTAATCATAGCGCTAACAGACGAAGATGACGCCAAGATCTTTATGACTTTCGACTCTAGCATTGTACTGAACGATTATGGGCGAAGATATTTAGGCCCAAATGTTATAACTGAGCACTTACTTATACATATTTTACTGCAACCCATTAAGGGAGCATCAGTTTAATAAGGTCTTGAGCATCAGATAATGAACTTGATCATTTAAAGAATTTTAAATGATCTTGAAAAAGAAAGCAATTTGAGCAGTAAATAGGAAGCATAAATATTAAGAAAAGAAGCGGACCCAAGTGGCTGCCTTGTGGAATGTTCCGGAAAATTATAAATAACTTGAAAGATGGAAAAACCAATTTTAACATATTGTGTACGATCAATCTAGTAACTATGAACCCACCTTAAAATACTCTAATGGGAACCGAATTGCTCAAGCTTCTTCACTAAAACCTAATGTTGACATCGATCAAAATCTTTCGTGAAATCAGTACAAATTGTATCGACTTGAGGTCGTATTTCCATATTGGTAATGCAATGGTTTATTAAAATTAGTAGCAGTGGACATTCCAGTCACAAAGCCGTGCTGATACTCCGAAATATGATTTTTTAATAATTGCAAATAATTTGTTTTCAATTGAAGCTTCAAGTATTTTTATTAAAAGTTGAATCTTTGTGATCGGCCTATATTTATTAACGTGGTTTTTACAACCAGCTTTATGAATAGGTGTTATTATGGAAATTTTCCATCAACGTGTTAATTTACTACTAGCCAAAGACTTATTCAAAATTATGCATAAAGGTGGTACTAAACTTATTTTGCACGATTTAACACGAATTGGTGTCAAGATGTCAGGTGGTATTTTCGAACATAATTCCAATGACGAAAGTACTGATGGAATATTCTATCTTCAGAAGCTGAAAGAATACCTACTTCAACACAAGAAATTCTAGAAACTGGTGAAATGTAATGTAAAATGTATATTGGAAATATGAAGCAAACATATCACATATTCATTTTATCAAATTGTTTGTAAATATGAACTATCTAGTAGGCTAGTAAAAATGCAAATCTTCCAGAGCAATTGATATACTATATAAAAATTCCATTAAAGTGGAACTGATCGTGTGGCTTCGAGAGTGCAAATCATAAGATATCATCCTCTGAATCGTTTTGTACAAGGTTCACATTTCCGGTGAACAACTATGAAGTTTCTGATAAGGATCACATAAGGATTTTTCTTAGTAATTGCTTACCTTCTTCTCTTCATATTCCTTTAAAGCGGCTTTCTTCTCTAGAATGTAGTCTCTCTCCACGCAGTCCCTAAGATAATCGCGGTATGTTTCGTTCAATCGTAGACGTTCTTTATACATACTCTCAAGTTTCTTAACTTTCTTCATGTATTCGGGATGACAGAGAGCTTTGAGCTCGCCCAATAGTTTATGCAGACTTGCTAACTTGTCCTGATACATTCTGGAAATTAAATTTCTTTATCTTCATTTAATATTTCATTTTATTAAGAATTTCACTGTTCATGAGACGCAGATATAATTAAGTTTACTCCTGACGTACAGTTACCTGGTGGGTACTGCTGACCTTGTTAAGTGTTTAATATGAACAGTAATATCCTTAATAAAGCACTTATTGTTTTCTTACTGTTCTTTAATTTCCATTGGTTCATCATTGCCACGATGATGATTCCTGAATTCAGTTTCGCTAGCTTCTTCTGTGTCTGGATATGTTTTTGTTAAATAATTTATTTATAGTTTTAATTAAATTTTTTGATTTTATAGAATACAATTTTGATAAATAGTTACCTTCCTCGCTATCGTACATGTTATGGTCAAAATTTGTGTTTCTGGAGTCATCATTGAAGTCGACTCGATCATCATCGTTCAACTCAAACATATTTAAGTTTGCAAAGCCGTGATTAGCCATGTTTAATTTAATTTATTTTGTTAAACTTTTAATAGATTTTTTTCTTATGTTTTTAATTCACTTTTAATAACAGTTAATCGAACAGTACACCACAAGACGCAGGTAGACGCTTATCTTATCGAAAATCGAATAAAAATAAAATCCACTTTAACAAAGCAAAAGAAAAATAATAGAAATGGAAATGGAAGAATGTCAAATTTAAACAATTTTTTCTCTCATTCCCAGTCGGTAGTGTAGGTAATTGGTAAGCTTATGAACGCATTCAGCAGGAAGAACACTTTAAAAAAATATACGGCCCTAGCGAGGTCCGTTCGGAGCGGAAAATTCTCCGATTTTGTACGATTCGGAGGATTTTTGCTTCGAAGTATTCTTCCGAACAGCTGTTCGGAATTTTTCCCCGATATTATTTTAGCGCACCGCGTGAACTGCGTTGAAGTGCGATCAAGTGCTTTATTTGTGAAATTTCTGACAGCTTAATGCAATTGTTTTTTTTCAATTTCGTCCGACACAAATTCTTCGCGGAACAAATTGTGCCAACGCGTTTGTGTATTATTAGGCTAGGCACGCACGTTCAATTTGTAGTTTCGCAACTGCTTGGTTTGTTTGTGTTTTGACACACACTAAACGATTGCTAAAATAAGTTCGCTATTTTGTGTAACATATAATTACATGCACTTGCGCGGACATTCAACCAAATAGTTCATCTGTTTTCTATAAGCAACCAAACAGTAGTTGTGCATCTAAAAATTGAATGTGCGTGGCTAGCCTTATTCTTTCCGATAGGATACCTCGAAAGCAATTTGAACCTCCGACAAAGTATGCGTTGCGGAAAATTGTCCGCTCCGAACGGATACCTCGCTAGGACCGATTTTTTTTTTTCAATTTTTTCGTTGTATAGTGTTGTCGACATGTTACTTTCACACAATTTTTGCATTTTGCATTTGGAAAAATTGTTCAATTTTAATTCAGACTAAAAAGTTTCTTACCACAAGAGTCTGAATACCATTTTTTTATATTATCCATTCATTTTACAACAAATGTTGATTTTCATAACACTTAGGCTAGCCGCGCACTAGCAACTTTTAGTTGCGAAACTGCTTGGTTCGAGCAACTAAAAAAATTGTGTTTTGACACAAACTAAACGATTGCCTAAAATAAGTTCGCCATTTTATTGAACATATAATTATCTGCAAATTCACGGACATTCAACCAAACAGTTCATCTGTTTTCTATAAGTAACCAAACAGTTTCGCAACTAAAAATTGCTAGTGCGCGGCTAGCCTAATCGTATTTCTCATTTTTCATTGCTTTTTAAGTATCAGAGGAAAGCTGGGCTATAAAAAATGAATTTTCATCCGATAATTTTGAATTTAAAGAATTGTATTTATAAACAAATTTAAAAAAGTATGTGAATATGTTATGGTTCCCCGATTTTTTCATTAAGTTGGCTTATTTTAAGAATATATTTATAAATAACTATGAATTTCAATAAATGTGTATGGGAGAAGCAAAAAAAACTATCATTTTGTTATTTATGTTTATAAAATATTGAAATAATGAATTTTATGAAAATATATCTCAGTTTCGTAGTTTTTGTAGAAGGTTGCCTCCTCTGCCCAAAATTTGTTTCTACTAGTAAATAAATTAAAAGATTAATAAGAAGATTAATTTTAATTTTAAAAATGCAAATTGTGTCAGTTTTTTTTCAACTAAGTACGAATCAAATCATTAATTTTCAATTAATGCGATTCGATAAACTATTTAACAAGATTATTTTCAAATCTACTAGATTAACGATATATATGCGTATGGTAAATATTTGTGACGAAGAAGATAAAGACACCCGCTGTGTTCACAATGGGCCTTACTAATAATCAAACGCTAATGTCGACTATTAGTTACCTGGAAGGATTAAAACTAAGTGCAGAGCTTAAACAAAGTGCTACCAATAAACAATTTAATCCTTTCACTAACTAGTCTCCAGACTTTCCTTAAATCTATTAAGGGTATTCATGTAACGAGATAATTTTCCGCTTTGTAGAAAGATATAACTTTCCGCAGCATGTTTTCATGAACACCCCCTAAGAAATACTTGCGTAAATGTGGGAAATATTTTGTGAAATGTCAAATTAAAAGTCAGAATCCATACTTCTTTAGTTTACGAGGTTTATTTCTGCACTTTCCGCAGCAAATTTATGAGATAATTTTATGCGATTTGCAGAAACTTTTTCCCATACAAATTTTGACAGCTCGTTTCTGCGGAGATAAAATTATCTGGTTTACGAGGTTTACGAGGGTTTTCCGCGCTTACATGAATACCCCTATTATAAAATATACGACAAATGAGAAATAAAATTTAACGAAATGTCAGAATTTTCAGGAACTGTTCAAAGTTAAATATTGCCGCAGCAAAGTGGAAATGTAGTTTTCCTTCGGCTTTTCCTTAGCTAATGTAACTTGATTGCTTCATCGCGAAAATTACAGCGACCAAAAAAGCCGAAGGAAAACTACATTTCCACTTTGCAGTACTAAATCCACAAATTGGTTAAAAAATCAACTCTATTGTTAAATATTGCCGTATTTTTTTTAACAGAAAGTTTTATAATACATCAACTGGTTTGAAGTGTCGGAGCAACTTTTCAATTTTTTTTTTACTTTTATAACATCATATTTGCTTAACAAGGAAACATATTTCTTTATTTATTTTATATTATTTTAATATTTTTCATTGGCAATGTACATATTATATAGAAGGTACCCAAGTAAGAAAATCTTAAACTTATATTTTTAAAATAAAAACAATAAGAAGTGTACTCGCATATTTTGTGTGAGAATTTATTTTTTTAAGGTTTTCTATTGATAAAGTATTGGGCTAGGCGCGCATATTCAATTTTGAGTTGCACAACTGTTTGGTTGCTTATAGAAAACAAATGAACTATTTGGTTGAATGTCCGCGCAGGTGCATATAATTATATGTTACACAAAATAGCGAACTCATTTTAGGCAATCGTTTAGTTTGTGTCAAAACACAAACTTTTTATCTGCTCGAACCAAGCAGTTGCGAAACGAAAAATTGAATGTGCGCGCCTAGCCTTAGGGGGCAGTTTTTTCACAGTGTGTCATCTTTAATGCATGATTATTTTAACTCGTTACAAAAAATCCAAAGTTTTAGTTTTTAATCATGGATTAAGCTAATCAGTCGATTCGGTTGACTAACACCATTTAACGAGAACGTCTTTTTTATACTAAAGAAAGATCATCACCCCTGTTCTGATTTTCGTTTACGAAATTAATACTTTCGTTTTAAAAAAGACAGTGCTCTGAAATTCGTGTCGTTTTCAATACTTGTGAATTGAGTGTGTTCTAAAAAACAATCGAATTTAACGAAACTCATTATTTTGACGTTATCATTTCGTTTCGATTTTGTCTGGAGAATTTGAATTCGTAAATATAAAAATGTAAGTAATTTCAAAAATATATTTGTAAAATATACCAACAAACAATTGCCAATTTCTCCGCTAGAAGAGGAAGTGATTCATATTTTAGGTATGTACAAAGCTGTAAATGGAATCGGAGGTGTAAGAAAATTTGGCATTTCTTTGCAAGCAAATTATTCCTCAAATGGAACTGCCCACCTCAATAGTCCTTTGCCAACATCCGTTAGGTGTAGATCTCCATCGGCCGAACTCGATGCAAATGCAAATAATCGTAATGAATGTTGTACTGATTACGAGTTTATTGATTCGGAGGTGAATAATTCACAAATTTATTCTCATGGTACAAGCCCTGATATATCAATATCAAAGGTTCCAGCGGAAAGAAGTAGCTCATTTGAATTGCCAAGATCAGCTAGGAAGCGTGCTGCTACCAGTACTCAGGACTTAATAAAAAAGCAAATGACGATGAAAGAAAACTTTCATCAAGAAAAAATAAAAAAACTTAATGAAATCGCTATTCAAAACAACGAAATTGCAGGTAACTTAAAAAAAACATATCGTGCAATCGAGAAACTTCACGAAGATCAAAAAGAATTGGTAAAAGTTTTGAAAAAAGGGTTCGAGCAGCAAGTGGATCATAATCGCAAAATGGAGGAACATTTAAAAAAAGAATGTGAACAAAAAAATTCTTATCAGAAAGAAAAATTAAAACTAAATCGGTATATGTTATCAGTGAAGAAATATGGTTCAAGCTCTGAAGAGTAGTCTTAAGACACATTAAATCATTATTATTAATGACATGAAGAAGCCTTAATTTTTATTTATTTAATTTGTTTTTTTATTAATTTTAGATTTAATAGAGAAATACATACATACATATGTATGTACAAACACATGTTTGTATGTACTATTTTGTTTTGTTAATATTTTTTAATTCGTTTATGTATTAAATATAATTCAAACAAAACTATCTTTTATTGAATTTCTTATACTGATTGCTTCTTGATATCTAGCTGAAGGGACATCTTCTGAGTTTTCCAATTCCATTACTTCAGAAACATCGTTATTCTGATAAGATTCATGTTCTGGAACTTTGAAGTATAGACATATGTTGTGTAACGATGATACTACATTAACAATTTGTGCTGCTTTCTGAGGAGTGTAATGCAGAACCCTATGTTCTAAAACACAGCGAAAGCGATTTTTTAATACCCCATTTGTTCGCTCAACTACATTTCTAGTCTTCATGTGTTTTTCGTTGTACCGAAGTTCTGGGCTATTTTCGGTTGGAGATCTATAAGGTGTCATAAGAAAGGGCTCTAGCCCATAACCTGAATCACCCAAAATCCACGTGTTTCTCATACCGTTTTGGTACTTTTGCAGCAAATAGGGTCGCATGACACTGTTAGTCCAGATGGCTGCATCATGACAAGATCCTGGATGTGTTGCATCTACTGCCATTATCCGCATTTTAACATTGCAGATCTAAATGTATGTATTGTTAAAAATTCCATTTTTTAAGATAAATTTAACTTCTTACAAGCATAACGTTGAGGCTAAAGTATCCTTTTCGATTATAAAATAAATGCTTGTCCTCTTCCGGTTGTACTATGCGCACATGTGTACCGTCTACACAACCTATTACTCCAGGGAATCCAGTTCTATCAAAAAAAGCTTGTTTTGTCTTTCGAACATTTTCTTCACTTGTCTCTACTTTAATCCACTTAGAACACAAATGCTCCTCTGTGATGGTAACGAACTCCTTGAGAACTTTGCAAAAAGTTGTTCTTCCTAATCCGATATTAAAATCGTTTCCAATACTACGCTGATATCCACCCTCTGCGAAAAATCGAAGACATGCCGCAAGTTTTATAACTGATGGAATAGTCCTTGTATTTATAGTCCAAAAATTTTGAATTTCATCCATTATGTACATAAAAGCATCCTTATTAAGTCTGAAGTGTTGAATAAACCTTCAGAATATGAGAATAGTTACAAAATTTTATTCAAAATAAACAAATTAACTAACATTCGTTCTTCCATTTCCATTACATTGGAATGGTCTCTTAACTTTCGGCGAAACCTTCGCGTCATTAGAAGCTGGTTCCGGCGATTGTCTTCATCTTCTTCAATTGAATGAACTAACATCACAAAATCCATTTGAAAAAATTTAAAATATAACGATAAAAATGAAATATGTATTTCAATGTTTTTATTTTAGTTTTTGTTTTTAACGTTTAATGTGTCACTCTCGTTGACTACTGAAAGCTGAATTCAAACAGAAAATATGTTTGAATGTTGGTACCACTTCAAGGCAAATTCGTACGAAATTAAGAACACCGTTTTCAAATCCGTACGAAAATCAATTTCGGTAACGAATTCAATTCGGAACGAAAATCAGAACAGGGGTGCATATCTATATAGATTTGTATGATAAGTTTTTCGAGCTTCTCTAACTTTTTTGAAAGTGGTTCAAGTGTTTTTTGTTCATATCATGCGCCCGTCAAAAAAAAATTATAAAAAAAATTTTAAAATGTCGTAAATTTACAAAATGCAGACGAAGATGCTATAATAAAGATGAACATGTTCGTCTTTTCTATGATCTTGACTTCTGCATTTCTCGAATTTTCTATAATTCAGAAATGAAGTTCTTCTGAATTATGCTCTTTTCTCACTATCTAAAAAATATTATATTTTGTATTTGACATCCCTTTTTAAATCCACAATTAATCTCAACACTGAGTTTAATTCATAACTAATGTTGTTATCAAAGATTCTTTTTAATCCAAAACTATGAAATATAAATATAATCCATATCTATATAATTCATCATTAACCTCTTTTTCCGAAAGTATAATACAAATTATTTCAGTTTATTGCAGTTAATCACCCCAAGTGATTTATAAATTCCCAAGTTATTGTTGCTGAATGCTTTTATTATAATTACCTATAATTACAATGAAGTATCTTGGCATCACTTGCCGGACTGTCATCCTATTTTATAGTAATAAAAAAAAAAATTTGACACTTGACGTTGACAGAGAGCAGTCTTTCTTCATTTTTCAAGATGGTCGTGTGTCTTTTTCGAATCACCAAGAATTTATAACATATTTAAATAATTTTCTATTAAAACCAAATTAGAATCATTTTATTTTCCTCAAAAATCAACAGTGTATAATTATAATCTTTAACCATGGACTTCGGAGCCCTGCTTCATGTTGCTAAGAAAAATAGCGAAAGCACCAAGGGTGCAGATGTAAGTTTAATTAATTTTCCACTTTCACAATTGATTTTAATTTTTGGTAAATTAATCGATTAAACGATAATCGGCATTGAAATTCACACTTAAATTTGAAGATTTTATCTGATGCTAATGTGTGAGAAAAACCTACAGTTTGTCTTACTAATTTTAGTATATTTACCTTAATTTACTTGCCATATTGTCTTCGTGCATTACCAATTTTTAAAAAATATAAAAAATATTCATTTTAAACAGTGCAAATCTAATTGTAAATGTACAAATTTTCTATTTCATTTTAGGGGAAATATTACAGCACCAAATTCGCTCCCCCAAAAAAGGAGTCAAAAGATAAGAAACTATCGCACAATATCCAGAAATTTCTAGCAAAAAAAGAACAAGAAGAAAGGGAGCGGTTGAGGGTGGAAAAGGAGAAACGTGACCAACTATTGGCTCTCCGCGATGAGAAGTCAAAGAATAAAATTAAGAAAATGCTTAAGGTCATTAAATCGGCCAACAAGTCGGTTTTGGACGATGCTGTAGATAATGAGCACACAGCAGTGTCTAGGGAGGGCGGAGAACAACCTGATCAGGACGACTACGGCTACGTGTCAACCGAGGCAAATGCATTCTATCAGAAGTACATAGAAAAGGTAAAGGACGTCAAGGAAGACAAGGTGTTCGCACCCAGCCGTCCAGCAACTAGAACAGACCTGAATAGCACAAAGGATCGCGTAAAGGCAGCAATTGAACGCGAGATTTCGGAAAGGAATATGCCTCACACTCGTGTGAGAACATCAGCCCCTAAGTTAGCCTCAGCCTTAACGAGTGGCCCAACTTCTGGGTCACTGCGAAAAAAGGATCTCTATGACCCCGAAGCAGAGAAGGAAATGGAAGAGAAAAAGAAAAGAGAAGAGGAAGCCCAAAGAAGGGCGAAAAACAAAAAATCTGCACCTCCAGTGATGGACTTTCAGGCGCTTCTCAAACTGGCTGAGAAAAAGCAATTTGAGCCGGTTGTGGTGGAGACGGAACCTAAGAAAAAGGAACCCGAAAGGCTCCTGACTAAGAAGGAAAAGAAAGAACAAGAAGAACGCCAAAAATTCATGGAAGAAAGGGAACGACGGAAGAGGGAAAGGGAAAAGGGAGAAGGAAAGCCCGGCTCGGCGGCCCCCAAAGTACCCGAGAGACAAAAAATGGAACCCAATGGTCGCATACCAAAATTAAATCAATCACCAGTTTCAAAAGCTCCAACTGCCAATTCATTAGCAGCTCCTAGTAGCAGCAATAGCAAATATGCAGACTCAAAGTCAGTTACTTTTAAAAAACCTCTCAATCCTGTTCCCGCAAGTTCCAACTCGAGTCAAAAAAGTTTTCATAATGCTACTTCGAAGATATCTTCCTCTGCAGCGCCATCAAAAAGTTCAAGCAGTACTTTGAGACCCTCTGCAATCGGAGTAGCATCGAACGCGTTATCAAAAGATAAACCCCTTCAGAAACCCTATCCTCCAGGTAAATTGTCATCTAGCTCTTCCAAGGCCACCCCCTCTTTTGGCCCAAAAAGTAACTTAACTCAAAATGGTCATAAAGGGTCTTACAGTGGGCCAACTCGGGAGTTCCCACCAAAGGATGTTAAGGCGAGACCTCAACATGTCACCCAGAC
The DNA here is from genome assembly GCA_911387755.1 of Chrysotoxum bicinctum. Classification (NCBI taxonomy): domain Eukaryota; kingdom Metazoa; phylum Arthropoda; class Insecta; order Diptera; family Syrphidae; genus Chrysotoxum; species Chrysotoxum bicinctum. The sequence goes on from OU426989.1 coordinate 943,088, forward strand.
AACTCGACAATTTCCACCGGCAGATGTTCCACGATCCAGCAAACCAACGGAGAGGAAACCTCCACAAGCAGTGAAGAGTAATTATTTTTATTTTATAATCTTCAAAATATCAAAGAATATTAATTCTCGTTTCCATTTAAGGAAGAATCTATGATGATGATGAGGATGAATATGATTCTGAATTGGACGATTTTATTGATGACGGACCAGATGCCGAAGACTATTCGCAGCACATAAAGGCTATATTTGGCTACGATAAGTCAAGGTAAATTATTATTAAATTATTCTTTTTAGATTAGGTTTTGGACACGAAAGTTCTTAAAAATGCTTCATTTAAAATTGATTGCAAAATTGGATTGTGATAGTGCCCTTCTGGCAATTTTTTGTAATGAATGTTTGTTTTTTCGTTATCACTGTGTTAATATCTGTGAAGAGATCTACGACAGAAGCTGTTTCAAAAATAAAACCAAATATAAAACTGTCAAATAAAAGTTGTAGGAGCACGACTTAAGTACTTGTACGAATCAAATAGAATACGATATGATGATGATGATTTTAAGAACTATAATAATCTAACTGAAGTTTTTATTAATTCACCCAATTAATATTAATTATAGATTGTATAATTTTAACTTTTATGGCTCATGATTAGAAAAACTGTTATATAATCTATTCCTTCTTATTTAAAGGTACCGAGATATCGATGAAGACGATTCTGGAATGGAGTCTTCTTTCGCCCAACAAATGCGTGAAGAGTACGTTAGTAAAAAAATTGGTAAGTTTGCTTGTTTCCCCTTTAATCCAAATATTATATTAATACATATTTTTTTTTTAATTTAAAGGTTTAATGGAGGACTTGGAAGATATGCGACAAGAAGCCGAAGATAAAAAGCGGAAAGCGACCATGAAGAGAAGAAAGGTGCATTAATTTGAACTAAGACAAATAATGGAAGGAACAACCTGCCTTCTGACCATACATTATGTTCAAAGTGATATATTTATATAAAAATAACTAAAACTACGTTTTTTTTTTAATTATTGAGTTTTATATATTTAATATTAATTGAAAATATTTTTTTTTTTTAAATTCTGATTTATTATGTATTGCTTACTTCGAAAGCTCTTGTACTGGGTACACTAATTTCAAGTTCAGCATACACAAATTTATGTATATTTAAGTTAAATATAATTTTTCTTTCCTGAAAAAAAAATAGTGAGTTGTTTAAACAAAATTAACAACAAATTGTTATTTGTACTACAAAATGAATCTTTTAGAAATATATTTTACATTATTAATCAAATTAACACTTAATCATTTAAAAAACTTTAAAGTTATATTTTTAACTTAACTGGGCATTATACCAAAAACTCGAAAAATAAAAAGGAAAATGGGTTGAACATTGCTCGGAAACAATAAAAATTTTAATGCGCTAATTAGAATTTTCATTCATTTAATCGTTCTCAGGTAGTAAAACATCTTGACAGCTTACCTGCGTGGAAATACATACATACATACAGACAGAAAGTGACATACTGTAAATGATGAGGGCGGTTTTTTCTGCTCTACAGACATTAGCTTATCTGGAAAACTGTTTTTTTTTTTTTGGTGAACGATAGCGAATTAGTATTAATGAAGTTGTTGCAGATAACGACAATTAAAATCATCATCAAATGATTTTATTATCTCTTTCTCTTGACATTAAAAAGTAGTTAAAAATTGGTCATCAAACAAGTTTTGACTCTGACGCCGTTGTTTCCAAGGTTAAATTCATTAATTGATACATACATACATATATGTAAGTACCAACAATGTTAAAGAAAATGAAATAAAGATATTTCTTGAATCTCAAGATTCGAATTTGAAGGTATTGATATAGATACATATATTTCCGATATTATAATTTGTGAGATACGCTTTAAAAATAATGTTAAATCTAATTTTCTTTAAAAGTGTATTTTGTTAGTGACATTCACCATGTAACCAACGATATACAATAAAGAACGGTTCAACCGATTTTGAATAATTTTTCGAAAATTTCAAAGTACGAGTAATAGTAGGAGTATTTTTAGTTGCGACTTATGTATGTATATATACTATAAGGCAAGTTATGAATTCGGAAAAAAATCGAACTCGAGATTTTGATCAAAGTTGACATTACGATAATAGCGAAGACCAAAAAAGTGGGTATCGCAATTCTGCCTGTCTGACTGACTGTCTGTCGACTACAGCTAAACGGCTCGGCCGATTTTCTTTAAACTTGGTAGATATGGATTTTATTTTTTTCCCCGGATGATTTTTGATTTGATTTCTTAAGACCAAAAATAACGGTACCTGCCATACGATTTTTTTTCGAAATTTTATAAATATTTTTTTTTCTCAAAAACTGTCCCACAGATTTTTTTGAAAAAAATTCATAAAATTTCATTTAGTTAAACCTAGGTAATGGTTGAAAAAAAAATTTACAAAAAATTATTATTTTTGGTACCCCCCGCTGGAACCATTTTTTTTTGTTTTTGATTTTCTCAAAAACGGTACGACCGATTTTGATAATTTGTTTTATGCTAAGGCTCCCCGACAGTTTCAATATTATTGTTTATTCAAATTTTCAAAAAAATTTTTTTTGGATTTTTAAAAAAAATTTCAAAATTTTTGTTTGAAAATTCAATATTTCGAAAACCCCATGCTCGATTTTTTTAAAACTTGATAAATTAAAGTCTCTTAAAATATGAAGGTTTTTATAATACAAACTCTATATACTACTGAAATAAATCAGCCAAGTAGAAGACTTAGCACTATTATTGGACTTGTTGAATTATTGATTCAAATTAGCTTTTTTGGTCTTTAGTCCACAAAAATTGGCGTTTCGTCCGGGTGATCTCACATGGACTCATCAGTTGACTTGTGAAGACCTTGTCAATACGCAATTTTTGTGAGATCACCCGGACGAAACGCCAATTTTTGTGGACTAAAGGCCAAAAAAGCTAATTTGAATTCTCTTAAAATAATTTACAAGATATGAGAAAAAAAATTATTTTACCTAAAAATAACGGTACCTTCCATACAAATGTTAAAAAATGGTTTTCGAAAATCGTATTTTTCCCGAAAACGGTTCCGAGAATTTTGCTTAAATTTTTAGTCTTTCGATTAATTTTTAAGATCTATAATTTAATACAAAAAAATTTGACAACAAGACATTACTGACTGTACCTACCATAAAAGATTTTTTTAAATTTTGAATTTCTCATTATCGACATAACGGATTTTTATGGAATTTTTTTATAGAGATTGTTAAGAAAATCTCAGACTTGACTGATTGGCAGCATTCGTAATTAATGAAAATTGAAATGTATATTTGGCAACACTTTTTTTTTTACTAGCTTTCGAGATACGTTGTAGTTCAGTATAGTCTCTAAATTTAAATGGTGTATATTTTGTCATAATAAAAAACTTTAAAAACTTTATGTAATTATCTTATATTTCAATAAGAAAAAAGATTACATTGTTGGTCCTTCGAGACACATTAAACCAGTTGTTTTGTGGAAAACCAGTCGCTCTACCATGAGTCTTCCAGAAATTACTCTGCGCCGCAGCAACAGACAGACGAAAGGAAACCCGCCTGATCGCCTTGGATTCACAAGGAGTGATTTTGACGATGAATCTGTTGCAGAAAAAAGTGCAGAATTGACAAAAGTTCGAAGAAAGTTAAAGGAAACACAACTTCAACTTGAATTAACTTTGCTTCAAAATCAAGAGGCTGATTTGGTTTCAGACATTTTGGGTGCAGACAAGCAGGAATCCGTTAAGAATTCAAACTTAGCCGAAAGCAGTGTGTGTGCAGATGTTGGTTCTTCAAAAGTATGTGTGCCCCATGACGATGGCAGATACATCCCCCGACGCGATGGATTATGTACTTCTGAAAGAGAATACACACACATGCAACCAAACTCAAGCAAGCAGATTGTAGGAAAAATATCTGAGAAATGCAATAAAGACGTTGACGGGAATTTTATGGAGCGAGACAGACAACTACAACATGAAATGAAGATACATCAGTGGCTGCAGTTCAACAAAGCCACTCATAGTACACCATTTGAGAAAAGAGACAGAGACATTCCTGTTTATAGATGTAAGCAAACAGAAGACGAGGTAAGAAAGTGTAAACTACAACAAAAAGAAGTCGACGCTCTAGATGCAAAAAACCTCGATGACCGGGACGAAAGAAAAACAGACAAAAAGTATCTAGAGATGATGAACACCTTTGTTGCTCGACAGACAAAGATGGATTTGCCAAAGTTCAATGGCAATCCTGAAGATTGGCCTCTATTTAGCAGTGAGTATTGGAGAACATCAGAGTTGGGAAGATTTACTGGCCTGGAGAATGTGACACGACTAAGATCAGCTCTTAAAGACGATGCATTGGAGGCAGTAAAATCCCTTCTCATCCTTCCAGACAGCTCAGAAAAAGTTATGCAGATTCTAGAACGACGATTCGGACGTCCTGACTATATAATTAAATCCGTAGTAAGCAAGGCGAAAGGTATTGCAGCACCACGAGAAGACAATCCTTTATCAATCGTGAAGTTCGCCACTTGTGTGGAAAATCTAACAGTCATGCTAGAACTGATGGGACGTTCAGAACATCCTGAACTGCTGGAAGAATTAGAACGCAAATTGCCTCCAATATTCAGCATTTTATGGTCAGAACACATCGTCGAAAAAGGATTTGTGGATCTGCGTGTTTTCTCCGATTGGTTAGAGAGAAAATCCCATGCTGCTAGCCTTCGAACTACTTTGTTCCAACACCAACATCAACCACCACTCCAGAAAACGGAAGTCAAACGAACAAAGGGAAAGGTCAACGCAACATCCATCGAGGCAACAGACGAAGGCACTCCGAAGTGCAGTGTTTGTAATTCCAACTGCAAGTCTCTAGATATATGCAAAATGTTTCTTGAGATGAGTGTTGATGAACGATGGCAAGAAGTAAGAAAGTTATCTCTTTGTTTCGCATGCTTGAAGGGAAATCATCGAACGAGAATATGTCGCAGAAAGATTCCATGTTCTATCGATAGTTGTCACAGAAATCACCACCGATTGTTGCATAACCATCCGCCAAGAAATTGTACAGAGATTCCAGCCTTTGAACCAAGGAACAGGCACTTTAGTAACAACCACACAGCTGTCGCAAATGGATTCTGTACAAATGGAAGTACTGTGAGCAAGACCATCACCAGACTTAGAATTTTGCCGGTAAGCCTTAAAAATAATTCAGTCGTAGTAAACACTTTTGCTCTCTTAGATCCTGGAGCTACACTGACACTGATAAGTGAAGCAGTGGCAAATAAATTGCAAATGGACGGCAAACATGCACCTCTATCAATTCAGTGGGCCAATGGTGACGTAGCAAATGAAGATGAGTCTAAAGTTGGTTCGGTCTGCATCTCTGGGACTTATCCTAATGCAAAAACATACAGTCTAAATGATGTCAGAACTGTTAGATGTCTACCATTGCAACGACAATCAGTTGATAGAGAAAAGCTTATAGAAAGGTGGCCATACCTGAAGAAAATTAATTTCGAAAGCTATGACAATGTGCAACCAACGATTCTAATCGGTGAGAACAACGGACTACTTACTGCTACACGACAATTAATTCACAACAAGTGCAATAATCCCATCGCTAGTAGAACTTGGCTAGGATGGACGATTAGTGGTAACGATGGTAGCAATAAAGAAAGTGAGGTGAACCATGTTTATATGATGCAAGATATCAATGGCGACGACTTACATAACATGATCAAATCCTCATTTCAACTAGACGACGTCCTGATTAGTAGTTGTGACGCGAAGCGATCCCGAGAAGACGAAAGAGCTTTGAACATCATGCAAGCTACGACGACGAAAATAGATGTAAACAGATGGCAAACTGGACTGTTATGGAAACGTGACGATACAAAACTTCCAGACAACAAGTTTTCAGCTCGCCAAAGATTGTATCTGTTGGAAAAGAAACTCGACAAAAATCCTATTTTGAAAAAAGCATACAGTGACATTATAGACGACTATCTGCAAAAGGAATATCTTGTGAAAGCTGAAGACGAGGACTTGATTGGAAATAGAATTTGGTACTTGCCACATTTTCCAGTAATCAATCCAATGAAGCCACACAAGATAAGAATTGTGTTCGATGCAGCAGCAAAGACAAATGGAATTGCCCTCAATAATGAACTCATTCAAGGACCTGACCTGCTACAATCCTTGCCAGGAGTTTTGTTCAAATTTCGCCAAGGTAGGATTGGATTCACAGGAGACATCAAAGAGATGTTTCATAGAATTAAAATACGTGACGAAGACAACAAAAGCCAATTAATTCTATGGCGAGGTGAGAATCGAACCGACGATCCACAGGTCTTAAAGATGACGGCAATGATGTTTGGCGCGACGTGTTCCCCGAGCTCAGCAATTTACGTGAAAGATCGAAATGCAGACGAGTATGCTGATAGTTATTCCAAAGCTGTATATGCAATCAAAAACAATCACTATATGGATGATTACTTAGGACATGCAGACGACGACGCAGAAGCTACAGCATTAATTGAAGACGTCATCAGAATCCACAGCCTAGGTGGATTTCATATAACGAATTGGAGAAGTTCTTCTCAATCCGTTCTTCAGAGTATCCCAGTTAATCGATTGGCCGATGGTACAACGCATGTCAACATCGACAAAAGCAGTGAAAGTCGTATTCTTGGAGTTTATTGGAATACTCAAAATGATTCGTTTACATTTGCTGCAAAATTAGACAAGATTGATGACTGTTTTCTAAAAGATCAAATAATTCCAACTAAGCGACAGGTGTTGAGAATAGTCATGTCCGTTTTTGATCCACTTGGGTTTGTGGCTCATTTTGTAGTTGTTGGCAAGATGTTGCTGCAGGCGATTTGGAAAACATCTATCGACTGGGACGATGAGCTGCCTGAAGACTTAGTGCCACTGTGGAGCAATTGGGTTCGCGATCTGAATAAGATTTCATCGGTGAATATTCCTCGATGTTACTCACCATTTTTCAATCTGGCACCTGAACTGGAACTCCATGTGTTTGTTGATGCGAGCGAGTCTGGATATGCAGCCGTGGCTTACGTAAGAATTGTTTTCGATAATATTACAAATGTTTCTTTCGTTGCAGCTAAGGCAAAGGTCTTGCCTCTTAAGCCGATGATGACGATACCACGAGCTGAATTACAAGCGGCTGTTTTGGGTACTCGGCTCTCAAAAACTATCAGAGCGCAACACGATAGATGTTTTAGTAAAATTTTATTTTGGACTGACTCGACAACTGTTTTTCATTGGATAAACTCAGAGGCAAAGCGATTCAAACTTTTTGTAGCAAATCGTTTGAGTGAAATTTCAGAGTCGACAAACATCTCTGACTGGAACTGGCTGCCAACCGCGTTAAATGTTGCTGATGATGCCACTCGAATGACGCCTAAAGGATTCGAAGCTGACTGTAGATGGTACAGAGGACCACCCTTTTTGTATGAAGACGTTTCGATGTGGCCCAAATTAAAGAATAGTTATCCGACCTGTGACGACGAAGAAGCTGAATCTAATGAATTTGTTGGGACAATCTCAGAACCAGCTAGATTTAACTTACCTGATGTGACAAGATTTTCGAATTGGCTTCGACTGATAAGAGCTACTGCTTGGATTCTTCGGTACAAGCAAAACCTTAAGAGTAAAAGCCAAATTAGTAAAGGTAATAAAGAAGTTTTGACTTACGAAGGAGAGCTGATGACGACTGAAATTGAATGTGCGACTAAACTATGGATCCGACAATCTCAAAATAATTCCTTTTACAAAGAAATTTGTGAACTTAGGAAGAGTGGAATTGTAAGCCGTTCAAGCAAATTATATAACATCACCCCACAATTAGACGATGAAGGCGTCATACGACTTAGAGGCCGTATGTTAAATATGAAAGATGATCGATGGCTAAAAACTCCAGTGATTCTCGATGGAAGGGATTTGTATGCGCAATTACTTATTAAGTACTACCACGACCAAGCAAATCATATTGGTCATGAAGGAGTAATGAACGAGATAAAGCAGAGATACTGGATATTGAAGCTAAAACCAAAACTGCGACAGATAAGGTCAAAATGCAATACTTGCAAGATAAGACGTGCCAAGCCAGAGCATACAATTATGGGACAATTACCTGCGGTAAGACTTTTATCGAATAATCCAGCATTTACATTTACAGGCATTGACTATTTTGGGCCGATAAATGTTAAAGTAGGCAGACACCTTGAGAAACGCTACGGTGTATTATTCACATGCCTTACCGTAAGGGCAATTCATATAGAGATTGCATCAAATTTGACGACCGACTCCTGCATCATGGCACTCAGAAGGTTCCTTGCCAGACGTGGATGTCCGAAGGATATGTTTTCGGATAATGGCACCAACTTGAGGGGAGCAGACACAGAGCTCAGAAGATGTCTAAAGGAGCTTGACCAATCCGAAATAAGAGGCGCCCTAACTAAACATCGCATTAACTGGGCATTTTATTCCACCTGCCTCACCCCATATGGGAGGCTGCTGGGAGAGACTTGTAAGATCGGTCAAGACGTCGCTGTATACAATTTTAAAAGAAGTTAATCCATCGGACGAGACGCTGAGCACATTATTTACTGAAGTTGAACAGATTATCAACTCGAGGCCTTTAGTTGAAGTATCATATCACCCAGACGAACCTGAAGCACTTACGCCGAATCATTTTTTGATTGGTAGATCATCAGCTTCCGCACCAATAAGCGATTTTGACGACAAAGATCTTATATTACGAAAGCGATGGCGAATGACTCAACGATTGGCTGATCATTTTTGGAACCGATGGAGGAAAGAGTTTTTACCGGCTCTAAATCAGCACAATAAATGGAAGACGAAATGTTCTCGAGGAGTACGAGTAGGAGATGTCGTTCTTCTTCTTAACGACAATGAAGTAAGAGGAAATTGGCCCAAGGGTATCATCGACAAAGTTTTTCCCGGACCAGATGGAGAAACTCGAGTGGTTGAAGTTAGAACTTCAAGCGGAACTTTTAAGCGGCCAATAGTCAAAGTTTGCGTCCTCGATTTGGATGATGGTAAAAGTGACGGCGTCCCAATACCAGAGGGGAGAATGTTAAGAAAATCTCAGACTTGACTGATTGGCAGCATTCGTAATTAATGAAAATTGAAATGTATATTTGGCAACACTTTTTTTTTTACTAGCTTTCGAGATACGTTGTAGTTCAGTATATAGTCTCTAAATTTAAATGGTGTATATTTTGTCATAATAAAAAACTTTAAAAACTTTATGTAATTATCTTATATTTCAATAAGAAAAAAGATTACAGAGATGCTTCTAAAAACTTTAAGAAATATTGCATTTCAAAACTTTAAAAAAAATATTTTTTGAATTTTTGAAAAAAAAAAAATCATTTTTTTTTTGGAAAATTCGATATCTCAAAAATGGGTCAATAATTTTTTTGGAAATTTAATTTTCATTCGTACAATAATAAATACCTAAAGTTGACGTACCAAGTTTTTTTTTTAATATTTTAAAAATTTTATATATAAAACCTTATTTTATTAAGAAACCACTACAACGACTTATAATTTTTGTTCTTGCATAAATTCATATTTGCATAGCATTCTGTTTTTGTCTCTTACTACTAAAAGAATTTAAAAAATGATGATAATTTTATCCTTATGAACAGTTTTTCCTAATAACATTCGTTTTTAAATTCCTAGTCTATTACATAGGAGCAAGTTCGTGCGACCCTGTCGTGCATTTTATTTATTATAGAAATTATCAAAATCTGATGTTAAAACATGTATGTACATTAATTTAATGTATAACGCCATTTTCATTTCAATAATTTAAAGTCCTATCACCAGCACAAATGTAATTTTTTTTTACTGGCTTCTTTTTCGCCAGCAATCAAATTGTTCTTGTTTGTCGAGGGAAATTTTGCTGCGCTAGCTATGCAGCAGTGAATAAAACACACCTAGTATCTTTTAATTTCTTCTTTTATTTCGAAATCTGTCTCTCGATAGATTTTACGTTCCTTCACACCAAAAAAATCGATTTTTTTACAGAGATCAAATTCTTCGAATCCGTATTTGAAGAGGGACTTACATGTATACGAAATATGCACATCAAAAGAATAAATTTGACAAGGGATCGAAATCCCTAGTGTGTAAAGGAAATCGACATTAGATAGGGAATATTAAATATTAAATTAAATTATTAAATGAAGCTTGATATTCACTTTGTAACAAAATGTCAAATAGCTGTTTAGATCAATATTTCTGTATTCAGGTCAATTATCGTATCCGCTCGTATAGTATTACGATCGGAGAAAAGTTCAGATCAAATTAATTAAGGACTACTCACATGAGAGCGACCAACGACCAACGAATAAAAAAACAAATGGGATTTAAAATATGTATAAGCCTAAATTCTTCACAAAAACTTTACAAAATACTAACAAGTATATTTATCTATTTAATTCTAAACAATTTTTAATTCAATTTGTTTTTAATATAATAGAATAACATTTTAATTTCAACAAATAAAAATAACATAAGACTTTAGTTTTAATTTCAAGTAAAAGGCATTTTATTTTGTTGATAATCTTAATAATTCAATGTGATGTCAAAGTGAATGTGGCAGTTCAATACTAAAATGTCACTATTCGACCTCCAAACGCGTTTAGCTTATAATAATGCCTCTATTCAACGTCACATAAGTTTTATAAATAACAATTTTGCGTTTAGTGGCATTATAAGGGCTGTATATAATAATGTATTTATATAATGAGTTTATAAATATGTAAATCGAAATGGAAGAGAACGGAGGTAAGTTCAATTTTCATTACATTGTTTCGTATCACCCCGACTCCACAGGACATAAATTCTCTCAGGATGCTCATCATGATATGAAATCTCCAATGGAGTCGCTATATGATGTCAGCGATCTATGTCTTCGGTTTTATCTTCATATAGATGTCTGATATGAAATTTGACAGATAGTTTTTTTCGTACCTTTTGTCGTGAAATGACATTTTATTCTCATTATTTCGTTCTTCTTATTTGGTTGGTTCTTGTCAAGTATTCCGGCGGCAAATATTTTTTTTTTATTTTGTAAGTAAATACATTAACGTGTCATGTTATTCATTTATTCCTTTCTTTTCTTTTTTTTGTTTTCTTTGCATATATATAATTTTTGTTAGTTTTACGTTTTGCTAATTTCTGTTGTCCGCACAAAACACATCCCGTGCAGTAGGGATAGAAATGAAATATCATGACATAATTTGCACAGCGAAAATGTAGAGATAGAGATGTCAGACATTGATTTGGAGAGACAGATATCTTGTGGAGTCGGGGTGCATGTGTATTAACAAGTCAACAAGTTATAGCTGTTTATAATAGTAAAAAAGAGTTACCACCTGTGTATTCTCTCCCACTTTCGGGTTTCGACATACATCTGTCTCTCTCTGCAGTTTGCAGATGCAGAAACATATAAATACACTTTAACCGAACATTGTACAGAAAAAGAAAGGCTAACACAGAATCTAGGATTAAAACACGGAGTAGCCGATGTAATCGTAACCTAGGTATGAAATTTTATTTTCAATCATCACCTCATAACCACCCTGTCCTTTAGACAAATGTCAGTTTTAGACATTTCAACTTTTGCATTTTGATTTTGCATTTAACCTCGTGCGAAGAAAAGACCAAGACGTCCGCATTTCGTTTCATCAAATAAAATTTTATAAATTTTAATCTGTGAATGGATATGTGTAAATATTTAATATAAATAAATATATCTATGAATTAAAAACTATTCAAAAGACAAAATATCAAAACATTGTGTGTTCTCCTGTAAAGAATAAAATAGAATGAGTGAAAATCGTGAACAACTATTGGAATCAATAAGGTGTCAAGGAGAAGTGGTCAGGAAATTAAAAGCTGCCAAGGAACCCAAGGAGAGGGTGAGATAAATCCTTCCTAATCAATTATTCTCCTTATAAACAGCTAGAAATTGCATTAAGTTAACAAAACTAATCGACTTTGATGTGCTGGCATATCCAGTCCAATGCTTTCACTGAATACAAACAAAAATTAATAGGTACTTAGAAAAAAAAAACAGGCCATTATGTCTGATGTAAATACATATATAAAGTGGAGATATATTTCAACATCTTTGTTCGGGCATTACTCACTTCTAATCCCACTTCCAATTGGAAACGTAAAAATTTGAGCGCGAGCCCCTCTGCAATATAGAAACAAAAAAACCTTGAACAAACTCGTAACTCTATCTTAAACTTGTTAGTATTTTTTGTTGCACTAAACAGATATCTATGTACGTAATGTGGTCAATATAATAGTCTTTGTTAACAGTCTGATTTTGCTAAAAAAATAACTACTTTTGGCTTGAGTAGCTGACGAAACAAGTTTTTCTTTCTACAATATTATATGACAACATGTGCTAGAGAAATGACCTTGCATTTCTTTAATATTAATTGTGTATGCGTCGTTATTATGTTAATAATTTCTTATTAGAGTTCCTGGTTGGAAAACATTTCCATTTTCCGATACGAATCAGTGGAGTTGACCTAATTGCGACCGAGCCGCTTGAGCCTTCTTATAAGAAATGATATATGATGTGAATCTAGCTATGATGCAAACAAACTGCTTGTATCTGCAACTGCCATTGTACTTGATAGATGCAGAAAATAACTGGTTCTTTAAATTACACGTGATGGTACGACGTATATAGCAATGCGATATGGTTTTAGGTAAAAATATGAAGCAGGTTCCATTGTGTCTAGCAGAGAATAAATTACGTCATGTAAAAGGCTATTCGCATTGACATTTTGGTAAACTGTTTTGTTCATCTGTTTGGGGTCAACATAGTTCATAAGAATGCTTTCTAGTCATTTAATTTTTTGGTGAGGCACCTCTTAATGCAAAGAGTGTACTCCTTATTCTATGTACGTGAAGTAAAACAAAAGTTCTCTCACCCTTAACATTTTGATTGACTCTTTAATTCTTCATTCTTAATGGAAAATGAAATAACTTTCCAATTTTCGTCAGCAGATATTTTTGAATACGAGCAGCATGTCTCTTTTGTTACCTGACGTTTTTACTAGTCTATATAAAATGTGGGATTTTACTATGGGTTTTGATAGTATACTGTGAACATTTATAAGAAATTTCAAGAATAACAAACAAAGCAATGTCGCATAAAGTAGTTAAATTACAATTAAATTAAAAATTGTATTGCGATAATCTTGTTTTGTATACGTAATGGAAGAATATCCTCCTCTGGAATTACTTTTGCGTTATATTATCTATTCTCTCAATTTTTTCTTGATAACTTTTCTAAAGCCATAATCAAAATAAAAAAAAAAATTACGCATATCCAACGTGTGCATCTTCAGTTATGGTCTTGATATCATTCAAAAATCCCATAAAAAGGACATTCAGATTATCCCTAATTTGAACTCTTCCAATCCGTCCAACAGAATTTCATTTTCATGTATGTACATACATATGTACACTGTATACACCGTCCACTTATTCGTCGATATTTAGAGTTATAATCTTGGGTATAATCTAAAAACAAAATCGTTCTACAGTATGCGTCTATCTCCAATGTTGACATCTGTTTTCGGGGTTTTAAGAAAATGCCTTTTGTTCTCTATAACCCATATTAACGAAAATTACTCTGTTAATAGATGTGGTAGAAACCTCGCTTGGAACTATATTTTGAGAAGATATATAAAAACCTTTATTTGCGCTTAAATAAATTTGATATCTTGGGGTCTTTACCCATACCAAAATACCCCCGTTCAAGAACAACTCGATGGTTTAGGCTTGAGTTTCTAACTGGTTACTCTAGCGGACTTTATAAATAGAATTCTTTGGACGAACAAATCTTAATTTACAAGAGATGGGATCACAGGTAGTCATCATTACAACACAAATTCAGCGTCAATATGTTGGAAGTTGTAATTGAAACAATTTAATTGGCCCCTTGAAATAACGGCTCCGTTTTGTCTCCGACTCTCTTCTTCATTTTTATAAATGATTTCTTGTCTGAAACTTCTAATCCACTTCATTGTTTTGTCGACGACTCTACTTTTAGCGTCTCATACTCGTTTTCAAATTCACGAGCATCTCCTTCGGAAGTGGAATTGCAACGGTATCGTATGATAAGCTCATTAAATTCCGATCTTTATAGCATTGTTAAATGGGGTATAAAAAACCGTGTGGAGTTTAATGCTTCGAAAACTCAATGCTGTCTATTGTTGTTGAAGCTAAGTATCCCCCTTATTCCATTGTCCTTGAATGGCACTTTCATCGAAGAAACCGAACAGCTCTCAGTACTCGGTATGTGTGTCAACTATGATCTTCGTTATAATGATCACATTCTCGAGACCGTCAAAAATGCTGATAAATGCTTAGGATTTCTATATCGATGTGAGAAATTTTTCACCGCTTCTCACCATTTATAAGACGTTTATACGTCTAAAACTCCAGTACAACTCACAGCATTGGGCAGGCGCAGCTCAAACTTCTCTCGAATTATTGGATAGAATTCAGAATAGAGCGTTAAAACTGATAGGAAACAAAGCTATTATGGATTCATTCATTATGGATTTCACAAGCAATGCTCACTCGAAGAAGCCAGTTGTATTCCTCCTCTTTATCAGTTTACCCGTGATACCCGCTTCGCTAGGAATGCTCATCAGTTCACCTTCGAGCCTTACTTTGGTCGTACTGTCAATAACTTACCCGGCAGGGGTTTCCCTTGTCATTTAAATTTGCAAACATTCAAAACCAATGTTCATCAACAGCTCCTTTCCCCCCCCCCCCTAATTTCCCCATCGCTTGTGCTGTTTTTAAAATTATAAGGGTCTCTTAACATACCCTCGAGCGCATGTGAATTATAAAAAAAAATACTCAGGCTGAATTCTAAAATTAATCTGGAGTTTTTGCGAAACGTTTTACCAGCACAACATGCCACTTGTGCAAATGGTGAAGGTTCATGTATCCATCCTTTTTAAATGTTGATTCATCGGGCCACAGAATTTTGTCCAAGAATCAAAACCGATCTACTCAAAACCGATCCAAAACATAGCCGAGCTGCGCAAAAAATCACGGAGGCTGTTGCAGACATCAACTAATGGAGATTCACCCGTCTTATAAACCGATCTTTTTAAAGAAGATGAAGGTTTTGCATTTCCTTTTTGGAAGCAAACAATTTGAACATTCGTTATAGCTAATCTAAATAAACTTTTGATGTAATTTTTGTTGAAAAATTGAATTTTATTTAAAACTTAAAATTTAAATTAATAGAAATGAATCACTATCTGATAGCCCGCGGTACTCTGGACCTGGTAGTAATTACTTATAAATTACTGTTCACCCTTCGAACTTAAACTTAGACATGAGAAAGCCTAGAATGCACTCAAATTTTTTTTTATTGAATTAAAAAGAATTATCTTAAGACCGGGTTACTTGAGAAAAACATTTTTGTTTCCATTATTTATGAAATATCCTTAAAAATGTAATACCATTTTGAAATGAGAATAGAACACGCCAACTTTTAAGGTAACTTGCCGAAATTTCGTAGTACATTTTTTTTACACTACAGTCCATTGATTTAGGGTCATGTAAAAATTTTTAGTACTTAGTTGGGCAAAAAAGTGATATTTTCTTTAAAACTAATGCAGTGTTTAAATTTTTGATGCAAATTGTTAGCAGGGTTATTTAAGGTTCCAAAACAACAACAAAAATTGAGAAAAGTTAAGATTTGTAATCACGGCACTTGAAAGACCGTCATAGGGTGACCATTTTTTCAATTTTTTTTCGAATGCCTATAACTCACAAAATGCATGGCTACGATTTTTTTAATTATTTTTCCGATAACTATCACCACCTACCCTATCACCCGTTTTCGTTTCGACGTTGACTTTTGGGACACCCTGTATAATATGTTGTATATAACCCTATAATAGTTTAGTAATTTTGGGATCAAAAATACCTTAAAATCATGTGTCATTTATTTGTTGTACCAAAGTAAATTTTTCACTTTCATAAACTTGCTCCCCTCGTCCACACTTAAGATACACCTCTTCAGAAAAGTAAGTTTCCAATGAATGCTATAAAGCTCATCCCACTAAGGAAAACTGGAGTGGGTTAAATAGACCTTTTAAAGTCAACTAACCAAATTTTTACATGATCAGGTAAAAAACATTCGAAATACTACTTCGTTTTTGTTTCTTACTCACGACATGTCACCCCTGCTGCTAGAGCACTTACTAAAATTTGTTAGTCCCACGCTGCCGGAAAGTATTTTGACTTCCCTTTTACTTGAGAGTTCAGTTGCTAGAGTTCTGAAGGATCTTATATACACAAATCCGCTTGCCCGGATTGTATACCTTCTATTATTCTTAAAAGTTTACCAGAACATCAAGATATGGAACAAAAAAATGAGAAGAAGGCGCCTTTTGCAGGGGAATCTTTTTGAAATTAAGTCTTAATCAAACTGTGCCTGTAAAGGTTCGATGTTGTGTTTAAGATCTAGTTCGTCGTGTGTGACAAATTGATTGAAACTTATATTCAGTAATATGTATGTACTTATTTGTTCGATTCATTAATAGGTAATAGTGCGTTAAAAAATTGGTCTACTTATTTATTTTGGTTTTTAATAATTTAATTTTGCCGCTTTTGTTTATTTTCAGTGGCACTGTTAAATCATACAAATATCTCACTTAATTATTTTTAATTATTTTGCTAAATAAATGTTATAACGTGTGGAAATTAAAATAGTTTCGTGTGGTGTTGGTTTATCTGAACAAACAATAACAAAAGATTTTAATCTTTTTTTTTTGCTGTTGCTTGTGACTAAAAAATTACTAACTTAAACATAGTGAAAGTGTGTTGTTGCATTAATTTGTCATATTGGTGGAATGGGACGCAACATTTTTGGCTTTTAACATTGGCTTTTCAATTTTTTTGCATAACATAACATTTTTTCTCACATAGCTATTCATAGATATATGTACATATGCACTTTTTTTTGTTTGTTTTTGAATTTTTATTTTATGTTGTTATTTTAAAGTGATATGAACTCTAATCAGTTTCATTATATTGTTGTTTAGGTTTAAATCGAGTCTGGGCAAAATTCCAGCTATTAGTTATTAGTTGTAAAAATGTTGCGTCACTTAAGTTGCCGCCATCAAAATTATTCGCGGCTAGTTCAGAAGATTTTTCAAAATCAACAACAAGTAAATTGTTTGCATAATTCAGTAAATTTATTTAAAATTCAAACTAGTCAAAGCATTCAAAATAACAACAACAATAATAATGATACTGATGATGAATCCTATGTTCAGCAAATATCAAAGGTTAGCATTGCTTTTTTTAAAATCTAAAGATCAAACACTTTTTTAAACAGTGTCATTATGAAATTTGAAATCATATTACATTAACTCAATTTTTGTATAGATCGATGCAGAGGTTTCAAAATTATTGGCACTCAAAGCTCAACTATCAGAAGAAAATGGAACCCCCCAAAAGTTCACCTTGAAGACACCAAAGGGAACTCGAGACTATAGTCCCGAGCAGATGGCCTTGAGGCAGGGTGTCCTTGATAAAATCATTGCCGTCTTCAAGAAACATGGTGCTGAGTCTATTGATACTCCGGTTTTTGAACTTAAAGTAAGAAAGACCTTTATTTACTTTTGTATTTTTATTTAATTTACATTTTTTTTTGTATAGGAAGTACTTACAGGGAAGTATGGTGAAGATTCGAAGCTAATATACGATCTCAAAGATCAAGGTGGTGAAATTCTTTCGTTGCGCTATGACCTTACAGTTCCTTTAGCGAGGTATTTGGCTATGAGCAAAATATCAAGTATAAAGAGATATCATATTGCAAAAGTGTATCGGCGCGATAATCCTTCTATTGCTCGTGGACGCTATCGCGAATTCTATCAATGTGTGAGTTCCGTCTTTTTTCTAAAGCAAGAACACTTGTTATATTTTTTGTAATTTTCATTTAACAGGATTTCGATATTGCTGGAACATATGACCCTATGTTACCAGATGCTGAGTGTGTTAAAATTGTTGTGGAAGTGCTTGAAGGTTTGGAAATTGGTGATTTCGTAGTAAAACTTAACCATCGTCAATTACTCGATGGAATGTTTGAAGCATGCGGAGTTCCCAATGATAAATTTAGAGCGATTTGCTCCACAGTGGATAAATTGGATAAGGTAAATGAATATTATAATATTTAAAACAAAACAAATTCTTCTAGTATATTTCCTTCAATAGACTAATATTAAGAAGATCGGATTTTAAGTAAATTCTATTGTGGCTTCCTAGGATTATTATAAATATTTGCTTAAGAGTTAAAATAATTCAATTTTCCTCCGATAAGGAGGTGAAACGGTGATACGATCATGTGTTTGAGAAATATTTTTTAGAACGAAAGCCGAAAACTTTAAAAGAAATGTTCCAAACTAGTTAGGTTAGGTTGACTGTCAGCAGGAGAACCGACACAATTAGGCTATGAGTTGGTCCATTGTAATATCACATTGAATCTTGGAGACTTTCTCCCTATTTCTTAAACCAATTGGAGCTCCTTACGAAGCCAGCGAGATTGCCTCTATCTATATTTGCCAGATCACTGATATCATTGTAGTAGAAATTTCCCACATGGAATTTTTAGGAATTAGAGGGTAACCACTACATCTTCATATTCGTTTCTAGATAAATATCTCTTTTTTATGTGTGACCGTGCGATAAGCAAATTTCACCTTATGGATAAAATAACATAAAAACAAATTTTAAATTTTAGAGATGAGGAACAAAAATTAAATTGAATTGGTTCTATACCAGTATATACCACTCCCAAAATTGAATTGAATAACTTTACTTCCGTTCACCAGATCCTCAAACATAGCTTCGATAGCGATAAACCTTAGTGCTTCAGTTGAGTCACATAACTCGCGGACGTAAAAAAATTGTTTTGAGGTGATGTTGTAAAAAAAATTATATATAAAACCTCTACAAAAAAATATTATGTTCATTACAACTCGTAAAAGAATATTCATCAATGAATTTTGAAATAAAAATTAAACAAATGTATAAAAGTCTAAAAACTAATTAAGTTATATATAGAGTGTAGTTTTATTCATTCTGAATAATTCGAATCAACGGAATATTCCGGATAAACCATTTTATTGTTTATACTATATTCAATTCGCGACATTTGGAACACAATCTTTGTATTTCAAGTGAAGGTTCAGTTGCATTTATTTATTCATTATCATTTTTGACTGATTAGCTATTCAGAAAAAAACTTAACGTCCCATACCACCAATGTTTTTTACTTGCGATATAGGTACTATAGGGCAAGTTCTGCATTTGGAAAAAAAATCGAACTCGAGATTTTGATCAAAGTTGACATTACGATCATAGCGAAGACGAATAAAGTGGCTCCGGCAATTCCGTCTGTCTGTCTGTCTGTATGTCTGTACCTCAATCTAGAGCCTAAGCCACTGGACCTATTTTCTTCAAACTCGGTGATTCCCTAGAGGGGAAATTGAAATTTTTTTTTTAGCTCTAAAACTAACGGTACCCCCCATACACCCGTAATGCAAAATCTTATTTATCTCGAAAACGGCTCTAACGATTTTGATAATTGATATTATGGACATGGACTACGTTTTGGTAAAAAAAAATTTATGGCAAAATGTTATTAACGGTACCTGTCATAGAACCGTTTTTTTGAATTTCGACTTTCTCATTAACGGCTCTAACGATTTTAACCAAAAATTTTCAGCAGGAGTCCCCCTAAGTTTAAAATAATATTGTATATAAAATTCGAAAAATTATTTGTTGGGTTTTTTTGAAAAAAAATTTATTTTGAAAAATCAATATCTTCAAAACCTATTAACGATTATTTTTTGAAATTATTTCCTAAAATCAATATTATTAAATACTTAAAATTCGCTTCCCACATTTTTTTCTTGAAAAATTTTAAAGAAATTTCTTATATAAAAAATTTATTTATTTAATAATAAAACGGTTTTTTAAAGTTTGTTTGCATAAATTCATACTTTTCCAGAAATCAGACGGCAATTTCATTTTAAATTCATGTTTTATATCTATAAAATGTATCTTAAATTCCAAAGTACTTTTACATAAGAGCAAGTTCGTGCGATCCAGTCGTGCATTTTATTTAGTCTGATGTTAATATGGAAAGGAGGTTAGACTATGATGTTAAGAATGAAAATTGATTTTATTATTTTATTTATTTATTTTTTAATATAACAAAAGAGAAGAACAAATAGTTATAGAAGGTTTGAGAAAAAAAATACGTCCCCAACGACATTAATGCTTGAAAGTATTTATAATGCTAGTCGAGAAAAATTCTTGCTTTGAACATCGGGTTATCTTGAGGGCCTGTTTGTTGTTTACGTCAAAATGCTTAGGCAATTTGTCTTAAATTGCTGTGTGGTACAACAATATTATCACCGTCCAAGATGATTTAAAGAAACAGTACAGTTAGTGTTATTAATTGGGTTTTTTTTTTAAACAAATGAAGCCTTATTCTTTGAACTTTAAATGAGAAGACCACTGAACCAAACAAAAATTCCTTTTTGTTTGAAATGAAAATTTCTTCAAAAAGTCGAAATACATACTTTAATAATTTATGTCTTTTAGATTCAAGAACATCGTATAACAATTTGAGTTTGAAAAAAAAACAGTAGTATAGATTAAAAATATTATTCAGACTATCTTGTGTATGATTTGTCTCTAGTCTAGACCCTTAAGACCAATTATAAACTTAATATTTACTTTATTTTATTTAATCTAATATTGATAACAGAAAAAAGGTCTTAAGGACCATTCACATGAGAGCGACCAACGACCAACGAATAAAAACACAAATGGGATTTAAAACATATATAAACATAAATTCTTCACAAAAACTCTACAAAAGGGTAGCAATCTAGTATAATTTAATGTTAAGGGTAGGTGTCCATTGAAAAAATAGGTTAGGCTTTTGCGCTAAGCTGTATAACTTTCACAATTTTACGAATATTTCAATGAAATAAACGGTCATCGATTAGAAAAATGTTATTCAAAATACTTTTGCAGTTTTGAAAAAAATATAAAAAAATTGTGTGCCCAGAAACTGCCACACAAGTGGAAAAATCATACATTTTACTAAGGTCCTTATTCAAATGATAGGGAAATTCCGAAAATATTACTTTTTTATTTTTTTTATATTTTTTTTATAGAAACAACATATTGCCAAATCACGTATCGTTCTTCTTTTTTTATTCTGTTTTATTATTTATTCAAAAAAAAATATATAAAACTATGAAAAACGAAGGAAATTCGCATAGTGGTATGAATGCTCTACTGGATAAAACTTCATAAGTATAAAAGATAACGAAGTAAAATTCACTCTTGTACAAAGCCAATAAGTATGTGCAATTACGTTAATTTTTTTTTTATTTGTTTTTTTATTTTTACAGTAACTTTTTACTAACAAAAGTCAAAAAATATAAATTTTTTTACAAATATTTTGTTCTCTACCCTGGGAAATTGAGAGTTATATTTTTTAATTTTTGGAAATAATTTTTTAATCAAAGATTTATATTCCCTGAACAGCGTATCGTTCTTAAAAATTTAATAAAACTCATCTAAAGTTCAAAAAAATGCAATTCAATATGACAGTATTTGTAATGCATTTGCAAGAAAAGTATTAATAATACAGTTCTCACATATTTTTTTTATTTTTGTTTGATATTTTATTTACTAAATTCAAAAATACAAAATACTTTTTTCACTCAATATTTATTTAATTTTATTTTTATAAAAGAGGTCTATTTTGCATTTTTTAACAAAAAGTTCCTTTGCACACGCACACAAGTAAGTTTTCAGTTCACAAGAATGCCACTGCAATATCAGCGCTTTGAAAGAGAAGGTTTCGTTTTCTCTGTGCAAAAGAATTTTGTCCGCCCATCCGCTCTCTTGATTCTTTTTTTTTTGTCTGGGCTCATTTAGTTTTTTATTTTTGTTTATGACTTGTCATCTTGGATCTCGTATTACAAGAACAGAAAAAATAAAAAAAACGTGTGAGAAATGATTGTTTTTAGTAGGTATATGATGCAATGACCATTCCACATTTTCGGAGGTAGGGTGGAAAAATGTTCTTTGTGTATGTATAAAAAAGAATAAAAGTAGGTTATCACACATTCGCAGTCATAAATTTTGTTTTTTTGTATTTTTTTATTTGCGATCTATCATCATTCTACTGGTTTTTTTGTTTCTTCTATGGAAAGCCATTTTAGGTACACACATAGTAATAAATTGCGATGCATAGTGATCTTCATTTTTTTTTGCCAAAGGGTGTGTACATGATGGAAGAAAGGAAATCTGCGATGTTGTGATAAGATACATATGCATATAAGTACCTACAATAGATTTTGTGTTGTTTTTTCCGATAGGTAGGTTCATAGGTAATGTAGAGGTGCAACGCCTTGTATTGATTAGGTATCGTAAGGATTGTTTTGATTTAATTTTGCGTAGGTAGGTAATGGATGTATCAAAAATATATTAGATTAGTACATATTAATCCTGTGAATGAACGCAAATTGCATTTCACTGTAAGCGAATACGCAACAACCAAGGGATATGGCAAGTGGATGGCGCCAAAATATTATGTACAATATTATGCAGGTATCTATTAATCTAAATATAAATGTACATATTTATATAAATAAGTTAAGAAGGAAAATTCGATCACTTTTTGTTTTCGGTGGTGACGTATTCCACTGGTAGAAGAATGGTGAAAGTATATAGAAAGCATATGGGAAGTGCGCTTCTTTTATGTTTATGGTTTTACATTGGAAGAGTTGTCTCCTTTATTTCGATATGTCATGGTGATAGATAATACTCTCGTTACAGTTATTTTCTGTTGTGTTTTTATTGTGCAAATCTATTTTGTACATACCTATAAATATTTTTTTGCAACAACTGCCTCCAAAAACAAACAAAGGAAACAAAAAACTCAAGCAAAAAAATTGATAAAAAGTAAGCAAATAGAAAATACATACATATGTACTACCTACTTCGTTTTCATTGGGCCACATGATGTAATTTCGTTGAAAATATCGAAATGAGATAATTTTTAACAAAGGACAATAGGCAAATCTGGCCTAGTTCTAATAAGAACGACCTTTATATAGTATACATATGTATGTTCATATATTCATTATCACTTAGTTTTTAATTTGTAAAAAAAAACAAGTATTAGTTTTCCAATAATGTTGTTGGTGTCAAAATTAAACAATGATATATAAAAATAAGAGCACATTTTTTGTTTTTTTTTCGATGAAGATTTTGACATGTTTGAAAAACTAATATTAAGTTCGTTTTTTATTAAAGCTTAGCCGGTTATCTGTACATATCTGCCAATCAACATTTTTTTCTAACACGTTTTACTTACGACCACCAATTGTTACGTTGGTAGTTGACAAATTGTGAATAATTTCGAAATGACTTAATGAAATTCGTTTTTTTTTGTTTAATAAGATCAGTTTTTATATAAAATGCATATTTAGTTTTTGCTTAATAAAATAGAAGCTTAAAATTAGTATATTAGTATACAAAGTAAAATTAAAATATAATGATGTTATTGGAAATAAAAGTGACAAACTTTTTCTAAAAAATTTGTTTCAGCTAATGGGAACCAGTGGCACCATTTAACTTCAATTATAGTAGATATAGTTCTTTTTTTCAAAATATTTAAAATCTACTTCTTTTTCTCTATTTCACTCTAGGTAGTATTTTTTTTATATTAAACGCGCACTCAAGGTCAAGGGGTTATGAATAAAATTAAAATGTTAAACACAGTGCAAGAAATTAGGAAAGTAGGATAGGATGAGAAAGGAAATACCGATACACATTGGTTTTTAATGTCTGCACATTACAATGAGTGGGAAATATTGTGCCGGGTAAAGCATTCCAGATTCGTGTAGTGCGGCTAAAAAAAAGAATCACTATACGTCCGAAATTGGGCGAAAATGATGAGCAGTCCTAGAAGTACGGGTATTACGGTTGAATTGTTTGAGGGGGAAAACGCAACTGGCTACTTCACTAGAGCACTGTTTATGAAAATTGCGGCGGTGCTCGAGAGATTCAAATTTTTCAGTTGGACAACGGCCGCATATAATTTTTAGAGCTTTCTTTTGAATTCTGTGCAAGAGACTAAAGAGGGGTTTTAGAGCACCTGCCTAGTGGGAATTGCACTCGAGCTTTGGACGCATATAGGCCTTATAGATTACAGCCAGATTAGTAGGTGTAAAAAATTTCTTGCAACGTCGAAAGAAACCTAAACACTTGACCTAAACACTTAACGAGTTAAGAGTTCATTGATTCCATAATTGACCCTATGAAAGGGTACACAAAATAAACGATTATTACGTAATTCACGACATGGAACATGAAAGCCAATCAACGAAAGCAAGTAAGGGCAATTGATTTAATAATTTATTAAATCTCTGACAAGCATTACACCGAAATAAATACGTCGTGATTCTAGGGATTGAATGCCCAATATCAGATTTGAAACCGTCCAAAACTACTTTTAGTAAACGGTCTGAAAGGTAATTTCTAATCCAACGAAGAAGAGATTCATCGAATTACAAAAAAAAAAGAATATCAAAACAATAAAAATACACAAATAAGTAAGTTTAAAAGCATAGGAACTCAACACACTGATGTGTACACGAATCCTATGTATGAAAATTTCGCTTGCATATGTGTTTTTAATTTAAAATTAAACTATATTTAAATATAGTAATTTTAATGTTATTTTTTATAAAAGAATGTTTTATTAATAAAATTAAATTAAATTTTTGTACACAATTTTCTTTAAAATTAAAAGAAATGTATTGACAATTTAAAGTATTTAAAAGTATACATTTAAGGAAAACATTTGTCGTATACAATATTATTTCAAAATCAAAGAATCTGCGATGTAAAAATTTTGATCGAAATCGGAAGAGTCGCAAATGAAAAAGTAGAAAATAAAAAGAAGGTTCTATGACAGGTACCGATAATAACATTTATTTTTTACCAAAGTGTGGACTGCATTGTTGGTACAGTTATCTATACATAATTTAAAAAAAAAGCATGAGAGCCGTTTTCAAAATAATTATAATATTTCATAATGGCTGTATGGAAGGAACCGAGCTAAAGTAAAACAAACCATTTCAATTTCTCCTCTAGGCTGCAGATTGCGGTACAGAGTTGCAGATAGACGGAATCATTACTCTTTTGTGTTGTAATGTCAACTTATGAAAATTCCCAGTTCAAATTTGTCTAAAAGCAAGTAAAAAGTCATTTTAAAATCTACTTCGATTTTTCCCAATTTACTTCACTTTTTTCTTCAAATCTCCTTCCATTTTTTTCCGGAAGTGGTAACGCTGATAGAGACTTCAAGTCTAAGATATGTAACAAATGCAAAACTATGAAAATTGTTATCATTGTTTTTATTTTGATGATTAGGTACATAATATTCAGGAACAATAGATAATAAACGAACGGTTTGATGAACCAATTTCGAAATTGATAATCTGTTTGTTTAAAAAACACTTTTCCACTTTTCTTAAATGAACGGTCAATTGTAAAAAATCAATTATGTATCTCCATAAATTGTTTCAAAGAATCCATTATCTATAACGAATTTATTCATGTTTTCAAAACTGCCCAATTTACCTTTTATGTTGTCAATTTTTAAGTAAGTACATGTAAATTAGTGGTCAAAGACGGAACCACTTTTTAATCTGAGGCTATATTTTTTTGCACTTATTAATTTTATTGAATCATAAATAATCTCAAGACAATGAAGCTATTTAAAAAATAAAAATTTTAAATGTTTAACTATGGATATTGTTTATTTTTAGAAACTCTGAAACAAGAAAAAGAAATATTTAAAACGCTTTTGGTTTCATCCCAATACGACCACTTTTCGCAGAGTTACAGCCCTTTGAAAAAGACTCAAAAGAACATTTATAGGTATAGGTACATAGTTACCATTATTATTTTTGAAAGTGTATTAATTTGCTTAGGTTAGGAAATTTAATAATTTTTTTAGTTGAGCAATTTTTGAATTGTGAACTTTTTCCTAAAATTAATTGTCTACATTAAAAATAAATTATGAATATCAGAGCAAATTTCCCGGGTTCCTAATGTCTAAATCTGTGCTCCCTTTTCTTTATTTTTTAAAATATCCTGAAAAGTAAAAGTCCTAGAACCAACAGATTAACCTTGTATAAATACGCAAAGAATAAAAACGCTATCTACCTACATAAATGCGAAAAGTTTCAATTCACCTGCAACCAAAAATAAAACAGAAAACAAACCGTCTATTATTGTGTCTAATTGTGAGCGCTGAATGCAAAAAACTCAATTTGCCTTTCCTAAACCTCAAACAATCACGATTCATGAAAAATTATTTTTTCTACCCAAAATACAAAACGAAAAAAAACTTTCATTTACTCGTATCTTGTGCGCAATCCGAGTCAATTCAAAATCAAATGCTTGTGCGCTGCCTGTGCGGCTTGCCAGCTTGCCACTCGTGCCTTGTTCCCGTTTTCTGTTATTTTTTTTTTTTGATATTCTATTCCATCTTTCTCTATCTCTATGCGTGATGCGAAAAAAGAGGTATCCTGAAGAGACGAGACGAGCTAAATTTATTTTCTTAACACAAAAATTCTTAACTAAGAGAGCCATATTTGTGCACCAATACATGTACACGTTTTTACATGAGATTTGAGTTTGCTTCTGAGGTAGACCTACCCTTAATTTATAAAAATTTGCGTTGTAATTGCTAAAATGAGAGAAATTTGAGAAAATAAATTGGTCGTTGCGAATTGCAATATAATTGCTACGACCAATTTGTTTTCTCAAATTTCTCCCATTTTAGCAATTAAAACGCAAATTTTTATAAATTAACATTAAATTATACTAGATTGCTACCCTTTTGTAGAGTTTTTGTGAAGAATTTATGTTTATATATGTTTTAAATCCCATTTGTGTTTTTATTCGTTGGTCGTTGGTCGCTCTCATGTGAATAGTCCTTAAAAGTCCTAATTTGGTTTTTATACATATTATTATATTTATTTTAGAGTCCTTGGACGGAAGTTAGAAGAGAAATGATCGAAGAAAAGGGCCTTGATGAGGCAGCAGCAGACAAAATCGGAGAATACGTACAATTAAGTGGCGGAGTTGAATTGGTTGATAAACTGCTCGAAGATGAAAAACTTAAATCTATCAAATCTGCTGTTAATGGTCTGGAAGGAATGAAATTGCTTCTTAAATACTGCAATGCTATGGGATTAAGTAAAAGAATATGCTTTGATCTAAGTTTGGCACGTGGACTTGATTATTACACAGGAGTTATTTATGAATGTGTGCTTAAAGCAGAGCCAAAGGTGGCACAGAACGGAGAGGAGGCCGGAACAGTTGGTTCAATTGCTGGAGGTGGACGTTATGACAACCTAGTTGGCATGTTCGACCCAAAAAGTAAACAAGTCCCTTGTGTGGGTGTGTCCATTGGAGTAGAGAGAATATTTTCTGTGCTAGAGGCCAAGAACGCTGCCAGCGGTGTTAAAACTCGAACAACAGAAATCGAGGCTTATGTCGCTTCTGCTCATAAAGGACTTCATGAGAAGAGATTGCAAATTTTAAACCAATTGTGGGATGAAGGAGTGAAAGTGAGAGTTTTCTTTGCAAAGTGAGAGAAATATAAATTTAATTGTTTTTTTTACAGGCTGAACACTCTTACAAGCTAAATCCAAAGCTTTTAGCACAACTGCAATATTGTGAAGAAAATGGTATTCCGTTGGCTGTTGTATTTGGTGACTCAGAACTGGGAAAAGGAATTGTAAAAATTCGAGAAATTACAACGCGCAAAGAGGAAGAAGTTAAAATCGAAAACTTAGCTGATGAGATCAAAAAACGTTTACGAAATTAAATAACCTATTAGATAAGCATTTTATGATAAATTGTATTTATTTATTTATAAAAGAAAAAGAACAACTATGAGGGCATTTAAATAACCATGCTGTAGCTATTCTCCCTTTAAATTACCTGCAAAACAAAACAAACCAAACATAATAAATCACAAAATAATGATAACGAATCAGCAAGAAAGCCAAAAAACCAAAAGTCGTTTTATTTCACTTCTAAGTTTTTAATTTAAAAAAAATCAGATATGTAAATACCTAGTTTTGTAGTCTCTTGTTTGAACGATACTTTTTCTCTTGATTTTTCTCAGATTTCAAAAGGCGATTTCAGACGATTTCATCGCCATGCCGGATCCTCATCGAAAAATATTTGCTATCAAATTTAATAATCAAATACCAAGCAAAATAGAATCTGCGAAAATGAACGCGTTCTTACAAACAGGTTTTCTGGTAAGTAAATTTATTTTATAAGTGAAATAATAATTTTTTGTCAAAAAGGGATTGGCACAGAAAATGTAGTTTTCAAAAAATTAAATTAAAGTTTGAGTAATATGAGTAATGCTTTGACTTTTTGCTTATTGACAATTTTATGAATATGTTAAGCTTTTAGTTTTGAAGTATAGATTTATGATTTTAATACAAATCGGAAGAAACACAAACCTGAACCAAAAAAAAGCAATTTTTTGACTTTACTCAGACATTCTGGCTGGTATGGCATACAACGATTCTAAATACAACGATAATAAATACCTACCACAAAAACGCAACCAAAGCAAGGAAGATCAAGAGGTGAAGAAGCCTTTTTTAATATTTTTCTCGAAATTCGGAGATTCTTCTATTTCTACACGTTCGACATTATTGTCCATTTTTTTAGTTTTAATTTTATTCCAAAGTTAATACACAACATTCAACTGTCAATTCAATAATTGATCAAATCGAGGTGACTCGAAAAGGAGATATTCGAATTGAAAACAATTCGCTTCGTATACACAATGGGTTGTCTTTATAAAGATTGTTTTACTTTAGAGAGCCGTTCAAGTAAAAAAAGTTATAAAAACAGATTTTTAATTTGTCTACACAACGGAATCGGTTGTTTAAGCCATGATTTAAATTTAAGTGAAATTTAATTTATTTGAAAAAAGAAGATATTTAGAGCTATTAAAACACTTGTCGTACTAGGAAATCTAATAAATTAAATTTTACGCATCAATAATTTGTACCGTCTTTTAAAGAAGAATTTAGAAGGTAGGTGTTGTTGGATAATCTTTATTAAAATAAAATTTTATTTTAGAAAAGTACAAGTATGAATTTGTAGGTCTGGTCAGATTATGAAATACAAATCGTTCGAATTCGATTTCTCTTTTTCGAAAATTATACTTACATCATTGCCAACTGATTTCCAGGTATTATTTTTTGAATTAAAATCGTCGTGCCAGTAGAATTTAAATGCAAAATGGAATGAATACAAGGTGGTTTTCTTACATGAGGAAAGAGGAGAATTTTTTTGTAATTTTCAGTTTTAAATTAGTTGTTCACTAAAGGTTTTTTTTTAGTAATTTTTACAAATGTTAAGAGCTGTTCTTGAGTTAATTTAGCGGTTTTTTTTTTTTGAAAAGACCAAATCCCATCATCCAGAATGTCCAAAATCCCGAATTCCAGAATACTGACTAGACATAATCCCGAATTGATAAAATTCCGAAAGCCAAAATCCAGAATACATTCCGGATTGAATCCCGATTTTTAATACTTTTTAAGTATTGATTCTATTTCCATTCTGGAGAGTAGGAGTTCTTTTGAGAGGTCTTGAATTGAGTCTATAAATAAGCACAAAAACAAATATGTATAAACATCGAGACTTGAAGTTTTTAAAATGGGTACTGCGAAAATTATAAAATAATGTTCATAAGCATAAAATAATTTTTTTTTTAAATGGGTAAATGGGGATGGGGAATTTATACAAAAACAGAAATTATAAATGGTTGTAATGATTTAAAAAAATAAGTTTATATTTATAAAATTTTTAAAATATTTTTTAGAAACAAATTTGGTACGCCAATTTTAAGTTCTTATTTTTTGTGGTAACAAAAAATTCATTGTCCGCTTTTTGAAATATCGAATTTTCATAAAAAAAATTAAATCTTTTTCAAAAATATAAAAAATATTATTTTTCAATTTTTTAAACTTTTAAAAATTTCATTTAAATTCGATAGAGAGAAAGTCGAAAAAAAAAAATGGTTCTATTGTAGGTACTCTCAGCAAAAAAAATATTATTTTCGAAAAAAATAACATGTTTGAACACCCGTTTTTGGACATTTTTATGGTAAGTACCGTTATTTTAACAAAGAACAAAAATTTTGTTTTCACATCTTGTAGATATGTAGTATTAAAAAACTCTAGATTGCTAAGTTATCGAGAATGTGGTTTTCGAAATAGTGAATTTTCAACCATTAACTTGCTTTAAAAAAACTCATTTTTTTTATTTTTTTTTAAGAAAATGTGTGTGAGAAAATTTTATTTTTCTAAAAATTTTGAAAAAAAATTCGTTTGGCAGGTACCGAAAAAAAAAACGTGTTTGGAAAAAATTTAAAAATGCTATCTAGATACTATATAATTTTTGATTTTGGTGGGGGCAAAACCCCCATTTATTCGGCTTAATACAAGCTAATTCTTAATCTAACTTAAAAACTAAGAACTTAAGCTAAGGTTAGTGAGGGGGAGGACGGTTCAGAAGCAGGAGTTTTAAGGAAGGAGTGCTCAGGTTAAAGTCGAAGAAGCATATGTTTAAATTAACAGCCCGTAGCATGCGAGAGACAGGTTCGTTGGAGCCGTAAGAGGTTCGGTGGGTGGGTATATAAAAGAGACGAGGGTTTCGTGTATTACGGGGATTAGTATTGAGAGAGATGGAGTTGTAGAGCGACATGCAGTCAACGGAACCGGAGAGTAGTCGATGAATGAAAAGAATGTCTGATATCTCTCTTCGTTCTTCCAACGAATTCAGATTGATTAGTTTAAGTCGATCTAGATAGGGAGGCAGAATCAGAGGATTGTTCCATGATAGACCTCGAAGAGCAAAGCGTAGGAATCGACGTTGGATGCTTTCGATTCTGGAAATATGAGTAATTTGGTAAGGGCTCCAAACTTGAGAGGCGTATTCTAGCAGTGGACGAACAAACGATATGTATAAGGACCGGGTTACATAGGGGTTGGAGAATTCTTTGGACCATCTTTTGACGAAACCGAGCACTGAGTTTGCTTTGAGAATGATATCGTCTATGTGAGTGAGAAAATTAAGCTCTGGGTCACATAAAATGCCAAGGTCACGAATATTATCAACTGTGGGTATGGGTTGATTATGGAGCAGGTAGAGACGGGGAGGAGATTTGTTACGTTTGCGTGAAAAAGTAATTGATTGGCATTTGACGACATTAAGCTCCATGCAATTTTTTAGACACCAAACTGAAAAACTGTCTAGATCCTTTTGAATAAGCGAAGAGTCATGTGTTGAGGAAATGGTCTTGAAAAACTTGGTATCATCAGCGTACAGAGAGACAGAAGAATGTTTGATGACCCTATCAATATCATTAATAGCAAGAATAAACAAAAGTGGGCCGAGGTGGCTGCCTTGGGGGACACCGGAGGTAGCTAAGAAAGGGCATGAGGTGGCAGATCTAAATCGAACGCTGTAATAACGGTTTTCAAGGTAAGAAGAGATCCACTGTAACAAAGAGGGTTCAAAGCCGAGAGTGGACAATTTGAAAAGAATAAGCTTATGGGAAATTTTGTCGAAGGCCTTGCTGAAATCGGTTGAGATTACATCGACTTCGTAGCCTTTTTCTAAGGCTGAAAGGGTGACGGATACAAATTCAACAAGGTTAGTGGTTGTAGACCGGCATTTGAGAAAGCCATGTTGTGAGGGGGAGATGAGAGATTTGCAGTGGAAACTTAAGGTTTCATACAAAATACTTTCAAAGAGTTTGGGTATGTGTGAAAGTTTGGCAATGGGACGATAATTATTAACATCGCTCTTCGGACCCTTTTTGTGAATAGGGGTTATGAAAGATAATTTCCATATCTCAGGAAACTCTCCTTTATTTAGGGAAAGGCTGAAAATTTTTGAGAGGGGAAGAGAAAGGATGGAAGAGCATTTTTTTAGAAGGATGGCAGGGAGACCATCTGGACCAGGATTGAATTCATCGTTAAGTTGATTCAATTTATATTCGATGATATGGGGATCGACGGAACGAAGGAGAAGCGGTCCAACAGAAAAACTTTGTAGAAAATTGAAATAGTCTGAATCAGGAACAAAGCAGTCATCAGCAAAAGATTGTTTGAAGAATGTAGCAAAAAGGTTGGCGATAGTGTTAGGATCGTTTGATGTTTCGTTATTGAAAGAGAGAGTGGTTGGGTAGCCATCGGATTTTCTTTTGTAGTTAACAAACTGAAAAAATGACTTAGGGTCTTTGATAAGCTTGGATTGCGTTTCCATTAGATAACGCTGGTAAAGGGAATTGTATAGCTCGGTGAAATGGAGATAAGAACCCAGATAGTTAGAGTAGTCAGTAGGAGAACGAGAACGGAGGTAAGTTTCCCACAACTTATTTCTTTTATTTCGCAGAGAACGAAGTTTGCGATTATACCAGGGTGGAGAAGTAGACGAGGTTTTGTGGCGGGAAAAAGGAACATAAAGAGAAATAGAGTTAAATATTTCTCTGTAGAATAAGGTTATGGCATCATTTACGGTTAAGTTGTCAAAATTGAAGGAGACTTTGTTGAGGTATTCATTTATTAGACGATAGTTTGCTTTATGGAAGTCGTAAGAAGACAGATCCGTAGGAGGGGTGGACCGTAGTGGAGAATCGTGAAAAAATGAGACAAGAAGGGGAGGGTGGAAGTTGTCGATGGTTGATAGAAAAAGGGGACTAGGTGAGACAGATGAGTTAATGGGGTCTGTTGTGAAAATAAGGTCTAGTTGCCTACCCATGAAATTTGAGATGCCACTAATTTGGCAGAGACTGGAATCAGCGAGGCTATCTAAGAAAAGACATTCTTTGGCAGATGTGGGATTGGAAGCAATATAAAACGAAAGATCGTCTGATGGAGACCATTTTAAATTAGGAAGGTTGAAGTCACCGAAAAGAATGATCTCATCATGGGGGTCACACAAATCGGTGATGTGATCAATCGTTTTAATTACAAGTTCATAGGATTCGATGGTTTGTGAAGGTAAGATGTAACAACAGACAACGTAAAGTGATTTTCGGGGTAGTGAAATCTTAATTGACACATAATCAAGTATAGGGGAAGAAGATATGGCAATGAGGGAAGAGTCAATAGTATTTTTTACAGCAAGAAGGACACCACGGTTAGGGTAATCATTGGTGGGTCGGTTAAGATCGTCATCGCGATAAACGTTAAAAGTAGAAGGGAACAATTCTTGATTTTTGATGCTGGGGATAAGGTTCGTTTCAGTTAGTGCGTATAAATCAAAGGGTAAGGCATGAGTTTGTTGCAAAACTGACTGAGTTTTGGAACGAAGGCCTCTTACATTTTGATAGTAGAAAGAAAAAGGGAGATTTTTGGAAGAAGGGGAAGCGGAGGTTGGGAAAATATTAGAAGCGAAAAAACTTATGTTCAGTCTGATCAAAATATCGAGTTGAAAGTTTTTACGAATGCATAACTTCTCATAAATTAACTATGTACGACGTACATACTCATGTATGCACAACTTACAGTGCCGGTAAAAAAAATAGCACCATCGCACAGTGGGACTCACTGTATGGGAGAGATGCCCAAAACTCATATTTTAAAATGAATACAGTTATGATTTTTTTTGTGTTATTTGGTTAGTATATGCTCTCCCACTTCTATTTGTAAGCCTATCATCTTCATAAAAGTATAAGTAGTCACCAAGCCAAGGCTTCAAAGTTCAGATTTTTACATTGTTAAGGGAATACAATTTTTTTTGGTAATCATTGATACTGTTTTTTTTACTGTGTTTAACTAAATAAAAATTAATCAAATATTATCAGCTATGGAGCAAAGTAAGCAGAGTTAAAATATCTAGTTATTAGAATTGTAGTTGCACATTTACGAGAGATAGTTGAAGTTACAGTAGAGGCTCTTGTTATAGAACAAATATCAAATTAAATGAAAATGCACATTTCACTTTTAAAATTGATGGATGTAATTTATGCATTAGAATGTTTTTAACACGAAACTGAAGGCAAAAGTAAAAGGGACTTGTGCATTTTTTTTTTAAATATTTTTTTTCTCTAATAAGTCTAATACGCGTTTTCCGTATTTTTCTAGAAACCGGGCCTAGTTTAAAAATAAAAAGAGAAAAAATGTTTGATATGTTCTACAAAAGTAATAACAAGGGTTTCGATGGCAAATTTGAAGATATGGTTGAATATGTAGCGAATGAAACGAACTGTTGTACAACAAAAAGAGCAAAATTATTAGATGAGTTACGCAATTTTAAAAGCCAATTAAAAGCGAAATGGGTGAAGCATAGTAAACATCATAATAGGTTCATTAAAAATGAAAGAGCCTGGTTAAATGGAAGGTGCGAACTCACTCTTCACTCCCCAAACAAAGGTGGTAGGCCCACGCTTTCCTTTGGAGAAAGTAGCGAAAATTCCAAGCGCAGGAAAACAGCAGATATTCGTTCTGAACATAGTTCAAATCTGTTGACATATGCAGCTCAAATGAATTTGAGAGCTGAGGGTAAAAAACCTGAAGCTATTGTTATACAAAAAGTTTCTAACGTTCCAACTTACGCTAAAGACTGTATGGACATCAATTCGTCAGTTAAAATTAAAAAAATTACGCCCCGTGAAGCTCTTTCAATAATTATTGAAGCTTAACTAAGCAAGAATCAATATAACATTATCTGAAGCTATGCAAACGAAATTTTTCCATCTTACAAACTAGTGCAAGCAGAAAAACGGAACTCCTATCCCAATGATCTAAAAATTACAGAATCAGAAGCGGAACTGCCTTTGCAATCACTTTTAGATCATACAGTTACTCGCATTTTACAGAGCCAAAATCCAGTTGTTAAAACAAAAGCTACTGAATGTTCAAAAATGGTTTTGTTTTCAAAATGGGGGTTCGATGGGAGTTTAAGCCACACTCAATTTAAGCAAAAGTTTGTATTTGAAGATGCGGACGATAACTACATGTTTTTGACTTGTCTTGTGCCATTACGGCTAACCATAGAAAAAAACGGAGGCATTTCAGTTTTGTGGCAAAATCCTAAGCCATCTTCACCCAGATTTTGTAGGCCAGTAAGTCTTCAATATCAAAAAGAAACAACAGAATTAGCGCTTTCAAAAAAAGAGAATATGGATCGGCAAATCGAAGCATTGATTCCTACTAAAGTGACATTAGATAGTCAATCATTTTCCGTTTCTCACAAACTTATGTTCACAATGGTAGATGGAAAAATATGCAACGCGATTTCGGGTACTAAATCTTCTCTGAGATGCTACTTATGTGACGCCACTTCCAAAGATTTTAACAATATTGAAATCGTTCGTAG
The DNA here is from genome assembly GCA_911387755.1 of Chrysotoxum bicinctum. Taxonomy (NCBI): domain Eukaryota; kingdom Metazoa; phylum Arthropoda; class Insecta; order Diptera; family Syrphidae; genus Chrysotoxum; species Chrysotoxum bicinctum. The sequence goes on from OU426989.1 coordinate 978,747, forward strand.
AAGGCCTATAAACACTGACTATGTTTCTTTTGGTATCTCAGTTTTGCATGCTTGGATTAGATTGTTTGAGTCGTTGCTGCATTTGAGCTATAAGTTACCAACTCTTTCTTGGCGCTTATCAAGTGAAAACAGAGATTTGGTGGAAGAAACGAAAAAATACATTCAACAACAATTTAAAAGCCAGCTGGGACTTATTGTGGACAAACCAAAACCGGGCTTTGGAAACTCTAATGACGGCAATGTAGCTCGAAAATTTTTTCAAAATCATAGTATTTCATCTTCAATCACAAAAATTGACCCGGAACTCATAAGAAGAATTTATATAATTTTGCAAACAATATCAAGTGGATTCAGGATTAACCCAGAAAAGTTTGAAGAATTATATCCTTGGATGCCCATGACTCCTACTCTACACAAAATTCTAATTCATGGGTCTTTTATTGTACGTGACGCGTTATTACCAATCGGGATGTTAAGCGAAGAGGCACAGGAATCTAGAAATAAGGATTTTAAATCCTACAGAGAATTTTTTTCAAGAAAAACCTCCAGGCTTGATAACATTACCGATATAATCAATAGATTACTTATTTCATCCGACCCATTTTTAAGTCTTATGCGAAAGTTGCCATTATGTGAAAGAAAAATGTTTGATAATGATGTAATAAACATGTTTGAAGAATAATCATAAATAATAATATATACAAATGTATTTGAAAGCGTTTTTAATCAGTTCAACACAAAAGACTTTATTTTTTTAGTTTTGGGTATCGCTTTGCATACGCTGGCCCCAGTGTGCATCGGTACAAGTTTCATTTTAACTTCTTTAAATTAGTAAATGGACACATATTTCCAGCCTCTACTGTATTTTGTTATTGCTTGAAGTGTTAACTCTCGGTATTGTGTATCTCTGGCACTTAAATGGTAACGGTTCTTTTTTAACGAGGCCATATTGGGGAAAAACCCTTTTTTATTGCGGTAAAAATAATAGCACTGATCGCAGTTTTCGCTAGAAAAAAACATTTTTTGGTGTCATATTTCAAGGAAAAGTAACAAAATGTTAAGATTTGTTAATTTTGAATAGGTTTCTTCATTTTAAACAAAAAAAAAAATTACAGTTTTTCAAAGACAATGGGCCGTGGAAAACATTGCACAAACGAAAAACGTGAAATTATTAAAAAAATGATTTCAGAAGGTAAAACTTACGGAGAAGTTCGACGTTTTGTAAGCTGTTCCAACAAAATGATTCGAAATTCAATAATATACGTACCCAAAACCGAAACTCGGGCGAAAACCACTTTTGTCGAAAACTCTTGTCAGACGCCTAGTCCGAGAAAGCCAAAAAAACTCTTTCAAGCCTGCAACTGAGCTCAAAAAAGACCTGAATATTAGAGCTTGCGTTGAAACCGTTCGCCACAGATTGGGAGAACATAATTTAACAGCGTGTAGTCCCAGAAAAGTCCCTCTTTTAACTGCAAAAAAGCGTTTAATGTTTGCAAGACAGCATTTGAACAGGCCAGCAGCGAAATGGCGCAACATTTTATGGACGGATGAGAGCAAAATCGTGTTGTTTGGCGGTAAAGGATCTCGCTCCTACGTAAGAAGACCTCCAAAAGCGGAATATAAACCCAAATACACAAATAAAGTGGTTAAGCACGCAGGTTCAAGCATAATGGTGTGGACTACCTCTAAGGAATAAAATCATAGAAAAAGATTTTGGATTTTTACGATGATTTAGTTTTAAGTTGTACGATGAAGCAATGGTGCTATTATTTTTACCGCTTATTTGTTTGATTTGTTGGAGAAAATATAAGTTTTTTTTTTCAAAAAGTTGATGAATAAAAATAAAAATTCTTTTTGAAATGTGTTGTTTTAACTTAATATAAACTTTTTGCATATTCAAAATTTCCCTCGATATATTGGCATACATTTTATTTTGCAACGAAATTTTTTTCTCGTAATGGTGCTACGCCATAATGTTCTAACATTGCATTTAACCTTAAAAAAGTGTTGATTTCACAGTATGTCTAAGCATTTCTACACAAGAAAGCATTCTTAAATTGTATCTTGTAACATATTCAGCATTTCTAATCTAACCCGATTATTGTTTAATTTCTAGTTATTTTAGATAATATGTAATTTGATTGCAGAACACACAGAGGAATGGTTTTTTTTTTAAATTGTTTTCATATTGTTGGTTATTAAAACTTTATTTCAAAATTCTCACTGGATTCTACTACTTTAGAATATGTCAATATATATACCTTCTACAATACAGCATATATTTCGGCAGAACAAGGGCAACATTTTTCTCTCCATTACGAATTAGGTGTATTATTGTTAACTGAATGTATGTTCCTGGATTTTATCCAATTATGCACAACCACAAAATTTCCATAATAAACAAAAAAAAGTCTCGTGTGACGACCAAAGACATAATCACAATTCGTTAATTTGGTGTGACCATAGTGTTCTAAAAAAAATTGCTTCCCACGATGACGATCTCAGGGTTATTCTTCTCGAAGTATAATCCGAAAATTAAACGCAAGCGGGTATTCAACCAGCAAAGAACTTCCCCTTAGCAAATATTAAAAAAAAATAACGAAATGAAATCAAAACGTTTTTTTATCCCTCGCAAAAAGAATATTGAAATTGTCATTATCCAGTGCATCCTTTCTGTATTCAATGTTATAAAAGGCACCAAAGCGGATTAATTTAGATTTTAGTATTTTTTTCTTTCCACTTTACAACCCCTAAATTCACATTCATATTTTTATATGGAAAAGAAAAACGTTTGTCAAATAATATTATGGATCGTATTTATATCCTATGCAGTGTGTTTGAATTTGAAAGGGAAGTATTCCTCAGGATCTTACTTATTTATCGGTATTTAACTTATATGTAACCACATGTAATTTCTTTTCAAAGAAAAATCCAAAGGAAATCAAGAAAGAATAACGATTATAGCCCCAGGACTTATTGCCACTTAAGGGCTATCGTCTTGAATGGGGTGTGATAACTTCGCGTGACATCCTTTTTCTTTCCGATTGCAGATTGTACTTCTTTGGAAAGAGCTCCTGATAAGCGTAGAATAGCCCACAGCACAATACTTTTATTTACCATTATCTGAATTTTTTGTGGTGTGTATATGATTAAAGTAGTTAGCCTCTGTACACATATGTTCCCATGAGATGTAATAAATCCTTTTTGGACCTGAAACAAAGGGAACGAAGAGGTAAAAATGAATGCTGTGATGAATAACCTTGTTAAAAGTTAGACAAACCAATTAATTAGAAAACATCAGCTTACCCTTCTCAAAGGAATTGCTAATCGAAAATTGCAGTCAACTGTTTATATTACCTTGTATTATTGTACAATGTACAATGCTATACAAATTAGTTTACCCCAAACTATTACTATTTATGTACATATGTTTGTGTCAAAATTTGAACGGTTTTTTACAGGATTTTCTTGCAAGATTTCCACAATTGGACCCATTATTAAATATTCTTCCGATTAAGTGGATGACCTTTCCCCTAAAAATAGTTCACGTCAGCGGTAATTAATTTTATTTATCTTCTGAAGTCTGGTTCGATTTGAAATTAATTTTTCCTTTTGTGTTGGGATTATAAAGGCCATCCTGTTTACTGCAAATGATATTGCATGGGTTGGATTATTTAAAAAAGTAATCCGGTGCCTGTTCTTTTATTTAGGGGGATGAAGGCCTCGTTACGAATGCGAAGCAAAACTATTACTTACTTAAATAACGAGGATAATACCTCTATCACGACCTGTAATTTAAGCCAATTAAAATCTATAACATTCATTTATAAAAATTAAAAAAACTAAATTCATTTCGAGTGTAGAAGAACGAGAACTTCAATATACTTCAATTACGGGTTTTTTATTTTTCATTTTTATTTTGATGGCTCGGGCGTATAGATATCTGTCACTAGACTGTAGTTGATGCTAGAGGAGTTGCTGCACTTCTGAGTTGGGATGATCCTCAAGGTTCCTGAAGATTTTTCCGTAGAGCTGCATAAAATACTGGTTCAGTGGTATGAATTTTGCTTACTCGTACAGCTTTTAAGTTAGTATATATTTCTTCGTAAGTGAGTTATTACGGTGTAGCCCAGTGGTTACATTCCTAGAGCACCCTCACATCAATTTATAAAAATATTAAACACTGGCGCAAAATTTTAGTTGAATTAGTACGATGTTTAAGTTGTTTTAGTATGAAACTAGGTTAAAACGACGATTTTGCAAATTTTAAACGAATATAGCATCACACTTTCTCTACTCTTTTATTAAAGTTAAACTCATCGAATACCTATTTTATTTTTTAGTATCGTGCTATTTACAAACGCCACAAAAGGTCGTGCAAAAAGCACGAACTGTCATTGTTTAAGGTGTGTTTAGAAGAAATTTATTAAGAAAATTGTTTTAGTACGATACTAGTTAGAAAATGTTTAAAATTAAGAATGAGTTAGTAAACTACTTTAAAGTTAGCAAATTGTTAAGTAGTATTGAACTAATACTTTCATAATAGGCTGTTTAAAGTTTTGCCCCTTTATGATTATAAAGAAAGATACAAAGTATCATTAATACAAAAAATGTAATGAAATCACAAGAAATATATAGAGCTGCATATCAGTACATTTTGCCTTCAGTAACTTGTGTGTCTAAAGCGTCCAAGGATGTCCAATATTTTTTTGTGTGTCAGCAATTTGATGAAATAAAGGGCAGCATATGATCTTCATAGAAAGAACCTCCACCGTGAAAGGTTTCATACCAAGAACTGATGATTTTCGGTAATGCAAACTGCAAAAAAAAAAAACGGCAAAAAGGCATGTCTATTTTTTTTGTGGCAACCATACTTACTTACTTAAGGTGGCGCTACAGTCCGGGATGGACCAGGGCCTCAACCAACAAGCTTCTCCAGCTAGCTCGGTCCCTAGCTAGCTGTCTCCAGTTTCACACGCCAAGTTAGTTGAGGTCTTCCCCCACTTGTGTGCGCCACCTGAGTCGCGGTCTTCCTCTACTTCGCCGTCCCTCGGGGTTTGATTCGAAGACTTTCCGGGCCGGAGCATTCGGGTCCATTCGCTCTACATGACCAAGCCATTTAGCCATCTCAGTCGCTGGACTTTTATACGTTTGACTAGGTCGGTTATACTGTACAGCCCGTACAGGGCCCTTATTATGAAAACTCGAAGAAACGAAAGTCATGGCGAAGAGCGATTACAAGATACGAAAATAGAAAGCAAAAAAAGTTGCCAGGCAAAAACGAAAAATGATAAAAGCTACCAGCAAATCCAACTGCTTAGCATTACTTGTAGGACTAGAAGGTTAGAAATAACTTATTTTTATGTTTTTCACAATTTTGTTTATTATTAACTTACATTTTTTTGCTCACTTAACAAAACAAAAACCAACCAAACAAAAATAAATGGCATTTGACAACTACCGCCAAAACGAAAGCTGAACGAGAGCTGAAGGCACTCGTAAATAAAAATACGAGTATCGTCATTTTTACGATTCTCGTTTTTCTTAATCACAATTTGACGATTAAGTGCTACTGCAATGGTTTTTCCTAATCGCAATTTAACGAATACGCCTTATTTTGAACGAGTATCGTTTTTCATAATAACCCCCCAGGTCGTGGTTAAATCTTCTCCTCCACTCCCCATCTATGCAGACGGGACCAAAGATCACACGAAGAATTTTCCTCTCGAAACAGCCTAAAGCGCTCTCATCCACCTTCGACAAAGTCCATGTCTCTGCACCATAGACAAGGACCGGGATGATAAGGGTCTAATAGAGGGACACTTTAGTTGCTCGAGAGAGGACTTTGCTACTCAATTGCCTTCTTAGTCCAAAGAAACAGCGATTGGCAAGAGTTATTCTCCGTTTGATTTCAGCACTGGTGTTGTTTTCAGAGTTTATAGCGGCGCCTAGGTATATGAAGTCCTTCACTACCTCAAAGTTATAGCTGTCTATAATGACGTTTTGTCCAAGACGTCGGTGTTGTGTGTCCTTTCTTGATGATAGCATATACTTGGTCTTGCCCTCATTTACCGCTAAACCCATCTTCTTCGCTTCCGTCTCAATGTTCACAAAAGCACCACTGACATGATGCTTTGTTCTTCCAATAATGTCAATGTCGTCGGCGTATCCGAGTAATTGGACGGACTTTTGAAAGATTGTGCCTCTTGTGTTAACGCGTGAGTTTTGCACTATTCTTTCAAGAACTATGTTGAAGAAGTCGCACGATAGAGCATCGCCTTGCCTAAAACCTTTTTTGACATCAAATGCATCGGTGAGATCTTTTCCGACCTTGATGGAGCAGCGTGCATTCTTTATCGTCATCCTGCACAAGCGGACAAGTTTGTCAGGGATGCCAAAACTAGACATTGCTCTATATAGTTCGTTCCTATAGATGCTATCGTACGCGGCTTTGAAATCGATGAAAAGGTGGTATGTGTCGATTTGTAGCTCCTGGGTTTTTTCCAAGATCTGCCGTAATGTGAATATTTGATCGATGGGGGACTTTCCTGGTCTAAAGCCGCACTGATATGGACCTATCAGGTTGTTGACGAAAGGCTTCAGACGTTCACATAATACGGCAGAAATGATCTTGTACGCAATGTTCAGGAGACTTATGCCTCTGTAGTTGGCGCAGTTCAGAGGGTCTCCTTTCTTGAGGATCGGATAGACAATACTGAGGTTCCATTTTTTGCAGATGAGCTGGTGTATACTCCCAACCATGTCATTGCCTGCCGCTTTGAACAGTTCGGCAACGAGGCCGTCAGCTCCAGCGGGTTTGTTGGACTTGAGATTCGATATAGCTTTCTTCACTTCGTCCAGGTCGGGTGGGCGGTGTTGTTGGTCTGCGTCGCCTAGGTTGAATGGTGCTATCTCTATAGCAGCGGCATTTTCTTCTTCATCGCCGTTATAAAGATTGGAGAAATGTTCTTTCCATATTCTCAGCATGGACTGCGGTTCTACTACGATGTTCCCGTGATTATCCTTGCAGGCTTCGGCTCGGGGATTGTATCCTTGTGATGTTTTTTTTACCTTTTGGTAAAATTTCCGAACCTCATTCCTGCCATGGCATCCTTCTATTTCCTCGATCAAGCGCTTCTCATGCTCCTTCTTTTTCTTTCTTAGAAGCCGGTGTTCTTCTCTCCTCTTATGCTCGTAGAGCTCGCGACAGCTCTAGTCCTTCTTTGCAGCGCCGCTTTATATGCGTTTTGTTTTGCTGCATATGTTTGCCGGCACTCATCGTCAAACCAGGGGTTTCGTTGTGGTGGTCGTGTAAAACCCAGCACATCAGAGCCGGCATCTCTGATGGCTACTTGGCAATGTTGCCACTGGTCCTCAATACTTGATGCTGGCGGCAAAGGACTTCTTAAGAGGTTGTTAGAAACTCAATCGGAAAAGGACCTTGCGATCTCTTGCGATTGTAAGCGTCCAACGTCGGGTCGGGATATCCGCAGCCGAACCTTGGCTACAACTAGGTATTGGTCCGAGTCGATATTAATCCCTCGGAACGTGCGGACATCCTCTATACTGGAGAAGTGCCTTGAATCGATCGCAATGTGGTCAATCTGGTTTACGGTTGATTGATCAGGAGATCGCCATGTCCCTTTGTGAATATCCAGATGTTTGAACTGCGTACTGGCTACAAGAACGTCTCGCCCCACAGCGAATTCGATCAGCCTGAGTCCGTTATCGGAGGTGGTGTCGTGCAGGCTATATCTTCCAATTGTGTCTCTTGGATGGCGGTAATATCTGCTTTGTAGCAGTTTAGGGCTTCCGCTAATTGTTCGGCTGCACGTGGTCTATTAAGGGACCTAACATTCCACGTACAGATCCGAAGTTCGTTATCCTTATTTCGTTTGCATTGTTCGTCAACAGTGAATCCGTCCGTATCCGAGGCTTGTTTTTGCTTCGCAACTACGTCGTATTTTATGTGGCCGGGAAGTCACCCCGACGGCACAACCCCCAACCTTGGGGGCCAGGTCCTTAGTATGACTCCAAGAACGGGGAGCCTGATAAACCGCTCCTTACAGGCCTGAGCTCCGAATACGTCGGAGTAGCCCTGTAAGGTGTTCACTAAGTAGTTCAGCCTCACTGGAACTGTAGACGCCACCGTTGATTCCATCTGGGGAATTCCTCCGCTGTCGCCTGGATGAAAGGAGAGATGCCTTAGTGGAAACACCTCTCCCCCCCTCGTTTGCTACCCCCAACAACCTTCCACTGGGGTTGTGACCCAATCTCCAGTTGAGGTACTAGGCACCCGATGTTCACCGCGAGGAGGTGAGTGTAGGAGTCGATAGACAGAGGTGGGTTTTAAGAAAAACCTGTGCACGCTTGTGTCCTCTTGGGTGCACGTGTCTACCATTCGAACATTGTGGCAACCATATGACGTGGAAAAGCGAGTGGCATCGGGTTGTTTTTCTGATGAATCAAAAAAATTTAATTTGGAATCCATCGGGCCGGCTACAGTACAGTTATCATGATTTCAGAAAGGAACAATACGAATTGAATCGTTTGCATACGAGTAGATTGAGGGTGGATTAATGGTTTGGGTAGCAATCTTATTCTATACAGCATCAGAAATAGAGTTTTTTCTTCTAAAATGAACGCTGTTTCGTATGTTGGTGCATTTAAAATTCCGCTTTTTTCTAACACTTTTGAATATTTGTCGTGGACATTACAACTAGGTGGTGCGATTTTGCACTCCGCTCAAGTAGTGAAAAGGTGGATCAAATGTCAAAATGTTTCATTACTTCAGTGGCATACATATTCTCCTGAACCGAATATCATTGAAAATGTTTGGGGTTGACCGTTGACGCAGAAGATGTATGAGACATGAAAACAATATAATATCAAGAACGACCTCATTGGTGCCATCACAAAATCATGGAGACATAACCTTGTATTATTCGACAATATTGTATGATTCAATACCGGTAAGCTTCATGAAGATGAAGTTACTCTTAACCAAGGTGGAAGTACCCATTATTTAAAATTGCTAGAAAGTTAAAAATTTATTTTAACGTATTCTGTTACTAAAAGTTGCTTTATTTTACATTCAAGTCAATGGATGAATGTTTTCTGATGAGCTTAAATACATGAGTATCTACAGTAAGCTGTACGTAAGCGTTTTTTTATAAAACATGGTATTTATTAGAGCTCTTATTTTTCCGAAGGAAAGTTTTGTCGTTTGATTTAACCGAATGGTGATGGCCAAAATAACATTCAACTTCTCATTTTGACTGAATGAAGATTGTTAAAAATGCACACGAATTTGGTTCGAACTATCAATCAGATATATGTATTTACTTAATTTACCGAGTTGGCTCGCGTAATTTTAACCGGGTGAGTTTACATGTTGCAGTACCCCTCGGCATAATGGTTAGTGCGTTGGACGTTATGCAGAAGGTCTTGACTCTTGAGTTCGAATCTCAAACGCTGCAAAAAAGTTATTCAGGGGTGTATTGCGTCTTTCGAGAAATTGACAAACTAAGAGTATCTCTTGTCTTTTCATGAAAAATGCGTCGCAATTCGGAATCGGCAGAAAATTGTTGTTGTTTTTAAGGTGTACTTATTTTAACTTCATATGAGTCTTTGTCACTTCTTAATGTAAATAAAATGCACAACTGGGTCGCACGAACTTGCTCCTATGTAATAGACTAGGAATTTTAAAAACGAAAGTTATTAAAGAAAACTGTTCAAGGATAAAATGAACTTTTTAAATTCTTTTAGTACATAGTAAGAGAAAAAAACAGAATTCTATGCAAATATGAATTTATGCAAGAACAAAAATTATAAGTCGTTGTAGTGGCTTCTTAAAAAAAAAAGATTTTATGTAAAAAAATTTTAAAACATTTTTAAGAAAAAATTTTGGTACGCCAACTTTAAGTTTTTATTATTTTACTAATAAGAGTTAAATTTCCAAGAAAAATATTAAGCCGTTCTTGAGATATCGAATTTTCCAAAAAAAAAATTTCCAAAATTGAAAAAAATATTTTTTTTTAAGTTTTGAAATGCAAAGTTTCTTAAACTTTTTAGGAGCTTCTTTATAAGAAATTTCATTAAAATCCGTTATGCCGATAATGAGAAATTCAAAATTCGAAAAAATCGTTCTATGGTAGGTACAGTTAGTAATATCTATACTCTGTTCAATTTATATTTACAGTACAGGCCTTATGGGAGGGCTTTTTCAGAAACACTGGTGCCTGCTGCTGTTTGCACGGCACCTTAACTTAAGAAATTGCCACTGAAATAAGAAAGAGAATCACTGAGTTACATTAAAATTGTGAATCAGAGTTACCATTGCCAAGTTGATAGAAATTCATATGGCATTTTCTTTGGTTTGAACTATGTAACTTTCAGGATTTAAACTTTTTCGAAATATATGTATAAATTGAACAGAGTATAGATTTCAATTTTTTTTTTATTAAATTATAGATCGTAAAAATTAATTAAAAGAAACAAAATTTTAGCGAAATTCTCGGAACCGTTTTCGAAAAAATACGATTTTCGACAACCATTTTTTAACATTTGTATATGGAAGGTAGGTACCATTAGTTTTAGATAAAACAATTTTTTTTTCAAATCTTGTAGATTATGTTAGGAAACTTTACATTACATTACATTACATACTCCACTACTCCGTTAATAAATCTACGAAGTAGAGACACTGAAAGCACTGGTAACTCAGACCATCGGCTTATACATACAACAGAGAGAGACAGACAGAAAGAAAGAACAACAGAAAAACACATGTCAACAGCTCACCATTTTTTCGAAATATGGAGTTTCCAAAAAAAAAATTTGAATTTTTTTTAAAAAATCCAAAAAATTAAAAATTTGAATATGTAATAATATTTAAACTTTGGAGGAGCTTTAGCATAAAAAAAAAATGGTTTAAACCGGCTGTACCGTTTTCGAGAAAATCAAAAACAAACAAAAAAATGCACCCAGGGGGGCTACCAAAAATAACAATTTTTTCAACCATTACCTAGTTTCAACTAAACGACATTTTTTTTTTTAATTCTGTGGGACAGTTTTTGAGAAAAAAAGATATTTATAAATTTTCGAAAAAAACCGTATGGTAGGTACCGTTATTTTCAATCAAAACCCATATCTACCAAGTTTGAAGAAAATCGGCCGAGCCGTTTAGGCTGTAGTCGAACCGACAGACAGACAGACAGACAGAATTGCGAGACCCACTTTTTTGGTCTTCGCTATCATCGTAATGTCAACTTTGATCAAAATCTCGAGTTCGATTTTTTTTTTGTATTATAGTAGATACCTATAAGTCGCAAGTAAACAGGTATATTTACTTATTTTTTGGCACGAACTTTCATTGTTTTAGGTGTGTTCAGAAGAAATTAATTGAAAATAAATAGCCCAAGCACGATAATAGTTAGAAAATGTTTAAAATTAAGTATATGTAAGTTAAAAAACTTCTTATAAGCTAGCAGTATATTAAGCAGTTTCATACTTATACCTTAACACTTGCCTGTTTAAAATTATGCGTCAAAGTGTTAATTTGTTTGCTTTCCAAATAGCAAGTTGCTTAGAAGTACAATTCTTAATACTGGGTTGTTTAAAAATTTTCGCCTTCGCCATTCATCGGCTTTCGATAAAGCGCTGACAACGGCACTGTCTACTCTTACCCATTCTACGAATACGCATATTATTTATACAGACAGTAATACTGATGGTTAGGGCTTAACAATTTAAACCCGAATATTACCATTCGCAAAATTTGTATTATAAGCTTTTGTATGCAAATTCCTAATGAACAGTAGGCACCTTCTCATCATTAGCAGTTTTTTCGTTCTGTAAAATGCGAAACGGCAGGACAAAGACAACAAAAAAGCACATCCGAGGCTCAAATTTACCACCAATCGCTTGGAAAGGTCACGTGGCATCTATTCCTTATCGTGGTGACCAACTTTCCATACGCCACGTGCCAGCAAGTAACTCATCTCTGAAAGTGCAATCAAAGCCATGATTTTAAATTTGTTTTCAGTCTATGGAGAATAATTCATCATCGCATTTTCCAAATGGTTTTTGCAGTCTCACAATGGGCATAAGGGGAAGACGAAAAACCATCATCCAAAAAATAAAATTATTTGGGTTCTGGTTGCAATTGCTCAGCTAAGTTTCAGTTATTTTCAAGTTCGTCGATGCATTGCTAATCGATCCGTATTTAATGGCACATTCTCGATTGTAAGGTCAAGATTAAGGCACACCGCACACTTCTTTACTCAGTAATTTAATTAGAAATCCTGCTGCAGCCGATATGATCTGGAGCACGTTTCACACATGACTTTTTATGTTTGCTCGCACTTGCAAAAGTTAAACTAAATTATTTCCAACTTCAACGTAATATTGCAGTTCTGTAGATGGAGAATAAGGACTTTTGCGTTTGACATGTAATTTTTCTCTGTCTTCAAGTTAAACAAAAAAAATAAAGATAAATCTATTTACTTTGTTATTGAACAGAGATGAGTCTTTTTGGAGCTGGAGAAGGACAATTTCCTGTCAAAACATCGTTATGAACATATTTTGAAATTGATTTGAGAACAAGGGTTTCGCAAACAATGGCCCGTTGGGGTGACCTATTCTTTTGAAATATCTCTCTTTCTCGTGCGAAGGGAAACAAGTTAAGCTAAAGTATAATCGAATGAATAGTAGATGTAGGTCCTCCGGGTTCGTTCGCAAAACGAAAACTTTGAAATAGATCAGATGTAGCACAAACATCTGATTTATTTGGAGAACAACAGTTCCACAAATTATACCACCGAGAAATGAAAATGTTTGCTAAGTAGACTTGTCTCTTTGCCTCGCCCGGATGGAAGGATATTTTATCCAAAAGTAGCAAAGTTTTAAGTACCCCATCTTTCAGAGACTGGACGTAAGGGATTGTTTTTTAAATAATGACTCCTGTGGGACGTAACCCTTTCGTATTCTAGTACGGGTTAATACTTTTTGCTTTTGCTTTTTTTTTGTAAAATATCGTTGTTTCCAATAATTTATCATCTGACAGGATTAATTAGAATGGTGAAGGTGGATGGTCATGTCCTTGGCATAGTACTAATAAAATCCATTATAGTTTACAACTATTTTAATTTTGATTTATCGAATAAATATATTATGCTTAATTTGGCTTGTTTTCGGATTTTTTTTGAACAAAACTAAAAATTTGAATTAATGTTTCAGTTGTTTTTGGTGTCTTTTTGTGTTTTTTATTTACCCTTCTTCACTTAAATACTGATTCGCCTTTTATATAAGCCAGATTTAAGGTTTTAGATAGTACTTTTTTGTGGCTGACTTAATACAATATAACGAAGAATTCTTTGGTCCTAGAAGTTTAAAACTAATTTGCTATAGATTTTAAACATTCGAGTTTGTTAAAATCTTATTTTTCAACTAATAAAAACACCCTGATGCTTATGAAGGGTGTTATAGTGGTATTCTTGAGCTATAAATAAATGCATTAGCGCAAAATTTTAAACATCCTAGTTTTTTTTTTTTATAATTCACACTTCACTCGCGCTGAAGGTAATACTCTTATAATGTTCAACATGAACATAGCACGAGTGACTGGATAATAAGGGGTAGGGGAGGGAAGGAATTTCTATATTTGACGATACTTCCAAAATTGGTCTCAAGGGAGAATTGATGAGCATTCCTAGCGAAACGGATCTCACAGGTGAACTGATTGAGCGGAGGACTGCTACTGGCTACAAGGAAAGACGGAGGTTTAAGGTATTAGTATGGTACAACTTACAACTTGCTAACTTTAAAGTAGCTTACTAAAATTTTCTATATGTTAAACATTTTCTAACTAGATACTTGTACTAGTGCAAAAGGGTATATTCTTTTTTGATAAATTGCTTCTGAGCACACCTAAAATAATGACAAGTCCTGCAAAAATCTACTCCATAAGGCTAGCCGCGCACTAGCAACTTTTAGTTGCGAAACTGTTTGGTTACTTATAGAAAACAGATGAACTGTTTGGTTGAATGTCCGTGAATTTGCAGATAATTATATGTTCAATAAAATGGCGAACTTATTTTAGGCAATCGTTTAGTTTGTGTCAAAACACAAACTTTTTAGTTGCTCGAACCAAGCAGTTTCGCAACTAAAAGTTGCTAGTGCGCGGCTTGCCTAAGTCTAATTGTTTGAATGGTTAAACTATACAATTATAAACTACCAACTTAGCTTAACTGTGACACCAAAATTGCAGAACTTTTTCAATATTTGATAGCCGCTTTCAATCTCAGTTTCACTTAAAAGGAGCTAAATTAGTGCAAATGAATTTGAGATGAAAATATTTGTTCCAATTATACAGAGTTTTCAATTATAAGGAGTTAATTTTTGCGAAGTAAAGGGCTTTCCATTAAGCATTTTATATCTTTAAATTTGAAAATGTCGTTGAAACTTTTTATTTATTTAGAAGGCCCAATTCTCTATGACTAACACATGAATCAGGCCGAATTTGACCAATGGCATTTATAATGTTGGCATTCAGGGCAGTGGTGGTTCGTGGTTTATTGGCATAGAACTGTGATTTAAGAAAACCCCACAAGAAGAAGATTAACGGTGTCAACCATGTCCCGAGATCGCTCGTGTAAAATGTCTATTGTGGCACGGGCCGTGTGAAACGTAGCGTTGCCGTGCTGTTGAAAATACATGCCATCGACCGATAGTGCTCGTTGTTCACGGTGATGGCCTGGCCATCCTATGGACCGATGATGCCGCCAGTCCAAAACTCACACCAAAAAATGACTTTCTCTGGATGCATTGCAATTTTGTAGATCTCGTGTGGATTGTGAACGTCCCAAATTCGACAATTTTACTTTTTGATCAAACCGTTATCCTGAAATGGGACACTTTCATAAACCTATTTAGGTATATTCATCTGCACATGTTGATGAATTCTATAACTCTCCATGTTGATTTGGCAAGACAGACTAATTAAATGACGGTCTATTTGACAGCTTTAACAAAATGGCCGCATTCATCTAGTATCTGTCTTCAGATTCCAACTCGATTTCTTCGAAAAATTTCGACAGAAATGTACTCGTAAGTAATTCTTGAAATTATTTGTATTATAATTAATTATTACAAGATAATTAATATTTATATTGCTGAATATTCTGATTTTTTTTGGAATTTGTTACAAGTTTTCAGCTTTAGTTACAATTTAAAAAAATGTGTTACACTTACAAGAAAGCCTACGGCAACGCTGAGCGTTATACGTAAATTATTGTGAATGGTGTACCTATGGACCCTTAACCGATATTTTTTAGGTACATGGCAACTCGCTACTGAATTTTTTATTGAGTATTCCTCCTATCATATGGGCTTTCATATGTAAACTATTCTTGTACTTAGGGTCTTATGCCTTATATCTTGAAAACATGTGAATCTCTTTCTCGTTATTTTAAGTGAAATCGCCGGGACAAAACGTGCTTCTTTTTTGGTCGATTTCCACGTTTTCCACATCGAATGCCAGAGATAATTCAATTAGCAAATATTGCCGTTTATTTTAATTTCCTCCATTTGATCTGATCCCACAGAAAAAGACAATCTCTGTAAATATTAGTGGTCATAATCTTTTCGTTTTAAAATTTCATCGCAAAAAAAAATCACAAAAGTTGGAAATAAAAAACAACAATATTTTCTGACAATGCTTGACAATTATAAAATGTGGTGAATAGTCATATATCCAGCCCGAAAATCATCAGAACATACTTAAGTGTTTGTGTATACTAAAGTGAAAAAATTGTTCAAACGTTGACGGTTTTGTGTTAGCTTTCAGAATCTGTCTGAATTGAAGATATTTGTTCATAGTCGAAAGCAGTATGCCATCACAGTTATAAGAACGTTTCCATCTTAAGTCACGCCAGCTCAAAAGCTGACATGCACATGCACTTGTGGCCAAGTTTAAAAAAGTGACAAGTCTCGTTATTTCACTACTTTAAATCTCGTATTAATTAGTCACCTTTCACTACAGTCAGGAGGCAGTGCGCAATTATATTCTTTGCCCGTTCTCATACATGGACAATAATGTTTTGGAATAGCGTGTTAAAATTATACCGTTACTTCAGAAATGCAGTCCAGTGGAACAGAATATTTAATTTAAATTGATGAATTTATGAAGCCTCTCTTGCAACCCTTAAACGGTGGTTTGTATACCTACTTTAGCAACTCTCCGAAGAGCTACTTAGGCAAAGATACACCATAACGAGTGGAGTAAGAACATGATTAGAGACCCCTTGTGCTGCTGTCAGGTCATGAAAAATTATTTTTTGATTCCATCAGATAGTATTATGGTTCCCTTATTGAGTCTCCGTCAAAGCTAACAAAAGAATCATACTTTTAAAAAAGGGTTCACTTGTGGCTTACCAGTTAACGTGTTAAAGATAAATAGCCTTCATCCGTTGTTGTTGTGCACTTCGTTTGATATCAAATTTAATTAAAATTTATTTGAATCAGAGAAAGTGAACTGAATACTTATGAGCAAACAACTAGAGTAAAAAGGTATCCAGTAGTTAAAAAAAAGAAGAAAAATACGAAACCGAATCCACAGTCCTTAAATTAAATCATTGTTTGCACAATTGCTCACCACAAGGACGAGAAAATCAAGACTATTAATCATTGGTCGCATTCTTTCTTTGTGTTCATTCTTGAATTTGAAATTTAAAGAAAAAGGGTTGCTGGCTAACAATAAGTCCGATTAGCATTTACTGTGGATTGGGTGTCGACGTCTTGAAATATTTATACCTTTATACATATACAATCTTTTGGTTTGAAACATAATAAGTAAGACCTGACCGGCAGCCCCTATAAACGAGAATGGTTGTGCCTATTTCTTTGTAGGAAACATTTGTACGAAATATGTATTTATTTCGGGAGAGAATAGAAAAGTGTACAATAATAATCCTCACAAAAAAAACGCGGTATAAACAAGATATAATGACTTAACTGGAAAATACTGTTTGTCTTTTTTTGTCGCTAATTAGTTGTTATTGTGCAGATTTATTTAAACTTTTATGGCGCAAATAATTGGAAAAGGGTTAATATTCAATCAAAATTGTGGACGCTTGCTTAAAACCTCGATTAAAATGACTAAAATCAAGACTTTGAAAACTGAAAATTAAATTAAAAAAAGTCGGAGTCTTCTTTCTCCAAGAAGCTGGGACATTCATTACGGGTTGTCAAGCTACGTATACATACGTATGATAAATTCATTGAATTCTGCTCTCGACATTTCTTCAAAAATTCAATTCTATCACTTGAGGAAACTAAGCATGAAAATTATAGACCGCCTTCTGTGGAATCATTACATATCTCCATATGAGTTATTCAAAATAGAACCTTAAAATATGATAGTTTATAATAGTGAAAACATTTTCATCTCCTGATGTCATCTGTCATGTCTCTCATTATTTGATTGCTATGTTTATGAGCAGTGTTTTAGTGTAGTAGCTAGTTGCTGGTCGCATTCATCCCCTTAAACAATGGCGCGGTAATACTAGGACTTCTAGGAATACACATCAATTTATCTTTGAGTTCAATTTCGGACGTACTGTCATGTTTAGATAATCCCCTTTTTAAGCTCATGACACGAAGGTAAAAGGTTCTTAACATTCATTCTGATATTTAGATCTTCAAAACCATTGCTCATGGGTATCTCCCTCCAAAGCCTTCCCTAATCTAATAACGCTCGTGCTATTTGATCATTTTGTGATGTTTTTTCTTCGTGACTTATTTGTTGATAAAATAAAAATAAGAAAATATAAAAAACTCCATTTTGTTTTTATATAAATCCTTTTAGCTACATGTAGGTTCTTGTCTTGCTCGATATTATAGATAAGTATTTAAAAAGGTGCCAATCTGCGCAGATAGTACATACGCTTAAATTGTTGAAATCAATTACACCACTGACTGTGTTGAAAAAGGTATAGGAGTTCATACAAACTATGCTTAATATAAGGATACAAAAGTCATACTGTAGTTATTTCCATAACGCAAGTTTGAGCTTAAACACAAAAAGTTTCCAATAAGTACATGATATACTAAAATTTTGTAAAACAAAACTCGGCTGTCGGAGAAATCTACGATCAGAAAAAAAGTCCGATTGCACCATTTACTTTGGTTGTGATATTCGAATCTAGTTGATATGAAAAATATTTAAAAAAAATATTTGTCTAAGACCAAAAACACTCATGCTTATTTTGAGATTCGACCGAATAGCTAATTCGATAGAATAGATATTTTCATTCGAATGAACTTTGCATATTTTGACATTCGAGCGAAAAATGTTCACTGTCGAATGATTGAATAAAATGAACCTCAATGAAATTCATTTCCTAAATCAGCTGTTTGAAATTTACTGACATTTTTATCTGATTTAGTATGACCAAACTTTTTTTTTATGATTTTTATTTAAAAAAAATTATGGTCCAAAAATATAAAAATAATAGATACTTTACCATTTAAGAAAAATAAAGTAATGCTAACGGCCCGGTAAAGTTTAAATTTGAAAAATATCAATAAAACTGGCATTTTAAAATTTGGGAGCATTTAGAAAACAGTATGGTAAGTTTATTGATATCAAAAGGAAGTAAAATAACGGTCCAACTTCTCTGTATAATAAAATACTTGATTTATGTTTTAATTTTCATGTAAACTAAATTGTTTTCCAAATTGATAAAAAGAAGGCAACTTCAAAGCCTATTTAATTTAAACATATCTGGTCACACTTGAATTTTGAATTACCATTTGTAAATTGCTGTTTATTGATAAATTCAAGCGAGACGTTAAAAATCAAAATGGCATTTGTTTTATTTAGCAGTTGTATAGGAGAAGGATAATGGATGCATCAAATCCATTTGACAACATTATACTAAACTTACATGTTTTATGAATCTATTCGCCATAAAAAATTGAAAAAACGAACTTTCCATTGATAAAGTGAACTTTCTAATCGTACGAATCTCAAAATACAAATTACTCGAATTCTACATATTTTCTAGTGAAATAGAATGTCAAAATAAGACTGACATAGTTAAAGCTATGTAATGCTTGAAAGAAAATTTTTTTGTTAATTACCCTATTAATTTTTTTTTGTTTTAAATTTTCTCAAAAGCGGTGCGACCGATTTTGATAATTTTTGTTTGTACTTAAGCTCCCAGTTTGGATAGTATTGTTGTAAATTAAAAATTAAACATTTTATTTTTCGAAACTCAATTCTTAAAACTCTCTGCTCGGTTTTCTTAAAACTTCCCAATTAAAATTTTTTTAATACAATCTACAAAATGTGAGAACAAAAATTCATTTCATCTAAAAATAACGGTACTTACGATACAAAATGTTAAAAACGATTTTCGATTTTTCTCGAAAACTGCACCTAGAATTTTGATAAAATTTTATTTCTTTCGATAAATTTTTACGATCTATAAGTGAATAAGACAAATTTTGAAATTAAGATATTACCAACTGTACTTACAATTAAACTATTTTTCTGAATTTTGAATTTCTCTCTATAGGTATAAAGGAATTTTATTAACAGCAAAAGAAAATCTTGTCCTTACCCGTCTGTTCTCAAGTTAAATGACATTTCAAGTCATGACCCACGGGTTATACCGCAACTTTTTTCTGACTTCTTTCAAAGTGCCTTCAACTGTGATACTTCGAACTGTGATAGCTTTAACTGTGATTCCTCAATCTGTGATAAATCTGACGAAATGGATCAAAACTTTGACCATTTGAAATCTTTTACTTACTTGACTGATATGAACTTTAACATTGATATCGACAACATTGTAAAGTTTATATCTAACCTTGACGACAGCTGTATACCAGGTCCTGATGGTATACCCTCTACTATTTTGAAAAAAACTGTGTATACGTCACTTTGTCTATTTTTTTTAATTTTTCACTGTCTTCATGTTCATTCCCATCTATTTGGAAAAGTTCATTCATTATCCCTCTACATAAAAAAGGAAAAAAAGACGAAGTGAAAAACTACAGGCCTATTGCCAGATTATCTGTGATTCCTAAACTTTTTGAGGCTATTATCTGTGAAGCTTTATGTTTTTATGCTAAGTCATTTATTGTTCCTAATCAGCATGGCTTTATAAA
This sequence comes from Chrysotoxum bicinctum, assembly GCA_911387755.1. Taxonomy (NCBI): domain Eukaryota; kingdom Metazoa; phylum Arthropoda; class Insecta; order Diptera; family Syrphidae; genus Chrysotoxum; species Chrysotoxum bicinctum. Next base: position 998,922 of record OU426989.1, read on the forward strand.
AGGTCGCTCTACTATTACTTTTCTAATAGAATTAGCTGAAAATTGTATTGATTCATTTAAAAACAGTAAACAAGTAGATTGTGTATTTACTGATTTCAGTAAAGCTTTTGACAAGCTGTCACATCGTGTTTTGCTTTTTAAATTAAGAAAATTAGGATTTAGCGAAAATTTTGTAAAACGGCTTCAATCCTATTTATTCGATAGATCTTATTCGGTGTTATTTAACGATTGCGAATCAAATAAGTTTAAAATCAATTCAGGAATCCCACAGGGTAGTCATTTAGGCCCCATTCTTTTTATTTTATTTATAAACGACTTACCATCGGTGTTAAAATACTCTAAGTGCCTCATTTACGCCGACGATGTAACAATCTTTAAAACTATTGCAAGTACTCGTGATTGATGTGAACAATTGCAATGTGATCTTAACTCGTTTTTTGACTGGTGCGCACTCGTAATTGTTTGTTTCTTATTTATTGATAAATGTAAAACTATGTGTTTTACAAGAAAGTTTTCATTTATTTCATTCAACTATTTATTTAATGGTATATCAATATCTCGTGAAACAGTTATGTCTATTCTTGGTGTCACATTTGATCGCAAACTCGAATTCATTCAACATATAAATTCCATTTCAAATAAAGCTAATTCAATTCTTGGTTGGATAAAAAGAGAGTCGAAACAATTTTCCGACCCTTTCGTGACAAAGCAGCTTTTTATATCTTTTGTTCGACCCATTCTAGAATACGCTTGTCAGGTTTGGTCACCTTATTACGAATGTCATAGGAATAGACTAGAACAGGTGCAAAAAAGATTCATTAGGTTTGCCCTCAGGGGACTTGGCTGGGATAATCCTTATGATCTTCCACCTTATAACAACAGACTGAGACTTATTAATTTACCTATAGTCCCGAGAACAAACGTTCCTATTTATGTTTCGTTTTCGATGTAAAATTAATCAACGGTAACATAGATTGTTTGCACCTTCTGTCTCGTATTAATTTTAATATTCCTCAAAGAACTTTGAGGAACATACCGGAGAGTATACTTATTTCAAACTATCGTACCAATTATGGAAAATGTTCTCCATTAAATAAAATGTTTAAACTATTTAATATTTACAATCTTAAATATAACAATTTGTTTGATAAAACAATAATTAATTCATGTCAATTTAAAACAACATTTTTCCATGAAATTGTTTAAGAATCTTAATATACACCTTTGTAAGAAATTTTTGTAAAACTAGCAATTTAGTTATACAAATAAATAATCACATTTTTTATTGAGAAACTTCGAAAGACTTTAAAAAACATTGAATTTCAAAACTTAAGAAAATATATTTTTCTTTGTGAAAATTCGATATCTCAAAAATGTTTAAACTTCGTCAGCTGACTCCCATGGAAGAAATTCAAATTTCTACCTACCTATAGCAGTGCCTGTTTTCCACTATAAAGTGTTACTTAATTAACACAATATGGACAATATGGCTCTCTTTTACACATAATGTAAATCTATGTATTGATGACTTGAAAAATAAAAAAAAAATAAAAAAGATAGCTTGAATCGCGTTTTCTTTGAGTAAATGTTGAAAATAAATGTACAAATAAATTATCTTGTTCCAATTGAAGATGTAAGGATCTTTCCATTCCTAATTATTCACACCACGCCACACCAGTATGTACATAACCATTTATAAATCTCAACAGAATATTGAGGAATCTACTATTTTGCTTTAATAAATCGCCAACAATCCTGATTCTACGAGTAATTTACCCGTATGTACTCGTATTCTTTAATTTCGTCTAGTTCTTTTAAAACCTACAAAATCGACTGTTTCCGTTGGCGTTCTTCTATGTTTTGCCTGTAGAAAGTCCCTCTCAATTGCTTTATCGCCGTATTTGTCAAATAGATTTGTTCCAATTTACATTATTTGAACAAACGATTAATTACAAAACATAATCTATTGGTAAACTAAAAGAAGTTCTCAAGGGGTGGAAAATTTAAATTTCACAGCAAGTTAAGTTGGACAGGATCTCGAGTTTAAATACCAAGACTAAGCAAGTAAAATTAAGATTTCGAAATGTTGACCAGAATGTCCAGCCTCGATTAATTTAAAAAATTGTTTACTTCGCTTTCAAAGACTGTTACACAAAAGCGACGAAGACAAATCAATCGTCGCAGAAGTGAACCGAACATCCACAAACAATAAATCACTCGAAACAGTTGATTTCGTTTATGGTGGCTGAAGTATCCTGAAGCAAAGCGCATCATGAGGGGAATCTAATCAAATCACTTCACCACATCACATTCAAACGGCAGCTAGCTGACACATCCATAAAAAATGGAATAAGTCATCTCTTTTGTTCGAGTCCTGTGGGAATGATGATGGTGGACTAAACGTCGGGTGGCAGAGGGCGGGCGGTGATGGTGGGAAAAAACGAATAACTCAACTAAAAACGTTCGCAAAATAAATAACTGTTAAATAACATTGATGCTGAAGGGTGTCACCATGATACTCTTACCGAGACAGGAAGTCGAAACAGAGCAATGTATCCATTTAACCCACCCCGCACTTTGCAGCCATCAGCACAGAAATATCCGAGAACTCAAAAGGAAAGCTAAACAGACAAAAATGAGTATTTGCCATTGTGACATTATACATCCGGGTATTAAAAGCAATTTTATTTTTTTTTCTTCCCTCAGATTGTCGTCCTTTTTTTGTAATTGTTAGGGATGAGGGATGGACTTTGGGATTGGTATATAAAATGGACTAAGGTTAAACTTCCGTGTATGAGCATTTCAAGAAAGAAGCAATTAAAGGCTTTGGATAATTTTGAATTAGTATTCGCTGTGCGAGCATGTTTTTCTTCATTGGCTTTAAATTGACCTTAATTGAATAAGGAATAACGGTAATTACCTGAAAATATCAAAAGACAATGTTGGTATTTAATTTAAGTTTATTGTCTTCAAATAGGTATAAAAAAGGGACTTGGCAGTAGTAGTAGGTATAGTACTTGTTAAAAAGCTTAACGTTATAAATAAAAAAAGATTAGCGGTCTTATTATGGTTACCAAATATCAATTATTTGATAGCTGATGGCTTCTGGAAATTCATTGATAATATGAAGTGGTGAATATCAATTGATAAATTTTACCCCATTGTGAATACTGGTCGAAATGTCATTGTGAATGGGTTCTGTTTTAACCAACAAAATATAACTTGAACCATTTTTACCACGGGCAACCTTTTAATTTTAATTCTTTGGACTGAAAAAATTAATTTATTTTAAGAAGAGTGAATATAATGGATCAATACAAATTGAAATGCAAAATACCGAGGAGCAAAACAGACCTAATAAATCAGTTGTTTAATTACCAGGCCTTGTATAAGTTGTTCATTCACACTTTTAAATTTAAAAATTGTTAACTAAAGCAAATTCATATATAAAAATATTTTTATATACAATATTATTTTAAACTTAAAGGGTTTGGTTAAAATCGTTAGAGCCGTTGATGAGAAATTCGAAAATCAAAAAAACGGTACCGTTAATAACATTTTGCAGCAAATTTTTTTTGACCAAAATGTAGTCCATGACCATAGTAGTACACCTATTTTTTTTTAATCAAAATCCTTAGAGCCATTTTTGAGATAAATAAGACCTTGCATTACGGTTGTATGGGGGGTACAGTTAGTTTTGGAGCTAAAAAAGAATTCAATTTCTTCTCTAGGAAAGTCGCCGAAGACCCTTACGTACAGAGATTGAAGAAAATAGCTCTATTGGCTTCGGCTGTGGGGAGAGGTACAGACATACTGCAACATGTTTTTTGTGTTCAAAATTTTTGTTAAATTTTTTATAAAAAAATTTGACATGCAAATTGTTAGTATATTAATGATATACATTCTTAAACGTAATTTCAAAATTTTATCGTGTATCCGTTTCAAGATATAGAATTTTTTAAAACAAATTTGTATTTTTCTTAAATCCAAAAACTATTTTTTCGAAATTTTTTATAGATTATATTTTTTCAAATGCAAAGAGCTCCTGTATAAAAATTTTAGTTAAAATCATGAGCCATTGATGAGAATAAGGTTTTGCATTACGGGTGTATGGGGGTGCCGTTAGTTTTGGAGCTAAGAAAAAAAATTCAATTTCCCCTCTAGGGAATCACCGAAGACTTTTAAGTACCGATTTTGAAGAAAATATCTTCAGTGGCTTAGGCTGTAGATCCATGTTTTGATCAAAATCTCGAGTTCGATTTTTTTCCAAATGCAGAACTTCGGCTTTAGTACCTATATCGCAAGTAAAAATAAATAAAATTAATACTAACAATTTTAAAACAAATAATTTTTGATGAAAAAGTTTATTTTTAAAAAATATTTAATCTATGGTGCGTTTGGTGTAAACATGACAACTGCATAAAATAAATAGCATCCTTACGTTCACTTTGCAGCGAGCTATACCATATACGATTTTCTTAAAATTTCGAATATATGTAATTTTTCAAAGAATATTTTCATAAATACTCCAAATTTGACAAAAATCAGTCAATCCATTTAAGCCCTAGCTCAATGTTAATAGATCGTCAAAGAGCAAAATACTTTATGGACTGATGTTTTGTACCAAACACCACAGAAATATAATTATAATTATGTTTATGTTGAAAATCACTTTAGCTGTCATAATTAGTGATGGGCATAATCGAATTATTTAAAGAATATTATATTATTTTTTTATATTAGTATTGGAATGATTTACAGAATCTGATGATCATGTTCTTTTTGAAATTGCTGTTTCAGAAGAAACCTCAGATATGATACTCGTAGTACTCTGACGAGAAAAAATGCTTATTTAATTCTTCTTTGAATGTTAATGCCGCGGCGCCTTTTTTTTCGTCTTGGATCTAAAAGTGTACACTTTGCAGCTATTTTATTATTATTTCAAATGCAGCGAAGCGTTTTAAAATGAAAAAGATAACGGTCCGTACAACAATCAAATTAAGAGACGACTTTAATATTCGAGCAAAATGGACCATTATTCAAAGAGCTCTATAAAGTTAACCATATACATGTTATGAACTTAATATTTATGTGAACTCTAAATTAGGAACCATTTATTGTACGGAACCTAAAAAATGAAATGCAGCATATGGTCAGTTATATGAGTACATTAAATAATGCTTCATTTCGCTCAAATATTAAAGTCGTCTCTTAATTTGATTGTTGGTAAGGCCCAACGACTTATCAAATCAGATTGGTGTTTAATGCCAATTCGTGTTTTGGGCTTGGCTGCATTTACTCTTATTTGGAGATCTCTGATGAATTGTATGACGAGGGACATGATTGGAAATTTTTCTCCAGAAAGTTCTTTGGTAAGTTTCTCAAAAGGCTTCAAAAATGGAATGAAATACTGTATGGATTCTCATTTGGATTATATTAAAAATTTGGGAGCTCTTGGCAAATCTGTAATTGCAAGATAAAGAGAAGCTTTAATTTCCAACATTATCAATGAGGAATTCCTTTTTGTCACAACATCCTGTTCAATTTTAAATTGAGGTAATGCCATGTTTTCTTGTATACTGCCCTAAGTTTTTCAGATGCCAAAATGTTATGTTTGAAATGGCCTATAAGTATTTTACAATATTTCAAGAAGAGCAATGAAGCCAGTGTTTTCATTAAAAGCATCATTAACACTTAAATTTTAAATAACTGCCGAGTGCGCAAAATATCCAATATAAATAAAAGTAAAGGAATCTTAAATATAAAAACACAAGACAATCGAAAATATTTTTGCTTCACAGGGGCGAACGCAGGTAGGGGTTTTAGGGGTTCAAACCCCCCCCCCCCCCCGAAACGACCAAAAAAAATAAGGGTTCATTTAAAAAAAAAAAAAAAAAACAAAGTGTTATTTTCGTGCCATAAATTCTTCTGCTAGTGTTGTTCTTTCTTACGACTCATAAGTACTATAAGGCAAGTAATGCATTCGTCAGAAAAATCGAACTCAAGATTTCTATCAAAGTTGATATTAATATGATAGTGAAGACGAAAAATGTGGGTCCCAAAATTCTGTCTGTCTGTCTGTTCGACTACGGCCTAAAAGGCTGGGCTGATTTTCGTTAAACTTGGTAGATATCGTTTTGATTTTTTCGCCCCACACGCTTTTTTTCCTTTTCTTTTCAAGACCAAAAAATAACGGTACCTGCCATACAATTTTTTTTCGAAATCCTATAAATATTTTTTTCTCAAAAACTGTCCCACAGAATTTTGAAAAAAAAATTTATAAAACTTCATTTCGTCATTTTAGGTAGACAATGGTTGAAAAAAATTTTTCCAAAAAATGGTTATTCTTGGAAGCCCCTTGGAACCATTTTTTTGGTTTTTGATTTTCTCGAAAACAGTACAACCGATTTTAAACATTATGAAGCACCTTCAAGGTTTAAATATTATTGCGTATACAAATTTTAAAAGTTTTATTTTTTTCTGGAAACTCAATATTTCGAAAAACCCTTGCTCGATTTTTTTAAACTTGATAAATAAAAGTTTTTTAATATAATCTACAAGATCTGAGGAAAAAAATTTGTTTTACCTAAAAATAAAGGTACCCAGAATACAAATGTTAAAAAATGGTTTTCAAAGATCGTATTTTTCTCAAAACGGCTCCGAGAATTTGGATAGTTTTTTTTGTTTCGATTAATCTTTACTTTTAGAGAAGCTTCTAAAACGTTTAAAAAAACGTTGCATTTTAAGGCTTTAAAATAAAATATTTTTTTAGTTTTTGAAAGAAAAAAATTTATGTTTTTTTTTGAAAATTCGATACCTCAAAAACTGCTCAATATTTTGTTTGTAAATTAAATTTTTATTCGAACAATAATAAAAAGTTTAAATATGCGTACCAACATTTTTTCTTAAATATGTTTTTGTATACAAAAGCTTATTTTTTTAAGAAACCACTAAAACTATACTCTGTCCAACAAATATATGCAGTGTGGGCAAGATAGGACGTTTGCTTCGCATTCTGGCTACAGTGAATTGCATAAATCTGTGCTTCATTAAAGCTCTCACAGGATTATCGTAGTGTTGATTTTAAACGGACCCTTTTTTTAAAGCTCTAAAATCAAAAGCACCTCAACAGAAACCCAAGGAAAAAAACTGAACAAGTTACGAAATGAACAAGGGTAACTCTGAACGCACATCAATATTTAATGGGGGTTGAAATTGAATAGCACCAACAGCCATAGGCCACAGCAACTCAGTGCACACTCAGATGTGCAGTCAATAGGACGTCGGGCCTGCGTCAGATGCAAACGAAAATTTATGGGCGCACAAACACTTTTTTATGGAGGAGTTCTTTCAATTTAGTATGGTGCAAAAATATAGAACGCTACTGATTTTGAAAAAGCTCTCCCATAAGACGTGTACTGCATATTTTTGTTGGATGAAGTATAATTACAATTTTGTTCTTGCATAAACTAATATTTGCTCAAAACACATGTCATCCTGTGTTTAGCTCCAACTACTAAAGGAGTTTTAGTCATTTAAAAAATGAATTTTATGCTTTTTCTCTAACAACATTAATTTTTGATTTCGTATACTCGTAACTCTTTTTCCTATGATCGCAAAAGTACAACAAGTTATAACTGCACGTATTAATATATGCCGGATTTAGTTTTGCAGATTTAGACCACTAGGTGAACCTAGAACTTATTATAACTCTATTGTTAGGTACACCTATGGAATCACTTACATTCTTTTTCTTTCGTTTCGTTAATGATATTATACGAACCAAATAATGGCCTCCATCACAGGGCCCGTAGTAAAAGTCTAACAATTAATTCCCGAATAAAAATGCCCAAATGGGAAGCACCAAAAACGCCCTCGTAGTGAATATTTTCCAACTTTTGGTAACATTATTCAAATTTGCCAAATAGGTATCCATTGTAACATCCTTATGATGTTTTGTTTTTGCGATTAGCTGTATGAAATTGTTCCGATAGGTCCTATCCCTAAGAGCAAATATTAGGTGCGTTTTATTATTCACAAATCTATCTGGATCCGGATCTGGATCTTCCCTTGAAAATAAAACGATACGGATCTTAGTGACAGAAGTGTTATAAGCCCGTCTCTTTTTATCCTTGGGTTTGTAAATTTTAAATTATGTCTTGTATCTTCTCTTTACACTATAGCTTACACTACCTTACCATAAAAAGTCATCTGCTCGCCAGTGTAATAACTAATTTTTGGATCTTTGAAATAGATTCCGATAAAAAACAGGATCCCAAATTGTTTTTGTAATACATGTTAAAACTTAATCCAGATCCGTATCCAGATAGATTTGTGAATAATAAAACGCACCTATTATTTAGTTATAACATATTTATGTTAATTACAATAAAGAATATGTAACTACCTACAATATAGTAATAAAATAATATATTTATGAAAATCTCATATTTTTTTGAACCCCCCCCCCCCCCCGAAATTATTTTCTGCGTTCGCCCCTGTTGCTTCAATTTATATTGGTATGACTATTTGGAAATGACTATTGTCTATTTGTACAAATTATACCTACTTTTAAATATTGAAGAAGTTTTTGGGTTTGTTTGTGTTAGACGAGAGTTTTAGAGTACACTTCAAATACTTTACAATTGATAAAAAGCTGATTCGCTTTTTATCTAAACATAATTTTTAAATTCGACTGCAATTTTAAAAAGTGATATAGAAACTAGATTTGCATTTGCTATTTTCGACACATGCATAACTTAAAAACTTGACAGTTCTTGCAAATTATTTTACTTTTTAGAATATGCGCATATGTTCAAGCTCTAAAAAACTTTTTGAGCAACAAACATTTCGCTAGAGACCGTTTACCCTTACCTCAAAGGCCATCCTTTCCCCATACAAATTTGTAAGATATGTTTGCTCTTTTCACGTTGTATTTTTCGTGAGTGCTCTGCTACACTCTTAGCATAATATCCATACCTTGCCTCAACAATCCGGCACGAGTTAGTTATGAATTTATAATACGACACCAAATTTTAAGACTTCCCTTTCTTGGAGTGCTAATTAACTTGCAAATTCATATCATGAGCGGTTCCTTAGATAAGTGCCATGTTAACTTTTGGTCAAACATTACTATGATATGGAAGACAAGGCTGTCTGCTAGAGTGTTTTGACAATTTACCCGACTTGTTTTTTCACTTTCTTTTTAAGACCAAAAATAACGTTACCTGCTTAATTTTTTTTTTGAAATTGACGAAAATTTTTATTTTTTTTAAAACACACAAAAGACACATTTCATTCAATTCTTTTTTAATTATTTTTTTTTTTCAAAGTTCAGTTTTTGGAAATGCCTTTTGCCATGCAGCATTTTCAAGCACAACTGAGTTTTAAAAAATAAATAGAGCTAGGTAGAGCATTCCACATTCGTGTAGTCCTGCTGAAAAATTAATCTCTATATTTCACAGTGCGTCCGAAGTTGGACTCAAGGGTAAACTGATGAGCATTTCTAAGAGCGCGAATATTACAGTTAAATTGTTTAAGGGGAGGAATGCAACTGGCTATCTCGCTAAAAAAATGTTTATAAAAATAACGGTAATATAAAGTAAGACAAGAACCATTGCGGCAGTGCTCGAGAGATGCAAATGTTTCCGTTATATTTCTATAACCTACCAGCATTGGGTTTTTGAAGCATTAAATTCTAAACGGGTTCTTATTCCCCATTGGACAATGCTGTTAAGATCAGAATCTAATGAGCTTATCACAAGCTGATGCCCGTCAAGTTCCACTTCCGAAGAAGAAGGAAATGAATTTTGAAACGAATATGAAAAGCTGAGGTTACTATTATCAGAAAAAACAATTTAATGAATTAGAAGTCTCAGATAAAAGATCGTTGATAAATACGAGGAAGAGAGTCGGAGACAAAAAGGTGCAATGCCAATGGGGTACACCAGCATTTATTTTGTGAATTTAAGACTTGAGACAATCCAAAACGACTTGTATTAAGCGGCCTGAAAGGTAATTTCTAATCCAATGAAGAAGAGATTCATCAATACCAAAAGCAAGTATTTTCAATAATATAGAGCTTAATGCCTAACTCTATCAAATTCTTTCGCAATATCAAGTGCAATAATCTTACTTTCTCCAAAACGATGTAAAGACTGATTACACCGCTCGCTTATATATATCATCAGATCACCAGTGGAACTATTGGTATACGAAAGCCGAACTGCCGGTCATTGATAAGCTTTCGTTTTTCGAGAAAGACCAGTAGAGTAGGACAGATGGGAAAACTTACGCAGTGGTTTTGCCAGCGTTGAAGAACACCTCTTCAGAACAATGGGAGGGATACTATCAGGGCCAGCGGATTTGTGTATGTCAAGATCTTTCAGGACTCTTGCGACTGTACTAGTACACCAGTAAAAAGTCCTGCTCCATTGGACATTTCTGGAATAATAACCTGTAGATATTTTTAAATTACTTTTTGAGACAGCAAAAGATTATTTGTTCATCTAGCGTATTGGCTACTTTATACGCACGTGAGTTCAATCTATTGCGCGAATACATGCTGGAAAAGAATATTTTCTAAACCAAATTGATTTCTGAACGTCTTTTTCTTGTATTGTATTTGAAACTTAATCCAAATCTGAAATCTTCGGTGATTTTCAATTCGGAAACCAGGATCTCCAACGAATCTATAATTCTTGTTTTATTACTTAATCAACTTGCCCGAAAATCCTCATTAGTTTGAAAAAAAAAAAAAAAAAATATAATGCCTCAACATGTAATGGGGTTAACCAATAAAGAGTCTTGTGGGTTCAAAGGGATCAAAATTATTACCGTATTCAGCCATTGTACGTCCCGAGATAACTAATTTCCAAGCTCAACTTTTTGGTAGCTTTATCTCATAAGAATGAGATTTGGTTTTTTTTTCTGCATACGGAAATCTCTAAAATGAGATAGATCTCTTTTTTGACAGCATTAACTCAAAATTATTCTTCATACGAAAGCTAGCATTTGCTCAAAAAAGTGAGATTTGAGACTGAGATAAACCTTTCTGCATACCACCTAGGTATTATCTCTCATTTTCATATCTGCACTGGAGTCCACGTCACTATCGAAGAAGCATAGTGGCCCAGGCGCGGATCCAGGATTTCGTTCAGGGGGGGGCAATTTTCGTGATATTTTGCTTAACTTAAAAAAAATGGTCCATTTCTCTGTATTTCTGTCTTAAAATATTAAAAAGATATAAACATAATCGAATATAAAAATAACAAATTATTAAATTGAATTAAGGAAAGCATGTGCAGGTACATAATATATGTAGGTCGTATGTAAATAACTATTAAATAGTAAATCAAACATCTTCGTTTACATTACTTTAGCCTCTTTCAATAATGCTCTGTATGCATGTCTTAAAGTATTAAATAGGAACTCGTACGTATTAAACAAAATGAATTAATAAATTTAAATGAAGGAATTATAGTGTTGTACATGATATACATAGTTCTTAAATACTTAATTCTAATATTTTTGTGTGGCCGGTTTTTAAAAACGGGTTTTTAACAGTTTTGAAAAAAAAATTTAAATTTTTTTAAAAATCAAAAATTTTTTTTTTGAAAATTTGAATACACAATTCTATTTAAGTTTTTTGGGAGCTTACGCAAACAAAAAATGATCAAAATCGGTCATGAGAAAATCAAAAACAAAAAAATGGTTCTTTGGGGGGTACCCTCTATAACCATTTTTCGGAAATTTTTTTTCAACTAGTACCTAGCTTTAACTAAATGAATTTTTTTTGTATCTTTTTTTTTTAAAATCCGTAGAACAGTTTTTGAGAAAAAAAAATTTACAAAGTTTCGAAAAAAATTCGTATGGCAGGTACTGTTATTTTTGGTCTTAAAAAAAAAGAAGAAAAAAACGTGTGGGGGGGGGGGAAATTAAAAATGATAAAAGTTTAGGCTGTAGTCGAACCGACAGACAGACAGAATTGCGAGACCCACTTTTTTAGTCTTCGCTATCATCGTAATGATAACTTTGATCAAAATCTCGAGTTCGATTTTTTTTACGAATGCATAACTTGCCGCACGAACTTGCTCCTATGTAATAGACTAGGAATTTTAAAAACGAATGTTATTAGAAAAAACTGTTCATAAGGATAAAATTATCATCATTTCTTAAATTCTCTTAGTAGTAAGAGACAAAAACAGAATGCTATGCAAATATGAATTTATGCAAGAACAAAAATTATACATAAGTCGTTGTAGTGGTTTCTTAATAAAATAAGGTTTTATATATAAAATTTTTAAAATATTAAAAAAAAAAAATTAGTACGTCAACATTAGGTTTTTATTACTGTACGAATGAAAATTAAATTTCCAAAAAAAAATATTTACCCATTTTTGAGATATCGAATTTTCCAAAAAAAAAAGATTTTTTTTCAAAAAATATTTTTTTTTAAAGTTTTGAAATGCAATGTTTCTTAAAGCTTTTAGAAGCATCTCTATAAAAAATTTCATTAAAATCCATTATGTCGATAATGAGAAATTCAAAATTTTCAAAAATCGTTCTATGATAGGTACAGTGACTGTAATGTCTTGTTTTCAAAATCTTTTGTATTAAATTATAGACCTGAAAAATTAATCTAAAGACTAAAAATTTAAGAAAACCATTTTTTAACATTTGTATGGAGGGTACTGTTATTTTTAAGTAAAATAATTTTTTTTTTCTCATATCTTGTAGATTATTTTAAGAAAGTTTTATTTATTAAGTTTTAAGAAAATCGAGCATGGGGTTTTCGAAATATTGAGTTTTCAAAAAATAATTTTGAAATTTTTTTTTTGAAAATTTGAATACACAATAATATTGAAACTGTTGGGGAGCGTTAACATTAAAAAATTATCAAAATCGGTTGTTCCATTTTTGAGAAAATCAAAAACAAAAAAATGGTTCCAAGGGGGGTACCAAAAAATAATAATTTTTTTGGATTTTTTTTTTTTTTCATTCATTACCTAGGTTTAACTAAATGAAATCTTATGATCGCTTCCCATCGATCAGCGAAATCAAGCATCGTTGCGCGCGGTTAGTACTTGGATGGGGGACCGCACAAATACCAACCGTGAGCTGTTGACATGTGTTTTCTGTTGTTCTTTCTTTCTGTCTGTCTCTCTCTGTTGTATTGTATAAGGCGATGGTCTGAGTTACCAGTGCTTTCAGTGTCTCTGCTTCGTAGATTTATCTACGGAGTAGTGGAATATGTAATGTAATGTAATATAATGTAATGAAATCTTATGAATTTTTTTTTAAAAATCTGTAGGACAGTTTTTGATAAACAAAATATTTATAAAATTTCGAAAAAAAAAATCGTATGGCAGGTACCGTTATTTTTGGTCTTAAAAAATCAAATCAAAAAACATCCGGGGAAAAAAAATAAAACCCATATCTACCAAGTTTAGAAAATCGGCCTAGCCGTTTAGCTGTAGTCGAACCGACAGATAGACAGAATTGCGATACCCACTTTTTTGGACTTCGCTATTATCGTAATGTCAACTTTGATCAAAATCTCGAGTTCAATTTTTTTTACGAATGCATAACCTGCCTTATAGTACCTATAAGTCGCAAGTAAAAAGAAAAAAGTGTTATGGTTTTTATAATTGTATAACGAAGAACTGCCCAGGGGGGGGGGCAATTGCACCCATTGCCCTCCCCCTGTATCCGCGCTTGTAGTGGCCAGTTAAAGTTCCTGAAGAAATCATTGAGACCCTCCCAGTTGGCTTTCTCGTATTGCCAAACGGTTCTCTTGGGGGTTTTCTCTTTAACTGAGGTTTTTTGACACGAGAAATTCGCAGATATGAAACTGTGGTCTGATGTGCCTAGAGGTGATAATACACTGATCTGTATTATTTATCAGGGGCCAAATTACCGCATCAGTTTTCGAGTAATACCTACGTGACTGAATTATGTGAGTTTGGCATTACCTGCTTACGTCATCGAGCAATCGTTTACACTGATTTGACATTTTCATTCGATCACTGATGGGACTCACTCACTCGGTCACTGAAGCGGTAATTTGGCCCAAGGATCGAAGGTAAGAAACAAGTCTAGAGTGTTGGCTGCTTCACCGGATACAACGTCAGGAATTCAAGTTGGCTCACTAACAAGCTGAGTCAGGTGGTTTAACTCAGCAAACACCTCAACATACCTTCCTTATAGGGTGTTGTTTGAAAGTCATTTGCAATTTTGCCGCTCCTCACAAGGTGCCACTCTAGGCATTTGCATCGTAGTAGAAAAGTGCTTGTTTTCGACTTAGCCGTTCGGCAGAAGATTGTAGGTCCCCAGTCCCTTCCATTCCTGCTAACACGTACACAGAACACAGGAATAGTTGAGAGTTGTAAGTCACTAGATTTATGCCCTCTACGAGCCGTTGACCTCTGATTTATTCATTTATTTTTTTTTTCGTTAAAAATAGGTTGGTAAATCTATTTAATTTTGGAATATTTTTTCATGCCAAAATATGGGGCCATTTGTTTAATAAAAAATTTATGCTATGATTTTGACATACTGAATTTTGCCGAATTCAACAATTTTGACAGTTTTAAGCATCAGTTTTTCATCATTAAAGTTATTTTTCTTGATATACCTACCTAGGTAGGTACATAATAGTAAAAAAGACTGTATACACTATCATTTAATTAAAAATCAAATTGTATGAAAAGAATTTCAAAAGAAAACAATTTTGAAACAGAAAAAAGGAATGACTTCTTTTGATTTCATTTGCTTTCCATTTAAAATTTTTGTACCTTACCTACACAAAAGATGCAAAACTTTATCAAGAATTCCAATCAAAAGCAAAGGAAATTAAAAAAAAAGATATAATATGATAAAAAAGGATTGAAGTTGAAGGGGCGGGTAACATAGAAAAAAAAAAACAATATTCGATACAACAAACACAAAAAATTCTATTACAATTCATAGCCATTGTTGCAGACAGGTACCTACCTAGCCAACGGCATTATCTACTTTTTATTCCCGAAGAACCATAATAACCAAAGGACATTGCTCCTCCCACAAGAGGATAGGTCCTTTCATTAGATAGGGCGGACGCGTACTTTTCATTCGAGAATCCCCATTCACCTAATATCTCACACCGAACATTATACCCGCGCACATGTCATTCTGTCACTCTTGGAGTACAAGTCCAAGACCCAGCCACCAACAAAATCATGATGTGAACAATTGTTGATTGGAGGGACGCCAAAAATAAACAAACAATTTATGATAGGAGAAAACAGAGAGAAACACAGATTACACGCTCTATCCTCTATGGCCAGGAGAGAAAAGCTCCCCAAAATGACTCGGAGAGAGTAGAAAATGATTTAACTTGTGGAATTATTGTTAACAAAACTGAGTGTGAGTTATCTCATCTGACACAGTAAATACCACGTGGATAGAATTTTTCTTTGCTCACTGGAAAGTTGTCGATAAGAGTTGCCAGCGAAGTTTTTTTTACTTTAAAAAGGATTTTAGGATAGAGAAACATTCAAATACTATCAATGAATGGTTTAATAGATTTTTCCATGAAATGAGGATAGTAAAAAATCATTTATAATTATTCCTTTTTACGTTTCCTTTTAATAATAAAGTTTGAAAACCCACGAAGTATAGTCAAACTTCAAACTATTTATTTTCTCTTACGTTAAGATTAGATTATACCTATAAGGGTTTTATTTTTAATCAAATCTGTAGTAGGTATACACCAGTGGCGTAGCGTACCATCTCGGCGCCCGGGGCGGGAGACCCATTTTGCCGCCCCCATTCAATACTAAATTAAAATTAAATTTCGAGACATCATTTCACAGGCAATGAAATATCTTTTATTGAAAGTAAAATAGAATTAGCGGTTTCATAAACGGATTTTACGAGCCTTACGAATGAGGCTCGTGAGACAAAGCTGCATCTGCGGATTCATCTCCATGCATGCGTTTTTACTTGCGACTTATAGGCACTATAAGGCAAGTTATGCATTCGTAAAAAAAATCGAACTCGAGATTTTGATCAAAGTTGACATTACGATGATAGCGAAGACTAAAAAAGTGGGTCTCGCAATTCTGTCTGTCTTTCTGTCTGTCTGTCTGTTCGACTACAGGCTAAACGGCTCGGCCGATTTTCTTTAAACTTGGTAGATATCATTTTTAATTTTTTCCCCCCACACGTTTTTTTCTTTTTTTTTAAGACCAAAAATAACGGTACCCCCCATACGAATTTTTTTCGAAATTTTATAAACATTTTTTTTTCTCAAAAACTGTTCGACAGATTTTAAAAATAAAAATACAGAAAAATTTCATTTAATTAAATCTAGGTATTGGTTGAAAAAAATTTTTCGAAAAATGGTTATTGAGGGTACCCCCATGGGACCATTTTTTTTTGTTTTTGATTTTCTCAAAAACGGTTTAACCGATTTTGATCATTTTTTTTTTTTATTAAGCTCCCCAAAATTATAAATAGAATTGTGTAGATACTCAAATTTTCAAAAAAAAAATTTTTGGATTTTTAAAAAAAACTTCAAAATTTTTTTTTCAAAACTCAATATTTCGAAAACCCCTTGCTAGATTTTTTTTAAACTTGATAAATAAAAATTTCTCAACATAATCTACAAAATGTGAGAAAATTTTTTTTATTTTACCTAAAAATAAAGGTACCTACCATACAAATGCTAAAAATTTTAAAAAATGGTTTTCAAAAATCGTATTTTTCTCGAAAACGGCGCCTAGAATTTTGATAACATTTTTTTTCTTTCAATTAATTTTTACGATCTTTAATTTAATAAAAAAATTCTGAAATTAAGATATTACAGCTTGTACCTACCATAGAACCATTTTTTTCGAATTTTGAATTTCTCATTATCCACATAACGGATCTTAATGAAAATTTTTATAGAGAAGCTTCTAAAAAGTCTAAAACACATTGCATTTCAAAACTTTAGAATAAATATTTTTTGAATTTTTGAAAAAACAAAATCTATTTTTTTCTTTTTTTGAAAATTCAATATCTCCGAAACGGGTCAATATTTCTTTTCGTAAATTTAATTTTTGTTCGAACAATAATAAAAACTTTAAATTGGCGTACCTAAATTTTTTCTTAAAAAAGCTTTTAAAAAGTTTGTATATAAAAGTTTTTTTTTTTTAAGAAACCACTACAACGACTTATAATTTTTGTTCTTGCATAAATTCATAGCTGGATAGCATTCTGTTTTTTTCTCTTACTACTAAAAGAATTTAAAAATTAATTTTATCCTTATGAACAGTTTCCTCTAATATTCGTTTTTAAAATTCCTAGTCGATTACATAGGAGCAAGTTCGTGCGACCCAGTCGTGCATTTTATTTCCTGCGAATTGTACTCGTTTTGAGATCGATTCCGAGTTTTTCCAAAAAGTCTTAGAAAAGTCGATTGCGGCTTGGACGAAACGGTCTCTGCTCTCCACCAGGAGAGCTTTTAAAAGGCAGAGTTTCTGAGCACACTTATCCACACTCAGTCCACATTGCTGCAGGTAAATCTGTGCGTCATCTTCTTCAGGTAGCTCTGCAGCTCAAAAGCTAAGAAAAGTGAGGAAGTTGAATGACTGCATGACTGTCAGAAGAAGACTGGCTACCGATCCGTCAATTCTTCCAGTACCTCAAGAACTTCCACAAACTTATTTTTAAGCGTCTTTACAGCTTCACGAGGTTCACTTTTTCTGCAACCTTGTGACAAGATCCTTGAGATACTTCTGGTGAGTCGACTTCGTCTTGACCCTGCTCTGTGGTGGGACCAGAACGACTTCCAACTTCGACAGCAGGCACGTCTTCTTCTTCTGCCCGTAAAATAAGTTATGCATTCCCATGAATATTGGCCGGAGGACAATTCTAGGCCACTCACGATTGTAGATGGAGGAATCTTACTTACATTGGAATCACTTCCGCTGCTGCTGGATGCCGCCGAAGACGTTAACGTAGCTTTTGAACCAGAACTAGAACTGAAATATTTCGCGTCTGCTTCTTTCTTAGCCTTTTTCTTGCGGTATTCCGCGCCGCTTTCTTTAACTCTTTTCATTTTCAAAAACTAGTTCAAAGGTTGAGTGAAGTACTTAGTGCTTAGTTTTAGAAGATTCAACAGTATTTAAACTATAAACAACACAATCGAAATAACTTTCTGTGATGCGGGAGGGAGCAAAAACATTGATCTGGCTGAGACTAGAATAACGTTTCCGTCGAATCCTAGTTATCTTATCATATCTCGCATATGCATATCATATGTTTCGGAACACTCCCTTTCAGTTTCGCGAGAGTTTCGGAACGTTTTGTTTTAGTTTCGCGATCAGCGCGACAATACGGAATGCACTCTTACGGCCCTACTCACCGTCTACGAATTCACGAAAGCGGTCAACGACGAACCACAGATAGGGTGGCTAATTTCAAATTTACATCATTGTTGTTTGTTGACTTGTCAAACGATCTGTCATGAAACATATGATTTCTACTCTACCCGCATCACCGGCGACATTTTGCCGCCCCCCTAGGCCTGCCGCCCGGGGCGGACCGCCCCCCCCCCGCCCCCCCTACGCTACGCCACTGGTATACACAAATATTTAAATATTTTGGGAATTTACAGTTTGCGTAGGCAATTTTAAAGTGTACAGCTTACCATTGAGTTTTATATCTTTGTATTTAAAAATACAAATTTTTCCATATTATGTTGTTCCTGTAGACAAAATAACAGTAAAAAAAATATTAAATTTAGCTGACCTCTTCTATTTAATAGGGATAAAAGTTCTGACTTTTGTAAAAAGATTTTGGTGCCATAATTTTTTAGGAAATTCATACAAACATTGCTGGGTTTACAAACAGAACAATCAAGTTATAAAAAAGTTTGTCGTTTAAAGTTAAAAGGTAACAGTTCTCCCTTCTTCCCAAAACCTTCGGTAGGCTGTTTTGAGTTATGTTCTTGAAAGTCTTTTTCTGTTCCCGATTTCGTGAACGAGTAGCAACGGAACACACAAATACATCCAAATTTCTTACTCGAATTACTTTTCAAAAGTCATAAACGCTTTTGTTAAATGACGACATATTCGATTCGAATCGATAAGAAATAGAAATAGAAAAGACCTAAACTTAAAAGAAAGCTCACACCTTTCAGATATATTTTTGCATTCTTCGAATCCAAAATTTTTAAATTTGAAATGTATGAACAGTTTTTCATTGACTTAGGATGTCAGATATAGTGGCGACAAGCTTGTTGCAATAAGCATCATGTTGCCAGAAAGTCGAAGCTTGGAATTGACGTTTATAAATCTCAGAAGTGTGTCGATTGGTTATTGGATAACTACACCATCCCCACGATTGATTATTTGGAATTAGAACTAAAACGAAGATTGTATCATAACTTTTTAAGATTTCTCGGGACTAACCGCACAACCTATGAAATTTCGAGAAACATAAAATGAAGATGTTTGTTGCCATAAACATTAAGCCAAACTAATGCGTTTTTTTATGACAACAATTTTTATTACAAATCCTCAGTACAGATATTCTCCACCGTCTCTAGTTATTCGTAAAGGAACGGTAACAAAAAATAAAAAAATTGTGTAGCCAACTTCATTTTCACTTCCAAAGAATTGTATACATATATTATTCTGAAAACTAAAAGTATTTTCGATCTAGTTATGTAGGTACGAGTATGTATTAGGTCAGTTGAATTTTGTTTCTGCAATATAATGAACCTGTTCAAAAATGTTCAACAGGTTGGACTTTGGATTTTATTGTTCCTCTAAGTCTAAAGTATACAAATACAATTTGGCTTAATTCTATCGCTTCCCCTATATTTGTGTTCTTCTTTAAAATAATCGATTTCTGTAATTTAAAAAATATCTATACTTTCTCAAAGACCAATACAAAATGGTGTAAACCTTTACCCAAATGAAGATGTTTTTGTGTTTACATATAGATACTATTTTTGGTTTGTTGATAACAGAAATTTAAAATATCCAAATAAATTTTAAAAAGTTAATTACCTACATTTGATTAACTTATCGAATGCCTAAGCATACAAATGTACAAGTCATGAGTAAGGGAATCTCTGTTTTTTTTTTGTTTAATTTTAAGTGAGCTCCTACTATCACGAAAAAAATTCCTAATTAATATTTATCTAGTTTAAATTAATGTGTCAAAAAGTAATCTTTTTTAAAAGCTTATCTTTTGTTCGTTTTTCCTACCGCCTTCGGTATCATTAAATAAATTTAATAAAAATCTCTAAATATACATAAGTAATTAAAGTGATTGTGTCCGATTTCCAAGCAAAAAAGAACCTGATTTTAATTGCTTACAGTATGAATTCCACTCAACTGGCACTTTATCAATAAATTATATCAATTTAAGAGTCAACTGTTTCAATCAGCTACCCCTTTGTACCTATTCAAATGGGTTTTCCAATAACTGGAATTTCCCACAGAGTTGAATTATTCGAGAAAATATCAAGATTCGAATGGAATGTTTTGATATTCTGTGACTCGACTACCACGCATGCTGGACTATTTTGTTTCTTACCGTAAACCGCCCTCGAATTCTTCTCTATGAATTCATTGCAAGTTGCCTGGCGATTGGTGATGTGATGGTGTATCATCCCCTTTGCTCATTAGATTCTCAATTATTTTTATATGTTGCTCTGTTTGCTTATTATTTTTTTCCATTTTCACCCTAGCACAATACTATCTCTCTTTCTTGCATCCATCTGCGCCCTCTCGTGGCGGATAAGTACATTAGGAGGAATTTAGAGTTCACTTTTAGCTGCTGCTCTAGCGTGCAAACGGAATTCAGAATACCCAACCAATTCATTCGTCGAATAAACGTCGACGCTGTAAGTCGGTTTGCCGGAGTTCGTTCGATTGTCTGCGATACTTTCACCCTGTTGTTGTGTGCATAATATCTCAATAGTGTTGATTAAACATAATTACAACAGTAAATAAAATCATATTTCATTTGAATCCAATTCAAAGAAATTAAACCTCTTCTCATTTGTGATATAAAAGTATTTTTTGGTGAATAGATCTTGTAGATTTCTGTGTGTACCTATATCTACCCAACATATTATGCCGGTTGAAGTCTATTGTGTTCAACTTAATACTTATCAAGTTATTACAGATCGTTTTTGATTATAAGAGTGCAAAAAATTTAACCACTTTGGTATTTATAAACAAATCGGTGATTTATCTCCATTAACCTACCCGCTCCGACCCGAATACAATCTTCGCTGAATCCTAAATTTAACCAATTCTTCGATTATTTACAAAAAGTAAACAAATAAACAAGATCCGAGCTAAAGTTTATTACGTGATATAATTAACGCTAAATTGTAGGTGTATCTATAGCTTCTACAACAAAAAACACGTTCCCCAGAAGTATCCGTACAATACTTACTTTCTAACCTTTTTGAGAACATCTTTTTCGAAAAAGTTCGTCACAATTGTCGCTGAGAGCTCAATATACGTAAGTGTTAACCATAATCTAGTTCAATTAATGATAATCATATTAAATTGCCTTCTGAGAAATCTAATAATAATTATAAATTTATTGTTTATTATTTGTATCTTTTAAAAGAAATAGTAAAAAGGAAGACAAAACACAAACCGCAAAAAAGTAATTATACCAGTTCATGTAATTTGTAAATTAATTTCGAGCCAATTAGAAAGTTACAAAAATAATTAAATTTATAATAAATTCACATTGAAAACAAGTATCTGTGGCTATATGTATTTTTACCATGGCATTTGCAGACGCTAATATGCGTGTACGAGTGCTTAAGTTCAGTTCCTTTAACTCGGGTTGGGTTGGGGTCGTTAATTAACGAGTTCTCCTTCATTTCTACTCACTGTAACACATTTATTCTGTATGCTGTTGCTCTATCTGACAAATGCGGGAATTAAAAAAAAATACTAAAAAAAAACAGATACTCGTTGCACTTTGCGCAAGAGGAATTGCTGATGAACTCATCACGCATTCGGATCGAAAATGAATAATTTAATGTAAATGACATGCAAAGATGAAAAATAACGAGACTTATACAGTAGGTATTTTTTTTTGTGTGCAGCAGTTACATACGAAAAATGCATTTAATTGCAGAAAAATGTACTTCATTGTTAAATTGCTAAAAGAAAATAATTGCCTGTGCGGATGTGGCTTTAGAAAGAACCCACAGAAACTGATATTTAAGTCGTCTTTAGAAAACCAAAGAAGCCCTATTCATAGTTTTGGTTTAAACAAGAAATATTGTTGTTCGGTGTGACTATGAGTTGGACACTTGTCACACAAACGATTTATGGTTTGTTGTAGAGTTGCAAATTAACTTGCATAAACAGTCCAATCCCTCTAATTCGAAATTTCCTCGGTAGACGACAAATTCAGAATGATTTAAAAGAAAAACTGCAAAAGTCTTACTATTACTTAATTGTATTAAATGCGAGTTAACCCCCGAAACTTGTTTTTCTATTTTCTCTAAGAATACCTAACTTAATAGACGATGATAAACATCCTGCAGTGGATGGAATTGTACCCATAGTTTTAAAGAATTGTAAAAATGCCCTGGCATCTCCACTCTCAGTCATTTTCAGCCGATCTCTTCGTGAAGGTATTTTCCTTGATATGCTTGGAAATTATCTTACATAGATCCAATTTTTAAGTCAGGCAGTAAGACTGAAGTTTGTAACTACCGCCAAATTTGTAAAATTCCAGCAATACCTAAGCTCTTTGAAAAAATTATATACTACATGGGTTCGTGAATGGGAGGTCTACTACTACCAACCTCGTTGTTTTTAATAATTATTTTTAGCTCCCTTGAACGAGGCTCTCAATGTGACGTAGTGTATTCGGATTTTTCAAAGGCCTTTGATCGAGTAAATCATTCAATACTGGTATCAAAACTAAAAAAAAACTAGGTTTTTTCTCTTCGATTCTAAAATGGTTTGAATCTTACCTTACAGGTAGAACACAACGCGTTGAAATCAATAATATTTTGTCAGATTCTGTGTATATTACTTCCGGTGTTCCACAAGGTAGCCACTTAGGACCTCTATTGTTTCTTATTTTCATTAATAAAATTCCTGAATTGATCAAAAATTCTAAATGTTTAATGTACGCCGACGACATTTAAGTTTATTTCAGTATCAAGTCAAACCCTAGATTGCATTAGTTTATAAGAAGACTTAAACAGGCCTTTTGTTTGGTGTGTAGTTAATGACCTTCATTTTAATGTGTCCAAATGTCAATGTATGTCTTTTCACCTGAATCAATTTCGTTTCGTTATAGCGTGTGTGAAACACACTTAGCTAGAATTATGGAAAAAAAAGATCTTGGGGTTATATTTGTTATAAAATTAACCTTCTCAAATCACATTGACTATGTTGTTTCTAAAGCTAGTTCTATGCTTGGTTTTATTAACTGCAGTTCAAAAGATTTTTCAGATCCTCTTACGTTAAAATCACTTTATTTTAGCTTCGTTCGATCTACTTTGGAATACTGCTGTATTGTATGGAACCCTGTGTATATTACTCATTCTATGAGAATTGAAAGGATTCAGAAGCGTTTTACTAGAATGGCTATCAAAATTCTTCACTGGAATATTGATATACCTTCTTATAGTTCGAGATGTCTGTTATTGGGTAGGTATTCAATCTCTTGAATCTAGAAGAGTAAACTTTGAAATTATGTTTATAAGAGATATAATTAACTTCAAAATCAGTTGCCCTTTCTTGCTTTCTTTAGTTTTTTGGTATACCTACTCCTGAACGTGAACTTCGTTCTCCTTTGTTACTTGAGATTCAGTTTCATAGAGTGAACTATGGTTACAATGAAGCTATAACCCGTTGTTTAAGACAGGCTAACTCAGTTTGTAACGTTCTCAGTATGTTTTTAAGCAGGGATTGTTCTAAGAAAAAATTGGTATCTTTTTTAATATCTGGGGCCTGTTTCTCAGATCATACACATCATACATTTCATACAACATACAACATTTTCATACATTATACACATCATACAATTTTCTGTTTCTCAGATTTCACTGAAAGTGTTGAATGATATTTGTATTGTTGTATGATGTGTATGATTCTGACATTTCATTATTATTTGAGTGTTAGGTTAATATAAATCTCAACTTTGTTTTCTTGCGAAAGAAAAAAGTTAATTGTTAGATAAGAAAATTAAAGTTTTACTAATTTAAAAGTAATATGGGAGATAATTTATGTATAAAACTATGGTATTACTATATTCATTAATAAATTAATAACTGTAATTGATTATAAAGAAAAATGCTTCGATGGTTCATAAATGAACAAATTAATTTTAAAAACTAACAGCACTAGCTTCATGGCTTAAGACTGGGGGTTCTATTTATTTTGAGTCTTCTAGGTGGATTTCACTTCAAACATGAAATTCTCTTGTTAAACTACGAGATAATTTGGATTTGTGAGGGTCAAGCCAGTGAACTTTCCACAAATGTTTGTTTTCAAAGAAATGACTGCACACTAGAATTGTTTGTTCTTTTGACGACTGTAGAAAAGAAAACAATGAAAATTAATTCAAAATTGTTATAATTTTATTAGTTCAAAAAATACTCACTTTTGTATATTTCCTTTTCATGTTGTACATGCAGTTTACAACAGAATTTTGTATTGTATTAAATGTATGAAAATTTGTAGGTTAATTTGCTGTATGATGTGTATGATAAATTTCTGAGAAACAGAATCATACAACATTCCAATATTTCCAGTGTAATCTTCGGTCATACATTGTTGTATGACAGCGGATCATATTCCTTTTTTTTTAATTTAATTTTAAAGTGAAATAGTCTTGTTAAATTTAAAGATGAAACAGAAAAACAGGCCCTACCTAAATCAAAAGTATCTTACTCTTTGCTTTAGCATGAGGACTATGTATTTGACGATCTGTATTTGATTTGTTTTTTTTTTTGCTACATTGATATCATTATTCTTTTTCACCCACGCCCTGTTCATAAGGTTTGTATTCAAGGATCCCAAATCCGGAACCAGTCGCCCTCTAGGCACTACGGAGAAAATTCAAAATGTGTGCCCTAGACCCAAATTCGATCCGACCGATTCATCTGGAGAGGTGTCTATCACACATGCCGATCTCTCGGTTCACACTTTTCACAACACGCAACGGAATACAAATCAAATTGATGCCGTATCAAATGGAACCGAATAAGTGTGAAATTTGACGGTTGTCAAATGTCAAATGATTATAATCGATGGAGCTTATAAATGGATGTAAATTTTGGTATTACGGCTGTGAATATTGTCAAAACATTGGCTCAAAATTTTAAACATTGCCTGTTTAACAAAATAAACCGGTTCTACTTTACGCAGTCGTTTAGTTGCGAGACTTTTTCTAACTTTTCCATAATTCTTAACACCCTGAAATCTTTTCTAACTCATGTGTGTTTCGCAACGTAACGTAAGCAAATTTACTTTAAAGAACTCAAACAAAACCACACAACAACAACCAAATTAAAAATGAACACAAAAAATTTTAAATAAAAAAAAGTTCACTTGATAAAATATTTACATAGATTGTGATTGTTCAGATATTATTGACATTATTCTAGACGCAGAAGATATAAATACATATAACTAATTCTAATTGTTCCATGTTGAAAAATATTTGTTGAAAATTTGTTTGCCTATATCCGCAATATTGCAAAATTAAAGATCGAATAGTTGTTCAGAAAGATTGTTTCGTTTTTTGTTTTAATATTTAGCCTATTTACAAAGCAGACGATCATTAAAATGACTTGGCAATCTGGATGAAGTATATGTAATTTGAAAAGGTAAAGCAGCTATTTGCTACCTTTAAAGGTAGGTGAGCTCTTTTTCGAAAGCTAAAGTATACTTTATGTAATATAGAATTACAAAAATTAGACTCCTTTTTAAACATAGTTTTTATAGTCGACAATTCTAAAATTAATTTAGAGCAGGTTTTAAATTTTGTGGCATTGTATTTAGAGACTGTGAAACGATGTTTCATTTGAACTTCAGTAGTTTGTTGTGCGCTCTTTTTAAAAGCAACTATTTGTGTTTAGATTAAATTCAAACAATATATAGCTGATTCACCAATTCTAATTCTTATAAACAAAAATCTGACGCCCCAGATATATTCCACTTTACCAAATAGTCACATCAGCCTTCTATTCTGTCAGCGCAGAATTTCCATCTCATCACAGAGCTAGAGAAACTTCATTTTATGGCATTTGGATCTTAGCTGACACAGCGTCATGATATTTAATGAGAAGTAACCGTCGAGGATTTACAACACATACACAAAAATTATACCTAAATTCTATTATTTTCTCCAAAAATAAAATGTAAGATTCCAGGTTAAAACTTAGTATAAATATTTTAAATAAATTTTTAAAATAATTTATTTGCAATTGACTGAAAAATTGATAAATAACAATGATATTTTGACGCATATTGAAGTACAATAATTTTTTTATTATTTAATAATGATAATACCGATTCATCAATATGATTAATAAACGTCAAATATCGTAAAATTCGTCGAAATGTCGTTTTATATCGAAATGGTTATTATATTTTTTATTATAAGGTAGTTTATTGGTTTCTTAGAGTCCCCTTAATAAAACAACGGCAAGCATAAAAGTTTGGAAACATTTAGCTCTTTCGCGAACTGTATCGAAATCAGAAGTCTTAACGAATGCCGGAAAAATGATCAAGAAATCGGTTTGTATTATTTACCATAATACGAAACTATACTCTTCTTCTTCTTCTTCCTTTTCTTCGGCGCTGTTATGATCTCGATGTCGAGGGGATCATAACTCTCCCACGTATCTGCTTCACACTAGTGATCCGCCTGTGGGGTTCGCCGGGTTGACCTCAGAAATCGGCGGCAAGCCTCCCGGTTTTGTATTGTTCCATTTCTGAGGCCAACTGAATGCTGGTGTTTTTGCATTTGTTTGTACCAGGAGTGTTTAGGCCTACCTTTCTTTTTATTCCGAATTGGAACGTTGTATGATATTGCTTTTTTGACGGGGTTCTCAGGATCTCTCCTTTGAACATGGCAATACCAACTGAGTCGGTCGTGTTCAATTTTTTGGGAAATGGTATTCTTAACATGAAGGCTTCCTCGGATCTTCGTACTTCTAATTCGATCAAGCTTTGTAACTCCTGCTGTCATACGAAGCATCTTCATCTCAGCTGCCGTAAGCTTACTCTCATACTTTTTGTACATTGTCCAACATTGTGAACCGTATGTGAGTGCTGGACGCACAACTGAAGTGTAGAGCTTTCCTTTCAGCTTAGGGGGCATTTTTCGGTCACAGAAGATAGCAGAATTTTCCCGCCACTTCATCCACCCTACGCTTACGCGATGATTGATATCGTCATCACAAGTAGCTTCGTTATTTATCATAGACCCCAGATATTTAAACTTTTCACACTTGGGAAGCACTACTCCATTCAAATAAATGTCTGGAGTAGGCCTGTGTGGATCAGAAAATGGGCAGCATAGGTATTCTGTCTTTTTCGCGCTTATGCGGTACCCACTTCCTTCTAGAACATCCACCCATACGTCAAGTGATCGTTGTAGGGATATCGGGTCTTCACTTATGATGGCTCCATCGTCAGCAAAGAATAACTGATGCACTTTTGGATCCGTCACTTTGCCTTCAAGCAGGTAATCAAGAACTGTAATAAAGAGCAGGGGACTCAAGACACTTCCCTGGTGTACACCTACTGTTATTTCGAATTCTTCGGTGACTCCAGCTGCGCATCTTACTTTAGTAACTGCTCCATCATACATGTCCATAATTATCCGCACATAGGTTTCTGGAACTCCTCGTTGCCTGAGGGCCACCCATATTAGATCTCGTGGTTGCCGATCGAATGCTTTTTCAAAATCAACCAATACGACATGCAAATCCTCCAAAGAATCCCGATGTTTTTCCATAATTATTCTTATACTCTGGATTGCATCCGTGGTTGACTTACCCCCGACAAACCCGCACTGGTCATCAGATAGCCTTATTATTTTTCGCAGTCGGCTACCCAAGACTCGCTCAACGATCTTCATGGTGTGTGACATCAGCTTAATCGAACGGTAATTATCACAGCTTCGAGTATCACCCTTTCCTTTATAAATTGGAAGAAGGTAACTTTCCCTCCATTGATTAGGCATGCGATCACCTCGTATAAGTTTGGAGACAAGAATCATGAGCCATCTAAACCCGATATCTCCCATCTTTTTCCAAAACTCTGAGGGTATTTCGTCTGGGCCAACAGCTTTTCCCTTTTTGGAGTATTTTACCGCCTCACTAACTTCTTCGACTGTGACGTCGGATACTTCGCTTAAGTTAGGTGAAGCTATTGGAAAGTATAGCCTTGGAAATTGTTCGTTTAGAAGTCCGTCACAATACTGTCGCCACCTGTGAAGAATTTCGTTGTCTTCCACAAGTAGTTGGCCTTGAGCATTGTTAATGAACTTTGGCGAACAAATCTCCTGGGCATTTCTTCTTCTTTGAGCGGCTATTTTGAAGACAGTTGCGCCCTTATTCGTGTTTTGCCGTAGCTCTTGAATAGCACCAGCTGTCGGGGTAGAAATTTCATCCAGCTCCCAATACAGGTTTTCTGTATTCTTTGCTTGAATTTGGGCGCACTTCTTCTTCGCTTCTTTCTTGCAGTTTCTATATTCCACTTCGAGGCGTGACTTTTGCTCTGTATTATTAGAGGGGCACTTCGACCAAGCCTTGAAAGCCATTTTCTTTTTCCTTATAACTGATTTAGCTTCATCATTCCACCACCATGTTTCTTTGCCTTGTTGGTTGTGTCCTTTTGAAACCCCTAACAGTGTTTTGGCTTTTTCTTTGCAAGTTCTCTGTAGGAGATCCCACATACTTTGTGCTGTACTCTCTTCATTTCGAACTATATCGGTGTTGTTATACAGAACGTTTTGCATATTCGAAATAAAAGCTTCGCCTTTTTCCTTATCCAGATTATACCATTTGATCTTCCCAAAAGTTTTTGTATGTTTGTTGTCGTTCACTGTCTCCATAAAAAATTCTGTCAGTAGGAGACGGTGTTGGTGGGCGATCGCTTCTCCTAGTATCACTTTGCAATCTTTTACCCGGGGTTTCATGAAACTAGATACCAAATGGTAATCAATCTGGGTTTCATTTCCACCACTGCTGTAAGTGACCAGGTGTCGGCTTTGTTTGACGAACATGGTATTTAGTACGATAAGACCGTATGTTTTGCACATGCTCAGGATGTCTTCACCAGGAGGGTTCCTGGTGCCGTATCCGAGGCCTCCATGGCAATCTTCATAGTCTTCGTTTGTCTTCCCGACATGTCCGTTCAAATCTCCGCCCACGAACAAAAACTCTTCCTTTGGGATGTCCTTAAGTAGATTGTGAAAGTCTAGCCAAAATGCATCTTTTTGCACCTGCTCACATCCAATTTGGGGAGCATATGCAGTGACAATATTCCACAACTTTCCTTTAATCACCAATTTAAGGGACATCAAACGGTCGCTGGATTTCGAAATGGTCAATACGCTGCCTAATAGATGTTTTGCAAGGATGATTCCGATTCCGTTTTTACCCTTTTCCGTTCCATAGTAGAACATCTTATAGTTTTTTTGTCCTCGTATCCAAGAAACGGGCCCTGTTTCCCGTGTTTCGCCATTTTGTTTCTTGAACACATAAGATGTCCACTCGCCTTCTTTTCATCATCTCTTCCAACTCGAAGCTTCGACCTGTCATACTGCCAACGTTCCAACTCGCAACTCTCAGATTTTGTATAATCTGCGGCATTACTTTGCTAGCCCCCGGAATCCGTCTAGCTCTGACCCGAGCATTGCTGCTCGGTCCAGGATCAGTACCATGTGTAACAATGGTAGTGCCTGGCGGGGTAGTGTCATTTTGGACGAGTACTTCCATAATGCTTGAATTCACAAAATCCGTTGTAAGTATCGACGTGTGCATGCTCCAGTTTTGTATTTGATCTCTCTTTTACGGCACCGGTGATCTCCAGTCGTGCCAACCCAGGGACTGGCATGCACACTTTTGGGAAAGTTTATAGGTGTTACGTGTCGCTAGGTTCACCTTGCTGTTTGTGGCCTAGATGTATTTACTCCTTTAGTCGCCTTTTACGACAAGCGGGGAGGCGCTGCAGGAATATTCTAACCCGTCCCTGCACAGGGAAATACGAAACTATACTCTGTTCAACAAAAATTGTCAGTACAGGCCTTATGGGAGAGCTTCTTCCAAAGCAGTGGCGCCTGATGCACTCTCACTACACTACGTTGGAAAAAAATGTCACTTAAAAAAGAGCAAGCCACTGACTTTCCTTAAAGAATTGTTGTTGTAATTCTTCGTTGAATCCCACTGCTGAAGGGATCAAGGAACGGATACTGTCAAGTCAATACGATCATGCGCTTCTTATATACATCAAAACAGAGTTACCCTTATAATTCTAAATTACAAGCAAGGAGCTTATTCAGTGGATTTTATTAAGGAGCTTTTGGGATTTGAAGCTTTTGAGAACAAGTTTTATGAAGTTGAAAGATTTAAATTATTAAAACTACAAAAAAGTTTTATTCGTCTTCTAGATAAAAAAAAGAATAAATTTATATAAGCATCGATTATGAGATCTTTGACTGTAGTCACACTGGGTTGGTCAATGCTGAACTCTATATGATAACTTGACCATTCTACAACGAGTTTATGAAAAGAGTTTTGTCCTTGAAACGACTCTTGTAAAAAAATAGGTGTCCATTGCCCAGTATTTCTTTTGGTATCAAGGTATTCCATGGCGATAATAGACACAGAGAATAATAATTTGCATCATATATCACAGAAAAGATCGTTAACAATGTCTCGCTATTAAGTTACATTTATCTTCATTGAACTTCCAAGATTCTTGTTTTATATCTAATCTTCTTCTGTCTGATGGTTAAGTAACTTTTTGATGTGTCGCTTTAATTTATGTCAAGAAATTTCTTTTATATTTAATAATAATGTTATATGGTAATAAGGTGTGTCTACAGTAAGTAGAATGAGACTGAAGTATGTATTTTTTTATTTCTCTTTAAAAATCGTAATGTCCTCGAAACACTTGTGCAGTTTCCTGTTCTCTGTACGAAAATACTTGTTAGTAGGTAGTAGCGGCTTATGTCTAACAAAGTTTGCGTGATACAGTTTCTTGAGGTGAATATCCTTCCTATTTCGCCCACATGATTATTTCATAGTAGGTATATAAAAAATCATTTTTCACGGAATTTTATTATAAAAAGTTAAACTCTTGAGTTGAAATCAAATCATAAATTGAGTCACTTTATCTCTAAACCAATAGCACATGTGTTTTATTAAAATATTCTACTTAAGTTGGATTAAAATAGGTGTGGGATTTGACAGTTTTTTTTTTTTAAGCTTAATTTTATTTAGTACCTAGATTGTATATTGTAAATATCTAATAAAATATCGCATGATAAGGAATGCGCTGCGTTCAGTTTGTTATAATTTTATAACTGCTATTTGTTAGACAAGAGTTAGGGGTTTTAATTTTGTTTGTGTTTGTATGATTATTCTAAATTAAATTAATATTACAAATATTACAAATAAATTAATATTACAAATCCAGAATAGATTTCTTCTTTTATATTTTGTGATTGAATCCAATGCTGCAAAACAAGTTTTTTTTATTTCTCTTAAATTTCGATCTATTGCTTAGATCCATTTAGGTCATCTCAATCGACAAGCTTCTTCCAGTGAATTTGGTCTCTAGATATCTGTTAGTAGCCCATGCTAAGTTGGCTGTGCGCCACCAAAGTCGAAGTGTTACTCAACTGCGCAGCATCCTTCGGGTTGGGCTTAAATGCCAGAGTTTAGTATGCCAGAGACACACAGAGCATTAAGAAAAAAGGGAAGTGTTAAATAAGGAGGTGTCGGTGTACATTGGTTTTGAATTCTTGAACATTGCAATGATTGGGAAAGACCGAGCGTGGCAAGAAATTCCATATTCGCGTAGTACGACTGAAGAACGAATCTCTGTACTTCACAGTACGGCCGAAGTTGGGCTCAAATCTTCTTCTTAGTTCTCTCCACCTCAGTTAGGGATGATTAGGGTCTTATGAAGGGGCATTTTAGTTTATTTTGAGATTTAACGGAAGAGGCGATTGGCAAGATTAATTCTTCGCATGTAGAAATGACTCCTAAAACTTCTTGCCTGGCATGCCGATATTGCCTCCACATGAGGGTTTCTTTTTCGAGATGTAAGGAGGCACTTTCCATTCAATCCTTTTTCTTGGAAAAACGTGGTGAAGTAGGTAATTAAGAAAATTTAAATAATTCGTTTAAAATACAATACAATACAATTTTAACAAGTTCGAAGTGTTAGCTCGAATTAAATTCCGAAAATGGGTTATGATCTCGTACTGAGAAACTGCATGCAAGGCGTTTATGTTTCTGCTACTAAAGGATGGTTAAATTTTAAGGGCCGATGTTGATTTTGAATAAAACACAAATTATTTAGGAAATTATTGTCATTTCTTTTTATTATGATAATATTGGTATGGCTCAGTTATGTATGGAACAAAATATCGGTCAAATAGCCGCCGCGACCTCGGCGGCACACCTCCATCCGATGATGCCGAATTATCTCATCCTTTAGCTCTTGAATTGTTGCTGGCTTATCGACGTACACCTTTTCTTTCAAATAACCCCAAAGAAAGAAGTCCAACGGTATCAAATCACATGATCTTTTCGGACAATTGACATCGCCACCACGTGAGATAACACGGCCATTGAATTTGTCGCGCAAAAGAGCCATTGTTTTGTTAGCTGTGTGGCAAGTGGCACCGTCCTGTTGGAAACCACATATCGTCCACATCCATATCTTCCAATTCGGGCCATAAACAGTAGTTCGTTATCATCTCACGATAGCAAACACTATTCACAGTAACTGCCTGACGGCCCGATGATGCCACTAGCCCATAAACCGCACCAAACAGTCACTCTTTGTGGGTGCATTTGTTTTTCGACAGTCACTCTTGGATTATCATTCGGCCAAATGCGGCAATTCTGCTTATTGACGAATCCACTGAGGTGAAAATGTGCCTCATTACTAAAGATGATTTTCTTCGAAAATTGATCATCCACTGTTGCCATGAAATCGCACTTAGAAATCATCCCACATTGAACGTATTATGGCTTTTAATTATTACCCTTACTCATTATTTTATTTAAATAAGTGTTGATGCTAAGATGATTAACCAGTACAAATATGTAATGATTTCTCTTCGTGTTTAATAGTATGATTTGTATTTACTAATACTAATAGAAAATATAGTTTATAACTCCTCGTAAAAGCACGCGGCTCTATGGCAGTTTTAGAGTGTATATTAAAGCTTTCAGCTGAAAAAACATACTTACAAGCAGGGCCGCCGCTACCGTATGTGCAAAATGTGCGGCGCACAAGGGCGCCAACGTCTAGGGGCGGAAAATTAAGAGATCGATCTAACTCAACCTATACAGCATACTCCAAAAGTTTTCCTTAAGCTATTGGAACTTGTTTACATTTGACCGTTCACTACGTAGTTCCCACACACAATCTACTACAAATTTTTATTCATATTTTGTTTGTGACTGTCGCCTCTCACACCAAATAACCTCTTCGATTGCATTCATGGTCTAAACTGCTTAACGGCCGAATTTAGGTCTGAGACGTGGGATGACGAAGATGATATTCCGCTTAGCTTACTTAGATGTAACAACAAAGACACCCAAGAAATCGAGATAATCTGGGAAAGGCTAACAGAAGGTCATTATAATGTTGAAGGCGAACATTGCAAATACTTTGTTGAAGTCGATGACGGCATCGTAGCCACTGAAATACCTGATAACGAGTCAATTTTGGAAGCAGAAGCTGATGATACTAATGACGGTGAAAATGGAGCTGAAGAAGAAGATGGAGCTGAAATAAAAGACTTTGAAATACCAGAAAAAAATTAAATTGAAAATGCAATTGGTACATTGCAATCTGCAATTGAAATAAAAGAAGAAATTCAAAATTGCTCTTTTAAAATAGAATCTTTTTTTAAAAAGGCGATCACTGAAGACACGGGGACTGTGATGACTGTGATGTCTAAAATTACAATTTTTTTTAAATACATAATTAAGTTGAAAAAATATTTTTTTATAATACATACGAGTAATTATAGATTAATGAGCGATAAAAGCAAGAAGCTTAGGTTTATTTATTTATTTTACTTGTTATTAAATTCAATAAATCATTAAAAAAAACTCTCTCTAACTCGAATATTTCTAAAATTCCCTCTAACTCGAACTAGTTTTAATATGCCGTGAAAGTTGGACTTAAAAGGAATCGACTGTATATTGATTTCAATTTTTTTTTGTTTAATTATAGAACGTAAAAATTTATCAAAATTCTCGGAGACATTTTCGACAAAAACGCGATTTTCAAAAACTTTTATTTACCAAGTTTAAAAAAAATTAAGCATGGGGTTTTCGAAATATTGATTTTCGAAAAAAAAAATTGAAATCCAAAAAAGTTTGGAAATTTTAATGCACAAGAATATTTTAAATTTTGGGCGCTTTAGCATAAAACAAATTATCAAAATCGGTTGTACCGATTCTTTAAATTTTTTGATTTTTGTTTAAATCTGTTGGCCATTGTTTAAAAAAAAATTATAAAATTTCGAAAAAAATCGTATTGCAGGTACAGTTATTTTTGGTCTTAAAAAAAAAGAAGAAAAATAAACGTGTGGGGATAAAATTTCGAGACCCACTTTTTTCGTCTTCGCTATCATCGTAATGTCAACTTTGATCAAAATCTCGAGTTCGATTTTTTTACGAATGCATAACTTGCCTTATAGTTCCTATAAGTCTCAAGTAAAAAGAGTAAATAATCTTAAAAGGATGCAAAAACTGTACATATATGCTATAATGACTACGTTCATTGTATAAATTTGGTGAAGCTCGGAACGCGACAACAACTATGCACGTTTGCTTAAATTTTTCAACTGCGAAATGGAGAATAAATAAAACTTTCACTTATTCAACGTAAATACCCCCGTGCACCCGAAACATAGGGCGGTAATTTAAGGTTCTTGCACAAGGGCGCATGAACACCCAGCGGCGGCACTGCTTACAAGCACTATTAAGGAACTAAAAAGTGCTCTCAAACTCAATGAATTAGCTGGAAGTGGGCTCCATGTTTGCTCTAAAGGTGCATATAGAGCGTGTTTTAGAATAAACGAGCTCTAAGATTAGCTCTGAAAGCGCTTTTCAAGCATTAATACAGCTAAAAATGTTTCTTGGGTGGTGTTTTCACATCTCCTACAGACCCGGTTTGCTCAAATTTTTACAAGATTTTTGCGATTGTACGCACATTTGGACGATTAAATTGACCGAAAAAATCACGAAGTGCATGATATGCATTTTGATTTGAACGCCCATTTTCATAATAAGCCTGAATAATTTTAACGCGTTGCTCGATTGTGTATCTTTCCATGGTTCAAATTCAGTTAGTCTGAAATTGAGAAATGTCAAATGAAATGAAGAAAAAAATACTTGACGTTTAGGTGTGGTTCACATTCAACATCGGCCCTTAAAATTTAAGTACCCTGAAGCTGTGATAAACGATCTAAGAGAAGAAAATCAACGAATCTTTTATGGAGGATAAACTTTTAACATTTATTGATGAAATTCATTTAATAAAAACAAACAGAGTAAATTGTATTATAACATCGCTTATCATATTGTTATTCAAGGAGTGATGCGATCAAACATTAATTTTCATTGTCCCAGAAGCTGACCGCTGGCGCTGTTCAAATCTGGTCTCAAGTACAAAAATCTGCTTGACCGGAAAATGAAAGAATTCTGATATACAACATTGTTATACTTAAAGAATTTGGATCCTTCTTTCGCTTTGAGAAAAGAAATCAAGGGGAAAAAGTTCGTATTAATTTCGTATGAAAATAAGAATTAAAAACTTCTGCAATACTCGTAGTTCCACCATCGCATCGGTTGTTTTTTCCTTGAATTTTGTTTTAGAACGGATTCAATAATTTTCCCAGTCCCCCAGAAAACCCAGTCTGCCAAGAAAAGCGTGTTCCAGGAAACATGTGAGTCAATAAAAACAATATACATATCTTCATGTATAGGTGTGTGAATTTTCAACAATATTACAAACCTGTTCGCACTTAAATCACTACTCCCTCAAGCAAAAAAAAAAAATAACTGCTGTTATAAGAAGCTTTTATGGTTTGTTTTTATTCTGTTAAATCAGGCGTAAGTCTATACCAAAGGAATCTCGTTCATTTTATGGGGGTGCGAATAGCCCTGTTAACACAACAATAATGGGTGTTATAAAACATCCTTATACTCTTGTGCCTTAAGCAACCCTTTTTCTGGTTCCATCTGTCGCGGTGATTTATATATGTACAAGAACATAATATATTTTTTCAAGTTTTGAAATATTGTTTGTTGTATAAAAAGTTTTACAAAAAACAGTTACTATAAACTTTTATAAAAAAAAAATGCATATAAACAATTACAACTGCTTTGAAGCTTTTAGAAACAGCACCTGACATAACCCGTTACAAAAAGTTTTTTTTTTTCGAAAACGGCACTAGCGATTTAATTAAAGATATCTGGACAACGTTGAATGTATGAAAGTTTTTTGTGTTCTACACTATGCTGTGTGATCGAAATAAAAAATGAATTAAAAAACATCTTTGGGTTTTGTTTGTTTTTATTCATTACTATTTATGCAAAATCTACCTATATTTTCTAGGTAATTTTCGATAACCTTTTCTTGAGTTTACATATACCGGCTATAATATAGGAGGTATTATTTCTAGGATGCTCTAAATTTTGTGGTTTGAGTTCCCATGAACATGACTCTAAACGACATCCCACACAAAAGAATTTAACAACGTAACATACCATGAATTTGACAATCCGTTGACATCACATTGCACAGTAGTTTGGGTTGTATGGAGACGACGTCATAATTCAATAACATTCGAACCACATGTCCGATTGTAAAGAAACTTTTAGATATGATATAACACATCGTAAGAAATCACTAAAGAAAATTTCAGCCCACTGACACGCCTACTTACACGGTTACATTTGTAGAATGTAGAATGTAAATGTAGAATTTCCCTAAGCGGACACGGTATTTTTTCCACACTAGGTATTAAGCCATTCAGAATTTATGTGGAATAGAAATGCTTTGTTGTGTCTACACTCCTTCAACTTAACATTTAATCGTTCACAAATATAAAAAATGTGAGATTTTAAGGAGTTATAGTTGAAATTTTCTCCGTTTGGAGAACTTTTATTAGGGATGGCGGTTATTCCCAATTAACCGGTTTTTAGTTTTTCCGGTTATTTTCCCTCTCGATTTAACCTGACGGTTTCAACCTGACAAAATAAGCGGTTTTTTCAATAACCGGTTTTCGGTTTTTTATGTACAAATTTTTTTTACGTTCATATCAAATAAACTACATATGTATAAGTACAAACAAACATGTATGTAGATAAGCTTTTTTCAGAAAAGAAAATCCTCTAGTTAAAGTGTTGTGTTACTTACATATTATTGCTTTAATAGAATTTTCAATATAATAAAATAAACTAGGTAGAACAAATATTATTATGTTGTTTGTTTTATTTAAAAAATATTAATTTACACAACTTTATTATTCAACGCGTTTCGGAAAATATTTTTTCCATTTAGTTTATTTTATTATATTGAAAATTCTATCAAAACCACGCAACTGGAGACGAAACAACAAAAATTATTATTGTTTTAATTGAGATGAAATAAATATAAGTTAAAAAAAATACAAGCATACCTAGTTAACACAAAATTAAAATTTTTTTTTCGAAAAATTCTTTTTTATTTAACGAGAAAATAGTCGACATTTTATTTTGAAAACTAATAAATAATAAATGTGTTCCTTTTATTGTTTTACAAGACTTTCATCACTTGGTCGGGAAATACGGTTACCTCAATGAATTAATTTTAAAAATTCAAAAAAAAAAGTTACATTCACACAATTATATACAAAACAAAACGGAATTTTGCGAAAGGGTATAGTTTAAAACGATTACACTTTCATACCATTACACTTAATTACTCTATAAAAGAAAAGATGGAAGTGGTGAATAACGTCGCATGTTGCAGTTCTTATGAGACAAGGAGATCCTGTTTCAAAGACGTTTTTTACACTTTTTTTATTTCTGTGGTACCAAAGTAAATAACCGGTTTCCCGGTTACTGGATTTTAGAAAAAACACCGGTTTTAACCGGTCCCTAAAGAAAATTAGTATAGAAAAAAGAAATCGTTATTGCTCAAAACCGTGAAACTAAAACATTAATTGTACTGGTTGTGGGTGATTAGATGTGCGAAGATAAAGTTTTTCTAAAAGCTGACTATTCGTTCTATATAACACAAGGACTGTTACCGCTATGTGTGGCTAATTACTATATTAAAACTTTATTTAAACATTGAACAAAATGACAAAAAACACTAAAATGGTACACGGTTACCATTAATTATAAACCAAACATCCAAATATTGACAAGGAATTAATAAAATACTCTAAATACCCTACTTTTGTAATTCCATTGCGAAAAAATTGCAATAATAAAACTTTTATTTAAAAAAATTCACTTCAAACTACTCATAATTATTTAAATTTATTTTCACAAAAAATTAAATATTTGGCACACTTTGAAAGCGAAAATAAAACAGATAACACGTGACATGTATGTCAAAATACTTGCAACGGTAAATATTGAACTATAATCTATTAGAAAAATACACTTGAAACAAAAAACAATTGCTTTCATTTTTTTTTATTTTTGTCGTACGGGCGAAACCACAGTGCATTGGAGAGAAAAAATAATGTGACCTTTGAACTTTGGACAGAGAAAATTGAAACGAAAATAGTCCAGTTCTAACATTCAAACGAATTGAACATAAATTACTTTTTCGACAAATTTGTGCCCAAAGATACATATCCTAACGAACATTTTCGAAAACGAACAAACACACAAGTTTTGAGAGTTTTTCTCTAATAACATCCGGGTTTGAAATTTTAAATCACTTGAAGATATGGGTAAATTTATCCGTCATGCAGCCTATTTCATTCGTTTAACGATATCTTAAAGTTTATGATCGGTCTTAAAATTATCGACAGAATTATTTTCTACAATAGGAATAAAATTATTTATGCTTCTGAAGTTTTTTCTGTAATGACAATTATTACGAATGATAAACTGCATCATTATGAGGCTGTAAAAATAAACTTGGTTCTCACAAAGCGCAGTTATTTTGGTTATGGATTTTTTTCTGTTTTATTGTTCGTTTCTACTTATAAATACACCAAAGTAGGTAATCAACTTTGAATTATTATACAGTTTATTAAAAGCTATAAATTTTAATTCATCAGTCATTTCCTTGCACAGAATTAAATTTAATAAACAAAACTATTTATTTATATACATGTATATATGTACGTAAACTTTGTTTTGACATACCTCCTCGTAAATATTATGTACCAAGATACCTCAAGTCATTAAAAATATATTGCCTGAGTCTTCATATACATACTCTCCATACTAATGTTTATATAACATATATAATACATTTATGTAAAAGAAAACAAATTAGCATTATCTCAACAAACATTATACAGACATCCATACATATTATTACACAAAAATGCACTTTTACATTAAAAGAAAAATCGAAAAACAACCATCAACTGCGATATAATGAAACGAATTAACTTATCAAATAAAAAGAAACTCAAACTGGAATTAAGTTGCATTGAATAATAAAAATAAGGAGAAAAACAATTAATTTAAAATTAACGACTTTCCGAATATAGCGAATGCAGTGTACCTACCTAAGTAGTTGTCTGAATTTTTTGCATAAACTTATAATTAACTGCAACTTTCTGAGCGCATTATTAGTGGTAATTGCAATGTAATTAGTTAGTATGGGGAATGTGTTATGGAAATTCATTGATTAATTATGCATTTGTTGTTTAATAAAGGTGTTCAAATATATAACAAAAAGAAAAAAACAAGTTTATTCAATTTGGATCGAAACGCCCATTACTACAATTTATTCCAAAATACCAAACTAGTGGACCTACATATGTGCATAATTAAAAATTCCCCTAGCTTTTTGTTTAAACACTGGCGAAAAATTAGGTTGTGCTTTTGGAGTTCATCAAATATTTTCTTGGAAACTGTTGGCAAACGGACGTTGCTGGTCCGGAATTTTCAACCTATTGATAAATTCAATCCAGAGATCTTTTGGAAGGGTAACACCATGTTAGTTGTTTCATCCTTAAAGCCTAGTACGCAGATCGCGCTAAATTTAATCTCCCACATTTTCCTCCAAACATCAGCTAAAATCCAAGGTAAATTTTGACATAAGAACTTTGTGGAGAATATGTCTAAATGAATTTTTTCAAAGATCTAAAAGAATTTGTTTTAAAGTATGATTTTTTAAGAATTATGAATGAGAACGAATGAGAGTTATGAATTATGAGTGATTTTTGTTGTCGAAAATCTTGTAAGACTCCCGTCACCAAATATTCTTCTAAATATTATTCCATTTCAAATTGAAATTGAAATTTAGCTCGAGAATAAATGTGCCAGACAATTATTTCGTGCGCTAAATTTTGACAGATAAATTATATACAGTTCAAAGAGAAATTTTGATTTTTTAGCTGGAGCAGCGTACCTCTCGGCTTAAATGCTTGACATAATTTTAGCTTGGCTAAATTTTGGAGAGAATTTTGTATGGGAGATAAAATTTAGCGCGATCTGCGTACTAGGCTTAAGAGTCAGATTTAACGACAAAATATGATGGTTTTTCGAAATAATGTTCGAACTTGGTGCATTTCCTTGTTTTCTATAACTATTTGGCAATTTTCACATTCATAAAAACTAATTTAAAAAATCCTACTATGTATGTATAACATATATGTATGAAAAGCAAAAAAAGAAAAGAGAATCAAAGGAGAATTCAAAATTCAAAATGTAATAATCTGTCAAACTAAAAAAGGGCATTTGAGATGAACTTTCCTGACTGTATTTTGCGAAATAAGGACATCTACCAACATTACATAAAAGTTGTTTTATTTTTAAAATTGCTAATTAATGGGTTTTTCCATTGGAAAATTCAGATTTCAACCTAAAAATAAATTTTATTTTCGTTCCTATTACGATTTCAAATTACTTTTTTGTTGTCATTTTATTCGCATCTGTTTCATTATTTCAAAGAATCTTTATTCTTTCTCTATTTTCTGGGGACTCTAAAGAATAGAATTCAATTTTGACAGTTAAAATAAATTAAAGAAACCGAAAATCAGGTTTGCAAAGAGACAGCATTATTTTGATTTGGTACAAGGAAGAGTTAATTTGCCGAAAAATTTAAACTTCCCAAATTGATTTTGAATCAAAAAATAAATGTAAAAATTCCCTTAATCAACTCTTTGATACCTAGTTGAAAATAAAAAATAAATTGATTTACTCTTGAAGTTTCTTTTTGTTGCTGATTTTTATTTCATATATGGAGTTTTGAAATTTCTATACAAAGCTTTTAACCTAATTTCGTGCAAACTTGGTTAGAATAGCTTTGGTCAAATAGGTCCATATTTCCAATCTACAAAAAAGGCGATCCTATGTCCTACAAAAAGTACAGAGGCATATCCCTGCTTAACGTTGCCTACAAGATCCTATCCGCCGTATTATGTAAGCGTGTAAAACCTTTCTGCAACATTATGATCGGCACGTACCATTGTGGCTTCAGGCCAGGCAGATCTACGATAAATCAAATGTTCGCATTAAATCAAATCCTGGAAAAGACGAAAGAATTTCAAGTCGAGACCCACCATCTTTTCATCGACTTCAATGCCGCATATGATAGCATAATTCGCCAAGAGCTTCTATTGGCGATGTCGGAACTCGGGATCCCGAAAAAACCGATCCAGCTATGCTGCATGACGTTACAAAATATGCGGTGCAACGTTAAAGCTCATCCGAGCTATTCCAGACGTGTACAGGCTTCAGACAAGGAGCAGATAGTGCGCAAGAGTGGCGTTAACTTGGAAGGCACTACCTTCAACAGGACTTCCCAACTGCTTGGCTACGCGGACGACATCGACATCATCGGCCGCTCCAAGCGAGCTGTGCTAGAAGCATTCACAGCTATTGATGAACAGGCGAAACGCGTTGCTCTTGAAGTGAATGAGGACAAACCAAAGTATATGCTATCAACAAACAAAGCCTCAGCTGTCCATCGCCTAGGACATAACGTCACTGTTGGTAGCAGTAATTTCGGTGTAGTCAAGGAGTTCACCTACCTCGGAATAGACATCAATCCCACGAACTACACCTTAGTGGAAATCCGACGAAGAATTACCCCTGCTACTTTGGTTTGGCCATTTGTTTGGGTTCAAAACTCCTTTCTCGAAAAACAAAGTGCACGCTATACAAAACACTAATTTTACCAGTTATACTCTACGGCGCCGAGTGCTGGATGATACTCGTAAGTAAAAAAGGGGAATTGATACTGGGCACTTTCGAGAGAAGAATTCTTCGGCGGATATTTGGTCCTATATGCGAAGAGGGCGAATGGAAAAGAAGATTCAATCGTGAATTATACGAGCTGTTCCAAGATGTGAATGTAGTCCAAAGAGGCAAAACACGTGGACTACACTGGCTGTGTCATCAAGCGAATGGGCAACAACGCTCCAGCCAAGAAAATCTTCGAATCCTAGCTCCCAGGTTCGAGACGACGAGGAAGACCGAACCTCCGCTACAGGGACCAGGCTGTTACAGACGCAAGAGCGCTTGGTCTCGACTTGGTTAGAGGGAGCTCGCGATTGATCGCAACCGATGGAAGACCGCAATTTCTCAGGCAGAGACCCTCCATGGATCAAGCGCCGGATAAGTAAGTAAGTAAGTTGGTTGAAATTATCTATCTTCGAAATAATAATTTGGTTGGAGTAGATTTCGAATAGAATTTAAAAACTTTCAACGAATTTTCCTTATTTACTCAAATAGAAACGGAATTAAAAAGTTAAAATTTTATAGTGAAGAGAGTGTTACCATAAGTGTAGACTTTCTGACGTTTTGATTGATTATTTTTTTTTCTTTTTCTTTCAAACTCCGTGTTAAATCCTTGTTCTAAAAATTCAGCACTTTGTGAAGAAATTATCAAGGATTTAATCGTTTTCTGGTCCTTGCAGTAGAATTATGCAAAAAATACTCAATAGAAAACAATTGTGTATTTAAAACTTCATTAACCCTTTTTCTCGAGGTGTCCCCTAAAATATACATATATATATAATATATAATCCTGCTTTCAGTGAGTAATTCAATATATGTACTTTATTCAATTAGTCTGATATATTTCACCAACATTAAAAAAAAAATAAAGTGGTTTATCCATTTCTTCCTGATTAAACCAGTGTTACATATCTATCTTGCTCAGAGATATTTTTAATACGAAAACGCCGATAAGGAAAAGCAAATTCAAATCTTTCCAGTTTTATCTATACATAAATATTTGTATATAAAAGAGAGCAAGTATAGAAAATTTTCTACCTAGCGCCAATCTTAAAAAAAGTCTTCACCGCAGTCATCATGCATTAATAAATCGCTCATCCTTTATGAAACTTGTCATGAGAATTTGTTTTATCTCCATTTGCCTGCGACATGTAATTCCGTA
Organism: Chrysotoxum bicinctum; assembly: GCA_911387755.1. Taxonomy (NCBI): domain Eukaryota; kingdom Metazoa; phylum Arthropoda; class Insecta; order Diptera; family Syrphidae; genus Chrysotoxum; species Chrysotoxum bicinctum. The sequence continues at coordinate 1,042,757 of OU426989.1, forward strand.
TAAATGTGTAGTTAGGAGAATATGGGGCATTTTGACACTCAGGAAGTTTCAAACAAATATTAAAAAAATGTAAAATACTTTTTAAAGAAGAATCTATATGTTTTGTATATCAATTATATTTGCTCATTTCTCAATTTAACTTAATTCTATGTTTTGATTTCTTTGTAAATTTAAACAAAAAATTAATGTATGCTACCATTTTAAACAACTTAAAATTAGTAAGCGATGTAACAGTTTAGAAAAAATACACATATGTATGTTTTTATGTTTTATGTATTTAAACAACAATTAGGTATTGATGACTACATTTGAAAGTTTTAGTTGTACATTTCTATTCTTTTGAATTTTGTATGGTATTAAAAAAATGAAAATTTAAGTTTGAAATTCATGTAAGTACAATCTTTAACTATAAAAAATATCAATAGTATTAAGAGTTCACGTTATTGTTATGCATAGCATTGTACTTACACATATGGTCATTAAAATAGGAACTCTTTTGGATCAAATAAAAAATGCAACAGTTGTTAAGTTATATAAATTTTTATTGGTTATGTTTTCAATGCAACATTAACAAAATTTAATAACGGCAATTTTTATATTTCCACCAAAAAAAGTGTTGCCACTTATAAAAAAAGGTAAAACATAGTCTTTGAAAGAACACAACGATTTTAGTTTAAAAAACATGGCAGTAAATTTAGTTTAAAAAATGGCAGTACCTATTTTAATGACCACATGTGTATATTGAAATATTGAGTTTGATTACGAAAAGTTATAGTCTCTTTAATGAATATTGAAATAAATATTTTAATATGCTTACGAACGTACCCCAATCTCCCCTATTGTTCCTCTGCTCTCAACTCTAAACGACATACTAAAATGCCATCTTAAAGACAATGTGTCTTCGTTAATTACTATTTACAATTCAAAAAATGAAAAAAAAAAAAATAATAAAAACATCATGCAAAGACGAGCAAAAAATCTGCGAGTTCACTACTTAATTCGACGAGTGTGGCAAGCGACCACGAAGAACTTCATCTTACAATTTATGTAATATAAATGTATAGGTTGTAGAATAATTTATAAAGAGAAAGATACAAAATAAAATAAAAAAATATATATTCTTAACAGAGATCTTTCTTGTTGCTTTGGATTTTCCACCACATCGCATTCATAGGATGTGAGAACGGACGCGAGGACGAGTTAGAGGTACGAGAAACGGCAATGCTTCTGGAGCTAAAGCTGGACAAAAAGAACGAAACTCTTAAGCGCAGTAATTATGCTGTTCGCTAATGGGAAGCAATGTGTCACATACGTTAGGCGGCAGTGACAGTCGCTTAAGTGACATGTTGACTGCCAGATGAGACAAATTTATGAGGGCGACAGCAAGAGCAGGGGAATAGCGTAGAGTTAGTGCAGCTTTTAGACTTGCGTGGGATCCATGATTATAACGAACGAATTCTTGAGGTTTTGCATTTAAATCAAAAAACCAGCAACAAGATATTGAGTCAGGCTCGTTTTAATTATCTGATAATCTTTTTCCTTTTAAAAAATTCACATGCCCCGGCAAATTTTAAATTCAATTTATGTAATTAAAGAAAACATTTTAATCCAGTAGTTTTATTTTTATTCTAGTTTTTTTTTTGTTTATATTATTGTATAGATCAACGAAATGTACAAGGAAAATGTTGTTTTCGTTTGTGTAAACAAGAATCGTGTTAAAAAAAACAACAACATTATAATCGGCTTTAATGGGCGGGGGCGCGACTTTGTGCTAGTTAACAAAATCTCGCGCCCCTATCGGTTAATAGTTTAGCAATTCTAATGAGCATGGTGTTAATAAAAAGAAAAACAGATAGGGGAAGTCATAATTGAGTGCTAAACAAGATATAGTTCAATTTTGTTTGCGATTATTTAAACAAAATTAAATGCATTGCCCGGTCGCACATACTTGTTCGTTTAAATCTATAGTTACGTTGAAAATCGATTTAAAAATCCTTACCTTAAACCCTTAACCACAGTATTTGGAAAAAATATCGATACAACTATCCGTATACCTATGAAAGTTAATACCGTAACGTCAATTTTCTCATGATATCCACAGTTCTGCGTTGGCAGCCACCATCTTTTCCTAAAGTCCTAACAAAAAGATTTTATTTTTAATATTTTGTTGAGCTAATAGTCTTTGCAGCTAGGCTCATTAATTTTCAATATTACCATGTAATTTTAATTACCTGTGAATAAAATATAATAATAATAAATTAATATTTTGCTTTATTTGTGGTCTGTCTGTGGTTGGTTAAAAAAAGCTCTGTGATTTATAATACATATAAGATATAAGAAACTTTTAGTAAAAATGTAAGCTGTCAAAAAAATTTTTAAATTTCGTTTAAATCAGGTCATTTCTTCTTTTTCTTTTCATTTTAAAGCTGTGTTTATACGTTGATATTTATTCTCGATGTACATATGTACCTACTTTGTTTCTTGGCGTTTTTTTTTAAGCTCAGAGTAGAGAACTGAGCTGTCAAAGATCTGTGTTTCTTTTTTAGCTCAGACAATCAGAGCGCTCAGGTTGTGTTTCTTTTTTCAATCAGAGCTTACTTAGCGCGCTCTATGAGCTCAGAACAACATGACCGAGCAGATAGTAAAAAGCTGAGTGTGGATACAGCCACTTTTTTTCGTGTGATATGACAGAGGCAGACGGCGAAAAAAAAACAAACAAGCAAATAAAAATGGAGATTGACAGTTCTTGTTTTATATTATAAAACTACTGTGGAAACAATTTCACTTCTGTTTTGCTGTAGAGGACAATGGAAGCATACAAAATGTCATGTACAGTATGAATGAGAGATGGATTAGACGCGTTGCTGCGCTTTTGACATTTAATCAAATTAATGAATTGAAGACGCGTTATTTTGTTTTTGACATCGGAGGTATGTATGTATGTCCGATTTAACCATTGTAACCATGATATAAAAATCTTACTTTCTGTAGAAATCGGAGAAAATTTTGTTCCAATCGGATTCGATAGTATGGCTCAATATCTTGTTCCCACATATATAATCCATGAACATGAAAAATAGCGTGAAATTTGTCTTCGAAATTGTTAAAGAGTTTCATTTTGGGCTTTTCTACCACACTTCATCCAACCTAATCTATTTTTTGTTACCATAAAATGCCAATTTCCAAAGTGTTTTGATATCTATTTTGTTGTTAAGAACGAAGGTATTAAAAAAACCGATGTCGATGTCGAATTCCATACATACAGCTATGGACAAAGAAATAGCACACTAATTACAAAAATCATGATTTGAATTTACCGTTATGCGGAATGCGTCTGATGATTTTTTTTATTATGTTGTGTAGACAAACTGATGATAACAAATAAAACCTAAAATTACCGTAATATTGTTAAGATTCTCTTGCACTCACCTATTCATACTTTTTTACTCTGGACAAAGTAATAGCACATTATAATTTTAACCATTAAATCTTTATTTCGCGTTTGAAAGTTGTGAAAGAAAGTGCTATATTTTAATTTTTATCATTAAATCAACAAATATTGAAAACAAAATGGGCAAAAAAGTTCACTGTGCTCCGGAAAACAGAAAAATTATTTTTGATCTTCACCGAGATGAAAAAAATACTTCCCAAATATCCAAAATCCTCAACTGTTCTCGTAAAATGGTGTATAAAGTAATTTATTTGGTAAGACGAAATCAAAACTTAAGCTTTGAGAATAAATTACGCCGCCCGCCCCTTCGTAAAACATCAATACGAGTGGATAGAGCGATATCAAGAAAATGCAAGTGTGACCCTTTTAAATCATCTCGTACCATTATGGCTGAAATAAACGAAGAATTCGGTTTGAACGTCTCAAGCAGACTCATAAGAAGAACACTTAATGATGTAAAGCTATGGGCGCGTGAGCAGAAAAAAACCGTTGCTGTCAAAAAAAAAAACATCAGAGATCGCCTTACATTTGCTAAAAAACATCAAAACAAAAACATATTGTTTTGGAAGAGAGTCCTTTGGAGCGATGAATCAAAGGTTAACCGTATTGGTTCTGATGGCAAAACGTTTGTCCATCGACCCAAGTGCGAAGCCTACAACCCGAAGTATACCTTGAAGACGGTAAAACACGGAGGAGGAAATTCGATGTTTTGGGGTGCATTTTCCTGGTATGGAGTGGGCCCATTGGTTAGGATTGATTGAAGAATGGACAAATTCTCGTATCTTAATATACTAAAGGACACCATGGAACCATATTCCTTTGAGTTCATACCAGTAAATTGGCCAGCTCAAAGTCCCGATCTTAACCCAATAGAACACCTATGGTATGATGTTAAGGTAAAAATTGGGAAAACAAAATATAAAAATTTTGAACGATCTTTGGGAAGGAATACAAAATGCTTGGTACTCAATACCGCAAAGTAGATGTCAAGCGTTGGTTGAGCTTACCACGGAGGTGCCAAGCAACTTTAAAAAATCATGGTCAACCAACCAAGTATTAACATGGCAGTACCAACTTATTAAAAATTTTAAGAACTTTTCGTCCAAAAAAGTTTTCTAGAATGATTATAACAGGTGTGCTATTTCTTTGTCCACAAATAATATGCTCATCACTTAAAAATAAATTGTTTAAAAATTGATTTAAAATTAATTAAGTTCTAATTAATTAATTTAATTGATCCTTATAAGTCAGTTCATGTAATAAAATAAGAACTAAAGTAAGTCTTTAAGTTCAAAAATCGAAAATAAATTTAATTTTACTAAGAAAAATGATAAGTGTGCTATTTCTTTGCCCATAGCTGTATACCTACAAATGTTCTGAAAACCAATAGTAAAATTATCGAGATATCTTAAATGGTTTCAATATTATCTACAATTCAATTTAGCAACATTTAAAGCCTCAACATTTCAAAATTTCAAATTCACTTATGTTGGTTTGAATTTTCTGAAAAAAAAACATGGCTACTGTTAAAATATATGAAATATCAACTCAAGTGAGTTTTGAATTCAATCTTTTTGGTGAGATTTGGTTTAGCATATTTGTTTCATTCGTTCTAGTATTATCGGTTTCAATTTGGAACTCAGACAATTAACTTTTTCTTTAATACTAAAACGCCTACGGGCCCAGTTAATATTTCTTAAAACTCCCATATATAGTTGTTGATTCTTAAAAATGTTTTATAATCGTGTAATAGTATTAATTGACGTAGCCAACCCAAAACCCAGACATTCGACTTATTGGTACCCCTTTTCTATGGGCTGGCGACATCATCCTTCAGAACCTGCTCATTTTAATAACATACAAAATGAAATCTGAACAAGGGCATTTTTTGAAATACTTTACTTTTTGCAGTATCAAACAACGATACATATGTATATTGTGTACCTATCTGAGACGAATATTGTTAAGGCCGAAGGTCTTGCATCGTGGCTTTTTTGTGAAAAGTAAATATTAACATTATCCATCCATCTGTTTTAGTTTCTTTTTGCAAGAGTTCTGCTGAACCACTCCAACATCAACACCCAATTTAATATTTGTTTTCACAAAATGTCAAAAATTGAAAACACTAGTGTCAAGATTTGAGTACCTGACATGTAACAGGTATACACAAACAAATTTCCACTGTGGTGTTGTTTCGTTTCCAAATATTTACTCGATAAACACAAAGTCGAGACTCCCTTGTGTTTACGACATAAACCATGCAAAGTAATCTCCGCACTCCACTTGTACCAGCATATTGGATGATGGGTGCTAACTGAAATGTTTTCTAAATTCTGTAAAAAGAGCCCTGCGATTTGAATAGAACCACTGTTATCGCAGACATTCGATGGCGGAAGAAATACCTTCGAATCACAATAAATTTATATTCATTTAAGCTGTGTGTTTTGTTGCTCTTAGAATAAATATGTGCTTTTCAAAGGGCTCCACTGTGGGGCCAGCCAGGCCACCCGCTCGTAGAGATATTACTCTGACTCTGGGGTACACTTCAAACGAATTTTCACAGCAAAGGAATGTGATTTCACACTTTGCCACAATTAATTAATTGCCACAACCATTACTGAGCGAACTGACGACGACGATGATGGTAGTGCATAAAAACAAAGGCGAAACGAATTAATTTAGAGTGTTGTATTTTTTTTGTTCTAAAAATAAGTTTTTATTCGTCTGATAATGATGAAGTTTATCTTTTAGGATTATTCTGACTTGCTTTATATTTGGTTAAGTCTTGGGTTCATGAAAAAACACTATATACGTTGTTAACAAGGTCGAAAGTAACATTGTTTTTTTGTCTGAAAATGTAATCGATTTCAGTTCAGTAGTCCATATTTTGGGGACTTAATGACTTTTCGGGGCTTAATACTTTCGTCAAAGTTGAAATTCAAAGATTTTAGTTATCATTTGGTCTTGAATTTAAATAATTTACAAAAAATTTATAAAATATAAGAATTTTCCAGAATCATAGCTTTATCAAAACTGTTTCACATTTATTGCTTTAATCCTAAACTGACGTAAACTGAGCAAGTGCGAGTGACCAAGGTGGACATATTACAATCCGCCGTGTCAATACAAAAGAACGACTGGATGGATTTAGAATAACACATTAAGTAAGTGAAACTTTTGTGCATGACATGTTATCTGTGTCCAACCAATTGTTTATGGCATCCACTTCCATCACACAAGACTCGAAAAGGGGTTTTATTAAATTAGAAAATTTATAAGATTGAAAATTCACATCTAATGTAGGGTGCAGCGGCGGAAAAGAATGGAAACACGCTCATCAGTGCTCAAGTAAATGAAGATGTCATAAATGGGAGCGAATTGAATTTCTGGAGTGTGTGTGTTCTGTTCGTCATACATAATTATTATCATCATCGTCGTCTATTCTATCAAAAGCGGTAAGTGGAAACTGTTTGTGGCAGTTGATGTTAAGGCAGAGAGACGAGTTTTGCTTTGAAATAAATTAAAAGATGAGTGTAATTCTTGAGAGTGGTTTTAATTTTAAGGACGTTTTTGTAACTTGATTTCCATAACTTAATGGAGACATATTTATATACATAAGTATATATACAATATCATGTGTCCTATAAGTTTATGTTTTTTTATTTTAAAGCTTGTATCATAAAAAGTTAAGAGATAGAACCACACATATTGCCTGCTCATTCTACTAAATAGAACTTTCTTCCGAACTCAGATCTTTTTACTGAAATATTCGAAAGCTCTAAATTAAAAAAAAGCTGCACAATTTTATACATTTTTATCACAAGAAGGTTGGTCTTACCTAAATAATTGTTTCAATTTTAACTCTTTGGTCTTTGAATTTAATAATGAATTGCTTGATATTTTTTTCTTTTTTTTTTATTAAAAAGCCCCATATTTGCCATTGTGTATGGAATATGACATCGTACAAATGCCCGTCTCGGCTTCTTACCGTGGCACGGATCTGAGTGGTCCAATTTTCAATGACTCTTCAGCATAGATCCGGCTGAATTTGAGCGATGGCTTGTGTTATCTTCATCTTAATAGCATCGGTCGATTGTTGTTTATTCGCGTAGACCTGTGATTTCAGGAAACCCCACAAGTAAAAGTCTAGCGGGTTCAAATTGCATCACATTGGTGGCCAATGCATGTCACCTCTGCGAGAAATACATAGTATCAATCCTGGCGTCCGCTGTTTGGCACATAGTGCCATTCTGCTGGAACCATCCATTCGTCTAGGTTCATATGGTTCAATTTGAGCCAAAAGAAATTGGTTATTATCATTCTGTAGCGCTCGCCATAGAAGAAGACCACCTCACCAACATCGTTTTTGAAAAAGTACGACCCATTGCAGCCGCCGCCGGCCTAAAATCAATATCAAAAGGTAACTTTTTGAGGATGCATTGTCACCTGAATCTCGTGTGGGTTGGTGTCGTTTCATATACGAAAATTTTGATTGTTAACACAGCCATTTATCTAAAAATGCACCTCATCGCTAATGATGATTTTTCGGACAAAATTTGAGTTCCTGTGTCATTTGGATCTTGTACGGGTGTAGGCCCAAGCCGCGACGAAAAATTCGGCAAGTTGAAGTCTCCGAAAGACCAAGTTCTTGTTCACGGCGAGGAATCGCTAGGATCGCGGCGATGTTCTCAGCGGATCTTGCATTTTCTTTTAAGGTGAGGAATGACTGATTGATTACCAAATCGGCCACCAAGCGTTAAAGAATCGACTGGGAAGAGCCACCATGTCTCTCGTAAAATGGTCGTAACGCGCGAAATTAACGATAATTTAGAAAAAAGTTTTATTCTTTGGACGTGTTGTTCAATCGTGTTACTGGCCATGCTGATTTGACATAAGTATCTGAATACTAAACAACAAATTTGACAGATGGGCACAAGTCGTCAAAATCTACCCGTGCCAATTAAAAAACCCCTTATATAAGTACGAAGAGAATAATTTGGCTTCTGCGACCTTCAGTTGATGGAAAAGAGAATAATTTCGGTTTCTTCTTGCCCTTCTCTCTAAAATCTGAAAGAAAAAAACACAAAATCGTTAAAAAACTTTGAAAACTATTTTGATGTCATTATAGTGCTTCAAGGATTTCGATAATTTGTTAAGACTTTATTAAAGTTTCTTTATATTTTGTCACAACTCTTTTATTTGTGATTTAATGTTTTTAGGTATAAGCGTGCGTATAAGTCAAATGAAATGCATATTTTAAAATTCAGGGTAAAACTTAAGTAACAACTATAAGACTCAAGTTTTCAAATTTAGATATCTTTAAATGCATTAAGGTATGAAACAAAACACTCCATCAGAGTCCAGACGCAACCACTCAAATATAACCATAATCATCATACAAAATGCATTGCACGCATAAGTGGATAAGAGGCAATCATTCAATTATCGTAGTCGGATTCCGATGACTACTTCGCAACATGAATCCCACAGAAAAATAAAAAAATAAATAAGCCAAACAAAAATTATATAAAAATATAGTAGATACTTAATGAAATTAAATTAATATAATTGGATTCGTTCATTGTCATTTGCAGTTAATTTCAGATGAAACGCATCTGAATGCCTTGTAATAACCTCTCATCGCCGCATAATTTGCATTTTGTGGTCGTCCAATACCGAAAATACGTGTTCAGCATATAAATCTCACAATCAGGCCTCATGAACCGATGATGATGATGATGAGGTTGAGGGAGGAAAAAATGTTTACACGAAATATATCACTTTGCCACAATTTACTCTACAAAGCGTTTTCATTCGATTTGCACTTATCTGCACTTTACACTGCACTTACTCCATCGAAGTGCATCTATCGGATATTACCTGTATCTACATGGAACCTGAGAGGTAAGGCGCACCGCAATGACCAATTGTGCATCAACATGGAAATTATTTTCATACTACATACTATATAAATGAAATTTCATCCCTACGATCCAGGCCGGATATAATATGTGAGGTACAAAAGCGGACATAAAACAATCCAGGGATGACTTAAATACGAGTATTGGAAAACAGAATACATGCTGGAAAAAGAGACTGTTGTGTAATATTCAGCAAACAAACCGTCTTTGTTTTTCAATTTAACTATAGGGTTTTTGCTTAACTTTTATAAAAATGGTTTAGTATCCCTTGGCGTGGTGATTAATGGGCAGCCAATTCGCACTTGTAGGTATATGTACCTCCTAAAACCTCTATCTTTTGGGCATCCTGTGTTGTTTGAAATAAAATACACAACTGGATCACACAACATGTTCTTATGTTCAAGCAGCTTGGAATTTCAGATATAGAAAAATCATTGACTATGTGTCGAGATATTGAACTTTCAAAAATCCAAAAAAAAAATACTTACAAAAATTAATATTAATTAATTTATAATTAATGCAAGTCTGCATTATTTCTGGGACATTTTTTAACTTTCTTCATTTTTGTATCCAATTAATTTAATTAATTGTTTTTATGTAGTTTCGAATTAAAAAAATGTGCGAAGCATTGTTCTGAGGAAGACTGCCGTTTGATCTTGCAACTCTTACGAAATTATTGCAAACGCACTCTATCGTTTTCCGTATGTTGTTGCCAGATCACTAAGGGAGGGCCAAAACAATAGGACGTCCATAGAAAACGTGACCTATTCTCCACAGAATAATGGTAATACAGGCTGTTAAGTATCCATTTTCAACATCCACCTTAAGGGGGAAATACAATTATTAAGAGGCCAATAATCAAGAATTTTTTAATATTTTTTTTTAACTCGAAATTTTTTTTTAAGTTGACTTATCTTCTGACTTTTACAACATATTAAAGCTACAAATTTATATTTTTATTTATTTTTTTTTCATAGAAGCATGTCAGATTTATAGGCCTTCGAAAACATTAGGGTCGAAGTCGAAGGTGAGGTATCGATCTGCGTGCATTCTGGAGGCCACAATTTTTGTCTGCCATAGTCCTGGAAAAAATCACCTAGTAACTGATGCTATAATTTCTATTTGAACTAAAAAAAATGAAGAAAAATGGAGAAATTAAAAATTGGCACCGATTTATCGAAAAATGTCGAAAAATCGATGGGAAATTTACTTACTTTTTTTTAAAGTCCAATCACAAATATTTTTAGTTCAAAGAGAACTTAAGAACTTTTTGAGTTATCGTGCACACAAATTTCAAAAATGCTGTTTTGAGAAAAACGCGTTCAAAGTTTCAATTGCTGAAAAATTATGTTTACCTAAACCCTATCGCAAATCTGTGAAAAGATTTAAATAAAAAAATAAGTTTAAGGTAAGAAAACCACAAATTCGGAGGCACTCTAGAAAGAAAACAAAGAACAATGGTATAAAACACCTGTAAAAACATGTCAAAAACTTAGACTTATATCAAGAAGACGTAAAGGAGTTATTAAGCACAAAATCCACGCAACCAAGCACTGAAGTCTAGAAGTAATTCATTTACCCACGTTTTTGATAAAGTTGAATTTAAACTTGTTTTGTGCTTTGTCCGTTGGAAAGATTCACTACTAGCAAAAACGCATCTGAAAATTTCACTATGTGCCCTATTATGACTCGCGAGTCGAACGATCTGGCGAATTACTTTGGTCGTGGTATTATTACAGTAAAACCTGCTTAAGAGAAACGGCAAAATGTCACAGTCTTTCTTTCACTTAAACGAACCCCGCTTAGGTAAAAAATAATTTCACTTAAGCGGAGTTCGGATAAGTGAAAAAAAATTTCATCTAAGCGGATTTAAAAATTCCATTAAGCGGAGATTTAATGCTAGAAACAATATTGTTTTTATCTTTTGGACTTGCCTTGAAAGAAGTTAAATAAAACAACGATTAAATAACACAAAAATAATTTATTGAAAAACGAAAACTAACAAATTTTTGTTCTGTTCGATTCAATTTTTTTTTTACTTAAGAGAGTTTTTTCAATGAAAAATATTAAAAATTAACTGAAAATATGTTTCAGTTATCCGGGTTTTTCGCTTAAGCGAGTTTCACTTAAGCGGAGTGTTTTAAGGGAAATTGGTCGGAATCGGAAAATACTTGGGGTCGAAAAAAGTGTTTCAGGTAAGCATGTTTTTCTCTTAAGCGGGTTTTACTGATAGCGAACTACAACGATCGCCTTTGAAAACAATTATGTCAACCTCAAAAAGTGAATATGTAATACCACCGAATGTCAACTTAGTGAAATTTCAAATTCAATAAAAATACTTGTTCTTGTTGACTGTTGAAAAAATTAAATACATAAATAAAATAAAAGATGATTAGTAGTAGTGGTGATTTGTTTTTGGAAGATGAGGATGAAAACGATAGAGATGTGAAAACTGAGAAGAAGTTAACGAGATAGCTCCAACCCATTTTAAGTTCCAGATAATTTGTTAGAACAAAATAATATTTTTCAGTTCAACTAATTTATTGTTGTTTTAAGTTTTTTGACCAAAGCAGAAAAAAGTGGATCTTGTGCCTCCGTTTGGTTTTTTTTTTCGGAGTAGCTTCGCTCGTTCATCGTCAACACTTCTCTTGCGATGGTCTGTTCCCATCCTCTTATGAGGATGCGGTAGCTGACGGCATTGTCGACGTTTACTTCACTTTCAACATGCAACACTTCAGGAGGGCGCAATCAAATGTATTTCCCGAAGGCAATATGATGAGTAACCCATCCAGTCTTTTCCAAACGAGACAAAGAAAACTGCCCACAAGGTCCTGTCTTTTGTCTGTCTTGTAGGTTTCTAATTTTTTTTAAATTTTAATTTTTAGTCAAACCGAACTTTTGAAGATAATTTTGAATAATGCATTTCTGGAATAATTTTTGTTTACATACTTAACGCCAATGTTTTCTTTCGCGATGAGTTGGTCCTAAGGAGTTAGAACAAAAGCAAACCTATACCAATATTTATTTTGTTTGGTTTTCTTATGTTTGAAGATCCAAACGATTCCACACCTTTGGACATGTCGGGGTTTGCTTCTATAAGCTCAACAATCTTTGAAAATGTGCTATTGTATGTTCTTTTTATGATATTATGATTATGTCAGTCAACTTTTGAAAAAGTCAACAAAAATAAAATATTTTCTACGATTTTATCAAACAAAATTATAGAAAATGAAGTTTCCAATTGTACATTGACATACATTTGTATGTATGTGCATATGTATGTACGTACCATAATGCAATATATATGTAGTTTAAATTTCACTTTAAGAAAATACAAGTAATTGTTAATGTTAGTTCATCAATACCTCACAGCTATACAATCTTACACACATAAAATTAAAAGCACTTGCCAATGAAAACAATCACATAATAAAAGTCTCAATTAAAAATACTAAATTCCAATTAAAATGATTTCCAATGCTTTACTTATATCACAATTCTTATTACACCACATGCACTCTCAAAAGTTTCCTAATTTTCAATTCATACAACAAAAACACCAACAGAAAACCAAGGACCACTTCAACTCCAAGAAGTCCCAATTAATCATGAAAACCACTTGGACAATAATCAACGACATTAATTATAACTGTTGAGATGAAATCATACCCCGTTAACTACTGCAGTACTGTAAATGCAATGTAAATACAAAACTTGTTATTGAGAAGGAGAAATGCAAACACAATACAATTTTAATCACGATAACCTTTTGCAATTACCTACTGCTGATGGTGGTGCTGTTGCTGCCTCCATTGCATGTTCAACTTAAACATTCTACCAGCGCTATTGAGTCCAATGCTAAAGTACAGTGTGCTATGGTCTCTTATAAAAGTTCAATTAATTAGTGTAAAATTCACTGCAATTGTGTAAACGAAGTAAATACTCTAATTAAAGAAGCTCGTTCAGTTAATTAATTGACAGATAGTGTTTTATCAGAAAGAGCAAAATAAAACAAGACAAAAAAAAAAAATGAACAACAATAACGAAATCATAAACAGTAGTTCAATGCAAACTTTGAATTCGAAGCGCGGTTTATTGCACTTTGCTCTCAAAAGTCAAGCATTTGACCACTTTATCAACTAGGAGTTGAAGAGCAGTGTGTGCAAAGCTCTCTATAGATTATAAAAATTAAGCCATCGCCAGAATGACGTGTACTGATAAAAACAAACAGAGCCAAAGGTGTATTATTATAGAGGAAACACATTTCTTATGACTCATTAAAGAATTCTGTCTTATATTGAGTGTTCAGTTAAGGGATTGCTATAATTCAAGTAAAAGTTTCATCTTATAACAAACACGCACTGGCGCAAAATTTTAAACATTTGAAACCTGCTCTAAATCAATTTTAGAATGGGAGTCGACTCTAAATATTGTAAATATTTTCTTTCTTCGTGACCTTTTATTTAATTAAATAATGTTTATCCTCAAGTGGGCTTTAGGTCAATATTTTGTTTAGTTTTTTTATGTTGTGACGTTTCGGGTGTGGTTACACCCTTCTTCAGACAACTTTAAAAATTACAAATATTTTTTATTTGTTTGTTCTTTTTTGGTTTCCGTGTTTTTTTCAAAAAGTTTAAAAGATGTTTTAAATCTTTTTCTTTTTGTTTTATATATCTTACGAGTATCTCTTTTGTTTTTTATTTTTTGAAAATTCAAATAATTAAACATCATTTTGTTTAAAACAAATTTTCAAACAAATTAAAAAATAAAAAACAAAAGAGATACTCGTAAGATATATAAAACAAAAAGAAAAAGATTTAAAACATCTTTTAAACTTTTTGAAAAAAACACGGAAACCAAAAAAGAACAAACAAATAAAAAATATTTGTAATTTTTAAAGTTGTCTGAAGAAGGGTGTAACCACACCCGAAACGTCACAACATAAAAAAACTAAACAAAATATTGACCTAAAGCCCACTTGAGGATAAACTTTATCTAAATATTGTATATAAAACGAGAACCTACTCTTTTTTTTTAATTTTAAAGGACATAAACTAAGTATGCTTTAAAGTTAAAGAGCTCGCCTAACTTTAACAGCAGCAAATAGCTAGTTTATCTTTTAAAAGTATACTTTATCCATATTGACCATGGTCATTTCATACCAAAGCAAATCGAAGTAAAAATGTTTACTGATGTTTTATTCGATTTTTTTAAAAAAAATGTGTTTTGTAAATAGACTCAATCACTGAATATTAGAAATTCGAAACAATCGTACAAAAGTGCTCTACGATCAAAAAACCTGTACATACATAATGTTATGTATGCATGCCGAGACGAGTATAGCCTAATGAATTTACACTTTGCAACAATAAAATTCAGTTTTTATGCTGTGAATTAGCGATATAAATAAACTTCATTTCCATCTAAAATAATGTAAAAAACTTATAAACAATCAAAATCTGTTCGGAGGTATACTAGATAAACATAATAAAATGTACTTTTTTCGGCGAAAAATTATTTGATTTGAAGTTGTCTGTTCTTTTTATTATTTGTTATGTGTAGCTGTGTTTGAGTTCTTTATCTGTCAAATTAAGAGTTGTTCAACGTACATTCACTTAGGTTCTGTTGGTAAACCCACATTTGTTAGAAGAGTTGTCTAACGTGTTTAAAATTATGAAAAAGTTAGACAAAGTCTCCTAAAAGACTGAGTTAATTAGAGCCGGTTTTATTTCTTAAACGAGAACTGTTTAAAATTTTGCGCTACTTTCTTAAACAAGAATCAATTCAGACGAAATACAACCCCTGTCTAACTTTGCTACGAATAAAGCTAAAAAATTCAACCTGTACAATTTAGTTCTAAAAAGAGAATCACAACTCTCCAATTGCTGTACTTACCTACATATGAAATTACACAACCTTTAAATTTGACAGTAATGGAGATAATTAATTATGAGTGGCTTTGTAGTTTTAGATTCTAGCGGAAGTAGAATGTGGTGGATATAGCTTGAATTGGCTGGGTAATAAATTTAGTCAATGCGAACTCCAAAAAAAGTTTAAATAATTCTGAAATTTAGTTTGTTTATTTTCTATTTGTGTAAAAAGGATCTAATAGGGGTGAAAAAAAAATGGTCGTTACAACTTCATAAAAACTTCATTGCCTAACAGCTGTGAACCAGAACAGAACATAAATTCTAGCAACAAAAAAAGGTTTACCAAAACAACACATTCCGGCAAATAAATCTTATTCCAGTTCTACGGAAGCAAAAGGAACACACCACCTGACATTCGACATACAAGTGTTTAAGCGTTTGTCGGCAGTTTTGCTCCACTTGAACTTCATCCCCTTTTTGTGTGATTCCTGTTAGCTGCCTCGATGTCTCTCTGTTGAAGCGTATTGGTAATAAATACCAATCAATGGCACATGTCAACCCCGACACGAGGAATACCAACAAAAATTAAACGATCCAAATATGATTTAAGTGTTTTCGCAATAAATTTTCAAGCACCTATACAAATACAATCACCACATGCCCAAATTGTACCTGTCAAGTTGATATGGTCAATAGCTATGGATAAGACATATGTGGGGCTTATTATTGTTATGCAAAGTGTACTGACAAAAGAACACTTTACGGACGTCATATGCAATACACACAGTTGACAAATCGTGTTATGTCAAATAATTTTAAATGCTTAAACTCAACAGACGAGTTGTGTTTTTTTTTTTTCGAAAGTCAACCTGACATTCTATCAAGGCACATTGCAAAGGTAAAATTTTGAGGAAGATTTAAATAGAGTGATGAATAGAAAAAGAATGAATTCCGTTTCAAAACGGTATGAGAATTGTACCGTTATTGTATGGTATAACTTGAAAATGGAGCAATTATTCGAAAATTACAGGGTGGCACACGGCAGACGGATGGATTTAAAAAAAAATAATAAAACGGAAACTGTTTAAAAGTGATCAATATTTATAATAATTGTTCCTATATACATACATAATAAATGAAAAATTTTACTTAAATCAGTTTTTAATAATGTATCCGCCAAATAGCATCCCTGTAGAAATTCCGATTCAGGCAAAAAAAATTCTGATTCATGGTCAGGGGGGAACGTGAGGAAGTCACAGCTCGATCATTTTCTTTTACAAAAGTAAAGATCGATGATATTGCACACCACACAGTCACTCGGAGTGTAGGGACCTCTGGTTGAGCTCCCGGGAAGTCGTCTCACACCAGTAGAACATATTTAGCTTATTAACGCATGCACTGAGGTGCCTCTTGGAAGAAGAAAATGATAGCTTATCGAGGCAACGCAGAAAGCATTATCGCAATTCTTGGACAACAAACATCTTATGCAGGTGTAAACGTAACGTTTCGTTTAATAGAACGTGCCAGGGGCACCCTTTTATTTTCGAAGTGAACGCCTGGGTGTTTGTTCAAATGTAGTTCGTTCTCGATATTTTCTGTGGTAGAGACCATTCTCTGAGGCCCACTTCTTATTGTAGATACATTTACAGTCATTTTGAAGGTATAAACCAATGTAAGAATTCAATTTCGCATTAGATAATAATAAATAAATAATAAATAATAAAATATGCTTGCACAGGACAGATAAACACTCCATCTTGGCGATTGAAATTAAGTGCATATACGTAAAATTTCCCGTCCCCTATTTAAATTGACCCCACATTAAAAAATCTACCACCGTATAAGAAAGGAAAGTTATGACCGATTCCAATCCATAAGAAATCGGAAGTCCATTACGCTTGGTCGTGGATGTATATATCCAGTTAAAAGAGATATTTTACTATTTAACAAAAATAGGGACTGGCTGAAATTATGTAATAACGAACTTAAATAAAAAAAATTACAGAGTAACAAATGGAAAATAATTCATTTTCTAAAAAGGGTACGTGAAATTCAATAAAGGTCCCAAGATATATATGGTTTTGAATTTAAACAAGTAATCAAATACATATAAACAAAAACGAATTTAAAATAAACTTAGGTATCCTTATGTAACCAGATTATGCACTGGTGGTAGAGGTCAAGAGCGTTTATTTTAATGTTCTCCCCTGTAATCCACATTTCTTATTAATAATTTTATAATTTTGTCCGTTTTGAGAAGGACTTCATAGTACTCAATCGCAGGCCCGGATTAAAGAAAATGGGGGCCCAGGGCTATTTCAAATTTTGGGCCCCCTAAAATATATAAAACCCAAGCAAGCCAACCCCTCATAACCCAGAGCGTCCTAAACCCCAAGCAAGCCAACCCCCAATTACCCGGGGCGCTAGGAGTCCACGCTCTCAGAGACGATGCGTCGAGGAGTTGACGCACCGAAAATCCAAGAAGCTATCCCCCAAGGGCTCCAACCCCCCCTAAGATTAAGAATTTTTCATACCCGGGGCTAATTATTTATCAGGGACTCCTCTTTTTAACGTTTTTGATGAATTAAATGTGTTCAATTCGTCATCGCAAATAAGAAATCGTAAGCCCAAAAGCGTTAAACCCACATAACCCAATTCGTAATTAACCCAAAAACTTTGAACTCAAAACCGTCAGACCCTTTCTTTTTAATTATTCAAAATTCTAAAAATTAAAAGTAACAAATTATGTAATAATTAGGATTTATTAGATTGAATGAGTAAGTATACCTATAAATAATAGATACGCGTAAAGTTGAATTTTGCACACGGGAGCGTTTCGGAAAATTCAACTTTACGTACGTTGTGTCGAAAAATACGATTCAATACTTCTGCGGCAAAATTTTTATCACCATTTTTCGCTTGTTAAACTCAAAACGGACTCGTGGAAATTAACAATTCTAAATTTTACCACACTATTATCGAAATGTACTCTTACGCTCAATTCGCACATCTCTCTTAATCAAGAATATATAAGGTACTCGAGATAATTAGTCGAGCATATTTCCACACTTCGCAAAAAAAGATACGAGGTATAGAATTCAATTTGTTTTTCAATCTGGCAACCCTTTGCTGAATTGTGCTGAATGGATTTAATATTTTTTGAGTTTACAGTTTTGGGTTAATAGGCTATGTGGGTTTGACTTTTTGGAGATACTAGCGAGTTGAGCTATGTGGGTTTAAAGTTTATGGGATTAATTTAAAGTTGGGATATATGGGTTTAACGTTTTTGGGGTATACAGCTTTCGAGTTTGAATTTTGTGGGGTCAGCTAATTTTGGTTTTTATTTTTGGGGTTTATTAGATTGTACAGTTTGAATATCGCGGTTTTACGGCCTAAATTTCTTAATGGGATGGGGCCCTCGTTTCCGCGTGGCCCGGGGCTTTAGTCCCCCCTAGCCCCCTATTAATCCGGGCCTGCTCAATCGTTTAGACAACAAATCTGCCGATTGTAGTCTCAGGTTTTCCCACTGCAATTCTTACAAATGGATGTACTCTTCAATAAATTTTCTTTATTCAAATCGTACTAACCGTTTCAGAGAAACTAAGATACATATAAGCAAAGTGAGCGCATTCAAATAAAAGTACTTCCATAATTTATTTTCTGCTTTAATTTCATCTAATTCGAGACTAGGAAGGTAAATATCAACCAAAATATGACGAACAGAATAGAATATCCACATTGCAGACGAGACGAGACAACGTGACATTGCTTTAAAGCTCTTCCTATTGCGCGACGAATAGATGTACTCGTAAATATTACAAATGATAAAGAAATAACATTAATGTTGGTCTTTTCTTAAAGAATCTTAGAATATCTATGTATATAAGACAAATCTTTTTATTTGCTTTTTTTAGTGAGTACTAAACAAATATTTAAATATAAAAATTAGTTAAAATGTCTTCACGCAACATCTTTAACTATCTATTTTAATCAATTTTGAGCTCTTCAAATATTTACATTTTTTGGAGCAACCCTTGTTTGACATTTTGTTAAAAAGTTTATTTTTTCAAATGATATTTTTCGTTCAAGCATTTGATTTTTTTTTAATTTGTAACAAAATAAACAATTAATCTCCACTTTATACAGTAATTATTCAGAAAAAAAATCTGACCGATAATGACTTTCATCTGCCAATATTAACCGGTTCGGAAATTACCATTGTCTTTCCACGCCACAACAGTCACGTTCCACGAGCTGCGTTTAACGTAATTAATTCCCGTAATGCGTTAGTAAATAAAATTCTCCATTCACCTCCACTTCACCTATACCTATAATATCTGAAGCCAGCAGTAAGCTGGCTGTGAACAAAAACTGAAACAAAAAAAAAATCACAAATTCCGCCAAACTGGAGTTCATCCATTGCACGTTATCTACAATATGCAAAATAAATTAATTACCAATTATCGCCCCCATCATTAAATAATGTACGTGCGCTGCTACAGAAGAGGCAGAGGTAAAAGCAAAAGCAGCAGAAGCAGCGGTTGCAGTATGCATATTATTGCATTCTGCTGCACTGCTTTAATGTTCGCACACAAATACAGATAAACATATATAACATATCTCGTTTCTCGTTGCACTTTACGTAACTATGGATGTGCCTCGCGGTGCCGGCAGAGGGCAGCAGCTGATGGTGCGTGTTGTGCATTTTATGCGAACACGAAAAGTGTTCAACAGTCTGTCAGAATCGTGCCGAGAGGGGTTGATGAGGTCGTCCGCCGTTACCGTCGCCTCGCCGCTGCTGCTGGCACGATTTGATGTTATTACGCACGAACCTATCGATGTGCAAACAGGACATGTGAAAGGACACACGATGTACGAGTACGCCATATGCCTACGATTACAAATTTGTGTGTGTGTTTTGAAATAATTAAATTTTTGAAAATACGACACCTCGTGTTTGTCATCTGAAACTCACCACTAATTAGTGTCATTAAATACGCTAGGCAGAGGCGCAGAGCACATCAGCAACGTTCCAGAGTGAAAAAACCACCGAATAAATACCGCTTTGCATACATTTCCGCCTCCTTTCGCAATGCCACTGTGTGTTGTAGGATATACTTTCACTCCATTTTGGTATATCACCAACGTTTGATGTTTTCGAGATGATGGTGGTGGTGGTTATGGAGCCTCTTTCTGCTTGCACTGGCAGATGACTGTGAAAATATTCCCCGTCAGCATCGTTCGCCAACATACCAAAGGATGGTGTCATTCAGTTATCCTTAATTCGGTTACTGCGGATCCTGCAACATTTTACCCAGTGGCCACAAATGTTGTTTCTATGGTTGGGAGGACTCGTTTCCGCCTAAACGCACATGTGAGATGTGTGTTTTTGAAAGGGTTTTGCAATGGAATTGGATTGTGGGATGTGATGTTGTTTTTGCTTTAGCCGTTTCCAGTTCTATTTCTCATCGTCGGCGTTGTCGTCCGCGCTGATTTAACGCTAAATTATGTGATTTGTTGCTATGCATACATTTTGACAAACTCCACTCCATCCATTCTATCCATCAGCTAGAATCTTGTAAGGGATCACAAGACAATTAAATAGAAAACAGAGTAGAAACGAAAAAAAAAAATAACTTAAAAAAATGTCCCCCAAAAATACCTACCATTCTATGTGTGTCGGCTTTGTTATGTGACCCCTGAACTGTACTATACCCCTCGAGCAACAACATAAACAAAAGAAAACTTTAGACAAAGGCAGAGAAAATTGGCCATGGCCAAGTTAGGGGTGAGGCTAGTCACAACGCGCATTGAAACGTGCGGAAAATTCAAATTACTTGTATATTAATTTTTTTCGCAGAGTATATCTTTTTCTATTTTTTTATTAAAATTAAAATGCCGTTCTAGGGCTTCAGTTGTTTTTTTCTAGTTTTTCTATTTTATTCCCATTTCCATAAGCTTAAATGGTTTCTGATTTGAATTTAACTGCATGATGAATGACCAAGACCAACGGCCGACCCTGTTTAATATGAACGAGGGTACAGCCCACACGAACCGGTCGGTGTAGTTACATGGCCGGAGTAAGTCGTAAAATAAGCCAAGGAAGACATAGTTTGTATGCGTGAGATAAATTAAATTCCTTTGCTTTGAGGTGTAATTCTATCACGATTTAACCTCATTGACATCTATTGGTATGCCCCACTTTCACCGTTTTTAGCAGTAATTTTTCCTTAAATTTGATCTAAGGGATGAAAATAAATTGTCGACTGTCAAAATTTTAAAAGTAAACGCACAACATGTCAAAATGTGTAAATTTTACATTTCTAGACGAAGAGGAAGATCTGAAAATCGTTTTGAATAGCACAAAACAGTACAAAATAGTTATAATGCTTTGAGGAAACCTTCTAACTTTCTAACCTAAATTTCGAAGCCCCTATTTTGAAAATAATAAATGTTTGCAGTGACATTGGATTCAGAATCCCTAAGTTATTCAGTGATTTTGAGGAATGATTTTGTGCTCCGAAATTTAGGCGAGAAAGCTCTGTGTCCGTGTATGATGATAACCAAATTGTTGTTCTGAATTCAAAAAACATCATGAATTCTCTATACATAAATTTTCAGTAAGTTTGAGTTCAGGGCCTTAGACTTCTGGCTATGGATAGTCCGGCACTAATGTTTCCTTGTTTTTTCTTGAGTTTTGTTTACACTGACTGGAGTACAAAACTTCTTTGGTGTGTTATAAAAAATAATTAAATCTGACAATTAAATGATTTTTTGCTGTTATTTAAAACAAAAGTCAACGTCGGTGCCATACAACGGGTTATTCGTTTCGTTTGGTTTACGTGTCTATGATATGTGAGATGGAGCATTTCTTTTTACGAAGTGTCCTTTTCTTCTAATTAAGTACAATCAATATTCAGATTTGTCGTGCTTGTCAAGTTGTACCCAGCCATAGCCGGTGGAAAGTGGAAAATTGACGGGTTCTTGCTACGAGAAAATTACCGGTAAACACGAAAACCACCGGAAACTAGTTACGAGAAATTGCCGCAAAACTGTCGCATAGACGAAATTTATGATGAGTTTAAATTGTTACTTTTTCTTCGACTTCCAGGTATAAAATATGTATTTTTTGTAATACATGAACTGAATGTTCATAACTTGAAATATTATTTATGTAGGTTTATGCTGATGTTTGCTTCGAGTCATGCACATTTGCTGTTGGCATAAATATTTTTATGTGACTCAGATGAAATTTCATTAGAGATTTTTGGTGTTCAGAGGTTCGACCTTCATTTTAATGTTTCAAGCTTAGTTTTGAATTTATGGTATTTCGTTATTGGCATCAATATTTCATTATTATACAATTTGAAAATTGATAATAATCAGCAAGAAAATAATGCTTGTTTGAATATGAGAAAATAAAATAAAAGTACCAGTTAACCCTAATTATAGCTCCAAAAAGTGTTATAATTAAGTATTCTGTTTCTACTTATTATTATGAAAAAATGTCTTGCTCTAACGTCACATTTTACTACTCTTCTACTACTTTTCGTTCTTGTAGTGTATTATTGTATTTCTGTTTGTCTTTTTATGACTCGGGTCATTAGTTTCTTCGTTGAGTGAACTAGATATTTGTCCAGTGGAACTAAATTCGCTTCTGTGTAGATGCTCGTTCCTGTAGTGTTTCTGTCGTTGATGGTCGAAGTAGACTCCAGTGCAGATCCTCAGTATCTTCCTTTCGAATAGTTGAAGTTCCTTCATAGCTGTCTTCGAGATGGAAAACCATACTGGGAAGGAATAGCTGATCACTGGTCGCAGGTGCTGCTTGCAGATCAATATCTTTGTCAGTTGGCTAAGACCTGATCATCTTTTCAGCAATGGGTGCAAACGGCTGAAGGCCCAACTGGCCTTTTTCAGAACATTTCTTGAGTGCAGGTTAAACCTTAGCAACTCGTTGAAGTGCGCTCCCAGGTACTTGACATATGGCTTTGTCACTATAGAGGATCAGTCAGGGAGTTTGAGGACCAGATTTTTGCAAATTGTTGCGGTGCGAATGCCTCTACCAGTTGAAGGTCTCCTGAAGCAGACGAGTTCCGATTTGGAAGTGTTGATTCGGATGCCCCATTTCTGGTAGAATTGGAAGTGTCTGTTAATGTGGGTTTCTGCTTTTTGGACAGCGATTAGTGGTGATATTGATGTGGCGTAGGTGAGCGAGTCATCAGCATAGATAAGGTTCTCGCATCCAATTGGTGAAGGTTGGTCTGAAGTCATCAAGTTGTAGAGGAAGGGGCCTTGTTTTAAGCATTGTGCGACTCCGGCTCTGATGGTCTTCATGTTTGACTTGCAGTTATCTACTTGAACGAAAAATTTCCTGAAAGATAGGAAAGAAAAGAGTATTTTTTATTAATGGCGGAGGTACTTGCATAAGATGAAGTTTGTGAATTAGGCCATCTGTCCACACGCTATCGAATGCTTTCTCGACATTCAGAAAACATCCCACGATGACACGATTACTGTTGGGGGCTGTGGTGATATCGTGTTGGAATTTTACTAGCGGATGCAAGGTTGAGTGTTTTTCTCGAAACCCGAATTGAATGTCAGGGATGATTGAATTTTTACAGCAGAATTTTTTCAGTCTTCGTAAGATTAATTCTACTAGTAATTTGCTGATGTTGTTGAGAAGTGATATTGGCCTGTAGTTGGAAATTTAGATGGAAGCACCTTTCTTCGGAATTGGCACAATCTTCGCTGTTTTCCACTTCTGGGGGAAGTAACAGTTGTTGATGCAGTTGTTTAATATGATTGTGAGGAAAATCATTACCGCATGTGGCAGCCTTTTCAGGATGTAGTACCATCTGGTCCAGCAGACTTTTTTGGCTTAGAATTGCCGATGATTTTTACAACCTCCTCTAGATTGCATAAATGTGGACTATCGGTGGGATCATTGGCAGCAAAACAATATATGGAAACTCGTTGACCCAGACAGAAACACCAACTTGCAACATTATCAAAAAGTAAGGCATGGCCACAATCCTTTAGACGTGCAAAGTTATCATTTGAGAATAATGCACAATAGGCCATAGAACATGGTCGAGGAAACCTCTAAGCAATGGGAGGTGCTCTTATTATTCTTGCTGGTGATCTCCACCAAACTTTGCCTATTATTCTGCGAACAATACCTACAGATGAGCTGAAGGCTAGCTTGAAACCACATCATATCTTTCAATTCGAGTCGAGAAAATAACAACCTTTGAACATCAAAATTTGCAAAATTATTATTGATCGCGCGACGAATGAGATTTTGCCGGATTAACTGTGGGAACGTTAAATTTCGGTTATGATGTCAACAAGCTCGATGAGCAAATTCAATTGAAACTGCCCGAAGAAACACTCAAATGGTTCAAATCACCCGGAATAGAGCTGCACGTATTAGAATTCAAGGATGGAACAACGGTAATGCTTATTCGCAACTTGTCTTAAATGCGTCAAATTTTTAAAAAGAAACTAGACTGATCACTTAATTGAGGCAACAATCATCGGCGGCGAATTCAGAAGCGAAGACTTATCGATGATTTCCAACGATCCAACAAAATTCACCATTGGAATTCGAGCGGCTGCAGTTGGCTTTGCTATTACCATTAACAAAGAACAAGACCAATCGTTGGATTGCTGGGGCCAAATTACCGCATCAGTTATCGAGTAATACGTGACTGAATTATGTGAGTTTGGCATTACCGCTTACGTTATCGAGCAATAAATTACTCCAATTTGACATTTTCATTCGATCACTGATGGGACTCACTCACTCGTCACTGAAGCGGTAATTCGGCCCCTGTCTTAAATTTGCAAAATGTATGTTTTTCACAAGGCCAATTTTATGTGGGTTGCTACCGAGTTGACACACCGAAAAATGTGTACGTTCTTACTCTAAATTAAGAACATTGGCGAACAGTTTAAAACAGCATAGTGTTAAGTTACCACTACTACTGATACTGAAACTACTTACAAATTTGCTAAATTTAAAGTAGTTTCCTAACTCTTGCTATTTTTTGAACAATTTGCAACTAATATCGTGCTAAAGTTAAGACAGTGTCAGTTCGTGCAAAAAACAAAGGAAACAGAGCTTTTTTGAAGTTTGTAAATGTCAAAGAGTCATATGAAGTTAGCACGATACTGAAAAAATTGATTTGCTATTTTGATGATTTTAACTTTAATAAAATGTTAGAGAAAATATGATGCTGAACTCAGTTAAAATTTTCAAAATTGTCGTTTGAACCAAGTATAATACTAAAACAGTTTTAAAAAGGATGTTATAATGGCTCGTAGAGAGCCTTAACCTAGTGACTTACAACTCTCAACCATTCCTGTGTGAGTGTTACCAGGAATGGCGAGGACCTACAATTTTCTATCGATTCCGAAAGTCTAATGAACTGTACTTCTCATGACATGAGACACTCTTAGAGGATTTGTTAATTATTCGCAAGAGGCAGTACACCCCTGCAGCGGCTGAGAATCGAACCTATGAGGTCAAGACCTTCTGCATGACAGTCCAATGGACTAACCACTATGACGAGGGGTAAAACAGTTTAAAGAACGTAATGATTCGACAAACAAATTTCGCCATTGTCTATCCGCTGTCCTTAAGCTGAATTATTAAAAGAAATATAATTTCTGATTTTTTTTTCTTGGGTGTATAGCATGGTACTGTTCCTATAGATATCTGCTAAAACTTCGTCACTCCACTGCCCAACAAATTTAGAACAACAAATTAATAACTTAACGTTATATTATGTATGTCAGATTGTATCCGCAGTCAGTTTTGTGTATCAAACTAAATGCCTCCTTCCAATTCAATTCTTTCTCAAAACCTATTGGCAATTCCAGAATTGTGTGTGAAAATATAGTATAACTAATCAAAAGAGTCATTTAGTTATTGGTATCTACATATATGTATGTAGTTATAAATTCACTGGAGAGGCAGTCAATATTTTTCGAGCTTTTCGAATTCCCCCTATTAACATTCGCATTAAATCATAGCAAATGTAATAGACCGGGAGGTAGCGTTACTTTTATGACCGTTCTTTTGTTTTGACAAACATGTCATATTTAAATAAAATTTTTGAAAATCTTTAATATATGTATAATTGGAAGCTTTGTTTCTGTCTTGATTTTTTTAAAGTTGTTTTTTATTTTTTTTTTTTGTAATAAAGCGGAGGCAAGAACTTTTAAGTATATTGTTTGTGTGGTTCAATTATTCGAAATTTATTTATTTGAAAACTGTGTCCATTTAGATTAGCCTTTTATCATTTTCGACCTTTGTTTAAAATTATTTTTTTTTATTTTACAAACATTGGCATTTCATCCCAGTCATTTCACTTGGAACCATCAGGGCCGTCATCATGAAAAACGAAAACGATCGAACAATATTGTTTTCAATGTACCTGTCGTTATTTGTCTTTGCTGATATGATAGAGATAGCCCTATCAATAACAATTTTCCAATTCTGAACTCCAAATATATTGTTACGAGTATAATGTCGGTTAGGAAAAGTTAATGATACTACGTTTTTTTTTTTTTTTTTTTTTATAATCTACACGCGCTCAAGGGATTATGATTACCCTTTAAGTGTTTGAACACAGCGCGGGCGTGAAGTTAAGGAAGAGAAAGAAGGATAGGAAAGATGTGTGGCACGATGTTCTGAGACTGAAGGTTGTTGTCTCAGATATTTTATCTCCAGGGATGGCGGCTGAACTAAAGCGGAGAATGCCGTGTCTTATTTCTATGTCGCTTATAATTCACATTATTTTATTCGTGTTCATCCTTGTTGGGCATACTAGTTTTACTCAATTACATGTTGTTAGTGTTATGCCTGAACAACATATAATGAGTAAACCAGCAGCCCATTGATGACAATTTTAGAAGGTTTTTAATGGAATTAAAACGACATAGACGACGGCAGGGATCGAACCTGTGATCATGAGGTTCACAGGCGAGCACACATCCATCGCGCCACGGCCACCCCCACGTTGTAAGAACGTCTTAACAATAGGTGCAATAACTAATTAGATGTATCTAGTTATCACTCTAAGTCGACGATTTGAATCTAAAGTATAGTTGACTCACGTTTTTCACATATTTAAACTAGCTAAGCCTGAATTAAAAATCGACTAGAAATAAGTTATTTGACGACAAGTGATGTCGTGATCTCCACAGTCAATCTATGACGTTCTGTGTAGTGCGTCAACTTAACTGATCGTATTTGTTGATCAGTAGTTCAATATTAGATATTTTGTTTTTGTGCAGAAAATTGTGAATATTTATTTTTCGCTGTATGAGCTTTGAGCATTATTCAACATATTTCAAGGTTGACCAAAAAACATCAATCCATTGTCATCACCACGTGACGCATAGATAAACTTAAACTCGCATTAACTTAAAATGGATCAACTAAAAGAAGTCGTAAATAGACCCGAATATTTGAGTTTTCAAAGGCACATCAAAGTGTGTATCGAAAAATGGGACTTAATGCTCCTTTTTTGGACAGAGTTGACTGTGTCTATTATTTGGATGAGCATATTTAAAATAAAAATGAACAAAATCCTCAGTTTTTGTTTGAATGCATATGAAACTGACACAAGGATTAAAGGTTTCTTTTCATCATAGAAGTATGGGTTGTTTAATTTCAAAAACTAAAGTTTTTATATTTTATTTGGAACTCTACATCTCGGACTACAGCACTGCATCATTGTCTCTGTCTCTCTTAGAGTAATAGCGTTACTGATGTTGGGCAATCTGGTCCCAATTAAAAACCGATCCTCTACGTTCCAGCTTTTACCTATGTAGTTGATACATGGATGACAATTGTGATTTGTCCTCTCCCCTCTTCGCATTTCTGCGGTTCTCTTTTGTATGTTCCACTTAAAAATACTGTCAAGTCGAACGCTTCACGTGTCATTTTTACTTGAGTGCGTTTATTCAAAAAACGTCACGATAATAATATTTTCCGCCCTCTTCTTCCAACCTAAGAACTGAGAATAAAAGAGAATCAATGAAAATATGTATGTACATATATAAACTATAAACCAGAGCTGTAATTTTAAGTCATTGAAGCATGTGTAATTAGCTGACAAGTGAAGATTGTATATTCATTCAATAGTAAAGTAATTAATTCGACTTGGTCTATTTTCGTTTGAAATTAATTCTCATTTAAACTGTCAATTACATGTCATAAGCATTTTATTAAAAAAAAACCTATTGTGTTAAAGGCAAAAATAATTTCTCGAATAATTTTCGGTTGGTTAGATTTTATTTTATAACAATTTTGTTGTTGTCTTTTTCACTGGAATCCAATCAGGTTCGTGACGAATTATTTGAATTAATTTTTATATCGGTAAAATGTAACCCAAATCTTATCAAATTTTCACATTTAAATCGTAATATAATTAAGTGTTTACGGCAGCAGCCTGTAAACAAAAAGTTTCTGGGTCCTGCTAGTCTTTTATATTAAATTTTCAATCATCTTTGTAATATACAATGTATGTATGCAAATATGTATAGGGCTTTGTTATAAGCGACCGATGTGGACGGTTTGTCGGCTTTATTCTTTGAGTTAATTGCATTTTATACGGAAAAAAATGCAAATTATCAATTTATTACCAAAAAATTGAGCGCGAAGGGATACGATCCACGTGGGATCTCGGCAACACTCTCTTTTACCGCGTCAACCAGTTCATTGAAACGTCTTGGGCGTTGATGAACCCATGTCGAACTTTTGACGATCTCCCATTGTCCCAGGCTTAACGAAATTCAACACCAAACGACGATTGTTTTGTCATAAGGTGCTTGTGTAGTTATGACTTACGCATGTTCAGTTAACACAACTGAGCGACTATTTTCAACGCACAGAGACATTAGTTCGACGCGTTGTTTTTAAATTGAAGAGCTGGCGAACAAAAGCCGACTTCTCCAATGAATTTTTGTTATCTACTAAGAGATGTACAAAGCTAACGATTATTTTAGTTCAAAAAGTGTTTTTGTATGTTTGTTTATTCTGAATAGCTTAGAACCGTTTTTTATCGACAATTCCTCAAGTAAATTTTAACTAGAGCTTTAAAGCACGTAAATATAACAGGAAAAATTTATATTTTATTAATACATTTTTTTTTGTTATTTTTCAATTTGATTTGTGTTCGGAATGTGGTTGACAAATAATATTCTTATCCGTTAGTTTAGCTTTTTTTAATTTGTACAATATTAAACTAAAAACGGTCATTTTACTATCCAAGTAAGGATAGTTATCTTTAGTTTTAGATATTTATCCTTTGATTTCGTGCAAACGGCTCTAATCAAATGACATTTATAGCTGTTTATAACACAGCACTGTTTTGTTGGAACGGCCGGGACAATATTATAATATAAGCCTTTTGTTTTGGTTAAGCTTGACTCAAGAATTTCGCTATTAGACCTATATGTATATTAAATGTGAAGTTATTATAAAGTGTTTTTCATACTGAAATACAACATAATCAATGCCATTGGTAAATTTCACCCTGATTTATGCGCTAGAGTTATAGAAAATTGAAAGTTTCGGATGTTCCAGCCGACAAATAGGCGGTGGACATTTGACTGATGTTATATTTCATATATTATGGTATAGTTGGCAAGGTCATGCTTTGAGTGATTGATGACAAATTTCGATTCTCCTTCTACATGTCTAAGTACATTTACATATAGTGGTGCATATGTACTCGTAGTTCTGAATATAACAAAGAAACATAAATATCTTTGGCTTATAAGAAAAACTGACTAACAGTCATGATTTGTATTTATAATAATTATAAAAATAATTTTTATGGAAAGTAGGGGAAGATGGCCTAAAATGGCCCACCAAGGTAAAATGACCTCCTTGCTAAAAATTGTAGAATCGAACAGAACTATAGAAGGTTTTGGTAACACAATTCTTTAGTTTATCTGGCATCACTGATATAAACGAAATATTAGCAGCTTTAAGCTTTTGTTTGAAATTTTACAGGTCAAACTGTCTCTAGCCATCTACAAAAGTAGAACCAATAAAATGTTGTAAAAAGTTTGTTGACAAAAAAAAAATATAAAAAACATTCAATTTTGGAGAAAACAGTAAATACATGTAGTATTAAGTATTTCTTATTAATTTACTGAAATTAGTTGGCCTATAACTATTTCAGTGTGTTCGGAATTAAGACTTAAATAAAAGAACCCTAAATGGGCAAAATGGCCTACTAAGCACTCGCCTAAAATGCATAGTGTGCCATTTTATACTTACCCTTACATTTTCATTTTCTTTATATTGAAAATGGTTGGAAAATATAAACGATGTACAGAGAGACAGTCCTGGACTGATAATGTATTAACAAAAGCCCTAAATGCCGTCCAAAAATAAGTACATTTGTGATATTTGCAATAATTGAGTATTATTATAATTTCTACTTTTCCTTATTTTGTTTTAAGTGAAGTTGTTTTAAATGAAATGTTGTTTTTATTTTTTTTTGTTGAGTATTGTTTATGTTTATTTTACTTTGAGCTATGATTTGCTTAAAATAAAGTTTTAATTAAATTGAAAATGGTTTTTGGCTTACTTGCCTAATTGGTTTACTTGCAAGGGTAAAATGGCATACCAGTATGTCATTTTAACCGGACAATTTTGATCGTTGGAATTTGAAGAATTTTTGAAAATTAAATATGTACTTTAAATACTTTTTGAAACTTTTTAAACTCGTTAAGCAAAAAAATGTAAGCGTTATTCATTTAGCTTTGAAAAGAATTTAACATTTAAGTTTAAATGTCACATTTTTGCGAGATATGACACATTCCTTAGGGGGTGCCATTTAAGGCCACCGCTAAAGTAAAATGGTAAGAAGAAATTATAAAATATCAGATAGACTGTTGTTACAGAATTTTATACTTTCTTACTATACTTGCTATAAATTTTGTTTTTCTAAACCGACCATCCCTTTTTAAATATCCTGAAAAGGAATGAGAATCAAAAAGAACACAAATTTTTCCGAATCCTTTATTAATATTGTACGTACTATACATATGTTATGTACATAATATTCAATGTTAGTATTGACAATCCATAAATGATTTGTTCTATTGATTCTCAATCTTTAAAAAGACATTTTACAAATTGATTCTTCTAGCTTTAGCTTTGCGTTGAGGGAAATTGCGATTCGCGGTTTATTATTCAAATTTTTGTTTCCAGTTTCTGACGCCTGCTGAGGACAGTCTTTTACCTGATTGCAAATAATGTGGTGTATGTGCGTGCCAAGTTTTTTCGATAATATACACTGAGTTCTTCGTTCATGGATTTTATTTTTTCATTGAAAGTTCTAGTTGATATAGAGAATTTTTACTTGTTCTATAGAGCAGGCATTGGTTTCGCGTATAATAAAAAATATCAATATTAAGATGATGAAAAGGTTTTCATTTGTTTTTCTTTGTCTCTGTGCGTAAATACGCTATGTGTCAAGGTACGAGTATATATCGATCTAGAAGCTAAAACGGATTCATGGATTTGCTTTAAAACTGGAATATAGCATTTCTATATGATTCCCTAGATTGAAATATTATTATTTTATCTCATCTAAAACAGCGTAGCTTTTGTACAACGATTTTGTCATTTAAAAAAAAAAAATTTTTGTTAACAAAATTTCCCTAATTTTTTGTTATTGTATATTTTTGGATTTATATGAGGAAATCCAGCGTACTTTAGGATTTTAGGTCACTAGCAGATATAGAAATATAGTTCATTAAAATAGTTGTTATTGGTGTAATTTTTTAAATAGAAATTTAATAATTTAATTTGTCCCTTTCAATGTTTTTTTTTTTATTTCAAAACTTTGTAACTTTTTGATGCAATGTTTGATCCACCTGAAAATTGAAATAATTATTGTAGTTACTTGACTAAGTGTAATCTATTTTGATATTTGGGTGTGCCACTAATAATTTTGAAATGGTGAACTAAGAAAAATACGTCCCTCGCTCATTTTGAAAATTAGATCGTTACACTTTTCTTTTCATAACTTTTTGATGCATTTGTATATCGTAATAAAATTCTAAGTATATGCAAAAATTAAGAAATTCAGCCCAGAAAAGTTAATGTGTCTCAAAAATTTACAAACTTATCGAGGAATTAAAAAAATGTTCGACAGCGTAATTTTTATTTTAGATGTAGAAAATTAAAGAGCACACTCAAAAAAAGCTTAGAAATGCCTAGAAACATGAAGTTATCCAGAGAGTGAGTGCTGAAAAAGTAACTGTATTAAGTATCATTTTTTATTCCACTAAATAGATTATTTAAAATGAATTTTTATTTTAAACGAAAATTGATAAAAAATTTAACTTATTTCATCTACGTTTCTCGGACTTTTATTTTATTATTTTATAATTTTAAACACTAAATTGATGTATAAGTTATGAAATAAGGGTATATAATAAAAATAACTTAAACATACAAAATAGTGAACAGTTCCCAAAAAAATGGTCGATGAACTTCTCGTAAGTTTTTTACGATTTGAAAAAAACTGGAGGGTGGTGGACCAATTTTAACTTGAAATTCAAATTCAGCGCGTCAAAATATGTAAGGATATGTAGGTTCGGTTTTTGAAATTAACTACTTTTTTATTTTTTTTTGTGCACCTGTGTAGAAACTCGACATATTTTTATCAATTAATTTTTGATGCATTGATGAATTTTAGTAACGCGACTTGATTTACATTTCTGACGTTACTTTGATTATAAAAACATCAACTGTTTTGGTGTGCTAATGATTTGATTTTTTTTTTAAACGAAAATCTTAAGGTATGCTGGATTTCCTCATATATCTCGTTAATTGCGCAATCGATTTTGTTGCAATCTCTTAAGAGACAATTTTAATTCAAATAGTACTGCATTTCAAAATAATAAAAATTTATATGTATGTTTATAAATTCATAAAAAAAATAAAGAAAAAAATACATCTTTATATTTTGAAACATTATATAAATTATTGTTTTGATTAGGAAAGCCATGTTTATTTGGATTATCTCATTTCAGTCTAATTATTGTTATACTATACTCATACTCAAATAGAACAGATATTCAATTCCACTCCTAAAATTACAGAATTCCTCATCGGGAAATACCTACTCAACTTTTTAAAATTACACAATACCAAATCCAAACAATGCTTCAAGTGTTTCTCTCCGGAGCTGACATATTTTATAGAAAGAGATATTTACTGCATTTCCAACCACAGAACATTATACTGACCAATACGCCATCTGTGCAAACAAAGTACTCATTCCACCAGCACCGCTCCAAACTATGAGAGCAGGATATTTTACTCATTTGGTCATCATCATTTTATGCCCTCCCCGCCTTACCAAAAAGCGTCAGCAGCTCAGAGGGAGCGAAAACAACCACGTCTACGTCATCAACCCACGTGGGGGTCGGTTTTATAGACGATTGCTTCATAAAAATTCAATCAAATCAATTTATGCAAATTAATCGCTCGGAAATCGGCGCACACATATCTAATTCAATAAGCGACAACGACAACGATGGCAAAAATGACTACGACAGATGACACGAAACCCCTTGTTTGGAAGGCATACTCGTGCAGTATGTCTATTTTTGTCAATAGATTCCGGTACTAAGTATAATACTACACATTGTGGGATTCCATGACTTTGGCTTTGAGAACATGAGATGATGGAACAGCGTTTCATCGTTAGCATTCCGTAAAGTAATTAGCACATTCTATATGTGGGGCTGTGCCCTGTCCAGGCTACTGCCTATATCTCTCCATTAAGCATATACGTAGGTACTTGTTTGTTTCGCAACGCTGCAGTAGGTAAACCCAAGCTTCTTGCCATACTGTATTTTGAAGTGCTAACAAACATAGTTATGAAGACGAGAATGCGAGAAATGGATAGAAGTTCTTGGTCTTGGCCTGGTCGTAGCTAAATTAGCAAATAGTAACTCAAGTGGCGTATAAAAGCGGCAAATGG
Organism: Chrysotoxum bicinctum; assembly: GCA_911387755.1. Lineage (NCBI taxonomy): Eukaryota > Metazoa > Arthropoda > Insecta > Diptera > Syrphidae > Chrysotoxum > Chrysotoxum bicinctum. The sequence continues at coordinate 1,077,027 of OU426989.1, forward strand.
TGACATCTTTTCTGTTTAATGTTCGCCCATAAATGTGTTTAATATGTCCATTGCACCACATCCAGTTCATTGCACTGTAGGCCTGTTGTTCTTTTTTTTTTGTTTGAAGAAATAAAATTGTTTGAGCAGTGCAAATAAACCCATGTGAACAGATGAGCTGTGGGATGTACTTATAGAGGGGTATTTTTATCATTTATGTGACCAAAAATGAAATGTTCAAATATATCTTAGAATTATACAAAATTTCATGTTTCTATAAAGCTATCAGATTGATAGCAACATATTATTTTTTTTTAATTTGAAATCTATTTTTAAAATTTTCAAAATAAAAAGAATGTCATATATCAAATTAATCCCAAAGCGAGGTACAAATGGGAGGAAATAAGAAATTAGTTCTTTTCCAAAATGGTACAGAACATCCCCACTCAAAACGTCAGAACAAGTAAAATAAAATGCACGACTGGATCGCACGAACTTGCTCTTATATCAAAGTACTTTGGAATTTAAGATATATTTTATAAATATAAAACATGGATTTAATGAGATAATAATGTTCAAATGCATAAAATTGCCGTCTGGTTTCCGGAAAAGTATGAATTGATGCAAATAAACTTTAAAAAATCGTTTTATTATTAAATAAATTTTTTGTATAAGAAATTTCTCTAAAATTTTTCAAGAAAAAAATGTGAGATGCGAATTTTAAGTATTAAAAATAATATTGATTTTAGGAAATAATTTCAAAAAATAAATCGTTCATAGGTTTTGAAGATATTGATTTAAAAAAAAATTGTTTTAAAAAAAAACCCAAAAACTATTTTTTCGAATATTTTTATATACAATAGTATTTTAAACTTAAGGCGACTCCTGTTGAAAAATTTTGGTTAAAGTCCTTAGAGCCGTTAATGGGAAATTCTAAAATCAAAAACACGGTTCTATGACAGGTACCGTCATTCAGTGCCGGATTAGCCACGAAGCAAGAGTAGTAAATGTTGAATGTTGAATGTTGAAATTGCTTTGCGCATTTATTTGTCTCTCATGATCACCAACTGCAGTGGTGAACGATCTTTCTCAACATTAAAACGTGTTAAAAATGAATTGAGGAACACGATGAGCCAACAACGTCTTAATCTCCTCACTTTAATGAATATTGAACATGATTTACTCCGAGAAGTCGATATCAACAGCATTATTTATAAATTTTCCCAAATTAAATCAAGAAAAGTTTGTTTGTAAACTTGATAAGTGCCTAACCTAAAACAGTCTAAGGGCCCCTTGATAGAATTTGCTACAGGCCCCGCGCTGGCTTAATCCGGCACTGCCGTCATTAACATTTTGCCCTAAAATTTTTTTTGACCAAAATGTAGTCCATGTCCATAATATCACACGTAATTTTTTTTATCAACATAGTTAGAGTCGTTTTCGAGATAAATAAGATTTTACATTACGGGTGTATGGGGGGTACCGTTAGTTTTGGAGCTAAAAAAAATTTCAATTTCTCCTCTAGGGAATCACCGAAGACCCTTAACTAGCGAGATTGAAAGAAATAGGTCCAGTGGTTCAGGCTGTAGTGAGAGGACAGACATACAGACACACTGAAACATGTTTTTTGTGTACTAAATTTTCCTTAAATTTTTTTATAAAAAAAATTGATATGCAAATTATTAGTATTTAATAAAATACATTTTAAAACGTAATTTAAAAATTTAATCGTGAATCTGTTTTCAAGATATTGAATTTAAAAAAAAATTGTGCTATTTTTTTAAAAATCCAAAAAAAAGTTTTTCGAAAAAATTTTTAGTTTATATTTTTTCAAATACAAAGCAGCTCCTGCATAAAAATTTTGGTTAAAATCGTTAGAGCCGTTGGTGAGAAATTCGAAAATCAAAAAACCGTTCTATGACAGGTACCCCTAATAACATTTCCCCCCAAATTTTTTTTTTTACCAAAATATAGTCCATGTCCATTATATTACACTTAATTTTTTTTATCAAAATCGTTAGAGCCGTTTTCGAGATAAATAAGATTTTGCATTACGGGTGTATGGGGGGTACCGTTAGTTTTGGAGCTAAAAAAAATTTCAATTTTTCCTCTATAGGGAATTACTGAAGACCCTTAACTGCCGAGTTTGAAGAAAATACCTCAGGTAGTTTAGGCTGTAGTGCGAGATACAGACATAACAGACATATAGACATACAGACAGACAGACGGAATTGTCGGACCCACTTTTTTCGTCTTCGCTATCATCGTAATGTCAACTTTGATCAAAATCTCGAGTTCGATTTTTTTTCCAAATGCAGAACTTGCCCTATAGTACCTATATCGCAAGTAAAAATAGAAAATGTTTTTACATGAAGAACTCTTCGATTGAAAAAATGTTAACATTAGATTTTTACAGGTTTCACAAATCTTTTAAATTAGTAGAAATTCATACGGATAGTTTTTGATAATTTCAAAAACAAAATGTATGGCTTAAGACGTTATTAAAAATTCTTATAAATCTACATTGTTTTGGTCTTACAAATTGGCCAAATACCCCCATGTTCGATGTGATAGCAATCACAGTGCACAGACAGCAATTAAAACACTTCCAAAGCTAATATTTCGAGTGACGCCGCCGCTGCCGACATGACGTATGTATGTAGATAACTACTGGTAACATATCATCCATAGATCCATTTGTGGGATACAATCAGAAAAATAAAAGCAAACCAAAATTTTTGGGAAAGTATCCGCGGAATGCGAAGTATCCTTTCCCGTCATGAAGTATGCACACCAGCTACCCTCAGAATGCACATTGCATGCCATGGCGAAGTCGTAGTGGAAGCCCAAGCCAAAGTACGATGATGGTGTTCGATTGCAAGCAAGTTTTCTGCCTCAAAAGGCCGAAGGTATTTCTCTTGGACGGTTTTTCATATTCATAAAGCGCGCAGCAGAATATAAGTCTTTATGGCGTTAAACTAGTGCCCAAGTCGATAGCATCTAGAATGCAACAACTATAAGCGATAGAGCCTTTATAAACTTTGACTGCATATTACTTTCGTTTGGATGCGGATGCTCTTTTGTTGAAACAACGTTGCGTTTCGAAAAATCAAAAATAATGCAGTATGACTGACTATCGTAATTGTAGAGTAGAAAAGTTGTGTAAAGTTGTTTCGAGCAAAAAAAAAAAAAGAAAAAAAAAGAAATTTCTTGATTGCCCCCTGTGAGGTTTGAACTCACGACCCCTGGTTTACGAGACCAGTGCTCTACCACTGAGCTAAAGGGGCTCAATGATTGCCGTTGTCCAAGTTCACATATAAATGTCTTGTGGCTTTGAGTTGTAAAAAAACATCACTATGTGTGGTGGTTGTTTGTTTTATCAGTTTTGCTTCTTTATTTGATGTGTGTGTTCCCTTAAGAGGGTAGAGACACAATGTATTATTTGATAAGGGTTTTTTTTTTTATTTAGGTTTTGCCATTTGTGATGTGATAGAAAAAAAACTCAAGAATTTGGCGTTTTAAACGTTTAAGATGATTCTTTTATGACAAGGGTTGTTTTTTTTTAAGCTTGATAAATATTCGTTGGTGCATTTAAAATAACAAATAAGTTAAAAAATAAAAATTTGTACGAGGAACAACGTGGCTCGTTGGTCTAGGGGTATGATTCTCGCTTCGGGTGCGAGAGGTCCCGGGTTCAATTCCCGGACGAGCCCAAGTTATTGGGTAGTTATCGAACTACCGAACAAGGTTGTATTTTAACACACAAATCAAGATCACTGATCGAGGTTGTAAAAAAAAAATAAAATGTGCAAATCACGATGAAAATGTAAACTTGCCCTAACCAAGGGTTCGTTGACAAAATAGCCACTGGGGAGGGATTAATTAAACTGGCTCCTCAATTCAATGGTGCTTACAAAATATTTTTATACATTTAATTTAATTAATTTAAATTATTAATTTATGTTTTATTATTTAAATTTTATTCCTTTTATTTCTATAGTAAATTCATTTTACTCTCGAATATAACATAGAAATTTAAAGGGCTTTTCAATAAAAGCGGGTAGATGTTGAAATAGAATAAGACAAGTTCTGTGTGAGGTATAAACAAATTTCTTTTCGTTTTGTTTTTATTTGAAAGACCCATGTTCAGGTTCATGTATGCCATTATGTATGGAATATGACATCGATCAAATGCCTGCCTTGGCTTCGTACTGTGGCACGGAAAGGAGTTGTCCAATTTTCAATGACTCTTCGCACATAGATCCAGCTGAATTGGAGCAAAGGTCTGTGTTATTTTCACCTTAAGAGCATCAGCCGATTGACCTGAGACTTCAGGAAACCCCACCAACAATTTCTAGTGGGATCAATTCACATGAACTTGGTGGCCAATTCACTTCACCTCTGCGAGTGTTTACCTTACCTACCCTCAAAACGTTCATGTAGAATGTCAATCGTGGCGTAGTTTTGTGATAGTGTAATCAATGTGACTAGGAACTGGAAGTGATCCGAATGAGTTCAGAATACTGATGTCGTTATTAATCTATTGTTAGTAAGCTTTAAGGCGGCTCGCCGCTTTCTGTTTGCTGAAAATATCAAGGGGTCGCATAAGAAACAGTACGTTTAGTGCGGCAGAGAGTATCGTTCGAAGTGATGCTTCACTTATGTACAGGAAAGATGATCATTGGATGAGAAGTGTGTTGTAGCTGTTTTGACTCTTTCTTGTATATTAGGTTTCCAGCTTGGTTTGTATCTAGCTTCGCCTGAGAAAGTAATTGAAATACCTTGGATAGAAGGAGGGTCTATATGAGGAATTTTATAATTCTTAGAGTAAAGGACAAGCTCCGTTTTGTGAGGGTTGACTCCAACACCACAACGCCCTGCCAAGTTTGTTAGCTTGATTAAATCGTTTTGTAGGAGTTATTTCAAGACGTAAGAATATTTTCCTGATACGAAAACTGCAACATCGTCCGCATAAACAATCACGCTGTCTGTAGCTATCCGCTTCACCAGTTTTGTATTGATAACCCTGATGGTCAAGAGAATAACCAATTCACCAAGTGAAGTATCTACCTTCGGATACAACAGTGCCTATGCGATTGCATATGTGTGAACATTTTTAAAAGGGTCTAGAAATTAAACCCTAGGAAAACCCTTATGGTGCAAGGAATAATCGATACTTCGTACTGCTGAATGTGTAGCAGTATTTACCGATCTTCCTTTCTAATAAGCATATTGAGTTGTAGGAAAAAGTTTCGTATAGATACCTGTACGTAAATGGATATCAATCAATATTTCAAGTGATTTTATAAGGTAATAGGTCTGAGATGTTAAGGGTTTACTCAGGAACATAGTGTTGAATCATTTTCGTATATTTTTTGCAAAAAAAAATTGCTCTGACGAACAAATGATACATATGTATGTATTCTTTTTTATCCAGAATTTTATAAGGTAGGATTTTTGCCTAAACATTTTTTACAAAAAAAAATATAGTATCGAGATCTTACAAAAAGCACAATTTTCAACGCTCCTCTAAAAACTTTACGTGTTCAACATTACATTAAGGAAAACAAAGTTATGCACGAAACATCAGAGTAATTTTAATATTTTTAGAGTTAAGCCTTTTTTAACTTAATTTTTGTGGACTATCGAGTTTATTTTTCTCTGGCATTTATGTATATTTTTATAAAAACATTTAAAATTAAATCTAATGGCGCAATTTTGATGTGTATTTTTAAAAATTGAATTAATTTAATTTTCGGCAAAATCCTAAAACGAAGAAAAAATTCAATCTTTGCATGATTTATACCTATTTTGAATTAGCAACTGAAGAAACAAAATGAAAATTTAAAAACAATTCATAAAAGAAGATTTTGATCCAGTTTTGACTCCGCATCCTTACTAAAACCAATTTTACTCTTTTCGTCTAGGAATGTTCAACTAACATAAATTGTTGTCTATCAATTTAAAAATACTCTTATTTTTCATTTGGTATTTCAAAAATTCCTAAAAAAATATTTGGTTTGCCTTGTTTACGTAATAATACAAAAAATGACCAGTTATGGTCGTGTGTTTATCCATTCAATTGCATTCATGTGGAACGATGACACTTGAGAAGGGTAGTTTTGTTCTTTCCAGACAAAAAAAAAACATGTTAGAGCCTTTACATAACGATGATTTTGTATTTGTATTTTTCGTCCGAAATCATACTGCCAGACTTCACGAAAAAGGGTAAACTTTGGCGTTAAAAGTTCCCACAACTTTAGGTAAACATTCATAAATCACTCCATAAGAAAATAGAAACAAAAGATTCCCTATTTTTTATTTGGTTTCGAAGCTCCCACTATGTCTGCATCTTTATATTGGTTTGCGAATCAACTTTATTGCTGCCAAGGTGAGGAGGAACATTTTCAATTCTTTTACAAGCTTTTACTTTTTGTACATTTCCTTCTATCCAGATCCATAGACGTGTACGTAAAAACTTTTGGTCTTAACTTAGCGCAGCAGTGGAAACACGTTTTGATTGTACATCCCCCAGGACGCCTAGCCTGGGAGGGTTATTCGGGTGCAGGTAGTGATGTACGACATTAACGCTAAGGTGGTCACCAATAAAGCAACTAAGGTATACACATAGTTACACAGGGGGTAAAGTTGTTTATTTAAAATTCGAGATTGCCCCTGCTCATGCTCACGTTCGCAATCAAACTTTGAAGAAAATTTCTCTTTTCTTTTATTATCTGCTCGAGATGTGATGACACTTAAATCCCTTTTCTCCAAAGGGTTGTAATTATTTTTCAAGTTAAGATCTTTATTAGCATCACTCTCGTAAGTTTCCTCTTCTGTGATTTATTTGGCGAAAAACCGCCATTTAGTCCTTTGGAATATAAATCTTTCCTTTTTTTTTAAATTTTATTCGAGGATAAAAAAAGCCACGCTTTTCGCGACTGTGTAACTTGTTCATTCTTTATTCGAAAAAGAAAAGGCCAAAGGACCACTGGACTGTGTATTCGCTGAATGATTTTAATTAAAATAACTCTCTTCTGGTAATGGAAGCGTTTGCACAATATTTATTGCTGTTTGTTCTTATTTTTTAATTACTCCCCTGAGATGATGATGGCTAATTGTGGAATTTTTTCTTCTTTTTTTTTTTTTTTTTAGATGATGACGATGGACGTCACCAAAACGGAACCCTCCGCGGGTCCTAATAATTCCAACAACAATAATCAACTGTGCGCCGGATGCGGCAAACACATCCAGGACAGATATTTGCTGCGGGCCTTGGACATGCTTTGGCATGAAGATTGCCTTAAGTGTGGTTGCTGTGATTGCCGACTGGGTGAGGTCGGCTCCACTTTATATACCAAAGGGAATTTAATGCTTTGCAAAAGGGACTACTTAAGGTGAGTTAAACCGACAATACACAATATGTTTTCCGATAGTATTCTACAAACGAATCGCAAAATATTTTCACAATAAGAGAAAAAAACATCACAAAAAAAAAATCAACTAGTGTCTTGATAAATTTAAAAGGTGCGCTTTCTCATTATAAAGTTCCAGAAATTTACACGATTTGAATAAAATTCTATAAATAGTTTAATTAACATGATATTATTTTTGATTTTAAAAGATGTCATGTTATTTCAACATCAAATTCTTGTAAACAAAAATAAAATTGGCCAATAACACATAATTGCAGTGTTTTTCTCTAACAAATTGGTTAATTTTACTAGACATCGTGTTGACATAATCTTTCATATGGATATTTTTATTTTTACAAATATTCGCCTTATGAATTCAACTTGGTCTTAAGTTCACTTAGCACTGCGTCTGTTCATTTAACCAACACATCGTGTTACTGTTCTAAAATTGATTCTAATGAAATGAAACATCATATAACCTGAAAACAGAAAAGAGTATCTTGTTAAATAATTGACATGATCACCCGTGTTGAAAAATAAAAATCTGGCAAATGGTTACTTTAACATGATAATGGAAAAAACTCTTCAATGTGAAATATTTAGGATTCCCTAATAAAATCTTGAAATACTTTCAAGAAAAACTGAAGCTGACATATGTATTTATATATTTTTTTCTTTTGCATATAGATTGTTTGGAAACACGGGCTATTGTGCTGCTTGCAGCAAAGTAATACCAGCTTTTGAAATGGTGATGAGAGCAAGAACGAATGTTTACCATCTAGAGTGTTTTGCGTGTCAGCAGTGTAATCATAGGTAAGTTTAGCCACAGAATTATTTAAATACATAAAACTCAATGAATAATATTTTACAGCCTGTTAGTCGGGTAAATCCCTTTTTAATCTGCCATAAAATAATCCCTCAATAGTCCTTTAAATTTTATTACATTGATGCTCTGCATTTATATTTATTATTCAACCCTTTTTTATTGCCATTTCGATTTGTGTATACTACGACGGGCGACTGCCGGATCGTATTGTTTTCGAAATACCAAAAAGTTACCTCAGGTTTATGAAGCCAATTCTGATACAAAACCAACCCCGTGGGTGTACTAATGAAAAATCGCTGAATTTATTTCGTATCCAATTCTTGAAATGTCACTCATGAGAATATCGCAATTCGGCAATTGAATGGGAACAGGAAGAGTCAGTCGGCCCGTCCCAGGCAGTGCTGGCCGGCAGCGAGATTTCACATTACAAATTCATACAAATTGCTGCAGTTTTCCGCTATAAAAACTAAATAAAATATTTAAATTGAAACGAATTGGTTGGGTTTCCCATTGTGTGTTTTATTTTTGAATTGCTGAGTTTCGGGAGTCGAGACAAGGCCAATCGCTGGATATTTGCTTTCAGCCAGGATCAGATCGGGAAGAAGAAATATGTATGTATATATTTGTGTATGCGTATTCGAGTATTTTTATTTATTTTTTTGTTTTGTTCAGAAATATACCTACCTGTAAATTCGCTGGTCACAGCTAATCAATTTTTAAAAATTAATTCAATTGGCTCGAACTCATTGAAGCGTTTCAATCAACATGCAGTCAACAGTGTATCAATGTAAGGGCAGTCGTCCGTCGCCTCGATGACGGCTCTTGTCGTATTAATTCAGCATGTGGGCTTTGGACAGTGGAAGAGCATACGCCACCCCATATCCATCTCCTTCTGGAAGGCAAAGTTTGCATAATTTCTGACGATAGGGGCGCGTTGATGTGACGCCGGAACCAAAACCCACATGTTACAAAGTTCCTTTTACACAATCAGAAAAACAAAATAAAGCAAAGAGAAAACAATCAGGTTTTCTCTTTACATGATGGAGCAAGTATACATATGTATACCTACTCATCCAGAGTAACCACCAATATTGTTCTGGCCACATGTTGATATTCAAATATCTACGACTTGTTTCTTTTATTTAAGGCAAACTGTCAATCGATTTTAAATCAAACCATTGTTTTTGATATTCGTGGTTGAACCCTTTTGTGGGTTGAGGAAGAGTTTAATTTTGTTCGCTTTTTATTTCGACTCGGAGCGGAAATTACAAAAAGGCTTACCTACAACTTAAAGGAGGGGTCCAGCGACTGAAATAAACTGATTCTAAAATGCAGATTTGTAAAAAGGACATTTCCGGTGAGTGTCCCTGCCGGGCCTGGTGGAATGGGTTCAATTGTTAGCATTCAGAGTGAAACATAAAAAAAATAACAAAATAAAACACTCGACATCCTGAATTTTTTATCCGTTTATCGTTTGCCTCGTGAAACTTCTTCTTGTGCAACATGTCAAAGTTAAAGGATATATACTCGTAAAAAAAGGAAGACTGAGAATTTTAAACAATTTAAAAGCTTATTTAATATTTTTTTTAGAGGAATATAAATAAAAATATATGAAAATATAGTGATTCACTAAATGGCGCCCGAGTGAAATGCATGTTAGTTGCACTGATTTGACTATAGGTTGAGTTAGTCGCGCACTATGATAATAGTTAGGGAGGATGAAAGCTATTTATAAGCAAAAAGAACTGAACAAATTGTATGCAACTGTTTTCGTAGATTATGGGGTTAAGATTTTGAAAAAGCATTCGATCGGCAACCACGAGATCTAATATGGGTGGCCCTCAGGCAACGAGGAGTTCCAGAAACCTATGTGCGGATAATTATGGACATGTATGATGGAGCAGTTACTAAAGTAAGATGCGCAGCTGGAGTCACCGAAGAATTCGAAATCACAGTAGGTGTACACCAGGGAAGTGTCTTGAGTCTCCTGCTCTTTATTACAGTTCTTGATTACCTGCTAGAAGGCAAAGTGACGGATCCAAAAGTGCATCAGTTATTCTTTGCTGACGATGGAGCCATCATAAGTGAAGACCCGATATCCCTATAACGAGCACTTGACGTATGGGTGGATGTTCTAGAAGGAAGTGGGTACCGCATAAGCGCGAAAAAGACAGAATACCTATGCTGCCCTTTTTCTGATCCACACAGGCCTATTCCAGACATTTATTTGAATGGAGCAGTGCTTCCCAAGTGTGAAAAGTTTAAATATCTGGGGTCTATGATAAATAACGAAGCTACTTGTGATGACGATATCAATCATCGCGTAAGCGTAGGGTGGATGAAGTGGCGGGAAAATTCTGCTATCTTCTGTGACCGAAAAATGCCCCCTAAGCTGAAAGGAAAGCTCTACACTTCAGTTGTGCGTCCAGCACTCACATACGGTTCACAATGTTGGACAATGTACAAAAAGTATGAGAGTAAGCTAACGGCAGCTGAGATGAAGATGCTTCGTATGACAGCAGGAGTTACAAAGCTTGATCGAATTAGAAGTACGAAGATCCGAGGAAGCCTTCATGTTAAGAATACCATTTCCCAAAAAATTGAACACGACCGACTCAGTTGGTATTGCCATGTTCAAAGGAGAGATCCTGAGAACCCCGTCAAAAAGGCAATATCATACAACGTTCCAATTCGGAATAAAAAGAAAGGTAGGCCTAAACACTCCTGGTACAAACAAATGCAAAAACACCAGCATTCAGTTGGCCTCAGAAATGGAACAATACAAAACCAAGAGGCTTGCCGCCGATTTCTGAGGTCAACCCGGCGAACCCCACAGGCGGATCACTAGTGTGAAGCAGATACGTGGGAGAGTTATGATCCCCTCGACATCGAGATCATAACAGCGCCGAAGAAAAGGAAGAAGAAGATGGGGTTAAGAAATATTTTAATTTATTTTTTTTAAGTCTTGGAAAAGAAATTGCTCCGAATGTTTTTTTTTAAATGTCATATTTAATACTTTCAGCAATTATTATTGTGTTGACTGTTGCACTAATGTTCATTGATAATTTTTTTTTAACTTTTTTCAAATTTCTTATTGAGTTTTTTTCTTGTATTTTCTAGATTTTGTGTTGGCGATCGTTTTTATTTATGTGAAAATAAAATCCTTTGCGAGTACGACTACGAAGAACGATTAGTTTTCGCTTCGATGGCGAATCATCCAATGCTTAAACGTCACGCCAGCTCCATCGGGCAGAATTCTCCATCGGCAGGTGGAGGTGGTGGTGGTTTATTGGGTGGAGCAAATGGTCAAGTTGGCAATCAATCTGGATCTCGCACCCCAGGTGACCACAATAACAACAGCGGACCTCAAACACCCACAAATGGCAGTCCCTTTGGAACTCCCTCGCACATGAAAAGTGCCCTTGGGGCGTCCAGCTAAAAGAAAGCCCACGATGGGCTGCCAAAGCGGTACCAAAGAAAATTTTATGCTAGAGATTGACCAACCATCGAACGAGCAAATGGATGTCACGAGTCAATACTGCAGTAAATACTAGATAAATATTTACTGTCGACGGACTCCAGCAACAAGTATAAACTAATTAAAAATGATATAGTTAATTTTTTATCATTATTATTAATACTATTTGTTACAATAAATTTTGTATATATTATATATGAAAATGATAAATGTGCAATGCTAGTTGGGGTAAGATAATATTCTTCATTAAACTTCGAAAAGTCTGTGCCAAATATTATAAAAATTATATACTAAATTTATTTTGTATTAGTCATCCCCACCGAAGTTCAACTGTGAAATTCTTGAAGATTTATAAAAAAAATACAAAGTTCACAAGATTCCATCGTCCTCTAAAAAGAAGGAGATAATTATCTTATGTTAAGTGTAAATAATTAAACTGTTATTTATTTTTTAAGTTATTCTCTACGAGGCTGCAAATATATATATTAAAAAAAACACACTAATATTCGTAAATATAAATTAAAATATTAGAATAAACTAATTGTTATTCGTTTTAAAAAAAATACACAGTGTAAATGTTTTGGTGTATGGTGACACCACACATAAACACACTATAAAACATTGTACATACAAATTCAAATGTAGATAATCAATCCTAAACAAATATTGTAATTCGATATTGTCATTGAAATCCATTACTTATTGTATAAAAATTGAAAAATACTCTTTCCGAGACTAAACTAATATTGAACTATTTTATTCAGTACTAATTTTATAAATACATAAACAGAACCACAAAAAAGAATATTTAATAAAAACGAGAATGATTGCTTGATGATGTTTTTGTAATTGAAAGCTATGAATGCCTAATATGACAGAAATATTTCAATCTACGAGTAGGACTATCCACACCAAAGAAACTCAAATCGTTTGTATTCATAGAAGTTATGGATATCAAAAATAATTTAATTAATAAAATAAATAATAATATGCTAAATTAAATAGGTATTTTATTTCGACAAATGATAAAAAAAGGCAATATAACTTTTTTCCCGTAGGTAATTAGCTGCCGACCCATCCACGAAAAAAGTTATGGTTTTCAGAGGTAAGCATTCTCAATTTGAAAACGCTTTTTTTACGATATGGTATGAGTGCCAAGGATCGAAGTTATATTTTATAACCGGAAACACGAATAGCTTTTGTGATTTAAAATTAAACAACCCAACTGGTGAAAGGGTTGTGGCATGACGACTAAGCACAAATATTAAAATCGATTGCATAAAAAATAATATTTTTTTTTGATTTTTAACAGAGATTTTTAAATCCTTATAAGTAATTGCAATATATTTATGATTAGTTGACTACACTAGTTTAGACGAGGAGGCGGCTGTAGACCAACCGTTTACAAGAATAAATTCGAAGGGCCCATGGGAAAATAATGTTTTTTTTTTTTATTTCATGCCGCATCATTATGAAAATAGTATAATCCATGATTGGCCCACCAAGGGTTTTGAAAACCCCTTAAGTGTTCGAATAATTAACCGCTTATACATTTTTGTTATATCGTAGGTGCCTAAATAATAAAGTATACTACAGGATCGCACGAACTTGCTGTTATGTTGAGAAACCGCAAAATTAGTTGTTAAAATGCTATAAAACAATTTTTTCAGTACTTGGAGCTAAAATCAGAATTTCAATATGCAATTATCAATTTAAGCGAGAATAACGGTTCTAAATAGTTCAAATAAATTTGTATGCATAATATTATTAAGAAAAAAAGTTGAAACGCATATATCAATAATATTATAAATTCCGAAAAATGGTTAGTAGCTGTACCCCCTAAAACCATTATTTTTTTTATTTTCTCAAAAACAGTACAACCGATTTTGATCATTTTGTGTGCTAAAAGTTTTAATAGTATTGTGTATTAATTTTTTCGAAATTTTGTTTTTTTAAAACATTTTTTTACAAATTCTCAAAATTTGGAAAATTCCTTGCTTGATTTTTTTGTAAACATGACAGTTAAAAGTTTCTTAATACAGTCTAAAATATGCGAGAAAAAAACTTTTATTTTATCTTAAAATGACGGTATCCACCATACAAATGGTTTTCGAAAATCGTATTTTTCTCGAAAACGGCACCTAGTATTGTGATAAAACTTCTTTTCTCTGGATAAATTAAAAAAAAATTCGATGTCTGGAAAACAGATAAATATTATTTTTTATTAATTATAATAATTACAATTTAATTTTAGAAATTTTGTATATAAAAAATTTTTAAAAAAAAAACCGTTGCAACGATTTTTAATATTTGTTCTTGTATAAACTAATATTTGCTTGAGAATTCACATCCACAGAATTCATAGGCATCCTGTTTTTAGCTCCAACTACTAAATAAATTGTTTTATTCATTAAAAAAAATAATTTTGTGGTTATAAACATTTTCACTTGAAAATGGCTAAACCGATTTGAGTTGTTTTTTTGTCTTGTATAAAAGAAATTTTTTGAAAAATTCACCGATAAATTTTCAAATTCTTGAAAAACTGAACCTTCTTTCTTAAGGGATTTTTGTGAATTCAAGACTATAACTATTCACACAATACATCATTATGTAAAAATTATACAAAAAATGCAGAATAAGGAATACTACGCAAACCTAATTCTTGAGGGCGTTGTTCCGTCATTACGTAGATTTTAATATTTATTTGGAATTCGACATTTTAATTTACTTTTTTATTGGTAGTCTTTTATTGTTTACACATTATTTAGGTGAGATTTTAATTTCTTTCAAACCTCTGCTTTTTTTATTTTTTCGGGATCTTCGGTTATTGACTGTCAGTTGAATATAAATTTAGTTCATTGCGTTATTTTTATGAAATGAAATAAATTAACTTTAGAAGTATGGCGATTTTTGAGGTGACAAACGAAACAAAGTGAATCAAAAAATAACAATCTTCAATCTTTTTAAAATAAGTTAATACTACAAGTCAATTTGAATAACATAATGTATGTAAAACAAAACTAAAAAAAACTGTCCCAAACATTCTAGGTACCAGTCGATGTTATGCACTTTGCACTTTCTGGACGAAGAATTTGCCTTCCGTCATATCTTGCATGGACAATATGAACAATAAGTCCGTTTTTTTTTGCCAAGGGCTGATCTGGAATTTCTTGTTCTGATTTTGAGCCGCTTTCAAAAACTAAATTCCTTATATCTTACCAAAGGTATGTCACCAAAGGTGGGATCTCCGCAGTCTTTTTTCCATTAATGGCGATGTCAGACTCGGCGCAGTGACATAAGTCCCGAATTTTTTTTTCGGGACTTATGTCCCGGGGACATCATCATCAACCCTGCGCTGCACATTCGCAATCGCTTTTTCACTCTGTGCGCACTGTACGACGTGATGAATTGCCAAACCAAACTTACCTGAAAACAACCGAGAATATTTAAATTTGCTTTCACAGAATACAGTATTGTCAAGTTTAAGATTCTGCACCTCTAAAAAAACACCCTTTATGTATTTTTTTATATTTGAAGCAGTTATGAGTATGACCTTTGTATATAAAACTTATAGTACTATCTAGAAGACGAAAGATTGTGGCGACCGACGCGACGTCTTAAGTATAGGGACAGTACTTGCTAGATTTGTCTCTGCTAAATTTAATAATAAAATATTCTCTTTTTTACTACTTGTTTTGTACCTCATCCTACTCTCCACTGTTAAATCTAGCGCTAATTTCAGCGCCACCACCAGGCTAAAGTTCGCAATACAAAATCACGTTCCATGATAATACTAAAGGTTATACAGTAAAACCCGCTTTAGAGAAACCCGCTCAAGAGAAAAACCCGCTTACCTGCAACACTTTTTTTATCCCCAAGTATTTTCCGACCAATTTCCTTTAAAACACTCCGCTTAAATGAAACTCGCTTAAGTGAAAAACCCGGATGACTGAGACATATTTTCAGTTAATTTTTAATATTTTTCATTAAAAAAACTCTCTTAAGTGAAAAAAAATTGAAACAGAACAAAAATTTGCTAGTTTTCGTTTTTCAATAAATTATTTTTGTGTTATTTAATCGTTGTTTTATTTAACTTCTTTCAAGGTAAGTCCAAAAGATAAAAACAATATTGTTTCTAGCATTAAATCTCCGCTTAATGGAATTTTTAAATCCGCTTAAGTGAAATTTTGTTTTCACTTATCCGAACTCCGCTTAAGTGAAAGAAAGACTATGACATTTTGCCGTTTCTCTTAAGCGGGTTTTACTGTATATACAAATGTATGACGCAGAAATGGAAAAATCAAGCTTCTCGTAGTTTCAACTCTGAAAGTTTTATTTCTATAAAAAACATTAAGAATGGAAAAGAAATAAATATTATTAAATTAAATATCACCAAGATCATCCTTGTACTTTTTACTTGCGATATAGGTACTATAGGCAGGACCGGCCCGAGCTAAATTAGAGCTCTGCGCAAGATTTATAAGTGGCGCCCCTCATTTGTGGTGATTGGCGGAAGAGGTCATTTTCTCATTACCCAACGGGTAGACTTTGCAATGCGTTTTTTTTAACGAGGTATCCCCAAGATTCCTATTCCCAGATAATACTTATACCTATCTAATGAAAATAAATATGATTTTTATTAAAAGCTAAGAAATCAAAAACATATCACAAAAATAATACTAACTAAGGAATACAAAAATAATTGTAAACTTAAGTCAAAAAATACATCACAAAAATTTAGGAACTGAAAAAAATATTTTTTGAAGTAAAAAGTATTTAAAAACTAATTCAAAAACATAACAACATACAAATAAATAATATCCTTATTAATTATTGTTGAATTAAAAGTTTTATATTCATATTTACATATTTATTCAGTGTAGGAAATAATAATACAATTGTTATTTTAATAAAAATAAATGGAACCGAGTTTATTGCAATAGATTAACTTTTCTGGCTTCTGTTTTAGCAAACTCAGTTAGCAGATCATCATAATCTAATGACTTTTGACAAGCTCTTTCTCTATAACCATGATTGACAAGTCAACTTATCTTTCTTGAGTCAATGGGGTCCTGAAATAGTTTTTCATTAATTTTAGTTTCGAAAAACTACCTTATTTGAGGGAACTGTGATGGTATTTCTAGATTTAGAGCTATGGCTTCAGCTGATTGCACGTTATTGAATTGTTCTTCTGATAACATTTCCACTAAAGAGTTCTTAGTAGCTTCCAGAACGAGAACGCTGTTAGGTAAATTAACAGACGGACTTTGTAAATACTTACTATGTCGTTATATTATTTTCTTATATATCAAACTAGATTAATATGCAACATATGAACTTGAAACTAAAATTTTAATTCCTTATGACTCTACAGTGTTTCTATTTTCAACGTTTCTACTTTTTTAATGTATGTCCCACCGCATTGTTGAACCTGATACAAAGTTTTATATAGGCATTGAGCACTGTCAAAAAACTTAACAGCTTCCAACGAACAGCAAGCTCAATAATTAACAACCAACAACAACCAAAGGGAATGCAAGCAGCCTGAACAAAATAAGCTCTTGGTTCAAGGCTCTAAATTTTGTTTTGAACACCAGCCTCTTTTCCTTTCATGGTTGAACCAATATCATAACCTTATACATGCAAGTTTTATTCTCATTATAGATTCCTTATCCTTTCTTTTGTTTCGAGTTTTTTTCACCACAATAGACAAATAAAGTAATAAGATTAGTCAAGAAATCCATTTTTTTAAATGTAAACAATAACTGGCAAGAGCAAAAAAAAAAAAATAGAGAAAAGGAGAAATTGAATAAAACAGATTCAGTCATTAACGAAAAACCTCAACATTAGTCATCGCGCATCATCATAACTCATTATTTCCATATTTCAATCCTTTGTCTCAACTCGACACACGAGCCACACGACATGACATTGATAAAATTTCACTCATAAAGAGAGGACAGTGCCAAACTAAAACATAACCAGGATTGAACAACCCGAGAGATAAACCATGCTATAATTTTAATTTGACTAGTTAGTCATGTTTATTATAATTGTTATAATTTTAGAAACATGTCATAGCTTAAGTTAGGCCCCCTATCTGCGAACAAATTTTTTATACTCATATTATCTTTAAGTTTAAGTTTTCTAATTGTATATATGTATTTAAAGTTCAATAAAAAACCTTGAAAACCTTGAAACTAAAACATAGTACAAAAAACATTCAACCGGAGGAGTTTAAATTCATAGACGCAACTTTTAATTCTGCGCACTGACATGTCAATGAGTATGAATTTTGTACCTCAGAATTTCTGTTTGAGTAACATTGCTGACTTCGATTTCATATAGAAGAACTGACATCGGGCGCATATTATCAACTTGCAAACTGTTAATTGTCTGTATTTGTAATTTTGTTTTTATGTTACACTGCATAGGGGAGGGTTATCAAAATAAAATAAACGCGATAGTGGGTGTAAAGAAGAACGTAACAGATGGATAAAGAGAAAAATAGCAAATAAGTTTAGTATCTGTTGTTAAGCGAACAAAATCGTGCACTTTGTAAAGATTTTGTGATGTAGTTTTTTTTACTGTGGGAGTGTGGGTGTGTATAGAAAATTAAACATTGACTTATTTTTGGAATAGTAGATATGAATAAACATATATATCTGCCTTTAAATTCTGAATTAGCTGTTAGTTATATGTATAATGCATATCAATATTGCTGTGAGCTATAAAAAGAAATGAGGCTTAAAAAAGAAGATAGGTAGTGGTTACGAAGTAGTGGCTTTTTTGACGCTTGCCCAAGGCGCCCCTTGGGTTCGGCGCCCTGCGCATTTGCACAACTTGCACGTATAGCTTGTCCGGCCCTGATTATAGGGCAAGTTCTGCATTTGGAAAAAAATCGAACTCGAGATTTTGATCAAAGTTGACATTACGATAATAGCGAAGACGAATAAAGTGGGTCCGGCAATTCCGTCTGTCTGTCTGTATGTCTGTCTGTCTGTATGTCTGTACCTCGATCTAGAGCCTAAGCTACTGGACCTATTTTCTTCAAACTCGGTAGTTAAGGGTCTTTGGTGATTCCCTAGAGGGGAAATTGAAATTTTTTTTTTAGCTCTAAGACTAACTAACATACACCCGTAATGCAAAATCTTATTTATCTCGAAAACGGCTCTAACGATTTTGATAAAAAAAAATTAGGTGTGATATTATGGACATGGACTACGTTTTGGTAAAAAAAAAATTTGGGGGGAAATGTTATTAACGGTACCTGTCATAGAACCGTTTTTTTTGATTTTCGACTTTCTCATTAACGGCTCTAACGGTTTTAACCAAAATTTTTCAGCAGGAGTCCCCCTAAGTTTAAAATAATATTGTATATAAAAATATTCGAAAAATTATTTGTTGGGTTTTTTTGAAAAAAATTTTTTTTGAAAAATCAGTATCTTCAAAACCTATGAACGATTATTTTTTGAAATTATTTCCTAAAATTAATATTATTAAATACTTAAAATTTGCATCCCACATTTTTTTCTTGAAAAATTTTAAAGAAATTTCTTATATAAAAAATATATTTAATAATAAAACGATTTTTTAAAGTTCGTTTGCATAAATTCATACTTTTCTAGAAATCAGACGGCAATTTCATTTTAAATTAATGTTTTATATTTACAAAATGTATCTTAAATTCCAAAGTACTTTTACATAAGAGCAAGTTCGTGCGATCCAGTCGTGCATTTTATTTTTTCAGCAATAAGTTGATTTAGATATTGGTTATTTTTAAGCTCTTACATGGGTTAGGTAGGTATACCTAGCCAAAAATGCATTCATAAAAGTGCATTTTGTGACCAGCAGCATAATCAATCACCTTATGAAAATTGAGTGTTATACTAACTTTTTTGTATTTCATAAGTGAAAAATTTTAAAATCAAAGTACTTTCTAAATTCCGAAATTAAAACCCCAATCTTTGAAAACAGAAGAGCCCATGAAAGTGCTCTCAACTTTATTAAGTTTTTTTTTGTGTCATGCACTTAACTAAAGACACCACTGTTATAATCAGATACAAAGTATTTAATTAGAAAGTGTAATTCTTTAACACAACATTTTTCATTCCAAACGATCCATCGCATCTCCACCATTCCCCTTGAAAAACATGGCCATCAAGTTAAAAGCTTTTGCTTTATTTTCATTATCTTGAATAGAAAAGATACCTCTGCAGTGTTCTTTTTCAAAAACAAAGTTTCACAAAATCAACATTTTCATCCCTGCTCAGCGCTCAATCTGCATAAATAATCTTCATTAATTAATGTTGTTAAATTATTGTTGGATTTAATTTCTTCCTTTCCATTCTCTTAAGCCCGACGGAGATTTAACGAATAATGAATCCCCACTTAAATCCACAAGCACATTATATACGATATAAATACAACGGCAATAGCACACTTTGACAAATAAAGGTATGTAGGTAAGAAAGTCCTTAAATGATTTCATTTACGTTCCTAATAGCCGGGATTAAGTGCGTGCAGGCTCAGGAGCACTTCGGTGTGATTAAAGGATTTCAAAAATTTTCCAAAATTAGAACGACAATTTCTTTTGCTCAACATGTGTGTGTGTGTGCGTGCTGTTCAGTGCTCATATCCACATGATTGCTGTAATTGGACTTGAAAGGCATTTAGCAATGAAAAGGACGAAAAGAAGGGTTGAAATGAAGTGTACGTATATTTGCATAAGTATATTTAACATATAGAAGATGAGAATGATGGATTTAAGCGCTTTCTGAAACCAATTAGGAAAATTCAAATGGTGTCATTAGGACGAAAACTAATATCAATATGGAAGATAATTCAGTTACCTATGATAACTTCTGTGCACTAGAGTATATAATATTTACAAAAGACTAAAGCATTTTAGATTTCTCATGGTTTAAATTGACACTTTTAACTTAAAAGACCTAAGGGTGTGTTTTTCTTTCTCAACAATATCCAACCCCACTCACAATAATTAGTCTCAAAATTTGAAAAGATAAAAAAACTTTGCCTTCCATGGCGCGTTGGGAGTTCAAACTTTTCAAAATCGTAACTTGAGGTAAAACCTCTTCATTATGCATAAATTCGGCGTTGTTGTGCAAAGCTGCTTCGGGTATAAACTTTCAAATAATACATCCGAAGGAAAACACGCCACCAAGTCACACCGGCTGGATGTCGGCATAAGAAGCTGTCATATAACACACCGAGCCCAGCGGCGTCATCGACAATAAAGTCATTTCAAAACTTGCCACCAAGCCTACAGGAGATGAGTTGTGGTATTTCAATTTCTAGAAGAAAACTTTTCAAAGATAATGAAACTTAACTCATATGCTCTGTGAGACAATACATTTTATATAAGTATACGAGACCGGGATAGAACCTGACTGAATGGCATATCCGCCTTTTCGAAAAAGCCATACATCATCAATTTCTTGAGATGGCGATTAGGCGTTATCGAACGATGGAATATCATCGTCGAACGCCATAACAATAAAAGTCATTTTAACAGCACAGCCACAAGGAACTCTAACTTTGGCAGTCCTATTCGCATCGTGTGTAGCTTAGTTCTGTGAGTGCTGGATGCTCATATAAAGGAAGCCCCAAGGAAATATTAAAGTCATTGCTCGAACTCTAACCACAATCCATTTGTTTTTATTCACATGCTGCATTGGTGGCGTTGGTGATGGAGTATTCTCCTTCTTTTCACAAACACAATAGGGCGATGAGATAGTGCGATAGTGGAACGTCATCATTCTGTATAAGGAATAACGATTCGAATATAGGAAAACACTGCTACAACACACCACACCACTGTCAAATAAAAATGATCGCTTATGGAAATGGTATAGTTCCTTATCAGTTTGCTGTTGTTTAAAGCGCTTTTTATGGCATTTAATAAAAGTTATTCTTTTGGCAAGCGTTATGTGCACTCTTTGCGAAAAGTTTTATTCATTGCTATATTATTTGGCAGCAATAGCAGCTTAATATAGCAAAATTTATTTTCCAACTTTTAGTTTTATGTAAAACATAAATAAATGTAACATATTTTGATAAGAATTTGTTATAGCCTTTTCATATATTATATTATATACATATATACCTCAAATTTTATAGTTTAGTATGATGTTCAACTCATTCTGAAATCCAATGGAACGGTGCTCACTACGTATACAGTCACTACTTCTACAAAAACAGCCGCTGTAAGCAGTTTGGGGGTATAATACACAAGTGTCCATTCGAGAGAACATACGGCAGCTCGTCTACACAGAGCGGAATGATGGGAAACAATGCGAAAACAGAAACAATATACATATAACAACTAAAGATTTAAGAATATTAGTATCAGGTCTTAAAAATAAATTTTTTGTTATGAATTTTCTTAATTATATTAAAAGTTTTGATAAATTTACAATAAATGTTTTCTTTCTTCGTGACCTTTTCTTTTTATAAAATTATGTTTGTCCTTAAGTGGGCTCAAGGTCAATTTTTGTTATTTTTTCTTTATTTGTGACGTTTCGGATGTGATTACACCCTTCTTCAGGCCTATTTATTATGAAATTTTAATTGAAAACATTATACATTATATACATCAACAATTAAAAGGATATACATACTTACAACTTTAACAAATAAAAATAATAACAAATTTAAAAACGAAAAAGATATAAAAATACATACTAAAAACTTTTGAAACATCTTCTAAAGATTTTTTAAAACCACGGATATAAAAAACAAAAAAATAAAAAAAATAAGGTATGTAATTGTCTTTACACAATATCAATCTTAATACACATACTGATGGGGTATAAAGCGGTTCTTGCTGACCCCTGTCTGCGGTCCTCAGTATTTAATTACTTAATTTCATCCTAATCACCGGCTATTTCAGTGTACAAACATATATTTTGTTGGGATTTTTTTAGGGCGCCATTTCTGAAATTTGTTCAGTTTTCATTTGGTATGTCTAAACAGAGAGTTGTTCTTGTTGATAACGATTATGTAGTAGTTAATGTCACAAAAATGTGGTGAAATAATTTATATACTTTATTAAAATATTAATTTATTACGTAAACAAATTTGCGTGTTTTTAAAAACTAGTGATATCGTTATTTACACAATTTCGGTTCGATTATTAGCCTTAATCATCAAAGTTTTAGTTGGTGTACACCCTTTTCTTCAAGTAGGTACCCCCATTAGTAAGAAATCGAGAGGAGATCGATTTTATTTCATCCCATAAATTAAAAGTGGGTGTGCTAGTATGTGAATTAAGTAAAAACCAGCTACCAATTTTCGTATCTGTAATTATCTGAAATTTCATCAATATCGTTAGAAACTAAAATATAGTAAACTAAGAAGTGATGAATTTAAGTTACTTATTTTACATTAATTTTACTTAAAGCTATTTTTAAATATCTTTAATAACTAAATAACACGGTGGACTTCGTATCACCTTCATATATTTTTGAAAATTATGGTCAAAACTTAATACAACATTTTTATCTGCATTAAATGCAACACAATTATACACTTAATAAATTTAAGGCTTTCTGATGTACTATATTTTTTGTCTCATTTTGCAGTGCGCAAATATATAAAGATGATGGTTTTCCGACTAGCAAACTCGCGACATATAATGCCCATATGCGAAACAGGGAAACTCCAAGTCAGTGCCGCCGCTGGGTGTTCGTGCGCCCTTGTGCAAGAACCTTAAATTGCCGCCCATGTCTCGGGTGCACGGGGTTATTTACGTTGAATAAGTGAAAGTTTTATTTATTCTAAATTTCGCAGTTGCAAAATTTAAGCAAACGTGCATTGTTGTTGTCGCGTTCCGAGCTACACCAAATTCTTATACAATGAACGTAGTGATTATAGCATATATGCACAGATTTTGCATCCTTTATTTTTATTTTTATTTTTATTTACTCTTTTAACTTGAGACTTATAGGTACTACATATAAGGCAAGTTATGCATTCGTAAAAAAATCGAACTCGAGATTTTGATCAAAGTTGACATTACGATGATAGCGAAGACGAAAAAAGTGGATCTCGAAATTTTGTCCCCACACGTCTACTTTTCTTCTTTTTTTTAAGACCAAAAATAACTGTACCTGCAATACGATTTTTTTCGAAATTTTACAAATTTTTTTTTTAAAACAATGTCCAACAGATTTAAACAAAAATCAAAAAGTTTAAAGAATCGGTACAACCGATTTTGATAATTTGTTTTATGCGAAAGCGCCCCAAAATTTAAAATATTCCTGTGCATTAAAATTTTCAAATCTTATTTTTTCGATTTCAATTTTTTTTTTCGAAACTCAATATTTCGAAAACCCCATGCTTGATTTTTTTAAAACTTGATAAATAAAAGTTTTCGAAAATCGTGTTTTTCTCGAAAACGTGTCCGAGAATTTTGATAAATTTTTACGTTCTATAATTGTTCTATAATTAAACAAAAAAAAATTGAAATCAATATATTACTGACTGTACCGATCATAGAACCATTTTGACGATTTTGGAATTTATCATTACCGACTGAACGGATTTTAATGAAATTTTTTTTTTTTGGAAAATTCGATATCTCAAAAAAGGGCTAAATATTTTTTTTGGAAATTTATTTTTTATTCGTAAAGTAATAAAAAAAAAATGTTTTAAAAATTTGTATATAAAAGATTTTTTGACTTATAACTTTGTTATAAATTTTGTTCTTGCATAAACTTATATTTGCTTGCATGACATGGCATCTTGTTCTCAGCTAAAGCTACTACTAAAAGAGTAGTGAACTTTATGTTTATGAACAGTTTTTTCTCTAATAGCATTCATTTTTGAAATTCTTAGTCTTTTACATAAGAGCAAGTTAGTGCGACCCAGTCGTGCATTTTATTTTAAGAGGAAACAAAAAATATATATATCTTCAACAAAACCATTTTCATATAAAATGCAAATATTCGAGTTCCTTGCACAGTTTTTAATTTATGTCAATCTTTTGGTAAACACCAATAGTTAATAGCTTGACAGAAAGAAGACAAAGTAGTTTTTGATATTTTTAAAAGTTTTTGTTTTCACTTTCTTTTTGAAACACTTAATCATTAACTTCGGGATCGGGAAGTATTATATATGTATAATTCCTTGACATCTTAGGTATTCTTTGATGAAATTTGACATTTTGTGGCTTGTGTGGGAACTACATATATTTTGATATAAATAGAGTCTGAACTCTGAATGTCAATTGGAAGCTTAAATTCAAACAACCAATGAGACGTTAAATTTCTGGGTTATTCTGATTTTTTTCAATACGTTGACATTTAAGTTATTTATCAATTTAATTCCAAAATTAATTTAAAACTATTCGTAAACCCTTATTTAAAAAGAAACATAAATATTTAGAGACACAAAACATTTTTTTTACCGTTGGTTTTTTTTTTTCGAATGACTGCAATCGAAGAGGTTAGATATTTGGTGTGAGAGGCGTAAGTCACAATTAAAATATGAATAAAGATTTGTAGTATATTGTGTGTGGGAACTACGTAGTGAACGGTAAAATGCAAACAAGTTCCAATAGCTTAAGGAAAACTTTTGGAGTATGCTGTATAGGTTGAGTTAGATCGATCTCTTAATTTTCCGCCCCTAGACGTTGGCGCCCTTGTGCGCCGCACATTTTGCACATATGGTAGCGGCGGCCCTGCTCCAAGTTGATTCCGCAAACTTTCAAAAACTGGTCTTGTCATCGCAAGGCCAGACGTACGATAAATTCTTTGAGTATATACATATAATATGGAGGGCTCGTTTCTATCCTTAATGCCTTATTTGTAGTACTTGCAGTTGTGATAGGGGTCGCTGTCTCACTTTGTGTAAGTTAAGGATACAGCTGTATGTTGTCAATTTGTGTTTACCTTCTCCTCGCACATCGTTCTCGGTCGCATGTGATATGAAGCACTCGGTAAATTTTCAGTCTTGTTTGCAAAAAACCGAAAAAAACCGCATATCAATAAGCTTTGTGACTGCTTTAATTCTTTACAAATTATACGTAAAAATAAGATCAAACTTTAAAGTGACTGTTAATTGCTGGTTTTGTAATCAAAATATTGAAGTTCCCTACTTGGAGGCGAATAGCTTCCCAACAATGTGACCAATATAATGGATTTACCAAGGATGGCGACTACAATCGGGAGATCTATCAACATCGGGACTGCAGTAGCTTAGCCTCGACTAAGAGAGATGAACAGCAGAATGATATTTCCGGTATCAGCGATCAATTCCCGTGGCCTCGATGACGTTATTTATTTGCTTTTTTACAGCCAGTCTCGTTCTATTGTACAGTCGAGGTTGATTAATGTTACGCAGAATAATCACAACTGATCTTACTTATGAGGTGCTAGTCCATTCAATTCCAGGGAATTTAAAAACTCTGTGAGAAAGTTGACTACATCATCCTGGTTTGTAACTGTGTCAACTCATTGGTAGGAAAACAACTCTGCGGGAAAAAAATTCTGAATGGTTGCATTAAGATCATCGACATTTGTTTTTGGTCGTCAATATTGGTCGTTCACTTAGCCAATTATGGTTTCTGAACTGTTCTTTTATGTCCGTAATAACACGCTGAATAAATTCCATTTTCAAATTGACGAAGTGATGGCAAATATCCGTGAGTAGTGTAATTAATCCGGTCGAGGTGTCAACTGCGGCCTTACCATTTCCAATATCTAATAACTGCTTCGAAAACATAATCGCAGTCTGATCTTGTCGCAAAAATACCCGCATGTAAGTTGTTAATTGGGGTGTCTTTATACATGCTGCCACAAATTAGATGATTTTAAGCATGCATTTAGTTCGTCAGCAACAGTTGATCGGGGTAATAATTGACGAAATTCACCTGACAACAGAATCATGGCTCCATCACCAAAAATGTTTTGGTTATCACGAATATCTTTTAAAGTTCTGTGCAGTGCAGAATGATCTCTAGTGGGCCATCGTACATTAGGCTGTCTCGTCGTTGTATGAAGAAAAAATAATTCTCGAATTTTTCATAGATAGGGGTATCAAAAGTTGCGTATTAACGAGTAGATTCTGAATATGTGTTTACTTTTTGATTCGGACATCATTTTGGGGCCTCTACCACGGCTTAAAGACCTTAAAATAAGATAAAAAAACTATGTTTTAAGGTGTTTAAGCCGCGGTAGAGGCCCAAAAATTATGTCGAAATCAAAAAGTTTGTACACATGTTCGGAATCTACTCGTTAATACGCAACCTTTTATTACCCCTTTCGATAAAAAATTCGAGAATTTATTTTCTTCATACAACGACGGGACAGCCTATCGTACATTCATTTTAAACGATAAATTTGCATATCTGTAGAATCTTCGCAATTGCACTGTTTTTGACGATGATGTTGCAAACTGGTGCTTCGTTGATTTGCATGTTTAGAGGAAATTTCAAGGCAGAATTTGCACCTTCCACCTTCTAATAATGTTGCAGCTATTCCAAATGAAGCCAATGCAAGTGCTACGTTATTTTGCGATCTGATCTTTGTCAATAGCAATGAAATAACAAACGTTTTTTCAGTTCCCCCGGGAGCATCATGGAAGTAAATTCCACCAAATCCACTGACCACAGCTTCAATCAAAGTATCAAATCAATTGCGGAACATTTGAACGAACTGTTTTGGCCAATACTTCATTATATTATTACTGTTATCTATGCAACTCGTGGTTAAATGCATCGAGCATAGGACGATTGGGTGCTGGTATGCCCAAGCACGACAATACTTTATTTACCATCACTAAACACAAATCATCTTGTAATGTTATAAGTTTTGTATACAATGGCAGCACTGACTGTCATCTAAGTTCAGTTGTGTATTAACCATCAAGAGTGTACGACGTATAAAAACATAGTGAATAAATTTAAGCAAATATTAAAAACATTGACATAAAGACTTTTATTTATAACAAATATAACAATTGTTACATGGTGTCAGAATAAAAGAAAAATTAAAAAAAAAAAAACACAACAAGATACTATTAAAGGTGATTAAAACATTAAAAAAAATATCATCGGGTTAAAACAACGTCTAGCAACATCTTGTCTAGCAACATTTGTAAATTTTCAGTCAAAATGGGTGATATGCGTAAAGAACTTAGAGAATTGGACTGCATAAATTTATCGTCCGATTGGAAAAATTGGAAACGTGACTTCGTTGTTTATATGATAGCGAACAATAAAAATGCTGAGCCGGAGTCAACAAAAATTGCAATATTCCTCTGGTTAATTGGTACTAAAGGTGCCAACATTTACAATACTTTGTTTCCGAATGACGGGTCACAAAACTCATTGCTTGGTACAGTTATTGTGCAACGAACGGTACCGGCAACGAAGGATGTCGCTGAGCACACTGTGAATGAAATACAAGAACAAAGATCATTGAATGAAGTTTTAACGGCGTTTGACAATCATTGTCTGCCACAAAAGAATGTGACTATGGAATCGTACAAATTCAACAATTTAATACAGAAGGAACGTCAACCATTCAGCGAATTTTTAACTGAACTTCGTGTCCAAATAGAGCGTTGTGAGTTCAACTGTTTATGTGGGGCATCATATGAAAACCGAATGCTACGCGACCGTATCATTACTGGTGTTTTTGATAAAAAACTTCAACTAAGATTGCTTGACGGACGTGAAGAAACTTTGGAGCGTGTCATCGAGATTTGCAGAACATTTGAATCTGCCAACGTTAACAAAGGAATTCTGGAATCGAAGAAACCCACAGTAGCGGCAATTTCAACAGGCTTGGTCAAGGACAACGATCAATTGGAATCAATTAACGTCATCAATCGTCGATTCTGTTTTAATTGTGGTGGTGATTGGAAACCTGATCACAAAAGACAATGTCCAGCTAAAGATTTTTTGTGCCAATGTGGAAAAAAGGGTCATTTTCGTCGGATGTGTCGCAAAAATACTAAGAAGGTGGACACAGGTACACCGGAATCAAAATTAAGCGGAAAACAAAAAGTTGATAAAATTAATTGGGGTGACATTTCAGGTAATTTAACAATTAAAAATAAATCAGGGTGTGAACTTGAACTTAATAATCATTGTATTTATAGAATAAATTCTGTAGAACATAATAATGAGCGGTGGACTAAGGCATACCTAGTAGGAACGAGGGTAGTTAAGTTTAAGATTGATACAGGAGCGGATGTTAATTGTATCCCAATTGAAATTATTAAAAACTTAAAAACCACTATGAGCAGTGATAGAAGTGACTTTTCTGTATTGGATTATAGTAATAATAAAGTTAAAAACTTTGGTTTTGTTGAGTTAAAACTTTTGGATTTTAAATCAAAGACAAAAAGATCAGCTAAATTTTTAGTTGTGGATAATGTGTTGGAGCCAATTCTTGGACGTAAAACGTGCATTGACTTTGGTTTAGTTAAACGTTTAGATGTTGATTCAATTAAGTTATCGGAATTTAAAGAAGATTTTTTAAATAAAAACAATGATGTTTTTAACGGTCTTGGAAAATTTCCAGGAAAAGTAACAATTCATTTAAAAGAAAATGCAAAGCCAGTTATTCATTACAAAAAACGTTTTCCTATTACTATAATTGAAAAACTTAAGCCAAAATTAAAAGAGATGGTTCGGGATGGAATAATTTCACCGGTTTCTAGTCCAACTGACTGGGTAAACAATTTACAAATTGTTGAAAAGTCAAATGGTGATTTACGAATTTGCTTAGATCCAAAACCGCTTAACGCGTGTATAAAACGAGAACATTTTTTGATTCCCACAATTAACAATTTTGAAGCGGAATTATGTCATAAAAAAATATTTACGGTGTTGGATTGCTCGAATGGGTTTTGGCAATCAGAATTGGATGACAAGAGTTCTGAACTTACAACATTTATGACCCCTTTTGGTCGATATAAGTTCAATAGACTTCCATTTGGGTTGAATTGTGCACCTGAAATTTTTCAGAAAATTATGGTAAGAATCTTTGGTGATATACCAGGTGTGTTAGTCTATTTTGATGATATTGCAATTGCTGCATCGGATGAGTTAGAACATGATAAACTATTGTCGATTGTTCTTGAGCGCGCGCGTTTAAATAATGTCAAATTCAATTCAGAGAAAATACAGTATCGTAGATCAGAAGTCAAATTCATGGGTCATATTCTTTCAGGCGGAACAATGAAGCCAGCGGAAAAATACAAAGCTGCGATTCTTGAAATGGAAAGGCCAACAGATAAACAAGGTGTTATGAGGATATTGGGAATTTTTAAATATCTGGCCAGGTACATTCCGAATCTATCTAAGATAACGGCGGAATTGCGCCAATTAACTTTTAAAAATATTCAATTTAAGTGGAATGATAAACATGAACAGGAATTGAAAATGTTATTTAAAATAATTACTTCAGATCCTATATTGAGGGCATATGACCCTAAAAAGTCAGTTATTATTCAGACAGATGCATCAAAAGATGGACTTGGATCTGTTCTTATTCAGGACGGTCATCCAGTTGCCTTTGTGTCTAGAACTTTGAGTAAGAGCGAACAAAAATGGGCACAAATTGAGAAGGAACTTTTAGCAATCGTTTTTGCTTGTCAGCGTTTTCATTATTTTATCTATGGTCGTGAATTCACTGTGGAAAGTGATCACAAACCGCTTGCGATATTAATTAAGCGTGATATTGATGAAGTGACACCTAGATTGCAGAGATTGTTCATGACATTGTTAAAGTATCCGCAAATTGAAGTCATGTACAAGCCAGGGAAGAGTATGTTAATTGCTGATTGTCTTTCTCGGGCACAATTAAAAGATACTTCTGAGTTAGAAGGGTTATGCGGAGTTATTCACACAGTTACAAAATCGGCCTGTCTGTCTGAGGAGAATTTCAATTATTACAAGGAAATATTAGAGTTAGATGAAGATTATAAACGTATTTGCAGTTTTGTTAGGAGTGGCTGGCCTGGGTATCATCATTTAAATGGGATTGCACAAACATTTCATAAATTAAAATCGGAATTGCATTTTGAAAATGGGTTGCTTTTTGTGAATCACAGATTAGTTATTCCAACAAAATTACAAGGAAAGATTTCAAAGTGGCTTCATGAACCACACCTAGGCATTGAAAAGACTCTTGCGAGGGCAAGATTGTTATATTTTTGGCCTGGGATGAATAACAAAATAAAAGAAATTGTTTCTTCTTGTACCATTTGTGAGAAATTCAAACGCAATAATCAAAAAGAACCATTGGTTCAGGAGCAAAATCCGAATTATCCATTTCAAATCGTTTCCATGGATTTATTTGAGTATGCTGGTCGTGATTTTATTGCGATGATTGATGCATACTCAAATTATTTGATTGCGGCAAATCTAAACAACAAAACGTCCAAGCATATTATTGACGTAATTTGTAGTATTTTTAATAAAATTGGATATCCAACAGTGTTGAAATGTGATAACAGTCCATTCAAATCAGCAGAGTTTGAAAAATTTTCGCAACAATTTAATGTTCTATTCAAATACTCGAGCCCAAGATACCCACAAAGCAATGGATTGGCTGAAAAGGGGGTAGCAATTGCCAAAAATATTCTCAAACGATGTTATGAAGTGAATGAGGTGGACAAGTTTCAGTATAGAATTCTAGAATATAATACTACGCCAATTGCTAGTATGAAATTAGCACCTTCGGAACTTTTTTTTGGTAGATTGGTTAAAACAAAATTGCCAATATCGGAACATTTACTTCTCCGAAAAAATATATTGGAAAGAGATATTCAAAAAAAAATTAAAAACAAAAAGGAAAAACAAAAGTTCTATTATGATCGAAACGCTAAGTCATTGTCGAAATTGCAAGTGGGTAATTTAGTCATATTTAAAAAAAATGGTAAAGAGTGGCACTATGGAAAAATAGTTGGGATTGTTAATGAGCGCTCCTATATCATTAAGGATACTTTTCAAAATTATTTTAGACGTAATCGTAGGTTTATTGCTAAAACTGAAAATGAGGATTTTAATACTAGTGACTTATTGTTTGAAGAAAATGTTAAATCTGGTTTTCTAGATAATTTACCGGAAATACAAATTGTTAAGCCAACTTTGGAAAATGTAACTCAGAAAAAAGATGTTAATGAAGAATTAGAATCTCCCATTAAAAATGTTATTGTGGATGAATCAGAGCTCTCAGTGAAAGAGGAAGGTGTATATTCTTCAGAATATGAAACCGCTGGTAGTGATGATTCAGAAACAAACTCAGGAGATAATTATGAAGTGGATTCAAGTCCTATTATTCAGGATAACTATAGAACGCGAAGTGGTCGCATTGTTAAACCACCGCGAAGATATGACTGGTAATTGTTGTAACAGTCATTTAAGGTTGCCTGGTCCATTATAATACTTACTTTATTAATTTTTTAATTTATTTAAAAGAAAAAAGCGTGTAATGTTATAAGTTTTGTATACAATGGCAGCACTGACTGTCATCTAAGTTCAGTTGTGTATTAACCATCAAGAGTGTACGACGTATAAAAACATAGTGAATAAATTTAAGCAAATATTAAAAACATTGACATAAAGACTTTTATTTATAACAAATATAACAATTGTTACACATCTATCATGATCAATGTCTCATTGTAAATTTCTGCAGTAATTTGTAAGTAGTGTAAAGACATCAAATGTTTCACTGCTAGGAACATTTTGTACTTACCTATTGGAAAATTAAATTGTCGTTTTTAGTATTTTCCGTTACTTATTATTTATGTTTCTCATCGCTTAAACCTTCTCTGAACTTCCACAAATATTTTAAGATTAAAATTAGCAAACTCGATCCAGCAATTCTCGAGTTTTAGCGAGACAAACGAACAGCGATTGATTTTTATATATATCTATAGATATCTCAGAAAATTTTATTTAAGTCATTAGAGCCGTTTCAGATAAACCAAGCTACAAGAAAAATGCGCGTGGCAGTCGGTGGATTTTACTAAAATTGCCTTAAATTAATCTCTTGCTAATTAAAAAAACGCTGCAAATATCATCCTTTTCCAAGAAATCGATCTTTTATAAAAATTTAAATACAAATCTCGAAAACCTGGGGCCAAATTTAAATTACCGCATCAATTTTATTTGTATTTGTAATTTATTATTTATTTGCTGTACAATTAAAAATTTATATTCTTTTAGAGTGCACAGTTAACATTGGTCTATTTATAGATACATTAATTATTTAACAATATTTATAAAAACAAAGAAAAGAAAAAAAAAATATAACTATAAAGATATACAATAAAAGAACGGTAGTTAATAGAACATTAAACAAAAATATGTTTCTACTGCGATAATTTGTACAAACAGAATTGAGAATTTAGAATTTAAATAATAACCATCTGGAAAAAAAAGAAAAAGAAAAAACATCAACGATTAGTGCTAAAATAAGAAAACTAATGACAAAAAGTTACTGTGCTTGACCTTTTTTCTAACGTTGAGGGGAAGTTCATTATAAAGACGAATAGCATGAATGAAAAATTGCCTACGAGAAATTGTGCAGGTATAAACATTTGGTCTTATAATATTAGAACGAACAGATTGTGAAAATACAAGTCTGCAATACAAGTAAACAGGTTGTTTTTCTTTTAAAATTTTGGAAATCATAGCACAAGCTATAATATTATTTAAGTACTGATCAGGACTGCATCCAAGTATTTGTTGAGACTGGGTCGAAATATGATCGTATCGACGCAAATTGTATAAAAATCTAGCAATTGAATTAAAGGCAACATTCAATTTACACCTTGAATTGCCGTCTGTACCTGCGAATAACTCACACCCATATGTGATTAATAGAAGTATTAATGATTTTGGCAATTTCAATTTAACAGTAATCGATAACGTATCTGTACATACTGATATACCCCGAAGAGCTCCGCAATTTTCGAGTAATACGTGACTGAATTATGTTAGTTTGGCATTACCGCTTACGTCATGGAGCAATCGATTACCCTAATTTGACATTTTCATTGGATCACTGATGGGACTCACTGACTCGACTAGATTTAAAATTAGGGGTATCAAAATTCTTCCGTGGGAGTTGGTTAAATTTTGCAGATCTACGGAATTAATAATTAAGCAAGTAAATCAATTTTTTTTTCAAACGATCGTATTTCATTTGACCAAAAATTAAAAAATCTACTTAGCTTGGGCTCGTCCGGGAATTGAACCCGGGACCTCTCGCACCCGAAGCGAGAATCATACCCCTAGACCAACGAGCCAATTGATCGACGCGTGTCAAATTAAAATTAAAAGCTTGAAGCACTCACTTCCATTTTATACTTCAACAAAATGATAATGAAAATGACTCACCGAACCTCATGTTTATATGAAAATAAGTGATATCATCCGTCTTGAAAGTTTTAATAAAAACGTAATTAAACTCTTTCATGTGGGTTGGTTTTCTTATAAACAGCAGCGGATATGACACCGCGCCGACAAGTACTCGTATTATAATATGAATTTGAAAAATGCGCCCTTTGAAGTAGATATCTTAAATCAAAGAAAATTCCAACGACGAAAACTGTCATCTAACACAGATTCCACAATTTAAATTAAGGAAATTCCAAAAATGTATTTAATTAATTCATTCAACCCGATGCCAAAGTGAGAGACTGAGTGGCGACACGATAATATGTCGGAAGGGTAAAACGAAAATATCTGTCACAATCTGACACAAAGAAAATGTTCCGTAGGCATCTGATAAATAATAACACTGCCGACACAGAGAACACCCTCCGTCTGTAAGTACTTATCAAAACAGACATTCCATTTCAAAATCCCAGTTTCCGGTCTAATAACACAACGCGGCTGGGGGTTATTGTGCCTAATTGGGCTGATTGGCGCAAAACACCAAATGAAATTGGTCGCCAATTTGAATTGTCAAATGTGGTGGTTGTTGTTGTATTGTAAAACAAAACTTTGCAAAACAGTTTTTGTGCTGTGCTCTGTGCCTGTGTTGTTGCCATTGGTACTTTACTTGGTAACGACTAACGATTTGTTTCGTTTTTGGATTTGGCGGATGACAATGTCAGGGATCGTTGGTACACATAGACGGATGCGGATTTGGATTTCGGAAGCGGATTCTCTGTTTTATAACCGAAAAGGATACCAAACAGTATTGTTGGAACATTGGGTTGGGGTTCATTAATCAATTCTCGAACACAAATGTTATCTCCAATCAGATTTTACCAATGATTAATGATAGAACATTGTGTTTTGCTATAGTTTTAAATTTTATTTTCACCCGAGTCCTTGCGTTTGGGGTTTATTTTTATGCTGGGCTTGCATGAGGCACAGAGTGATAATAGAACGGATCATTGGATTACAAAGGAAGCTACCTGAGTGTAGTCAATATATGTATGTTGTATAATATTTGTTTTAGGAAGTTACATGTTACGAATAATTGCACTTAAAAATAAAAGTAATTGAACATTTTCTGCCACAAACGCAAAATATTATTTACTTTTTTCGACAGTCCCAGCTTTTTTAGAGGAAAAGAGTTCTTTATAAACGTTCTTTTCGATATACATACATACATGTTTATGAACATTTATATTTTATTTTTGAGGTTTGTTTAAAAAAGAAAAGAGTTTTGTATATAGGGGTCTTTTTTGATAAAGATTTATCGAGGAATGCTCAAGTAAAAAAAAAAAAAAAACAAATTATTATAGATTTACTCAAGGAAAAAAATGTTTCATCGGAACAGAACAAAGTATAAAACAAAATGGCTGGGCAATGAAACAAGAATTTCGGAATTTTTAAAGTAAACATTGAAAGATTGCCATCAGCTGATCATTGAAAGAAAAACTAATATATGAGAATAGAAAGAGTATTTACCATACATATACAGAGGAACAGTAGTTCAAATTTAAAGAAAACCAGCTGTTAATTGAAAATGATATTATTTATTTATTTATTTATTTCATCTACGAGCTAAAAAGCTTAACAGATTACATTTAAATATATAAATAACGATAATATACTAATAATAATAACAATAATAATATACAAAAAAAAAATAATATAAATATAATATAGAGAATAATATAATATAAATATAAATAATAAAAATAATAAAAGTTTAATAATAAAAGTTTAACAACAATACCAGATATCAAGTTCTTAAGAATAAGTAAAACAGTATATTTTTAAACCTTTCTCTTGAGAGAATCAAATCTATATGGTAATAAACATTATTGAACTCTCTAATTGACCTTGAAATTGGTTCATTCATACCATAGTTTGTTCTATGCCTTGGCTCAAAACGAAGGTGTCTTTCCCTTAATGGTCGAGTTGGTCCATAAATATAAACGATGGCAAGTAACAAAGGACACTTAATATGATAACAAAGAATATCTCGCATAAAAACAATATCCTGAATTGTTCTTCTGGACTTGAGATCTTGTAACCCCAAAAGGCTTTGCCTGGCTTGAGAATTAGGGCTAAAATTCCATCGCAATTTATAAAATACATATTTTGTGAATCGATTCTGAACTCTTTGAATTCTATCAGAGAAAGTTTGTTGGTAAGGGTTCCAGATGATACTCGCATATTCAAGATTTGGTCTTACCAAGGTAGTATAAAGAGAAACCAGTGTATAAGGGTCCGTAAAATCAGAAGAATTTCTTTTTATGAATCCTAACATTGAATTAGCTCTAGCAACAACCGTATCAACATGAAGAGAGAATGAAAATTTTGAGTCAAAATGAACACCTAAATCTTTCACTTTTATAGTTCTCATAAGCGTATTGCATTCAAGAGTATACGTAAACTCATGAGTGCGAAGTTTTCGAGATAAAGAAATAACGAAACATTTTTTGACATTAAGATTTAGGTAGTTCAAAATACACCAATTAGACAGATTGTTAAGATCCTTTTGAAGCTTAAAGCAATCATCAATAGAAGATATCTTTAAAAATAATTTTAAATCATCAGCATATATAAGGCATTTGCTATAGCTGATACAGCTAAGAATGTCATCTAAAAATATAATAAAAAGCAATGGCCCTAGGTGGCTACCCTGAGGGACACCAGAAGTACATTTAATTGACCTAGATGTATATCCTTGAACTTTTACTTTTTGGACTCTTTCAATTAAAAATGAAGATATCCATTTTAGTAAGTTAGAATGGATTCCAAAGGTTAATCAATGAAATAATAAAAATGGAATTAAAAGAAAGTTTTAAAAAGAATATAGTATTTCCTTTTGAGAGTATAAAAATATTTAGCTTTTAGCAGTTTAGTCGTCTTAAAAATTGATAGAATTCAATTGTGCATTTCGATGAAAGCTTTAACTGATCCCTAATAACTAAAAATGTACAATCAAATCAGAAAATCGCTGATTCTGGAAATTCTAATAAATACTAGTACTGTCAAACTTGTGATTGCTTGATAAACAGTTCCAACCTTCCTTATTAAACTGCAATCGGTACAGTTCGAAAAAGAGATTTTCTCAGTAAACACAAGTTTTAATTTTCCGCTTTCTTGTTTTTACTTCGTAAGAAAAAATGGAACGCCATTTGCATTTTAAATTGAAAGTCACAATTTAAATAGATCCCTATATGTAGGATCCGAAAATACCTGCAATTTAAATTCATTTGTTAATAGTTAAAATTATATTCCGTTTTGGTTGAATAGATTTGCGCTTTGCATGTATCAAACTAATTATAAATCAAGTGCTGAATTACATTTGAAACGGCTATTTCCGTTGGGATATCACAATTCTCTACTTTTGATTGCATATTTAATGGAGTCATAATAAAAGAATTTCAGTTTCTGAGAAATATTGTTTAAATTCCTTGGCATAACTACAGGCTTCAAAAAAGTAATTAAATTCTAAAATTGTGTAATGATAAACAAAATACTTTTTTACAAAACTTATTACTTTTAAAAACTTCTATTTTATAAAAAATAATAATGTTTTTTTCTTAACTGAGCTTTAATCAAGTAGGTATAGCTGAAAGGTCGAGTTTCGTTCTTCCATGTATTATTCCTATCAAACAACTGAAGATGTACCTGCAGGAATGGAACAAAAAAAATTTAATAAGAAGAAGTAGGTACCCAATATCTATCCAGATAAAAACAAAATACAATAAAAAAATCTTGCGCAGATTCGTTGAAATATCAAAGACAACAAAAAAAATATGTCCTTATGCAGGCGTGGCCTACGAGAATCATGTCACCGCCCTATGTCTTAAAACGAAGAAAAAGAAACTTGCGAAAACTTTTAGAAAACTTCCAATAAAGCACATCTACTCCTCCATCCCTATGAGAACTTTTATTAACTGTAGTTCGGGCGAGGGTGGCTGGTGACTGAACATATTTGTATACATTTACTCAAAAAGTTAAAGAATCGTACCCCCATGAAATGAGTCCTTCCAACATAAGGATTTAGCAAATGTGCCTTCTTATCAGATTAACAGACAAACTATTTGTTCCACAAGGAATCAATCACAAAATGTGCCCCATCTTACTGTGACGTGCTCTGAGTCACGAATTTACATATTCAC
Organism: Chrysotoxum bicinctum; assembly: GCA_911387755.1. Taxonomy (NCBI): domain Eukaryota; kingdom Metazoa; phylum Arthropoda; class Insecta; order Diptera; family Syrphidae; genus Chrysotoxum; species Chrysotoxum bicinctum. The sequence continues at coordinate 1,115,308 of OU426989.1, forward strand.
CGCACTGATACTTTTTTCTATATATTTTCGCTTGAAAAGTTTTAATCCTCGAGATAAGAATCCTAGCTGAAGCAATTTGTATACATTTGATACCGCTTGCGATTTGCAAGCAATTTATTTTACTCGAACAAAGTTTCGTTTAACTAATGACTTAATTTATCTGCTTCAACCACCCATAGGATTCAGGACTTTGTTGAATATCCCTTTGTACAACAAGTAATCAAACACAGTGTCCTCTCCACAACCACACCCGCACCCACTTTCTGAACTGTAATCCTCATCGAATTTGCAGCGTCTTAATCGTTCCCCATTAATCGAACAGTTCGGGGTACAATGGGGTTAATCGGGGGTAATCTCTGTTTCTGCTCCTCACTTTGTTGTGAAACAATGCTGGCTCGTGATCGTGATGGGCAGCAGAACACGCACTTTCAAACCCACCCACAACACCCGAATGCGAATAGATGACAGATATTAGCAAATCTATCATTGTCATTATCCTTCGATTTGTTTTGTTTCTTTTGAAATTCGAACGAGAGGTGGGGTATTTAGTATTTTGTGCAGGACTTTGATTTAAAGGGATAAATGGTTGACGAAGAACCAACCCTACCCTGATGCGATACATGGAAGGCGTTATACGATTAGTTGTTGTTGTTGTTTTGTACTGCCTGAGGGCAATTTATATTCGGATGTTGGGTGGTTAATTAATCGAATTAAAGGATTCGATTAAGTATGTGGTGCAACTGACAGTGATTGCCTCAATATTAAGAGATATTGTGCATAGCTTTGGGCTAAATTGAGTATAGATTTATAATTTGAAAATATGTCTGTGAATAATATCTACGAAAGGGAGCAGTTGCGATTTTATATTATGCATAATAATCGGTGGTGACCATACCAAAATCAAGAACTCAAGAGAGATTTATTATGAATGCAAAATAAAACGCACAAACTTACTTTTATGTTGAAGCTGCTAATATGTCCAGAAATCGCTATGATAAAAACAAAGATGTAAGCAAAATTAAAGAAAACTAGCCGACCCAACTCTCGAAATTCGAGTGCCAATTTATTTATTATTTATATATTTGGCAGTGTTTTCAAGCAGATTTATTAAATTAAATTTTATTTTATGTAATATGCAAAGTGTTCGACAGTGCAAAAACAAAAATGACCCACAGTGTGGAAATGCGTGTCTCAAGTATATTCTGCACATCTCCGTAACTGTGGCTTTCCAACCATATAAAATTTATCGAAATCGGTTAAATACTTTTGGAGAAAAGTGTACCACAAAAAACATGTTTGCCGTTTTATTATATGATTTGAATTCCTAAAACAACTTCTAAAATTTTTTGGGTGCAAATCTGAGTTCTGGTACAAATATTTATGTAATAATTATTCAAAGAGCAGAGGAGTTTTATTAGTAAGTTATTACTTTTTTATATAAAATTACTTTCTCTTAATGTGTCCAAATGTCAAATTTTAACGTCACAGGATTTTTAATCCAATTTTGTTTGACTATAATATCAATAATAGTAACCTAGAACGGGTTACTAAAAAAAAGATTTAGGAGTTATATTGGACACAAACCTTTCATTTCTGCCTCACTATGATTATATGAATAACAGAGCTAACCAAATGCTTGGTTTCATTAAAAGAAACACAAGAGATTTCTCAGATCCATATTCACTAAAATCTTTATATAACTCTTTAGTTAGGTCAATTTTGGAATACTGCAGTATAATCTGGAATCCTTATTATAGTAACTCAGTAGACAGAATTGAGAGAATTCAGAAAAACTTTACAAGATATGCGTTCTTTAAGTTAAATTGGAGGATTCCTAGACCATCGTACAATACCAGATGTCTATTGTTTGGAATGAAATCTCTTAAGGATAGGCGAATTTATTATTCTGTTATGTTTATAAGAGATGTTGTTACCAACCATATTAATTGTCCCCCTTTAAAAACTTTAGTTGGTTGTGTGGATGATCCATCGAGGACTACACGTTATAGATTTTATCTTTACGAACAGTTTCACCGTTGTAATTATGGTCGAAATGAACCTATATCACGTTGCATCAGAGAAGTCAATTTAATTGGTAATAGTATTATTTTAGATGTTAATAGAGATTCTTTCAAATCATATGTTTTAAATAATCTTTAATTAGTTTTTCTTTCTTATTAACGTTCGAACTTGTTTTTTCTTTATATTTTGTTAAAAATTTAATGCCTAAATTATATTACGTTGATTGAGTGTAAATGTAATTGTAATATAATTGTAATTGGGGGTGGCCGTGGCGCGATGGATGTGTGCTCGCCTGTCAACCTCATGATGACAGGTTCGATCCTTGCCGTCGTGTATGTCGCTTTAATTCCATTAAAAACCTTCTAAAAATTGTCATCAATGGGTTGCTGGTTTACACATTACATGTTGTTCAAGCATAACACTAACAACATGTAATTGAGTTAAACTAGTATGCCCAACAAGGATGAACACGAATAAAATAATGTGAATTATAAGCGACATAGAAATAAGACACGGCATTTCTCCGCTTTAGCTCAGCCGCCATCCCTGGAGATAAAAATATCTGAGACAACTACCAACAGTCTCAGAACATCGTGCCACACATCTTTCCTATCCTTCTTTCTCTTCATTAACTTCACGCCCGCGCTGTGTTGAAACATTTAAAGGGTAATCATAATCCCTTAAGCGCGGGTAGATTATAAAAAAAAAAAAAATATATGTATCCACCAACATAAATGTATAATTATTTCTTATAGTAGTCTAAAAATATTGTTATCTGATTGATGAAAATAAAGCAATATCCATACTTTTCTAAAAATTCGATTATTTAATGCTTACTTAACATACAAGGGCTTAATTAAAAAAATCATCCACCAATTTTCAATATTTCTCTAGTTTAATTTGGAACGCGATTTCTTGTTTTCAGAACCAAGAAATTATGGAACTTGTTTAAGTATAACATCTACAGGATTTTCGTCTTTTGTTCCTGTTAAACGAATGAAGAAAAATGTTAAACCAATAAACTCTAAAATTTTTATTAGCTTTAATGAATGCAATGTTTAAAATACAAATTAAATGCAAGGTAGATGTTATTTTTTCAAGCGAATTTTGTCTTTTACGTCGTGAATACGATTGATCCAAAGTGGTTTTGGCAGTACATAAATTCTCGGCGTAAATATTTAGGAATTCATACCTTAAGGATTTATAAAGGTATTGGAAGCTGAGGTCTCTAAAAAATAAGAAATTCTAAATGCATTTGGCAAAATAAAAAACAAGTTGAGTTTGCCTCCGCTTTATAAACTTTCGAAATTCTCATTCAGTAATTTCGTTTGTTAGGTAATTGGAAATATTCATACATATCTAACAATAATCCATAAAACAGGTTCAAAACAAAACTACTTACAGGTCCAGGGCCGGACAAGCTATACGTGCAAGCTGTGCAAATGCGCAGGGCGCTGAACTCAAAAGGCGCCTTGGGCAAGCGTTAAAAAAGCCACTACTTCATAACCACTACCTACCATCTTTTTTAAGTTTCATTTCTTTTTATAGCTCACTCCAATATTGGTATTTATTATATAATTAAAAGCTGATTCTGAATTTAAAGACATATAGATACATATCAAGTTTTCCAAAAATAAGTCGATGTTTAATTTCCTATACACACCCCATTCCCACAGTAAAAAAACTACATCACAAAATCTTTACAAAGTGCACAATTTTGTTCGCTTAACAACAGATACCTACATATTTGCTATTTTTCTCTTTATAAATCCACTGTTACGTTATTCTTCACATTCACCATCGCGTGTATGAGTGAAGGCATTTATTTTATTTTGTTATCCCTCCCCTATGCAGTGTAACATAAAACAGAATTTTAACAGCAAATACAGACAGTTAACAGTTTGCAAGTTGATAACATGAGCACGATGCCAATTCTTCTACTTATATGAAATCGAAGTCAGCAATGTTACTCAAACAGAAATTCTGAGGTACAAAATTCATACTCAGTGCGCAGAATTAAAAGTTGCTTCTAGGAATTTAAACTCTTCCGGTTGAGTGTTTCTTGTACTATGTTTTAGTTTGGCACTGGCCTCTATTTATGAGTGAAATTTTATCACTGTCGTGTGTCGAGAATGAGACAAGGGGTTGAAATATGGAAATACTTGAGTGATGATGATGCGATGATTAGTGTTGAGGTTTGTCGTTAATGAGTGAATCTGTTTTATTCAATTTCTCCTTTTCTCTATTTTTTTGTTCTTGACAGTTATTGTTTACATTTAAAAAGGGATTTTTTGACTGGTCTAATTACTTTATTAACTTCCCATAGGGAGTTATTTGTCTATGTATTATGGTAAAAAAAAACCAAAACAAAAGAAAGGATAGGGAATCTATATTTACAATAAAACTTGCTACGCTACTATTCCAGTAGTGTATACGAGTATGTATAAGGTTATGATAATGGTTCAAACATGAAAGGAAAAGAGGCTGGTGTTCAAAACAAAATTAAGTGTTTTTGAACCAAGAGCTTATTTTGTTCAGGCTGCTTGCATTCCTTTTGGTTGTTGTTGGTTTTTAATGATTCAGCTTGCTGTTCATTGGAAGCTGTTAAGTTTTTTGACATTGCTCAATGCATATAAAACTTTGTATCAGGTTCAACAATGCGTTGGGACATACATATATACAAAAAATTTCGCTGGTTTGACCTTAAAACCCCTTTCTGAAACCAGATGGGAGTAGACTAAATGCTTTAAAACCATTCAAAATCTTAGAAGCTATAATATGAAGCTCTTATTGAAATATCTGAGGCTGGAAACGTTGAGAATAGAAACATGCTGTACTTAGGAAGTAAAATTTTAGTTTAAAGCTTATATGTTGCATATTAATCTAGTTTGATATTTAAGAAAAAAATAATGGCGCAAAATTTTAATTGAATTAGTACGATGCTAAAGTTGTTTTAGTATGATACTAGGTTAAAACAATAATTTTAATCGAATATAGCATCATACTTCTCTACTCTTTTATTAAAGTTAAAATCATCGAATACCTACTTTATTTTTTTAGTAGACATTTGCAGACATCAAAAAAGGTTCGTGTACTTATTTTTTTAAACGAAATGTCGTTGTTTTAGGTGTGTTCAGAGCAATTTATTAAGGAAATTCTTTTAGTACGATACTAGTGAGAAAATGTTTAAAATTAAGAATGAGTTAGTAAACTACTATAAAGTTTGCAAATTGTTAAGTAGTTTCATACTAATACCCTAATAATAGGCTGTTTAAAATTTTGCGCCAATATAACTAGTAAGTATTTACAAACTCCGTCTGCTAATTTATCTACTAAATATGCTACTAAAAACTCTTTAGTGGAAATGCGATCAGAAGAACAATTCACTAACGTGCAATCAGCTGAAGCCATAGCTCTAAATCTATAAATACCATCACAGTTTCCTCAAATAACAGTTTTTTGAAACTAAAATTAATAAAAAACTACTTTAGGACCCCAAAGACTCAGGAAAGATAAGTTGACTAGTCAATCATGGCTATAGAGAAAGAGCTTGTCAAGTCATTATATTATGATGATCTGGTAGCTGAGTTTGCTAAAACAGAAGCCAGAAAAGTTAATATAGCCGGTTCTATTTATTTTTATTAAAATAATAATCTTATTATTATTTCCTACATGAGCAACAATTAATGAGTTCATTATTTATTTGTATGTTGTTATGTTTTTGAATTAGTTTTTAAATATTTTTTACTTCAAAAAATACTTTTTTCAGTTCCTAAATTTTTGTGATATATTTTTTTACTATTATTTTTGGGATATATTTTTGATTTCTTAGTTTTTAATAAAAATCATATTTATTTTAATTAAATATAAGTATTATCTAGAAATAGGCCTCTTGGGGATCCCTCGTTAAAAAAACGCATTGCAAAGGGTACCCCTTGGGTAATGAGGAAATGACTTTTTCCGCCAATCCAATCCAAATGAGAGGCGCCACTGATAAAGCTTGCGCAGGGCTCTAATTTAGCTCGGGCCGGTCCTGTACAGGTCAATAGGAAAACTTCAACTGATTCCTTCTAATCTCTTGTTAAAACAAAAATGAAAAATGCATTTAAGAACCATGTTACACCCTTTGAAACATGGATTTGCTTGTAAATCTACTGCAACTTAGCTTACACTGATTACAAACGTTTGTATCAATTCAATCGAAGATGTGATTTAGAATAAGCAATAATTATCATTAATACAACTTGAATCTCTAAGTTTTGCTTCTAAGATATTTAACTCGATCAAGAGCTACATATCTATTGAATAGAGTTCAAAAAGTAAAAATATGAAAGCAAGCAGTGCATATTTAAATATATTCAGGAGTTCCTCAAGGTAGTCATCTAAGCTCGCTCCTGTTCTTACTTTTTGTAAATGACTTACCAGACGTTTTTTCCCAGATTAAGATATACAGACAAATCAGTTCAATCTCTAATTGTATGCAACCCCAAAATGATTAAAAACAATTGTCAAAATTGTGTCTTTTAAAAGATTTTAGTTTAAATTTTAAAAAATGCTTTGCTTCCTTGAATACAAGATGTTCAAATCCGATTATCTTTGACTATTTATAAGTATCTATGCTTTAAAGAGTAAGGACTTAAGATGCTTTATTCATTCCAAGCTAGATTTAAGAATGCATGTGGATTTTTTCGTATGTAGAAGTAATTTTATGCTGGAATTATAAGGAATTTAAATGTCCTTACACGATTAAGTCTCTTGACAGTTTTGTGCGCTGCATTTTAGAATTCTCTTGTGCAGTTTGGTGTCCTTACTTCAAAAATACTTCAAATAGAATCGAAAAAATACACAAAAGGTCAACGAGTATTTGCCTTCTAAAATATAAATTTGGGCTCTGTCTTTACAATCTTAAAAATTTAGGTGCGCGTTAATAGTTAATATTTAATATCTATATGTACTCCTAAAATCTCTTGAAACTCTTTCTCTTGCTGGAAATGTTTTAATTGGTCATATTGATGTTGCATTTTTATCTGAATTATTTAGTAAACATATTCCAGCTCGTGTTTTGATACCGGAATTGTGGGATCCAATTTGTGTGTCTTTTATCATCATTGCGTTAAGTTTGATCAAAATATTGATTTAAGTTTGTTAATAGTAAATAATAGAAAGTATTATAACAGGTAAGGATGGAATGCTTATAATAATAAAATGGAATACTGAATCACATGAACTTCCTCTTGTGTTCAAAAACTATGAAGCTTACCATCAAAGAATGTAATGACGTCGTAATCGAGAAAAAAGTCACAAATGTTCTTAATATATGAATTTTAAAATTTGAACTACATAGTTAGAAGAGTTTTATAAAAACATAATAACAAAATTTGTCAAGCCGTTAAAAAGATAAACTAGTCTAGTCGGTTAGAAGTTTTTACCTACAAAAGGTGGGACAGTCACTGACTGCGGTTCTTTTTTCAATTCCATATGAATCACCACTTCCTTAGTGAAAAACGGACAGTTTTGAATTATTTGGTGGAAAGCAGTTGTTTGTCACATTAAATCTAAATACATACTCGTAATATTAATTTTTTTTTAACCATCCAATTTTGTTTTTGAATAATGTTTTTGAGCAATGGAAATCTTTATTTTAACCTTTACAATTTTTTCTATGAAGTGGCTACCGAAAGTGTTGATACACATTTGTGCCCGTTATATCGTATTTTCCATGAGTTTCCGCATGATTTCCGGTGATTACCTTTCGCATTACTGTTGAATATTCTCCTTAAGGGCTGCGTTTGTCTGAAGCTGGTTGGCATAAACCAGTGACTTCAAGTAGCCCCAAAGAAATAAGTCTGGAATGGTTTAATCAGGCGGTCTTGCCAAATCGCCAAAATGGGAGATTACTGAACTCTTTTTACTCTTTCTTCATAATATCCATTAAAAACATCAAAAAGGTATACAAAATTTAATATTTAGTTGAAGTCTTAATCATAAGTATGCAGCATTTAAGTTTTCTCTTTCTAGCATAATCTATTTTCGTCCATTTAAAGATTTTATCTATTTGAACATCGAATTGTCTACATTGTTTTTTATTACAATAAATTTTGTAACCAATGGTCACCATAATACCAATAAGTCCTAACATGTATGTATAATGTATATACAATACATGCATAATGCTTGAAGGTATATTGACTGACCTAAATGTGGCTATTGAAATTAAGTTTAGCTCGTACATCGATTAGAAACAAGAAGTTCACATTATAATTCACATAAACAATTATGGAACACATTAAAGGTAACAATGCAAAAGGATAAGTCATTTATTCAATTTTTAACTTTTTGAGTTTGATGGTTTCGCAGTTTACATTTGACAGTAAATCACTGTTTAATCCTTCGATTATTATAGATATTAGTCATCTTGAAAATGTGAGAAATATCAGGCCAAAAACATAAATGTTAAAAAAAGAGCCAAGTTTTTCTATATAAAAACCTTTGTGTAACAAGTCAGCCGTGAAAAGTACTGAGATCTAAAAGTACTCCAAGTTTTTACTTCATGAAGGTTTAATACCGAATATTTAAAGTATAGAATAATATTGAAACAGCTACAAAGTAATAGAGAAATTTAATTATTTAATGATTACTGACTAAAATTTGATGGGTTCACTGGTCAAGTTTTTAAAACCTTTCGAATTGGGCATACAAAAAAAACTTACCAAGTAAGCCCATCAAATTTTAGTCAGTAATCATTAAATAATAAAATGTCTCTATTACATTGTAGCTGTTTCAATATTAGTATTCTACTTTAAATATTCGGTATTAAATTTTCATTTTTTCCTCTGCTTGCATGTCAAGACCTACCGTTGTGCAAAATTACAATATTCTACGATGTCGGGAAGTGCTCCATAATTTTGATGATCTATCAGTGAGTTAGTCAGTCAGTCAGTGAGTCAGTCAGTTACGGTTTTTGTGATTTTTGAGGCGTTATATCTCAGGAACCGCGTATGCTAGAAAATTGAAATTTGCTGAGGCGCCTGTGCCTTACTAGCTTAGCAAATATTTTAAGTTTGTGACTTTATTTGTACTGAAGATAGGGAGGGGTCAAAAATCGCCTGAGTTTGTTCCTGTAAAAAGGGTGTAGTTGCAGAACTTGGCTGGGCACTACCGTTCCCTTTGGTATTATTAGCAGTCGAAGTGAGTTACTCATAGTTTCGAAAATGCGAACTCATTTACAAAGGGTTTTGAAGCATGACTTTTATTAAAATAACTAATTTAGTTATTTTTAAACATAAAAGTTTGTAAATAGTGCTGGAAGTTCCTCGATACATGCCATTGGGCTGATAATTCGTGCTAACTCTGGTTCACTGTGTAAGTCACCTGTCGTTGCGTTCGTCCGTTATTTTTAATTTATCAATGTCCTCTTGGGAATTTCCAACTATTTAAGAAATTCTTTCATAATTCCTCTACATAAGAAAGGAAAAAATGATGAAAACAAAAATTATAGACCTATTGCAAAATTATCGGTTATTCCAAAACTTTTCAAGGCTATTATTTGTAACTCTTTATTTTTTATGTGAAATCCTTTATATACATATGTATCAACATGGTCTTACAAAAGTACTCTCAACTGTAACTTTTTTATTGGAATTGGCTGAAAATTGTATTGACTCATTTACGAACAAAAGGCAAGTAGATTGTGTCCGTAAGGTGTATGACAGACTATCCCATCCAATTTTGCTAATTAAATTAAGAAAACTAGTATTTAGTAAACATTTTGTGATATGGCTTCAATCTCATTTATTTTATAGATCATACTCTGTTGCGAATCGAATAAATTTAAAGTTAGTTCTTGAATTCCACAGGATTGTCATTTGGGCCCAGTTCTCTTTACTAAATAAATAATGCGATCCTGCAAAGTCAGGTGTTTTTTATTTTGTCAAGTCGCAAGAATTGTGTTGAAAAATTAGTCAGTGAACTCTTTCAACTTTAGTCATTTTACTCATTTGTAAAATCCATACATTTTTGAAGGAAGTTAGATTGAGAGATACTTATTGAAGATATTGAATCATTTAATACCAAAAATCAACCTTTTTGTATTTAATAAAATCTATTTTTATATAAACATATGTACATACATATGTAACTAATTACTAATTTTTTCTAATACTTTGTTTATAGTGAGCTTTACTTCTGAATGATTTCATACTTTTATATTTAAGAATTTTAACGTTTTTCCTACCCTACCTACCCGGCTCTCAGTAATGTATATGTGAATTTACATAGTACTGCGAAACCCACTCGCCAGTCTATTTAAGGCTTGTCAGTTCTTTTTTTCATTGATTTTCTCTTGTTAATGAGTTAATAACTACCGGGACTCGAGCTTGTGTGACGGAAAAATTTTTTTCTTTCTTCACTTAAGCCCTTTTAGACGATCAGTTGTTGCTTCAGTTATCAATTCAGTTAAAAAAGGCAGTGTATTTAGACGTCAGTCCAGTGTTCAGTTGAGCTTTCATTTTACTTGTGAGCATTCGAAAATCAAAGGAAATACATTGCGTAATGGACGATGAAAGCCTTATTGCAATAGCTATAGCTATAATTTTGTCGCTTAATAAATCACCGCAAACTAAAATTGAAATGACGACTGAACTGACAACTCTTTATTACCTTATTATGAAAGTGTGTTTTCATTCCTTCCCGTAACAATGTACTTAGCGACACTTTTTTCGAAAATGACTTTTTGATGAGGAAATAAACTATATGTTTAGGGCCACGTTTTGGCCTGGGTTTCGCCAACCTATTATGCATGAAAAGGAAACTAGAGTACAAATAAAAAAATTTATCAACTGCCATGTTTTCTCATTAAAATAATGTTGCCCCCTGAAATTTGTATTATCCACCAAAAAAATTATGCTAAGCGAGATTAATAAAGATCTCATTGTCGTGAGCAACAAAAGATTTTCTTAGATGTCACTTAGTTTAACCAAAATTGTCTCTTAGCACACTATGATTCAACTGGAACTTTGTTACGAATCTCTGGCATTTCTCATGGAAAAAATAAATTAAATATAATAGTCTTCATTGGTTGCACCCTGTTTTTTTCCGTATGTGGAATTCGAAATTCGAAAGGTTTTGTTAGTCACTGAATCCACGCAGGACACAGTGAGTGCCAACTTTGTACAGTGGGTAGATTCCCGCCTAAACGAAAAAAAAACTTTGATAGGTCTTTTCCTTTCGACCACCGAGCGAGCAGCATCTTCACTTAAGGTACTAACTTATCCAATAGAAAGAAAGAATTATATATTTTAAGAAACTTTTTTTTATCTAGAATATCTATTTTCTGGATGTCCAAGTATCCCTGTCGGGAATATTCCAAATTTATTACGTGGTCAGCGAAGGGGAAAAATCTAAGTAGCCACAAGAATCCTAAACTTGTGTGGCATTAATAAAGATAAAACAGAAAATTAACTTAAACCAGGACCAAGAGTATCTCGAGGTAAGATTTTAAGTAGTAATTAAAATAGTTTAAACAGCAAGAAAAGTAGAAATGTAAAAGACATGTTTTTTCTTAAATCTAAAAGGCCCTTTTATCTTAATTATATAGACTGCTCTGAGCGAAACATAATTCTTCGTTTTAACATTTGCACCACGTGCACCTGTCTCCTGGTCAGTTGCATCAAGCATACGAATAGCGAAAGAGAACAATAGAAGAACCAGCAAAGACTTTAAGTTCAAGTTCAAGGCCAAGGCCAAGCTCTCTTCTTGAACCGATATTGACTGGAGCACTTGCCGTTTCACCCAGCCATATAGCTCAGTAACGGCAATTTTCCCCAAAAGAACATCGAAGAAACCATCTGAGTTATCCCAAAGCTCAGTTTAGTTAAAGTCGTGGGAGCAATCGGCTGGCTCAAGTTGCGATCGAGCTATACGGGCGAGGTGCGGTGAAGTGCGGGAAAGGGGAGAAGGTGCTCCAATAAGCGAGTGTCACGCGAAGGCGCAGTTTTGTTACCTACCTAGAAAAGTGAAATTAAAGGAGATACATACAAAAAAGAGAAAAAAATAGCAAAAGAAATAGAAGTAGGAAACCAAAAAAAATTCTAATTAAAGTTAAACAAAAAAAAGTAGAAAAAAAAAATAAGTGTAATAGTGTTGGTTTGGCATTCCACTCATAACCAGTGTAAAATAAATTTGCTCAATTGGAACCAATGGAACTCTGTGCACAGGATCTCCGTAAGCGGTAAGTTCCCAAGAAAATTATAACAGTTTTCCTCTTTTCCATAGGCCAAACTACCACTAGCTTTTTTGATATAAAAATGTTTATTTACTTTTATTTTGATTAATTATTTTTTTTGGGTTAAATATTTAACTAATTTACCTTTTAAAAATTTTGAATTACCTACCTAAAAAAAATCTACAAAAATTGATACAGTAACTACATAAATTAAGAACCTAGACAAAAATATTTGAACTACTTAAAACTATAAAATTTTGCTAATTATCTAAAACAGAATTGCACTACGAATATAAGAAAAAACTGAAAACTTAAACCTATGAATTTGCTAAAAGAATATCTACAAGTTAAAAGAATTACAAAACTAATTTTCATGCACTAAATATTACAACTAAATATAAAAATGTCTTTAAACATAATTATATCCTCCGAATAAAAATTGCGTAGATCTAAAACATAATGTTTTAAATTGAAAAGATCATGGGGGTAAGTGGGCGAAGTTATGATGCCGAGGCGATGCCTTTCTGTGTAGCTTAATTTATCAACTTCAATTAAAACAGGGACAGTTCCAAAAACACACAGGGGTACATGATCTGTCAAGGCGTCTGCATAAGCAGGTGAAGGGAGGGAAATAGGTACCTAAGACAACAACAACACCTGTCGTCTATGAAGCTTGGGTGGGTTTAGATGAAGATAGTCGTCCGCAGTCCTGTGTTTTCAAATCTTGGCATGAATAGATGTTTCCTTTGGTGCGACTTGGTACCTATGGGCAAGAACTACTCCCCAATCCGACGTCACCTAGCCGTGCGTATGCGAGCATGCCAAGTAAGGCTCTTAGGTACCCAGATATTCACAACCATAGCAACTTTCTTCTCGGTTTTTTTCGTTTCCTGAACAATTTTAGAAATGTTGCTTAGTATACATTCTTACGGGAAGGTATCGATGTATAAAACAACATACTTTAGAAGGCACTATCGGTGTTCATTCCCAAGAAATTCGACTTGAAATACAATTTTAACTAGTTTTCACTAGAATTTTTAATAGTTTCTTTATTTAAAAAAAAAAACTATTAGTTCAATATTTGTCAAATGTCAACATTTAATCAATTGTACAAAATTATACTATGTATAAAAAAAAATAAATTAGAAGTCAATATCACTACTAGTTCTCGGGAAATTTGAGTCGAAAACCAATTTTTACCAATTTTCAATAGAATTTTATATAGTTTTTTATTTTTGGTAAAAAAACTGTACACTAATTTTTTTTGAAATTTTCACCAGTTGTCGAACACATTATTTTTCGTAAAATAAAATTATTTTGAGTTTCAAATTGTTTTCCGTTCTTAGAATATCTGGGTTATGAAATTTTTTTTTTTCAGTTTTTTTTATTTAAAAAAATAACGGTATGTTCATTTTTTTCCAAATTCATACCAGATCTGTACGACCTTATAATGAGTACACTAAATTTTATTTGAAATCAATAGCATTATTTTTTCGTGAGATATTTGAAACTAACCAAAATTTTTACTTTTTTTTTAAACCGTTATAGTGAAAAAACTACTCACTGAATTTTAATAAACGCCCTTTCAGCCTCTTTGGAAGTTATTATATATTAAACAAAATTTATTTGAAGTCGATATCTTTACTCGTTCTTGAGATATCGACGACGAAAAATGGTACCAGAACGTACGGACGTACGAACGTACGAACGTACGTATGTACACACACACACACAGACATCTCTCGAAAAATGATTGATATAGCCTCTAGGGACCTTGAAACGTCGAGAAAAAATGTCAAAAATTCCAATTTGACAAATCGGACCGATTACAATAACTCCCTATGGGAAGTTAATAAGGCTTATGTCGTCGTGATAGTTTCTTTGTCACGTAAAGTTACCGGTTATGAGTACATGCTATCGACAAATAAACAAAAATCTGACTACTGATTAAGACAAAACGTCTTTATGGATTTTGATAGTAACAACTTCCAAGTAGTTAAGAAGTTCATCTATCTCGGAGCTAATATAAATTACACGAATGAAATATGAAACCTCATTGGAGATCCGACGAAGAATTAACCAAGGAAACTACTGCTACTACCGTTTGGCAAAAAAAATGGTTCAAAATTCCTCACGCGTAAAACGAAGTGGGCGTTACATCGCCGAGTGTTAGAGTATAAGCAGAAAGGGAGAACTGATAATGGCTTCTTCATATACATAGTCTCATCATCTCATCGGTTAGCATTCTTTCACCCATACTTGGTCAGATCCCGGGACTTTGTTGTTCTTAAGCTTTTGTTAAAGTATATCTCTGAATGGGTTCTCCCCTTGCACTCGTTCTATACATGATCCTTATTTAGAGAATTCTGCAAACGCTGCATCTTGTATTCCTTGGGGTAGGTGACTAGATTATTTTCGCTAGATCAGTCTTAAACAAAGTATTATTCCGATCACGCGATTCTTCGATCTCCTTGAGCTATTAGCTTGCGTGCACCACACCATAAATAACAATACATTCCAGGCAACACGCGGAATAGTTGAAAGCCTTAATTCACTAGACCCTGCTTTTCTATGACCTGTTATACCTCAAATTTATTGTTATTTTTAATAAATATTTTATTACAAGTACAATGGAAGATTCTGTATTTTTACTATCAATGTAGCTTCCTACATTTGTAGTACCTACTCCAAATTGAAATAGAAAATCAATATACCTATAACTAAGACCAAACTTGAAACTTTTCTCCCTCTACGAGAATACTATCTTTGAGAGTAAGATTTATAAAATGTGAGATTTTGATAAAACGAGAATTTCATAGACGAGATTTTTGAAATGCGAAATTTATACAATGCTCCCACCAAACCGAAATCTAAGATTTCACCTGACAAATGTTATTTCAAATAAGTGTAGCAAAATTGCATTGAGATTTCGTTGAAATACAGAGTTATTGTAATTTCCATGAAATATTGTTCCATCAATTTGAATTACCAAAACTTTTCAGATGAAATCTGATATTTGGTTTTCGTGGAAACATAGTATTATAATTATAAACAGTGCGAGATTTCGTTATTAGGGTTTGTCGTCAATTGTACGGCTCTTATATTGTATCTATAGTGCTGTACATACATAAGTTAATACCAACAAATATTTAATTGTAAAGACTCGCGTTAGTCGTTTTCATTTTACGTGATTCTACTGGGCTCTTACCCCGACTGCCAAATTCAACAATACTTCATTTAAATGTAAATCATTTTTATTGTCTTTCTTCTGCAATATTGTCAGAAACACTTTAGTGAACAAACGAACAATGTTTCCCTTCAAGTATTCTCCCAACCCCATCATATTTGCTTTTGGCAGTGCAAATAATAATTTATTTTTATTACTATCACCAAATCGGGCAAGGTGATTCACCACCATCACCCCATAAATACTAATTTCACGAGTTATAAAGAATAACATTCAGCTTTGAGATACAACATTCACATTATTTGAGCCTAACTAACTGCTCCAGGATGTTCCCGTAAGTTCCAAGGAGTAATTCCATTATTGTGAGTATCGAACCTTTTATAAAAGTTGCTGCTTTTTCTTGCTTACCAGGTTGCCTTGCAATCGAGCCGTGAAACGTTAGCGGGAATCGGGAACTTTATCAATTTAATTTCCTTTTTTAAGCAAAAGCTGCACAAAATCAAATTGCCTGTCGAGTCGGTAGCATTCTTCCATTTTCCACAAACATAATACTAGAGTGGTGCGGGTGCCCGGATGTTTAGAAGCTTAACCTACGCGGAAGGCATCTGGCTGAATAACGCCTCATAAATATTGTTAATGGCCTTACGTGTGTTTGATCTAAACTTGCTTTATTGGTGCGAATCTAACACTTTGCAATTTCAAAATGGGCTTTTTGGGGGAGCGGAGGGGGTAGTTGAAAATGCGTGTTTAACCTTTCGCTTAACATTGCTTTGCAAGCTGCCATATATTGTATTGGTGGGGTGGTTATTATTAGCATTAGTATCACTTGCTGATGTACAAAATTAAATGATGAATGGCTCGAAGTCGCGAATGTTTCGTTTGTGAATGTTGTGAGAGGACTGAGGAGTTATTTGGCGGAATGATTTGCATCTTCACAGGTGCAATTAATTGCATGTACATTAACTCATAAATTATTGGGTATAAGCCTTTACCGAATGTGCTTTGTATATGAGCTAAAGGACATTTTCGCATGTTTTGTTAACGGCTTGATTAATGGTTGCGTAATTAAGGTAATTAAAATAAGGAAAGGGGAGATCTTAAATGCATGTGAATCGTTATTTAAAAACTCTGGATAGCGTTGCACCTCGAAAATAATTAATTTTTATGCTCGAATTCGCGATTTTTATTCAACATAAAATAATTGCTATCAAGATAACGAAAAAGTTGATTTCAATACTTTGTAAATCTGTATTACCTTTTTAAACATATAATCCTGTGCTAGCTGTAGAGTAGTTTTGAATTTTTTTATTCTTCGTTGTTTGTTTCGGTTTTATTAGAAAAGACCGCAAACAAAAATAATTAAATTTGTTCACATATTTTCCATGTTCGGTCACGAAATTTAATGGGCAAACCTTATATTGTACAATAAATCCCAAAAAAATTAAATTGTTTAAAAAACGGAGAACGTTGACTCCGACTATATCCTTATTCCAGCATAATTCAAATATCTCCTATTAAATGCAAACAAATGGAAAACTTTTCAGTAGAAGAAGCTCGCCTTTTATGTTAAAAAATTCAAGTTTAAGAATGCTGTGGTTTCTGAGGAGTAGCCAGAGGAACTGTTCAAATGCGAAGATTATGGATACATCATATGATCAACCAAGTATGAGTGGAAGATACAAATTTAAGAAGTAGAGTTCTTCACACTTTTTACTGGCGATATAGGTACTATAGGGCAAGTTCTGCATTTGGAAAAAAAATCGAACTCGAGATTTTGATCAAAGTTGACATTACGATGATAGCGAAGACGAATAAAGTGGGTCCGGTAATTCCGTCTGTCTGTCTGTCTGTCTGTCTGTCTATCTGTCTGTATGTCTGTACCTCGATCTAGAGCCTAAGCCACTGGACCTATTTTCTTCAAACTCGGTAGTTATGGGTCTTTGGTGATTCCCTAGAGGGGAAATTGAAATTTTTTTTTTAGCTCTAAAACTAACGGTACCCCCCATACACCCGCAATGCAAAATCTTATTTATCTCGAAAACGGCTCTAACGATTTTGATAAAAAAAATTAGGTGTGATATTATGGACATGGACTACGTTTTGGTAAAAAAAAATTTTGGGGCAAAATGTTATTAACGGTACCTGTCATAGAACCGTTTTTTTGATTTTCGACTTTCTCATTAACGGCTCTAACCATTTTAACCAAAAATTTTCAGCAGGAGTCCCCCTAAGTTTAAAATAATATTGTATATAAAAATATTCGAAAAATTATTTGTTGGGTTTTTTTGAAAAAAATTTTTTTTTGAAAAATCAATATCTTCAAAACCTATGAACGATTATTTTTTGAAATTATTTCCAAAAATCAATATTATTAAATACTTAAAATTCGCATCCCACATTTTTTTCTTGAAAAATTTTAAAGAAATTTCTCATAAAAAATTTATTTATTTAATAATAAAACGATTTTTTAAAGTTTGTTTGCATAAATTCATACTTTTCTAGAAATCAGACGGCAATTTAATTTTAAATTCATGTTTTATAATTGTAAAATGTATCTTAAATTCCAAAGTACTTTTACATAAGAGCAAGTTCGTGCGATCCAGTCGTGCATTTTATTTTGTTTATAATGAATTATCTGTGTATTCATAATTCTTTAAGGGTGTTTGAGAGCAGTGCGAGGGGTTGGTGGTTTTGATTCCGCATATCACAAAGGGATGGAAATATTGAGCTGGGTAAAGTATTCAACATTCGTGTTATACATCCGCATTTGGACGCGGCACGGTTGCCACTTAAAAAAAAAATGTTGTCCAAGGTTTAAAATAAAAAGGACCAAATTTAGATAAATATTGCAAAAAAAAAAAAAAAAAAACCAACAAAACAGAACCATTATATATTGGAGCATATATTCTATATGTACCTATCTATGTATGTATATTATACAGATCACACGTTTTTTTGAAATTATTATTCAAAACAAAAACATAAATAATCAGGTACAAAAAAATCACAAAGTACCTTGTATATGTACATATGTACATAAAAATAACAAAACATAAATATTAACTTCTCACAGCAATTTGAAATAAGATCACAATTGCGCAAAATTTTAGTTGAATTATAAGTACGATGTTAAAGTTGTTTTAGTAGGTAAAACTAGGTAAAACTAACGATTTTGCAAATTTCAATAGAATTTAGCATCATACTTTTACCCTTTTATTAAAGTTAAAATCATCGAATACCTATTTTATTTTTTTAGTGTCGTGCTATTTACAAATGCCACAAAAGATCTGTTTATTTAGTTTTTAGCACGAATTGTCATTGTTTTAGGTGTTTTCAGAAGCAATTTATTAAGAAAATTAAAATTAAATAAATTAAAATTAAAAAGGAGTTAGTAAATTTCTTTAAGATTAGAAAAGTGTTGAGTAGTATCATACTAAAACTTTAACAATAGGCTGTTTAAAATTTTGCGCCTGTAAATATAAATACAGTACGAACTCGGTTAAAGCAACCCCTCGATTTTGTGCTACTTTTCAAAAATGTTACCTCGATTAGGAAACTTCTTGTGTTTATGCATCTGTCCATTTAAATCAAAACATCAAGCCAACAAAAACTATTTGTTTGGTTTCAATAATGGTTTTTTATAACATTTTCGTTATCGTAAAAAAAATAAGTCATTACAACTATAATTTTGTATTTAAAAAAAAATATATAACCTAGTAAGTGCAACAACCCAGATTATTGCAAAACTGCCTCAATTTCTATTAGTTGCGTAAATCGATTTTGTACTATATGTATATGTTTTCACAAACGCTATTTTAAAACAAATGTTTTGCAGACCAAACTCATTACTAATTTTTTGATCCTGAAGCTCTTTGGCTACCATTATATTAATGGTTTCAAAATCGAGTCTAATTCTTGATATTTAATAAACTTAATTCGTAAAATTTGCTCTCAGCGGCAAAATTTTGTGCGATGGGACTGCGCAATATTCTTGAAAGTCTAAAGTGGCTGATGCGGTTGGCACTATACGCAAAAAATAATTTTTTACAATTATATGCAAAGCTTAGATGCAGCGAATGGTAAGTGAATTTAAAAAAGAAACAGATTGACATTGCTTTCTAATTTGGCTTGAAGGCCATTACCTCTTATAACCCCGTCAGTTGAAAGAAGAATTGAATTTTCAAATAATATATTTTGTTTTTACCCAGCGAAGAAGCAACAGCACGCAAAATTAATGCACAATTTCAAGTTTTCCAGCCATCTGTCATTAAGATTAAATTCGCAAGTGATGGAAATGAACGCATTCAGTTTTTATGCATTCAGTGATCGTGCTGGCGTATTGTAGTTCGTTCAATTAAACACATTAGGTGTGTTTTATTAGGTGCGTTTTATTATTCACAAATCTACCTGGATCCGGATCTATAGATTAAGTTTAAACATGTATTACAAAAACAATTTGGGATCCTGTTTTCTATCGGGATCTATTTCAAAGATCCAAAACTCAGTTATTACAGAAAAAAGACAAGAAATAATTGAAAATTTACAAACCCAAGGATAAAAAGAGACGGACTTTTATAACACTGCTGTCACTAAGATCCGTATCGTTTTATTTTCAAGGGAAGATCCGGATCCAGATAGATTTGTGAATAATAAAACGCACCTTATCTACGGATGTATGTGGATCCGGATCTGGATTAATTTTTAACATGTATTACAAAAACAATTTGGAATCCTGTTCTCTATCTGGATCTATTTTAAAAATCCAGAAATTATTTATTTTTCTGGCGAGTAGATGGCTTTTTATGGTAAGGTAGTGTAAACTACAGTGCAAAGAAAATAAACAAGACACATTTGGAAATCAACAATCATTAGCAAGAGGGAGATGAGCATACAACACAACTGTCATTATGATCAGTACCGTTTTATTTTCGAGTGTCAATCTATATAGAATATGGATCATTGGCGATAATAAAACGCGACTATTAATGCACTGTTTACATTAGGTGCGTTTTATTATTCACAAATCTGTCTGGATTCGGATCTGGATCTTCCCTTGAAAATAAAACGATACGGATCTTAGTGACAGCAGTGTTATAAAAGTCCGTCTCTTTTTATCCTTGGGTTTGTACATTTTCAATTATTTCTTGTCTTTTTTCTTTACACTATAGCTTACACTACCTTACCATAAAAAGCCATCTACTCGCCAGTGTAATAACTGAGTTTTGGATCTTTGAAATAGATCCCGATAGAAAACAGGATCCTAAATTGTTTGTGTAATACATGTTAAAACTTAATCCAGATCCGGATCCAGATAGATTTGTGAATAATTAAACGCACCTATTATACGCTAATAAAACTGCTTTTGGTAACATTTCATTTTTGAGAACATAGAAAGTAAAAAAACTTTTAATTTTTTTCTTCATAGAAAAAATTACCAAAAATGGAATAAGAAATGAACAAGTAAAAAATAATGACCAGATTTGGTCATAAATGACCAAACTGGCAACCTGAAGTGCGAGTATTACGGTTGAGTTTTTTGAAGGGAGGAATGTAACTGGCTAGTACATTAAAAATTTTATGTTTTTAAACACTGAATTTCAAAGCTAACCTCCTGATTCTGATTGATTGATCAGTTGTGTGACTTGTAACAGCTTTCAGTACCATTTCATCAGCCGAAATTTTTCTTACTCGATACTCGTAATGTGCGATACGTATTTCCAAATACTACAATAATAATAAAGTTCGTGGTATTGTTGTTGCGTTTTAGATAAATTTCCATTCCACACCCCATAAACATAATATACATAGATAATATTATGTTTTGTTTGATACGTTTTCCTAATAGGCCCTTATACCACAAACCTACCTCTTCCTGAGAGGTTTAAGGAACGGGGTTAGAATGTAAGAGTTTTGATAAGTAGTCAAATAAGTGAAGGAAAGACAGTAAGAAATCTTAAAATCCTTTTTTTACCTCCTGTAAGATTTTTAAATTATCATAAAATCAAGTTTATTTTTTTATTTTTATTATTTATTATTATAAAATAGTTAAACTTTGTATTTTTTATTCATTCGCTGAAGAAAATTCACCTCAAATTCATAGATTTGCGTGGGTAAGAAAAAACTTACAGTGTTAGAAATAAGATATCTGAAGATTCCAACAAAATATCGACGTTATTTAAACGCATTTATAAATGATTGTATATCTTCTAAAAATAAAGTCTAAAATGAAGTTTCTACCATTCGAATTTAGAGATCAATTTTTGTTGAAATGGGTCAGGCTAGATTGATGGTCTAATCCTTTTCTTATATGCCCGAAAATTATTATGTCAACAGTGGAGATAGAACGATATTGTTCTCATAATATAACCAAAAATTGTATCCTAAAGCATCCTTGATGAATAAGGGGACATTCTGTATTTGGTTCCCCATAATATTTCTAGCAATATTTCTAGCGAATTGCACGCAAATATCTAATTTGTGTACCCTGTTTAACGTTTGGCTTTGTTTTTAGTGATGAGCAGGAGATATTGTGAAATTTAGAATACTTAACTAGTATTGTAAAAACACTACCACAAAAAAGTTCTAACTGATAACTGAATAGTTTTAAGGGTTTTTGTCGATTTTTGTACATTTTTTTCTGTCCAACACTATTTATTCGAATTGTGGAATTTATTACTTATTTATTTACAATCGTCAACTTCTCATTACAAAAATCTTTCACGTATTTCCAATAAAGTGAAGTTCAGATATTTGACGAAAACGTTCAGAGTGTAGATAAGTAATTGAAAAATATAATTCTAGCTACGAGTATTAAAATGACTAAAAATAAAGCAATTTTTATAAAATGTAGCAAATTTCGCCACGCATTACAACTGGCGAACACAAATCAAAAATTAATAAAACAGCCAAAGTGAATTCCTATTTAATTCGTCCTGTTAACTCAAACTTAATTTAAGTTATAGAACAATTCAATTCCATAATTTCAGCTTTGCTAATTTGTATTATGGATGGAATTTAATATTTAATAATATAATTTTTTTAACTTTACAATTCAGTTTGCGAATTGTGTGAACAAATGTTTTAGTTCATATTAGCCAATTATTTGTACATTTCTTTTATTTGTTGGTTCCGAATTTTAGACAGCAGTAAAATATGGTATCAAGTTTTTTCTTACGTCTGTTTCTAACCGCAAAATCATAGCTGTCGCATTAGTATGCAGATGCTGCACCGTTCACAATTACAGTGAAGAAAAATTATCCTATCCGATAGCAGAGCAAAATATGATTTATGACAACAGGACATGCGAATCCGAACATGTGTGTAAGTTAACTGTGGGCCCCGTCCATTCGAAGTAAAGCCCGAAGATTAGATAGAGTATCCTTCGCTCATGAAAAGTAAATAAAAATTGAATTCTCTGCAGCATTGTATTTGGTTTTCATTCACAGAAAATGAAATTTATTGCGGAAATGATAACAAAACGAAAAACGTCCAGAAAATTCTATTATACGTTCGGTTCGACCAGATATAAGGATTATAAAGTTCCCAAATGAGAAATGCCGGATGTATAAAAAAAGAACATAAAGGAGCATACAAATATCCGGAAGCCATGTTGTCAGTGACTAGTGTTTCCTATTTTAAGTTTTTCTCTAAACTTAAAGTTTGATGGTGGAAGGTGGAAAGGGATGGATAACAGGGGTCGTTGTTCGTTGCTCGTAGGGGAATGCTTCTATATGACATATTTAATAAAAGTTTTTCGGTATGAACAACAGCAACAACAACAATACTCATACATATAGAACAATTTGGATTTTACTATTGTTTTGCATTGGAAGGAGGCAGGATTCATGTTTCGCCTTTCATGTACCCACATCTGTCCAAGACATTCATTATCCGGTCACACAGGCAAACGACAACGGACCGTACACTGTCCAAGGCGAAAAGATATTAATTGAATAATTATAATGGCCGTCGTCTTGTTATATGGGTTATGACACGGGTTAGGGTTTATACGATGTGGAATCTTGCTAATTGTCTGTTAGGATACGCACGACATCATCCGGTATGAGTGGTTTCGGTTCATATAGTCATTATATGTAAAGAAGGGATGGGTGATATGTTTGTCATAATTATTGAAGTTCTTGTTGTAGGATTCCTATTTATTTGTAGATATGTTTGTAGATATATTTGCTTGGCGAAGAGACACCTGTGGCGAAAAACTGTCACTTGAGGATGCTTCAAGTATAGTCAAAGGATGTGAGGTTTGGTAATGGCAACTGACATGAGTATTGACAATATTTATTAAACAAACCGCTTTAGAAAAGGAAGAAGATTGAGAGACTTATACTCATTTATGTATATAAATTTTAGGATTTAATACAATAAGGTTTCATCAAATTAAATCGTTTTCTTTGATTTTAATATCTTCAGCTATTTATCTTATTTTTGGGGGAATAGCGGAATGAGTAATGACTAATTTTGATTTATATCAAGGTCTTCAATGACAATGGCGATGTGTTTGGGAGAATCGAAAAAGTCATCTTACCACAACTGTGCATGCAGTCAGTCGGACTGCAGATCATATCCAACGGTTATAGGTTTACTTTAATCTTCTCAAAAACGACTCCAGTTTTGATTACACTGACTCAATTGTATAACTCAAGGAAACTAAACTTTTGAGAGATGTATGGAGTTTAAAAAATTACTTCTGTTAACTTGTCTATAAAAGGGCAAGTATTGGTTACGTGTCATAAACAAATTTCGAGGTTTTCATCAAAAACTTAGCACAAGTCGTCGCATACATCGTGTCGTCAATCGCTCTGTTTGTCTTTTTTTTATCATAGTGATGCACATACACAACTCCATAAAAACAGAACCACTCAACCGATATTGGCTATATTTTCAGACATAATTATAAATACGATATTAAATAATAAGATTTGATTTTCGCCTTTTTTTTTGTATTTAGGTATAATCGTAAAAATTAGAAAAAAAACTCGAGAGTCCTAGTACACATTTAGAACACTATTTGATAATTTATATAAGTCCTTATTTTGTGAAAAGTCTTCTGAAATAGTGGGAGAAGGTACCAGCAGTAAAGAGAGCATCATATTAAAAGGGGATTCAAATATTGATTGGTTTTGTTCTGAAAAATGCAAAAAACAAGTGTCAAGTATTTTAACCTAAATTATATGATTATTAGAGTAAGTTTTAAAAATTGTATATTTTTTAAAATTGTTGTGCAGGATGGTTCAAAAGTGACTTCCTAATTTAAAGTGATAAGTTTAATAGATTTAATTTTTTATTAACATTAAGCTTTTACACAAAATCATTTATTGTTCATAACCAACATGGTTTCTCAAAGGGCCGCTCGACTGTCACCCTACTTATGGAGTTAACGGAGTTTTGTGTCGATTCCTTTAAAAACAAAAAACAGACGGATTGTGTTCTTACAGATTTTAGTAAGGCATTTGACAAACTATCGCATAGAGTTTTGCTTAATAAAATGAGTAGGCTGGGGTTCAGCGTAAAATTCATTGCTTGGCTAAAATCTTATTTACTTGACAGATCCTATTCAGTGAATTTAAACGGCTACCATTCAAATTGTTTTGTCGTAAATTCTGGTGTTCCCCAGGGTAGCCATTTGGGTCCAGTTCTTTTTATATTGTTTGTAAATGATCTTCCTTCAGTTTTAAAGTACTCTAATTGTCTTATGTATGCAGACGATGTTAACATATTTAAAACTATTTCTAGCAATCTTGACTGTGAAAAGCTTCAAATTGATCTAAATGCTTTCTATAATTGGTGTGCACGTAATTATTTGTTGTTAAATATCGATAAGTGTAAGATTATAAATTTTACAAGAAAATTGTCCGTTTTATCTTTTGACTATAGTTTCAATGGCGTAAATCTATTAAATGTAAATGATGTATCTATCCTTGGTGTATTGTTCGATAAGAAACTCGAATTCACACAGCATATCAATATGGCATGTAATAAAGCCAATTCAATATTAGGTTGGATTAAAAGGGAATCACGTCAGTTTTCTGATCCTTATGTTATCAAACAACTATTTACCACATTTGTCAGACCCATTATAGAGTATGCTTGCCAGGTATGGACCCCCTACTACAGTTGTCACAAAATAAGAATTGAACAAATTCAAAAAAGATTCCTAAAATTTGCTCTAAGAGGCTTAGGCTGGCAGAATCCATTGAATCTTCCTTCATATAGCAGCCGTTTAAAACTCATAGATTTACCCAGTCTGGAGCGCAGACGTTCTTATTTATGTTTTGTTTTTATTGTTAATCTTATTGATGGTAATATTGATGCTTTAAACCTTTTGTGTCGTGTTAATTTTAATGTTCCAAATCGAAATCTAAGAGGTTTTCGTGACCCAATTTACATAAAACACTATCGTACCAACTACGAGCAGAATTCACCATTGAATAACATGTTTAATTTGTATAACGTCAATCATAATTTATTAATAAATTTTTGTGATGTCTCAAATAATAGTTTTAAAAAAATGTTCTATAATATTGTATAATTTATAAATTCTTAATTCTAAGTAATATTTTTTGTACGCTAGATATTAATTAGCTTGATTCAAATAAATAAATAAATAATTTATTTTAGAATCACAAAGTATGATATATGGAGATATGGTCTAAGTATGGAATATAATGTCCCCCAAATGATCACCAGCTTCATGCTCACAGACATGGGCTCTTTCTAGAGCGTTTTCCATAACATTTCATAGGACATCTGGGCTCAACGCCTGTATTTCAGCTCGAATGTTGTCTTTCTGTTGAGGGATAGTGGTGGGTTTATTTGAGTACACTTTAATCTTCAAATAACCCCACAGAAAAAAGTCAGAATTTTTGGAAATTATTCGGTCGCCGAAAATTTCCCTTATTAGCTCCATTGTGGCGCGAGCAGTATGCGCAGTAGCTCAATCCTGCTGAAACTACATCTTAGGACTATAAGCAATCGCTGGCCTCAAAAACTTTTCGATCATAGCCCGATATCTTTCACCATTTATGGTTACAGTATTGATGGAATCGTCTTCAAAGAAGAATGGCCCAATAATTTTTTCTGAAGCTACAGCACACCAGACAGTGCACTTAAGTGAATGAAATTCTTGCGGATGGATCAACCTTGGGTTCTCAGTACCCATTTAAGTGGTAATGAGCTTCATCATGATGAAGATGATGAATAAAATCATTTTGCTGCCTTGCCATTTTTTACTTGCGACTTATAGGTACTATAAGGCAAGTTATGCATTCGTAAAAAAAATCGAACTCGAGATTTTGATCAAAGTTGACATTACGATGATAGCGAAGACTAAAAAAGTGGGTCTCGCAATTCTGTCTGTCTGTCTGTCTGTCTGTCTGTCTGTCTGTCTGTCTGTCTGTCGGTTCGACTACAGCCTAAACTGCTCGGCCGATTTTCTTCAAATTTGGTAGATATGGGTTTTAATTTTTTACCCCCCGACGTTTTTTTTTTTTTTTTTTTAAGACCAAAAATAACGGTACCTGCCATACGATTTTTTTTCGAAATTTTATAAATATTTTTTTTTCTCAAAAACTGTCCCACAGAATTTTTTAAAAAAAATTTGAAAAATTTCATTTGGTTAAAACTAGCTAATGGTTAAAAAAAATTTTACAAAAAATTGTTATTTTTGGTAGACCCCCTGGGTCCATTTTTTTTGTTTTTGATTTTCTCGAAAACGGTACAGCCGATTTAAATAATTTTTTTTATGCCAAAGCTCCTCCAAAGTTTGAATATTATTGCATATTCAAATTTTCAATTTTTATTTTTTTGGATTTTTAAAAAAAAAATCAAAATTTTTTTTTGGAAACTCAATATTTCGAAAACCCCATGCTCGATTTTTTTCAAACTTGACAAAAATAAGTTTTTTAACATAATCTACAAGATTTGAGAAAAAAAATTTTGTTTCATCTAAAACTAACGGTACCTTCCATACAAATTTTAAAAAATGGTTTTCGAAAATCGTTTTTTTCTCGAAAACGGTTCCGAGAATTTTGCTAAAATTTTTTTTCTTTTGATTAATCTTTACGATCTATAATTTAATAAAAAAAAATTTTAAATCTAGATATTACTGACTGTACCTACCATAGAACGATTTTTTCGAATTTTGAATTTCTCATCATCGACATAACGGATTTTAATGAAATTTTTTATAAAAAAACTCCAAAAAAGTTTAAAAAACAATGCATTTAAAACCTTAAGAAAAAATATTTTTTCAATTTTTAGAA
This sequence comes from Chrysotoxum bicinctum, assembly GCA_911387755.1. NCBI lineage: Eukaryota > Metazoa > Arthropoda > Insecta > Diptera > Syrphidae > Chrysotoxum > Chrysotoxum bicinctum. The sequence goes on from OU426989.1 coordinate 1,143,017, forward strand.
AAAAAAAGTCGTTTTTTTTTTTTGAAAAATTCGATATCTCAAGAACGGCTTATTATTTTTTTTTGGAAATTAGACTTTTAATTCGTACAATAATAAAAGCTTAAGGTTGGCGTACCAAAATTTTTTCTTAAAAATGTTTTAAAAATTTTGTACATAAAAGCTTATTTTTTTAAGAAACCACTACAACGACTTATAATTTTTGTTCTTGAATAAATTCATATTTGCATAGCATTCTGTTTTTATCTCTTACTACTAAAAGAATTGAAAAAATTAATTTTATCTTTATGAACAGTTTTCTCTAATAACATTCGTTTTTCAAATTCCTAGTCTATTACATAGGAGCAAGTTCGTGCGACCCAGTCGTGCATTTTATTTTTAACAAACTGCGTAAACAACACGTTCTTGAGGATATATACTCGCTTAATTTTCTTGCCAAAATTGGATTTTGTATGAAAACAGCTGCAATTCGGTTGTAAGAACTCTTCACAATGAACCGCGGGACACACCGAGTTGACCAGAGCGCCTTCGTGTCAATGTTTCTGGACTCTCCACAACCCTTGCAAGAATGCGTTCCACATTCGATTTAGTTCGGGCAGTGCCAGGTCTTCCAGCTGGAGGAAGATCGACTACACACAGACAAATAATTTCTAACCAAGAGCGTTTTTCGGTGGGTTAAAAAAGTGTTAAAAACAACGTACTCTCGGGTAAAAATTACGTAGTGTATATTGTTAAAAGTAAAATAAGCACCTGAGAATGTTAGTTTAATCGAAAAACTTGGTTATATTAATCGATAAAGTAGGCTATAATTCGTAATTTCCAAGATTGCTTACTTTAAACGAGTAATGTGTTTAAATCGAATAACTAGATTCAATTAATTTAACACATTTCTCATTCAATATTAAACAACCTTCTTGGTTAAGTTAAACCAATCGTAATGTTGTTTACATTAAACAATTGAACTAGTATATAAGTAAATAAAATAGCATATGATCTGCTGTTAACTGTGTACATTAGTCATCAACCCAGTGAATTGCCTAAACCAAATTAATATGTTTCTTACTTTAATCGCTTTGCTACAACTGCCGAGTATGTAAGTTATTGCGGTTTAGTACTGAATACGACAACCGAGAAGGCGGGCTAACTCAGCTAAAAAAGTTTGTTAAGACATCCAAGTAAATTGGTTACTATAAACGATGTAAAAGGTTTGTTTAGCTAACTTATAAGGGCATTGCAAGCACAAAACTAACCCGTAAGTAGTTTAATAAAATTTAGTACACTTTAACCGAATTAGGGTGTTAAATTAAACTACTTATTTTAACCGAGCTTAAGCGCTGTAGTACATTTTAGTAAATCTCCCATGTTTGTTGTATAAGTACCTACCTTAAAAAAAAGAAAAAAAAAAAAGAAGAGAACAGAAGAGTTATGATTTTTTCAAATTAGGAAGAAACTTTTGACCCACCCTGTTCAAAGTAAAAATAAACGAAATAATTAGATTAACTCTTTCTTTATTTGTTTAAAAAACATGCGATCTAAGTGTTCTTATCAATTTAGTGTTAGACAGGATAGCTAAAATGGTAAGACACTAAAAACGCATTCATTCAAAATGTAAACATTAGGACTACATTCTTCGCATTTATTAAACAAAACATTTATAAGAACTTCTGGAAATTATTTGAGTCGAAATCGATATTGAGTTTAGCTTATGCAAAAACTTAAAACTTTGTTCTCCCCTTTTCAAAAAAAAAGAAACAGAAAATTGCCAATTTAAAAGCATTTTTGTGGTATCATTGGGATGAAAAATAATGACAAACCATTTTTCCCAATCAAAACCACATGCAGATTTAATCACACTTTTGGTTATTTTGACTACCAGCAACTGCTCAAGAATAGCTTCTTCTGTACGAATCGCAATAACACACAAGCAACTCGTCCTATTCAAGAATTCACACATTGTATCCGAGACGACAGAAGAAAGAGCGTGTTACCAAGTATATCGCTTCCTATTGCCAGGATAATGATACTGATGTTGATGATGATGAAGCGTTTATAGTCTACGACAGGGTAGTTAACAACCCTTAAGTCCTGTGTGCAAAAATAATGTATCCATTCAAATAGACTCACATTGGCATACAGCTCATTGCGTTTGCACCCACCCTATATAACTGCCTAGACATCAGCCCCCAGCCCCCACTAAGGCTGTTCGCTTGTTTTTCTGGTTTATTGGGCTAATTCAATAAACGAACACGAAGCCGCAATGCTTGTTTTGTAGCTAAATATAATAGCCTTGTCCTTGTTGTGTTTATATGAGCAGAGCAAGAGTTTACCGTCTCTTGGATTTATTCACGCTCAATCAGATAAATGAAGTTTTTTTTCGGCTTACCACACAGGGAATTTTTGTGGATGTCCTTTTAGCCGTAAATCTATTCATATCTATCTACAGGGAAGAGTTCTTTTGTTGTTGTTGTTTTTTTGTTAAAAATCTTGAATGGGAAATATAAATATCGATTAGATTTTAAGGCAAACTGATATTGTTGTGGTGTGGATGATTAAGTCATAAATATGTAGATACATTTACATCATTTTTGTGTAAAATGTTATCCGGATATCTTTTATCAAAGTATTTACAGAACATTAACTTTACGAATATTTTTTGAAAAATATGTCAAAAAAGAACAAAAAATGCAGTCGAGTTAGTAGACGTTTTTACTTTGAAATGCAGTTGGTTTTGATTGCAATTACAATAAAGATTTTAATGAACAAAAATAATATTGCTCACAGGAAACTTGAAATAAACTAAACAAATTCTTGCCATTTTATGCAAGTTTCTAGTATTTTCCTGCACTCGCAGAAGAAAGTGATCAATAACTGATATATGTACATATTTTGCAAAAATGGGTTTCATGATGTCAAGTTAGGAGTATGATTGTTATCATGAGAATATACATATATATATTTCGTACATATAATTGTAGAAGAATACACCGAAGATTTGTTTTGTACAAATAGGTATTTGCTTTAAGATTATTCCGAATGAAAAACCAACATTAAAATAATCAGTACGACTAAAGAAACCAATCCATATGTCAGATTTCATTCATTTGGTAAGAGATGAAACCAATGAACCGTCAACTTTTACTGAAACATTGTCGAGTTTAAATAGTAAGCATTGGGATCGTGCAATGAATGAAGAATTCCAATCATTGATTGATAATAAAACTTGGCAGTTGGTTGAGTATTGAGTTACCAAATGAAATGATCGAAAAACAGTTAACTCAAAAGGGGTTTACAAAATCAAAACTGACACGGATGGAAAAATTGTACGATATAAGGCAAGACTAGTTGCTAAAGGATGCAGGAGAAATCTCCGCTCTTTATTTACTCTGAATTAACTGCAGAGACCACGGCCGTAGCTAGAATATTGTTGTGACAAGAGCTTGCTTTAAAGTTTCAAATAGTGAAGACCGCAATCAAGTAGCTTATATGTATGTACCTAAAAGATGTTTTTGAAGTAAAACTTCTTTTCCGGCGTTGGGGGTACAAAATTTTTTATGGAGCTGTCAGTGACATGTCAAAACGACACGCTAAAGCGACATGGTTCTTACAATTATTGTTCGAACTTTGTTAGAGGTTATTTAAAACACTTTAAAAACACCTTTTATTGCCGAAAGAGAATGTTCTTTTAATTGCACAACCACAACAACTAACCTACAAAACAATTAATAAAATAATTTCATTAAAAAATTAGATAATAAAAGCTTTTTTTCAATTAGTTATGTGGCCGAGTAATTTCTCGATCGAAAACCACTTTCCTTTGCACAAAAAACACAAACAAATATTTATTTTTTTTTATAGTTTTATTTATTTAAAACATAAAACACTTTAACCTTAGCAATACAGAATACTTATAAACAATTTAAATTGAAAAATAAGCACTAAAATTTACAAAATACTTAAAGCGAAATATTAAAAAAAAACACTTGTAAATAAACTATCTGCTTTATTGCTTTCTGTTGTCAAATATGAACTAGCATTGCCATATGCGAAGAATTTTAAATTCTGTATCAAAATTAAAATAGCATTGCCTACAATTTTAAAATCCTTGGGCTCCAACACAATGAATGAGATAAGAAAAAAGAGATGTGAGCCTGATGAAACATCGTCGTTATTGTAAAATCCGTTTCAAACTATGAAAGCAGACGAGGATATACATACGTAATAAAGCATTCCTCGTCGTCACTTTAAATTAAATTAATAAATGAAGTATGTAAGAACAGTCGCGCACATTCAATTTTTAGTTTCATATCTGTTGGTTGCTGAGATGAAACATATGGGCTTATGTTTCATTTTACTATATATTTACCATATGTTTCATTTTACCAACCAAAGTTGCGAAAATAAAAATTGAATTTACGCTTCAGGCCTGGAATTGCGGAACGATTTTATAACATGAATCATGTCTCGCTCTCGTTTCGTGTTCTCTTCACATCACGAATCGGACATAATTAGGCCGCAGTTATAGCTTTCATTGAAATGCATCATTGGAACAAGTCAATGGAAGGCTGACTTCATTTTTTTGACAAACCAGTTATATTTATTTATTTATTTATTTAAGCTTAATTCAAGCCTGTTACTTAAAACTAAACAAAAAAATTCTTAAAATTAGATTAATAATAATAGTAATAATAGGTTTGGGTGGAAAGTTGGGTCGGGAAATAAAGGTATAATTATTATTATTATAATATATTATTATTTTTGAACTACTTAAATCAAAAATAGTTGAGTTGTTAGCACTTCTAAGCATTCTTGTAAGTGGTTCATTTAGGCCGTACTCGGTTCGGTGAAGGGGTATCCAGAACAGTGGTATCGATCTGAGGCGAGATTGATTAGTGTTTTGCTTTATTTTGGGTAGCAAGCCTACGCAGTCGATACCTCCAGATAATAACTGGTGTAAAAATAGAAGGTCAGCATTATCTCGACGTACTCTTAAGGTCTGTAAATTTATAAGTTTAAGACGGTTTTCGTAGGGTGGGAGTCTGAATGGGTCGTCCCATCCGAGGCCGCGCAAACAAAATCTTATAAATCTGCGCTGAACGGCTTCAATGCGCTGAATGTGGACATGATAATAAGGAGACCAGGCGGGAGAGGCATATTCAAGAAGAGGACGTACAAAAGAAATGTATAAGGATTTTGTGACGTAGGAATTTGAAAATTCCTTGGACCAACGCTTTACGAATCCTAGAGATGAATTAGCCCTGTTAATAATAGAATCATAATGAGCTCGAAAATTTAGCTGATTGTCACAAATAACTCCTAAGTCACGAATAGATGTGACAACCGAGACTTGTTCATTATTCAAGAAATAATAACGCTGGGGGAGAGGGGGGCGTTTTCGAGAATAAGTAATGACTTGACACTTACTGACGTTAAGTTCGAGAAAATTATGACGGCACCAGGTAAGGAAATTATTTAGGTCGGTTTGTAGTTGTTGGGTATCTGCTGAGCATGTAATATGTTTAGAAATACGCATGTCATCAGCGTAAATCTCCAGGTCAGATCCTACTAAAGTAAGCTCAACGTCGTTTATACTTAACAAGAAGAGAAGGGGGCCAAGGTGACTACCTTGGGGAACACCTGATGTTGAGCGGACAGGGTTGGAAGTACTTCCTCTGAACAAAACAGTGCCTATGCGATCACATAAATAGGACTGGACCCAAGATAAAAACGGAGATGGGAATCCATATGATTTCAATTTGAAAATAATTATATTGTGAGCGATCCTATCAAATGCTTTGCTGAAATCAGTTGCAACTGCATCAATTTCGTAACCTAATTCCATGGCACAAATAGTATTAGATACAAATTGAGTAAGATTAGATGTAGTTGATCTACCTTTAAGAAAGCCATGTTGCTTATCAGAAAAGTGTGATTCACAATGAAGAAGTAAATAATCGTGAACTAAACTCTCGAATAATTTAGGAATACATGAGAGCTTTGCTATCGGCCTATAATTTGAGACATCACTCTTAGATCCTTTTTTATGTATAGGGATAATGAAACAATCTTTCCATCGATTGGGAAACACACCGCAAGATATAGATAGTTGAAATAGAGCAGTGAGTGGATGAGCAAGTTTAGAGATGCATTTTTTAAGAACAATAGGAGGAATACCGTCAGGACCCGATGAAAAATCGTCCTTAAGCTGGCGAACCTTGTTAATCACTGATAATTGACATATATTAATCGATGTCAAAGAGGTCTTGGCACAACCAGGACCGGCCCGAGCTAAATTAGAGCCCTGCGCAAGCTTTATCAATGGCGCCTCTCATTTGGATTGGATTGACGGAAAAAGTAATTTCCTCATTACCCAAGGGGTACCCTTTGCAATGCGTTTTTTTAACGAGGGATCCCCAAGAGGCCTATTCCTAGATAATACTTATATTTAATTAAAATAAATATTAAAAACTAAGAAATCAAAAATATATCACAAAAATAATAGTAACAAAATATATCACAAAAATTTAGGAACTGAAAAAAGTATTTTTTGAAGTAAAAAATATTTAAAAACTAATTCAAAAACATAACAACATACAAATAAATAATGAACTCATTAATTGTTGCTCATGTAGGAAATAATAATAAGATTATTATTTTAATAAAAATAAATAGAACCGGCTATATTAACTTTTCTGGCTTCTGTTTTAGCAAACTCAGCTACCAGATCATCCTAATATAATGACTTGACAAGCTCTTTCTCTATAGCCATGATTGACTAGTCAACTTATCATTCCTGAGTCATTGGGGTCCTGAAGTAGTTTTATATTAATTTTAGTTTCAAAAAACTGTTATTTGAGGAAACTGTGATGGTATTTATAGATTTAGAGCTATGGCTTCAGCTGATTGCACGTTAGTGAATTGTTCTTCTGATCGCATTTCCACTAAAGAGTTTTTAGTAGTATATTTAGTAGATAAATTAGCAGACGGAGTTTGTAAATACTTACTAGTTATATTGGCGCAAAATTTTAAACAGCCTATTATTAAGGTATTAGTATGATACTACTTAACAATTTGCTAACTTTATAGTAGTTTACTAACTCATTCTTAATTTTAAACATTTTCTCACTAGTATCGTACTAAAAGAATTTCCTTAATAAATTGCTCTGAATACACCTAAAACAACGACATTTCGTTTAAAAAAATAATACACGAACCATTTTTGATGTCTGCAAATGTCAAAGTGTCATATGAAGCTAGCGCGATACTAAAAAAAATAAAGTAGGTATTCGATGATTTTAACTTTAATAAAAGGGTAGAGAAGTATGATGCTATATTCGATTAAAATTATTGTTTTAACCTAGTATCATACTAAAACAGCTTTAGCATCGTACTAATTCAATTAAAATTTTGCGCCATTATTTTTTTCTTAAATATCAAACTAGATTAATATGCAACATATAAACTTTAAACTAAAATTTTACTTCCTAAGTACAGCATGTTTCTATTCTCAACATTTCCAGCCTCAGATATTTCAATAAGAGCTTCATATTATAGCTTCAAAGATTTTGAATGGTTTTAAAGCATTGAGTCTACTCCCATCTGGTTTCAGAAAGGGGTTCTAAGGTCAAACCAGCGAAATTTTTTGTATATATGTATGTCCCAACGCATTGTTGAACCTGATACAAAGTTTTATATGCATTGAGCAATGTCAAAAAACTTAACAGCTTCCAATGAACAGCAAGCTGAATCATTAAAAACCAACAACAACCAAAAGGAATGCAAGCAGCCTGAACAAAATAAGCTCTTGGTTCAAAACACTTAATTTTGTTTTGAACACCAGCCTCTTTTCCTTTCATGTTTGAACCATTATCATTCATAACCTTATACATACTCGTATGCACTACTAAAATAGTAGCGTAGCAAGTTTTACTGTCAATATAGATTCCCTATCCTTTCTATTGTTTTGAGTTTTTTTTTACCATAATACATAGACAAATAAAGTAATTAGATCAGTCAAAAAATCCCTTTTTTAAATGTAAACAATAACTGGCAAGAACAAAAAAATAGAGAAAAGGAGAAATTGAATAAAACAGATTCACTCATTAACGACAAACCTCAACACTAATCATCGCATCATCATCACTCAAGTATTTCCATATTTCAACCCTTTGTCTCATTCTCGACACACGACAGTGATAAAATTTCACTCATAAACAGAGGCCAGTGCCAAACTAAAACATAGTACAAGAAACACTCAACCGGAAGAGTTTAAATTCCTAGACGCAACTTTTAATTCTGCGCACTGAGTATGAATTTTGTACCTCAGAATTTCTGTTTGAGTAACATTGCTGACTTCGATTTCATATAGAAGAATTGGCATCGTGCTCATGTTATCAACTTGCAAACTGTTAACTGTCTGTATTTGCTGTTGAAATTCTGTTTTATGTTGCACTGCATAGGGGAGGGATAACAAAATAAAATAAATGCCTTCACTCATACACGCGATGGTGAATGTGAAGAATAACGTAACAGTGGATTGATAAAGAGAAAAATAGCAAATATGTAGGTATCTGTTGTTACGCGAACAAAATTGTGCACTTTGTAAAGATTTTGTGATGTAGTTTTTTTTACTGTGGGGTGGGAATGGGGGTGTGTATAGGAAATTAAACATCGACTTATTTTTGGAAAACTTGATATGTATCTATATATATATGTATATCTGTCTTTAAATTCAGAATCAGCTGTTAATTATATAATAAATACCAATATTGGAGTGAGCTATAAAAAGAAATGAAACTTAAAAAAGATGGTAGGTAGTGGTTATGAAGTAGTGGCTTTTTTAACGCTTGCCCAAGGCGCCTTTTGAGTTCAGCGCCCTGCGCATTTGCACAGCTTGCACGTATAGCTTGTCCGGCCCTGGGCACAACCATTCATATAACTAAAAAAACCCAAGTCTACTTCAGAGTTATTAGAAGAAAATGCTTGGCCAAAAAAATCGGCGAAATAGTTAGAAATAGTTTTAGGATCAGCAGATGAGGCATTGCCGTAGTTCAAGGTGGAGGGATAACCATCTGACTTTCTTTTAGAATTAATAAATTGAAAAAAGTGTTTTGGGTTCGAGATAAGATCAGATTGAGTTTGGATGAGATGATTTGAGTGGAGTGACTCAAACAAGAACGAAAAGTTGTAGAAGGCTACCATGTAATTGGAAAGATCATTGTCTGATTTTGACCTGAGAAATTTTTTCCATAGGATATTTCTTCTGTTACGAAGAAGGCTAAGTTCTTTGGTGTACCAACAAAATTCTTCTGAGGCATAAGTGGTGTGGATTGTGCAAAGGTTTGTATAAGAGCGTAAAAGGTGGTTATAACAATTTCAATATTCGAGTCCATAATGATAAAGTCGAAGTTAAGTTTACCAATCAGCTCGTTAAGTTTATCAAAGTTAGTTTTACGGAAATTGTATTTTTGCGATGTGAGAGAGTAAGAACGAATGTTTTCGCACTCAAAGGCAAAAGTAACTGAAATGGGTGGGTGGTGGTTGTCCAGTTTTGATAGGATGTGTTTATTTACAATTACTTCAGTATTAAGAGCATTTGTTGAAAAAACCAAGTCTAATTGTCTTTCCAAATAATTTTTTACTCCACTTGTCTGGGCAAGATTGGAAGACAGGAGTCTATCAACAAATAAAATTTCTTTTTCAGATATTGCATTGGTAGAAACATAATAGGTCTCATCTTCAGAAATTTCCCATACTAGACGGGGAGGGTTAAAGTCACCTACTAAAATTATATCATCTTCGGAGTCAATATGATCAACCACATAATCAATTGCATCTACTAAGATTTCATATGCAGTAGTAGGCTGGGAGGGGGGTATATAGCAGCACAATAAATAAAGGAAATATTTGGATACACGGACTTTTACACAAATTATTTCAAGGTTTAGGATATTAGGTATGATAAACAACGATGAGTCCCAATTAGAATTTATTGCCAGGAGAACACCACGGCCTGATGAAGAGTTACCATCTGAGACAAGGATATCCTTACGATAGCAATCATTGAATAATTGGTTTCAGTAAAAGACCCTGTCAATGGCTAATTACAACCAATTCTATGCATTTGAGGTTAGAGTTGATCATTGAAAGGAAAACTGACATTTGAGAACATTAAAGAAACCAAAATCAGCTGTTCATTGAGGTTGATTTCTATTAGTGAAATAATAAAAGTGGAATTGAAAGAAAGTTTAAATCAGGATTTTGTATTTTATAGAGTAAAAAAATTCTACTACTCATTACCTTCATTTTGGTATCAATTAAAGCCATTGCATTTTGTTTATTCGCCTTAAAAATGGTAATGAAAATTTTCAATGATGCATTTCAATGATAGCTATAACTGGGGAGTTATAAAAACTTTTGTTTGTCGTTTTCAATTGTATTTCAAAGTCAAAATCTGAAAAATTTAAACGAAGATTAAAATTAACTTAGAAACGGCTAGTATTGTTATTAGTGTCCTTTCACGATTTATGATGTGCACTCAGATTAGTAATCATGTGCTCTAAAAAAAGCGCCATCTGTGCGTCATAAAGAGCGCCATCTGTTCGTCAAAAAAGTGGAATCTGTGCGTCAAAAAGAGCGCCATTCATTTTGCTCACTTTTGGTAAGAAGCAAGTTATACATGATTTTCTTAATATTCAAGAAATAATAATAATTCAAGAAATCGGCAGATAGACCAAAGTGATCATTCCAAAACTAATTGCATCATTTGTATAATTAATTTAAACCTCCTCATTTATTTTGCAAATCATTTTCAATTCGAAGAAATATCTATTTAAAAAAAATGTATTTGGAAGTGGTTTTGACATCTTGCAATTTACAAGACTATACTAAAACTACTTTTAAATAATTTTTCTGTAGGTATGTTTCCGAAAAGCACATGAATCGTACAGAGGCTTTGCTTTTGGGAAAAGAAGTTTGATTTCAAGCGCGCGTACGTCAGTACACACACATTTTTTTTACATAAAACATACTTACTTACATATATCAATCTATTTTAAAATTCGGTAGGACAATCTATCTACAAGGTGTCGCAAAATTAATCACCATAGCGGAAGATGCTATATTTTTGCAAATGGCGTCGTACGTCAATCATATTTGACATTTGCGAACTAGACAGCTGCAGTACATACAAACAGACAAACATTGGAGCGCTATAGTCCGCAAGAGCGTTGAATAATTGTGTCAATTTTTTTGACCAATCGGTCGGTGGTGTTGGCGCAGCGTGAATTTATATCGATTTTCTAATCGTGTCGCGCCAACTGGGAAACATGTCGGCGCCAAGTTACTCCACTCGAGCAGACTGGAACCACAGGAGACCATGCAGAAGAAGGGGTTACGTCAATAAGCAAAATCTTCGTTGTTGGGGCACTGAAAATACGCGTGTGATGCACGAAGAGCCGTTACATTCACTCAGATCTCAGAGCCACTGTGTGATGCGGTGTTCACGCGGGAGGAGTGATTTGGCCGTATTTTTTTGAGAACGCCATCGACAGTACGGTCACTGCTCTCGGCGAACTCTACAGGGCCATGGTAAACGACTCCTTGCTGCCGAAATTGGATGCGCAAGGCTTGGTGAACATGTGGTTTCAACAAGACGGTGCAACTGCACACCCAGCACGAGCCACAACGGATATTGAGAAGAAAACGTTTCCTGGTCCCGTAATCTCCCGTTTTGGTGATATGGCATGGCCACTAAGATCGTTTTTTTTTTGCGCTTATTGAAATTGCTGGCTTATACAAAAAAGCCTCAGACAATCGCAGTCCTTAAGAAGAATATTCGACATGAATGCGAACAGTTATTATCGGAAATCTTGCGGAAAGTCATGAAAAATGCCGTAAAACGGGCACAAATGTGTATCAACACTGGCGACAGCCACTTGACGAATATCATCATTTCCATCATTAGCAGGTAAAATCGTAAAGGTCCAAATAAAGATTTCCATCACTAAAAATCATTATTTTATTTAGCTATTCTGTTTTCTCAATGCCAGTGTCGCTCATGGACTATGACTTATTTTATGCTTTTAAAATGTGCATTTCATGCCTTCGAACATTTTTCTCTAATGACATACATTTCTAAAATTCTTAGTCTCTAGATCTAGCCAAATGGCAGATATTCACCAAATCGCACTGCATCTCTATTCGAAGAATATCGCTCATTCTACCGCAAATTGAACTCAACGAAACAAAATTTCAACCTTTACAATCCTTTGAACTTTAAATTCTAACAAATGCCTACCATACCGTAACAATACAAAATGTTTTAATATTTTTGGCAGCTAATTTTCCGCCATGAAAATAAGATTAACTTTGGCAATTAATTTGTATATTAAAATGCAAATCTCGAGGTATATATATACGGCTACCGCATGCCATTGCAATTAGTTTTTGTTTTAATATGATATTAAAAAAGGGTTAAGTTTAAGAGTTGTATATAAAAAAGGGAAAGAAAGGATGGCATTCGTTTCCGAAAAAGTAAATGTGATATCTTGTCCTTCGAAAAGGGGTTAAAATCTTTATTAGAAATTAATGAAAATAAATTGTTACTCCACCCGGTGATTCTACGTGAATTGTTTCTTTCTCTTTTTAACCAATTGAAAGTTTTTTTTAAGGAGCTGGGGTAACGAGGATAAAATAGAGCAAAGAAATGAAGAAAAAAAAAAACAAAATAAATCACAACGTGCCAAGCTAAGTAAACAGAATTTCCATAATAAAATTACTTTTTCATTATTCTTCCATGCGGTTTCGTGGTGATTTAATACCCTCGTCCTTTCGAATCAATTTTTTGTTTACTTTTATCAAAATCCTACAACGGATGGGAAACCACCCGTAATTACCCGCAATTATGGAAGAGCAAAGATTTTTAAAAAGTTGGATAGAAAAATCTGCTGCCCCTCTTACTTTATAATTTTTTATCGAAAAGAAAAGGCATAAAATCCGTTTTCCAATTTATTCGGCTAGGGAATTGAATTGAAATTATTGATTCAAACAAAAATAATATCCCACACATAAACAATGAATTCTCATCCCTGCATAAAGAACTATAACGCCACCCTTAATCAGGGCAATCAGATGAAAACCATAACATTTATCAAAATTATCACACAAAACCCTAAATGCCTCATCTTAAAAATGTGTAATGTTATATAATTTATAATAATTGAAGGCAGAGAGAGCTTGGGGAAACGCCAACATTAACCCTTTTTTGACTGTGATCCTGATGTTCACTCACGACTCACAAGGGTCACAGGGGCTTGGAGATGGGCACTGCCAAATTTCTCGCCTTTCGTTTAATTAAACAAAACGACACCCTCTCATTCGTTTGGCAGCGCACAAGTACTTGTGGCAACTCCTTTTCCACAATATAATAACATAATATAATTTCCAGACCAAAGGGACATTAACAGAAGTCATTACAACAATCCCCGCCTTTAAACATGAAATGAAGGCATTGTGATGAGGAGACAATCAGGACCTTCATCGGGAATGGGTGTTCAAAAATGGAAGACTCTAACAACGTGTTTCATTTCTTATCTTTTTTAATGGGAGTCATTTTTGAAATCGGCATCGGCATCAAGAATATAAAAAAACGTGAAAAATATTTGAATCTTTTAACTATAGGTCTTCATCTATTTTGATGTGTTGTGGGATGGTTGGGGGTCGGGAACGTTTGTGGAGCATCAATTTAATGGCAGAGATGGTATTGTTGTGATTTGTTTTTTTTTTTGTTTGTTTGTTTGTCACAAAAGAAAACCTTATTAATGTGACGAGATTTGTTCACCTTTTCTATTTTGAAATAAAAAACTGATATTTATATAATGAAATCCTTGATGGAATATTGTGGTGGGGAGAAGTCGTTAAGGAAAATGTGTGTATAGAAGCTTTAATTAAGTAATGAAACTTTATATTTCATAGAGCCTAGATTTAAGTGCGCATTTATCTGAAAGCTGAAGTTATTTACTGAAATATGTTTTTCAGTAGATTTAAAACTGAGAGTTAAATTGGAGTGTTGACTTTGTATTATTTAGACAGATATTTTGTATGTTTGTTGAATTACAGTAGAATTCGGTTATAACGACCACTTACGGGAAACAAAACGAAACAATTTTTTTTTAATATCTGTTATGTTATATGTATTTTAATTTCATTTAAATAAAAGTAATCCAATGTTTACAAGTACATACATTATATATTTACACAAACGAAATTCACATAATAATATGTACATATAGGAAGGTACAATGTATTTAATTTTTTTAAAATAATAATTTAAGATTCAAATCTGCTGAAATACGAGTAATCTGTGATAGTTGACTGTTTTTTGATTTTTAAGTAAAGAACTTCTTATGTCTTTTCTATATATCAATTACATTATTTGTTAATTCTGGGGCCTACTGCACCATCTTACAAAATTTTGATTACAAGCATTTTTTTAACAAATTTTAAAAAAATCGAGATTTTTTCATTTGTAATTTATTTGTTAAACACAAATTTGTACTTGTGAATTACAAGTCACAAATTTGTTGACAAATAGTATTTTACGTTGCACAAAAAAAAAGTTGTAATTGTTAATTACAAGCTAAAATTTGTGAAAATCGTTCTTTTTTTTGTGGGTTTCTGTTAATAAAGCGATCACAAATTTGTTTAAGTTTGTGAAAAAATTCTCCAGGTGAAAGACCGTGTGTAAATATTTCTACAAATTTGTTAACACACTCATTAGAACATGGTGCAACAAAAAAACGTATACAGGATTTGTATTTGTAGATTACAATAATAAATTTGTGGTTATAAATTGCCCCTGGGGCCTATTGCACCAGTTTACTGTTGGGTATTGCCAAAATAACGAAGGTCTGGCATAACCAAAACGTTCTTCTTTTACTTTTACTTTTACTTTTCCTTCTAATTTCTTTTACTTCCTCTTCTAATTCTATCTCCAATTGAAGTAATAAAACCATTCCATTGTAATCACTAATTGAAACCACACATGTTCTTTTTTCTTTTGGTATGCAAATACATTACAAATAATTGGCGACGAGTATTCTTTATTAAAAGTTCTTATTTTTAATATTTTTTTTTTGTTTCGTATTACGAAGTAAACTTTTTAATAAAAAATTAAAAGTAAACGAATTTCGTTTACCTTCACAAATAATACACGTGAGATTGTAATACCTAATTTATTCGAACATGGCATTAGCAAACGCGGCGGCAGCGGCTGCTTCAGGTAGTCCGATCACGTTGTTCCAAACCTCTGGAGTTCCAGAATTTTAGCCAAATAATGAAACCTTTTCAATATGGAAAGAAAAAATGGACATTAATTTTTGCGAAATAAACTGCACTGAGGACAACACAAAAAAGGCAGTCTTATTAAAAGCTGTTGGTGCAACTCCGTACAGTGTATTACACAGTCTATGCAGCCCGGATTCACCTGTGTCGAAATCGTACAAAGAGTTGTGCAATTACTCGTTCGTTACTCATTACACTCCACCTACGATCGTATTCCGAGAAAGAAAAAAGTTTCATTCCTCAGCTAAAGCCGATAGTGAAACAATTACAGATTGGTATGCAAGAGTAAAAACATTGGCATTGAACTGTAAATTTGGTGCCAATCTAGATGCTTTCGTATTGGACCAATTTGTCATAAGTTTGCCAAGCAAAATATTCGAGAGGTTATGTGAAGAAGACGAAAAGTTGACCCTTGCAGATGCTTTAAAAAAAGAAAGCAATGATTATGGAAACAAAAATTTGTGAAAAGGTAGTCAACGAAGAAGCAGTGCATTATATAAAACATCGAAAGTGGACAAAGAGTAATGGCAAAGGAGTAGCAGCTAAGGTTAGCAGTGACGGAGCCGGTTACAGTGGCAATAGCAGTTCTAGTGGAAATAAGCAAAACAAACAACAAAAAGTTTGCTCCCATTGTGGCTGGCGAAATCACAGCTCTCAATTTTGTAAATTTAAAGAAAGTAAATGCCATACATGTGGAAAAATTGGTCATTTATCATCAGTTTGTCAGGTTAAGAAAAAAAAAACTGTAAATTATGTATCTAATTTCGATAATAATTCTCCTTGCGAATTTAATGATGTATTTAATTCCTCTGTTTATAGTATTTCCTCAAAAACAAGTAGTGGCATCTACTCTCTGTCAGTGGTTCTTGATGGTGTTCACATGGAAGTTGGTTGTGATACCGGTGCTCCTTGCACGTTGGTGCCAGTTTCGTTTTATGAACAAATCCGACACAAGAAATCGCTTAGACCGTGCCAAGTTCCGTATGTTAATCACAGCGGGGAAAGAATTTTGATCTTAGGTGAGTATGATGCAACAATAACGTATAAAGGTACTATGAAGAATATGGTTGTTGTAGTCTCTAAAAGTAATAGTCCTCCTTTGCTTGATCGTTCATTTTTAAGAGCATTTAATTTTGAATTAATGCAAGTAAATGCGGTAGAAATAATGATAATTACTCGATCATTGTCGAGCAAATAAAAAGTGAGTTCTCGGAAGTTTTCAAGGATGAACTGAGTGCTTGTAATATAAGCAAAATATCATTAGATGTGTGCGATAATTCGAAACCAGTTTTTTTAAAGCCTCGACCGTTGCCACTTGCATGGAAAGACCGCGTTGAAAAGCAATTGCGCGAGATTTTATTCAGAAAGGTGTGCTAGAGTATGTTGATAATTCTGAGTGGGCAACGCCTTTGGTTCCAATCTTGAAACCAAATGGCGACCTGCGAATTTGTGGTGATTATAAAGTCACTATCAACAAATGGTTGATAGATTATAAATATCCTTTGCCTCGTATGGAGGAAATTTTTGCTTCCTTCAACGGAGGTGAACTTTTCACCAAACTTGATTTGTCCAATGCGTACAATCAGCTTTTACTTTTAGATGAAAAATCACAGCTTCTTTGTACATGGAATACACACATGGGTTTATTAATGGTAAAGCGATTACCATTTGGCGTCAAGACAGCAGCAGCAATTTTCCAAAAAACAATGGAAACGTTATTACGAGGAATTCCATTTGTTGTTATATATCAAGATGATATTACGATCACGGGAAAAGATATTCAACAACACATTACAACATTGAAATTAGTTTTGAATAAGTTGAAATCAGCGGGACTTAGGTTAAATCCTAAGAAGTGTGAATTTTTTAAGTCCAAAATCTGTTACTTAGGATTTACTATCGATAAACAAGGACTGAGTAAAAATAATGACCGGATTTCAAGTGTCTTATTAGCACCTATCCCGAAATATCTTTCCGAGCTCAGGGCATTTATCGGCATGGTAAATTACTATTCGAAATTTATTAGCAATTTCTCTAGTAAAATTTATTCCTTGTATGAACTTCTACGAAAAGATAATAAATTTAATTGGTCAGATAAATGTCAAAAATCCTATGAATTGATAAAATCTGAAATCACATCAGATCAAGTCCTAATACATTTTAATCCCGACTTACCCATTATTCTAAACACAGATGCCAGTAGCAATGCTGTAGCTGGGGTTCTTTCTCATATAATCGATGATGAATCAAGGCCGATTGCTTTTGTTTCAAGAGCATTGACAAAAAGTGAGAATAATTATAGTACTCTTGAAAAAGAAGCTCTTTCTATTATTTTTATAGTGTTTCAAAAATGAAACAATACCTCTTGGGAAATAAGTTCACTCTGCGAACTGATCATAAACCTCTTTTAGGTATATTTGATGAACATAAAGGTTTACCCCTCATGGCTTCTGCACGCATGCAGAGATGGGCGCTTATATTGTCAGGCTTTGATTATAATGTTGAATATATAAAAGGTAAATTAAATGATGCAGATGGACTTTCACGAATGCCACAAACTTTATTCACGAATGACTGTGAAGAGAACAACTATTTGAATTATATTGCATATTATGGGGATATCGAACAGTTGTGCCTACGAAGCTACGAAGACATGTACTTGATGAGCTTCACGCCTTACATTTAGGCATAGTTAAGACCAAAATGTTGGCACGTTCTTACGTTTGGTGGCCAGCAATCGATGCAGAAATTGAAAACCTAGTTAAAAATTGTATTTCTTGCCAAGAATTACAACCGAGTCCCGAAAAAAGTTACTTAATACCATGGAATCCTTCCTACTCAGTATGGAGTCGGATTCATGCAGATTTTGCTGGCCCAATTGAGAATCATTTTTTTTTATTGTAATTGATTCATTCTCTAAATGGGTTGAAATATTCAAAACAAAAGAAATTACTTCTTCATTCACTATTAGCAAACTTGTGGGGAACGGCACACTAAGGCACTTATAACATAATATGATAATAAAATACTTACCTATAAAAGAATAATTTAAATATAATATTTACTTTAATAATCAAATACCTATTTATAACAAATAATACGAATATAATACATACATACAATAATAATAAAATACCTATAATACCTATCCCTGTATAATACTTACCTTTATAATCCAATACCTATAACGAAATAATGCTTATAATACTTACCTTAATAATATAATACTTACATATAATAAAAATATGTAATATAAAACTTACCCTGAATACAATAATACTTACCTATAATAAATAATATTCATATAATTTTTACGTTAATAAAATAATACCTACCTATAATAAATAATACTACTATAATACATACATATAATAATAACAATAATAATCAAATACCTATAATACCTATACCAATATAATACTTACCGATAATACAAAATGCTAACATAATACTTACCTTGAATAAAATAATACTTATCTACATATAATAATAACGGTAATATAATATATACATTCCAAAATAATAAAATACTTACCTTATAATAAATAACCTACATATAATACCTACCTCAATAAAATAATACACACTTATAATAATTAACCAATATAATATCTACCAATTGATAATCGAATAACAATAATAATAATAATTATAATATTATAATAAACTAATAATAATACCTGATTCAAATAATAATACTAATAATAATAATAAAAATAGTAATAATAATATTAATAATAATAAGATTTATAATAATACCATAAACTAGAAAAAATAATAAAACTTAAACATCCCGGACTATAAAGTTAAATTAATATCATCTAATCATAAAACTCGGCGGTCAGCCATCAGACGAATAGGGGGAATAACATGTAGCATACGAAAACATGCACGTGCCGTAACTATTCGGGACTGGTGGAAGTCTGATCATAGCCTCTTCGTGGCGGCCGCTAGAAACAAGCCTTTAAAAAGGTTTGGCTAATATGATCAGGCTGGTTCCTCAGGTTGGCGACAGGTTAATTCCCTGTCCCGTAAAACTTTTGAATTACGAGACCGACAACAAGCCTCGGAAACGGACTGATCACACGACGACAACCAACGCAACGAAAACTGAAAAATGATTTACGAATTTTCTTATGGAACGTACGATCGCTCTATAGAGCTCGAGCTGCTCAGCAGCTAGCCGATGCCCTGTCCAAATATAAAGCTGACATAACAGCTCTTCAAGAAATCAGATGGACAGGGAATGGTGTTCTACAGAAGAAAGAATATGACATATACTACAGCTGTCATACAAAACACCATGTGCTCGGGGTAGGCTTCCTAAGTCAGCGAAAAAATGAAGTCTACCATCATCGGCTTTAACGCTATAAGCGAAAGGCTATGCACCCTTCGCGTGCGAGGCAAATTTACGAAAATCAGCCTCATTAACGTTCACGGACCTACGGAGGAGTGCTCAGACGAAGAAAAAGAGACTTACTACGAACAAGTCGAGAGGGCCCTCAATGCCTGTCCAAGGTATGATGTTAAAATCATCCTTGGGGATTTGAACGCAAAAATAGGTCGGGAGCCGGTATTCAGGCATTACGCAGGCACCCATAGTTTGCATGAGAACACTAATGACAATGGACTTCGAGTCTTAGAATTGGCAGCATCGAAAAACATGGTCGTTGCGAGTACCAGGTTCCCGCGTAAAGATATCTACAAAGCCACCTGAGTATCACCTGATGGAGTCACTCGTAACCAAATAGACCACGTGTTGATAGACCGTCGCCACTACTCGAACTTGATGACGGTACGAACGTACCGAGGTGCCAATATCGACTCGGATCACTATCTTGTTGGTATGGTTTTCCGAGGGCGGATGCAATGCGTCTTCGCAAGGCAATCAGGTTCGAATCAACACGGCTGCCCTGCGCAATGAAAACACCAGTAACACCTTTGGTAATGCGTTAGGACTCGCCCTAGAATCACTTGATTTAGGGAGAGTAAGTCCTGGAGCCAGTATGCTGGGCGTAAATGAGAAGTGGACACGCCTTAAGAATATTGTCATTAGTACTGCCAACTCCATCTTAGGCAGCAGTCGTAAAAATCGGAACGACTGGTTTGATGATGAATGCAAGCTAGCGACTGAACGTAAGAATGTTGCGTACCGAGCAATGCAACAATCTCATAGAACGCGGGCACGCGAAGAGGAATATAAAGAGCTCAGAAGAATAGAAAAACGGCTACACAGACAAAAAAAATCAGCCTGGGAGAAGAACCTAATCTGTGAAATAGAAAATAGCCGAGAGCGAGGTCCGCACCAGGCGCGGAAGTTCTACCAATCCGTCCAAAACATGACGCAGTACACACCACGCTGCACATACTGCAAGGACGGAGAGGGAAATCTGATCACCGATCCTGAAAGCATACTGGAGCGATGGGAACTGTACTTTAATGAATTGCTAAATGGTCAGCTCACTGCAGAAGTGGAGGCTCCACTACTTCAAGAAGAATACTCTATGTTGCCGCCACCAAACATAGAAGAGGTTGAGAAGGCTATAGGCCGGCTTAAACAGAACAAAGCCCCGGGAGCCGATGGCATACCAGCCGAATTATTCCATCACGGCGGGCCAGCCTTACGTCAAGCAATTCATGATATTATAGTACACGTATGGGAGCAGGAAGAAATGCCAGAAGACTGGCGAAAAGGTTTAATATGCCCCATACATAAGAAGGGAGATGTCACAACGTGCAGCAATTATAGAGGTATCATGTTGTTGAGTACCGCCTATAAGATACTCTCCTCTATCCTACAAGACCGGATAACCCCATACGCTAAAACCGTCATCGGACAATATCAGTGTGGTTTCATTCCAGGCAAATCAACAACTGATCAGATCTTTACCCTTAGGCAGGCGATGGAAAAATGTCTAGAATTTAACATCCCAACATACCATCTGTTTGTAGACTTTAAGGCCGCCTATGATAGCATAGCCAGGGTAGAACTTTACAAAGCCATGAGAGAATTCGGCATCCCAAATAAATTGACACGACTATGTAGGTTGACCATGACCAACGTAACAAGCCAAGTAAAAATAGCCGGATTGCTATCCAGACCAATCAACATCTTTAATGGACTCCGACAAGGGGACGGTTTGGCCTGCCTCCTCTTCAACCTGGCGTTGGAGAAAGCAATCCGTGACTCTGGCACGGCAACAAGAGGGACCATCGTCAACAGGTCCAGCCAGTTACTGTCTTACGCAGACGACATCGACATCATCGGAAGAACCGAACAAGCTGTACACAATTCCTTCATCCAGATCGAGCAGGCGGCACAAAATCTGGGGCTGCACATTAGTGAAGGTAAAACAAAGTACATGGTGGCGTCGAATGCGAGAGGAACAGTTGGTCAAACAATCAAGGTTGCGGAGCACGAATTTGAAGTGGTGCAATCCTTTAAATACCTTGGGTCAATAGTAGCAGCCGATAACAATATAGAAGAAGAAATACGCGGGCGGCTTCTCAAATCCAACAGAGCCTACTATAGTCTGTCAAAGCTCTTTAAATCCAGAAATCTCACCATAACTTCAAAACTACTGCTGTACAGGACCATGGTCCTGCCAGTACTCACATATGGATCCGACACTTGGGTGCTTAGCAAAAGGCACTCCGACCTCTTAGCTGCGTTCGAGAGAAAAGTCTTAAGGAGAATTGTTGGCCCCGTATGTGAGGAAGGACGATTCCGGAGACGGTACAATCATGAACTGTACGCAATCTACCTTGAAGCAGATATCGTGACAAAAATTAAGCTCGGTAGACTCCGGTGGGCAGGGCACCTAGCTCGCATGAGCGAAGAGGAACCTGCTCGGAAAGTTCTTTGTGGTACATTCTATGGTAGACGACAGCGTGGTAGACCATGCTTGCGCTGGAGAGATGGCGTAGACCAGGACGCCCGAAGCCTTGGGGTGCGCAACTGGATGGCGTCGGCTAGAGACCGGGATAGGTGGAGAGACTTGTTGAAAGAGGCCAGGACCGGAACCCGGTTGTCGAGCCGATGATGATGATGAATCATAAAACTCATTACGAAGACTTTAAGAAAAGAAAAAAGTCCCGCTGCCCACGAGCCACCACCAAATGCCTGTACATAAAATGAACTTAAACTTGAACTTCCCATGCAGCAGGGCCCGCTAATCGATGGTATGATCTCTTTTTTTTTGCTAACTGGAGTGTCGTATGACAAAATCACCGGTATAGCTGTTGATTAGCAAGAGATCATACCAAAGAGAAGTGTCGTCATCTGTTGCATGGGTGGCTATAGTCATTCAGTGGTTAACCATTAATTGTGCGGGTCGCGAAGCTGATTAGAAAAAAAAAAACGGAGAATCAGAAAAATGTAAAAACGCGATTAAAGGAAAAGTGATAATAAAAAAAAAATAATTACTAATAAATTGAACAAATAAAATTAAATAAATCACACGAATTTGAATTTAAAACTAATAAGAAACAAATGAAAACAATTATAACGAACCATTAAAAAGAAAAAAAAAAAACAAACCAAGATTATTATTAAGTGCTATTAAAGTGCTGTGCTAGTGCGACCCCCATTTATACCACCCCATACCTATAAAGTTTATGAGATAAACTAAGAAAAGAAAACCTATATTTTAACATCAGAAAAATCCCTTATAAAAAAAGGAGAAAATTAAAAACTAGTGTATTCTGCAAAAAAAAAAAGAAAAAAAATTAAAAAAAAAAAACCTAAAAAAAGAAAAGAACCAGTGATACTTACCTGTACTTACCTGCCAAACAAAAAATCTGAAAAAAAAAGAACAGTACCTAGCTACTTACTTACCTGTGAGGAGGACCCGCTTTCCTTCGTCCTTCGAATCTTTATCGTACCTACCTGGAGGATCATCAACCGGAACAACCCCGTGAAATTTCTCCCTTGTGATATTTACTCCCTACCTTGCGATTTTCTGTGTGCCTTCCCCTTTTCCTAATAATTGTAACGTGTATCTTCCTTGTCTGACGTGGTGTATACGTGTAAATTATAAGATTTTGTGTAATACAAAAAGAAAAATGATAAATTATGTATGGCACTCATAAATAAAAATTAAAGAAAAATTAAATCTAAGTATAAAAAAATTTAATATAAATAAATAAAATAATTGTACCTACCTGAAAGAATTTTGGAAATTAATCGAGAAAAAAAAATTAATTAAGAATAGATAAGAAGAAAGTAATTACCCCCACCCCTGTCATCAAAACCTTGCAAAATATTTGTTTTTTTTTCTTAACTTGATTATTTCTCAGTGAAAACAATAAAAAAAGATGGAAACCAAGGTGGTGCACTACATTGGCGGCAGTATTTAGAAGTCCAAGTAAGTTAATTAATTGTGTTTGTTATAAAAATCAATATTTTAATATGTTTTGTTGTAACCTTTGGGAAAAAAAAAACAATAATAAAGGGAAAATAAATAAAGGAAAAAAAAGTAAAATCTCATTTAAATAGCAATATTTAAAAAGAGATGCTCTTAATAATATCCCAAAAGAAAACAAGATAAAACCTATAAAAAACGGTTATTAACAAATAAAATTACAAAAAAAAAAAAAAAAAAAAAAAAAGAGAGACCAAACGAAATAGTAAAACATTTTTGAAATTCTTTCATGGTTGCCAACGATTTGATTAGACTTTTAATTGCATATTGTCATTAATCATACATTTTGTTTAATTTGATAACAGCACCAATAAAATAAACAGTCTTTATTATAGACTTGATTATATGGTTGCCAAATTTTTTTTATTTTTTTTTTTCAAATTAAATTTAGAAATATGTATGTAAATTTTGCAATTTTTGAATTTTAAAATTTTTTTATCCAAACCCACTATCACCGCCTTGATAATTATTTTTTTTGCCCTTAATAAAATTGTGCTTTAAATGAACCACCCTCTTTTCATCGTCCATTGAGCGGTATGGATAGAGTGTCAATTTTGATAAGTGAATGGGAAGTGGAATTCTTTTTTTTTGGTTTTGGATTTCGAGTTAGAATAGCATGAAGCATTAAAACCTAAGTCTGAGGTGGGGTGAAACGCTTGAAGGAGGACGATGGTGAAGACTACGACAGGGTGAGAAAGATAACTATCTTCGGTTAGGGGCTGAGGCAAATTTTGGAGGAAGCCTCAGCCAAGGTGGCATCGGACCGATACAAAGGGTGGGCAAATCCTCCGAGGGTCAACAACATCCTGACCCTCCCCCTTTAGAAACACACCCTCCTACCCCTCATTTGAAATTTTCAGGCCCCGGAATTTTTGAACCCCGATTTTTTTTATTTTTTTTAATATTTTTTTTTTGCTAGGCATGAAAAAAACGTAACACGTCCAGTGCTGCGGTTGCAACAACCCACCCCGCCGACGAGCTAAAGCCTTAAATCAGCAAGCATGCCGCGCGGCCGCAGACTGGACACCCTCTCCTTCTTGCTGCCTGGACCGGCCTTAGGTGCCTGTAGGCCTGAGGTCGTAGAGGTGGTATAGGAGAGAGAGGGCGAACACCGGTTCCGTTACAAACTGAGAGAATTGTTTTGTCGTTATGGATTAGTGGACGTCCTCGTAACTGACAACGGTCGACAATTTGTGTCGAATGAATTTCGTAAATTTACAACAAACAATGGTGTTAAACATATTTTCACTGCACCTGGACATCCAGCAACCAATGGTCGAGCCGAGAATTTCGTCAAGACCTTAAAAAATCAATCCTTGCAAATCTTAAAGATAATAAAAACAGTTGTATGGACACTATTTTAAATAGGTTCCTCGTTGATTATCGCAACGCTAAGCATTGCTCGGCTGGTGAATCACCAGCAAAGCTTTTCTTTGGACGTATTCTAAAAACACGCTTTAGTTCTTTAAAGCCTCCAATAACCGGAGAAAAGATTATTGATAGCCAAGATAAAATTATTTCTAATTATAAAGGCAAACGTAATATGGTGTTTTCCAAAGGACAGAAAGTTATGATTAGAGACTACAGAAACATTAATAAACCAAGCTGGAGTCAAGCAACAGTAAACAAACAACTTGGTCCTCGGACATATTCTTGCATAATTACTCATAATAACAAAGAGATTAAGCGCCATTTAGATCAAATTAGAAACAAAAACAACAACCAAAATAATACTCAAAATCAACAAACTGGAATCAATGTGCAAGCGAATTCAACTGATAATTCATCACCTAATGATAATAATCAATTAAATTGTGCGGAAGATAGTTCCAATGATTTTCCTGATTCGTCCAATCAGGCACCTCATAATGGCCCTGACAGAGAGTTGAGGCCACGGCTTACTAAAATAAATTATTATGAATAATTGTAAAATAATTTCTTTTACTTCCTCTTCTAATTCTATCTCCAATTGAAGTAATAAAACCATTCCATTGTAATAACTAATTGAAACCACACGTGTTCTTTTTTCTTTTGGTATGCAAATACATTACAATTATCGACGTTTTGAGAAACAAACATAAAGACTATTTTTATTGCTGCTCTTATGAATAATATTTTTTTAATATATTTTTAATATGTTATTGATAAAAAAATAAATAAATAAATAAATTATTTTCTTGATTTTGATAAAAAAAATTGTATGTGACCCGGTAGTGGATTTTTTTTAAATTTTTAGGTTTTGTTTTACTTTTACATCATTTTACTAAAACAAATTATTAATTGAGTAGCCCAAATTATTTTCTCAGAACTATTTGATCATTTTTAAAAAATTGAATATACATACAATACAATCCCCGTATCAAACCCTCCTAGTGGATGCCAGGGAGTAATGATCACCACAGTTAATCTTGTACACTCTCAGGATGATGATCAGCTAAGGTAAGGTTGAATGGATGGGGGTCCCTTTACTTCTCAATAGTTCAAACCCCAATAATGCGATTTGACCATAGGGCCCCATTTTTCAGCGTTGGTGTGAGCGGTTTTCAGACAAAATGAATGATTGGGGCAAGGGGTAAGCCAGTCAATAACGAGCTCTTTCGGATGCCTTGACAAAATTCATCATATTCTTCGCGTTACCCCGGTGTATCACCTTTCCGGGACTGACCTTTCCTTTCCGATCTAATTTGGACAAATATAACAAGACAGACTGTAAACCATCCACCTAAACACAGAGGATGAACTTTTGGCCAATTATCTTCGTGTATCCACACTAGCCATATCAACACTGCACGAGGTAAGAAAAAACAATCGGCGAACTCTGTTCTCAAGGTACAGTTCAAGAGGGCTCAAGTGGTATCAAACAGTAAATTTAGAACTTGCATTGTAGCTAGGAAACAGTTTAATCTTTTTCTTTTATCTACATATAGTAATCTAGACCAGACTGCCGTGAAGCTAGAGCGGATCGGGCTCCCACCACTCATCCTGGCATCCTGCTATATGCCATATGACGGGACGGAGGGACCACCTGCAGACCTAACAGTCCAGCTAGTAGAGCGAGCAGCAATCGAAGGATGGGACGTGGTTCTAGGATGTGATGCTAACTCACATCATGCTCAATGGGCAAGTACCGACACCAACAGTAGAGGTGAGTCTCTTTTTGAATTTATTATAGAACATAATTTACTGGTAGCAAATAGGGGCAATGAGCCCACTTTTGTTATAAAAAACAGGGAAGAAGTGATTGATATAACTGTTACTAATAATTCAGATACAGTTTCAATCGACCAATGGAATGTTCTCAAAGAAGAATCATTCTCAGACCATAGGCTTATAGGCTTCTTGATAAATGATACAGTGGAAACTCCGAAACCTTATAGGAATTTCAGAAACACCAACTGGGATCTCTTTAATAGGGAATTAGAGAAAAAACTCAAAAATTTTAATAACACTGCGATTCAAGAACCCAAGCATATTGATCAAGCATCAGAAGAACTCAGGGTGATTCTTAGTAACGCCCTCGAGAAAAGTTGTCCACTGAAACATATAGGGAAAGGAAAAAAGAAACCACCCTGGTGGACGGTAGAACTCGGTAACTTGAGAAAAGAAACAAGAAGACTTTTCAATGCTGCCAAAAACACTAGAAATGAGAATGACTGGGAAGTATATAAAACCAGTCAACGAAAATTTAAAGCAGAAACGCAACGAGCGAAACGAAACTCATGGAGAACTTTTTGCAGTGAAATCGAAGGGACAAACGAATCTGCTAGACTAAGGAAAATTCTTTCCAAAGATTCAATCCCTTTAGGATCTCTTAAAACGCCCACTGGGTGCTGGACAGAATCCTGCAATGAGACTCTTGAACACTTGATAAATACTCACTTCCCGGGTTGCGGGTCAAATGACAGCAACCTGGAAACAGAACCCTACACGGAACACATTATACCATCGGATATTATAACGGAAGAAAAGATAAGATGGGCAATCCATTCCTTTTCTCCGTATAAATCCCCTGGCCTTGATGGCATCTTCCCAATGATGCTACAGAAAAGCGAAATCCAAATAATACCGCTCCTGAAAAACATATTCCTTAACAGTCTAAAATGGGGATATGTTCCTTTATCATGGCGCGAAGTCAAAGTGGTTTTCATTCCGAAAGCTGGCAAGCCCAATCATACAGAAGCAAAAGATTTCAGGCCAATTAGTCTGACATCGTTTATTCTTAAAACGTTTGAAAGACTGATAGACCTACATATTCGTGGCAATCTGAATCTGGTTGATTTATCCCCAGCTCAGCACGCCTACACAAAGGGGAAGAGTGTAGAAACGGCACTTCACAGCGTCGTTAGCACGATTGAGAAGACATTGAGCGACAAAGAATATACCCTTGCTGCGTTTCTCGATATTGAAGGAGCCTTCAATAACGTGAACAATAAAGCGGTAGAGGCAGCTCTAGTAGACAACAAAATCGATAATTCGATAATAAGTTGGGTTATGTGCATGCTAAAGAACAGGCAAATTAACTCGGAACTGGCAGGGATACAGATGAGAGTGTCCACATCCAGGGGCACGCCACAGGGGGGAGTTCTCTCACCACTCCTTTGGGTGCTGGTTATGAACACAATTCTCATTAATTTAAAACACTGTGGTGTAAAGATAGTAGCCTACGCTGACGATCTTGCGTTATTAGCTACAGGTAAATTCTTACCCACTATCAGTGAACAGATTGAATACGCCCTTTCTAAGGTTAATGGATGGACTAGAAAGTGCGGCCTGATGGTTAACCCGTCAAAAACAGAATTAGTCCTCTTCACAAATAAAAGGAAAATACCAAACTTCAGAATACCTTCAATTGAAGGCACCCCGCTGAAGATTTCAGATCATGCAAAGTATCTTGGTGTGATTCTAGATAGGAAATTAAACTGGAGTCTTAACACTAAGGAAAGAGCGAAAAAAGGAATGATTGCATTCTACTCCTGTAACAGAATCTTTGGGAAATCCTGGGGACCTAGTCAAAAAATTATCAGGTGGATGTATTTGGCGATAATCAGACCAATACTAACCTATGGTAATTTGGTATGGTGGAATGCAACGGAAAAAAGCACGAACCTCAAAACTCTGGCAAAAGTACAGAGACTCGCGTGCATTGGGATTACGGGTGCCATGAGATCCACACCAACTGCAGGGTTGGAGGCGATACTCAACCTGAAACCCCTAGACCTTTTCGTACAAGAATCCGCAGCATATAGCGCCTTAAGGCTAAGCCAGACTAATACCTGGAAAAACAGTGCAATAGGACATGCTCAAATTCTTCAGAAATACTTGGGTGATAGTATCATTACAGATTATACAACACCCGAGCTTGACTTTTATAAACCATTCCAAACTGCCTTTCCAAGCAGAGAAGAATGGCTGAACAACCAACCCTACACCAGTGAATCAGAAATAGCAATCTATACTGATGGCTCCAAAATGGACACAGGTGTTGGTGCAGGCTTTTTCTCAGAACCTCTTGAGCTAAACAACTCACTTAGGCTCCCAGATCATAGCAGTGTCTTCCAAGCGGAGGTCCTGGCAGTGACAACAGCTGCTAGACAGGTATCAATGATGGCGATACCACGGGCTGATATCACCTTTTACATTGACAGCCAAGCGGCAATAAAAGCGATTTCTGCCACTGTGATAAAATCGAAGCTTGTCTCCTGCTGCCGCGAAGAGCTTAAGGTTCTTGGCACGCAGCACAATATTAGACTCTGCTGGGTACCGGGACACAGCGGCATACAAGGTAATGAAAATGCCGATGAGTTGGCAAGACAGGGATCAGCGCTCGACGCTAGTCAAGCAGAGATGGTAAGCATCCCACTCTGTAACATTAAACAGAAAATTTCAGACATAATCCTAAGGAAATCCAATGAAAGGTGGAATCTACTTGACACCTGTGATACTACTAGGAAAATATGGCCCTGCTTTAACAAGCAGAGAACTGACAAAATTATACAACTTAGTAAGAAGTCCCTTCGCTCTCTTATACGAGCATAATCACCGGACATAATTTATTGAAATACCATAAATTTAAAATGAAACTAAGTACAGATGACCTATGCAGAGGATGTGGTGATGAAGAGGTACATGAAGACACGTCACACTTTCTCTGTCATTGCCCGTCACTATGCCACCAGAGAAAGAAATGGCTCGGTAGCTACTTCTTTGATAATCTAGAAGATATTTCTAATATTTCAGGAATACACATATTGAACTTCGTCAACGCCTCAAAATGGCTTGACTGATTAATAGAATACATAGGTTTTATCAGGAAAGAGTGATAACACTCACGGGTAACACAATGGATCTACATTGATCTAAGTGTGACAATAGCAACATCAATTGTCAGCCCAACAACCTAACCTAACCTAAGAGGGCTTCTTTTAAGTTGAGAAGCCCTCCGCGTGTACAGAGCTTAAATCAGAAGCTAAATCCACTGATTCTTATGCACAACTGAGCTATGTATAATTAAAGCAGAGGAATCGCAGAAGAAAAACGCATCTTATTTTCAGAGGATCAGCGAGGAAAGCCGGGGAGCCCTTGAAAGATCCAACTGCAAAAATAAATATTCTGTAGAGTCAGCCGGGAGAGCCCAAGAAAGCTGATGAAATCGTCGAATTCCCAAACACCTGATCTGATATGCATATCCAGGCAAGAGATAGTAAGGACCGTAGCTATATTTAGCGGACACTGGCAAATAGGAGAGCTTGTACCGAAGCTAGGCATTCCTGACAACACTCACTGTAAGGTGTCGGGAAAAGGAAACAGTCCTCCATTTCCTCTGAAAATGCCCTACTGTGGTCAAATTTAGAGCACATTCATTAGGAAGGGCATTTTTTTACAACATTGATTAACTTTCGGAAATGAAGATCAAAGACTCTCAACGCGACGAAATGGCTCTGGAACCGTGAATCTTTAGATCCCGAGCTAGCAGACTAAGGGCTTTGACGAAGGGTAACGGTGGGGGGGGGGGGGGGGCAGATGATCACTCAATCAGATTATATATATACTGTTTCAAGCATTATTTTACTGTTACTTCTACTAACAATGTTCTAATGAAATAGCTAGTTGCATTCCTCCCCTTAAACACTTTCACCGTATTATCCACGCTTCAGGAAATGCCCATCAGTTGACCTTGAGCCCCACTTCAGAGGTACTGTTTAATATAGATATTTTTTCTATAGCCGCATAACACGAATTCGGAACGCTTAACCCTGTTCAATATTTCCCTATCATTGCGATATTTATAACCAATGTGCGACGGTAACTAGCTTAAATACCTCTCCAACTTTCCTAGGCGCTCGCACTCTGCCCCCACATTTTAAGGATAGGCATAATCCTTAAGTGCATCCAAAATTATTAAAAAGAACTGCTTCTCATCTTAGCTTGGTTGCGCCATAAAATATTGGTCGGGACTTCGAAGAAGTTAGTCATTTGGTCCTGGTTCTCTGCGTGATTACACTTCACATTTTTTTTGTGATCAATCTTCATTTTTTTTTAAATCATACCATATTTTAAATGTCAAACTTTATATTGGTGAATTAAGAAAAACAAAATAGTATCCAAATATTAGTCTCGAAATACAACGCAGGTTATTGTCAATTTCGGAGAATATATTACACTTTTCTAAAAGTGGGTCTTTCCAGAAGGAGAATTATTGTGAATTATTGTATGCCATGCCCATGATTTGTCATATGTAACTGAAAGTTTCATCAAAACTGATAAAACTAGTCAGATTTTATTGAATTATGACTCGTTCTCCAACTCTCAACTATTTCTGTGTGCGTGTTACCAGGAACGGAGGGGATCTACAACCGATTCCGAACCGCTAATGAGAGCAGCCTTTTTCGTGACAAGAGATATTCTCTTAGAGGATTTGTCAATTCCTCGGAAGGTGTCGAGCTATTGCAGCACCAAATTTATTAAGTAATTATTCACGATGTGCCTGTTTTTTTCGTTAACGGTAATATTGAAGTTTCTCAATCATTTCATTGAATATAAAATTATCTATCTATTTCTTCTATTGAACAGGATCAAGGTTTTTTTTCAATATACATAAATTCATTTTAATTGAGGATTTTTAAGTATAATATATTTAAATTGAAATTAAATAAAAAAACTTAAAAACTTGTAAGCACACTAAAACTTTACGATCAATTTAACATATCAAAGGATTTAACGGATGAAAAAATTAAAATATGGTAGAAGGTTCCTTTGAATTGCATTTTGGAAAATTCCTTTTGGACTTTTTTTAAGAATCTGTTTGCAAACTGATTCTTCAGTTCTTCTTGCATATCAGTGTAGCTCAGCCGTTGTACTTGAAACGGTGTTGAACGTTGAACGAATAATCCCTAAGCAAAAAATGCATTATTACTAAATTGAATCCGAGTATGACTATTCGTTATAATGTGTGTGTGTAGATTGGCTGGTAAATACATATATAAACTAAAAAGTGAAAGGTATTCAAGGAACTTAGGAAAATTACCGTATTTTCTTGTATTTACATTTTCACCTTACTGGGGCCTATTGCACCAACTACAAAAATTACAAGTACAAATTTGTGATTAAAAAAAATTACATATGAAAAAAACTCGATTTTTTACAAATTTGTTAAAAACATGCTTGTAATCACAATCCTGTAAGATGGTGCAATAGGCCCCTCTAAGGGAGATTTATATATTTTGTTTAACCCAAAATGACATTTTTTTTTTATAAGTTCGGTATTTTGTTGACTATTAAGAAAAATTTAATCAATTTTAAGGAAAGTCATGGTAGACATTTTATCGAAAAAAATGTTGATCCTTGTGTATAAAAAATATATTTAAAAATATAAAACCCAAGTCTCGATTTACCCTTGATGTTCAAAAAGCCATAAGCGTTATCGTAAAACCGATAGATCTGGATCTGTGCCTGGCCTTGCTAAGTATGTTGTTTTAAAATTTAATTTATTACACTTGCAATAAACCGAACCCTTACATCAATTAAACCTAACAAAGCAAAGTTAAAAGTCATTAACCATCGATTAATCCCTGAACATTGCTATCTGAGCAATGTTTCTCTTTCGAATTCCAAAACGGCTATATGTATGTATATTTGTATATATATTTATGTATTCACCAAAAAATGCTTGGAATTCATTCGATCGGATTCAGATAAACGTTTGGCCGACAACACCAAACCAAGCCAACAATTCCTACATACTCGTACATACCTATATGCAAATGTAGCGATTAAAATTGGCACTCGCAATAAAACATTGGTCCTGACTCTGGAGTGGTCGTGCAGCGCTCTCCAACATTCAATGGGCTCCCTATTGTGGCAACTACTGATTCCACTCAACTGTGTCCATGGAACCGGAATTCGAAAACCTATCAGGATATAAAGCGCCCCATTAAACGGACGTTTGGTCATTGTATTAATGGATGTTTATGGTCAGATGGCGTTCGGTTTACAATGCAGACGACCAAGGATAACCTACACACGCACAAAACGGTTCGGACGAAGACCGGGTGGTTTTAAAAAATTGAGTTTTATTGTCGATTATTGTTAAATGACTTCTGCAAAATTTACTACGATTCGAAATTTGCATCATGCAACACCCGACACCCATATAGCTTCATCTCCCGTTCATTCGCCGGCCGGTTATCCTGAAAACATATTTGTTGTGCTTCATTTTTAATTCCAATCCATCATAAGTAATTTCCTACCGGTGGATCCTTTTTTTATGTTCTGTTTGTACTTACCGTTTTTTTTTTTAATGTATAGTCACACTGAGATGGCGAGAATCTCAAAACCTCCTTAAAATACCATTGGGGACGGAAATAACAAAATAAGCAAATTGTCTGCGAAATAAAAATTACTTCCGGCAAGATTTTCTTTGGAATTTGCCTTTTCCCAAGGATTTTTTTTAGTTTATCGGGGATTTCCATTTATTTCTTAAGAAATACTTGTAGAAATGAGTATTTTTTAGGGGTGGACAGAATTCGTTGCCGGGGATGTTTGATTTAGAGAAGAAAAATAAAAAATTGGGGGAAAAAGACTTGACCTGTTGAATCAAGAATGACTACGCTTAGAGCCAATAAATTATGCAGGATTAAAAGGGATATTTTTTGTTTGTTATTTGGAAAGATTGACTTAAAATTAAATGCGGGGTGACAGTAATAGGTTTTATTAATTAATTTCGTATTGGTTTATTTTAAGACAGTTTAAGAATAAATATTTAATTTTGATGCATGAATAAATGATATAATTCCTTGAAGACACCCTCATAAATAAGTAAGTTATCATTATTATTTTTCCTGACCTCGTATTGTCTTCAGATCTCATGTATCAAAGTCGGTCTTCTATAACATCAAACAAATCGAGCTCACCTGAGAAAAATAAATGTATAAAATTTTAAGCTTAATAGACTAAGAGCCCACAGCAATTTTTGGGTGGGATAAGAAAAAATAATTAGTTTAATTAGGTATTTATTTTATTTATTTTATTTATTTTATTTATTTTATTTATTTTATTTATTTTATTTATTTTATTTATTTTATTTATTTTATTTATTTTATTTATTTTATTTATTTTATTTATTTTATTTATTTTATTTATTTTATTTATTTTATTTATTTTATTTATTTTATTTATTTTATTTATTTTATTTATTTTATTTATTTTATTTATTTTATTTATTTATTTATTTATTTATTTATTTACAAATGTGAGCGTCTTGCATACTTTAGTGGGAGCAATAGTGCATAATACTGCATCAAATATGCAGTTTTTTCAAAAGTCTAAATAACTATGATAGCAACTTTGACATAACTTCAAAATGTAGAGCTAAGCCCCTTATTACAAATATCGAGGTCCAAGACGTTTTAAAGGCAGCCTTCTGTCTGCAAGACGCGAATAGGATATACTACTTCCACGAAGAAGGTCGCCTACAAAACGTCTTGGACCTGGATATTTGCAATTAGGGCGCTTAGCTCCACATTTCGAAGTTATGGCAAAGTTGCTATCACAGTTATTTAGACTTTGGAAAAAACTGCATATTTGATCCAGTATTATGCACTATTACTTCCACTAGAGCATGCAAGACGCTCACATTGGCCTTCGGTCTATAAGGTTAAACGGTCGTACTTTTGACAATGGGGCGAAATTTAGCAAATTTTAATACTTTTAAATACCGTCTTCACTTTAAGAATAGGAATGAGAAGCGGTAAATATTTTCCAAATTACAAAGCACTCAAAATGGTAAGCTATTCGACTGCAAAACTTCAAACTTCAAACCTTCAAAACGATTGCCCTTAAATATTAAGTCACTTTTAGGTTTGGTCAAATTAGGTCTAAATGTATGACAACAACTGTAGAATATAATTAAGTGTCAAATGTATCCCAGTGTACCATAAAATTTTGTATTAAGACATTTATCATTTAGCCATAACTGAAACCCAGATAAATACAGTGTTTGGCGTGGTTACCGAATTGGGATATCTTCCATCTGATCAATTATAGAACTCTCACAAATTTAGCATGCCTTTCCGATATTTTTCATATGAGTGTTCTAAAAGTTTTCTTAATTTTTTTAGAATACAGAAGGACCCTTATCTCTTAATTTTTATTTGATTTTTGAATAATATTATAACATTTTGTATGAAAAGTCTACAAAAATTCATTGTTTGTAGACAAGAGTAAGTCGACATTGAATTTAATATAGCTTTACGTATTTTGGGTTGCTCTAAGTTATATCATAGATGAAACTTGAAGGGCCTTGAGTTTAAGACATAACTAATGAGAGAAAGTTTATGCAATAATATCCAAAAGTTTAATTCCGTTCTTGAGAATGAAATTAAGTCAAATTTGACAATAGACTTCATTTACGGGTTATATACTGATTTCTTATATCGCCAATAGTGTGATCATTTCGCCATTTAAACTTTTACAAAAATCAGTCGAATTGTATTGAACGGGGATGGGGAGTAATAAAATGTGCGACCGGGGATAATATGATATTACTTTTATAGTTCAAAACTGTATTGTGGCTAGACTTTGATGATCTATAAAAATTGTTGATTGTGATAAAGATTATTCATGATAAAATGTAAGAAAATTAAAAATTAAAAAAAAAATAGTGATCTTATTGATAAGTTAAATTCACAGTGTATTAACGATGCGAATTTTATAAGGGTCGATAAACATCAACCAATATTATTGCGTCGTAGAAGGGTACGACAGCATCAAACTGAAAGGCCCATCACTGTCGTTCCTGGGCGAAACGCACTTTGCAGTTGACGTCATTTAAACTGTCAATTAAAAAACTAATTTCAACTTTTTCAAAACCACTTCAAAATTCTGTTTCCATTTTTCCTTTTTTTTTGTTATAACCAGAACTAGAAGCAGACTTACTACCATACAAACTCAATAAACACAAGTACATCTTGGTATATAATTTCTAGTATGTTGGATTTAAGAACCCAAAAATATTTTTTTAAGAGTACTGCCTTATGGGAACGTGACAAATCGTCCAAAGATATTTTTTATCATTAAAAATGCTTCTCATCTTAGCCGTTAAGATTCGGTAACACACGGGAATGGTTGAGAGTTGTAAGTCAATTGGTTCGGATTCAATAGAAGCTATTGTGCCTCTTATTTATGAGCTTTCAAACACAAGTACACAAGTATTAGATATACGTTTTATCTAACAGGTCGTTTTTTCAACAACTGTGCACTTAATATGGGCCAAATTTGTCCGTCTGCTTAGGCTCTAGCTTGATGTACAACTTAAAGCACGTTAAAACGGGCCACTCTCACCATAATGATCAACACACCTGTGAATTTTAGAAAAAAAAATTAATTTAGAACTTCTAATTTTGTGTATTATAGTCAAGTGTTTAGAAAATAAAGTAGAATCAGTTGAAAACTATCCAATAACGATCTCAACACTTTTTTCCTGGATTATTATTGGCTTGATGTGTCCAAGGCAATGTCTTCACTTGATTTGACTTTCTGGACTTTGCTTCTTGATAAAGTTCGTGATTTCATCATCTCGTCCAATCGCCCTCCGCGGATATATAATCAAATATCCGTCAAAGAATTTTACTTTCCAGTATCCAGTATCAGTTTTAAAAACATTTGTTTCGCCAAACTGAAGTAGCCGTGGCTTTCATGGTTATTCTTCGTCGGATTTTCAATATGGTATCGCTTGCATTTTGAATATTGGCTGCATCGAACTTCCCGTCAAGGTTTTTGTTAAGGAGCAGCTGATGATTTCGATATCATCCGCATTACCTCAATAGGTGGAGAGTTTTTTTTTTCGAAAATAGTGCCCTCAGCCCTAACGATTACTCTTCCCACCAAAGGCTGAACAAAATTGAAGAAATTACATATAAGATATTTCCTTGTCGAAAAGCTGAGCATATTTGAAATAGTTCAAAGGAATGGATTGCGTTAAGAGCTCCCTTATTTCAAACTTTTGAGATTCACATTCCAAGTAGTATAGCTCTTAAGGTGATAATCATACGAGGCTACTCGATTCTCTTAACCGAAATTATTTTTCCATGGTAGGAAAGCTTACCCTAAAACACCTCCGGAACCAGTGGTATGACTTTCGGGGCTCAAAATTTCAAAAGCTCTTTCTTCTGCTAAAAAAAATATAGTTTCCTTTCCCGTTATGAAGAAAATCAAGTTTTTGGACTTGTTTCATCATTATGTTAATTTTGATTAAAATCTCTAAACAACTTTAATATACAGTGTGTCCGGTAATTCGTGTGCCATACTTTGGGATGTGATTCTTGGTCATATTCTTAGAAAAAAATTGTTCTATATTAAAGTCTGATTTTCAACTTTGATATCACTTTTTGACGATTTAAAATAAGGCTAACTTTGGTGGACCCTGACCCATGTTAAGGTCAATTTCTCTGTCAGTAGCAGAGTTGGGACTTCTACCACTTAAGTGGTATTTCTACCACTTTTTACTATTCATGAAAACCTACCACCTAAAAATCTAATTCTACCACTTTTTGCAACTCAGATTTCACCTACTCGTATATTTCTACTTTACCATGCATTACTTTACTTTACTTTATGTATGTACCATACGACCAAAATCACTCCTAAAATTTATCCCAAATATTAATCCTAATATTTTAACGATTGCATGTCATAATTTAAGTTTGTGCTCCGCTTATGCTGCTAAATGTATACCGTGGCAAACAGAAAAATCATTAAAGGAATATATACTCGTAAATATGTACATATTTCTATTTTTACCACAGCTCGAAAAAAAAAACAAAAAGATTTCATTACTTTCCTAAAAGCACTTTGCGCTAATGAGCATCAAATTTTAAAGGTTTGCCAAACTCCTTCGCTTAAAAGAATCATAGAGCAGTGGAATCCCTTGTTTGATTTTTAAATATATACTGCACTCGTTTGAAGAACCTACGAGTACTTCTAAGGCTTCACAAATTTCTCATTCTTTTTAAAATAAAGGCAATTAAGTTTCTTGGAAATTTTTGTCAATAAATCTTAAAATTATAAACGAGTTGAGTTAAACAGATTATTTCAATCTGAGAACACAAAAATACACTTTTTGATCGAAAGTATGAAAACTAAATGTAAGGAAAAATTTGGTAAAGTCAGAAAATCTTAATATAAACACAAATGTAAGAAATCCTGAAAACTATTTACCATTTTCTCATTTGTATTTTGGCCTTTACTTTGAAAGGTACTCATTAGAAAATGACATTTAAGTTTTTGGTTTGGAACGAGTTTAAAATGAAATTGTATAATATGTATATGTATGTGACTTTCTTCCAGATAATAATGTGATCTTTGAAACATAAAGAACCGAAATATTATTTCTTTTATTTTTGTATTTGAATTATTTTCAATAAATTTATTTTCAATATACGATTTGCTACATAAAAATGGCTTTTAATTTCTACCACTTTTCTACCACTTTTTTGACAACCTTTCTACCACTCTTTAGCTTCTGCGAAGTCCCAACACTGGTCAGTAGGGACCTCATTTTAGATTTTGTTCTTAGTAAAAATACTAACCTTTAAAACTACGTTCAAATTGTTTTTAGGGTTGCCAGATATTCAATTTTTCTTGCCCGAGCAAAATTTTGACTTTGAGATAAATTTTTTTTTTTTAAAAATGCGTAATAAAAATAAAGTTTTATTTTTAGCTGATGAAGAAAATAATAATTAAAAAAAAACTCATTAATAATTGCACCTAAAACCCCATACATTTTATAATACTTGGGAAAATCTAAAAGAGGTAAAATAAAAATAAAATGATTTTTTACCCCGAGGTGTAAAGGGTTTGAATAAAACAATAATTAGTGTAGTTTGAAGTAATTTTTTATTTTATGTACACACAAATACAGTCATAATAAGTGCTCAAAGTACCCTCCTGCGTTTTGAATGCATGCTAGAGCCCGTTCTTGGATTTCATTTTGAATGTTTATTCTTGATAACTCTTGCCTTACTTTTAGTGATCCTTCGGAAATACGTTGTTCTAATTCAGTTAAAGTTGTTATTTCAGATGAGTAAACGATTTCTTTCATTCGTCCCCATACAAAAAAATCCAGTACAGTGAGATCGGAAGATCTTGCAGGCCAGTGAATTTGTCCATTTCTGTCTAACCATCGACCACCGTATTTTTTATCCAGCCAATCCTTAACTTCACGACCATAATCGGCCGGAGCATTATCTTGTTGGAAATATTATGAAGCTAGTTAAAACAGTGGAACATCCTCCAATAGGTCTGGTAGATTATTTTCTTAAGACTCCAGATAGTTAGTAGAATTAAGTCGGGGTGGTAATTTGAAAGGCCCGATTAATTTATTTCCAATTACATCTGCCCACATATTGACACTGAATCTGTGCTGAACTGATCTTTGCCGTTTTGAATGTGAACTGCTCGAAGCTCATGTATGGAGATTATGGAAATTCGTAATACCATTTCTTGTGAATTCAGATTCGTCTGTCAAAGGAATTATCTTTATGAAATGGTTGTCATCCAAGCTTCTCTCTAGCAACCAGTTACAAAATTTGAGTCTCTTTTCAAATTCATCGGTAGCAGTTCTTGCACAGGTGTATGGTGATATGGATACATATTTTCTCCATGC
This sequence comes from Chrysotoxum bicinctum, assembly GCA_911387755.1. Lineage (NCBI taxonomy): Eukaryota > Metazoa > Arthropoda > Insecta > Diptera > Syrphidae > Chrysotoxum > Chrysotoxum bicinctum. Next base: position 1,182,935 of record OU426989.1, read on the forward strand.
AGTATATTGGATATTCTGTGTTTGGAAACATTAATCTGATGGAAGGATCGATTTCAACAGCTGCCAGTATTCTTTCATCGAAAGAAACTCTTCTTGTGCCTGCAGCTCCCGCGTTAGGTCTTGCAGTTGAAACTGATCCAGTTTCTCGAAGACTTCGAAAGGTATTTCCAAAAACATTTCGAGAAGGAAGTCGTCTGTTAGGATAAAGTTTCTGGTATCTTCGTTGTGCTCTTCTTGAATTTCTATTGCAAAACCCATAAACGAATAAAATGTCTGCGTATTCTTCTCTCGTAAATGAAGGCATTTCAAAAAGTTTTCGTATCCAGCTGTAATATCGTCAGTGCCGGATTAAGCCAGCGCGGGGCCTGTAGCAAATTCTATCAAGGGGCCCTTATACTGTTTTAGGTTAGGCACTTATCAAGTTTATGGTATTAAATAAAACAAAACTGTTACAAACAAACTTTTCTTGATTTAATTTGGGAAAATTTATAAATAATGCTGTTGATATCGACTTCTCGGAGTAAATCATGTTCAATATTCATTAAAGTGAGGAGATTAAGACGTTGTTGGCTCATCGTGTTCCTCAATTCATTTTTAACACGTTTTAATGTTGAGAAAGATCGTTCACCACTGCAGTTGGTTATCATGAGAGACAAATAAATGCGTAAAGCAATTTCAACGTTCGGGAAACAAGATTGTAAAGAATTATTTATCAACAGCTTGTAAACCTGCATTTCCAGAGCCTCATGATTCCTGCTGTCAATAATACCAGCCACATCAGAATTGAGCATTGAAGCGAATTGCACTAATTCGTTGCCCAGACTGTCCTCCAAATCATCTGCGTAAGCACTTACTATGGCTGCAGATTTTTAATTTCTTCTGGTGGAAGAGATTTTATATGAAGGTTTTTAGAATACAAATTCTATATACTACTGAAATAAATCAGCCAAGTATTATTGATTCTATATAGCTTTTATGTACGGTGACCATTTTTTCAGGAGCAAAACAAAGGACAGTTTTTCAGTAACGTAAAAAAGTTTAACAAATAATTATTTTTATTAAAAAGTTTTGTAAGTTTTGTACTTCATACTTCAGTTCAATTTTTAAAACAAATAAATACAAATAATTAAAAAAAAAAAACGAAATAATATATACTCGTACTTAAATAATTATATGTCTATAGATATAAAAGTCATTCAAAGGTACTATGTTATGTTCGCAGTGTATTTTTTATAAGATATCGTCCCGATTTCTTAAAAACGTGTTAAATTTTGCGCAATCGAAGTCATAATTGCACTTTGTTACTAAGCATTGCTGCTAGCGTATCAACTTTTAATTGGGAATTTTCAGGTGTCAAAATGTTATTGGAAATTGAAAATACCCTTTCAGTCGGGACAATTGAAGGAATCGATTTTACTTTGTAACTCTAGTTTTGTAAGAAAATTTTTATCAGTGAATGTTTAAATAAACACTTCTGCCTACCTTTCTATACGTTTTAATTTAAAATCTTTTGAAACAAGAGAAGCTTCTATCATTGAAATATTTTGTGATTCTAAATGGAGAATGCATTTGTGAAATATGGATGCTTGAATTTTGTTACCTGCTTATTGGTGCAACTAAATATAATGAAGAGCCTTTTCTTATGTTCCTTACTTTCAAGGTGAGAATTGGTAAGAATTTTCAACGCCTTACATCACTTTCGCTTAGATTTTGGACAATTCAAAGTATAAAAAACAATAAATTAATCTTTCATTACCAATAATTATTCCAAATAAATGCTCACCGTTTTATATAAATTACAACCAAAGATACTCTTATCTTTTCCAAAAATAATCAAAAAGCCGAAAGAATGCCAACGAGAACGACACTAACTTGCAGATGGAGATGAAAATTTGAAAATCATTCACAATAGCAAACAAAATATGACAGAATTCAATGACATAAAGCAGTGCTGCTAATGGTAGAATCGTGGTTTAAAAGAGGAAAAGAGGACCTTGAAAGGACAATTTAAAAAAGGGAGGACAAATTTCTGTCCTCTCCAAGAAATGCAAACAGAAAGGACACGATACAAAAAGAAAGGACTGTCCTCTCAAAAAGAGGACGGATGGTCACCGTACTTTTATGGCTTTTAGTCCACAAAAATTGGCGTTTCGTCCGGGTGATCGCACTTGTGAACTATATCCAACCAAGATTAAAATTGTAATCATTAACGTTGAAATATTTTGCTATTTTCAACAAATTCAACAAATCTATTAATAGTGCTAAGTCTTCTACTAGGCTGATTTATTTCAGTAGTATATAGAATTTTTATTATAAAAACCTTCATATAGAATCAATGCTCGGCCACGGGTAAAATATTCCAACGTTAATGATTATAATTTTAATCTTGGTTGGATATAGTTCACATTGGATTTTTGTCAAAAAATCGATGTAAGATGAACTTAATTCAATAAAAACTACGTATTGACAAGGTCCTCACAGCCAACTAATGAGTCCATGTGCGATCACCCGGACGTAACGCCAGTTTTTGTGGACTAAAGGCCAAAAAAGCTATTTTGAATCAGGAAGAGATTTTAGCTCTCGGAATATTCCGAAAATGCCAGCAATTTTATGATAACTGTTCATATACGTTTATCTAAAGCAGTGAGTGATTTTTGGTAAGACCAGCAGATAGAAAAATAAAATTTTAGTTGATCATTTTGATGCAAATATTTTCTTCTTAGTAATTGTGACTAAATCTAATATGTAAGTAATACTTTTTTATGGTCAGAAAAGGTTGGTGCGCGGGGCCCCCAAATGCGCGGGGCCCGTAGCATTTGCTACTCTTGCTTCATGGCTAATCCGGCACTGAATATCGTGACTTAACTTTATAATCTGATGAATGAATTTGTTTTCCTATTCGACTTTGAACATTTTTGTTTAGTTAATTTACCCATTCATACCCCAAATCAGGTAAAAATAAGGAAACTTTATGTTTATAACGCATTTTTTGAAAAAAATTTACCTCAAAGTCAAAATTTTGCTCGGGTAAAGAATCACATCCCAAAGTATGGCACACGAATTACCGGACACCCTGTATACAACTAAAAATAAACTAAGCTTGAAGTTTTGAGCGCTTCTGTATATAGCTCCCAAAAATATAGGGGACAGCACTGTTTCCAAAATATCAGTTTATTTCATGTTTTAGTTAAAAAAAAAAACTAAAGTTCCCAGACTTACCTTTCTCTATATTAATGGTTTGAAAAGCTCTGTCTCAACTGCCGATCTATCAAAAAAAAAAAACTTTGTAAATTGTATATGTATATGTATCTAAACACAAATTTAATATGCGAAATAATTGCAAATTTAAGAATAAATGAGAATTAAGTGACGACTTGTTTTTCAGTCTTCATTTTGGTTTAAAATTGTGAATTGATGTTGTGGGAATGTTTTCTTGTTTTATCTCAAATTAGAAGAAAAAATTGCCTCTACAAACAAATTTCAATTGTGTCTTCTTTGAAAATTTTTATTAACTGCAAAACCGACTGATTTTTTTAGGAATAATTAAAAAATACTAAAATTTATTTCCTTGGTCACCTCAAAGAAAAAAAAATTAAAACTCATTAATTCTGTAGCCAAAAAGTCCAATATCTTTTTTACCATAATATTCCCAATCATGCTCATGCCCTTAGCCTATACTGCAGCGACCGTGTTGTAATCCAATTAGGTACATCATGTTCGTGCTCGATTGGGCTTAATGGACCATTCTTACCATTAAAATTCATCTCCGATATGGCCTTGGCTATTTATTTGGAAGAGATAACGATACGGGCCAACTTAAACTGCGTCAAAATGTCATTATGGACAAAAACTTTCTCGTTTACAGACACGACAAAAAAAAAATTTAAACTCCAAAAGAGGGAGGTTATACGAATATTTCCCAAATGGGTCCCTCAATGGAGATTCCTTCCCTTACGGGCATAAAGTATAGGTTTGACGAAGTATTACAGATGCTGAAAAATTTCCGGCCATTCAAAAATCATCGTCCTTCGTTGTATCTGAACCTAACCTATAGCTAGTCTTTGGGCTAATACAACGAACAGGTGATAATTCCGACGATAAATAACCAACCGTTCAATAGGTAGTGCAACCCGGTGCGGACATCATAGGCTTCCGTTGTCGTCGATACCTTTTTCATGGACCCAGAGTGTCGATTAAGCGAAAGTGCCACTTGTACTTAAAAAAAATCGTTGATTTCAACCCCTATTGTTCGCTGTCCTTTACCAACTTTTCCTCACACCCTTTTTGGTTTGCCACCGGAAATTTGTTTCTTTCGGAAGTACGTTTTGGGTAGTCAGCCGGCTGTATGTGTGTGCGCTCCGTAATGGATCATCATGATTGGGATAAGGGAAGGTAGCAGGCAGTATAAGCTTCAACCTGGCAATCTATAAGGCAAACAAACAAACCAGCCGAATCGTACTGGTCTGCCCACTGGACAGGACAATTAATTACCCGGTTGTAAAGTCGTCCCCGTATCCTTTGCTTGGTCTGTGCTCCCGGTTTGCATAACTAATGATACAACTTTGTCCATCACATAAATTGTGGTGGATACCAAGAAAAACGTATAGCTATTCGGATTCGTAAATTTAAAGAAAAAAGGACTTTCTCGCTCCGAAAGGATTCAACTATGATCTCTTCTATTAATTCGAATCGCCTCCACCTCTTGAGAATGACAAACAATAATGACCGAACCGAAAAGTAATCTTGGTGGTCATTCCCATGAACCCTCATAATGAGCCACTCGTATTATGATATTGAACAATGACAGGACATGGGCTATAACATGCTGTTGCAGTTAATTCCATAATCGAATCCCTTGTAATCATCGTCATGATAATGACTATCATCTTCATCCCGATTGCCCAAAACCGACTTCCACTACGACAACAACAATGGCGCCCGCAACTAAACAAGCAATAATAAGAAATAGCAGAACACCCGAACCAGGTCCGGGAGGATAAAAACTTTCTCAATAATCCTGTAGACTCCATTATATTTCCGGCGGTGGATTTTTTGTTTTGTCTGTGGGGCTGGCAAATGGGGTAGTTATATCCTCATTAAACGATTTGCAACAGGAGCAAGAAAAACTCGCAAGAAAAGGCCGTTAATTTCTTTTTATGAACCAGCTGGGAATCATTAAGCTGTTGGAGTTGGTCCTAGAAGCACATAGCTAAGACAAAGATAAACATCACCTTAGAGAGGACACGCAAACAATGTCAGCAGGAAAATAAAAACAAAAAGAGAATATAGCAACGGTAATGGCAATTATCTAGTTCATTCCTTCCGGGATGAACAGAGCCTGCGTTTGGCGGGGGCAAAGAATTACTGAATTGCTGAATTTTTCTTTTGTGCCAAGTGGTCGTTGAAGGACAATTTGGTCATCTACTTGACGTTGTCTTTAAGCACCTCTGAAACTGTGAATTGCTGTTCTGATTAATTCTTTATTGAGCTTGGATTGAAGGGGGTTGTCTTGGTTTAACTTGAAACAACCCTTGTTTGAAATTGCTGTGAGGGTGAAAATTTCACCAGATTAGAAATTTCCGTAGAAAAAATGTTGGTTAACAATAAATAAATGAAATAGGGAGATGGTAAGCAAATTTGACTGAAAAAGGCCCTTTATAAAAGCTTATTTTTCATTCAGCTTAATTTTCATTCAGATATATCGAAAAATAATTTTTATTTAAAAACCAAATGTAAGTTTGATCAGCACCACTACTTTCTTATACGAAACCAATACTTTGTCAGTATTATAGGAAGTCAAATAAAATAAAATGCATCACGAATGGATCACACGATTTTCCTCTTGTAGTGCAAAACTGTAACGTAGCTTAATTTTGAACTACATACTTTAAATTTGCTTTAAGGACTAAGCAAAACAAACAATTAAATCGAAAAACATTTACCAAAAAGTTCAAAAAAATAACGTCAATCCCAAGATTGGAAGAATCGACCAAATTTTTTAGCAGTTTTCAGACTGTTGGCAGACAATGGTCACGGAATCTGCAGATTTTGCAAGTTGATGAAAAGTATGAGATCTTTGGATCTTTACTCGAACAACCTTCTTCTTGGTCATCTCAGTAGTGTTTGGAGTTCGAATTAATTTACCATTATATTTTATTAAGGAATATCAAGGGTTCATTTTGTTTTAAATTATGAAGAAATACTTACTCGGGCGCCATTTTGGGTCACTTCTTTATTTCATCGAAATTCAGCCAAACTTTGAGATTTCGTCAAGTTATGTTGTTACTTTAATGTGAGCTGAACCCAGTTTCATCAAGGTATAAGAAATACCCATCCTGTAGAAATTCACCCACTTTGAAACAGCACAATTATGCACGCTGCATAAATGCGACAACGACAATGACGACGCGCATAAATTACAAATTTTATCTAAGAACTCTTTTTCGACATTCGAGTGTCTTAGTCATGTTAATCAGAATATGATAATCGTTTGTCAGAATGTGGCGGGACAAATTTAAAATTAAAACTCAGACAAGTGGAACTTTATCCTGTTCGTTAGTCACCAGAGACTGTGACAGTAACAATTTTCCAACTGAACGCAAATGTATATTCGAGGAGGACACAATTATTTTTGAAGGGGGAGCAAGGACTTTCTGTCGTAAATGTTAATGGCTCACTACAGAGTACAGAGAGAGCAAACACAGTTTCTTAAACTTAATTTTATGTGAACATCATCTTTGTATAGGTCCAACTTAATTATTAATACCACATCAGAAGAAAACTTTTCCGGCTTTTATATATTTACATTGGTTTGGCAGTTTGCAATGCGGTACAAATCGAAACTATGATTCCCTCGAACTCAATTAAGTGTCAAAAAGTTTTTGCCTTTGCATCTTAGAGTCGTTCAATTTATTTACTTTTACTCGTATACTTTTCTTCTTGTGTCGAGTCCTTGAGACTTTCTTTCGAGGAAAGATTAAGTTTTTCGGTCTTGAGATTGACACTTCTTGTTGTGTTTGGTTGACAAAGTGAAATGCAATCACTTAGGCGTGTTATCATCGCAGTAACACCTGGCTGGAAGCATGTCCTCGAAAGTTATGCTATCAGAGTGGAATATGCCACTCATAATTAAATCACATAGACTTGCTCTTTCAGGCAATTTGAAAACGGAAGGTATTAATTTCAAGTGCTCACTTTTCTTCCCCCTGCTCACCCCTGGGGAATCGGTAGTCGAATAACATATGAACTTCCAGAAACTATATTATATACCTTTCCGGAAAGTTAAAGTGTCTGGCAGTTGGCAGGGGCTTAGCATGTACGGCATAATCCTACCCGCTTAAGTAATTAAAACTGAAAGTGGGGAATTAACGAAAATAATTTAATCGGAAAGATAATGGTATAGCAGAGATGAGGAACGCTTTCAAGGTGATGGTATATTTATCTGAGACATCAGATATATCCTTGGGCATATGGGGATTCAGCTATCCAAAAAGGTATTTCAAGTGTTTTGATAAATTTTGTGAGCAGAATACATAAATGAAAGTCAAAAACTTAATTCGAACGACGATGTTCAAGGAAATAATATGGAATTTAATACGAAACAAACATAATTTATTATGTTAAATTCTGTAAAAATCATTCATTGGAAATTCTGCTTTAAAATACAGTGCCTGGCATAAGTATAACTGCACCCTGTAAAAATGCATTTTATAGAAAAATTTAAAATTTGAATGACAACTTACTATTTTTTTACTAAATGGTATCACTAATCAAGTAAATTGAGAAGAAAAAAAAGTTCCGTTATTTTCTCTTCTGGTGTTTAAAAATTAAAAACAGATTTGTTTGTATTGCAAAAGTATAACCGCACAAAGCACAATGAAGCTTCATTCAGTTATGTGTTATGTTATGACAAACAACAATGCCGCGTTGTACACATTTAAGCGATACGGAAAAAGGCATAATTCAGGCTTTTTGGTTAAGAAGCCTAAGCTTAAGGAAAATTTCGAGATCCGATTGTGTCTTCCGAAATTTCTTACAAGATCTAGCATCTTATGGGACAAAAATAAGACCCGGGAGTCCGCATTTAGAAGGTGTCATTCCTATTTTAATTTCCCACAAAACGTATTTTTACAGGGTGCGGTTATACTTATGCAAGGCACTGTATTATAGTATAATCCTGAATTCTGTCTATAGCTACCGCTTAACTTTTGATAAAATATTGAAAATACTTTAATATAAAATTTTGATTTCTTCTTTTCTTGCAAGGTTAGATTGATCATCTCTGCATTATATCCGCCGGTGATCGTTTTACCCTTTTCAAGGTAATCGATGTGAATACTCGTACCATCTTGGGCATCCCAAGAAAAACTCACCTTTGCCTTCTTTGGCTTCTATTCACCCAGAAAAGTCCATTATTTTGATCATTCCTAGGTTGGTTTCCTGCGTTTTGTGGTAAATCCTTGTTGGATCCACGGTTACGAATCGAAACTCGGTCGAATTTTTCTTGAACATCGCCAAATACTCCTTTGAAGTGGCCAAACGATTGCGTTTATTGTCGATTGTGAGAAAGCTTTTTCATATCCAAATATCTATGTAAAATGGAAATCACTGATCCACGTGATAAGTCTGTGATCTCTTCAAGCTCACGCAACTTCATTCGCTGATCAAAACCGTGGATTTTATCGATCATTTCTGGTATGGTGATCTAAATTGGCAACCAGAATGTTTGAAGTCACTTGTGCCGAAATCGAGTAAGCAAGTGGTAAATGGTTCCAATCCCTTGTTTGCATTGCATGGTGGTTTTTTTTCTCGTAAAAAATAGTGTTTAATGACCCTCGAAATTTACTTTTTTCCATTTAACGCTTATATAAAATGGCTGTCTACAAATTTGGGTGCTTCGTTTTGAAAGATACTTCTTGACAAACAAAAAGATGGATTTGAGTTGGGGATGCCATTTTTTGTATTTTCGGGGCCTTATTTACCCACCTTATATATATGGCAAGTTATGAATTAAAACAAAAATTTTGTCTATCTGTTCAACTACAGCCTTAAGCAGATTTTCCTTAAGCTTGGAGGGTACGAGTAGCTTTTTTATTTTTTAAGACCAAAAATAACCTATGATACAATTTTTGTTTGAAAATATTTTTTTTTCTCAAAAACTGCTCCATACATTTTCATTGCATTTAGTAAGTTTGTCAATTATTTTTCAAAAACGGTAGAACTTATTAAAATTAAGCTGCTTAAGATTTTGAATATTTCTATTTATTCAAATTCTCAAATTTTCTTTTTGACTTTTACAAATATGCATTTGAAATCCCTTCTTTTTTTGAAATCTTAGTTCTCCATTTTTTTTAAACCTGACAATTAAAATGTTTTTTAACTAGATCTTCAAGTTGTAGGAACCAAATTGTTTTTTTTTTTATCCAAACATAACGGTAAAAAAATGTTAAAAAAATGTTTTCGAATATCGTATGTTCTTTAATAACATCGATTTTTAAAATTCTTCGAACAAGTCGTGCATTTTATTTTGGTTATATGTATGTATTGTAAATCATATTGATTCTCAATTAAAAATTGACAATCTGTGAAAGAAATTGAGTGTCTGAGAATAGGAACATTAGGTACGTTTCATTATTCACAAATCTATCTGGATCCGGATCTGGATCTTTCCTTGAAAATAAAACGATACGGATCTTAGTGACAGCAGTGTTATAAGTCGTCTCTTTTTATCCTTGGGTTTGTAAATTTTCAATTACTTCTTGCCTTGTTTCTTTACAGTTTACACTATAGCTTACACTACCTTACCATAAAAAGCTATCTACTCGCCATTGTAATAACTGATTTTTGGATCTTTGAAATAGATCCCGATAGAAAACAGGATCCCAAATTTTGTTTGTAATATAAAACTTAATCCAGATCCGGATCCAGATAGATTTCTGAATAATAAAACGCACCTACTATTGTCAGTTTCAATTTAAAGAATTTCTTTATATCGTATGTATTTTCAAACATTTTTAAAAAATTGGAAGTGATGGATGTGACGTCTTTTATTTGCTTTTTGTCCATCTAATATAAAAGATGGTACTGATAATAATAATCAAAACTGAGCCGATATCTGGTGTCGCCTAGTCGTATCGGTCAAGATCATCGCAGCTCTGAGACGCGTTTGCATCGTAATTATTTTAGAAAGTTCTTATGCATTTTAAGTTTGACACTGCAAGTTTTGAAATATTCCCCACCCTGTCTGGGCCTATTGTGTACTAAAGTGTGCATACTAGCATCGATTTAAATCCATTTGAACGATGAATCCGAAAAAGGGCAATGAACTCATAGGCAGTTGCTTACATCGCCTTATGAGTAATTCGTTCCCGCTGTCTGAGGTTCTTTTTCTTCAAAAAGGTGGTTTACGCACGATACTTTTTCTCTTGAAAATCTATTTCAAATTTACTCAATTACTTGTATTTCGAAAATATATGGACTGCTATTAAATGTATCAGTTTTGCAGAAGGTCTTCGGGATTGCGGATGATTGAAGACGATAATTACTAAAGCGTCTTTCAAAATGAATTTTTTAGAAATTTTAATTTTAAAACCGGTGTTCCGTTCGTGAAGTGTTCTGCTTGTGAAGCAAGGAAAAATATATTTTTCGAATAGAGCTCTTTTAGCATGAAAGGATGTGTGAACAACAAATTGTTGGATTTAAGTTGATACCAGTCCTTGTGAAATATACAAAAACCAAATGTATCCCGAGAAAGTCCCAACAGGACGCACTAGCTATACACAACATATATGTTATGTCACATTCTTCACAAACGATTTGAAGATATGATTGTCTCTTACGACCACGCAAGGTAACGTACTATGTACTACTTACTATGTACTATGTACTTACTTACTTAATTACTTACTCCACCGGCTCTCGATCCATGCAGGGTATCTGCACGCTGCTTACAGTCATCTAGGCCTGGCGTTCTGGCATCCGCTATGGCTTGGTCTTTAAACCAGTCTTCCTTGTCACCGGGAACCTAGGGGATGTAATTGGAAGACTCTTTTATCTGGAGCATAGTTGTCCATTCGCTCAAAGTAGCCGAGCCAGTGTAGTAGACGTGTTTTGGCTTTCTGGATTACATCCATAGCTTTGTTGAACTGAAAGAGTTCGCGGTAATATCTTCTCCTCCATTCGCCCTCTTCGCACACAGGAGAAAATATCCAGCTAAAAATGTGTCTGTCGAACGAGCCCAGGATCATCTCTTCCCTTCTGCTGTCCAGCACTCGGCGCCCTAAAGCAGGACTAGAAGTATAAGAGTTTTATAAAGCGTGCACTTCGTCTTATGAGTGAGGAGTTTTGATCACATTTATTTTGCCAAACTGAAGTAGCAGCGGTTTCCTTGAGTAATTCTTCGTTGGCTCTGCACTACTGTGTCGTTCGTGGAGTTAATATCAACTCCGAAGTCGATGAATTCCTTAACTACCTCGAAGTTTTTGCTATCAAAAGTGTTATTTTGCCGTAATAGGTGGACAGATGTTTATTTATTGATAGCATATAATTGGTTTTGTCCTCATTTTCTTCAAGACCAACAAGTATCGCCTGATCTTCAACAGCCGTGAAGGCCTCTATTACAGAAATAGGTCGTGACGATGAATGCTATCATATGCGTCTTTGAAGTCGATAAATAGATGGTGAGTCACGTTTGTCTTCGATCTGAAGTCACACTGGTACTTGCCGACTAAATTATTATAAAACGGTCTAAGACTTTCACATGGTATGTTGGAAAGGATCGTAAACTATATAGCCACAGAAATAGTGGAATTCAGCTCCATTAAAATTCTGTTTTTCAAGAAATCATAAATCGCAGATTAAGCCAACATAAAGCCAACATAGCTATAGACAATCTAAGCATCAAGTATAAAGAACGTCAACCTGCAAATTCAGCCAGATTTATGCATCAGAGTCGTCGAAAATTAGATCTTCCGAATACTTTCCATTAAACAAATGTGCGTCTACTGTTCAAACCATATTATACTCAATATTTAATGACGTAAAATGTTCTTTTTAATAAAAACAAAACCGAGGGTTGGAGTTATCCAAGACAATTTGTTTTATTTAAGTTCATAATCGAGTCTCCAAATAAAAAAGACTCTTTAAATACTCGTAACAAATTGCCAGACCAAATTTGCAAATTTTCAAAACTATGTGATTTATTAACGAAACAAAAACTAAAAATATATTGGAAGATCCGTACAAGTTGTTCTCTAATGGAGGAATTAAAAATTGAATGCAATATGAAGGGTCCTTCTCCTTCATCTATCTTGGTTAACCTCAATTGTACAAAAATATAATTAAAAAAAAAAAAAGTGTGAGTGGCAGGACTCACGGTTAAGATGTGTAAACATCAACGTTCGTCCGAGTGCCGCATTTTTGTTATCGAACGTACCCAATAAACATAAAATGCAATCGTACTAGTTTGTGACTTTAGATATATACCCCTCACACACGCCACATTGGTCAACCTAATCGACAAAGTACTTCGCTTTTGTATGGGCATTTATGTTACACAAAATAGCCTTATTCTAGGCGCGCACATTCAATTTTTAGTTTCGCAACTGCTTGGTTCGAGCAACTAAAAGTTTGTGTTTTGATACTGTTTTGTCGACAATTTAATATTAAAGACCCCTTACCGCTGGTGGGGGGAAGTCAATGATAACACAAATTGTAATGGCTCGCTGTTTTCTAGCAAGTGAGTTTATTAATATAAATAGTTGTTCTTTTATACAAAATAAGTGCTTACGCGTGACTTAAATTTACTTAGAGTATTATTACATATATACAATAAACCTACAGGTGCAATCTGGCAGAAGTACACTCTGTGTGAAAAATAAAATATGATATCGTATTCGGACTCGTGCGTCCGTCGTTGCTGTTGAACTCGTTGAAATGTGATTCTGAATAGTTGGTTGTCGTCGTTGTTCTGTACAATTGTGATTCACAATTCACACGTAAAGTTGTTGTCATAACATGCTGGGCCCCTCAGTTTGGAACAACAGAGAAATCGATGTCCTCGAAGGAAGTCTCAGTGTTTCGGCGTTCCTTCCTTATTGTTTGCGTTGATCTTTTCATTGGCGTAGGCGGTCGATTTCTTCTTCGAACTATGATAATGACAGCTATGAGGAAGATTACAAACAGGAACCCAGTAGATCCAAAAAGCGAGTACTGATGAATTCGGTGGGTCCTGATTTCTTTCAAGATATTTTCTTGACTCTTTTGAAGTTCTATTGCAGTTTCCAGTTTTGATATTTCCAAAGAAATACTTGACTGATGTAGGATCGGTTGTTGCTCTGTTTTGGAGTTTAACAAAGTTAACTGGTCAGAGATGTTGAATGATGGCAAAAATGAAGATTTCAATCTGCTTGTCATCGTTTGTCTTCCAATAACTGTTATAAACTGGTCATGGATCATGCAGTTTGCTGGCAGCTTCACTATCCCACTACCTCTGAAGATGGTCGGTACTGAATTGAAATCGCAATTGATGTTGACTGTCGTTGAATTTGGAACACTATAGATCCAACTGTTCTGTTGATGCATCTCAATCCAGTAGGCCTTTGCTGGGATGTCTTTTATCTGACATGAGTCCATTAGTTGATGGTTGTGTTGAATTATATTAATTTCACATGAGCTGACTGAAACTCCAGCTGTATATAATGGGTGTTGGAGAGTACACCAGTAAGTTTCAAATAGCCTTTCCTTGCAACGTAAAAATTCTTCTTCGTTGATCGGGTAATAGTGGTTTACTTGTAGATTCATCAGTAAATACTCTGCTGATGGAATGATGCATGTGAATTTTCCGTTGTCGAAGGTTGGAACTGGGAGTACTTTATAAAGTTTGAATTCTTCGTTGTACAGCAAAGGAAGAGTTATTTCTATTATGATGTTGCTGCCAGTAACTCTTCCCCTCAAACTTAAGGTTTTATACAGTTGGAGTATTGATTCATGATGCCTCTCTCCAGGAATCATCAAAGATCGGGGGATATTTTCATGAATTTTCGTAAGTTCGTCTTTGAATTGTTTCACTGTAAGGATGAGTGGATGTATCCTTCCAGTGTGTGTTGAAAGCACTATATCAAGCAGTATGCTCTGAGTCGACTTATAATTTATCATTATAAGGAGGGCGTTTAGAGCAGCTGAGGAGAACATCTTTATGTTTTCATACCTCTTTGTTTCATTATTGAGTTTCATAACCATTGTACTTAAAAGCTGAATCTGTTTTTTATTTTCTAATTGTTCTTTTTTAAAGATGTTGACAGTAGAATCAACTATGGTCGTCTGATTTTTCATAAGATCTAGTATATGCTTCTCATTTTCGTTAACGGTTTGAATTGTTTCCTCATACTTGTCAGCGAATCTTTGATCAAGTATTCCGAATAGTTCATTGGTTACCGTTCCGATGAAATCAAAGGGTGATCGTTTTTGTCTTCTCATTGAGTCGTCATTAGCATGAAGCAGGATTTCGTTGTTGAGCTCAATTTGTTGAAGTTGGTGTTGAAATTGTCTCAATGTTTCTTCACACATCATTGACTTTACTTCTGTATGTTCTGTTGATTTACAAAATGTTTCCATTGCTTTGACTATTTTTGCATAAGTTTCAAATTCATGCCAGTAGTTCATCATCATCATCGGCTCGACAACCGGGTTCCGGTCCTGGCCTCTTTCAACAAGTCTCTCCACCTATCCCGGTCTCTAGCCGACGCCATCCAGTTGCGCACCCCAAGGCTTCGGGCGTCCTGGTCTACGCCATCTCTCCAGCGCAAGCATGGTCTACCACGCTGTCGTCTACCATAGAATGTACCACAAAGAACTTTCCGAGCAGGTTCCTCTTCGCTCATGCGAGCTAGGTGCCCTGCCCACCGGAGTCTACCGAGCTTAATTTTTGTCACGATATCTGCTTCAAGGTAGATTGCGTACAGTTCATGATTGTACCGTCTCCGGAATCGTCCTTCCTCACATACGGGGCCAACAATTCTCCTTAAGACTTTTCTCTCGAACGCAGCTAAGAGGTCGGAGTGCCTTTTGCTAAGCACCCAAGTCTCGGATCCATATGTGAGTACTGGCAGGACCATGGTCCTGTACAGCAGTAGTTTTGAAGTTATGGTGAGATTTCTGGATTTGAAGAGCTTTGACAGACTATAGTAGGCTCTGTTGGATTTGAGAAGCCGCCCGCGTATTTCTTCTTCTATATATTGTTATCGGCTGCTACTATTGACCCAAGGTATTTAAAGGATTGCACCACTTCAAATTCGTGCTCCGCAACCTTGATTGTTTGACCAACTGTTCCTCTCGCATTCGACGCCACCATGTACTTTGTTTTACCTTCACTAATGTGCAGCCCCAGATTTTGTGCCGCCTGCTCGATCTGGATGAAGGAATCGTGTACAGCTTGTTCGGTTCTTCCGATGATGTCGATGTCGTCTGCGTAAGCCAGTAACTGGCTGGACCTGTTGACGATGGTCCCTCTTGTTGCCGTGCCAGAGTCACGGATTGCTTTCTCCAACGCCAGGTTGAAGAGGAGGCAGGCCAAACCGTCCCCTTGTCGGAGTCCATTAAAGATGTTGATTGGTCTGGATAGCAATCCGGCTATTTTTACTTGGCTTGTTACGTTGGTCATGGTCAACCTACATAGTCGTGTCAATTTATTTGGGATGCCGAATTCTCTCATCGCTTTGTAAAGTTCTACCCTGGCTATGCTATCATAGGCGGCCTTAAAGTCTATAAACAGATGGTATGTTGGGATGTTAAATTCTAGACATTTTTCCATCGCCTGCCTAAGGGTAAATATCTGATCAGTTGTTGATTTGCCTGGAATGAAACCACACTGATATTGTCCGATAACGGTTTTAGCGTATGGGGTTATCCGGTCTTGTAGGATAGAGGAGAGTATCTTATAGGCGGTACTCAACAACGTGATACCTCTATAATTGCTGCACGTTGTGACATCTCCCTTCTTATGTATGGGGCATATTAAACCTTTTCGCCAGTCTTCTGGCATTTCTTCCTGCTCCCATACGTGTACTATAATATCATGAATTGCTTGACGTAAGGCTGGCCCGCCGTGATGGAATAATTCGGCTGGTATGCCATCGGCTCCCGGGGCTTTGTTCTGTTTAAGCCGGCCTATAGCCTTCTCAACCTCTTCTATGCTTGGTGGCGGCAACATAGAGTATTCTTCTTGAAGTAGTGGAGCCTCCACTTCTGCAGTGAGCTGACCATTTAGCAATTCATTAAAGTACACTTCCCATCGCTCCAGTATGCTTTCAGGATCGGTGATCAGATTTCCCTCTCCGTCCTTGCAGTATGTGCAGCGTGGTGTGTACTGCGTCATGTTTCGGACGGATTGGTAGAACTTCCGCGCCTGGTGCGGACCTCGCTCTCGGCTATTTTCAATTTCACAGATTAGGTTCTTCTCCCAGGCTGATTTTTTTTGTCTGTGTAGCCGTTTTTCTATTCTTCTGAGCTCTTTATATTCCTCTTCGCGTGCCCGCGTTCTATGAGATTGTTGCATTGCTCGGTACGCAACATTCTTACGTTCAGTCGCTAGCTTGCATTCATCATCAAACCAGTCGTTCCGATTTTTACGACTGCTGCCTAAGATGGAGTTGGCAGTACTAATGACAATATTCTTAAGGCGTGTCCACTTCTCATTTACGCCCAGCATACTGGCTCCAGGACTTACTCTCCCTAAATCAAGTGATTCTAGGGCGAGTCCTAACGCATTACCAAAGGTGTTACTGGTGTTTTCATTGCGCAGGGCAGCCGTGTTGATTCGAACCTGATCGGCGGATGCAATGCGTCTTCGCAAGGCAATCCGCCCTCGGAAAACCATACCAACAAGATAGTGATCCGAGTCGATATTGGCACCTCGGTACGTTCGTACCGTCATCAAGTTCGAGTAGTGGCGACGGTCTATCAACACGTGGTCTATTTGGTTACGAGTGACTCCATCAGGTGATACCCAGGTGGCTTTGTAGATATCTTTACGCGGGAACCTGGTACTCGCAACGACCATGTTTTTCGATGCTGCCAATTCTAAGACTCGAAGTCCATTGTCATTAGTGTTCTCATGCAAACTATGGGTGCCTGCGTAATGCCTGAATACCGGCTCCCGACCTATTTTTGCGTTCAAATCCCCAAGGATGATTTTAACATCATACCTTGGACAGGCATTGAGGGCCCTCTCGACTTGTTCGTAGTAAGTCTCTTTTTCTTCGTCTGAGGACTCCTCCGTAAGTCCGTGAACGTTAATGAGGCTGATGTTCGTAAATTTGCCTCGCACGCGAAGGGTGCATAGCCTTTCGCTTATAGCGTTAAAGCCGATGATGGTAGACTTCATTTTTTCGCTGACTAGGAAGCCTACCCCGAGCACATGGTGTTTTGTATGACAGCTATAGTATATGTCATATTCTTTCTTCTGTAGAACACCATTCCCTGTCCATCTGATTTCTTGAAGAGCTGTTATGTCAGCTTTATATTTTGACAGGGCATCGGCTAGCTGCTGAGCAGCTCGAGCTCTATAGAGCGATCGTACGTTCCATAAGAAAATTCGTAAATCATTTTTCAGTTTTCGTTGCATTGGTTGTCGTCGTGTGATCAGTCCGTTTCCGAGGCTTGTTGTCGGTCTCGTAATTCAAAAGTTTTACGGGACAGGGAATTAACCTGTCGCCAACCTGAGGAACCAGCCTGATCATATTAGCCAAACCTTTTTAAAGGCTTGTTTCTAGCGGCCGCCACGAAGAGGCTATGATCAGACTTCCACCAGTCCCGAATAGTTACGGCACGTGCATGTTTTCGTATGCTACATGTTATTCCCCCTATTCGTCTGATGGCTGACCGCCCATGCCAGTAGTTAGTCATGTTAAAAAACACAATCGTCTTCCAGGAACTAGAAATAAGATTTGCTTGTCCTACATCTTCGAAGTATATTCCTGGTTGGCTTTCAAATGGTGTAATTTCGACTTTCTGCTGATAAGGTGTGGGTACAGAAGTAGTCAAGTTCAGTAGTCCGAATAGTATGAATAGCCAAAAGAACGGTTGTACTCGATTTGTTGATACATTTATTTGTCGCACTGGTGTATCTGGTTGTTCATTTTCTATAGGCAATCGACACAATTTTATGATGGGCCGCTTGAAATGTTTATTGTTGCTAAACACTGTTGCAGCTCGAACACTGTTGTCGTTGCCGGGATGTACTTCCGATATTTTTCCCATCATCCAGGTTGTTGGTGGTAGCCGGTCTTCTTTGATGAGCACAATGTCACCAACTTTAATGTTTTCTTCTTTTTGTTTCCATTTGGAAAGTTGTTGGAGTTGCGAAAGATATTCAGATGACCAGATCTTCCAAAAATCTTGAGTCATTTTTTGAATTAACTGCCATCGAGATCGGAATGTTTTTCTCTCTTCAATTATTGGTTCGGGGACTGCATTAAGAGAACTTCCAATCAAGAAATGTCCAGGGGTTAGAATTGTGGTATCATCAACATCGTTTTGGATTGTAGTTAGTGGTCGAGAATTTAAACAAGCTTCTATTTGTGTCAGTAAGGTTGATAGTTCCTCAAATGTTAGCATAGTTTCACCGATAACTCGTTTAAGGTGATATTTTGTTGATTTAACACTTGATTCCCATAGTCCACCGAAGTGAGGTGATACGGGGGGTATGAAGTGCCATTGGATTTCATCTTTCACGAGCTTTGATGATGCGTCTTCCTCACAACGCCTTACGATCGCTTGCATCTGTTGTTGAATTTCTTTGTTAGCTCCAACGAATGTAGTTCCATTGTCACTGTAGAAATGCGAACATATTCCTCTTCTTGAGGTAAATCGTTTCAATGCTGCCATGAATGCTGCTGAGGTGAGGTCACTCACAAGTTCAATGTGGACTGCCTTGGTAGCGAAGCACACAAATATGGCGATGTAGCCCTTGGTCAATCGATTTCCTCGCCCTTTGGAGATAAGTATTTGAATTGGTCCAGCATAATCAACACCTGTGTGGGTAAAAGGTCTTGATGGTGTAATTCTAGCTGCTGGAAGTAGTCCCATCTGTTGAGTTCCTGGCTGTGCAGTAAAACGAAAGCATTTCATACATTTATGTATGACTTGTCGAATACATCTTTTAGCTTGAATGATCCAATAACGCTGCCTTAGTTTTGCAAGTGTAAGTCGGATACCACCGTGTAGCGTTCGCTCATGGGCGTCCTCAACCAGCAATTTCGTAAACCATTCTTCGTGAGGCAGGATGATTGGATGTTTTTCTGTACAAGGAATTTCCGCATTTTGTAGTCGGCCACCCACAACAAGGATATTCTCGTCATTCAAAAATGGGTTTAGGGAAAGTACCTTACTTCTTTTGTTGATGTTTTTTCCGCTTCGTAGGCATTTTAGTTCTTCAGAATATACCTTTTCTTGAATATATCGAATAATTCCTTTGCTGGCAACATTCAACTCTTTTACTGTTAAAATGCCAGTTTCTATTGGGATGTTCAGTCTCTTACTTCTGCAGTTAGCTTTATATCGTCTGCAATAAGCTTTGAGTAGTTGGAGAATCTCTTGGTAACGTCACTAATTTCTTCTGCTTGAATCGTTAAAATCTTTCTGGTTTCAGGAATATCGATCACTGCATTCGGATGTTGTTCTTGTGAAGGCCAATGATCTGAATCAAATTGCAGCCAATCAGGTCCATTCCACCATAGTTGATTGCTCGGCATCTGTTCTGGTAAACATCCTCTTGACCCATGATCAGCTGGATTGTCAGATGATCGTACATGCCTCCAACATGTTGTGTCTGTTGCCTCTTGTATTTCTGACACTCGGTTTGCAACAAATGTCTTCCAGGTAGAGGGACATTTCTGGATCCAGGCCAATGTTATAGTTGAATCTGACCAGGCAAATATTTGTTTAACTTGCAATCCAAATGTTTTCAATGTTTCTGCTAGTAGTTTTGATAGAAGATGAGCACCACATAGTTCTAGTTTTGGAAGAGGAAGTTTCTTTCTTATTGGTGCCACTTTTGTTTTTGCGGTTAAGATTGTTGTAGCATAAAAACCACTTGGCAGAGCTATTCTTGCATAGACTACTGCTGCATATGCTGCTTCAGAAGCATCACAAAACCCATGAAGCTCAATGTGTTTATACTTTGTGGTACCTATCCATCTTGGGATTCTGATGTCTTCAACTGCTACTAGATTCGTCTTCAATTTGTTCCATTGTTTCTGAAGTTCAATTGGAAGTGGGTCATCCCACTTGATTTCAGCTTGCCAAATACGCTGCATTAAGATTTTCGCGCTAATAGTCACTGGAGCCAACCATCCAAGAGGGTCAAATAGTTTCGCTATTTCAGATAAGGTTTTTCGTTTGGTAAGTATGGTTTCTGTATCGATGCTTGTGTCTAAGTTAACTTTAAATTGAAAAGTGTCACTTAAGGGATTCCAGTGGATACCCAAGGTTTTGATAGTTTCATCTTTCATTACGTCTTTTTTCTGTTGATTACGTAATTCAATCGGTATATGTTCCAGTAGTCTTTTGTTGTTTGCAGCCCATTTGCGCAGTTGAAAGCCTGCACCTCTTAACATCTTGTCAAGTTCTTTCTGAGCTCTTCTGCACTCTGATATGGTATCTCCCCCAGACATCACATCATCGACATAGAAGTCATGGTTGACTATGTTTGCTGCGGTTGGATACTTGGATTGTTCGTCTTCTGCTAGTTGTTGAAGAGTCCTTATAGCCAAGTACGGTGCTGAAGCTGTACCATAAGTGACAGTGGTAAGTTTGTATTCTTTAATTGGTTGGTTGTTAGAACTGCGCCATAAAATTCTCTGGTAATCTTGGTGGTCTGCGTGCAATTCAATTTGGCGGTACATTTTTTCAATGTCCGAAGTAAAAACGTATTTATGCTTCCTCCAACGCGTCAAAATTGTAGTTATATCGTCTTGGAGTTTAGGGCCTACCAACATCAACTGATTTAGGCTCACTCCAGTTGTTGATTTTGCCGATCCGTCGAATACGACTCTTAGTTTGGTTGTTGTACTTGTAGGTTTAATGACGGCATGATGAGGCATGTAGAAAATATTGTTATTGGCAACCTTGTTACCTTTGGATGGGTGGCTAGTGACTTCTACCATGTGCCCCAGGTTAAGAAACTCGTTTATAACTTCGGCATAGTCGTCTTTTAACTTTGGATTTTTGTTCAACTGGAACT
This sequence comes from Chrysotoxum bicinctum, assembly GCA_911387755.1. Lineage (NCBI taxonomy): Eukaryota > Metazoa > Arthropoda > Insecta > Diptera > Syrphidae > Chrysotoxum > Chrysotoxum bicinctum. The sequence continues at coordinate 1,204,173 of OU426989.1, forward strand.
CGAGCTGGCGAAATCTGGCTATAGCTCGATTTTTGGATTCACCGAGTTGTTTAATGTGCGTTGATTCCTCGTTAAATGGAATCTTTACAACATACCTCCCATCTTTCTTTCGGTAATGTGATTCTTTAAACAGTTGTTCACACTGCTTATCTTCTGGCGTTAGATATTTTGGTTGAGATATTTCTTCTATCTCCCAAAATTTTTCAAGTTGTTCATCAATCGATGTTAGTGCCACTAGTCCAGTGACACTGTATTTTTCAGGTTCGTCGTTCGATGTTCGTCCAGAGACAATCCATCCTAAATGAGATTTTTGAGCTACCAAATAGTTTGAAGTGTCTCGTTTGATACCACTGAGAATGATATCTCCATAGATATCAGCACCAATGATCATGTCAATGGGTCCAGGAACATTGAAAGTAGGATCTGCCAGTTCGAGTTGGTTCAAGTCGATTTGTTTTGTTGTTTGCTTTGATGGTAACTTTTTGTTTTTTTTTTTTTTTTTCCCGTGGGTAGGTGTTGAAATCTTCAAAAGATTCTATGAGGACCGAAAAACGCGCGCTCATAGATATGTGGGACTCTCCCGACCAACAACTCTGCCCCCATAAAGCCTTACGGAAGGTAAGACTCTATGCAAGCAGACCGTTAATCAGGCCGACCGCACTAAAACCACCTCCTCCTCCCGATTGCAACTAAGTTCATATGGAACTTATCTAGCAATTTATCTTTCTCGAAGTTAAGTAACGTGTTGTAGGCAACTTTCCGGTGAAAGTTCCTACTGGTTTAATTATAAGCTAGTTGAATAGCTTCTTTCTATTTTAAGCGATGATTTAAATATACATAATACAGTACAATAATTTCACCGTACTAGATCGGAAGGTTTGGTCCTTCTCAAACGTCGTACTAAATTTGTCTCGTCAAGAATTTCTAAGATTGTTCTATTGGTATGTTCAACTAAACGCTTTCTATGCCTTTGCGAAAAAGTTTTTATTTCTTCGCGAACCGTGGGGATTCCAAGATCCCTGTGAAGATCTTCGTTTCTAATATACCACGGCGCATTTACAAAGGACCTTAATAATTTGTTTTCAAAAGTTTGTAGACTATTTAGATTTGTATCGTGGGTACAACCCCAGAGTTGAATACCATATGTCCAGACAGGCTTAAGTACCTGTTTGTAAACTAATAATTTGTTTTCGATACTAAGTTTAGAATGTCGTCCGAGTAACCAGTACATTTCCCTTAGTTTAATATTTAATTGATCACATTTATTTTTAACATGTGACTTCCATTTTAATTTCGCGTCAAGAGTCATCCCGAGATATTTTGCCTCATTTGCAAATGGAACTTGAGTTGTATTAATAAAGACTGGTAATCTATTAATTTTCTTATAAGTAAAGTCCACGTGGACTGACTTAAATTCGTTAAGCGCTATTCGCCATTTGTTTGTCCATTCATTGACATTGTTAAGAGCATTTTGCAATTTACATGTCGATTCGTTAGCCGTTTTGCCTACTGCAAGTATTGCGGTATCGTCTGCAAAAGTAGCTACAATTGTATTGTCTGTTTGGGGTATGTCGCGTGTAAATAAAAGGTATAAAATGGGACCTAGAACACTACCTTGTGGTACCCCAGCCACTATTTCTTTAAAATCTGAATAATCATTTCCGTGCCTAACGCGGAAAATTCTTTTCTCTAGATATTCTCTAAGAATGTTGTATAGTCCTTCAGATAGGACTTGTCTCAATTTGTATTTGAGGCCTTCGTGCCACACTTTGTCAAAAGCTTGAGAAACATCTAAAAAGACCGCTGAACAAATTTTATTTTCTTCAAAGGCTTTCTCGATGACATCGGTGATTCTATGCACTTGATCAATCGTCGAGTGCTTACTTCTAAAACCGAACTGGTGTTTAGGTATAAGACCCTTTTCTTCTATTATGGGCTGAAGACGCTGAAGAAATATTCTCTCAAAGACCTTCGACACTACAGGAAGAAGTGAAATGGGCCTGTACGATTTCTTTTCATGTGATGGTTTGCCAGGTTTTAAGACCATTATTACTTCTGCGACTTTCCATTGATTTGGAACATATTCTAACCTTAGAGTGGCGTTCATTATGTAAAGGAGGTTTACTAAACCTTTCCGTGGGAGCATTTTAAGAATTTCCGCAGTAATTAAGTCGTATCCTGGTGCTTTTTTTGACTTCAGTTTCTTAATTTCTTTGCTTAATTCGGCAAGCGTAACATTTCTTGTGATGGAGCTTTCATTTGAATTTATATTCACACTTATATCATCATTCAATGCTTGCCCATTGAACGGCTTAAATGTTTCCTCTAGGTAATCAGCGAAAACGTTTGCTTTCTCTTTATCGCTTCTTGCCCATTCATTTTGGTCTTTCATAATCGGGGGTGCTGGAAGCTTTGGTTTTTTCGTAGCTTTTATCGCTTTCCATAGAGAATAATTAGATTCTTTACCTGCCGTCAAGTTTTCAAGGTAATTTCCAGCTTCGCGGTTTTTAAAATCTGATATCATCTTTTTAAGCAAATTACTGAGGTGATTTAAATTAGCTTTGTGTTGGGGAGCACGAGTTTGTTGCCATTTTTTGCGCGCTTTTCGCTTGTCTTTAAGTACCTCTTTTATCTCTTGGGGATATTTAGCTTCTCTATAGCCTGACATTTGTCTTTGGTAAGGAGTATTGTTCCATGCGGCTTTTTGAACAATATGCACAAAATTATCTACCGCTTCTTCAAGCTCAAGAGGTGTTTGTAGTGATACCCTTAATTCAACATTATCTTCAATATCTTTCTTAAAACCTTCCCAGTTAGTTTTACCGTTTGTTAACCTAGGTGGTGTTTCAATTTTAACAATACTTTCGCTCATAGTGAGAATAACGGGAGAGTGGTCAGAGAAAAGATCAAAGCATTCCGTTATTTTTATTCGATTTGACGGTATTCCCCTGACTATAAAGAAATCAATCAGGTCAGGTATTTTCGAGGTATCTGTCGGCCAATAAGTTGGTTTCCCACTAGAATGAAAATCACAATTATTCTCCATACCGGCTTCATATAACGCTCGGCCCTTTTGAGAAATGCATCTAGAACCCCAAAACGTGTGTTTTGCATTAAAATCGCCACCGATTATTAAAGATGGTCTAAGTGATTTTAGCAAGTTTGAAAAATCATTTTTATCAATTCTGTACCGTGGAGGGCAGTATATAGATGTGAAATTCAATGTATCATGTTTAGTTTTAACCTGCACACTTATAAGCTGCATCGGTTCAAGTTCAAGCTTAAGGCCTATCGAGTGTTTGATACATTCTTTTATGTATAATGATGCTCCGCCTCTTGCTTTGTTCGACGGATGAATTGCATGGTAATCTAGATAACCGTTTATATTGAAATTTGATTCTTTTTTAACGTGGGTTTCTGATATTAGACAAATGTCGATATCTTGTTCCCGTATGACCATTTCTAGTTCTTCAAGTCTTTGCCTTAATCCGTTGGCATTCCACGTAATAATTTTAAGGTTTTCCATCATGATTTTTTTTTAAAACGTTTGGGTCGAATAAAATCTTCGATTTTTGCTAACCTATCAGAAATAGTTCTATTGATTTTGACCTGATCTTCAAATTTTGACAAAATTAAAGCCAAGCATTGAGATAGTGCGTCAGAGTCAGGTTGATTTATTACGGGTGCAGCCGCCATTCTGGCATTTGTGTTTACACTACGTTTCTTTGGAGATGTCTGTGCAGCTGCCATTTCGGCGTATGACTTAACAGTACGTTTCTTTGGAGATGTCTTTGACGTTGATGGGGTTTGATTTTCTTTGCCGATGCCGACTCTTAGTGTATTTATTCTTTTAGGAGTCTTAGATATTGGGCTTTTTATTTGTTTCTTTGGTTTTCTTTCCATATGAATTTTTTCTCGGCGTTTTTGTAGCTCTTTAACTACTTCACAGCCTCTATAGCTTGCCGGGTGACTTCCATTGCAGTTTATGCACTTCGCTGGACTTTTGCTATTTCCAGTGCAGTCAGCAGTTAAATGTTTTCCCGCGCATTTTACACACCTAGGTTCTTTTTTACAATAGCTTTGCGTGTGGTTGAAACCTTGACAGCGTTTACACTGAGGCACTTGCTTTGTACGGCTTTTCAGAGGTTCGATCTTAACAACGAGGTTCAGTATTGTTTTAATTCTGTAGATTTCCTCTAGTTTTTCTGTCTTATCGAACGTGAGTATAAATAGTGGGAGACCACGCTTTACCACGACAGTTTCTCTATCTTTTTGTTGTTTTTCTTTTTTTACGATGTTCTCAGCATTTAAGATCTTGTAATTTTTTTCTTTAAGATCACGGATTACATCGTTTTTTTGACATGAGGAATGTAAGCCTCTTGCAACGACTCGTAAAGGTCTTTCTGATTTGTTTTCGTAGGTATACCATTCTACATTTGCTTCGTTAAGTCTTCGCGAAAGCAGACGATAGCTATCGGAGTCTTTTACACAAACTTTCCACTTGTTGTTATTAAGCGAGATAACTTTAAAATTCGCTGGGGTTAACGCCTCAAGGATTATTTTAAGCTTATTGTATTCCGCAATCCCGATGACATTAATCGGTGGCGGTGGTCTTATTTTAGTAGTTTTTTCTTTCTTATTCGTATCTTTTGGTACATTTACTTTTATTATTTCGGAAGACGAGGTTCCCTCTGGCGAGGAGAATGCTTTACGTTTTTTGCTAGGTCTTTTTGAAGACGTTTCTCTTTCTAGCTCTTCTTCGTCTGTTTTATATTCGCAAACACCCAGCTGCTGTGGAGTTGTTTTCGAATCGTTTTGTCTTTGAGTTTTTTTCAACTCTTCATTTTCTTTCCGAAGAAGCTCAATTTCTTTCTGTGCTTTCTTTACGGCATCGCTGTTATTTCGTAGAAAATGTATTTCTTCTTTCAGCTCTTGATAGAGTTTCAAAGTTTCGTCGAGTCTTTGACGAAGTTCGTTATTGTCTTTTTCAAGACATTCTATTTTCTCCGAGTCTTCTTTTTCACGCTCCGGCGCTTTGGACGGACTCTTTTTCCCGGAAGCACTCGATGTTGATGGTGGTGATCGAGCTACCATTGGTTTTCTTGAAAAAGGATTTATCAAGTTTTGGAATAATTGGCTCTCCCCAGAATCCGTAGAGCCGACCTCCGAAGAGGGTGGATTTTTCAGGAAATCTGAATTGCCACCTGGGGTACTATATCTATTTGTTTTACTCATTCCATATTTTGTATACGTCTTTCTCAGTATACGGAGTTTGGATTTTAGTCGCCTCTTACGACAGGCATTCCTACCTCGGGTATATTCTTTCCCCCTACCCGAAGGGGTAACTGATGGTAACTGTCTTGTAAGTGTTGGTAATACAAGCGCTTCCATCTTTAGTTTGAACTTTGAGCTAAAATGTGGCATAATTGTTACTTCCACCTTCTTCTTCGCAATTCCTGCTTTCGTGGCTCCTAGTCCGCTGACCTCAACGCACACGTTCTGTTTGTTCAGTTTGAGCGTTTGAACAACTGATTCAGTGATGAGTGATGCTTGTGAACCGGGATCGATGAGTGCTCGGATTGTTAAGCTTCGGCCATCATCATTGTTGACCTTTAGCATTGCTGTAGCAATCAGAACATTCTGATTCTGTTCGGCATGGTTCACTTGTTTCGATGATGTTGCAGGTTCTTCTTGGACGAATGGTTTTGGCTTCTCTGTCCAGTCCATGTGTAAAAACGAATGATGTTTTTTGTTGCAGTGATGGCAATTCCTTTTGCTGAAGCACTGAATCTGCTTGTTATGTTTAAGACAATTTAAGCACAGTTTTGCTTGCTTGCACTGCTGCCATCTTTCTTTCGGAGACAGCTTAAGGAATTTTGTGCACTTGTATATTGTATGCTCCCCATTGCATATCGGACACTGAATTGGTTTAGCATCTATGACGAAATTACGAACTGTATTTTTTGGCTCGTCAGCAGTTGGCCTTTGTTGTTTTTTATTAGTTGACATCACTTCTAAGGCCTGGTACCGTCTTTCGAGGTATTCGAGAAGAGTCTTCATTGTAGGCATCTTATTTGGTTCGTCTAGTCCTTGCTCGAATAAGTTTCTTGATTCTGCATCGAGGGACTTTGTTGTGAGATGGACAATCATTGGACCCCATGATGATGTATCATAGCCCAAATTTTTCAATGCTGCTAGACCTTCCTTGATGGCATCTAAAGTGTTCTTAATAGAAGTAGCTGTAGGAGTGCTACTATGCCCAGTCTTTAGCATTTTTTCGATGTGCATAGACACAATCTTTCTCTCATTGTTATACCTGCCTTTCAAAATTTCCCAAGCACTGTTGTAATTGTCACTTGAAAATGTTAGGTGTTTTATTAAATGAAGCGGTTCTCCTTCTAAGTGAGTCTTCAGATACTCCATCTTTTCGGTGGTAGAAAGGCTTGTTTTGGTATGAATAATATTGACAAACAAGTCATTAAATTGTTGCCATTCTAGGTAATCGCCTTTAAATGTAGGGATTTTCAGCCTCGGGAGCAAAGTTTCGTGTTTTGGTCTATTCTCATTGTTGCTGCTGCTTATTGTCGAAGCCATTTCGTGCAAGAATCGGTTGATGTCTTGCTTAATTCCTTTGTATTCGTTTTTTGTTACATACTCCACTTTGAAGTCGTCTTCCGTAGCATTAGCTATGAAGTCTTCGTGCAGCTCAGTTAGGTTTTTTAATTGCTCCAGCAATATTTTTTGTTGGTACTCGTGTATTTCTTTAGTATAGTCGCTTAGAGTTCCTTCGAACTCTTCCATGTTTTCTACAATTGATGTTATCTTCAACTGTAGAATTCGAAGCCGTTTGCTTTGGGCCATACTGTCATTGAGCTTTGCCTGCTCGCTAACTTTGGCAGCCCCTTCACTTGTAGTTGGTAATGATGCTGGAACTGTTGTAGCTGGAACAATGTTTTCCAGCTTCTTCTTGTAGTCTTCGTAAACTGCCTTTACTTTTCCGAGAGTATCCCTCTGCATGTAGGGTGTATCTTGCTTTAATTGCTTCACTACTTTATTGTGGTTGGATTCGAACTTCAACCATAATTTTTCAAGGCGCTCTAGCCTTTCATCCTTGTACTTCTGTGTTTTTCTTGAAGCACTGTCTTTGCCGAAGTTTCGATTTTGGTTGTCGATTTCTTCGGCAATCGCTTTTTGCCTGGCGATGATTATGAATACTTCTGTCTCTTCAAGCATTTTCGTTGAATACACTTCACTTTATTTGAATTTAATAAAAAAAATCGTACTAAACCAATGTTCACAGCCTTGGTTACGCTTTTGTTATTACTCTCGAAGGACACTTCTGTACTTTTCTTTGAATAATAAACCAATGTTGACAGCCTTGGTTACGCTTTTGCTCTTTCGCTCGAAGGACCAATGTTTTGTCGACAATTTAATATTAAAGACCCCTTACCGCTGGTGGGGGGAAGTCAATGATAACACAAATTGTAATGGCTCGCTGTTTTCTAGCAAGTGAGTTTATTAATATAAATAGTTGTTCTTTTATACAAAATAAGTGCTTACGCGTGACTTAAATTTACTTAGAGTATTATTACATATATACAATAAACCTACAGGTGCAATCTGGCAGAAGTACACTCTGTGTGAAAAATAAAATATGATATCGTATTCGGACTCGTGCGTCCGTCGTGATTCTGAATAGTTGGTTGTCGTCGTTGTTCTGTACAATTGTGATTCACAATTCACACGTAGTGTTGTTGTCATAACAGATACAAACTAAGCGATTGCCTAAAATGAGTTCGCTATTCTGTGTAACATATAATTATATGCACCTACGCGGACATTCAACTAAATAGTTCATCTGTTTTCTATAAGCAACCAAACAGTTGTGCAATTAAAAATTGAATGTGCGCGTAATCGTTTAGTTTGTGTCAAAACACAAACTTTTTAGATGTTCGAACCAAGCAGTTTCGAAACTAAAAATTGAATGTGCGCGCCTAGCCTAAGAGTTTACTTTTTTGTTCGTCATCCATTTAAATTATGTCAGATGAAATATTTTACATAATCACAGCTGATTATGATAACAGATTTAGTTCAGTTTTATAACAGATCTCGTTTTCGAAGTAGCATAAGGCCAGGCGCGCACATTCAATTTTTAGTTTCGCAACTGTTTAGTTACTAAAATGAAACATATGGGCTTATATGGGACACCGCGCACTTAAAGGAACTCGATTCGAGCAACTAAAAAGTTTGTGTTTTGACACAAACTAAACGATTGCCTAAAATTAATTCGTAATAGTTGAGCTGTTTTCCATAAGCGCAAGAGAGAAAAGAGTGTGAGCGTGAGTAAAGAGTTGCCAGTGCGCGGTTCTCTTTCAACTGGTGATTAAACTATTTGATTTCGATCACAGTTGCTAGTGCGCGGCTAGCCTAAGAGACTTTTATAAAAGTTCGAACCTCTGAATACCAATCATAAAAGATCTTTTAAGGTGAAAATCTTTTATGATTCATAACAGAAAATCTATAGCAGAATAGGCCTAATTGGTCGAGAGGTGAAGAAATGTTGAGGGATTGAATTAAGTTCTAGCCAGCAATGGAACGTAATAAAATCGAGATTTCAGTACTCAAAGTCTCCAATGTAAACACGATGTCGTAAGTACGAAATATTAACAATGTAAACGTGGTGTTAAATGCAATCGTCGGTAAGGTAGATTGCTACACGGAACGTGTAACCGTAACGTGTAACCGTAACGGGTTACACGGGACGTATAAGTTTTACACACGTTTTCGATTCACTCTACCGCCGGGAAAGATGTTTACACATCAAAAATTACCTGCATACATTTTTATCTGTCTTCGGCCCAGTAAGCTCAACCGAATCCTAATTTTCAGTTCAGACATGAAATAAATGCAAATAGAAGGTGACAGCATTGTAGTTATAAATTCCACTTTGTACTTACCCCTACATTATCGTCTACTGTTAAACCGGCCTAAAAGATTTGTTTTCTTAAAATCTTTGGCATCTGAAAAAACATACATAACAAAAAGTTACAAAAAACAATTCATTTTAATTGACGCCAAAGTTAATTAAGAAACCGACTTTTGTTTTTCCAGTTAATTCAAGTGGAAAATGAAATCATTTCGTATTCGCGTTATCGAGCGAATAACCCCTTTGGAGACTTTTACATTTAGCTTGTAATCCTTTTTCGAATTATATAAGCGATATTCTTAGCTTTCATAACTGGCAGTCAAGATACATATCTTTGGGCCGTAGCATAGCACAAGTGACACAGGAACAAAAAACAACAAAATCACGGAATTTTTCGTGGGGTTGTTTAATTTCATTTTAAGCACATGCAAAATGTGCGGTGTGAGAGTGAGAGGGGGTGGGTGTAATATTGTAATAATGTAATTCCTTCATAAGGACACACTGGCTTCGGCAAGGAGTATATTTATTTTCTGAAATCCCTTTCAGAATACCGAGTATTATAGTACAATGAGGAAAGTATATTGTTTGTTGGTGCCTGTTCCTGAGATCGCTTAATGGCTCCCCGGGGAACTATAAAAGATAAATTAATTGGGGGTTAGAGTTAAGTGAGTGCTTGGTTAAATATTTTAATCAGGATGTGTCCATAACCAGTGAATAGATAAAACATTTGTAAAATCGACTAAGATGAAATTTATGTATTACAAAAATATTTATTCCTGTTACGATTGAAGTTAAATCTAATTGAAGTATCCCCAACCGATGGTATTCGTTGGGAAAACGTTATCATGACTGCTTATATTAAAGTGGTTTTGAAATCTTCACTTTATGAGCAACACAGAACGACGAGTTTTAATGTCTCGATATGATGATGTATCGATCATGTCTGCATTCCTATACAAATAGAAAAGCTATACGAATCAAGAATTTAAAAAAAATTGGGTCCTACAAACCCCCCCTTCCCCGTGTAACAGAAGGTATAAAAGTATATCACTTAATTGAGGTATCCTTCTACTTTTAGGCGCCACCATATTCGATTTCATCCTCTAATACCCTTAACCATTAGATTGGACTCGAAGATACATCGTGCTTAAGCATTTATGTACATTTGATATGCAAATATTTACCATCTCACCTGATAAATTCGTATATATTCGGGTCCGAACATTGCGCCCAATGATATCTTCTCCAGTGCCGGATTAATGTCTCAGTGATCAGTGATGTCTCAATGATCAGTGTCTTACTCAATTGCCTTCTGAGCCCAAAGAAACATCGATTGGCAAGGGTGATTATGAGTACCTATACTTGACCAATGTTAAAGCTGAGCCAAGCCTATTACAATTTCGTAATACAACTTTTTCATTTTGATAAATTATTTAATTTTTAGGTGCTGGTTTTAATTGATCATATATGATCAAGGTTATTAAAAAACTAACCAGCAATTATCCTGAAACTTTTTTAACTAAAGTTTTGTAATCTTTTAAAAACCTGTATATATTTTCGTAATATTCTTCAGGTGATCAGCTTTCTTTTTGATTTAAAATATCGTCAAAATCTACGCAAGTATAAAGAGTAAGTGCGATGTATAAAAAAAGTGGCAACATTTTATTTAATCTGTTATGAAGCACTGATCTTAATCTTGAACTTGATCAGCTAGGACATAGTCGAAACACAGTGTGTTTCAAATAGGATTTACCAGAAGGTTTTGATACATTCGATGTCCGCAATTATAAAGTTCTCAATGCAAAATCACGAATAACAAAAGCTAATTTATGACATCAAAATCAATTGATTTATTTTGAAAGAGAATTTTAATGTTTTGTGTTCTTATATTCGTCCTCTTAAGGGCGAATTATATCAAGAGAAGATACTATACGACTTAAGCATTTATTAGATAAAGCTCAACGTTTAATTAAAGTATAGTATAGCATTGAACTACCCTTATCTTTTTAAAGTTCTCAAGTAACCAACGACACTGACTTACGATTACGGAAAAAAATCCAATGTTAGCAAAATCTTATCCCTGGAACCTATATTATTTTTATAAGGAAAAGTAATTCATATAAATATATAAATGGATTTCCACAAATTTGAACCTTGCAAGCACCAAAAATAGAAGTCAATGCTCAAGCTATATATTCTTAAATAGAATCAGAATCAACAAGAACGAACATTTATTCTAAATGTGTTGCTATCGAAAACCACAGAAAAAGTACATAAATTAAGAAGTATTAAATACCGAATGAATTCAGATATTTTTATTTTTGAAATTTTGCAATTCGGGATTTTGTTACTCTAGATTATCAACTTTGACAGGTGATTGTGAACATCATGTTGAAACTACATCTGGCAACATCTGCAAATGATTAAATTGTTTTATGAAAGTGGATTTTCTATTCAAGCAGGATTTAGAGCGTTTCACCCATTTTTTGGTCTTCATAATCGTACTTCCGAGAGGACTATTCGCAAAGTGCTGTAAAAATTCGAGTCGACCGGATCTGTTAGCAGTCCGCCAAATTCAGTACGTCAACGAAAGGCAACATCCGCCAAAAAAAATCGCAGCTGTCCGTGAGAGGGCACAAGAGTATCAGAGGCAGTAGCAGACTCCAACTTAACGAATTTTGCGTCATGTCTTCGGCCTACACCCGTAAAAACTTCAACTGTTCTAGGAGCTCAAAGTTAACGACTATAGACAACGACGTGTTTTTGCTTGATCAGTTGGAAGTTGACCCTAATTTCGGTGGAAAAATCATAAGTATTCAAAATTCTGTATGATACTATATGGTCATAATAATGTATGGTTAATATTCTGTATTTCAAAATACTGTATGTATGTACTGCATGTAAATACAGAATTTTGACCAACCAGAATTTTGAAATACAGAATTTTGACTTACAGTATTTTGAGCATACAGTATTTTGAACATACAGTAGTTTTAAATGCAGTATTTTGAGATATAGTATTTCAAATACAGTATTATGACCCATACAGTATTTTGACCCCAACCCTCAGTCCATATTTCTTCGAGAACGACGTTGATCAGGCAATCACTGTCAAAATATTTGAAATAGTGTGGGAATTTGATTTGACTTTCCTAGGGTGTTACGTCTATTCGGGATGAACTAAAAATGGGATTGTTTTTTGTTTGCTTATTTGGGATGCATTATAATATAATACAGCGGTCAAACTCAGCAAAATAAAATTTGAGTGAATTACGGCAGCACAAAATAAGACTCAGTCCACGGTAGTGGAAAGTTGTAATCATTTAAAAAAAGCTCCGCTTTCCTCTGCCCTGAGATAGCTATTTTCTCGATGTAGACATGCCCAAGCTTACATTCAAACACAGTGAGCACAGAATGTTACGAAATCTTGCAAAAAAATCGTTTTTTTTCACTTCTGTGTCCTAAAAAGGAATATTTGTATTGTATGTATGTGCAGGGGCGTCTTTAGAATTTTGGGGGCCCTGGGCCCAATAGGATTTGGGGGCCAAAAAGAGTATAATATTTTTTTTTAAGTTTTTAGGTAAAAAAAATCATTTCAAAATGAATTTGTTTTTCAAAAATATTTTTACTTTTTATAAAGAACTAAATAAAACAAAACAGATAATTTTTTTATAATTTTATAATTTTTTTAATTACCTTTAATAGTTGAACATTTTTTTTGTTTATTTTTGATAATTTTTATAGTTTTTTTGGTTGATTTCTAATGTTTTTATATTTTTTTGTTAAGATATTTTGTAAGTTTATTTCTTTTTTTTTTTGTTTTGGTTTTCTTTTAGATAAGTTTGTAAGTTTATACAATAAAATATTATTGAAGGCATACTTTTCTGACTTTGTCAGTAGCAAAATCATGAATTAAGTCATCAAATTCAATTTCCTGCAGTAATTCATTTTCAATTGATAAAATTGACAAGCTGTTTAGTCTTTCTTGTAGAATTCTGCTTCGAAGTTCCTTTTTTATTCGGTTTAATTTCGAAAATGAACGCTCTCCACTGTAGTTTGAAACCATCATAGATACAAAAATTCTGCAGGCAGTTTCTACATTTGGAAATGTGTTTTCAATTTCATCCACTGTAATTAGTCTGTACAATTTAAATACTGTACGAGGAGCAGGCATTCTACCTCAAGTTCTTCTGCATTAACATCTCTATGGTATTTTTTTGAAAATTGTTCGCAAGAATTTTGCAACTCCACTGAAATCAAATGTTGCAATCGACGAAAAAAGCCAAACAATGCATTCATTTCTTGGTAGCAGTTGGATCATATTTTTAATTGGAAAGTGATAGTGTCAATAATTGGGAAAAAAGTTGATATTTTAAACTTTTCTTTCCCAATTAGCTGGACGAATAGTGCAGGACCATCAACATATGTGGCACGTGAACTTCGTACTATTTTTCTTTATAATTAGCATCCGGATTCTGAATTTTGGAACACGCTTCAAATTTATCAAAATTCTCCCTTAGATCATTTATGAAAGAATATAGTGAACAGAGCAAATTGGCAGCAACGTCAATCGTTACTGTTTCTTTTTGAAGGCTCTTGCTGGTTTTATGAATTCTTTCTTATATTGTGCTCCAAATTTCTGTTAAAATAAGAAATTCTAGTTTTGACATTTTCTTAGACAGGCTTAGCGCTTCGCTTTTTGTTTCTCGAGTTTGCTCTGGATCTCTAGAGATAGATGTCAGGACTTCAGTAATTTGTTTGTAACCACGAAGGAGCGCGTTAACTGCATCAGCTCGTGCAGACCATCTTGTTTCAGAAAGACTTTTAAGAACTCTATGTTAACCTAAACATTCATTTAATTTATTCCAGCGATGGATAGAAGCAGAAAAAAAATTGTATATTTTTTGAACCACTTGAAAGAAACTTGTTGCCTCCTGCACCCAACCAGCTGCATAAAGGCCTACTAAGTTAAGAGAATGTGTTGCACATGGTACAAAGGTAGCAAATTCGCATTTCTCCTTTAATCTTGCTTGCAAACCAGAATATTTTCCCGACATATTTGACGCATTATCATATGAGTAGCTTTGTCCTCTACAATCCTCTATTGGAATATCATGATTTCTAAAAATCTCAAGATTGTGTCAGCCAAATATTCAGATTTATATGCTCTTGAATAGGTATGAATTTTAAGAACCTTTCGATGGGAACACAATTTTTAACATACCGAATTACAAAAGTCAACTGGTCGATATGAGAAAGGCCAGGTGTACTATCAACGCCTATGGAAAAATATTTTGCCGATCTAATTTCACCTAAAATTTTCATTAGGACTTGTTTTCCCATTATATCAATGAACTCGTTGCAAATATTTGCTGATAAATAGGAAGTGTATCCCTTTCCTGAGTTCCCACATTTTTTAAATGATCTGCGAGGAATGAATCAAATTCACCTAGAAGTTCCAGGCTTCCAGGCATCCTGCGTGTGCAGGTGTATGATGAAATTAGATTCATATTGCCAGAAGATTAATATGTTGAGGAAGAGAATTTCAAAAGATAAGACGGTTATAAAATCGACTTATATGGACCCTTCGCCACTTGGCCCACCGGGCCCATGCCTAAAGACGCCACTGTGTATGTGTACAATCTTTAGTCAATAATTAGGAAAAATTTACAATAATTACTTACAGCTTGCAATATATGATAACAATATTGAATAAATTAGTGTTTTTTAAAAAATTTTTTTTTAAACAGAGTTAAATGTCACATCAGTAAGAATTAGGTGTAACATGGGAGAACTTGTATACATTTTTTAATGACTTAGAATTAATATTAATATAAATTAAAATCTTTGTTTTCCTTTTTTTTTACATTCATATTACGTAACGTAAGGTAGGGGGGCCAAATAAGGCCCTGTTCCTAATAAGGCCTACTTGTCAGAAAACACAGAAACGAACAAATACCTGGACTTTTTTTGCTTTGCATATTTAAACCATGTCTACAAGAATACATACAAAGGAAAAAAAGCCAGCTGCGCGATTCATGTCTTGACCTACAGCTCAATGAAGTTCGTCTGGGGGGAAAAACTAGCAAATTATAAAAAGTAGTGTGTTTTGTGTTCTTTTTTTACAAATTTAAACCAAGTAAGTACCTATTTTTTGATTTTTCCCGTATAATATATAATATTTTGAGTAAATTACAACATTATTTGTTTGTAAAAAATGTTTGATCGTTAGTTTTAAATAATTTTTTTTTTAAGTCTTGCATGTTCCTAATAAGGCCCACAAAAATAAGGGATGGGCCTTATTGGGCACACGCAAATTTGCTTTTAATTATTGGGTTTTATATTATACATATATTTTTTATTTTATATTTTTAATGTGTTTCAGACCAAATGCCAACTTTTCCCAAAAAAAAGAGCTTCTAATAGGACAGTAACCAACATAAAAAGACGCATTGCAGGTTAAAGAATATTTTAGTTTTATTTTTTTACGAAGAAGTGAAGTTTATATTTTTTTGTTTAAGTTTTTTGCTAAAATTAAGTTTTTTATTTAATTTGTGTTTTTTGTTAAACTAAAGAGACTATTTCCTTATGAAATAAATTTAATTTTTGTGTTTTTAATTGCGATATTCTTAAGAAAACTGAGTGGGCCTTATTAAGACCCCATGGGCCTTATTAAGAACAACGTAAGCTTTTTATAAATTTCAAAAAAATATACTTTTCAAACTTACGAAAACAATAAAATCTATGTTTTCATGTAGATAAAATGACAAAGAATCATAACCTTTTTAGTTTACTCGGATACTCTTAAAAATCTAGCAGATATTTCGAAAAATCCGTTAGGTGAGCCTTATTTGGCCCCCCTACCTTACTCATTTTTTCCAAAAACCTCTTTTTTCAAAATTGAGAAAAATGTCTTAAACATGTTGTGCGTCGTTTTTTGGTTCTGCTTTGAAGTTTGCTCATTATTTGATGCAAGTTTCAGTAGTGAACACTTAACATAAAACGCGTTGCTGGTTTAATGTTTGACTATGCGTTTGTAAATTAAAACTTGTCGGCCTTAAATGGTTACATTATTTTTATGGTTTACCACCACATAAAAAAAGGTTACTTTTTTTGGATACACTCACTTTTGCTATAACAAACATGAAATACCGAATGTTCATAATTTTTCTCCGAAAATAAGAATAGCATCGCTTTTTTCCATTATGTATATATATCATAAAAACACTGAACGTCTGAACCGATAGATACACGTAATGGTTGCATTTATCAAGCATTTTATTTGATTTTTTTTGCGAAAATATATTTTTCTAATTACTCAAAATTTAGCTTACCAACTTTGGAATTTAGACAAATTTTTGTGTGGGCGTGTCAGTGGGTGGAAATAGTTTTTTTTCATTTCTAAAACTATCGTTTATAATATTTGAAAATATTATTTAAATCAGTTGTGTGGTTCCGATTTTATCGCAATAACAAAACCTGTCTACATACAAAACAAGTACAAGAAAGTTAAAAAAAAAGATTAAAAACCGCCCAAAAAGAGGGTGTGGAAAATGTGATTGGCCAACTTCTTTAAAAAAAAGCACCAGCTTTAACCTTGACTTGGAACAAAACCTTGATTTTTATCAAATTTGACGATTTTTTGTTAGTGGGCGTGGCAGTGGGTGGACATTTTTTGTGGAGCTTTCTTTTCAAAACTACTTTCATTTCAGAAAATTTCATCCAAATTGGTTAAGTGGTTCGGTTTTTATGGACCTTTTTCCGCTCTCCCATACAAGTCGCCCCACTCACTGTTGCCGCGGAGGCGATGTAAATTGGCCAACGCGATCGTGCTATTTTCCCTCATAAGACTTCTTCTTGTGGGGTTTTCTTAGCTCATAGGTCTATTCCAATAAACCACAAACAAGCAATACCCTAAAATCCAACATATTCAATGTAATAGTTCAAATTCATCCTGTTTAAGAATTATGGAAAATTTGACGTTTCGGATTCGTGGAATCCAGAGAATTAGCGGCGGTATTTCAATGATGTTACATTCTAAGCATAATGCCATATATAGGCCTTCTAAACAGATACAAATCTTAAGGTAGAAAATCCTTAATGTAAACCCCTTTAAAAGGGCATTAGTTTGTATTTTAAATTTTCCTTGCATGACTTAGTGTTGATTTTGCTGAAGTTTATTGTATGCGTAGGATATTTTTGACTTTGAAATTGAAGAATGAATCATAAATCTTTTTTTATTCATAACCACTGTTAATCTAATATTTCCAGTAAGTATTTAACCTTCACACTCAATCACATTTGTATGTTAATTAAACAAAACAAAATTTATTTTATCGTCCAGGTTACTTATTCAATTTGTGTGCAATTTAACCTTAATGTTGTGCGTGATACACTCCCCAAAAGGAATTTACATCGGGCACAGTTACTTAAAGTCCAGTTTGCATGACAATTGCAATGAAAAGCAATCTCCATAGGTTTTGAATTGTTAATAGGATACAATCCTGTACTCCTTCCGGTAGACAAGACATAACCCACAAGATTAAGACACTATACAAGATGTACTCTGCACACTACACAGTGGTTGAACAATATTGTGTGTGTGTGAATAGACATGAATTAAGAATGTTATTCCCAGAGTCACGGCTATTATACGTTCTAATAGGGAATAGGGATAACATTGTGTGCACTGACATCTCCTTCTCACAATTTAATACGAATTCAAGTGTTTCAGGGAGGTGGTGGGAGTGAGCACAATTTATTGGCAAGTAATTGTGTTACGACGCTGACAAATGAGCGTTTGTCGGTTTAACTAGATTACGTATCTATTAATGGAATATCGTGTACATGAAACATTAATTTTGTTCTTTTATTTAGGTATTACCTAACCTATGTATATCTTATGTGGAAGGCTTCCCATCAGTAGCAAATCGTGTATGCTCTATAATAGTCTATTTCCTATAAAATAAAATACTTAATAAACATAAATTTTATTACTTAATCCTAAATAAATCGTTAATTCTAAGGGAGGAGTTAACGAGTCAAACTTACGTCCCTAGTTTCTGCAGAAAATTTTCATTATTTATGCGCACTACCCCTACAGGGTGAACGCACTAAAAGCTTCAAAAAAGCTTAACGTTGGGAGGGACTTCAAAGTGCACCTATTACTAATTTTCCATTTATGCTATTTGTTCATATAATAAAGGGGTCAATTCTCTATTTGTGAAACTATGAAGTGATAAAAAGTTATCATTTCAGTTTTCACCGCCGTTTTTCATGTTTTCCATTTCATGAACTCACTTAATGCGAATCTTGAACTCGTTCTGATAAACGTTTTTTAAAACGTGTACTAAATATAGTACTATGCATAAGTGTATAAGATAAATGCTTTCATTTATCCCTTATCCTTATCCCTTAAAGTTTTGAAAAATTGTGCTTTATCTCTTTCGATGCAACTCTGTTTAATTTTTAACAAGTCTCTTGATTCTAGATTATTTGTTGGAAAGTTTCGTTTATTTCGGCAATTTTTAACTATAGAACTGTTTGCAAATTATCGGTCATTCCTAAGGTTTTTGAAAAAGAAAATTTCAGATAAAGTGTATTTTTCAGCCAAACACATTGTATTTGAATTTCAATATGATTTTGTATCAGGCAGATCTACTGAAACAAACCTTACTGTTTTAAGTGATTTAATTTTATAAGTTTTGAAAGTTGATTTAAGACTGATATTGCTTATACTGACTTTGTGAAGGCGTTTGACAGAGTTAATCATAAGCTTCTTATTTTCAAATTATCGCTACTTGGATTTCATTCTCAATTAATGATGTGGATTAGGTTATTCACTCGTTATTCACACTCGCTATCACATGAGAGCTACAAGTATTTATTTATTTATTTATTTATTATTTTTACATACATATCATAATTGTTTTAAATAAATATGGCATGAAATTTTTCCGTCTGCCAGTGTATTACGTCCTACTTGACAAATAGAATTCAATTTGTTAATTAATTGATGTTACTCCAGGAGTCCCACAAGGCAGCCATATCGGTCCTTTGCTATTTATTGTATTTCATAATATATTAATTTTTCACATATTTTATTATATGCTGATGATGCGAAAATTTTTAAGCATGGTGTATCCATTGAACAATGTCATATGTCACAGAAAGACCTTGAGCTTATCCATGTGGTGTAGTAATTATGCTCTTAATCCTAAGTGAATCTTTATCGTGTTAAAGGAGAAAGCTTCCAATATGTTTTAACTATGTTTAAATTATATTCATCTTGTAAAAGTAAGTTATAAGAAAGACTTAGGTGTTGTTTTCGATCAAAGACTTTCTTTTAGTTAAATTGTGTTGAATATATTGTTAATAAGGCAAATCAAATGCTAGGTTTCATAAGAAGGAACGAAGGAATGAAATCTCAGATCAATATTCACTTGAAAGCCTTTTTAAAGCTTTTATTCGATTAAATCTTGAATATTGTAATTAATAGGTGTGTTTTTTTTGCAAGTCCATATAGAATTGAAAAAACGACATCGGGATTTAGGAGCTTTTTTTCCACATAACTGGAAGCACTGTGTACGCTATGACATTTGTCAGCTTATTGACGACTATCATCAACCAATCCAAAAACTTCACTTTTGACGTCTCTGAGCAAATTATCGATAACATATAGATAATACTATTTTGGCATCACCATTTTTATCGGGTCTTAGATTAACTCTCGATAATTATCTGGTCTTAGCTAACTCTGTATAGATTTAAGTAGTTGTTGCATTTGCATGTAAAGCGCTTAGTCCCGATGTCGTCTCTTTTTACAATTCTATATGGACTTGCAAAAAAAACACACCTATTGTACTGTTGTATGGAATCGTATATAGCTTATAACTCTTTTTCTTTAAGGTTAGAACGGGTTCAAAATAGCTTCACAAGGTTTGCTGTTAACAAATCCCATTGGAATATTCCCAAACGTCCTTATTTGGTTTGGTTAGGTGTCTGTATTTTGATATGCAAACGCTTGAAACTAAAAGAAGTTATTTTTAAATAATGTTTATCAATGATATTGTAAGAATAAATATTAACTGTGCTTATCTACTCCAGCAAATAAACTTTTTTTTTCAAGTAGGATGATGCAAATACGTTTCCATTTTAGTGAACATTTTTCTAAAATTAACTATGGCAGAAACGCACCAATATCGCATCAAGGATACCAATAATGTTTCAAATATAATTGAGATTTTTCAATCTAGTTCAAGAAAAAAGTATTGTATGCATTGTTGTTCCGATGATTTATCTCATATTCCTATTGTTTTATTGCAAGAGTTTTATCTATCAATTTATTCACTTTGTACATAGATACTAATATATTTATTATAAGTTAATTTTTTTTTAATCTAATTGAGTATTATATCTCTTATCAATGAAATAAATTAATAATTTAAAAGAAAATAAGTCATCCACAATTATTTCATATTTTGAGATAAAAATTGTTCAAAAGAACCTTTCAATAAAAAACTTTTCACTTGGGTTGTGGTTTTCAAAACTTCTAGTCAATTTTGCAGCATGATCCGAATGAACGTTGGTCGGCCTTACAAACATATTATATGTATGTAGGTGCGATAGCCAAGCATGCATTCATAAAAATAAAAAAAAAACGAGAATTCCACAATAAAGAAGGTTAAACGATCCATTTCCATATCTCAAAAATGGAACGGAACATTTTACGTATATTTTCCGCTAGTGTTTTCAAATTTTCTTAGAACTAAACACAATGATCATTTTCATACAACTGATGAACAATCCTTGAAAAACGTATGACATTACAATTTTTCTTGTATTGGATATATGAAGCATGAGCAGGGCGAACAATTTCGAGTATTCACCAACTCTATTAATTTGAAAATGTCACAAAAATGTATAAAAAGTACATTTGTAAAAGTAAAAAACCTTTTTATACATGGCTTTTTAAGTAAATTCTTTCAACTTTCCCTTTAATGGCTACACCGGATTTCAGTGCATATTTTTATACAGGAGCTCCTTTAAGTTTGAAAAAATATGGAACATATGATTTTTTGGAAAAATATAAACATATTGGGAAAGGGTCTTTGTTCTGTTTTCCAAAATTCTGTTATTCAATAATTATGCTTTTTAAAATTTAAAGGGTTATTCTTATTTGAACATTTTTTATTCAGTAAACAAAGAAACAAAACTAAATTAAAAAATATTAAGCCCCTTTTAGACGATCAGTTGTTCCTCCAGTTATCAGTTCAGTTGTCAGTTCAGTTAAAAAAGGCGGTGTATTTAGACGTCAGTCCAGTGTTCGGTTGAGCTTTCATTTTACTTGTGAGCAGTCGAAAATCAGAGGAAATACATTGCGTAATGGACGATGAAAGCCTTATTGCAATAGCTATAGTTTTGTCGCTTAATAAATCACCGCAAACTAAAATTGAAATGACTACTGAACTGACAACTGAACTGAAAAGTATTTACACATCAGTTTAACTGATAACTAACTGAAAACTTATGGGAATTTCATTTTCATCAGTCTCAGTTAAACGCTTCAGTTTTTGTATTTAGACATCAGTTTAACTGAAAGCTTAACTGATAGCTGAACTAAAACTGAAATGATCGTCTAAAAGTGGCTTGTATATACTAATTTCAACAAAATAAAATGCACGACTGGGTCGCACGAACTTGCTCCTATGTAATAGACTAGGAATTTTAAAAATGAATTTTACTATAGAAAATTGTTCATAAAGATAAAATTAATTTTTTAAATTCTTTTAGTAGTAAGAGACAAAAACATAATGCTATAGAAATATGAATTTATGCAAGAACAAAAATTATTAGTCATTGTTGTAGTTTCTTCAAAAAAAGCTTTTATATACAAACTTTTTAAAAGGTTTTTAAAAGGAAAAAATTTTGGTACGCCAACTTAAAAATTAAATTTACAAAAAAAAAATATTGAGCCGTTTCTGAGATTTTTAAAATAAAGAAGAAATAGATTTTTTTTTTTTCAAAAATTCAAAATATATTTTTTTTTAAAGTTTTGAAATGCAATGTGTTTTAGACTTTTTAGAAGCAAAAAACAAAATTTCATTAAGATCCGTTATGTGGATAATGAGAAATTCAAAATTCGAAAAAATGGTTCTGTGGTAGGAACAAGCTGTAAAATCTTAATTTCAAATTTTGTTTTTATTAAATTAAAGATCATAAAAATTAATTGAAAGAAAACAAATTTTATCAAAATTCTAGGTGCCGTTTTCGAGAAAAATACGATTTTTGAAAACCATTTTTTAATTTTTTTTTACATGTGTATAGTGGGTACCTTAATTTTTAGATAAAATAAATTTTTTTCTCACATTTTGTAGATTATATTGGGAAACTTTTATTTATCAAGTTTAAAAAAAATCTAGCATGGACTTTTCGAAATATTGAGTTTAAAAAAAAAGTTTAAGTTTTTTTTAAAAATCCTTTAAAATTTTTTTTTGAAAATTTGAATACACAATTCTATTTAAGTTTTTGGGGAGCTTTCGAAAAAAAATGATCAAAATCGGTTGTACCGTTTTTGAGAAAATCAAAAACGAAGAAAATGGTGGGGGGTACCCTCAATAACCATTTTTCGCAAATTTTTTTTCAACTACTATCTAGCTTTAACTAAATAAATTTTTTTTGTATTTTTATTTTTTAAATCTGTCGAACAGTTTTTAAGAAAAAAATATTAAAAAATTTCGAAAAAAATTCGTATGGCAGGTACCGTTATTTTCGGTCTTAAAAAAAAAGAAAAAAACGTGTGGGGAGAAAAAAATAAAAATGATATCTACCAAGTTTAAAAAAACCCGCCGAGCCGTTTAGGCTGTAGTCGAACAGACAGACAGACAGAATTGCGAGACTCACTTTTTTAGTCTTTGCTATCATAGTAATTTCAACTTCGCTCAAAATCTCGAGTTCGTTTTTTTACGAATGAATAACTTGCCTTATAGTCGCGAGTAAAAATAACGGATAAATGTACTTAATAAAGATTAAAGTTCTTGGCTAACCTTCTTAAATATTCTATATTTAATATTCCTATTCTTTTTTAACTAAATGTTTAGTTTGTTTGATTTCGAGTATGGTTTTTCGACGTTTAGAAATAAACTCTCCATTCAGAGCTCTAGATACTCGTTCCTTAGTAAGATTATCAATAAATATACATATACAGGGTGTCCCACAGTCACCGCCCCAAATGAAAACCATGGATTCCCGAGGTCATTTTAAGTCGAAAAACTTAAGAGGTCATTTTCTCGTTTTCGTCCCGTTTTCGAGTTATAACGGTTTTTATGATTTTTCCCTTAACTGGCTTTATCTTTGCCAAACTACGTCCGATTTGTAAGATTTTTTTTATAACCAATCAAGAATTTATTACAGTTTTAGTTTGTCCAAAGACTTTTTTTTCTGCGGACAACCGTTTCTCCGGAATTTTGCATCAAACCCAATTTTTTCGTTTTTTAAGTAGTTTTTTCACTTTGATATCAATTTATTCAAAAAAACACGTTAATGAGTATTCATTTTTTTCACCTATTATTAAAGCCCAGTTCATTTTCTAATATTAAATATTTTTTTTTCCTTAAAAAGAATACTAAATGTAATTAACAAAAAATAAACAAACTGAGTGAATTTTAAAAAAAAATAATTTTTAAATACAAAATTAACTTTTTCTGAGCTATTGTGGTTAAGAAAAGGACAAATAGATAAAGTTAATTAATGTAAACAGTAAAGATTTGCATTTCGATTTGAAGGTTGTAAATATCTTTCTGGCGTGCTCTAGTGTCCGCGTCGTGTTCTTTCACTTGATACTCCATTTTGGATTTGTTATTCAAGTTGTAGTTTTTTTTTTCAATTATTTGCAAACAATGGATTACGCACTAATCAAGAATATCTGGAAATGTTATTAATATACGCTGAAATGGGACAACTTCATCTATTTGTCCTTTTCTTAACCACAATAGCTCAGAAAAAGTTAATTCTGTATTTAAAAATTATTTTTTTTTTAAATTCATTTAGTATTCTTTTTAAGAAAAAAAAATGATTTTTTTAAGAAAATGAACTGGGCTTTAATAATAAGTGAAGAAAATTAATACTCATTAAAGTGTTTTTTTGAATAAAATGATATCAAAGTGAAAAAACTACTTAAAAAACGAAAAAATTGGGTTTGATGCAAAATTGCGGAGAAACGGTTGTCCGCAGAAAAAAAAAGTCTTTGGACAAACTAAAACTGTAATAAATTTTTGATTGGTTATAAAAAAAATCTTACAAAGCGGACGTAGTTTGGCAAAGATAAAGCCAGTTAAGGGAAAAATCATAAAAACCGTTATAACTCGAAAACGGGACGAAAACGAGAAAATGACCTCTTAAGTTTTTCGACTTAAAATGACATCGGGAATCCATGGTTTTTATTTGGGCGGTGACTGTGGGACACCCTGTATAGTCCGGCTTAATTTCTTTATTTATTTATTAAATTTATTAAAGCAACTTTTCTTTTATCATTAATAGAATTTCGGAATATATATTTATGGATTTGCAGAATTTTGGAAACCGATTTTGGCACAAACAAAATACATAAATTGTATATTTCGAAAACAGGTGAATGATTTTTTTTTGGAATTTTTTCCTAAAATGTGTAGATACTATTTAATATTTAAAATTGGCTTACTAAACTTAGTTTTTTGGAAAAACATTAAAGAAATTTTATATAAATAAAATGTTTAAGATTGTTCTCTGATTACATCCATGTTTTAATTTGAAAAACTTTTTAAATAAGAGCAAATACGTGCGTATTGCATTTTATTTTTGTTGTTTTACCAACTAAAATAAAAAAAACATCAGTCTAATTGTAGTTTCTTGTAAATATATTGTAATATATTTGGGTTTACATGTTAGGATTTTGTATGTGCGTCAACATGTACATCGAGCGAGAAATAAAAAAAATGATGAATGGATTTTTTCAATTTGGTACTCGCAAGTTTCTTCAACGATTTTAATTAAACTTCGTATGTATAGTATTGAAACGAAATTAAATAACACCGCTGTACAGGTTTTACCCAAAAAAAATCTATAAATGCAAATGATTGAATGATGCCCCTTGTCCCTCTATTCCTTGCGAAACGTCATCATCTTTGTTGTAACAAATTTGAAGTGATTAAAATATTATCTACTATTTCATAGAGGATTTACAACGCGCTATGCATTAACTTTATTGCTCAAACTGACATTACTGTCATGTTCGTACACTGAAGAGAACAAGCGCCCGACCCCAGCCTCAGTGTTGATGCCGCAATGCTCCATCCCCCTTTTGTTGTCCTATTTTTCCATCGTTTACTCAAGAAACCCCCATATCTTTACGCACAAAAAAAAAAACAACAAAGACCTTACAAAGGACTTTCTTTTTTTCCGTGCTTTCTTCCTCAGAAAATATTCAAATTAAGTCGATAAGCTCCTTTAAATCTGTGAAAAAGTGGCGGATTTTCTTAACGCTCTTAATAGGGTGTGATTTGTTTCCTTATTTTGAAGATGTATATGTATTTACATTTTTTTACTTCTTATTCTTCGCTGCGTGCTAAGGCCATAAAATCTTATTTTTTACTAAGTGCGAATCCTCCTTGATCACTTCAAGTAGCCTTGAGTCAAGTTGTAATGGAGACTGGGGTTGTTTCTTCATTGTTGTTGGGGTTTTCTTTTAACGACTGTTTAAGGAAGACGCATCCAAGACAATTTAGATGGTACAACATCTTAAATATCGCAGTGAGTTTTTTAAGCAAAAGAATAGAAGAAAGTTGCTACTTTTTTGAAAGTAACTCATAACAAAAGAAACTGACTTTGGTATTTAAGAACGGAAAATGGTTTAAGTGTGGGTGTAATTACAAATACAAATAATACTCTTCAAAGTCACTAAACAAATGTCTCGTGATTATTGACGATTGGGGATGGTAGATTGGTAGGGCACGAGTTTGGGTTACTGATGTGGAGAAAGGGGTTAGCCAAAAACAAAAGACAAATAAAAAGCTTTTCTCTCTGCTTTGTATACCCAGCCACTCAGAAAAAACCGGAAAAACAATTGGGGAAATGATTTCAAGCATCCTTGACGTAAACAGTCGTCCTCCAGAGTTCCAAGGATTTTCACAGTGTTCTAAGGGCGCGCAATCATTAAAGAGCGCTTTTCTTCTTCTTTTGCTTATTCCTTGGCGTTTTGGTTTGCCCTGATGCTCAAGCAAAGTGAATTAGTACGAAAGGATAACAAGCAGACTGCGGCAAATAAAAGAAATGATTTCGTTAATTCAATAGCATTGTCTAAAAAAACCACTAAAAAGCCGGAAGGAGTTGTTCTCTAAGCGTTCGGGAAAGGGAATGGAAACGGAAACGGATGGGGGAAGATGGTTCTTTTAGAGTGTGGGATGTTTAAAAACCTGAAGAAATCGTGAGTTTTTATCCAACGAGAGGACGAGAGTGGGTTATGGCTCAGAGTTATTTTAAATACTAATTCGGCTTGTCTGGTGGTAACGATGACGGTGGCGAGGCGGCAGAAACGGTGGGGTTTAAATTTGAATTGGCAGAACACAATCGTAGAGAGCATCTCCGCTTACAGTGTTTCGTAAATTAGTCAATAAAAATGTTGTAATTTCTTTTGTTTTATCGGAGCTCTATTTGAATTCGTCTCGCTTGTTTTTGTAAGGTACTTTGAGTTTAATTGGATGAAGTTTACGAAGTTATTTTGAGCCTTCAGGATGCATGGATGAAATAAGGTAAATAAATAAATTAGCAATTTATTTCATCGAGAGATATGGTAAAGAATGGTTTAGCTATTTGAAGAAATGGTATGGAGCATTTTTATTTCGCTATGCAGCATACTCATACATAGTTATTGAAGCCTTAGTATACTCCTCAAGTGCTCAATTTTTGGACGACATTTGCAAATCACATTCGAGATATATAAAATGTAGTAGAAATTTGTTTCATTTGTACCAGATTTGTGAACTTTCTTGCTCTATGGTTTCAGTAAAAGCGAATTTTACTCAAGCGAACTAAGTGAATCTTGCTGTGTTTCTGTATCTGCTTAGAAGGAAATCAAGTTTCTTCGTGAAATGGCAAAAGAACTACTATAACCGAAGGACTAAGACTAAGAGGGAGGATCGATCAACATGGGGATTAGCCCTAGATATTATTCTACACAAACTGGATGACGGAGGTTTTTTGGAGAACGCTTCTTATTCATCCAGGCATCTCATATATACTCGCAAAGAATTTAACAATAAAACGGAACTTTTTCCATATGTATTGCAGTGCGCAGAAAATAAGTATCATGTTCAAGTCGAAATAAGAACTGTTGCCTCTAAAGTTCAGACCATACAGAACTGATTTAACATAACACTCTGTATCTTGCTTTTGCCAATGCTTTAATGAATTGCATGCAATTTTGAATAAATCTAAGGTTGAAATAAATTCACTTACGTTTTTATTATTTCTCAATTTGCGAGAATTGGGTGTCTTCGGTACGAAGTGGGTTTTAGTGACCTGTCAATCTATTATTTGTTTGCATGCCGCCGTATTTCATTGATTATTTTTTTGTTTGATATTCTTGGTCCCTAGCTAGTTGTCACCAGTTTCGCATGTCAAGGTGGTTAAGGTGCTCTCCCACTTGTGTGCGCCACCTGAGTTGCACTTCGTCTATAGCGCCATCCCTCGTTGTTGGATTCGAAGACTTTCCGGACCGGATCATTTGGGTCCATTCGCTCTACATGACCCAGCCATCTCATGGTTATATCTCCTTCTCCATTCCCCGCCTGTGCAGACGGGACCAAAGATCACACGGAGAATTTTCCTCTGGAAACATCCTAAGATGTTCTCATCCACATCCGACAAAGTCTATGTATCTGCACCATACACAGGAATCGGGATGATAAGAGTTTTATAGAGGGACACATTAGTTGCTCGAGAGAGGACTTTGCTGCTCAATGGACTTCTTAGTCCAAAGAAGAAGCCATTGGCAAGAGGGATCCCAAAACTTGAAATTGCTTTATATACTTCGTCATTAAAGATGCTATCATACGCGGCTTTGAATTCGATGAAAAGGTATAGTAGGTGTCGATTGGAAGTTCCTTGGTTTTTTCCAAGATCTTCCGTGATGTAAATATAAGGTCGATAGTGGACTTTTCTGATCTAAAGCCGCACTGATATGGGCCTATCAGGATATTGACGAAAGGCTTCAGATATGTTCAAATAATACGGGATAAAGATTCTTCTATATGATGCTCAGGAGACTTGTCCTTCTGTAGCTGGCGCAGTTCTGAAGGTCTCCTTTCTTGAGAATCGGGTAGACAACGCTGAGATTCCATTCATCGGGCATACTTTCTTCCGACCATATTTTGCAGATGAGCTGGTTCGTATTCCCAACCAATACATGGACGGAATTGCTGGTCTGCCTCGCCTAAGGCGGAATTCTCTACTGGTGGTCGTGTAAGATCTAGCAAGTCAGAAGCGGCATTTCTGAAAACTGTTTGGTAATGTTACCACTCGTTCGCAATACTTGATGCTGGTGGCATAGGATATCTTAAGAGGTTGTAAGAGACTCGAACGGAAAAGAACCTTACGGTGTCTTGCGATTGTAGCCGTCCAATGTCGAACTTCCACACAGTGCTTCCTTGTTTTGGCTTGGGTCAGTATATATCCGCAGCCGTACTTTGGCTACAACGAGATAGCGGTCCGAGTCGATGTAAGTTCCTCGGAACGTGCAGACATCCTCTATATTGGATTAGTACCTTACATCAAGAACGGGGAGCCGTTCAGGATCCTTACATGCCTGAGTTCCGAATATGTCTTAGTAGCCCTGTAAAGTGTTCAATAAGTAGTTCAGCTTTACTGAAACTGTAGACGCTGATTGTATCTGGGAAATTCCTCCGCTGCAGCATGGATGAAAGGAGAAATGCCTTATTGGAACACCACTCTCCTCCTCTCTCGTTTGCTACCCCCAAAAACCTTCCACTATTGAGTTAATAGACAGAGTGGTGTTTTAGACTATCCTTTGAAAATCGATTAAAAATAATAACTTAAGTTAATGTTAAGTTAATATTAAGTTCTGAAGAAAATTTAACCAAACAGTCTCTGAGACATATTTTGAAGAAAATTAATTCAGTGAAACTCGCCATATGAAAATAACAGTTAAACTGTTGGTAAGAATTTATAACGAGCATAACACATGATCGATCTGAAAACCTACACTTTTCTCTGTAGGTATTCCGTTTTTATAATTTCTTCTAACTACAATTATTAAATGAAATTCCAGAGACACAGCTGACTGCGACACCTTGGGTGGATAAACACCAAAGTTGCGCTGCGAAAAATCACTGAGTCCACCCTGTGGACTGGAAGTAGAAGAGCACTTCAACCAACTTGCCGTGTGAATTGTGAAACTGGAGGCAGACGCAGATAGGGACAGAGTTGGCTGGCGAAGCTTATTGGTCTAAACCGAACGGTAGTGCCACCTCATGTTGATACTTCTTGTTGAAGCTGTACTCCTAGAAAGAACCTTCCCTGGGTTTCGTCAAAGCCACGAGTTTTCTGATTACTCTAAACTATTACTTACGGTGTAGTATATTTAAATCATAATAAGGTTCTGATTTAAATGAACTTAAAACTTGGTTAAAAGCTTTACAGCGAAAAGGTATATACGCATAAGTCGGAAATCCCTTTTTAGTTGAAATATCTATATGCGTTTGAACTGCCAGCCGATATCCACTAAATATATTCACCCTCTTGAGGATTAGTGGTGGTCCTTCCCTTAACTACAACATAACAAGACAATTTACCCAAACAAAATACTTTCCGCTATCATTATAATCACATCAAAACCCCAACTCGCACATTATAGAAATATTCTTTTTAACTTGAAACTCTATTATCTTTGTCCAAAACTTTCCTCCAGAGGATGTTCTTCTGTTCTTTTCTATTCGATGCCACAGTTTTCGGCTATAAGAAGCTTAACCATTCCTTTTGTGCCTCCCGTGTGTGCCCTAGCTCTGCCCACTTTGCCGAAACTTTCTTCTTCTTTGCAAACTTTACGTATTTAGGCACAGTTGATTTAGTGCTCTCTGACCTCAGTTTAAACATAAACACTATTCATATTGACTGCAGACTACACCACATTACCCAACCCCAGTCAGCCACATGTTCAAACCCTTTTCGGTGGCCCAAAAGAAGACATAGGAACATAAACGGGATTATGATCTTATCAGGACGTAAACAGACGACGGAAATTATAATAACACCTTATGGTGTACTCTTCAGTGTACACCCATATAGGAGAAGAAGAGAAGCATTGTGTTTATTGCCGCATTGCCGCCGGTGTGGCATTTGGCAGGTTGGGAGTCCAGGACAAACTTTGCCAAGACAAACAAGTTGCGAAAGTCCTTTGTCAAGATTTATTTCTTCGCTCCAAAGATTATCGACGACTGGGTAAAGGACTCAAGACAACCAACTCTTTGCCAGCCAATTTGTACCTTGGTAAGTTTCTATACATCGGCACATGGCTTCAGCTCGTCGGCATCACGGGAAGGAAATCTTTAATTAAGAGCGGATTAGTTGGACATGGCACAAGATCCGCATCTGAGGTTTCCCATAATAGGATGATTTGACTTTTAGAAAATGCAAAATATTTAAAATTTGGAACCAGAAGGTGAAATGAGGGGCATGACTGGGTTGAAATATTTTATATAGAGTCAAAAATATATTTTCTTGTATCAGCGAAACTCTAAAGGTTAAACAACATCAACAAATATTTTGAGACTGGAAGGCTCTGAACGTATTGAATTGAATTCCATTAAAGATATCGTAGGTAGAAGTGTGCCAACAATATTTATGAAAATATTTGCAGCAAAATGCACATTTCATTGAAAAAAAGGCAGTAATAGGCCTTATATGCTTTTTAAAATAAGAAAAAAGTTATATTCTTGAAACCTTGTTACAAGATACATACTCGTATCTTCAATCGTACGTTATTCCTAGGTATAGCTTTTGAATCGTTTTCGTTCTTCCCCCCTGATGATACATCTTCAACCAATCAATATGAGCTGCCAACACGCATAAAGACTAACGACTTCATTAAACCATCAGCTTCCGTTCAAAGAAACCATTATAACCGACATTAGGCAGAGCATCTGATTGAATCACCTCATAACAAGTGAATCCGAAGACGGTGAGGTGAGGCAGGTGAAGTGAAAGATTGTGGCTCCATCTGTGGTGCACACAGCAGCATCGTTTGCGGAGAACCCATTAAATTGAGTCTTTGTGTGGCGAATCCTTGTGTTTTGAACACCACCCATCACACGGAGCCCCCATTCCATGCCAGATTCCGATTGGGGTTGTTTAATATCCTTTCTTATCGCCGGGAAATCGTTCATTCATTGCCTCAAGGGGCAAGAAGAGAATATGTGCCGACTCGTTTACTGTACTATGTGGGTCCTCCTTTGCTGGTATCGTAGCCGTTGTTATACATCGTGTCGTTATACTCGTACGTTCCTATACTGGATTCAGATTGTTTGCTACTGTTCTGTTCCTCATGCAATCGATGATGAGTGCGGAAAGATATGAATTCCCGAACAAAACCACATTACTCCGAAAGTAAGTGATAAGCAGTTATTGCCTTTCGCTTTTCCAAGTGATCCTGATTCCCTTAGCCTTCTTTTGGGTTCTCGTGTATATGCGTCCGTCGTCATCGTCCATATTGTTGTTTTCCCTGCAAATGGCTAATTCAATCATCCGATGCCGAGATGGTTCCGTTTACACTTAATCAGATAAATCGGATGGAAGCAGGCACTTTGTGGCTGCCCACAAATGCTTACGAGCTCTCTCTCTCTCCAAAGGAATGGGTGGTCAGGACTCTGACTCGGTGTATCTATTTTTGTGTAAACATTGGTAAGCCTTTGAGTTCGAGTTATAGCAATTGTCTTTGGTTCGCCCGTATCAAAAATTTCACAGCTCGTCTAGCAATTGTAAAACATTTCATTTATATGTGTTAATTGAACGTGTGTGAGTTGAATGTTTAATTAGTGGTTGAATGGATTCTATACGAAGTACGATAACCTTATTGATATTTTTTTATTTTCTTAAAATTTAATTTCAAATTGTGGGAAAAGGCTATGAAAAAGAGGCCGCATTCTAGGTTGGTATGTTCAATGTTTACTTCAAAAGGACTAAAGAAATGAAAATGTATAACATGTCTCTTAATACAGACAGGCCCTGTTTATGCGGCCCCGCAGGACTAGGATCTTTTCTCGGTGTGCTTCGGGCTCCTATAGTGTTTTTTTAAACAGCGCGAAGTTCTTTTGATGGCGATAAACTGTTATAAATTAGCATATATTCACTCGGGTCCTATTCAAAACGTTACAGGCTTATGATTTAAGTTTCACTATAACCATCATTTCATCATCATCATCATCATCGGCTCGACAACCGGGTTCCGGTCCTGGCCTCTTTCAACAAGTCTCTCCACCTATCCCGGTCTCTAGCCGACGCCATCCAGTTGCGCACCCCAAGGCTTCGGGCGTCCTGGTGTACGCCATCTCTCCAGCGCAAGCATGGTCTACCACGCTGTCGTCTACCATAGAATGTACCACAAAGAACTTTCCGAGCAGGTTCCTCTTCGCTCATGCGAGCTAGGTGCCCTGCCCACCGGAGTCTACCGAGCTTAATTTTTGTCACGATATCTGCTTCTAGGTAGATTGCGTACAATTCATGATTGTACCGTCTCCGGAATCCTCCTTCCTCACATATGGGGCCAACGATTCTCCTTAAGACTTTTATCTCGAACGCAGCTAAGAGGTCGGAGTGCCTTTTGCTAAGCACCCAAGTCTCGGATCCATATGTGAGTACTGGCAGGACCATGGTCCTGTACAGCAGCAGTTTTGAAGTTATGGTGAGATTTCTGGATTTGAAGAGCTTTGACAGACTATAGTAGGCTCTGTTGAATTTGAGAAGCCGCCCGCGTATTTCTTCTTCTATATTGTTATCGGCTGCTACTATTGACCCATTGACGACGCCACCAATGTACTTTGTTTTACCTTCACTAATGTGCAGCCAAAGACTTTGTGCCGCCTGCTCGATCTGGAAGAAGGAATCGTGTACAGCTTGTTCGGTTCTTCCGATGATGTCAATGTCGTCTGCGTAAGCCAGTAACTGGCTGGACCTGTTGACGATGGTCCCTCTTGTTGCCGTGCCAGAGTCACGGATTGCTTTCTCCAACGCCAGGTTGAAGAGGAGGCAGGCCAAACCGTCCCCTTGTCGGAATCCATTAAAGATGTTGATTGGTCTGGATAGCAATCCGGCTATTTTTACTTGGCTTGTTACGTTGGTCATGGTCAACCTACATAGTCGTGTCAATTTATTTGGGATGCCGAATTCTCTCATGGCTTTGTAAAGTTCTACCCTGGCTATGCTATCATAGACGGCCTTAAAGTCTATAAACAGATGGTATGTTGGGATGTTAAATTCTAGACATTTTTCCATCGCCTGCCTAAGGGTAAAGATCTGATCAGTTGTTGATTTGCCTGGAATGAAACCACACTGATATTGTCCGATGACGGTTTTAGCGTATGGGGTTATCCGGTCTTGTAGGATAGAGGAGAGTATCTTATAGGCGGTAATCAACAACGTGATACCTCTATAATTGCTGCACGTTGTGACATCTCCCTTCTTATGTATGGGGCATATTATGCCTTTTCGCCAGTCTTCTGGCATTTCTTCCTGCTCCCATACGTGTACTATAATATCATGAATTGCTTGACGTAAGGCTGGCCCGCCGTGATGGAATAATTCGGCTGGTATGCCATCGACTCCCGGGGCTTTGTTCTGTTTAAGCCGGCCTATAGCCTTCTCAACCTCTTCTATGCTTGGTGGCGGCAACATAGGGTATTCTTCTTGAAGTAGTGGAGCCTCCACTTCTGCAGTGAGCTGACCATTTAGCAATTCATTAAAGTACACTTCCCATCGCTCCAGTATGCTTTCAGGATCGGTGATCAGATTTCCCTCTCCGTCCTTGCAGTATGTGCAGCGTGGTGTGTACTGCGTCATGTTTCGGACGGATTGGTAGAACTTCCGCGCCTGGTGCGGACCTCGCTCTCGGCTGTTTTCTATTTCACAGATTAGGTTCTTCTCCCAGGCTGATTTCTTTTGTCTGTGAAGCCGTTTTTCTGTTCTTCTGAGCTCTTTATATTCCTCTTCGCGTGCCCGCGTTCTATGAGATTGTTGCATTGCTCGGTACGCAACATTCTTACGTTCAGTCGCTAGCTTGCATTCATCATCAAACCAGTCGTTCCGATTTTTACGACTGCTGCCTAAGATGGAGTTGGCAGTACTAATGAATGACAGTATTTTTAAGACGTGTCCACTTCTCATTTACGCCCAGCATACTGGCTCCAGGACTTACTCTCCCTAAATTAGGTGTTTCTAGGGCGAGTCCTAACGCATTACCAAAGGTGTTACTGGTGTTTTCATTGCGCAGGGCAGCCGTGTTGATTCGAACCTGATCGGCGGATGCAATGCGTCTTCGCAAGGCAATCCGCCCTCGGAAAACCATACCAACAAGATAGTGATCCGAGTCGATATTGGCACCTCGGTACGTTTGTACCGTCATCAAGTTCGAGTAGTGGCGACGGTCTATCAACACGTGGTCTATTTGGTTACGAGTGACTCCATCAGGTGATACCCAGGTGGCTTTGTAGATATCTTTACGCGGGAACCTGGTACTCGCAACGACCATGTTTTTCGATGCTGCCAATTCTAAGACTCGAAGTCCATTTTCATTAGTGTTCTCATGCAAACTATGGGTGCCTGCGTAATGCCTGAATACCGGCTCCCGACCTATTTTTGCGTTCAAATCCCCAAGGATGATTTTAACATCATACCTTGGACAGGCATTGAGGGCCCTCTTGACTTGTTCGTAGTAAGTCTATTTTTCTTCGTCTGAAGACTCCTCCGTAGGTCCGTGAACGTTAATGAGGCTGATGTTCGTAAATTTGCCTCGCACGCGAAGGGTGCATAGCCTTTCGCTTATTACACTGAAAATAAATTCCTAGGTAATATTGACCAAAACGTTTTGTTGACCTTTAACAAAACAATTTTATCGTTATGATAAAATTTTTGTCAATACGAAAGAATGATTTTGTTGATTTCACAAAATTTTTATAATCCAGCATGATTTTTTGTCAGTTTAACAAAATATGCACTACAAATAATATTGTCAGTTTAACAAACCAAGTTTTGTTAATTTAACAAAATAAATCAGAGATTTTTGTCACATCGACAAACTTTTTTGTGATGTTAACAAAATGTTTGTTCTATCTACAAAAAATCTGTTTTGTAAATGTTTGTCAATATCACAAAGTTTTTGTTAATTTTTTTTTTGTCAATTTAACAAAACATGAAAACATTTTTGTTAAAATGACAAAAATTTTGTTTTGGGGTTGAATTATTTTGTAATATTGATAAAAAATATTATCAGATAGATAAAACTATTTTGTAAGGAAACCAAAAAATTTCTTTTGTGTATGATCAGTGGCGTAGCGAGGGGAGGGCAAAGGGGGCACAGGCCCCGGGCGGCACTTTGCTTGGGGGCGGCAAATTTTAAAATATCAGGGCGGCATTTAGCTGCAATTTTTCTAAATACGTTAATGTAAATGGTTTTTGTATGTTATGTTTTTATATTTTTTCTTAGCTAAGTGTAAGCTTACTTTTGTAACAAATTTTAATATACTGTCCTTTTCGGAAATATTTTTTTTCCTTTTGAGCTGAAAGTTCCGTGTGTGTGCGTAGGACGTACGTACATAATATAAAAGATTTTCGCGCCACGATTTTGCTGTCGGCAATGATATATGTACGTCTTTCTCTTGTTTTTTTTTTTTTTGTTGTTGTTGTTGTGTCATCGTCATGTTGTGTCTGAGATGTGCATTGCGCCATAAGGAATTGTGAAGTACAATGATCGACAACGACTCTGATTCGGAACAGTAAATGATTGTTTCGTTCTATGTGTGTCCTGGTGCAAAGCTTTTTTGTTTGCCTTCTTTCGACTACCACTCATGAGCAGCGTTCAAATCTAACTCCAATCGGAGTAAATTTACTTCAATTTTACGAAAGCAAATAGATCTACTTCGTTACTGTCAAAAAATCCATGTAAGATGAACTGAATTTAACAAAAATTGCGTATTGACAAGGTCTTCACAGTCAACTGATGAGTCCATGTGAGATCACCCGCTATAAAGCTATTTTGAATAAAAAACATTTTCTCACATTTTTGTAAAAAATTGAGTTCTCTATTTTTTACCGAGAAATCGAAAGTTAATAAGTTATTATTAAAAATAGAGAAACGATTTCAAGAAATTTTTTTTTAATAAATTAATCAATAAAAGTTAAATGATTTTAGAAGAAGGGAAACAAAAAATATAAAAACAACAAAAATTGTGTTTATAGTTTTTGTTAAATGATTTTTACTTGCGATATATACTCGTACATACATAGGTAGGTACTATATTGCAAGTTATGGATACGTAAAAAAATCAAACTCGACATTTTGATCAAAGTTGACATCGTAATCTCTATGATTACGATGATAGCAAAGTTGAAAAAAGTAGGTCTTGCAATTCTGTCTGTCTGTTCTTTCGGCTGTAGCCTAAACGACTCGGTCGATTTTGTTTAAACTTGGTACCTAGCGTTTTTTGGGCATTTTAATACCAAAAATAACGGTAGGTTCCTGTCGTACAATTTTTTTTAGCAAAAAATGAAAATCTTATTTTTCTCAAAAACGTTCCCACAACAAAAAAATTTAGTAATTTTTTTACAAAAAGGCTACCATTTTATAAAAAAAATTCCCAAAAATGGTTATAAATGGTACCTCCTATAGAACCATTTCTTCAATTTTCTCAAAAACGATTCCACTGATTTTGATAATTTTTTTTTAAAGAGCATGTTTTCTAAAAGTTTAAAAGTATTGTATACCAAATTTTCGATTTTTACTAAACTTGGTACGCAACAGTTTCTTGACATTATCTAGCAGATTTTAAATAAAAGTTTTTCATATAACCAAAAATAACGGTACCTCCCATACAAAAGTTTAAAAACCGGCATGGAAAATTTCATTTTTCTCAAAAACGACTCCTACGATTTTGATCAAAATTTTTGTGTGAGTTAATATACATAAATACAATCTACGATAATATTATTGTAAACAAAATTTCTATCGTCTAATAAAAGTATCTCTTATGGAACCATTTTTTTTTTTCGACTACCTCATTATCTGCTCAACCGATTTTAATGATTTTTTTTAAACAAGAGCTCCTGTTTGAATAATATTGCATATCAAAATCAAATTTTAGATTACAAGAAAATCAAAATTATTTTTTGAAAATTCGATATTTCAAAAATGGGTGTATAGTTTTTTTCAAAATTAATCTTTAACTCCGCATTAATAAGTACTAAAAAATAGCGTATCAATTTTTTTGTAATATTTTCAAAATTTTATATACATAAATGTACATACATACCTAATATAAAAAACGATAATAAATCAGACAGTGTACATCGCGTTGGTGTCAAATCAAATTCAGATTTTAAAAGATAAAACCGGTTTTGAACACTTTAATTTTGATGGGCTGTTGTGAAATATGTTTAAGTTAAAAATAATCCTTGGCCAATATTTCTGTTTCTTCATTTCCTTATGTATAACAATAATTGAAATAAAAAAATATTATAGGTATAATAATTATTACTATAACTATAAGAATAATAATAATTAAAGAAGAAGAAGAAGAAGAAGAAGAAGTTAAAACAAAAAATATAAAAAAAAATTTTAATAGTTTTTGTTTTTGTTTTTCGTGGACTTCTTCTTCTTCCTTTTCTTCGGCGCTGTTATGATCTCGATGTCGAGGGGATCATAACTCTCCCACGTATCTGCTTCACACTAGTGATCCGCCTGTGGGGTTCGCCGGGTTGACCTCAGAAATCGGCGGCAAGCCTCCCGGTTTTGTATTGTTCCATTTCTGAGGCCAACTGAATGCTGGTGTTTTTGCATTTGTTTGTACCAGGAGTGTTTAGGCCTACCTTTCTTTTTATTCCGAATTGGAACGTTGTATGATATTGCCTTTTTGACGGGGTTCTCAGGATCTCTCCTTTGAACATGGCAATACCAACTGAGTCGGTCGTGTTCAATTTTTTGGGAAATGGTATTCTTAACATGAAGGCTTCCTCGGATCTTCGTACTTCTAATTCGATCAAGCTTTGTAACTCCTGCTGTCATACGAAGCATCTTCATCTCAGCTGCCGTAAGCTTACTCTCATACTTTTTGTACATTGTCCAACATTGTGAACCGTATGTGAGTGCTGGACGCACAACTGAAGTGTAGAGCTTTCCTTTCAGCTTAGGGGGCATTTTTCGGTCACAGAAGATAGCAGAATTTTCCCGCCACTTCATCCACCCTACGCTTACGCGATGATTGATATCGTCATCACAAGTAGCTTCGTTATTTATCATAGACCCCAGATATTTAAACTTTTCACACTTGGGAAGCACTACTCCATTCAAATAAATGTCTGGAATAGGCCTGTGTGGATCAGAAAATGAGCAGCATAGGTATTCTGTCTTTTTCGCGCTTATGCGGTACCCACTTCCTTCTAGAACATCCACCCATACGTCAAGTGCTCGTTGTAGGGATATCGGGTCTTCACTTATGATGGCTCCATCGTCAGCAAAGAATAACTGATGTACTTTTGGATCCGTCACTTTGCCTTCAAGCAGGTAATCAAGAACTGTAATAAAGAGCAGGGGACTCAAGACACTTTTGTTTTTCGTGGACTATATTGAATAAATCAATTGAAAGCTTATTGTGACCTCTAGCCCCCTAGATTAATATAATTTACATTGCGTTCCTGCTGTAAATTTTATTTGTGTTGATAATCATCGACTAACATATTGCGTCTTAGAAGGGTACGACAGCATCTAACTGATGAGCCCAACTGTCGTACCTGGGCGAAACGCATTTGGACTAGAGGTCACAATAAGCTTTCAATTGAATAATAATTAAAGGCAGTGCGGGTTAATTTTTTTAAAACCGGTTTTATTTTTCAGCAATCATCACCTGATTAGACACTTCTATCTACATAATATAATATAATATAAATAAATATAATAAATCTCTCTGAATAAAAAATTAAAGTATAACAAGGTAAGTTAAGTAGCTGTTTCACTTTGATGTTTTTTTAAACAGCAAACAAAATTAAAGGCACAGAAAAAAATTGCTAGGGGCGGCAAAATTGGCTCTGCCCCGGGCAGCAAAAACCCACGCTACGCCACTGTGTATGATATAGTTCACACTTGGTTTTTGTTTAAAAATCGATGTAAGATTAACTGAACTTAACAAAAATTGCGTATTGTCCATACGCCCTCACAGATGGTTGCATGTGAGATCGTAGGGACGAAACGCCAATTTTTGTGGACTTAAATTCAAAAAGAAAAAACTATTTTGACAAAATTAATTTTGTTTTTTGTGGATTCAACAAAAGAAATTTGTAAAATTGACAAAATATTTTGTTGAATTGACAAAATATTTTGTTAATTTAACAAAATATAACAAGAAATTTTTGTTAATTTAACAAAATATTTTGTTAATGTAACAAAACAATTTTGTTAATTTAACAAAACAATTTTGTTAATTTAACAAAAAAAAATTGTTAATCCGATAATAATAAAAAAAACAATAACACTAACAAAAAAATTGTTAATACAACAAAAGAATTGTTAATATGACAAATTAATTTTGTAAATCCTACGAAATTTTGTCATATTGACAAAATATTTTTGTTATTCCAACAAACTTATCTGTTAGCACAACAAAATAATTTTGTGGATACAACAAAATATTTTTTGTTACCTCAACAAAATTCTATAATTTTTGTCAATTTGATAAAACTTTTTGTTGGACGTATATTGACAAAATTTTTGTTAAATCAACCTAGATTTTTATCATATATACCTAGATTTTATTTTCAGTGTAGCGTTAAAGCCGATTATAGTAGACTTCATTTTTTCGCTGACTAGGAAGCCTACCCCGAGCACATGGTGTTTTGTATGACAGCTGTAGTATATGTCATATTCTTTCTTCTGTAAAACACCATTCCCTGTCCATCTGATTTCTTGAAGAGCTGTTATGTCAGCTTTATATTTTGACAGGGCATCGGCTAGCTGCTGAGCAGCTCGAGCTCTATAGAGCGATCGTACGTTCCATAAGAAAATTCGTAAATCGTTTTTCCTTTTTCTTTGCGTGGGTTGTCGTCGTGAAATCAGTCCGTT
This sequence comes from Chrysotoxum bicinctum, assembly GCA_911387755.1. NCBI lineage: Eukaryota > Metazoa > Arthropoda > Insecta > Diptera > Syrphidae > Chrysotoxum > Chrysotoxum bicinctum. Next base: position 1,244,465 of record OU426989.1, read on the forward strand.
TCCGAGGCTTGTTGTCGTTCTCGAAATTCATTAAGTTTTACGGGACAGGGAATTAACCTGTCGCCAACCTGAGGAACCAGCCTGATCATATTAGCCAAACCTTTTTTAAAAGGCTTGTTTCTAGCGGCCGCCGCGAAGAAGCTATGATCACACTTCCACCAGTCCCGAATAGTTACGGCACGTGCATGTTTTCGTATGCTACATGTTGTGCCCACTATTCGTCTGATGGCTGACCGAAAATGAAAAAATTAAAATTAAATATTTGTTATTAATACATAGATACAAAAGTAGGTAGTGTAGGTAGTCGTTGAATGCACTTGATAAATAATCACCCCTAATATAGAAATCCGCGAATGAATTATAGTGATAGTTTCAATAATTTTTGAAACTTTTGCTGCTAGTGAATCCGCCGAAAGAAAGTTGAAAGAATGTCGGTAACATGATAACGCCTGCACTACCGAATACTCTTTCTTTGAAGATACAGGATATTTTTAATTAACACTTAAAGAAGGTTCATGTTTGGTTTATTATGGTTGGATCTTAAAATTATCTATTAAAGTCCACACATATTACATTTTACAAGTCAAAAAATCTTTAGAAAATTGAAAAGTTTTACTTGTAGACCATCAGAAACATCGAACATATTTTCCCTTTATAGCGAATCTCTATTCTAGTAAATCTCGAAAAGTGTTCTCGCATGTTGAGATGATAAGCAATTGAATCCATTTTCGTTGATTTTTAAATGTTATGTCAATTCGCAAGAAAAAGCGAATTTGATGTTAATTCGACTCTACCAGAGAGTGACATGACTCCTCCTGTACTTGAGAGCGTGAACGATTTTATGGGACGAATCTTCTCACGCACTCGTGCAATTGCTAGAGTACTAAAAGATCTTGACATTCAAAAATACGCTGGTCCGAATAGTATCCCTCCTATTGTTCTGAAGAGGTTTTCTTCAAAGCTGGCAAAACCACTGCGTACTCTTTTCCATCTGTCCTACTCTACTGGTCTCTTTCCGAGTGGATGGAAACTAGAGCTCTCTATTACACGGATAATGAAATACACGGATATACGTGTAATTATTGGACCGGGATTTGAATCCGTGTAATTATAATTACACGTGTTATTAATTACACGTGTTATTAATTACACGTAATAATTAAATACACGTGCATCCGTGCATTTAATTATACGTGTTACTAAAATATCCGTTACTATTTTTAGAATATAAAAATGTAATTAAAACGAACATAATTATAGTTGTTAACAAATTATTAAGAAAAATTTTTTATTCAATAAGTCCTCTATTTTGGTACAAAAAAAACTAAAGTATTAACGTTTTCAGATAAAAGGCAATTCTTTTTTGAGGTAACAATGTTTCCCGCTGTAGAAAAGGACCGATCTGAGCTAGCTGATGTAGCTGGTATTGCTAAACACTTTTTTGCTAGTTCTGCTATTCCTGGGTTCTTAGAAGCTCGCGTTTTCCACCATTCAAAGGGGTCTAAGTCGAATCTTAATTGAGGCTCAGACAAATAATTTTCGTACTCTATTGTGGAATCTGGCACAGTGCTAATAATTACGTATCAAATGTGAGAAAAAATAGCAAATCAAAGACCAATTATAATTTCAGCCTCATCCGTGTACTAAGGATTCGTTTACACGGATAATAAAGTGAATAATTACACGTGTTTTAAGAACACGGATTTGAAATTGGTATATATTTCCTACACGGATTCCGTGTACACGTGTTTCTTAAATACACGTACAAAAACGTAGGCTCTAATGGAAACAGCACTTGTCCAACCAGTCCCTAAAAAAGGCGAATCTTTTTCCCCTTCTCACTATCATCCAATCGCACTTACGTCCCTTCTCTCCAATGTCATGGAAACGCTGATAGATCATCATCATCATCATCGGCTCGACAACCGGGTTCCGGTCCTGGCCTCTTTCAACAAGTCTCTCCACCTATCCCGGTCTCTAGCCGACGCCATCCAGTTGCGCACCCCAAGGCTTCGGGCGTCCTGGTCTACGCCATCTCTCCAGCGCAAGCATGGTCTACCACGCAGCCGTCTACCATAGAATGTACCACAAAGAACTTTCCGAGCAGGTTCCTCTTCGCTCATTCGAGCTAGATAGATTACCAGCTCAAAAAATATCTTGAACTATAACAGAAACATCTGAATATTTTGAGCACCATCGCAATGTTTCTTTTCTTTCATTATATTACCGTTATTTTTAACTTCCCATAGGGAGTTATTGTAATCGGTCCGATTTGTCAAATTGGAATTTTTGACATTTCTCGACGTTTCAAGGTCCCTAGAGGCTATATCAATCATTTTTAGAGAGATGTCTGTGTGTGTGTGTACGTACGTTCGTACGTCCGTACGTTCTGGTAGCATTTTTCGTCGTCGATATTTCAAGAACGAGTAAAGATATCGACTTCAAATATTTTTTTTTAATAGATAATAACTTCGAAAGAGGCTGAAAGGGCGTTTATTAAAATTCAGAGAGTAGTTTTTTCACTATAACGGTTTAAGAAAAAAGTAAAAATTTTGTTTGTTTCAAATATCTCACGAAAAAATAATGCTATTGATTTCAAATAAAATTAAATGTACTCATTATAAGGTCATACAGATTTGGTATGAATTTGGAAAAAAATGAACATACCGTTATTTCTTAAATAAAAAAAAACTGAAAAAAAATTTCATAACCCAGATATTCTAAGAACGGAAAACAATTTGAAACCCAAAATAATTTTATTTTACGAAAAATAATGTGTTTGACAACTGGTGAAAATTTCAAAAAAAATCAGTTTACAGTTTTTTAACAAAAAATAAAAAAACTATATAAAATTCTATTGAAAATTGGTAAAAATTGTTTTTCGACTCAAACTTATCGAGAACTAGTAGTGAAATGTACTTCTAATTTAGTTTATTTTATACATAGTATAATTTTGTATAGTTCGTAAAATGTTGACAAATATTGAATTAATAGTTTTGTCTTTAAATAAAAAAAACTATTAAAAATTCTAGTGAAAACTAGTTAAAATTGTATTTCAAGTCGAATTTCTTGGGAATGAACACCGATAGTGCCTTCTAAAGTATGTTGTTTTATACATCGATACCTTCCCGTAAGAATGTATACTAAGCGACATTTCTAAAATTGTTCAGGAAACGAAAAAAACGAAGAAAGTTCTAGTTGAATCATAGTGTGCTAAGAGACAATATTGGTTAAACTAAGTGACATCTAACAAAATTTTTTGTTGCTCACGACAATGAGATCTTTATTAATGTCGCTTAGTATAATTTTTTTGGCGGATAATACAAATTTCAGGGGGCAACATTATTTTAATGAGAAAACTTGGCAGTTGATAAATTTTTTTATTTGTACTCTAGTTTCCTTTTCATGCATAATAGGTTGGCGAAACCCAGGCCAAAACGTGGCCCTTGACATAATACATAGTATATTTCCTCATCAAAAAGTCATTTTCGAAAAAAGTGTCGCTTAGTACATTCTTACGGGAAGGTATCGACATAATACAATTATTGACATATGGTTAAATTTTGACAAGTATCGAATTGACAGTTTTAACAAAAATATAAAAAAAATCTACTAAAAAGTGGTAATATTTGTTTTTCGACTAGAATATCTTGAGAACGAGCAATGATATTGACTTTGCCATTATTTAATTTTATACATAATACAATTTCTAACAAATGGTTTATATTTGACATATATCTAGTTTTAGAGCGGATATATTTTGTAACCTTCCATCAATAACCAAACCATATCTTTTATATTTGAATATTTCGTTTTTAATTTTTTTGTCAATTAAAATGTTTGGAACTGAAATAATAAAGTATATGTATAATATAATGCATAATTTTATAATTTTATTATCAACTTAGGTTTTAGAAGAATGTATGTACTGTACATACGTATATGAATAAGGTTGTTCAGTTGTACCCAAGTCCCACATATTAAAATTCCATTAATAGCTATGGTAAAATTGAAGAAAATGTCACAATATGTTTTTATCTAAATATAAAGTTTTCAAGACCACAAATGGGAAGTTATCAGTGTGGGTCACACCCAGCCTCTTTTTAGATTTAGATTTATTAAATTCAATTATCAACTGTACATGAAAGATTACTTTTATATTAAGTACAGGTTTATGGTGGTACATTTATAATGAGTTAATTAATTACATAATAGAAATTATTTAGAAACTAAATACATGAGGCACTCCACAAGGAGGAGTAATCTCACCTCTCCTCTGGCTCCTTGTTGTTAACAAAATTCTCACAAGATTTAGGAATCAGGGCATTAAAATAGTAGCATATGCGGACGACATAGTAATTTTGATATCGGGTAAATATCTTACCACCATCAAGGATATTATGGAATCTTCACTTAAAGAACTATCTTCTTGGGCAGGACAAAACGGTCTCGGGGTTAACCCTTCCAAAACCGAACTAGTCCTGTTTACGAAGAAAAGGAAATTGGAGGACTTTACTCCTCCAAAGCTCAACGACATTCCTCTGAAACTTTCCAACGAGGCTAAATATCTTGGAGTAATTCTTGATTCCAAGCTAACATGGAAACGGAACACAGAGGAAAGAATGAAAAGAGCACTATGCGCTCTCTACACATGCAAAAAAACCTTCGGTACACGGTGGGGCATGCGACCGCAGGTCATCCAGTGGATGTACACGGCGATAGTTCGTCCCATACTTACCTATGGGTCGATCGTGTGGTGGAAAGCTGTAGAAAAAAGTAGCTATCTCAAAAACCTGAATAAGGTACAGAGACTAGCCTGTTTAGGAATAACGGGGGCACAGGGTTCTACGCCACAGGCAGGCCTGGAAATTATTTTAAATCTTCCAGTCCTGGACGAGCACATAAGATGCACAGCAGCCAAAAGCGCGATTCGGCTTAAAGAAATTAACTTTTGGAAGCACAGCAGTTATGGTCATGGGTCTATACTGCAAAGGTATGACACAGTGGCAGGGCTTAATGTGACGACTGACTATACTTACCACCCAAAATAGATTTTAACAAACAATTCTCTACTACAATACCCGAAAGGTAGGGATGGGAATCCAACTCACTAATTAGTGAACAAGGTATTTCCTTCTACACCGATGGGTCAAAAATGGAAGAGGGAACAGGAGCTGGGGTGTTCTGTGAAGCTCTAAATATTAAAGAATCATTCAAACTCCCAGATGAGTGTAGTGTCTTTCAGGCTGAGATCTATGCTATTGAAAAGGCGGCAGAATTGGTACGCACGAAAGGATTGAACTCGTTGGAGATCACATTTTTCGTGGACAGCCAAGCTGCCATCAAAGCTTTAGCCAGTGAGACTATAAGATCCAAAACAGTAACAAAATGCCGAGACATGCTGAACAATATTTGCAACACCAACCTAGTCAACCTCTGCTGGGTTCCCGGACATAGTAATATAGAAGGGAATGAAATAGCAGATGAACTGGCAAGGAAAGGATCACTATCAAATAAAAACAGCAGTAGCCATTTAAATTTAGGACCAAAAATCCCGATTGGCGTGATTAAAAGGAAAATATAACTAATAACGAAAGAGCAAATCAATAACTCCTGGTCCTCTAGGGACGACAGCGTTATCTCTGTTTATGGCCTAGAATTAATGAAAAAGAAACTCGGTATATCTTATCGCTGAGTAAAAAGAACATCAGAATCCTGATAGGTGTACTAACGGGTCACTGCGCCATTGGCACAATGGCCGCTAGAATGGGTGCATTTGCACCCGATTTCTGTAGGAGCTGTCACGATGTCGAGGAGATTGAAACCAATTAAACACCTACTCTGTGACTGTCCGAACCTCCAAACAAATCGCCTTCGCTACTTCGGAAACAGGTTTGTTGGAGAACTATAGACGATCTAACGCAGGTCTCAATGGCAAATATGAGAAAATTCATTGTAAGCACAGGCTGGTTCGAAAATGAACCAGTCTACATAAGGCATTAGTTAGGAGCTTTTATTAATAGGGGATCACAATGAACCAATAGGCCCCCGTGTACGCAACAGCCCTTGGGCTGTGCACGCCCCTCCTAACCTAACCTAACCTAGAAACTAAATAGCTTTAAGAGGATTTTTCAATGATCGTTATAAAGGTAAGAAAGGACAGAAATTAGAAAATCTCTATGTTCAAATTTTCGTCTAATAGAAAGTGGAATATTATTCCACAGGGATATAGAATTAACGAAAAACTGTCTGCAGGAAGTCAAGCAAGTTAAAGTATGTGGTATTATTGTTAAATTACGTGTTGATCGGGAAAAAGTTATGTTTTCATATAAGTACTCAGGATTCTTCGTTAGAATAAGCTTGACGAGAAGGGTTAACGTAAGGAATTTCAAAAATACTTCAAGATTACAACCTAGTATACGGCTAGTATATGCAGAGACGTGGTCATACCTGATTAGGTTGAAAATAAATCGGGATGCAGCATTAAAAGCTACTCTGAGTTTCCGCTGAGACGCAGCATCCAAATTGGTAAATATTTCACATCCATAAGATATAGTTGGTACTATCAGAGCCTTAACTAACTTCATTTTGATTTGAGTTGGTAAATAACCCTTACTGATAGAGAGACTTCGTAAGGAGCGATAAATGTTTACGACAATATAGTCAATATGATCGTTCCAATTCATATTGCTGTTGAATATAATGCCAAGGTTTTTAATTTTGTTGACTATTTCTATAGGAGAGTTATTAATAATGATGGTCGGAAAATTATCGAATACTGGATCTTGTTTGAAAATAGGGATAACCTTAGATTTTGATGGGTTGATGAGAATTTTATTTTCTAGAGACCATGCAGCGATGGCGGCTAAGTCGATGTTTAATTTTCCGACGGCAGCTTCAACTTTGCTTTTTTGAAAACTTATGTATAATTGGACGTCATCGGCATATATATGATGTTTACAATGAGATAAAACTAATGGTAGGTCGTTAATAAACATGGAAAACAGCAAAGGTCCAAGCAATGACCCTTGCGGAACACCTTTACTGAGATTCACAAAAGATGACAGTTTACCATTGCATGATACGGCTTAGGAGCGATTGGACATTTAAGAGAAAATTAGTTTGTTTGTTGAGTTGGACATATTGAAAAATATAAACATATTAAAAATAAAAAATAAAAAAAGCTGTAATACAGGAGTGCTGGGGTCGGAATCCGGATTGTAGTGGCGTCAACATTTTACTTCGTTTCAGGTATATCTTGAATTGGTTGCATATAATAGATTCAAAGGCTTTTGATAAAAAAGGTAAAATGGCTATAGGCTATATTTATAAACATTGAAATAGGCAGTTGTATCCCGTAACACTCGCGCTACGGGAAAAGCCCATCAGTTTACCCTTAAGCCCAATTTCGGACATACTGTTATATTCAGAGATGATTTCTTTAGCTGTACTACACGAATGTGGAATGCTTTACCAGACTCTATATTTAACTCCCATTATGATATTTAGACATTCAAAACCTTTCTCCTTTTAAATCCTCTCCAACTTTCCTTAACTCGCACTGTGATCAAACATTTTAGTAGTAGTCAAAAATATTTAGCAATAATTGTAAATCGGGCGTTTAATATTTACTTAATATTTACAAAAAGTAACATCAGTTATTAGTTAGAGTTCATTTGACGAATTCATTGATGTATTAAACGCGAACGTAAATTCACCACGATTTCAGTCAAATTCCCGGGAGTAAAATATTGCGAATTCACTAATGGACATAAATAAAACCAGCTTCATAACCACTCTAGCTTTGATGAAAGTATCCATACTGTCCATTGAAACGATACAAATGTTAAAATAGCCCATGAAATATTATAAATTTAAGAATAATTTAGCACAAAAATTACAGTGAATATATCTTACTATAATTATATTTACTCTGGAATCAGAAATATTGCCTAAAATGTCTGTTAAGAAGGTGTGTGCGCGCATAAAAAGATGTTTAATAACATCTGTAGTAAAAATCGGCCTTTCACGACTATAAACCGGTAAATACTTTCGAAAAGTATCAACATTTTAAGAATGAATTCTTCTACAGTAAGATGGCCACAATGCAGTTTCTTTTTTTTGTATCAGATGCCTACCTACTGTAAACCTTAACGTCTTACTGTTAAAGTTTTAATATTATCGAAAACAATTCATGCAAACCTTATTAAGTGTTTTCCAATAAAGACCGGTTGATTTTGAGAGATGTCACGAGGTTCACGGGTAAATCAAGAAGAATTATTGCCGGATTTGGGACAATGCGAATCAAAACCAATAGATATCATTGGTCCGTTCACGGTTAACAGTTTTAAATAACTGGAGGAATTTCATTTCGATCAGCACTTTTTCGCACCTTAAACCTCTTAAAGCGTTTTCAACTTCATTTACACTTATATGGAAGCATCCATTTTTAATAAACTGCTTGTAAAGGAAGACGCTGAAGAGATGTGTAATTAGATTTAAAAAAGACTAAAAAAAAAGACTGAAAAAGCACTACAAATAAGTAGATGGAATATCAGAGTACCTATGTGTCACCTAAAAATTGCATGGCTTTAATTTATTTATTCCATTAATTTTCCTTTTATTATTTAGAAAAAGACCAGAAACATATGGTTTTTGTTTTCAGAATTAGAATTATTATATTTAATATATGTACAACTAGGTGCTTAAATCTCTGGAACTCAGGAACTGCTACGATTTACGTGAAGGATCACGTCGGGGTCAACAATTGGGAAAACCATATGAAAAGGTATTGATAGTTATGTTCATAGGGAATAAGGTGTTCTAGATTTTGATAGGGTGTTATAAATTTATTAAACTGCTTAAACAATATATTTTTTTAAAAACATCAATTCTTATGATATTTTGTTGGACTTCAAAAAAATTCTGTATAGAATCTTCAATTTTTTGTATGGCTTGCATTGTCTTTTTTTTAATTCATATGCATCCATTATTTATATTTTCTGTTTTTGAAATATTTGTTAAAAGAAAACAGTTAAAATATAAAAATGATATAATTAAAATTAAAAAAATTGGAATTTTGGTATCTATCTATCTACATACTTATGTATCTATGAAAATATCATTTCCTTGAAATCACCTTTGAATTCTTTTACAATATCAATGATATTCAGCTTCAAATTGTCAAAGTAATAGGAGAAATAAGGACCATGGCTATCAAGAATGTAACCATCAGGATCAACTATAAGAACAGGATTTATCAAGTGACGTCCTTTATGAAATCGAATATGATTTTCGAAGAGCTTGAAAGTTGTAATATTTTTGTGGATGAAGCTGAATGTTACATTAATTCAGGCAATTACTCGAAGAACTTCAGGTTTTTAATTATGTCTCTCGACATAAGTTTCTTTATCTTTTGCATCAAATCCAATATTAGCTAGAACGAAACGTTGCATCACGGACTGTTTAACAGTATTGAAACCTAAGCTTGTTTGCTGCCGACTTGAATGTTGGAACATGACATATACAAATTCATTAGAAAGTCCCTGACGCATTATGCACAAAAACAAAAGTCCCTTCTGCTAATGTAATGAGTTCATCTTCATTAAGACTATTTTCGTCAAAATGTTTCGACACACTTCTTGCTACATTCCGAAGTTTTTGTAACAACATTTTGAGATGTGATCCATTAATGACATATTTTCTATTCGTAGAGCCTAGTCCAAGGCATAAAGGAGGTAATATAAAACCTTTATCATCCAAAATTGAATTAAATTTTATTTTCCCTATTTTTTTTATGTATATATTTTTTGACAAAAAAAAATTAGATTGTTTTTGGTAAATAAAGGTACTATATCCCTTATATCTCAGTAAAGCTGGTGTTGCTTTTAAGTCCAACGTTTTATTTTTGTTTGAAGTCTATATAAACACTCACGTACTCGAATGCAATGTTGTGTCAAAATTGTAAAGCAATCGGTTAAGAACTTTCTGAGATAAGCGGTTAGGAACAAACATACATTTACATTTTTATTTATATACATATGTATATATAGGCTGAACGTAATGGAGTACTGCAGATGGAACTGGAGCTTAATAACTGTAAAAAGTGTCGTAGGTGATTTTTTTTTCGTGAACACAATGGTGCTGTATATATTTTTAACATTTGTGTCAACTGATTGGAATTTTTTTCAAATTTCTTGAACAAAGTCATTATGAGCAAGCCTGGTAACTATAGTTAGATTTTAGAAAAGTGCTGCATGTAAAAATTAAAAAATGGTCAACTCTTGAAGCTGCGTTGCGTTGTGTTCGTGATACTAAAATTGTGCGTATTCAATATTTTGATACAATTCCAATTAATTAATTAAATAATAACCTCTTATACTTATCTGTAAGTTTTGTGACATCTTGCAGAATAGATTACCTGAAAGTTGTTTAAATTTTTAAATCCTAACTTCTAAATCCTGTTAACATGTCTGACATTTCAATTTCCTTCAAATGACACAAAAATTTCAAAACAACGACAAAAATAAAAGTATCAACAAAAAAAGGGCCTCATGTACCATCGTTCTAAAACAATTATGTAATCATTAACCATCACACCCTCTGCCGCATCTAGTAGAAGTAGACGCTTTCGTTTATCTAAAACAATTTTCATACTTTATATCATGAAACGGTCCCTGGAGGCGTCTGCACAATCACTACACCTCAACTACCACAAATTGTCCTCATGCAAATTTCATGTGTTTTACATGTTTCTTTAAAACACGAAGGAAGTATAAAAAAAATATACATACATACATATAATGAAAACACTTCCACCGGCACTCATATCAAGGACCACCACCATCATCCGGGAGCGATGGCGTCCAGTTGAAGGAGTCCCTACGTTACGTACAACACGATGAATTACTACAGTACCAGTGTCCATTTGGTGTTAGGCTGGCCATCGGCCATCAGGAAAGCTCCCATATCCAAGGTAAAAATAAATTTTCAACGTTAGCTAAAAATAAAACACAAAAAGTTACCCCGACCGGCGACGGCCGCTCCACCATCACTAGTGGGGCTGCTCGTTTATCCTTTCATATCAGTTTGGGGGATCAATTTAGCATCCACGTCCAGCTTCAGGTCCGGGATAAACTCGTATATATGAAAATCTCACAAAGTTTTCTGCCGAATTTAATCCAATAATAAATGGAATATTTCTGACCTCGGGCATTAAATTAAATGTTATCAGGCGAGTGCAGAAAATTATCAAACCATTTGAGGAATGGACTCCAGCAGAACGATGCCGATGCTGGCCTCGCCATTAAGGCATTCCAAATCCGAATAACGGTGTGAAACGAGGGTTGTTTGAGTGAGAAATCTACTTAAAAATGTTATGTGATACACATTCTATAATATTTTAATTGCGAGAATGAGAAGCAAGGCAATTAAAAGTCAAAGTAATTGGATAACTGGAAATAAGTTTCCATGAAAGCCTTTTTTCGTCACTAAATAAATCCCACAAAAAATGCTCCATTTAAACTCATAATAATAAAATTGATAATAATCGGTATGGGCACAAGCACCTGATAGCAATCATCTGCTTAAATTGTATAAAGATATGTGTAATATTCTTTTGGCAGGTGAAAATAAAAACCAAATAGTGTAATTATTTACAAGAAGTATTCCTTTCTGATACTTGTATAGTCAGTTTGTAAAGTCAGTTTAAGTATCCGCCATACTAATCATGAGGGTGTGAATGTGTGTTTCTGTAGAAGTTTGCTTTTCAATCACTTTAAAACTACTCGATGGATTCTAGATACATGATGATATATTTATCTGTGATCAAGCGTATAACTGCTAGTTTTGTTGAATCATCTTAAGCTAGGAAATTTATGAAATCAGAGGTACTAATTTGTTTCCTGATTTGATGTTGTAATCACTTTTTATGATTCCACAAAATACTTCCGAACCTTTTCCGCTTTGTGCGTAAGATAAGTTCAGATAATTCGTTAGATCCGACAAATTAACAAAATAATTTCTGCAATATTTCGAGTTTTCTTTTCAATTGAGCATTGTTTAACATTCAAACCTTTGAACCATCAAAGTATGTAGCTAAAAGTGCCAATTTTCTACAATTATTCCCCACAGTAGTAAAAATAAAAAGAAGCTTATCAGTTATCCTTTTCTCATCCTTACTCAAAGAAATATGGCTGTAAAATGTTTAAACCACTAAACTACCCCAATTTATCGACAATGTTGTGTTATTACCCCTAACAATGTTATTATGTCAGCAAACGAATCTACTGTGATATTTATTATCAACTCACTTTAAGCTAAGGTGGAAAAAGGTTTCCAAGTAACACACGAAGAAAACGGCAGAATGATTAATGATGTGTGATATCCGACGGTGCGTGCTCGAGATGGTACACCGCCGCCGCCGCCACATAACCTTCCGCATGAACAACAACCGCCTTTCTGTTCTACATATGGGTTTTTAAGTAACATTAGTGTCAGAAATAATTTATATACTAAAGTAGAGTTTCGTTATCCTTATAGATTTGATATACTACTCGTAGAAGTGTTTCATAATAATTCCACCCTTCGCTTAGGCAAACGTTGCTGAAAGTTTTCTTTAGGTAAATTTGAATTTTTGTAAGCAAATGACAAAATATGATGGCAGTGATGATGCCTAGAGTAGTCCCAATAGATTTAGGAACTCTTCAAAGTGTTGAAAAAAAAAACGTGATACATTTGCTTAGAAAAAAAGAAAACATTCAATTTAGCATCAGTTTGTTGAAATTATTATACCATATTGTAGGTATACATTTAAAAATTAAATTAAAACAAAAATAAAATAATATTAAGAAGAAAAATATTTATGTCAATAGTTGTAAACTATCTTATTGTACACTTGAATAGAATAAATTAACAATTTCCAAGTCTATCTTCCAAAGTATCATTTCTCTCCGCCTGGAGAAAATGCTTTTAAGACCTACATACGAAAATTGCAGAGAAAAAAAAAATAAGATTTTAGAAATTATGCTGGATCTAACAGCGCTCTTTTTTACAGAAGAGCTCCATAGAATTTCAAACATTGATAAGGTTCCGGCAAGTATCTGGAAAATATGTGTTTATCGTGCAATAATTCAAAGTTACGAGTATTATCTAAAGGTAATGAAAGAAAAAATTTACTTTCTTTGGTGATCAATTTATTTTAAAATTATTTATTTAAAAATTATTATTTATTTAACTGTTTATTATTAATATTTTGTTATTTTTAATTATTTATCTATTTATTTATTTAGGTATTTAATTATTTGTCTTTGATATTTATTAGATATTATTTATTTTTTTATTTAAATAATAAATTTTCAATTGCGGTCACCATTAACGCATGTATAAGTTTCCATATGCAAACAAACAATAGTTGTTACTTGCGCATAAAAGTAACGTTATGATTGATTTATTCAAAGAAAACGGTTTTCTTAAGCTGTGTAAGTTTTGGCGTCATCTTGTTGGAACCACTATTCGGAAGGTTTTCTACTTTTGGACTTAAAATAATTGAATTATAGCTTGGTATTGAATGCTTCTTGTTTGTCCTTTTATTCTTCTTCCTGTTCTGCAATTTTGTTTATTCCGTAATCATTGATTGTGAATAAACTTGTTGATCTCTCGGAACATTTCTAAGAAATTCTTGTGGATTTTTTTTTTGTTTATAATTTGTGACATAGACCTTCGACTCACGCAATGGTTACATCCCCAGACCCCAGCACACAAAGAGTCCACAGTGGATCAACTCTGTATACATTTAAACGTGACAAATTTGAAACTTCCTTAATATCTGTTTCACTATCAAATTTAGATAAAAAATAAACTCACTTAATTTTTGCATAGGAAAACTAGCTTAACTGTCTATATTTGCTCGTATAGTTTATAATAGGTAAACAAAGCTCTATTGAAATTTTTCGAAGTTTTCAAAGCAAAACAGACGCATAAAATGCGGTAAACATTTTTAGAAAAGGGATAAATACTTTCCATCAAGTTATTAATAACGGGTGGCGCACCAATTGTGCTACAAAAATAAAACGTAATAACTTTTTTTCTGTGTGAGTAATCGGCTTATTTTTTTTTTTATTTTGTAGGTTACTATTTAGATTTATAAAAATGGATGCTTGGGATACGGAGAAAAGAATTTGGATAGTGCAACGGTACCATGCTTTGAAGTCCGTCATTTCCGTCCAAAGGGAATTTAGGCGGGAGTTTGGCGGTAATCCCCCGAGTAGATGGACCATTATGAGGTTTGTAAACATGTTTGCCGAATCTGGAAGCATCGCACGAAGGCCGTACTATCGAGATGCCAATGTTCGGGTTCAGGATACAATCGCAGCAGTAGCATCTGCAATATAGGCCAATCCGAGCGTTTCGACCCGAAACTTATCGGGGCAAATTGGAATTAGTAGACGGTCATTACAACGGATACTTCATGACGATTTAAACTTGTTTCCGTACAAAGTCCAAATTACTAGCAAGTTAAACCCTCAGGATTTGCCTGTTCGCCTGGAATTTTGCCAAAAAATGATATCAATGGCCGAAGAAGACAACACATTGATCAATTGTTTGTTCATGTCTGATGAGGCCCATTTTGATCTTAACGGCAATGTAAACAAGCAAAATTGCCGTATATGGAATGAGTCTAATCCAGAAATGCTCCATGAGACGGAACTGCACCCAGAACGAGTCACTGTGTGGTGCGCAGTTTCATCAAGGTGTATTGTCGGGCCGTACTTCTTTGAAGAAAACGGTGTAACCGTTACTGTCAATGGGGACCGTTATTTAAAGATGTTGAAGGAGTTTTTTTACCCAGAACTGCGCCGAAGACGTATACCATTCAACAGCGTTTGGTTTCAGCAAGATGGAGCAACTGCACATATAGCCAGACCAGTTATGGCGGAGCTAAACAAAAAATTCGCAAACAAATTAATTTCTAGGAACTCCACTCTTCGCTGGCCCCCAAGGTCACCTGACCTGACTGCACCAGACTTCTTTTTATGGGGTTATGTCAAGCAAGAGGTGTATAAAACGAAGCCCAGGAATTTAACTGAACTAAAGCAGTCCATAACGACAATAATTGAGGCGATCCCAACTTCAACTCTTCAGGCCGCAATGAATATTTTTTTGACCAGGTGCCGCATATGCGTGGGACAGCGTGGAGGTCCTTTGCGGTCAATAATCTTTAAAAACAACTAACTATTTAAAATAAAATTTAATTTTCTAACCAATAAAAAAAAAAAATGAAATACATTGATTAAAAAAAAAGTTATTTGAATTTCTTATTGTATAGCACAATTGGTGCGCCACCCTGTAAATTCTTAAAATTAGAGTATATTACGGGTAGCAGAAGGTCTAAACTCAGTGACTAAGAACTCTCAACCATTTTTGTGAGCGTGTTTAGCACTGTATGTATCTACTGGGCCTACATATGTAAGTGACGCTGATTCTTGATATTTTTCGAGTATTCGATTAGCGAAAACGTTTCCAGTCTTTATTTCGAGTTTCTTGGATTTTGTCTGATAATTGACTTATTGGCATTATAAACTATTTGCACAAGCCTCAAAAAATGTTTTGGTCTTAGTGGTTGGTTATGTTTTCAACTGAATTACTTTCAGTTTCGTATACATTATGTTTTTTTTTTTTTTATAATTCATTTTTATTTAATTCAATCTTATAACTATCTTAAAGCTAGACAAAAATTCATAAAACTAGCCTACTTATCAATAACTTACAATTAACTTACTGGCCCCATGCGGGCACTCTAATTTAAACTATATACTTATAACTAATGCCTTTCGGCCTAAGTACTATGTTTTATTCATTTTTTGTTTTTATAATGTTTTTATTAGAAAATTTGAAAAAAAAACTAATTATCATGACCTTTTTTTTATATTTTTCCTTACATACTACTTAAAATTAGGTCCTTAAAATAAAACTTAAAACTAATTAAAACTACCTACTCTACCTAAAATCTACTTAAGACTAGAACAACCACAGCAGCTAATCTATGTTTATGTTTTTATCCTTATCCCTTTTTTTTTTATTTTTTTTTTTTCATTATTTTTTTTTTTTTTATTTTATTCCATATTTTTTGTTGTGATGCCACTGTGCCTATTCTACTTAAAACTAAACCTGAGACTAAAAACAGGTATGCAAGCCGGCCACGGCTCTAACACCCCACCCCGTCTAACCATTATCGAATGTTGATTGAAGCCACCAAAACTGGTTCTCCTGCTTCACCCTATCAGTTTTGTCCCGTTCGGACACAGCCCTACTGAACCGAAGGAGTCGTATACATATGTATGTACTCGTATAAACCTTAATTTTTTAAAGAGTTCAAGTTCATCGATTTTTTACTTTAAAAGAAACTCATCCTTGCGTTTTCCAGCTGACTTATACTTTAAACCATCGATGGCTAACCGAAGCACGTTAAAAACATAATTTAGTCATGAGAACCGAAGATCGTCGCACTCCATTTGTGCCTGCCACGAATCAATTTCACAACAGCTGACCAAAAAAACATAAATTTTATTGAAAGCAACTTCTAAGTATTTAGATTTTCTAAAATATTGAGTACAAAATGTTTGCTTGTACTTTCACACATTTTTACTTGCGTTATAGGTACTTAGGGCAAGTTCTGTTTTTGGAAAAAAAAATCGAACTCGAGATTTTGATCAAAGTTGACATTACGATGATAGCGAAGACGAAAAAAGTGTGTCCGGCAATTTCGTATGTCTGTCTGTATGTCTGTAGCTCGAACTACAGCCTAAACTACTGGAGGTATTTTCTTCAAACTCGGTACTTAAGGGTCTTCGGTGATGTTTGGATTTTCGAATTTCTCACCAACGGCTCTAAAGGTTTTTACCAAAATTTTTATGCGTGAGCTGCTTTGCATTTGAAAAAATATAAACTAAAAATTTTTTCAAAAAAATAGTTTTTGGATTTTAAAAAAAATAATACAATTTTTTCTTTTTGAAAATTTAATATCCTGAAAACCGATACACGATTAAATTTTTAAATTACGTTTTAAAATGTATTTTATTAAATACTAACAATTTGAATATCAATTTTTTTATAAGAATTTCAAGGAAAATTTAGTATACAAAAAAACATGTTTCAGTGTGTCTGTATGTCTGTACCTCTCCCTACAGCCTAAACCACTATAGTATAGACCTATGTTCTTCAATCCCGGTAGTTAAGAGTTTTCGGTGATTCCCTAGAGGAGAAATTGATTTTTTTTTAGCTCTAAAACTAACGGTATCTACTTGTTTCTCTCGAAAACGGCTTTAACGATTATGATAAAAAAATTAAGTGTGATTTTATGGATATGGACTACATTTTGGTAAAAAAAAAAATTTGAAGGCAAAATGTTGGTAATGGTATCTGTCATAGAACCGTTTTTTTGATTTTCGACTTTCTCATTAACGGCTCTAACGATTTTAACAAAAAAATTTCACCGGGAGCCCCCTTAAGTTTAAAATAATATTGTATATATACAAAATATTCCAAAAAAAATTTTTTTTTTGTTTTTTGAAAAAAAAATCCAATTTATTTTTTGAAAAATCAATATCTTGAAAAGGTGTGAACGATTATTTTTTGAAATTATTTCCTAAAATATATATTACTAAGCACTTAAAATTGACATCCCAAATTTAGTTCTAAAAAAATTTAAGGAAATTTGTTATACATATAAAAAATTACTTTAATGAAACGATTTTAAAACTTTGTTTGCATAAATTCATATTTTTCCGGAAATCAGACGGAAATTCCATACATTTGAACATGTTTATGTCATTAAATGCATGTTTTATATTCATAAAATGTATTTATAATTCCAAAGTACTTTTACATAAGAGCAAGTTCGTGTGATCAAGTCGTGCATTTTATTTCCTTTTTATTTAACAACTAACATGAACACAATTTTTGACACAATTATTGGAGCATTAGTGATCTTTGTGTCCGACTAATCGACTGCTGACTTTCAAAATATGATTGAACAGTTTTTGATCTTTTTTCTGTGCTGAGTTTTTTTTAAGCTAATTCTGAAAAAAATAAAATGCACGACAGGGTCGCACGAATTTGCTCTTATGAAATAGACTAAGAATTTTAAAAACGAATGTTATTAGAGAAAACTATTCATAAACATAAAATTCATTTTTTAAACTCTTTTAAATGTAAAATAAATCACAGAATGCCATGTGATTTCTCAGGCAAATATGAATTTATGCAAGAACAAAAATTATGAGTCGTTGTAGTGGTTTCTTAAAAAAATAAACTTTTATGTACAAAACTTTTAAAACAGTTTTGTATGTTTATTAACGATTTGCCCTCTGTTTCTAAAAATGTTTGTTTTCATTTGTATGCAGATGATATTCAAATCTATCTTTCTCGAAAATCCGGTCTCATAGAAGATTTAATTTTTCGCATCAATGAGGATCTCGGTAGTATTGGAAAATGGGCTGATATTAATAGCCTCACCCTTAATCCTGAGAAAACACAAGCTTTAATGATTTCAGCGAAGGCGCTTTGTAATGAAGACCTTCCCTTGATTACTTTAAATAAAAAAAACAATATCATATGCGAACTCTGTGACAAGTCTTGGTTTCAAAGTAACTATAATGACTTGTCCTGTAGAGAGCATACAAATTCTGTCGTTGGGCGAATATATGGAACTCTAAGGAAACTATGGATTTCAAATAATTTTACTCCCAAAGAAACGAGGCTTCATTTGATGAGAACTTTGTTAGTTCCAATAATATCTTTCTCTGAAGTTGTATATCCTAAGCTTGATTCTTTGTCTGAACATAAACTCCGAGTGGCGTTTAACGATATGACAAGATATGTTCACGGGCTTCGAAGATATGATCATGTTTCTCCCTATAACTCAAGTATTCTGAATTGTACTCTCCTTGAATATACAAATTATCGGAATTGTATCTTTTTGCATAAAATAATTCAAACAAAAACAACAGAACAGTAAACATTGTAATTCCCACCTTTAAGTACTCGTATCTTAATTCATCACGACTATTCTTTGCAAATAGCATTCGCCTCTGGAACTCCTTGCCATTCGACATTAAAAACAAATTAGAGAGATAACAAATTTTAAACGTGCAGTATTTAATTTAGTAACCGTTTGTAAAATATATAGATATTTTGGTAGGTAATAGAGAAAACATTTAAATTTCGGAAAAGTATGTAGTTGTTATTAATCTAAAAATCTATACATGCTTTTTATTTAATTTTAGGATCAACTTGAATTGTCCTTAAGTATCTAAGTATTCTATATAACATAATTTTTTTTTTAATCTCTTATATAGGTATAACCAACATGTAAAATACTTTAAAAGACTATGTCTTAGTGTATTGTACCAATAAACTTAAATTGAATTGAATTGAACAGTTTTAAGGAAAAAACATGGAACGCCAACTAATGTTTTTTATTGTACGACTAAAAACTAAATTTCCAAAATATTGACACGTTTTTGAGATATCGAACTTTCAAAAAAAGAATGATTTTTTTTTTTTTCAAAAATTCAAAAATATTTTTTTTTAAGTTTTGAAATGCAATGTTTTTGAAACTTTTTGGAAGCTTCTTCATAAAAAATCTCATAAAAATCCGTTATGCTATTATACAATTTGCTATACAAGACTTTTAAGTGTTCAACATGCAACCCGGTTGTGTTTATCTTCGAGAAAACAAAAATGATCATCACTTTTTGCGATAATTAGAGGTCATTATCATACAACAAAACAAATATCCTACATCACTCCACAATTGAAAAATGTTGAATAAATACTAGTACCATAAATTTGAAAAATATAAGAAATAAATGTTTGCCTTAAAATTATTTTTGTTGATTTTTTTTTTGAACATTTTCTTCTTTTTTTGTACCTACCGTCAAATACAGAGATTCGTTTTTAATTGCACAACACGATTATAGAATTATTTATCCGGCACAGATTTCCCTTGCCATTTGAAAATATTTAAGACCAATGTTCACCGACACCTCCTGTCTCTCCCCCCTAATTTCCACATCGCTCGTGCTATGTTTATGTTCAACATTATAAGGGTCTCACAATAAACCTTTGAGCGCGTGTGAATTAAAAAAAATGAAAACTAGGATTTGATTTTTTTTGGCACATCTAAAGAACTAAAAGCATGGTAAAGAGCTTCAACAAAAACCACATTTTAATTCGAATATAGTGTCCTCAGTAGCTTTTTCTTAAAGGGCCTTTTCTAAGTATCAAAATTACAAACTTTAGGAAACATTCTGAATTTTTAATAAACTTCAAGTTTAATCCTTAAAACTCTATATAGCTACTCGTATAAATATACGTTCATTATCCTTGAAGTGAAATTTTTGTTAAGAAACCAATCGGACACTGTTTTTCAGTGTTAAACCTCAATCAAAAGATTATAGTCTTCGCACTTAAAAAGTACTCTTCTGCATGTGGCCTTATCTCCGTCCTTTAATCAAACTCCTTGTACCTGATCAACCATTTTCCTCCAGAGCTTTTAAAGAACCCGTATATACCATCATGAACATGGTATTTCAATTTTCATCTTAAGTCAATTACTACGAAGAAATCCTCATGCCATACTCTGTGGCAGCGGAAGCGTTGTCGTCGTTCGGGAGGGGTAACATATTAATATTGAATTCGTCTTTCATAGTTGCTGCCTCTGGCCTTATAACTTATGCAAGAAGTTTTTAATTGAAAAATGTTCGAAGGGGGTTAATGGATGTGGCACTCTAAATTTGAAGCGGGTTCTTATTTTATTCGGTTATCTAAGAGTAAAGTACTGTGAGAACCTCAGCCAAACGTTCCATTATTATTTTCGCAATCATAAGAAGCGCGAATAATCTTCTTCGATAAAATGTGTTTAATCCTCTCACGAGCAATCTGCGTTGGAATGAAGAGTCGAATACTCGAACGGTTAGAATAGGAAAGTGTGATTTGGAGAAGAATAGTCGCAGACCGTTGTGAATCAATTTGCAAAGTGTCACTGTCACTGCCTGCCATAACTATTTGTCCTTTACAATATGCTACTAGCTATGCAAGTAAAACAGCAATAGATGCACGTATTGCCGTGGTGAATGTATTTTTTTAGGAATTTTACTAGAAAAATATTTATTTCTTGTACATACAAAGTGTTTGTAATCGGTTATGATTCAAATAAAAGAAAATATTTTAAACATATATTTTATAATAATAACTTAATTAAATTAATAGAAATTTAAATGTATGCTACGAGTTCCGGAGTGTTCCCCAGCATTGACCTTTACGGTATGTTTCCACCAATTAATCATCTTAGTTTAGACTGAACAAATCTGTGAAGTGCTTCATTTGTTACTATGAAATGAAAGTGAGACAGAATGCCAAACGAAGCAAAAAAAAACAATTGTTTAGTGAATGCATTCAGCTTACGATTTCATTTTATATGGTCAATCTTCGATATTTGTACAAGATTAAGGTAAAATCTTTTTAAATTTCAGTTTAGTGGTTCGTGAAAGCGTAGCATTAGTTTGTATGTTATCGATGTGTTGTTGTAACAAAATTGTGTGTAGTTGTCTAGTTAATGCTTTTTTTCTGCTCGAGCTCTATTTGCCCGTGAGCCGTGACACACATCTAGTATAGGAGACATCATTTAATGAATACTATAGTACTCTCAATACCATGCTAGGTGACACGCTATAGAACGTAGTATAGTTTGAGAGCTTATTTTTTTTTTTTTTATAATTCACTCGCGCTCAAGGGTATGTTACGAGACCCTTATAATGTTTTAAACACAGCACCGGCGAGGGAGAAATTAGGAGGGGAGAGAAAGGAGGTGTCGATGAACATTGGTTTTGAATGTTTGCAAATTGAAATGGCAAGGGAAAACTGTGCCGGGCAAGTTATTCCATAATCGTGTTGTGCGACTAAAAAATGAATCTCTATATTTGACGGTACGACCAAAGTTAGGCTCAAGGGTGAACTGATGAGCATTCCTAGCGAAGCGGGTATCACGGGTGAATTGATAAAGGGGAGGAATGCAACTGGCTACTTCGAGTGAGCATTGCTTGTGAAAGAAGCGATAAAACAGTAAAATACATGAAACATTCCGACGGTGTTCAAGAGATGGGAATGAATCAATGATAGCTCTGTTTCCAATCAGTTTTAACGCTCTGTTTTGAATTCTATCCAATAAATGGAGAGAAGATTGAGCAGCGCCTGCCCAAAGGTGTGAGTTATACTCGAGTTTTGGACGTATATACGCCTTATAAATGGTAGCCAGATCAGAAGGGGTAAAAAATTTCTTACATCGATATAGAAATCCTAAGCATTTAGCAGCATTCTTGGCGGTCTCGAGTATGTGATCATTCCAACGAAGATCGTCGTTAACACACATACCGAGTACTGAGAGCTTTTCGGTTTCTTCGATGCAAGTTCCATTTAAGGACAATGGCATAGGGGGTATATTTTGCTTCAACGACAATAGACAGCATTGAGTTTTCGTAGCATTAAACTCCACACGGTTTTTTGTACCCCATTTTACAATGCTGTAAAGATCGGAGTTTAATGAACCTATCATACGGTACCGTTGCAAATTCACTTCCGAAGGAGATGGACGTGAATTTGGGAACAAGTATGAAAAGCTTTAAGTGGAGTCGTCGGCAAAACAATGAAGTGGATTAGAAGTTTCAGACAAGAGATCATTTATAAAAATGAGGAAGGGAGTCGGAGACAAAACGGAGCCTTGGGGAACACCGGCATTTATTTTGTGAAGATCAGACTTAAAACCATCCAATACAACATGTATTGAACGATCTAGAAGGTAATTTCTAATCCAAAGAATAAGGGTTTCGTTGATGCCAAACGCACGCATTTTCTATAAGAGCCTGGTGCCAAACTCTATCAAATGCCTTAGAAATATCAAGCGCAATAATCTTACTTTCTCCAAAACAGTGTAAAGATCTATTCCACTCTTCGGTGAGATCAGGACCGGCCCGAGCTAAATTAGAGCCCTGCGCAAGCTTTTCCAGTGGCGCCTCTCATTTGGATTGGATTGGCGGAAAAAGTCATTTCCTCATTACCCAAGGGGTACCCTTTGCAATGCGTTTTTTTAACGAGGGATCCCCAAGTGGCCTATTCCCAGATAATACTTATACTTATCTAATAAAAATAAATATGATTTTTATTGAAAACTAAGAAATCAAAAATATATCACAAAAATTTAGGAACTGAAAAAAGTATTTTTTGAAGTAAAAAATATTTAAAAACTAATTCAAAAACATAACAACATACAAATAAATAATGAACTCATTAATTGTTGCTCATGTAGGAAATAATAATAAGATTATTATTTTAATAAAAATAAATAGAACCGGCTATATTAACTTTTCTGGCTTCTGTTTTAGCAAACTCAGCTACCAGATCATCATAATATAATGACTTGACAAGCTCTTTCTCTATAGCCATGATTGACTAGTCAACTTATCTTTCCTGAGTCTTTGGGGTCCTGAAGTAGTTTTTTATTAATTTTAGTTTCAAAAAACTGTTATTTGGGGAAACTGTGATGGTATTTATAGATTTAGAGCTATGGCTTCAGCTGATTGCACGTTAGTGAATTGTTCTTCTGATCGCATTTCCACGAAAGAGTTTTTAGTAGCATATTTAGTAGATAAATTAGCAGACGGAGTTTGTAAATACTTACTAGTTATATTGTCGCAAAATTTTAAACAGCCTATTATTAAGGTATTAGTATGATACTACTTAACAATTTGCTAACTTTATAGTAGTTTACTAACTCATTCTTAATTTTAAACATTTTCTCACTAATATCGTACTAAAAGAATTTCCTTTGCTTCTGAACACATCTAAAACAACGACATTTCGTTTAAAAAATAAATTCACGAACCTTTTTTGATGTCTGCAAATGTCAAAGTGTCATATGAAGCTAGCGCGATACTAAAAAAATAAAGTAGGTATTCGATGATTTTAACTTTAATAAAAGGGTAGAGAAGTATGATGCTATATTCGATTAAAATTATTGTTTTAACCTAGTATCATACTAAAACAGCTTTAGCATCGTACTAATTCAATTAAAATTTTGCGCCATTATTTTTTTCTAAAATATTAAACTAGATTAATATGCAACATATAAACTTTAAACTAAAATTTTACTTTCTAAGTACAGCATGTTTCTATTCTCAACGTTTCCAGCCTCAGATATTTCAATAAGAGCTTCATATTATAGCTTCTAAGATTTTGAATGGTTTTAAAGCATTTAGTCTACTCCCATCTGGTTTCAGAAAGGGGTTTTAAGGTCAAACCAGCGAAATTTTTTGTATATATGTATGTCCCAACGCATTGTTGAACCTGATACAAAGTTTTATATGCATTGAGCAATGTCAAAAAACTTAACAGCTTCCAATGAACAGCAAGCTGAAGCATTAAAAACCAACAACAACCAAAAGGAATGCAAGCAGCCTGAACAAAATAAGCTCTTGGTTCAAAACACTTAATTTTGTTTTGAACACCAGCCTCTTTTCCTTTCATGTTTGAACCATTATCATAACCTTATACATACTCGTATACACTACTGGAATAGTAGCGTAGCAAGTTTTATTGTAAATATAGATTCCCTATCCTTTCTATTGTTTTTTTTTACCATAATACATAGACAAATAACTCCCTATGGGAAGTTAATAAAGTATTTAGACCAGTCAAAAAATCCCTTTTTAAATGTAAACAATAACTGGCAAGAACAAAAAAATAGAGAAAAGGAGAAATTGAATAAAACAGATTCACTCATTAACGACAAACCTCAACATTAATCATCGCATCATCATCACTCAAGTATTTCCATATTTCAACCCTTTGTCTCATTCTCGACACACGACACGACAGTGATAAAATTTCACTCATAAACAGAGGCCAGTGCCAAACTAAAACATAGTACAAGAAACACTCAACCGGAAGAGTTTAAATTCCTAGACGCAACTTTTAATTCTGCGCACTGAGTATGAATTTTATACCTCAGAATTTCTGTTTGAGTAACATTGCTGACTTCGATTTCATTTGTAGAAGAATTGGCATCGTGCTCATGTTATCAACTTGCAAACTGGTAACTGTCTGTATTTGCTGTTGAAATTCTGTTTTATGTTACACTGCATAGGGGAGGGATAACTAAATAAAATAAATGCCTTCACTCATACACACGATGGTGAGTGTGAAGAATAACGTAACAGCAGATTGATAAAAAGAAAAATAGCAAATAGGTAGATCTCTGAAGTAGTGGCTTTTTTAACGCTTGCCCAAGGCGCCTTTTGAGTTCAGCGCCCTGCGCATTTGCACAGCTTGCACGTATAGCTTGTCCGGCCCTGGGTGAGATATGCCAACAGATCACCAGTGGACCGATTGCTGCGAAAGCCGTATTGCCGGTCATTAAGAAGCTTTCGATCTTCGAGATATTTCTTGAGCTAATGATTTATCAGCGATTCCATGACCTTGGAAAGAAGGGACGTAAGTGCGATTGGTCGATAGGACGAGGGGGAGGAAGGGTCACCTTTTTTAGGAACAGGCTGGACAAATGCTGTTTTCCATCTTCTAGCGAAGATTCCAGAACAGTAGGAGCGATGGAAAAGCTTACGCAATGGTTTTGCCATCGATGAAGAACACCTCTTCAGAAGAATGGGGGGTATACCATCAGGACCAGCGGATTTGTTTATATCAAGATCTCGAAGGGCTCTTGCAACTGTACGAGTGCGGAAATATACCTGTCCCATTGAATGATTTACGTTCTCAAGTACAGGAGGGGCAATGTTGCTTACAGGCAACGTGGAGCTTGCAGCAAAATGAGCTGCAAGTACATTTGCCTTCTCTAAAGAGCTAGTTATCGGTTTGTCTTTGTAGATGAGCGTTGGAACCGAAGATGAAGTTGAATTTTTTATGTTTTTGACAAATGACCAGAAATTTCTACTGCCTTTGGGACATTGCAGGATTTTTTGCCTTAATTTCTGTTTATGTAAGAATTTGGTTCTCTTTATAACAGCTTTGCATTGGTTTCTGATTTGTTTAAACTTTTTCCGATTTTCCTCAGTTGGGTTGGCTTTATAAGAGCGGAAACTTACTTCTCTCAACCTGATAGCTTCTTTACAGCTTGTATCGAACCAGGACTTTTCTTTAGGCTTTATACTTACTCTTAATTCTGTAAGGAATAAACGTACGCATCCCAAGAAAAATCACTTCTGTTCTGTGATCATATCAGCACTGGCATCAACGTCACTATCGAGGAAACATAGTGACCAGTTAAAAATTCTAAAAAAGTTATTAAGACCGTCCCAGTTGGCTTTCTCGTATTGCCAAACGGTCCTGGTGGGATGCTTCTCTTTAACTGGATGAATAGGACACGAGAAATTGGCTGATATTACACAATGGTCCGAAGTGCGGAATGAAGGTTTTACCGTTATGGTATACTTATCAGGGTTAGAAGTAAGAAACAAATCAAGAGTGTGAGCATTTTGCCCAGCAACATCTGGTATACGGGTGGGCTCATCTACCAGCTGAGTAAGGTGGTGCATCTCAGCAAAGATCTCAACATATCTTCCTTCGGGTATTGTCTGTCCTGAATGGCGGAGCCAATTTGAATTGTGTACATTGAAGTCGCCCGCAATAACGACTTCAGTGTGAGGGTACAGGGAAACAATTCGGGAAATGGAATCAGACAACGCATCAAACTCATTAAGAGTTGAATTGCTGTCCAGATTTGGACTCCTATAAATAAAACAATAATGAATGATGTGTTTGCGGACAGTAAATTTGAGCCACATGTTCGTATTAGAACAATGTCCGTATTGAGGAAGACTCTGGCAAGCAGCATCATGTCTAATGTAGACTAAAATGCCGTGATGGCGAAAAAGTAAAGGCATTAGGTTATAGCCAGGGAGGCGAAATTCTGAAAGATCAGTATTTGCACCAACCTGTGTTTCACCTAGTGCCAAAACAGCTGGTCTGTACTTAATAGAATGGGCGTACAATTCAAATAAATTCCTTCTAAGCCCACGAATATTGGTAAACTCAACACAAAAATCACTAATCCTATCATCAGCCAGTTCAGCAAACTTTTTTGTATTTATGGGATCTTTTGATAGTCCCCCTTAAACCGTCGATTATTTCCCTTCAAAAGTTTAGCGATTTGTTTGCTGCCAAGAAGTTTTCGTTTTTTAAATTCATTGTCATTTTAAAGTCACAAATTGGAAAATATTTAAAAATCAATATGAGAGTGAGTTTAAGTAAAACTATTATCCACTTTAGCAAAATGGTGCTGTTTTCGCTAAGGAAAAGTATAGTAGTAGTAGTAGTAGTAGTAGTAGTAGTAGTAGTATTGTTTATTCAGAATTCAGTTTTATATACATAATACATCATTTATACATTTTTTGATTTTTTCAATTCATACAAAATATATACATACATAAGCTATACTCGTAGTTGATAAATTCAAAAATAAAATAAATGTGGATTAGATTTCGAAACAAAAAAAAAATACAACAATGACAAAATTGTCAATAAACAAATATTTAACACCTTTATGTTTTAAAATACGTACTTGAATGCATTTCGGACTGCATGCAGTCCATCTTCACCATCACTGATCAAATTGGTGTCTTCTTTTTGGGTAGTTTGTAATTAGATGAGAGCAAAGATGTTCGATGATATATTGCCGTTATCAGCATTCATAGCGTTGCTATCTCTTTGTATGAAATAGCTTTCATACGCATCCAATTTTCTCTCATCTGAAGAGAGTTTTTCAGAATATCTCTGGGATATTTGTGACAGATACATAATGTCATATGTTGTTGTTTTCTGGTTGTAGATTTGAATGTATTGTGTTTATAAATTAAAATTTAAAGTTCAGTATAATTTGTATTGGCAATTCAAATTAAAAAATAAATAATAATGGAAAAAAAAAACAAATTATACCCAATTATATTCCCAAATTGTCAAAGATAAGACAGCAACATTTGGCATAAAATCGAATTGGAAATTCTGGACGATGAAAGGGAGACGTATAAACTAGAGCGTGAGAGAGCTACCAATAGCGTCTCTCATTGCAAAACAGTGATTCCTCCATTAGCTTAAACACTATTCTTGTGGTGGGCTTTGAAAGACGAAAATGACAAACAAAGTCACGGTCGTCCCATTTCTCGACTCCAACAAGTGGAGTCTTACATTGTCTTAGGAGTCAAAAATTCTTCTTCTTCATCTTTGCTTTCCGTAGCAGCCGTCTTTCCCAAAAACAGTTTCCTCGAAACATTATAGTTGTAAATTAATTGATTCTGGATAATGAAAGCGAAAACAACTCTTGATTAAACAAAATCAAAACAAAACTCTAGTGGAAAATCTCAAGTTTGCTCGGCCTACTTCTACTTTTTTCAGGAGTTGAGAAAATCGAAAGTTGATAAGCTCTAGAGTTGAAAATCAGAAATTGAAACTGTCAACTTTGAGCGAAGAAAAATAAAATCACAAGTTGAAAATAAAAATCCTAAAGTTGAGTTCAACTTTGAGTGAAGAAAATCGCCCTAAGTCTTCTTCATCATTTTAAATTTGATTAAAAACAAAAAAGGAAAACTTATCCTATAAGCAAGTACATAGATACTCGTACATACCTTGCAACTATAATCTTGTTCCGAAAAGAAAAAAAAAAACCACAAGCCACTACAGTAATTTTCTAGTTTCGCAGATATCCCTACTTGAGAAAAATAGTCTTTACCTAAAAATATTTAAAAAGAACTCTAGATCGGCAACACTCAACTCAATATGTAGTAGAATTGCCTATATGGTGCACATGGTGATGATGTGAACCATGTACGCGCAAAATAGTCATCCCTAATCTCTGCGGAAGAGAAAATCGTGTCATTAATCACGACGACGTCATTTGGTCGTTACAAAATCTAATTAAGGGCAAACATTGCGACTCAGGCTAAACATTCGGTGCATCAGAGCCCAGGACACAGCTTCAATGTCGTTGGATTGTTGCATGAAGGCAGTACTCAGTAGCCATCGCCACTTATATTACCCCTATATCCGAGAGCTGACCGCTGCTGGTGAACAGGACAGGACATTTTAATTTGTCTGTCACTTGCAGGCCTCCGAAGCCGAAACCAAACGACAACGTTGAAATGCCGTTTAACCACAGTATATCCGTATTTTCGAAACGCACAGAGGCAGCTCAAAATCATGGTTTGCAATTTTTAGTGGTGTTGAAGTGACAGTAACAAAGACTTGACGCGAACTTTTCTACCCGCATCCGACGACCATGATTGTTGAAAGCAGCATCACACACTTTCAGCTTACTGCTAATTTATGGTATCACAGAAACGGAACGGAAGGCATCCGAAACAAAAGGGTGGCAAAAGAATATGCATAAAGGATTTGCGCCTTGAGAACAAAAGCCAGAAGTTTGACGTCTTTCGACTTCCGCCAAAGGCTCAATTACTCCCCGCGGAAAGAATTCCTTTTCGTCCTCCTCTCGCGTAGGGATCGCAGAGTGCTTTTGTGTCACCATTGGGAGCTTCTATGACTGAAGCTGGAAAGGATGTATTTTCCTCAAGTGTTGCATAATTTCATATTTTCGCTTTTGTTTCATTGAATAATTTATCTGCGCTTTGTGTCTCCGAGGTTAAATTTGGATCCTTCTCCATATTAAAAGCCTGCAAATATTATTCATGGTCCTTTGGAATTGTAATTCGTTTGTAGATATTTATACTTCTTTGTATATAATATGGCTCCTGGTTGGTATTACATTTAAATGGTAATGCCTCCTTTATTTTGTATAAAGAATTCATTCACTTGTGATCTTTTGAATTTTTATCACATTCTTAAAGTCCTTATCCGGATGTCATTCATATTTAATATGAGAAAAGGAATCCCATTTGATTTCATGCAGAGTGGACATTCAAATGGACACATGTGATTTAAATATCTCGAGTGGAAAATGTTGATTGTAACTTGAAAAGGAATTTCTTAATCTAATCTCTGCCTTCGGGATGGACTCGATGGACAGGGCATTCAACTTGAGCTATGAAAGAAAGTCCTTTTCTACGCCGCCGGGTTACCATTTAATATCGGAAAGTATGTTGGAGGATGGGTGGGATTTTTTTCTACACAATTTATTATCAAGACTTTTTTTGGAAGGTATCATCACTATGGAATCAGGTGGCACTGGTTACGATTTTCATTGTAGTTCAAAAATCCACAGTGGGTATACAAAGATGATTTGTTGCACGTAACTTTTTCTTCTTGAATCCTGCCAGAAAGATGTATCAATACAACTTTCAGCACGTTTTGAAGTAGATTTTTTCTATGAGTTCCAAACAATTTGAAGCATAAACATTGGGTAAGTACTTTCTGTAACATCAAAAAGTTTTGTGCTTACTCAAGGACGAAAACAAAAAGGAGTAAAATTTAGTTTGCCATTAGTTCTGTAGTAAAGAAATTGGAAAACTTTGGTTCGTAATGTGTGGCTCTGTTTATCAAAAACCACTCAATGAAATGAGAATAATGCACAAACATGGATGCTTAGGACATCTTCCTGTTGAATAGGTTGTACGTACTATATTGGTTTATATTTTCTTTTATAGGGAGAGGTTACACCCACACCGTCCTAATCGATCCAATGTCCATACGTCAAGCTAATTCTGACTCAACTACCGTCAAACAGTGACAGGTTTTATTTTATTAGGATTCAGACTGCATGCAGCTCAAGATTAAGAGTTTTAGAATGAAATGTCGTAGCTGTCTCCGATCTGATGGGCCAACATTTGATTTACATAATTTTGTTTTTTTGAATATCTGGTCTTAAAATTTCTTTATCCAAAGATAAGACCCACTATATCGTCTCATTTGATTCCCTGGTCGTAGAGGTACTGTTTTTTTTTTGTTCATGGACCGATTAGACCTTAATTGAAAAACTTAAATCCAAATCTCAGCAACAGCTGACAGCTTTTTACTTGCGAATACTCAACTGTTTTTAGCTCAGTAAGTTTTTGACAGATTTTAGGATTATGTATGGTTGAAAAGAGGAATGTGACCCCTTTCTTAAAATATCTAAGATTTTGTTTACACTGTAAAAATATTTGAAATTTACAGCACTTTTCACTTTTGTTTTCAAATTTTGTTCTGGTACTAAGTTAATCGATACAAAATTGTGGAAGAAACCCAAAATCGGCCAAAAACTGTGGCTGAGTTCAAACTAGTTGAGTGCTGAAATTAAATTTGAAATTGTACTCCTATGATGTCTATCGAAAAATTTTTAAGTACAGGTTTGTGATGAACTCGCTAGTCCTACAACCTTTGCCATATCACTTGAACAGTTCATAGAATTTTTATTTATTTGTAACACAGTGTTATTGGAGCTCTTTTTTTTTAAATACAAAATTAATTAATTAATTCTATATCAGCTTCCTCAGCCAGATCAAGCAGTCCCTTAAACCATCCAGATCTGCTACGAATCGCATAAAGAGTTGCTTTTTGGGAAAGAGAAAAGTAGAATTCACAACAATTCCCTAAAGAATGCAGACGTCAGATGATCAACAATCGACACTTGTTGAGTTTGAATCGAATTGGCCGAATATTTCAATATAAAAATCATAGTATTTACTTACTAAGCAGGTCTCAACTATCTATCGGACAACAACTTGAGCAGAATGGGCATTATCTCGCCACACTTGTGTAAGAGGTTTAAAGATATAGAGTAATACCTAAACAAAAATTGTTTGATTTCAAATTGGATTTCTCAAAATTATTTTGACTATCGTTTGCAAAATGATAACCACGACAAAAAGAAGTCCGGAGATGTCAAATCTAGAGGTCTGGGTGGCCAGTCAATATTGCCATATATTTACAGCTTGAGTCAAGAAAATGTTCGCATGGTATGGCGCACCGTCTTGTTGAACAAAGTAACCGTCAAATAAGACTAGAGATGCCGCGAATAGTGACTCGGCCGAATACCGAATACCGAATATTCGGCCACACTCGTCGGCCGAATACCGAATATTCGGCAGCCGAAACGAAACTATGTGTTGTGTATGTGTATCTATCTCCTACGTGACTTTTGACGAGGCACAACATTCACATTCCCAGAAACTCACCCATATTCTGAAACTCGTATTCGACTACAGTCGTAGGAACAGTCGTATGCGATTCGTTTCCCAATATTAGTACAAGTGAAGTCGGATGTTCGACTTCTGGAATAACAACATACGACTATAGTCGAATATGAGTCATAAATAATACGAGTTTCAGAATATGGGTGAGTTTCTGGGAATGTTTTGAGGAAGTTGTTATAGACAAAATGATAAAGATGTTGAAAAAAAAAAAACAAAATAGATTTTTTTTAAGAACTTTTCGCCAAGATCGGATGGCAGACCCTTACAAGTGGTGGTCAGCAAATACAAAACTGTTTCCCAATTTGACAACATTTGCTGAAATCTACCTCTCGTCTCCTGGTATCTACTATTGTATTAGTGAGAGGTTATTTGCAGAAGCTGTAATTGATTTCGAATATAGACTTTACATAAAACGTATGCTACCAACGAATGCTGAAAAAGCTGTTTTTATTCACCACAACTTAATATTTGTAGATTTTAAATACTAAAATAAAAAAATTTAATAAAAATACAACATTTTTTGTAAGATAATAAATCTTTTTTATTTTCCATTTAATATTCGGTATTCGGCCGAATGTTGTGAACTATTCGGCCGAATACCGAATATCAAAAAAATGGGCCGAATAGGCCGAATACCGAATAGTGGCCGAATATTCACGGCATCTCTAATTAAGACCCTTTCAATACATTTGTAGGCAGACCTTTTCTGAAGAAAAATCGACCGATGATGGTTTTGGCGCATACGCCGCGTCCGCAATTAACCACCTAATACTACTTTAGAAAAGATCCAAGTGCAACGACATTATTGTTTTTTAAAATACTACAGAAATCTATACAATAAGCCTTAATTTCAATGAGGAACAAAAAGAACATTTTATTACTATGATAAAGAATTAATACAATATTTTAGTTCTTGGGATTTTTCTGAATAAAGATAACTTGGTGGGTGGTTTGCTCTTATTTAATAGGGGCAATATGAAAATTAGTTGCTAGAAAAGACCCCATATCTTTTCTGCACAAAGTATAACATTTAAAAATACCAGGATAACATGAGCTATAGCAATTTTTAAATAAAAAAAATTATTTTTTATTATATTGTATAAAATCATATTTTTTCGCATAGTCTACAAGATAATTGTTAAGCAGCTTCCAGATTATGTTCATTTGACTAAATCAAAATCGCTGATCAGTAATGTTGAGTAAATGAAGATGTGCTGATCAACAGCGCCAATTAACTTTTGTTGACCTGAACGCAACCCGATTCAAATGGAAGATATACATAGAAGAACAATGATTTTCTATTTCAAATTTATACATTTCTTCGGAACTTTTTTTAAAAACTAATTATAATTTCTTGAACCAGACGACGCGTTTCGAACAAGTTTTTTCGTAGTCATGTGATGAGACCACGAATAATGAAACTTTTTTGAAACCGCGGGTTAAAGAAATTATAATCGTTTACGAGCCTACTCGAATTCCTTCAAGTTGCAGGTCAATCCGCCAACACTCTAGACTCTGACCATGACAAATACACTGAATTAGTGTGATATCGCCTCTAGGCTCATCAGACCATTGTAATAATATTTTTGCATGACCAACAATTAAGACAAAAAATACTACAATGTCCCAAAGGTTGTAAGAATGTTTGGTAATTTATAAAAAAATGTACTAAATACTACTTCGTCTTCGGTTTCTCCGCTCGTCTTCACTGGCACTCCTTTTGTTAGTTCACGTTTATTTCTTTCATTATTTTATAAATAAAACTTTTCCTTTTCCCTCATGCTAATGAATTAAATTAACTTACATGATAAGCTTAAGACAAAAGACGTAACTACCAAAACCTAAGTTTGTATTCAATATAAACAAATTATTGTTTGATCAAAAAATAACCTTTTCACTTATAATTTCGTGAACACATGAAAGACATTTAAAAAAAAAATAAGAAAACTTAAAATAAAAATTAAAACGCTTTTATTTCAAAATTCCAAATTTGAAGATTCGTCATTTTTAGTTAACACAGCACAATGTTATATTAATAAAGAATGTTGATCGGCAAAGTGTGGATTTCTCATTAATCAATCCAACACCCTTATTTGCATTGTGTTTTGTCACATGGTGTCCATTTTATTGAACTAAATATTACAAATAAAATGCCCACTAGGAATATTTTGGCGTAAAATTGTTGTTTGGCATTTCTGTTTGCTTTTTTAAATAACTGGCCTTTGAAAACTTTTTTATTTCAAAAATTTAAAAACTGTAAGCTGACGACGAAAATTTCGTTACATTACAGACTTTGTAGGGAAACGGGATTGATACTTAAAAATTTTATGTTCGTGATTTTGTCTCCATGTTGTATATTTATATGAATTTTAGTAAAAGAAAAACGTTTTGATATTATTAAAACAATTTTAAAATATTTTATTTTTAAATTTTACAACATTTATTGAATAAATATAGAGAAGCGACGCGTTTCGGAAGTTTACTCCATCATCGGGCTTTTTACAAGTAATATAAATAAGTGTTGTAAGATTTAAAAATAAAATATTTTAAAATTGTTTCAATAATATCAAAACGTTTTTCTTTTACTCAAATTCTTAAAAATTTGTTAAAACGACGATTTTGTAAATTTTAATTAAGTTTAGACTAAAATTTTCTCTAACATTTTATTGAAGTTAAAATCATTTAATAAGTATTTTATTTTTTTAGTATCGTAATAAAATCATATATGACTCTTCGACATTTATAAACATCAGAAAATGTTTGTTTACTTTATTTTTTCCACGAACTGATAATGTTTTAAGTATGTTCAGAAGCAATTTATTAAAAAAAGCCTTAACACGACACTAGTTACAGAATGTTTAAAATTTAAAAAGAGTTAGTGAACTACTTTAAGGAAGCAAATTGTTAGGTAGAATCATACTATATAATTCCTTTTGCTCTATTATGTTTAAGGATGTTCATATTTGCATTGGTCTCGGAAATCAGAAAATGTTTAAGCAAGACTTTAAAAAAATCATTAGACCTAAATGCTATACAATGTTTAAATTAATATTCGCAAACATGACTCCAATGAAGTTAATTTTAAACGCATAATCATGACACTACCATCAAAAAAAAAAAAAAAAAAAAAAATACCACCCTTTTACTCTATTCCGCTAACTATGCATAAAATGTTTATTTTGTAAACACCAAACATTTTCAAAAGTAATTATTTACTGAAACAGTTTTCTATATTTAAACAGGATTCTGATTTCGAAAATTATAAAAACAAAAAGCACAGAAATATATGCGAATTCAGTTTGTTGTATTTACATATAAAGCGCACAGAAGTGCACATATTGCAACTACACGGTCGCAGTAGGAATTTGCAAATGAAGAGTGAGTTTCAACAGTTAGCTGATTACATTTTGATAAAAACAATTTAAACTTTCCCAACTTGATGCGATGATGATGATGGCAATGGTGATGCCCTGGTTGATGTTCGCCTACCTCCAACGGTTGCAAATGAGGACAAAATTGATTTAAAATTAACATGATGGTTGTTTAAATATTGGAAGGACAACAATAAGCTAATCAGATTAATTTGGAATATTTTAACAACCAGCTGTTGGTGAGCGCACAAATGATAAAATAAACATTCAGTGATTTTCCATAAGCGATTATTTAAATGAAATTGTTTAACGGAAAAAGAGGCTTTTCGTCCTTATTCATCTACCTACATATATGTTAAACTTTTTGACCCCCAAAATCTGTGCAGTAGCGATGTAAGAAAATACCATGGTTTGTCACAGTTCCGTACCTAATAAAGGATCGCAGTTGAAATGTGTTGACAAATTGTCATTAAGATTGAATTATGGTACTAAGTTTTCTGCTAACTGTCTCATTGTCAACAAGATTTTAAGTCTTGGAACTTTAGCGTAATATTTTACATTTTTTACTTGCGATATAGGTACTACATATATGGCAAGTTCTGCATTTGGAAAAAAAATCGAACATTTTGATCAAAGTTGACATTACGATGATAGCGAAGACGAAAAAAGTGGGTCCGGCAATTCCGTCTGTCTGTCTGTATGTCCGTCTGTCTGTATGTCCGTACCTCGATCTAGAGCCTAAGCTACTGGACCGATTTTCTCCAAACTCGGTAGTTATGGGTCTTCGGTGATTCCCTAGAGGGAAAATTGAAATTTTGTTTTAGCTCTAAAACTAACGGTACCCCCCATACACCCGTAATGCAAAATCTTATTTATCTCGAAAACGGCTTTAACGATTTTGATAAAAAAATTCGGTGTGATATTATGGACATGGACTACGTTTTGGTACAAAAAAAAAATTGGGGCAAAATGTTATTAACGGTACCTGTCATAGAACCGTTTTTTTGATTTTCGAATTTCTCATTAACGGCTCTAACGATTTTAACCAAAAATTTTCAGCAGGAGTCCCCCTAAGTTTAAAATAATATTGTATATAAAAATATTCGAAAAATTATTTGTTGGGTTTTTTTTTGAAAAAAATTTTTTTTTGAAAAATCAATATCTTCAAAACCTATGAACGATTATTTTTTGAAATTATTTCCTAAAATCAATATTATTAAATACTTAAAATTCGCATCCCACATTTTTTTCTTGAAAAATTTTAAAGAAATTTCTTATATAAAAAAATTATTTATTTAATGATAAAACGATTTTTACTTGCGATATATGTAGGTACTATAGGGCAAGTTCTGCATTTGGAAAAAAATCGAACTCGAGATTTTGATCAAAGTTGACATTACGATGATAGCGAAGACGAAAAAAGTGGGTCCGACAATTCCGTCTGTCTGTCTGTATGTCTGTATGTCTGTACCTCGAACTACAGCCTAAACTACCGGGAGTATTTTTTTCAAACTCGGTAGTTAAGGGTTTTCGGTGATTCCCTAGAGGAGAAATTGAAATTTTTTTTTTAGCTCCAAAACTAATATAAAACTAACCATACACCCGTAATGCAAAATCTTATTTATCTCGAAAACGGCTCGAACGATTTTGATAAAAAAAATTAAGTGTGATATTATGGACATGGACTATATTTTGGTGAAAAAAAAAATTTGGGGGGAAATGTTATTAGGGGTACCTGTCATAGAACGGTTTTTTTGATTTTCGAATTTCTCACCAACGGCTGAGAAATGCAGGAGCTGCTTTGCATTTGAAAAAATATAAACTAAATTTTTTTTTCGAAAAAATAGTTTTTGGATTTTTAAAAAAGTAATACAATTTTTTTTTTTGAAAATTCAATATCTTGAAAACCGATACACGATTAAATTTTTAAATTACGTTTTAAAATGTATTTAATTAAATACTAACAATTTGCATATCAATTTTTTTTATACAAATTTTAAGGAAAATTTAGTACACAGAAAACATGTTTCAGTGTGTCTGTATGTCTGTACCTCTCACTACAGCCTAAACCCCTGGACCTATTTCTTTCAATCTCGGTAGTTAAGGGTCATCGGTGATTCCCTAGAGGAAAAATTGAAATTTTTTTTTTAGCTCCAAAACTAAGGGTACCCCCCATACACCCGTAATGCAAAATCTTATTTATCTCTAAAACGGCTCTAACGATTTTGATAAAAAAAATTAAGTGTGATATTATGAACATAATCTACATTTTGGTCGAACAAAATTTTGGGGCAAAATGTTATTAGGGGTACCTGCCACAGACCCGTTCTTTTTTACTTGCGATATAGGTACTATAGGGCAAGTTCTGCATTTGGAAAAAAAATCGAACTCGAGATTTTGATCAAAGTTGACATTACGATGATAGCGAAGACGAAAAAAGTGGGTCCGACAATTCCGTCTGTATGTCTGTATGTCTGTATGTCTGTACCTCGAACTACAGCCTAAACTACCAGAGGTATTTTCTTCAAACTCGGTAGTTAAGGGTCTTCGGTGATTCCCTAGAGGAAAAATTGAAATTTTTTTTTTAGCTCCAAAACTAAGGTTACCCCCCATACACCCGTAATGCAAAATCTTATTTATCTCGAAAACGGCTCTGACGATTTTGATAAAAAAATTAGGTGTGATATTATGGACATGGACTATATTTTATGAAAAAAAAATTTGGGGGGAAATGTTATTAGGGGTACCTGTCATAGAACGGTTTTTTTGATTTTCGAATTTCTCACCAACGGCTGTAACGATTTTAACCCAAAATTTTTATGCAGGAGCTGCTTTGCATTTTAAAAAATATAAACTAAAAATTTTTTCGAAAAAATAGTTTTTGGATTTTTAAAAAAATAATACAATTTTTTTTTTGAAAATTCAATATCTTGAAAACCGATACACGATAAAATTTTTAAATTACGTTTAAAAATGTATTTTATTAAATACTAATAATTTGCATATCAATTTTTTTTATAGAAATTTTAAGTAAAATTTAGTACACAAAAAACATGTTTCGGTGTGTCTGTATGTCTGTACCTCTCACTACAGCCTAAACCACTGGACCTATTTCTTTCAATCTCGGTAGTTAAGAGTCTTCGGTGATTCCCTAGAGGAGAAATTGAAATTTTTTTTTTAGCTCCAAAACTAACGGTACCCCCATACACCCGTAATGCAAAATCTTATTTATCTCGAAAACGGCTCTAACGATTTTGATAAAAAAAATTAAGTACATTTTGGTAAAAAAAAATTTTGGGACAAAATGTTATTAGGGGTACCTTCCATAGACCCGTTTTTTTAATTTTCGACTTTCTCATTAACGGCTCTAAGGATTTTATCCCAAAATTTTTAGCAGGAGTCCCCTTAAGTTTAAAATAATATTGTATATAAAAATATTCGAAAAAATATTTATTGGGTTTTAAAAAAAAAAAAAAAAATTAAATCAATATCTTCAAAACCTATGAACGATTATTTTTTGAAATTATTTCCTAAAACCAAGATTATTAAATACTTAAAATTCGCATCCCACATTTTTTTCTTGAAAAATTTTAGAGACATTTCTTATATAAAAAACGATTTTTAAGGTTTATTTGCATAAATTCATATTTTTCCGGAAACCAGACGGCAATTTTATGCATTTGAACATTATTATCTCATTAAATCCATGTTTTATATTTAAAAAATATATCTTAAATTCCAAAGTACTTTTACATAAGAGCAAGTTCGTGCGATCCAGTCGTGCATTTTATTTATTTTCGACTTTCTCATTAACGGCTCTAAGGATTTTAACCAAAAATATTCAGCAGGAGTCCCCCTAAGTTTAAAATAATATTGTATATAAACATATTCAAAAAATTATTTGTTGGGTTTTTTTGAAAAAAAATTTTTTTTTGAAAAATCAATATCTTCAAAACCTATGAACGATTATTTTTCGGAATTATTTCCTAAAATCAATATTATTTAATACTTAAAATTCGCATTCCACATTTTTTTCTTGAAAAATTTTAGAGAAATTTCTTATATGTATAAAAAATTTATATAATAATAAAACGCTTTTTTAAAGTTTGTTTGCATAAATTCATACTTTTCTAGAAATTAGATGGCAATTTTATGCATTTGAACATTTTTATCTCATTAAATCCATGTTTTATATTTATAAAATGTATCTTAAAATTCAAAGTACTTTTACATAAGAGCAAGTTCGTGCGATCCAGTCGTGCATTTTATTTTTTTTGTTTTTGATTTTCTCAAAAACGATTTAACTTGTTTTGATTTTTATTTTGATTTGATTTTTTTTTTTGTGAATACTTAATTTTTTGTAAATCCTATGCTTGATTTTTTTAAACTTAATAAGTAAAAGTTTCTTAAGACAATCTAGAAGATGTGAGGAAAAGAAAATTATTTAACTTAAAAATAACGGTACCCACCATACAAATGTTAAAAATTTGTTTTCGAAAATCATATTTTTCTCGAAAACGGCTCCGAGAATTTTGATAAATTGTTTTTTCTTTCGACTAATTCTTACGATCTATAATTTAATAACACAAATTTTGAAATTAAGATATTACTGACTGTACCTACCATAGAAACATTTTTTCGAATTTTTAATTTCTCATTTATTGGATTTTAATAAAAAAATTATAGAGAAGCTTCAAAAAATTTCAAAGATATTTTTTTTTTTTTTTTGAAAATTCGATATTTCAAAAACGGGTCAATATTTTTTTGGAAATTTATTTTTTATTCGTACAATAATAAAATCTTTAAATTGTCGTAACAAAATTTTGTCTTAAAAATTTTGTATATAAAACCTTATTTTGTTAAGAAATCACTATAACTTGTAAATTTTGTTCTTGCATAAACTGATATTAGCTTGAATCACATGGCACCCTGTTTTTAGCTCAACCTACTAAAGGAGTTGATATAGTCATTTAAAGAATGAATTTTATGCTTATGAACAATTTTTCTCTTAACATTCATTTTTGAAATTCTTAGTGTTTTACATTAGAGCAATAGAGCAAGTTAGTGCGACCCAGTCGTGCAATTTACTTTTAATTTGATTACATTTTTCTATCGAATGTGTTCCCATGAAATCAAGTGCTGTATGTAGTAAATTATATAATATTCACCATCAGAATAATCATATGACATTGCACTGAGCTTTGACAATATCTCAGATTCATAAAATTATCCAAGAAACTTTTAATGAGATGAAATTTTGATGGTTTTGACAAACAAAATGTATTTCCGATATTTACTCATTCGAATAAATAGGTCCTCAAGAAATCCCTAAAAAAGTAATAAAACTCTACTTTTTCTTTCGAGATAAAGATTTCGAATCTCACGAAATTTTCCTCCTCAATTTGCTTGAGTTTCACTGATATAGTTATGGGTAGGTTAGGTACGTGATGGTGAAAACGCTTTCGCTTTGAAATTTGAATACAACACAAAAACAAAAACGCACCTCCTATGGAAGACATTTACGAGTATACATACATACAATATCTATGAGTTGTACAATGTACATATACTTAACATATTTTGTATCTTTTGCGTACAATTTTGAAGCAGTTCGTTCGTCTTTGTTCAATTAACTTTTTGGCGATTGAACAAGATTGGTATCTATGTTTTTGGTGGGCCGCATTCTAATGTTTTACAATTTATCATTTTCACCCCGCAATAAACGCACGTAAATATCTGTCCTTTGGCAATATCTCAAAGTAGGTTTTTTTTCTCCTGTCGATATCACCAATTCAGAGGGTAGAAATACTGGGGTTGGGTATTTGTTATTATATGATACTCTAAGGGATGCGACATTTAAATTTTTGCATAATGACTCTAACACCGTATTAATCGAAGTTCATTAATCATATTACATTAATTTTGCTGTTATACGCTTTTTAACGAGTAGGTATTATATGTATAGTATTCTTGGAAGCAGCATATAGATAGTCGTCTGTCTAGGATTAAGGTTAGAAAATATAAAGATAGAGACCTAGATTTGCAAACATTTATTATAGCTTATCGTGCTTTATTTAAGATACTGGTACCGTCTTCCTTTTTTAGACAGAAAGATGCCCTTCTTCGGTCCTATCAGTTGTCAGTCTTTTAAATAATCTAGAGAAAATACAAAATTTAAAAGATGTAACAAACACTTTTAAAACTGCCCACCTTAACGCGGAACATAGCCTCATTACGATGGATCTGGTGCTTTGTCAGCGTCGCTATACATGTTCACCGAAAAGTTTGCAAATGTCTAAATTTCGATCAAAAATACTAAAGTCTCATCAAAATCAATCGAGGTTTCCAGTTCATTTTCAGATTTCGTAAATTAGTATTGAAAGATGATCGAAAAATGCTCGCATTAGCGGAAGATAGGGAAACCTATTTCAAATGTTTTTTATTTTATTTTTTTATAAAAGGTTTCACAGAAGGAATGAAGCTTTTATAACCCTTCGCATATTGGATAGTGCGTTCGTATTTTAAACAGCTAGATTCTTAGCCGCTTTCTCCTCCTGCGAAGGCAGTTAAAAATCCTGCAAGAGTATCTTATGCCATGAAGAGTTCTGCTTATTGTTATTAGCCGTTTGGAATCGACAGAAACTTGAAGGTCCCCTCCATTCCTGCACACAGGATGGTTGAGAGTTCCATTTAATTGCTTTACTCTATGTGTTTTCGAAAAGTATTTAATATTTCACTGGCACTTTCGTCTTTGCATAACAGAATCTATGGATTCTTGTGTCATTTTGTTATTATAAAGTTGATAATAACCGTTCGGTCAGTAAATCATTAAATTATTTCGAAACACCTATTGGCGAACATTTTCATATAATTTGTGATTCAACATTTAAGAGAAACAGTCCTAATTAACTTTTAATTCAAGCTATTAGATTTGTTTCTCATTATTTTCAACAATATTCTGAACACAGCCTTTGGTTTTCCGATGAGACAAATAAGATATCAGAAAAACTATAAGGATATTCAAAACTGATATGAAATTAAAATGTTCTACTTGCTCTATCCAACGGTTATCCAAGAATATAAATATTTCAATTTGTTAAATCAAATAAATCGAGTGTAAATTTCTTATAGGTAGGACTCTCATTTGATATAGTCAGTTTAAAATGTTCTTTCTCCAGTTAATACACCTGCCTGAATACCCTTGTCCTTCCCTTCAAATCCAATTTACGCCGTCTTTTGTATCCCATATTTTACCCTTTTAACAGTACCATAACACATCACAAAAGAGGAAAGGAAAGCTATATATTTTATCAACCCTTTATCTTTGCATTTCCAGAACGCTGCACCAAATTACCTCGAACAGCTTCATTCATAAGAGCTGACGAACTTCTACAAGGTATATGGATAAGACAGAGTTCCCACTTAACTTTTTTTATTTGCTATAAACGAACTCCTTACACCAACTCTTTACAAATTTCTAGACCATGTTGGAGAAATTAGGTATCAAATTTTGCAAAAGTGCATCTTACTGAAGAAGCACAGGGATCAACAAATAAAGACAAATAAACTCTATCTATAATACAAATACTTGCAGGGTATGAATTAAGATTAATTTAATACATAAAGCTTCATCATGAGATAGACTTTTTTGATCTTCAAAGCACTTTATATTTCAAAAAGGAAAAAA
This sequence comes from Chrysotoxum bicinctum, assembly GCA_911387755.1. NCBI lineage: Eukaryota > Metazoa > Arthropoda > Insecta > Diptera > Syrphidae > Chrysotoxum > Chrysotoxum bicinctum. The sequence goes on from OU426989.1 coordinate 1,287,712, forward strand.
GATATTGACCAGAGCATTTTCAAATGTTAAAAAAATTCTGAAACTTAAATCTAGTTTAAAAAAAAAATGGAAAGGTATATTCTGTCTTCTTTTTTTATTTCATAAATTTATATTTCGGTCTCTTAAGACCTTAAATTTGTTCATTAATTTTGGGGAATCACTGTCGTCAGCAATTTTAATTTGGAATACCCTGTTTTTTTTTTTTTAATTCATTTTATTATTTTTTATTCAACTTATAACTATCTTAAAGCTAGACAAAAAAAATTAGGAAAACTAGCCTACTTAACCAATAATTTTAAACTAACTTACTGGCATTATGCAGGCGTTCTAAGCTAAACTATATCTTAATTCTAATACCTTTCGGCCAAAGATTTATTTTATTTATTTATTTAAACTATACCTATCAATTTGTTTGTTTTCTCGAGAAAATGTAAGAAAAACTAGGATTCTTTAACTTTTTGGTTTTCTAAAACTTACAAACTACAGTATAACTAATTAAAACTGACTAAAAACTATTTAAAGCTACTTAAAATAAAACTAATTAAAATTAGAACAGCCACAGCAGCATTTCTGTTCTCATTTTAGCCGAACAGACAGGAAAAAAAACTGTTCAAAATATTCTCAAAGTGGCAACGCTTCTATAAACAAGCTTACTGGCAACCAGAAGATCTCCTTCCACAAAACTTTTCCAGATTAAAATTTATGTGACTCGCTATGTCGCAAAGTCATTGTATCTATTTATTCGCTCTGATCCAGGAGGGGACAGCTCGAAGTACCAAGGACAGGGAGAAAGACGACAAACCGATGAACAAAGTGGCACACGACATCGCTGATGCTGCTTCACAAAAGCCCAATTAAAAGGTTGCGTGCCAGAAAATTCTCAATCCTCTCAAAATAGATACGAATTAGCAAAAGGATTTATGGATAATGCCGATATGATGGGGAGTCCTAAATTCGTATACTGTAACTATACATCCACATCACATCCGCATCAAAAGAACATAAATATAAAGGTAGTTAAATATGTGTGTTTTTTTTGTACAAACACATGCGAACTTTAGTGATGCATTTTGTTTTACGTTACCAAAATATTTAAGGGAAAAGGTTAACCACAAACTCTAGAAATAGTTAAAAAGTTATTTGCCCCCGGCTGAGGTTAACTGAGGTTTTTCTAAAGAACGCAAAGGTTTATGATTTTCCTCTTCGTCCTATATAAAAGAGCCATCATCCCGGATGTGGTCATTTGTAAGGATTATGTGTCGACCGTTTCCTGGAATTCCAGAATAGTGCGAGAGACAAAACAACCAACAACAACAACAAAAAAAAAAAAAAAAAAACAAAAAACAGAAAACAGAAAATAGAAATGAATGTCACCGGGTAATCAAAATAAATTCCTTGGACTTATCAAATTCGATATCTTCATGTCCTTCTATTCCCATCCCAAGGATAATCGGGGAATAAATCAATTCAGGCGAAGCGACCTCTGAGAAATAAAGAACAAAGCTCTGACATTTGTTTTTATTAACCCCCAGTAGCCATAGTTGAGGTTAAGCGTTGAGGAAAGATTAGATGTGATGTCTCTATTAAGTTGAGGCACCTTTCTCTAGAAAAATATATACGATAAATTTGAGATATCGTTTTTCCTCACGCAGTGTGATTATAACTAGAAGTATAAATTTTTTTCTGTTTGTTGTTAAGATTAATTAAGTAAAGCAACACATGTGTTACATTATTCAAGGTTTTTGTGTACTCCTTAATGGATATTCTCATTACAAGGGCCTGAAATTATATATACGACTAGATAGGTACATCCACGGTTGCCACTCGGATACTGTTTGGGTATAGCACTGATAAATGTTTTTTCCTTTTAATAAAATAAAACTCAGACCTTTAAATCGTTATAAAATTCAATCTTTAATATAAATTAATTGGTGTTGTGTCGTGTTAAAGTTCTCGAACAATAATGAATAATAAAATATATAAAAATGCCCTTTCACCTTTTATGAAGGTTAAAACATGACTTGCATAATTTAGTTACATTTGACAAGAAGTGTCATATAGGTTATTATTTTTCTATGTTTTAAGGGTTATTCACAATTATTATTTTATTGGTATAATAAAATTAATTGATTTCAATAATAAATAAATTTACAATAAAAATTGCATTATATATCAACAGATACCAAAATTATGCTCAAAAACATAATATTTTCCTCATTTAAATTTTCGGTTTTGATTTTGGATTTACTGAGATGGGTTGTGTGTTGTTTCTACATAATGTAGGTTTGGTTTGTTTTAATAAATCGATCTCGATATTTCATTAACACCTGAAATTAAAGGGTAGTTAAATTTAAAGGGCCGATGTTGAATGTGAACCACACCTAAACGTCAAGTTTTTTTCTGCATTTCATTTGACATTTCTCAATTTCAGATTAACTTAATTTGAACCATGGAAAGATACACAATCGAGCAACTCGTTAAAGTTATTCAGGCTTATTATGAAAATGGGCGTCCAAATGTGCGTACAATCGGCGAAATCGTGCAAAAATTTGAGCAAACCGGGTCTGTAGGAGATGTGAAAACACCAGTGTATGCTCGTACAGCTCGTACTGCAGAAAATATTGCTGCTGTTCGCGATAGTGTGGCTGAAGAGCCGTCTACCTCAACTCGTGGTCGTCGTGGCCAACAATTGCACCTCTCACGCTCGTCGTTGATGAACATTATGCATAAAGACTTGCATGTACATGCTTACAAGGTGCAATCGACTCAAGAACTAAAGCCTCTTGACTATTTCAAGCGTCTTCAATGGTCAGAATGGTGGTAAGAAATGGCAACAGTGGATGATCAATTTCCGAAGAAAATCATCCTCAGTGATGAGGCACATTTTCACCTCAGTGGATTCGTCAATAATAAATTCTATTACAATTTTCTATCTACACATTGAAAAGGTATTGTTTGGTATTGCTATATATATTATACTAGCGGCCCGGTACGTGCTTCGCTACGTATAAAGTGAAATAATAAAAAAAAAATGAATTGCAACATCAAATTCATTTATTCAAACAAAAAAATATTTTATTAATTGCTAGCTATTTTAAAACTTAATCCAAAACATTTTGATAAACAATATTCTTTGTTTGTCCATTTTGGGCATAAATAAACAAAGGGCTGGGGGTACCGACTCTGGAACAGGCAACATAAAGTTGACCATGTGAAAAACGTGATTCCTCCAAATTCACACCACAAACGTGAAGTGTTTGCCCTTGATCCTTGTTGATGGACATCGCAAATGATAAACGCACAGGATATTGTAATCGTTTGAACTTAAATGGCATATCAGTTGGAATCATAGGGATACGTGGTATCAAACAAACTTCTCCTTTTGATTTAGCAGCTAAGATCGTAGCTTTAATCATATTTGGCAATAACTTTTTCACTGCCAATCTGGTGCCATTACACAGTTTTGGTGGATTAATATTTCGCAATAATATGATCAAAGAACCAACTTTCAAATTCAAGCAATGCGGTGGCATACCAGCTAGTTCCAATGAATTTAAAAATTCAATTGGATAGTTCATTGCCTCATCTTGATTCATAACACTGTTGATTACCACGTAAATCTTGCATTGTTCGATTAAATGCTTCTAGTGATTTTTTTTTCGCTGTTGTACACTCATCCCATAAAATAATTGGCGTTAATCGCAGAACTTTTGCCATAGCAGAATTTCTCGAAATATTGCAAGTTGGAGTTTCAATCACCTGTACATTCAATGGCAATTTTAGTGCAGAGTGTGCAGTCCGACCAGCTTCTAATAATGTAGCAGCAATTCCCGAAGATGCAAGTGCCAATACAATTTTCTGTTCCGATCGAATAGTTAGAATAGCTAAAATCAATGACATAACGAACGTTTTGCCTGTACCACCAGGCGCATCCAAGAAATATAATCCACCTGCATTATTGGAAACGGCTTGCATGATTGTGCCATATACGATGAAGTTCCGAAACATGTTGCAATTGCTCATTTCTGCGATGAAGTACAATATCACGGGATTGAAACTGATCACCAAGAATTACAATTGCAATTTGCAACCTCATCAATTGTGGGTGCATTGAATCGTCTTGCATGCTCTCCAAAAGGTGTTCTATCAGCCCTTATTACGATTTTGTGATTATCAGATGGCATACGATCGAGAGCGATTTTAAACAATTGAAATTGTATTCGAAACAATTGCACAACGTTGATCCAATTCACGATTTTCATCACCAATAAAATAAATTTGCAAAAATTGATGATCAGCGTCGAAGTATGGCAATAACGAACCAACTTGATGATAAATCTGGCCCTGAATCTGTAACATGTATGCAATTTTATAGGTAGATGTTGGATCAGAATTTTTAAAACTATCGAATACTTTATGATTCAGATTGATATAAACATGGGACAATCATGTTGAAGTATTTACCTTAAACGTCGGCATAATTATCTCTAATAATTTTAGTAGCACTAAAAGAGGTCATTTGAAATGCCGAATTGTGTTGTTGAATATGGATCAAAAAGTGATTCGACGTTTGAGATGTCCCAAAAATAAATGAATACAATGGTTTGGGTGGAGCTTCTAATGCTGGAAATCTCACTTTGCCATTAGCACAACACATGCCGGGCGTTTCACGTGGAAAGTTAGCCGCATCACAATGTGGACTGTTGTAATTAAAAACATTTTAGCCAAAAGAGCAGCACGACGCGACGTATTCGTGATCGGCGTGCAAGGTTCAGTACAGGTACAGGGTCACAGATTTATTTCGTGCATTACGTTTACTGCGATGCATTAGCTTGTGCGCGTTCATCTGCAGTCTGTGATCGACTTAGTAATGCCACATCATTTGCATTACGCGTTCGCCGATCTATATTTGCTCGCCCGGCTTGTGGCATTATTCCTTCATATAAAAAAGAATAAATCAAATTAAAAATATAAGTTTCAATTTGACAGCAAAATCCCCACTAACAAAATGATCCGACATTTATTGAATTCATTTGTTACAAGAAATGTGATAAATTAAGAATCACTCGACCGATTTTGTGAAAACTTCACATAAACCATCTATTAAATAGTCCAAACAAAGCCTTAACATTTGGTTTGGATAGGTAAGCCCGTTCTTGAGTTATAGAATTACAACGAAAAGTGGCATTGATTTTTATATATATAGATTGTACCTACTGAATTTTTACTCGCGACTTATAGGTACGAGTACTATAAGGCAAGTTATGCATTCGTAAAAAAAATCGAACTCAAGATTTTGATCAAAGTTGACATTACGATTTACGATGATAGCGAAGACTAAGAAAGTGGGTCTCGCAATTCTGTCTGTCTGTCTGTCGGTTCGACTAAAGCCTAAACGGCTCGGCCGATTTTCTTTAAACTTGGTAAATAACATTTTTAATTTTTCCACCCAATCGATTGCACCGTTTTTGATATTTTTTTTTTTTGCTAAAGCCTCCCTAAAACATAAATAGAAATCTGTACTCAACAAAATTCTGTAAACAAAACTTCAATTTTTTTTTTTCAAAACCCCATGCTAGATTTTTTTTAAACTTGATAAATAAAAGTTTCTCAATATAATCTACAAGATGTAAGAAAAAAAATTTATTTTACCTAAAATACCTACCATACAAATGTCAAAAAATTTAAAAAAAAAATGGGTTTCAAAAATCGTATTTTTCTCATTATCGACATAACGGATCTTAATGAAATTTTTTATAGAGATGCTTCCAAAAATTTTAAACAACATTGCATTTTAAAACTTAAAAAAAATATATTTTTTAATTTTTGGGAAAAAAGTCATTTTGTTTTCTTGAAAAATTCGATATCTCAAAAACGTCTCAATATTTTTTAATTTTTTAATTTACTAATAAATTCAATAGTTTGATTTCCATTCGTACAGTAATAAAAACTTAAAGCTGGCGTACCATATTTTTTTCTCAAAAATGTTTAAAAGTTTTTGTACCTATTATTATTTTGTATTATTTTGTTAAAGAAACCACCACAAGAACTTATAATTGTTGTTCTTGCATACATTCATATTTGCATAGCATTCTGTTTTTATCTCTTACTACTAAAAGATTTAAAAAAAATAATTTTAGCTTTATGAACAGTTTTCTCTAATAACATTCGTTTTTAAAATTCCTAGTCTATTACATAGGAGCAAGTTCGTGCGACTCAGTCGTGCATTTTATTTTATAAGCAAAAAGAATAATTATACTTTTTAAGCATGTATTTGATATAAGCAAATGCAACATTAACAACAACGAACACGAACAAATAAATTAAATGCACATGAGTCGAAAGGAAACTAATGAGTCGGTGTTAAAATGTTTAAAAAAAATCTTAAACTAAATTTTATTTAAAGAAATCTACTAAAAGTGGTAACCATATCCAAAGAACAATGGGTTTGCATCCTCTCGTCTCGTGTATCAGCAAGGCAGCAGCAGCTTATCGTTGAAGAAATAATTAATGACCTCTGTCCATTTCATATTCCTAGGTCCAGGACTGACCCCCATTAAAAATCGTTTATTTCGATTTGATTTAATCCCGAATGGGATTTCTTCTCTTGTTGCCCTCCAGCGGCAATATTGCACGATTATAAATTTCAGTTAATTCCCAGGCAGTGCGGTTGGTTGGTGCATGGTGTGTTTTGTATAGGCATCAGTATCGTGACGTCCGCCCAGAGGGCTTTAATGCAAATCGAAATATGGCCTTGCGGCTAAACGCCACCAAATTCAAAATTTCACCGACACTATACGACGACGACGACAACGCAACCATCCTGGTCAGGATCAGACCAAACTGCACTATCGATGTTGGCCAGGACACTCGCGCTGCTTGTCACACTCTCATATCCATTGCTAAGGGGGTGGATGGCCAGGTAATTACCCAATGGAAATAAATCGACACCAGAATTGCCACAAAAGGCAATTAAGCTAATCGCGTTAGGATTTAAACGATTTGGAGGATTATTTGCAGTTGCAAAAGTTGGATTCGCTGGCTATGATAGTTAAAGTGGTGGTGAAAACTGAAAAGCGTAGTGCGGTTGTCGGAGCTCTGGAATGATGATGGCGAATATTATTATTGTGCTTCTCTTGGTACTGGGATTTCGTTTTGAATCAGTTGGTATTGTACTATATGAGGTTATTAGTCTCCGGATTACTTTTGTTTAGATTCAAAATTTGAAAATAGAATAGAAAACGGATTCTACCTATAAATGTCCTTATGTGTCAAATTTATATCATAATTTTGGAACATCTTTTTTTTTAAGATATAACATTTTCTTGACAAAAAAATATATAATAATTGAAAACCACTGTTCATTTTGATATTATGACTATAATAAATGCTTATGCTCTTATAACAATTAGTAGATGAAAACACAGAATAGACAAATCTTGCAAAAATTATATATTTCCGACATTTCTGCCAGTCACACGCCCACTTAAATCTTTTAATCTAAGCTAACCTTACTCTTCGGTAATGTATTTATTAAACACTCTAGCTTACCCCTGTTTATAAAGTTAGCAGTGACTTAGTTTTTTCTGTTACAAAGTATCATAACACTTTTTTAAATGTGTCGATCAAAGCGTTGCAGTGCAAGAAAAATGAATTTAATACTAAAATTGTGTTTGTTCATTCAAGATATCTTAGGATGTTCCGCCAAAATGGTAAGAAATGAATGAAATAATTTCAAACTGAACCGTGGTCCAAAGCAAATGACTGGAGAGTGGAGTGATCTAAAAATAATCCAGTTGGCAAAGCAAAACCCATCAATGAGTTCAAGGCAAATAAAAGATGACCCCCGACTTCCTGTTAGGGCTATGACCATTAAAAAACGCCTGTTTGAAGTTAAATTGTCAGCCAAAAGTCCGTGCCACTTTTAGACCAAAAATCATGTGAACAGAAAAATACCAGGAAGCGATGAGAGTAAAATCTTTCTCTTTGGGTCCATGGGCTGTTGTGTGTGAGTGAACAACATTCAAATATCATATTAGCCATATCATTGGTTCATAAAATTTTATAAATAAATGATCAGCATTTTTTAAGATGGTAAACTGAAATACTATAACTTGATACACTACATCAAAAAATTATAAAAACTTAAATAGGAGGTTTTCATGACCTTTCCTCCTCAAAATAATTCAAACAATCTTAACTGTACTCTATCAAATTATACAAATTTTTCAGAAGTAAGGTAGCTCTTGATACCATAACTCTGTGTAAACTGGGTGATAGCAAACTATCAATATATTTATTTTTTTAATGGTCAATAAACAAACATACATCAAAAAATTGCACGTACAGCAATTGAAAATAGACGTGTTTCCTTTATATTAAGAATTTACCACCAAAGATGTAAGCTTATCGACTTTATTTGATAAAATTATTATGTATAATAGTATATGCAACAAAACTGCAACAAAATATTAGAGGTTTGCTTCATGTGTTTTTTTTTACTGTTAGTAGAATTATTTCAGGGGCCTGCTTCACAGATCATACATCACATACATTACATACATCATTACAATAAATTGATTATCATACATTACATCAAATTACAGAATCTCATTGGAAATATTCCAGTCGATTACAATGTTGTATGACAGTGGTCATACAACAATTCTGTGAAACAGAAATGACACATCAAACCTGTCAAAATCATACATTGTATCTAGGCCCCAGGAATGCCAAACAATTGTTCGTACATCAAACAAATGTACGTACACTGCTCTCTTCTCTAACAAAATAGAAACAACGGTTCTTTTTGAAATGTAAAATGAGTACCTAAATGAAATTTGAACATGATATTGAGATATCTAAGCTCAGTCCGTTGTGGTGTATTGAACTATTTAATTGATTTTTTTAGTTTTGTGAAGTTTTTTTTTTTAATGGTGGCTACGCTAAAAAAAGTTCCTCTTGAGGTAAAAAAAACTTATTCTTAAACTTAGAAACGATGGAAAAAATTACGCTGAGATATCAGCAACTATTGATAGACCACGATCAACAGTTCAATATGTTTTAAAAAAATTATTTGAAAAATAAAAGTTTTGAAGTGGCTCCAGGAAGATGTCGAAGGAAAATTTTGGATGATCATATGGAGCGGGAAATTGAAAGAATGGTAAAGGCTGATCCCAAATTAAGTGCTCCAAAAATAGTTGCTGACATTAAAGAAAATCATGGAATATCGCTTAACCCTCAAACTGTTCGGAACTTTTTGCATTCAAAGGGATATAATGGTCGCACGGTTAAAAAAAAACCTTATATTTCAAAGGCAAACGTTTCAAAATGTTTGAACTATGCAAAAGCATACGTTTTGAAAACAGATACAGTCGACTCCGCTTAACTGCAACCCCAAAATGCAAAAGAATCGTTGCAATTAAGCGGATTTTTCACTTAAGCGAACTTCCGATAACTGCAACCTTGTTGCACTTAAGTGAAGTTCGGATAAATGCAACTTTTTTTCATTTAAGCGGAGTTGTTTTCAAATTATATTTACTTTTATGCATACACATTTGCATTTAATTCAAATTTCAGGTAAAAATACGACTGTGACGATTGGAATGACTGATGGAAGGGTGATAATGTAACTTCAAATTGTAACTTCAAATGTAAAATTTTATGTGTGTTCGTTTGAAAATTTTTGGACACGTTCTAAGTTGCACTTAAGCATAGTTATTTTAATACAAACTGTTTATTTGGGGGAAAAATTGTTTCAAATAAAAGGAGTGTTCACTTAAACGGAGTTCCAATTAAGCGAACCTATTTATTTGGAAAAGAGTACAAAATAAATCGGTGATAGATATATTGTTTCAGATATCCGATATTTTCAGTTAAGCGGAGTGCAGATAAGCGGAGTCGACGTACCTAATTTCTGGAAGAATGTTTTATTTTGACGAGAGCAAGTTTAACGTATTCGGGTCCGACGGTCGCAGATTTGTGTGGAGGAAACCAAACACAGCATTAGATGTGAAGAATTTGCAATCAACGGTGAAACATGGAGGCGGAAATGTTATGGTCTGGGGAGCTATGGGGTGCAATGGTGTGGGAAATTTGGTTTTTATAGATACAACAAAGGATGAAAACAAATATTTTCAAATTTTAAGGGAAAATTTGAAAGCCAGCGCTTTAAAAATTGGGTTTAAAGACTTTTTGTTAGTGCAGGACAATGATCCCAAACATTCGTCAAGGATAGTAAAAGAGTGGCTGCTCTATAATGTTAAATCAACATTGCCTCATCCTCCCCAACCCCCAGACCTTAATCCCATTGAGCATCTTTGGGATTATTTGGGGAAAAGGGTCCGAGAATCAAAAATTACCAATAAAAACCAACTCAAAGCCGTTATCTTGGAATAATGGAACAAAATTTCTCCGGAAGTCACTTCAAAACTTGTTCTCTCTATGAAGAATCGCCTTCAGGATGTGATAAAAGCGAAAGGTTATCACACTCGCTACTAAAAATATGAATATAATTAAGTTCTGATTTACTATTTTGTCTAATTTTTTGTAGTTTTTTCTTTTCTATGAAGTTTGTATTTAATTTAATCTTTCCTTTTGAAGAATCACCTGTACGTACAATTTTTTGGTGTAGTGTATATAAAGAAAGAAAAGAAACACATGTCAACAGCACACAGTTGGTATTTGAACGGTCCTCCATCCAAGTACTAACCGCGCGCAATGATGCTTGATTTCGCTGATCGATGGGAATCGATGCTTTCATCTGTGTGTGTCTCTCTCTCTGTTGTATTGTCTAAAGTCGATGGCCTCAGTTGCCAGTGCTTTTCTGTGTCTCTACTTCGTAGATTTATCTACGGAGTAGTGTAAAATGTAATGTAATGTAATGTAATATAAAGAAAAGTGAAACTTGTAATAAAATTTTTTGACGCTGCTTTAGAAAAGATTTTCGTGAATTATTGTCATGTCATACCTTGATATAGACCATAGCAGGGTTAAAGGTCCATCTCTTTTATTCCTATGTTCGTTGATTTTCAATAATTTATTTTCTTACGCTGTAGTTAATATTACCTTGCCATAAAAAGTCATCTACCCGCCAGAGTTAGAACTTTTTTTTTTATCTTTGAAATAGATCCAGATAGAGATCAGGATCCCAAATTGGTTTTGTAATACAGTAGACTCGCGGTAACGTGAACTATTAAAAACCGAGCGTGTTCACGTTTGCGAAGTTGTTCATGTTTACGAAGGTGCAAATCTTTAAATTTTTCAAATAAATTAGACATATGTTTTTACTCAAATTCATATATATTTTGTGTGTTTCGGTTTGTAAGTAGGTACCTAATTCATTATAATTTGTTAAGAAAAAAAAAATATGTTGAAATCAATTAAAAAAGGGGTTGTCTTTGTCCGGATTTTCTTTTTTTGCAAATTGCTGAACAAGGGCGGAGACGTTCAAGTACGCTGATATCTGTTATACTTATGTTTTCTTTTTCTGTCCATTCCAAAGATTTATTGAAAATGTTGATTGCTTCACTAGGCTCTATTCTAGTATGTGCTCTTTCCAAAATTCTGTCCTCGGTTTTTTTTTCATCCACTGGTCTAAACCTCGTTCGTTTGGGTTGCGTTCGGAAGATCTTCAGTCCAGGACTAACTGCCAATCATTTACGGGATATCCCAGTTTTATAAAAACGATTCGAATAACCGGCAAATACAGAAAAGAAAACAACGTTTTGTATGTTAAATGCATTTTAAATTTGTTCATGTTATAGGGCTTTCTCAACGTGTTCACGCTACAGAGTAGTCAATGTAAAAAAAATTGTGTTCACGTTAGCCGGTGTTCACGTAAGGCGGTGTTTTTGTTAACGCGAGTCTACTGTACGTGTTAAATTTCAATCCAGATCTTAACTCTGCGATAAATACACTCTTTGTTTGACGAGGCTTTAAAACTTAAAATATTTTGTTTTTTTTTTTCATTTCATTTTAATTTTATTTTACTATAGGGTGATACGAGTATTGTATTTGTAAAACAAAATTGTACTCGATATTTTAATCAAAATTGAAATTGAGGTAAGAACGCCAAGTTCTAAGTTTATGAAGTTTAATAACGAATTTCACAACAACTCCAAATTGTGAGGGAAAGCTTAGTTATTATTTTTACAGACTAAAATGTACAGAATTCACTGGTCAAGTTTTCTTAAACTTTTTATTTGTGAGTAATAAAAGAAAACTTACCAAGTAATTTACATATACAGTAGACTCTCGTTAACTTGAACATACGATAACTTGAACATTCCAATAACTTGAACAAATATTTTTTCACCTTACGCATTCTATACCTTGAACGAGTACCTTTACTTGAACAAGTAAAATGTATGCGAACTCTGTAACTTGAACAAAGTTTAATATTGAATTTCTTAAATTTTTGAATTTATGCAAGGTACCTGGAATGTTGGTACAGAATGCAAACTGTTTTTGTAAAGGGGAATCCCAGGAAATTCCCTTAGTATTTCCGTATAAGGTTTTGTTCTTCATAATCGGTGAATTTCTGAATTTCATTTGAACACGTGCATATTTGGGAATCGAAAAACGTTTCAATTAAAATTATTTATTAATAACATCATTATTTATGTTTTAAAATTATTAAAATGGATCTTTATTAAATAAAAACAACAATTTTTTAACTTGATCCAGTAACTTGCACAATCCTATAGCTTGAACACTCCTGGTTTCGTCCGTGTTGAAGTTAACGAGTGTCCACTGTATGCAATATGCTTATATTTATTTATTTTGATTTCATCTGATTAAAAAATATTCAGTTTTTAATTTTATATTAATTTTATAATTATTTATTTACATACATAAAGAGTTCTGAACGTTGATATAGGTAATCCGCCAAATTGCTTGGTGTGGATTTCGGGCTGGTGGCATTATTGATCAATACTTCTTTCAGAACGACTTTGGCCAGGCCATCACTGTCAACTGCGGGCTCTGTCGGTAGATGATAACCAATTTTGTTTAGCCCGTATTGGATGATATCTTTGTATATGTATATAACCTACAGTATAATCATGGAGCGTGATTTTGTATTGCAAACTCTAGGCTGGTGGTGGCGCTGAAATTAGCGCTAGATTTTACAGTGGAGAGTAGGATAAGATACAAAACAAGTAGTAAAAAAGAGAATATTTTATTATTAAATTGAGCAGAGACAAAAATCTAGAAAGTAATGTCCCTATAATTAAGATGTCGCCACACTCTTTCGTCTTCTACTACTATAAATTGTATATACAAAGATATAAGGGATTGTTTTTTAGAAAAAAGGATTCGATCATTTTTATTCCTGTAGGACATAATTATAAACACATACATAAATAGCTACAAATTTTTTGTTTTAACGACAAATATTAACACTGTCCTTTTTGTTCTTCGAGTTGATTTAACCCTTATTTGGGAAGTGGTAGTGCTAACTTCACTGTGAAATTAGTATTACCAGTAGGGTTGCCATATTTTTCTTGCACCTCGGCGGGACAAGCGGCTTAAATAATGAAAAATCCCGGGATTTCATCGTATTGCACGGGACAAAATAAATAAAATGCATGACTGGGTCGTACGAACTTGCTGTTACGTAAAAGACTAAGAATTTTAAAAATGAATGTTATTAGAGAAAAATTATTTTTTTAAATGACTAAAACAACTCCTGAAACAAGCTCCAACTAGATAAACACAGGATGCCATGTAATTCAAACAAATATTGTTCAATGCAAGAACAAAATTATACTTCGCTTAAGAGTTTTGAAATGCAATGTTTTTTAAACTTTTTAGAAGCTTCTCTTTACAAAATTTTATTAAAATCCGTTAGGTATTCCGATAATGTGAAATTCAAAAGTCGAATAAATCGTTCTGTGGTAGGTACAGTCAGTAATATCTTGATTTCAATTTTTTTTATTAAATTATAGAATTCTTATATATAGGTAAATTATAGAATTTGAATACACAATAATGTTTAAACTGCTTGGGAGGTTCAACATAAAGCAAGTTTAACGAAAATCAGCTAAGTCATTTAGGGTGTAGTCAAACAGACAGACAGAATTGTGAGACACACTTCTTCGTCTTCGCTATCATCGTAATGTCAACTTTGATCAATGCATAACTTGCCTTATATTTAGCACCTATAAGTCGCAAGTAAAAATCATATATAATGCGTGTAGATCAAAATAAATAAATTCTTTTATTAATTACTAATTAAATGACTTTTTTGTCATTTATCATTTGCAATTATTTTTCTTTTGTCAATTTTAATGCCAGATGTCAGTTTACAAAAATAAATTTTTCGTTAAGTTAGGTTTGTTTGATTAAAATTTTTTAAAAGTAATTTGTTAAGGTTAAATCGCAATGTAGTGATTGTTCCTTATCAGTGAAAGATATTCAGGTACATTAAGCATTATTTTTTGAGTTTGAGTCCCAATCCGGGAAAAAAGCTGTCCCGGCGGGACAGATGAATTTATGTCTGAAATCCGGGATGTCCCGGGTATACCGGGACGTCTGGCAACGCTAATTACCAGGGTTATTAAAAAAAAAAAAACGAGCGCGACATTTTTTTTGTTTCATGACAAATTGACGACAGGTTATCCAATTATTAAATTATTAAAAATTTTACGCCATTCATTGGTTTCAACAGCTACACTACGTGCCACACAGCTCGTTCCACAATGAACATTTTGCACGAGCGATTTCCGAACATGGTTATCTCACTGTTGTTGAGTTGGCTACCGAGATCGTGCGATTTGACCCTGTTAGACTTTTTCTTGTGGGGTTTTCTTAAGTCCCGGGTCTTTTGCAATAAACCACAAACCACCACTGTCCTAAAAGCCAACATAATCAATGTCATTGGTCAAATTCAGCCTGATTTATGCGTTAGAGCGTTAGACGTTTGGGATACGGGCCGCAGAGGATATTTTAATAATATTATATTCCTTTTTAATAAATACAAAACTATAATGATATCTCATTCACAACTTGTTTTATTTAAATTTACATGTGTATGTATGTTTATCAATTTTTTGATTAACTCTGGTAATTAATAAAACTTTATTGTCTTGAAATGACAAAAATATATGAACAATAAACACAAAAAAAGATGAAGATAATAATTATTACTTCTTATTCATTGGAGTGAATTTAATGCGTATAGTTCAAATGAATTATTAAAAATATAATGAAACAAAAGGACATCACTCCATTTCTCTATTTTTTTTAACTCTTAAATACTTCCCATTTATTAATAGAAGAAAGTAAAACAAAAAAGAAAAAGTAAAACGTCTTTAAATTTCCACAGATAAAGCTTTAAAATTATGTTTAATTTAATCGTGGCTCAATTTAAAAAACTGTGAGCCGATTACATTTCCGTCAATTTCCAAAAACTTTTGGAGCATTAAATTCACGGTTTATATCATCAAAAGAAAGCTAATATGCTTTAAATTTAAATGCCACCCCTCAATTTAAAAAGGTTTATCACACCTCTAATATCTCAACAAGGGTTCCACAAGAGTTCCTTAAAAAAGAAACTAAAGGTAATTGCCATCATCATCATGCATGCGATTTTTAATTCACTAATTATGTACATCGCGGTGGATTAACGACCCAAGAAGCCAGAATATAAAAAGGACTTCTTACGCTCCTGTGGTTTCTGTTTTCCCAACATTAATATTTTCCCAGCAAAATCCTTATAGCGATAGCAAAGTGCACAGGCGTGCATATAAGTCCACTTAAAAATACATTCCGCGTGCCGTGCTTACGTCTGTAAATTATAATTTGTATATAAAAATATAAAACTTTACGGTTCCCATATTGGAGCAACATCTTTTGACGGTGAAACAACACAATGCTTGTCAAAAGTTCAAAGAGGTGAACCATAAATCACACATCCACCCTGCTGCTGCCGATTCTCTGGAGAAGGACGAGTCGAACATCATAATTCGACAATTTTCATGACTCCCTCTAAACCTACCCTCATCCTTCAAAGCTCCAAGGCCATAAAAAATGTAAAGCCATCACAAAAATTGCTTAACAAGTAATAACTCTATTTATTTTTTAGCTTGATTTGATAGCAAATGGTCTGTGTTGCTTTGTGAATTCGTTTTTTGGAAATCTGAATTTTCGAATGAAAGAAAAATCAAGGTGCTGATGGTGTATCAAATTCGTTCTGTTCCATCCAGTACCCTTCACATTCTCTATTGTGAATCCATGACGAAGACGTGATATGTAAAATTGCCACAAGGACGTGGTTAGCATTGTGAGTGATTTTTGTTATTTTAACTTTCTCGCTGCTTAAACTCTGTAGAGAAGTTTAAAGAATTCATCCGGGTGAGTTTTCAAAAAATAACAAAATCCTCCAGAAACAAGGAACGCTTTAAAAAAAAAAGAAGAAAAGTTTTTTATGTGTTTCTCTCATAGCCGCAATCGGAATTACCTCACGCCTTTCACATCGCTCACATAATCCTTTCAACAGATCTGCCAACGAAGAAGTACAAAATATACAATTGCTATAGGGGGATATTGTGTGTCTGGGCCTCTTAAGGAATCCTTTGTAATATCTATGGAAAATCCACGGATAACCATTATGGGAATGCTCTTTGCTCTGTAGTAGGTGGTCGAAGATATGCAGACCCATTTGGGTGCGGTGGCATTTTAAAATTTTATGAGAATCATCACTTGTTCTATTCACCACCATATCCCGACACTAGACCGCAAATCGATTGATGATTCTGCAGGGCGATAGCTTAGACGGAAATGGAATAATTTAGCCCAATCGCCCCAAGATTGCGAAATTGAAGGCACGAAGTTGATACCACAGAAGGGTTAAAGTACGAGTACACTCATTGAGAACTCTTCTTCAACAGGATATTAAATAAGGATTTTATTCCGGAAATGAGGTTAACGTTAAATCCATGGAAATGTTTCTCGTAGACGCCAAATGAACAGCATTATAAGTTGGATTTGACTAATTATGAGTAATTTAATATTATTTTATTATTGGTACACTGTCCTATCTTTACCTTTATCGCGAGTTGTTGTGAAAGGTCCACCGATGTGAAAGGGCAACAAACAGCTCGTACGACAATAAAAACACATACATACCTATGTTACATATTAATGACTGGATCCCACGAACTTGCTCTGTTGGTTGAAGACTGGAGGCATGTAGTAAAATATGTATTATTAGGTTAAGCCTATAGTACGCAGATGGTTTTTTTTTTATTTTTTTTATTTTTTTAAGAAACCACTACAACGACTTATAATTTTTGTTCTAGCATAAATTCATATTTGCAAGGTATTCTGTTTTTGTCTCTTAAGCCTAGTATACAGTTCTTCTAAAAAAAAACCAATGCATTTCTTATGGGAGAGTTTTTTCCCGAAAAAAAAAACTTTTTTCATTTCACCAAACTGTAAACCAAAATCGAAAAAAAAATTTATACTCACCACGATTTTTTTTCACGCAAAACAATGTGCATCCCATTGTTTTGACGGAAAAAACTTACAGAAATTTTTTCATGAAAAAAAATTTTTTTTTTTCACCACTCATTTTTTTTTCTTCAAAAAGAACTGTATAGGTACTAGGCTTTACTAATAAAAGAATTTGAAAAATTAATTTTATCCTCATGAACAGTTTTCTCTAATAATATTCGTTTTTAAAATTCCTAGTCTTTTACATAGGAGCAAGTTCGTGCTACCCAGTCGTGCATTTTATTTTCTCATGCCTACCTTCAAAACTTTTTCGTTGTTTATTATTTGTGTCTTCATTTTATTCATAGTTTATAGTCGTTATTATTTTCTAACTCTGAGCAGATCAATAAGCAGAGCTTGAGCTTGAGCATGTAGATGTAGAGTATGCTCTGAGTATAGTTTGAACAGAGCTCTCCGATTTATTTATAAAACACGCTGGTGAACTGAACTGTCAAAGGCGTCGTTCTCCATTTATATGTATGTGCTTGTTTTTTTCCGCTGTCTGTCTCAGTCATATTACACGAAAAAAAAAGGTTGTGTGTACTGACGTACGCGCGGTAGAAGTAAAAGTTCTTTTCCCTCAAGCAAAGCGTCTGTAAGATTCTCACCTATAAACGTACAAACCTGTTGTATTATTTTCTACTCAGAGCTACATTATTTTCAACTCAGAGCTTCCGCATCAGAGGTCAGACCCAGGGTTGGCCGAACTGTCACTTTTTAGAAATAACTACATTTGTTACACCTGCTACGTAATTTATGTAGTTAATGTAGTTAAATGTATTTAATGTAACAAATTGTAGCAGACGTAGTTTAAAATGTCATTTTACTGTCAGTTGTGCATTCGAATTTTGAAATCAAACGTTCAGATATAAATTTTTAATAAGCGAAGTAAGCTGAAGGTGGATTTACTCCAATTTAAATGGAAAATGATCATATTGGAGCTCTTAAGAATATAACAGTTCACAGTTCTTAAGAATATAACAGTTTAAAGTTTAAATATAACTGCACTAGTTCTTGGTTTTCATTATTTTCAAACAGTTTTTCGGTAATATTTTTATGTATGTACCATGTATGTATATTGAATTCAGCATTAAAAAAAAATCTTTTAATCATGCGTTCATAATCCATATTCCTTGATTATGCCAAAGTAAATTGTTTGTCTCCAAAAATAATCTTACCATCTATCATACAAACCTTTATTAGATCATAAAAGTGCAAAATTTTTTGGTTTCCTTTATTCAATTTATTTTTTATGAATTAACTACGTATGTTGCAGATAACAAATTGTAGTAAATTAGGCATGTATGTAGTTTATTCAAATAACTACGCGTAGTTAATGATGTAGAAAATGTAGTGTAGTTGATTCGGCCAACCCTGGTCAGAGCCCATAGCTTGCTCTACAATCAAGGTATATAGAATATAATGGTATGACACTCCGAACTCTCTAGCTCCATCTCCTTCACACATGCTTACGTCATGTGTATCGTGAAATTCTGTTTTGTTTATTTGAAGATTTTGATAGAAACCTAATAATGAAATTAAATTATTAAGAATATCAAATGTTTTGAGATACAAATAAATTATTCAAAAAACATCGAAAAAAATTCAACATGCTGTAAAAAAAAAAAAATAAACAAGAACATTTAATTCAGAATTTTATTCAGTTTTCTTTTTTTAGAATTCAAATTTTCGGTCAAATCTTTGTTTAATATCCGAATTTTAAAAAACATTTTGCAACGAAAAAACAACTTTTTTATTTCGAATTCGAGTTCAATTTTCTCAGCCAAACTTAAAAGGTTTTTTATAAAACCAGATCCAACTTTCAATGTTGTTGAATTGTAGCTATTGAATATATCTTCGAGATGCATTAGAGTCCGCACAAATTTTTCGTTTGGTTTTCGCAAGCCCCCTTCTGAAACCTGATCTGTCCATGTGAAAGATGTAGAGAATTTTTGCTCGCAATATCTTTCCAGCAGATTTGGAATTTTGGATTTGAGGCGATTAAGAATGTATCCTGCTAGGTACTCTAAAGCATCGTACTCCAACTCACACATTTCAAGTGCCGGTTCTGCAGTTTCATCTTTGTCCACAAGACATGTAAGTAAACTGGATGTCATGACGGGTCCGGAACTAAACTCGGATTCGGAAGGATTTATCGCATTTTCTTCTTCGACATTTGATTTATTAATCAGCCCATCACTCACATCCATTTGTAGTTGTTCACCACTATCAGCCTCAACATTTGCATATTGTGAAACGATGCTTTCATTTCTACCAAGAATGTACCTTCGGAGACGATATTTAAACTGTAACGCTGTGGGATGATCATAAAGACCGCCCTTCGCTCTCATCACACCAAAAAACATTTCCAAAGGGTCTTGATTTAGACGGTATGTTAACAAGTATGATATCTGGTATTCTTGCTGAAGATCTCTGAACATCATCCTGAGTGCACTGATATTAGTAAGTATTCCTTCTTGAAATGGGATCAGTGACTTGTGGTTTCCAACTCGCATAGTTCTCATAGTGGATGCTATTTGGGTTAAAATTTCATCCTGAAGTTCAAGTTCTAGGCCAAAAGCTGCCATTCTTGGGCACGAGTCAATTTTTGGAATTCTTGCGTTGAATATGTCAAACCAATCATTAACCTGCGGAAAAAAGTGATGAAATTACCGACGTTATACATACATATATTAAAATAAAGAATAGAAATTTAACTAACCTGTTTACACAAAACAGACAACTCATTCCAATATTTGGATTTTGCTAAACCTAGAGTTCCCAGCCTAGTAAGAGCGCACGCGTTTGTATGAGAAAACAACTGCGTTGCAAATTTGACTCTTTGCCTCTTTGCAGCTTTCACATTCAGGTGAGTGTCGGTTAACCGACTTGATATTTTTAAATCCGAGTTCGACTGGCTTGCCAGTAACTCTTCAAGTGGCTCCTTTGTTAGATGCTTACCATGGAGAAATACTCCGGTGTCCAAAAAATGGTTTCGAAGCAATTTAATTAAATGTGGTGTGTCACTTAATACGTACACTTTCTTTGACTTGTCACTAGGATTTAAAAAGAAGGGCTGGGTTTCGCTTATACCCATTCTTCTCCAGAGTCCTCGGTTACCTCCACCCAAATCAGAAACTACAGCGACAACATGATAATCCTTGGATTGTAGATTTTTGATAATGGTTTTGAACATTTCTTTTGTTAAGGCACAATCATAATTGTAAAAGATAGGCTGCTTCCAATTCTCAAAGAGTCCTCTCGCCATTACCACTTGAACATAATTAGCCGGAGCCAAAAGTGTATCGCTTTTAGTATCGTACTCATACGACTTCTGTATTTTCATTTCGTCTGCCATGAGAACGCATACTTTTTGGAAGGTGGACAAATTAATATTTCTCATTAAAGCAAATACAGAGCTGAGGTAACCCGGGTTGATGTTAACTTTTGAAGCCCAATTTCTTAGCGTAGTCACAGCTGGTAAAGGATATTTTCTTTTAAGTAATAGCCTGTAGGCTTTAGGCCCACTGGAATAAATGGCGATGGCTAAAGAAATATCATTTACTTCCCATTTAATCCTTTTGCCATTCGCTTGAAGCTTTCTTCTTTGCCCAGGCGTAAATATTCCATCCATGCATTTACTTTCCTGTCGGAGCATTTGAACTTCTTGAATTAAACTCTCATTTTGTTGAATAAGTTCATCCATTAGTTCATGTGTGCTGTAATAACATATAATTTTATGACAAACGAACTTAATTAATTAGGTATTATTCTATTCAACTTCGTAAGGGTCTCAT
Source organism: Chrysotoxum bicinctum (assembly GCA_911387755.1). Lineage (NCBI taxonomy): Eukaryota > Metazoa > Arthropoda > Insecta > Diptera > Syrphidae > Chrysotoxum > Chrysotoxum bicinctum. Next base: position 1,309,005 of record OU426989.1, read on the forward strand.
TTAAATCGTCAGTGTTTGTAGATTTGTCGATTCTTGCAACGCAGACTTCTACTGGTGCATCTTGAACATCTGTGACATCAGTGATAGCTGTTGAAAGTTCCTCGAGATTTGCTGGTCCTTGGCCATCAGCGAAACTTCTTCTCAGACAAAATATAAATCTTTAATACTTGCATAAAGAAGCTTTAAAATATATCCTACAAAATTTCCTGGACAGCTTGTTTTGCATCCCGCTTGTTTTTCCTTTCTTGGCGCTTACTTTCAGAATCAACTGATGACAATAAAGGCAAGTTTATTGTTGGAACAGCATCCAATTTGAGTTTTTTACTATTTTTTGGGGAGTACTTGAGCATTTCGTGCATCAAATTCCGCAAATATTGTTCAGGAGTAAAATGTCTTGAACATATAAATGCATTTTGGACGTTGAATTTGTCTTTCCTTCCGCACTTAAATAGCCAAACTGTTTGCATTCTTTCATCTTTCGGAAAACGAAAAAATTTTATTTTTTCAATATCGTTTAGTTGATTTCGCTTAAGTCTTTTATCGTTGCTACTATTGCAGCCGAAAACAGCACAAATCACCATATTAAGACACTTTTTAACTAATTATTAATTTCCTAATCAGAAAAAAAAACAAAGTTCTATCAAATAAGAAATAAACGACTGCAATGTGAAAATCAAAACACGATACAAATGACGTACAATTGTGTGAGGAAGATAGGAATAGAGAATCTCGAATGTCATACCATTTTATTCTATATACCTTGCTCTACAATCGTCTTGCGAAATGAGGAATACTATATTTTATCCACAACGTTTTTTTCAACAGATTCCACATTGGTTCGTGTATAATTTAATTTGCTCGCACCATCTTCTGGCAGTTCGTATAATCAAATTTTTCGAATTCCCAAACCATTTTTGTGATTATCTACACGGCATGTATTGGTTTCGTATACAGAAAGTTCTGTGCTCTCTCCAATTTGCATTTTCAGTACAGGGAAGATAGAATATTTGCCTTTCATTCTGACTAATACGGATTTCAATAAGTTGTTATAAATATCTCGATAAATGTCGATTAGCGAATGAAATTGAATCTATGTATCTTTGTCTATACCACCAAAGCTGTTCGTTTTTAACAGATTCTGTCCTATTTCAAAGAAGGTCATACAATTTTTTAAGTAAAACTTCTTTTCCGGCGTTGGGGTAAACATTTTTCTGTGCAGTTGTCAATGACATGTCAAAACGACACGTTATCTGTCAAAGACAGCAACATGGTTTTTACAATTATTGTTCGAACTTTGTTGGAAGTTATTTAAAACAATTTAAAAACATCTTTTATCGCCAAAAAAGAATGTTCTTTTAATGAGAAAACCACACCAACCAAGCAATCAAACAATTACTAACATAACCAGTTCCCTTGGTAAAAAAAATACAAACAAATATATCTTTTTAATAGTTTTATTTATTTAAAATATTAAACACTTAATCCTACACAGGACTGAATACTTAAATAATATTTAAAATAGTCAATGCGAAATATATAAACAAAATAAAATGCACGACTGGATCGCACGAACTTGCTCTTATGTAAAAGTACTTTGGAATTTAAAATACATTTTATAAATATAAAACATGGATTTAATGAAAAAAAATGTTCAAATGCGTGAAATTTCCTGGTTTCCGGAAAAGTATGAATTTTCGCAAATAAAGTTTAAAAATCGTTTTATTAAAGTAATTTTTTATATAACAAATTTCTTTAAAATTTTTTGCCAATTTTTTTTGGGATGCCAATTTTAAGTGCTTAGTAATATAGATTTTAGAAAATAATTTCAAAAAAATAATCGTGCACACGTTTTCAAGATATTGATTTTTCAAAAAATAAATTGGATATTTTTTTTTAAACAAAAAAAAAATATTTCTTTCGAATAAATTTATATACAATATTATTTTAAACTTAAGGGGCTCCTGGTGAAAATTTGGTTAAAATCATTAGAGCCGTTAATGAGAAAGTCGAAAATCAAAAAAACCGTTCTATGACAGGTACCAATAATAAAATTTTGCCCCAAAATTTTTTTTTACAAAAATGCTTTTTGACTTCTCTGAAAAAATTCGTATGGCAGGTACCGTTATTTTGGGTCTTAAAAAAAAAGAAAAGAACATCCGGGGGGAGAAAATTAAAACCCATATCTACCAAGTTTGAAGAAAATCGGCCGAGCCGTTTAGCTGTAGTCGAACAGACAGACAGACAGACAGAATTGCGAGACCCACTTTTTGGTCTTCGCTATCATCGTAATGTCAACTTTGATCAAAATCTCGAGTTCGATTTTTTACGAATGCATAACTTGCCTTATAGTACCCATAAGTCGCAAGTAAAAATTCTGTATGTATGAACATATAGAAATTACGAAAAAATATTTTTTTGGATTTTTGACAAGAAAATCTAATTTTTTTTTTGAAAAATGAATATCTTAAAAAAACGGGGGAACCATTAGTTTTTGAAATTATTTACATAAATATATGTATATTATTTAATATTTTAAATTAACATCTCAAATAATTTTAAAGAAATTTCTTATACAAAAAATTAATAATAATAAAACAAATTTTTAAACTTTGTTTGCATAAATTCATACTTTTCTAGGAATCAGACAATTTTGTGAATTTGAATATTTTTCTATACCTAATTAAATCCATGTTTTTTTTTAAATTATAAACAATTTTAAAATTTCAAAATACTTTTACATAAGAGCAAGTAAGTATGTGCAATCCAGTCGTGTATTTTATTTATTTTTGGATGGACAGAACTGCGAAGAAATAAAAACGCATTTGGATGTTGCCTATAACGTTTTCACCATCTATAACAACCGTTAGATGTGGGTTTAACGAACTTAAAAGTGGACTGTTTTTGATGAGGAGCTCTCAGGCCGCTGATCAACAAATTAAAGTGCGTCAAGTAGCTGCATAAATTTCTTTACGCCAAAGACTAAGCGATGATTTAAGACAAAGAGATTGTATTGGAAAATAAAAAAAAAAAAAAATTGAAAAACCTGTGTTTTTATTTCTAACATTGGTACTTATTGATCACCCCTTGCACTTGCCCAATAGCGAATACAAATTAGCATCTTTACATATTTGACGGTTAAAAAAGTATGTAAGTCGAAAAATTCAACAAAAATGTTATTTACATAAATGTACATATGTAAGTTTTGTTTTTAATTTGAATCAACTTTTGGTGGACGCATTATAAAAAAACATTTTTAGAATAATAATAAACTATTTACTTATTTCTCCAATCGGTTTTATTGCTAGTATTTTTTTTTTTTTTTTTTCAATTAATTTAAAGGTTTTGTTTTTAATTTGAAATTATGTAAAGACCAATATTTATTTATAACTTAAGCTATTTGATTAGTTTTTGTCGAAAACTTTCAAGGTTTTCTTTCTTTCTTTCTACTGTTCTTATTTTGGAAAACTTTAATTAAATATTACTAATTCATAAAAATAGTCCTAGATTACCTATATTCGCACGAATACTCGCATAACGGATAAATTTACAGTATACAGTATAAATATCGCATATTTAAAATCCTTAATATTTATATACTAGCCCCCGAATTTAAACAAAAAAGAAGGTAAAACCAGGCCCAAATTTTTTAAGACAAAGTTTTTTCTTCAAAACACGGCCAAAGGCAGCTTTGACTTGTCAAATCATTTGATTACAATGAATATTTGTTGCTTTTTCAAATATACACTTGGTATTTAAAAATATGAGTTTTAACAATTTAATCAACACTATGCTTTGAGATAATTGATTAAATTAATTAAAAAGAAAAAAATATAACTCAATGCACTGCTGTTTAAAATTCACACAATAATTTCGTGCCCACTAATTCAAAGCCTGTCACAGATAACCATAGCAAATAATTAAGTTCCCAAATCATTCGCACACTTTTGGACTAACGATTTTAAAGAATGCTACGCATTTCCGTTGGCTTCCCCATCCATACAATTAAGCGTCTCAAAAAAGGTGTGCAAGACTCATCATATCGGCCCTATAAGGTCTGGGCATTGCTTGCAAAGTTTTGACCTTAAAAATATAGCTTCGAAAGCAACTAAATGAATTCCAATCAGAAATATTGGCCATTGAAATAAAATTGTCATTCGGCATTGAATACGTAATTGTTGCTGGAAAATCTATTTGTCTCGACGATGGGCGCCTCTCTGAAGTGAAATTGAATTTCCACTTCAGCTTGGTAACAGACTCAATAAAAATATTGTAGTCATTGCTGCTGCAAGCTGCAGCTCAGCTCTAACTATAGCCACTCACTTTAGAGTCCATAATTTATCTGAAGAACGTGTGATTTTCATTATATGGACTTCCTTCCGTCTTGTGCGCCCTTTTGTTCAGGCAAGCGAGATGGAATTTCTGCCGATGGCGATGTACTCGTGGAACACTTAAATGCATCCTGCATGCATCTTGCGTAGATGATGTTAAAAATATGCGCGCCCTGATGATGCCGAAGTACCTACATTCTGCTTCGATGGAGATGGATATAGCTGAGGTTGGAGTACGTAAGTAGCGTGTGCCGACGTACGAGTATTTATAATACTTTCCATCTGGCATCATCGGTGCAATGTGTTACTTAAAGGTCATTTGGCATTTTCAATTACCACCAGTGTTTGGCACTGATTCGAATACCTACAAGCACAAGTATGATGCTCTGGAATTTTTCTTTCACGGGTAATTATTCGGAACAGCTGAATGCGAAAAACATCAGCAGGAATCCAAAGGAAACCATTTACATTTCATTGGAGCAAATGTTGGAGTGTGTATATTTGTGTTTGTTTTTATAAGGTATTCTATTATGAAGTTCCTATATGTGCTTCAAGAATTATTTTAGACTTGCTGTCGGCCTGTAAAATTGTTGCAAAAGGTCTTAAGCTATTGGCCTATGATGTATGTACTGTTTCTAGTTATTACATTCACAGGTTTGTATTAATTGTTTGTAGACATACTTGCGAAGAAAGGTGGAAATTATTTACCCATTACCATAGCCCCGCCTTGAAAACCCCACAAAGAAAACGAGCGATTTATCAGAGGAAATCAATATTGTGGTTGAAGACTACAAAGAGGCCAGCATTGAAGATGTAAAGAAATGGTTTATTATAGGTACAATGACAGAGTTAAAAAAGAAAGTCAAAAACAAAAAAGTGCTAATTTCTTAAATAAATTGTTCTTATAGAAAGACTTATTTATAAAAACTTCTTGTACTCAAAAGAACTAGAACAATCATACATCCATATAGGTTTTCTTAAAAAAGGGGAAAAAGGTAAGCAATCAACAAAATGGTACTTTAATTGGGTATTCTGTGATATATGTAGATATTGATATAGAACAAGAAATCAAAAATAGTTTGATCAACATGAATCGAATTTATAGGATAGATAATATTATATGCAAATATTAATTTTTCAGTTCAGTTGTTGAAGTCAAAACATGGAAACAAATGTTTTTGAGAACTATTAAGTTAGAAATCATATTTAAATAATATTGAATTTTTGAAATTCTGTGCAATAAAAGAAGATTATCGAAACAGAAAAATTTATTAATTATTTATTATTAAAATTATAATATTTATAAAGGTACCAATTTCATTGTGCTTTAAGTTGAATAGTAAAGATTTTACATTTTTTAAGAACACTGATTTTATCCTATCGCATTTCAGATTTTTAGGTAAATTATTAAACAAGCGAGGTGCGGTTACTTCATAAAAAAATGAGTTCTTTTAACAATTGGTATAGTCACCATACTTAGATAATTTACACGTAAATTGTGAGAATCATAATGTCTCGAAGCCGAATACCCAAAACTATCAAAAAATGTTTTCAGAACTTATTACAAGCATAGTGTGGGCGGTTAATATTGTCATTTTTTTTTTCAGGGATACTAGTTCTTGTGAGGAAGTGGCGAATCCTCTAAGAGAAACACTTGTCATGACAAAGTGCCTTTAATGTTAGTCTTTTAGAATCGGTATAAAATTGTAGGTCTCCTACATTCTGAGTCACAACACGCACACATAAATTTTTAAGGCTTATGTAGATTTTATTTTACAGAATATACAATATATTTAATTTTAATTTTTTTGAAACAAAGTAGGTTCATAATGTTCGCCCGAGGCTTTTAAAGTTTAAACACTTTTTGAAAATGTTTCGGTGAACTGGAAAACATAACATAATTGTAATAGTAGATATAAGGAGGTTTTACATTAGATATGCCATTTTACCCCAGGTTTCTCTATGTTTTATATTTTTCATTTAAAAAAAATATTCTTTAACGAGGACAATATATTTTCAATAAAAAAATAATTACATACTAGTACAACTACATATTATGTACGTATGCTATCCGTATCCCAGGACTAGTTCATGCTTTGAAAGCACGTACCGTTAACTTGAATAAATGCATTTTTTTTGTATAAAAGCGACTGTAAAGTCCCGTTAATTGCATGCATTATTAAAATTCTTTAGTAAAGTAAGGTTTCAGAACTTCTGAAGAGAATGCACACCAAAAAGACACTTTGCCGTACCAAGAATTGCGATTTTTGCAAAGTTTTCAAAAAGCGTTGTAAAAGTAAGCAACGAAATTTGTTTCATTTGAATAAAGGCAGTTGTAAAATTACTGGCACACGCCAATATTTCTTGAGAAAACTATACTCCGTCCAACAAAAATATGCAGTGTGGGCAAGATAGGACGTTTGCTTCGCATTCTGGCTACAGTGAATTGCATAAATCTGTCCTCCATTAAAGGTCTCACAGTGTTATCGTAGTGTTGATTTTAAATGGACCCTTTTTTTAAAGCTCTAAAATCAAAGGCACCTCAACAGAAACCCAAGGAAAAAAACTGAACAAGTTACGAAATGAACAAGGGTAACTCTGAACGCACATCAATATTTAATGGGGGTTGAAATTGAATAGCACCAACAGCCATAGACCACAGCAATTCAGTGCACACCTGCACACTCAGATGTGCAGTCAATAGGACGTCGGGCCTGCGTCAGATGCAATCGAAAATTTATGGGCGCACAAACACTTTTTTATGGAGGAGTTCTTTCAATTTAGTATGGTGCAAAAATATAGCACGCTACTGATTTTGAAAAAGCTCTCCCATAAGACGTGTACTGCATATTTTTGTTAGATGAAGTATAGTGCAAAATTATAGTTCAGTAAAGTTAACGTGAAATAGACAAATTTTGAATAAAATGGGAAGATCCAAAATTTTAAAAACAGCCGAGAAGGCAAAAATAGACGTTTACCGAAAAAATTGAGCGTAGTGCAACTTGTGTTGACAATTATTTAAAAGATATACTCTTTCCTATGGAAAACAATACAGAGGAAGGACATCTACTGTGATCTCACCATCGGACAGATGTACTCGTAAAATCATTCGAATTGCCCCTAATTCCAGATCAAAAATCAAATTCGAAGCAGGGGTAAATGCAAGCAAATCAATTGTTCGGCGTGTTATTCTTGGTGCTGGACATCTGAAGAGGTTAAAGTCGTACGTAAGGAGCTTCGACTTAAGTTTGCGAAACATCACTTGGACTATGGGCCAGAGCCAAACTAAAAATGATTGGCGAATGGTTGTCTTCACGGTATGAAAAGAAGTTTAATTTAGATGGACCGGATGGTTACAACTTTTACTATCATGATTTATTTATTTATTTATTTGAATCAAGCTAATTAATATCTAGCGTACAAAAAATATTACTTAGAATTAAGAATTTATAAATTATACAATATTATAGAACATTTTTTTAAAACTATTATTTGAGACATCACAAAAATTTATTAATAAATTATGATTGACGTTATACAAATTAAACATTGTATTCAATGGTGAATTCTGCTCATAGTTGGTACGATAGTGTTTTATGTAAATTGGGTCACGAAAACCTCTTAGATTTCGATTTGGAACATTAAAATTAACACGACACAAAAGGTTTAAAGCATCGATATTACCATCAATAAGATTAACAATAAAAACAAAACATAAATAAGAACGTCTGCGCTCCAGACTGGGTAAATCTATGAGTTTTAAACGGCTGCTATATGAAGGAAGATTCAATGGATTCTGCCAGCCTCTAAGAGCAAATTTTAGGAATCTTTTTTGAATTTGTTCAATTCGACCTTGAAAGTCTTAATGACATATCGAACTCCTTTTTCAGAAGAATGAATGATTTAAGGATTTTTTTCTCTTCTAGAAGAACATTTATATACGATTTCTCAATATTTTCCTTTCAGCACATTCATGCTTCTGGCATAAGTGGCATAAAAAACATTAGTAAATGCCGATTGAATCAAAAAAGACATTGGGTTTTGATATTTTTGTTTCCCAATTATACTTTCATATAAATCTTTGCAAAACAATAAGGTGGAAAATAAGGGAAAACGCTGGGGGATTATACGGTGTCTTATGGCCAGCTTTCATGGCCATAACAAACGTATGTGTTGACGGTAAGCAAAGGTTTTTCTTTTTAATCTCTCCATGGAATACACTTACCAAAATTATTTCCTTTTTTAAAGTAACGGACATTTTTCAAACTATATAGGTACTCAAAAAAGTAATCAGTAAAATCGGTTTTGATTTTATTGATTCTTTTTGTTATAATTATTATAAACAATAATAAAACAAAAAATTTAGTAGTGGATATGACCACCGTTTTTTGAAATTAATTCAAAAATCCGGCCCAAGCAGACTTAATGCCATGGATAAGTCCTTATTTATTTTAGTACTGCTTCCCTTCTTCGTATACCTTGCGTGTAAGCCACCCCCAGACATTTTCGATACTGTTAATGATTTGCGCAAAGAGGAATGATTTTTAACACACCATCATTGCCGAGAGGGTGATGTAATGATCTGGGGTGCGATCACCTATCATGGAGCAATGGAGCTTAATGTTATAAACACAAAAATGGCGGGAATAAACTACAAGGAAAGGAAGTATTAGAATCAGCTTTTCCTAAGCTGAAGGACTTTTTTAGACTTTTTCCATGGATCTTGCAACAGGACAACGCACCAATCCATACTGCTCGTATTGTGATAAAGTTGTATATTGCAAGCCAACAAGTTGAAGTGATGAATTCATTCACCGTATTCACCTGACCTTAACATTATCGAAAATGTCTGGGGGTGGCTTACACGCAATGTATACGAAGAAGGGAAGCAGTACTAAAATAAAGAATTACTTATCCATGGCATTAAGTCTGCTTGGGCCGAAATATAGCAGAATTATATAAAATCTTTGTAAGACTTAGTTCCAGATCGGATTTTTGAATTAATTTCAAAAAACGGTGGTCATACCCACTACTAAATTTTTTGTTTTATTATTGTATATAATAATTATAACAAAAAGAATCAATAAAATCAAAACCGATTTTACTGATTACTTTTTTGAGTATATAGTTTGAAAAATGTCCGTTACTTTTAAAAAGGAAATAATTTTGGTAAGTGTATTCCATGGAGAGATTAAAATTCTTTGCTTACCGTCAACAGCTGGCCATAACACACCGTATAATCGCCCCTTACTTTCCACCTTATTGTCTTACAAAGATTTATATAAAAGTATAATTGGGAATTTAAAGAAACAAAAATATCAAAACCCGATTTCTTTTTTGATTCAATCGGCATTTACTAATGTTTTTTATGCCACTTATGCCAGAAGCATGAATGTGCTGAAAGGAAAATATTGAGAAATCGTATATAAATGTTCTTCTAGAAGAGAAAAAAATCCTTAAATCATTCATTCTTCTGAAAAAGGAGTTCGATATGTCATTAAGACTTTCAAGGTCGAATTAAAAAAATCCTTAAATACCTTTGTTTTGCTTCTTCCAATTCTAAGAAAACCACCCAGGAGACACGAGATCATACTTTGAATTACTTTCCCTTGTCAACTTTATTTTTTTAAATATTTTCGTTTTTGCATACCAATATAATATATTATGTATGTTTTGTTTTTTTGTGACTTATTTTTGGAATGGAGAAAAATCAACGAAAAATACAGACGCGATTATATCGCATTTAAATTTAACTATATAACTTATTCATGACACGTGCTTTTACGTACCTATAACATAGCAGGGCGGCTACTTAAAGGGTTTGTACAAGTACGCTCTGATGTTTGGTTTAGTATAAAGATGGAACACAGCGCGGACCCAGCTTGCCTACCTACGCCTCAAAAAGGTTCGAGAAGGCCATAAAAGATACGATTCTTCAAATTAATTATTCTAATCAAGCGAAGTATCTATCGCGATACAAGGTGGAAATAACTAGGGTTATGTGTGTAATTGTTCAGTTTATCTGCCGGAGAACAACAAGAAGTACGAATTTAATATTTTTACTCGTATCAAGCTAACAAAAAAAAAACCAAGGCTTTCCGCGAACTATTCCTTTTACAACAGGTGAGCATTATGCGAATGCAATTTCAATTCGAATTTCAACGTCTTATAACGACAGCAATATGCTTAAGATACTTCAACTCAATTCGATCATAGGGTTACCAACTGTTAGTTTTTGAAAGGTATATAAAGTATGAATATTATGTGTATTCTCTTTATTACGCTGTGAATTTCAACTTTGTATTCAGCTATGGTCAACTGATGTAATGGGTCTTTGATGAAGTGCTTGATTAGGCTCTTGAGTGCATTTGAATGGCCGACTGCTTGATTTATACTGTGCTCCTTATTTAGGGAGCTTGTGATGTGCGGGGACAAAAACAAAAGCGAATGGAAGAACGAAAGAATTTCGTTTGAATTTTTAATGAAAGCGGGCCAAGTTTTTGTTGTATTTTTTCTTTTCGTTTCACAATAATGCGTGCATCGGATAAATAAATTCGATTGAAACACGTGATTTAGTTTTATGCACTGACACAAACGGTATAGGTAAGAGGTATGCATGCATATGCATTCTTCGTTTAAGCTACATATATGTGACTTAACAATGTGGTATTCTTAAAACGTGAGTACCTATACATATATAACAGGTATTGTATTCCAATTTCTTGTCATCAAGAGACTTGATATTTAAACCTTAAGATTCATTACATGCAATTTGAATACTCTTCTAGGAAACTCAGTCAAGTGCTTAATTTTTAAAAGAGCAAACCAGTACCAGAGAAACAAACTAATATTCATATAGGTTATATAATTACCTAATGTCATTAAGTTAATCGCGTTTTTCATAGCAGTTTGTATTAAGCCCATTTTAATTTGACACATAATAGTTATAAGTATTGTAAGACTCGCAAGTCGTAACTGCGCTTGCTGTACATATAACCAGTTAGGTATAGCAGGTCAGGCTAACTTAAAATCTACATATGTATATGTACGTACTTTCTATATTCTCTAAATAATTTTTGTTTAAGTCTTCAATTAAAACAAGGTAGTTCTGTTTGTGAAACGCAATAAGGGTGCTTAATTTCAACTTTTAGATTTTTCTAACAAATTTGTAGTTTTTTCCACTTATTATTATGTTTCTCCGAGTACTCTCCAAACCTATTAAAACCTACAAATTTGTGCGAAAGCCTGTCAAAGTTCATATCAAAAGGCACGGTAGTGCCCAGTCAAGTTCTGGCACTACACCCTTTTTTACAGGAACAAACTCAGGCGATTTTTGACCCCTCCCTATCTTCAGTACCACTAAAGTCAGAAACTTCAAATTCCGAATATTTGCTAAGCTAGTCAGGCACAGGCGCCTCACCAAATTTCAATTTTCTAGCACCAGCGGTTCCTGAGATATAAGGCCTCAAAAATCACAAAAACCGTAACTGACTGACTGACTGACAGATCATCAAAATTATGGAGCACTTCCCGACATCGTAGAATCGAATATTTAAAGTAGAATAATATTGAAACAGCTACAATGTAATAGAGACATTTTATTGTTTAATGATTACTGACTAAAATTTGATGGGCTTACTTGGCAAGTTTTTTTTTACGCCCAAATTCGAAAGGTTTTAAAAACTTGACAAGTGAACCCATCAAATTTTAGTCAGTAATCATTAAATTATAAAATTTCTCTATTACATTGTAGCTGTTTCAATATTATTCTACTTTAAATATTCGGTATTAAACCTTCATGAAGTAAGAACTTGGCGTACTTTTAGATCTCAGTACTTTTCACGGCTGACCTGTTACACAAAGGTTTTTGTATAGAAGAACTTGGCTCTTTTTTTAACATTTATGTTTTTGGTCTGATAGACCTTACGCAAACCAACACGTTAACACGATTCACATTTAAACCTGTGTTAATACCTTCACTGACGTTTCAATACTTTAAAAACTTTGTTTGCAAATGTGAGTGCTGGTTTCAATTCTCAAATTAAATTCAGATCCATTCTCTCTACCTTAAAGGAGAAGAACTGTCGTTCTAAATGCCAATAGAACACTTTCAGGAGATATAACCCGCTCCTGGATTTCCAATCGAAAAGGCCATTATTGAATAGAATTTGATGTTACCATTAAATATCAATTTTACACTTTATGCAAAACATTGAAATTATTAAAGTAATCATTACAAAGTGAAATAAACGCATACCGATATCAAGTCCAATTTTTGCGACTTTATAATACGTCATAATAAATAAATAAATAAATAAATTTGGTGGTGCAACAGCTCGAAGTGAACCAGGACCAAGTGACTTACAACTCTCAACCATTCATGTGCGTGTTGCCGGGAACGGAGGGGACCTACAATTTTCTGCTGATTCCGAACAGCTAATGAGCAGCACTTTCCAAGACAAGAGATACTCTTGGAGGATTTGTCAATTCCTCGCAAGAGGCAGTACACCCCTGACGGCAAGTATTACACTAGTAAAGTCAGGAGGATTTGACAGGTTAACAGTTTTTTTTAAATATTTTGAGATGCAAGTATTATTTCAAATTTAAAAGTTTTGCATAAGTTTAAGTGTAATTTAAGCAACAAAGTACCATCATTAATTTGTCTTTCTAAATATTTTTTCCAAAGTTACAAACTTTTTTCTAATGCCTTTCAAAATGTCAATTCCTCCTTCCTTGAAGGAGGATTTTACAGCTTCGCAAGGAGGTTTTGTCAGTATTAAAAAAAAAAATAACAAAATATTAGGTATTTATAAGACCAATAATTTATTTTTGTATTTAATAGGTAAGAAATTCAGTGTTAATTTCTGTTTTTTTTTAATCTACTTTGATTCAAATAAAAGTTGTATATCTAAAAAAGCTTAGCAACAAAACACATTAATTATTAAAAATAAAATACACTTCGTAAACATTTACATAATTAAAATAACGCAGTAACAAGGTGATGAAATAAATAAACAAAACACAAAGATTATTATAAAATTAATTGAAAAGTAGCGTAAGTATGTACAATGTACATTACATACATATGTACATACATACATACATAAGAAAATATTAATCAGCGAACATCAAAATGTTCAAAATTAATGTTAAAAAATATTTTTGGACTTGATCTAGAGCTGCTTGGAAGATCAATTGGCATCGGCAATTTCGCTGAAATGTCAGCCCTCAAGGCCAAGCCTACATCGTCTACAACTGGTTCATAAAAAAGTTTTGGAACATTTGGTGACGATAATATTTAACTGTGTAGGGCAAGGAACTTGTCTTGTCCACCCACATAATAAAATATCTTTTTGGTCCCGAACTTCACAAAGACAAAATCGTTAATTTCAGGATTAAACGTGAAATTGAGTTTCAAGAGGTCTTTTCTTTAGTCGGAAAATTAAAGTGGTAAGATTTATACCATATTTTTTAGCAGCACTGCTAATGGATTCATTTTTTTTTCAATATTTTCAAATGTTTTCTTTTTGCATATTTGGCATTTTAACATTCTGATAAAGAATAAAAAAAAGTTGATTTTAAACGTCTTTTTTTAACTGATAAAGGAGGATTTGACACTGTCAGTTACTCCTTCAACATTGGTGTCAAAACCTCCTTTCAGTCGACTTTTGGAAAATAATTAAAAAAAAAAAACTAAAGAGTTGTTGCTCACGAATATTTATAGTACATTATGATTTAAAAACAAATCTATGTGTTGTATATTTCACTTAAAATAACCAAAACTACTTACCACCGAAACTGCAGTTAGTTTAGTTATCTCAAATATTAAATCAACTGGACTCAAAAAGAATTATTTTTTCTATTTTACACAACGATCAGACCACAGTTATAATTTTTTGGTAGCTCAAATCAATCGTAACTATCTTGGTTTTTTCATAACCAAAGTGCTGCCAATGTTTACACTTTTTGAGAAAAGTCCTTATGTCAATTCCTCCCACATGTCAAATCCTCCTGACTTTACCCTACATGCGATACGTCAAAGCATCTTATTGTGGAAGGGCATCTGTTGGTCGTTTTACGTAAATTCTTATTTGATGTATTTTTGACAGCTCACTTAGAAAAATGGCAAGTTTTTAACAAGTTTAGTTAAGGTCCAAATAAGACGAAAACTTTTCAAATACCTACTACTGAAGATCTCTGACCAACAACATCTTTTTGATCGTGCTTTCTATCCGTTCAGAAACACCTATTTACAGGGTGCGTTTTATATTCCACATCGATTTTATTTTGTTCCGATTTTTGTGTGAATAAAAATCATCAGTTGACATTTGACAGTCACAGAGTAGGAGTAATCGATATCAATACGTTGCAAGTATTTAAACAGTTATTATTATTAAATATTTGTTCAATTGTAAATACGAGGAGAAAATTTCGTGACTTTTTTGGTGTTCATATGCCGATCAAGTCAATGATTCAGTGTATAATTTTGTATCTTAAAAATTTGTAATCACTGGCAGATAAAGTAAGGACTGGACAAGAAGTAATTTAACGTCCGCCATAAAAGATTGATGGAGTAAAGCAGAGTGTTGCTGAATGTCCGAGAACTTCTCATAAACGCAGTATTCAAGAATTAGAAATGTCTCTTTATGTGGTTAGAAGAGCTGGCCTTTGTGCCAAGGGCGACTTGACCTTCCAATCATATCTAATATTAAAGACCATCAATAAACTATAAATTATTATAAAATTGTATTTCATTTAGAAGTTATGGAAAAAATAACGACATCGACGCACCCCGTATTCTTTATATACCTAAATAATTAGATATAAAAAACAAAAAACTTGGTAAGCACCATTGGTATATAAAATTGAACAATACAACCTCTATTCTAAAGCTATTCCAAATTATAATAAAACAAAATCAAGAACAACTCACCTTCTTTGACTCTTTGACTTGCGCTATACATACGGTGACCATTTTTCCAGGAGCAAAAAAAAGGACAGTCTTTCATTAACGTAAAAAAGTTTAACAAATAATTATTTTTATTAAAAAGTTTTGTACTTCATACTTCAGTTCAGTTTTTAAAACAAATAAATACAAATAATTAAAAAAAAAACTAAATAAGATATTTATATGACTATAGATATAAAAGTCATTCAAAGGAACTATGTATATGTTTAATGTTGGTATTTTCCTTCGCAGTGTATTTTTTCTAAAATATCGTCCCGATTTCTTAAAAACATTTAAATTTTGCGCAATCGAAGTCATAATTGCACTTTGTTACTAAGCATTGCTGCTAGCATATCAACTTTTAATTGGGACTTCTCAGGTGTTTAAATGTTATTGAAAATTGAAAATACCCTTTCAGTCGAGACAATTGAAGGAATCGACTTTACTTCCTAACTCTAGTTTTGTAAGAAAATTTTTATCAGTGAATGTTTAAAAAAACACTTTGGCCTACCTTTCTATACGTTTTAATTTAAAATCTTTTAAAACAAGATAAACTTCTGTCATTGAAATGTTTTGTGATTTTAAATGGAGAATGCATTTGTGTTTGATGTTGAAAAACTTGGTAAGCATTTTCAACACCTTACATCACTTTCGCTTAGATTTTTTACAATAAACGGACGCTGGCTATTAAAAATGCATTTCCTTTAAGGTGCCATTTCAAAGTATAAAAAAATAAATTAATCTTTCATTACCAATAATTATTCCAAATAAATACTCACCGTTTTATATAAATTACAACCAAAAGATACCCTTATCTTTTCCAAAAATAATCAAAAAGCAGAAAGAATGCCAACAAGAACGACACTAACTTGCGGATGGAGATGAAAATTTGAAAATCATTCACAATAGCAAAAAATATATGACAGAATTCAATGACATAAAGAAGTGCTGCTAATGGTAGAATCGTGGTTTAAAAGAGAAAAAGAGGACTTTGAAAGGACAATTTAAAAAAGGGAGGACAAATTTCTGTCCTCTCCAAGAAATGTAAACAAAAAGGACACGATACAAAAAAAAGGACTGTCCTCTCAAAAAGAGGACGGATGGTCACCGTAGCTATTCATTAAAAGCTACTCGACATTTTAATCAAATTTGACATTGCGATTATAGAGAACACGAAAAATTTAGTCCCGTCATTGGGTTCAGGTTATTTATTTATCTCAAAAATGGCTCTTAAGATTTTAATAAAAAAAAAATATTTTTATTATTATAAGTATGGTCACATTTTGGTATTTTATTTTCGAATTTCTCGTTTTCATCTGGACCGATTTCAATCAATTTTAAACAATAGTAGGTACACATGAAAATTGTCAACAAATTATTTAATTGCATTAAAGCCCTATTAGTGCCGTTGTTTTTGGTATTTATGTAGATTTTTAGAACTGAATTTAACAAAATTGCGTATTGACAAGGTCTTCACAGTCAACTGATGAGTCCATGTGAGATCACCCGGGCAAAACGCTAATTTTTGTGGACTAAAGGCCAAAAAAAGCTATTTTGAATCAATAATTCAACAAGTCCAATAATAGTGCTAAGTCTTCTACTTGGCTGATTTATTTCAGTAATATATTGTGATGCTTTTTTTGTTTCCAGCTGAGGTAGATCAGCGGGGTCCAGGGTCAACCGAAGAAAGCAGTAAAACTCGGCCAAATAGAGAGTTCAATACTCCAGTTCCAAATTATTTTTATTCAACGTATAAGTAGGTTAACATAGTATTTCATATAAATATACAATATTTATTACCTTCTAATAACAGAGTATTTCATATACTTTAACAAAAGGTATAGTCCTACAATAAGATAACACGGTATTTCATATACACTAACGGCGGTATCGTAGAACAGACTCAGACAGCGAAGATTGGGATAGAGTCCCTAGTCTGAATAGCGGAGGTTAAGACAGCGAAGAGTGGGATAGGGTCCCTAGTCTTAACTACGGCGGCGGAGGAAAGGGATTTCAGACAGCGAAGATTGGGATAGGGTCCCTAGTCTGAGCGGAGGAGTTTAAGACAGCGAAGGTTGGGATAGAGTCCCTAGTCTTAACTACGGCGGCGGAGGAAAGGAGAACGGGAAAGGTATTTTTACGGCAGAAGCCAAAATATTGCGAAGCTACTTCCTGGTATAGGTGACCAGCAGCGTGCTTCTAATTGAGATGCTTTATGTCTTGTACACCAAATTGGTACAAACACCCAGTGGCAAGAAGAATCTGATTTCTGCTGCATTTCTACCTCTTACTTGTCGACTTGGCGGCCAAAACCAAATGTGCATTATAAAGTTGGCGAACGAAATTTATTTGTTGACGTCGACAGCCATCTGTGTGTGTCCTCTTTTGTGATTTTGCGTGGGCGCCTTAAGGTATGCAATACTTTCTGACCATTTCATCCGGTGTGGTAAATGCAGTAGAATTCTGGCGTTCGGTCTTCTTAGGTTGGTAGAAAGGCGTAATTACTTCAAAAGATGTAACTTCGTTACAATATAGAATTTGTATTATAAAAACCTTCATATAGATTTTTAGAACCTCTTCTACATAAGCTTACCTTACCTCTGGTACCTGGTCAAAAACTAGATTTTTTTTCGATGCGAACGATCTCACACTTCCTCGCTTATTGTAGTGTCGAAATTGCAAAATTTGTAAATTGACACATAATGGTTGTACGTATTTTAAGGCAAGGACTTCCAAGTCGCAACTGTGCTTGACTGTACGAACGTACATATAGCCACTAGCCAGTTGTGTATAGCATATCATGCTAACTTGAAACATAATACGTATTTTCTATATTCTCCAAATAATTTTTGTTTATGTTGGACATTTACCAGTCCCCATTTTCGGTACAACTCTTTTTAAAACAAAATAAACCGTTTTTTTTTTTTCTAAATATTTTTATTAACATTTATTTATTTCGTTTTGCCATGTTTAGTAAAGAAGGAAAAATATAGCCATTTTGTAAGAATGTGTTTCTTTTTTGTTTTAAATATTAATCTCATTATTTTAGTGCATTATACAATTCTTACAGTTCATTATGTTTTCTTCTAAGGTTAAATATTTACATTAAGTATATTGAAGCAAATTGCCCTTACTAATACATAGAATTTTTATTCAATTTTATTTTATAACATTAAAATAAAGTTAAAAGGTTTTAAATTATAATACTACAATTATATACAAGAAAACCGTTTATTTCGTAATTAAATAAGCAGCAGCCAATAAAATAAAAAAGGAAACGCTCTCAAATTATAGCATTAAATAGGAGCTACGGCGACGACGACGACGTTGAAACTGCTTCATTTTGTTAATCGGTATCTATTTTTTTTTTAACAAAATGTCAGCATAATAATCATTAAATATATTATTAATAAAAATAGATTTACAACAAGTCAACAAAATATATAATAATAATTTTGTACATCGTTTACTTATAATAGCAATGTTCCATTGCACTCAGAAGGTTGTTTTTGAAGTCAAAGGATCATTTTTTGTGTGATTATATCTGGTATTTATGTGTTTTTTTTTTTTTGTATACATATATTTTCCATTTAAATCAATTCGAGATTTTATAAATGGCCTTAGTGGATTCCAAGATTGACATAATATCAAACATTACTTGATGTCCTTGGAGTATAGGTAAACATAAATCATAAGCAGGTTCATCCTTTTGAACTGGCTTCTTCAATGTACACATTGCCTGGCTGGGTGGGCTTGATTGTATGTTTCTCACCTGAAAATAAAAATATTTTTTTTTTGTTTACAAATTACGTCATGCAATCAAGTTAAGTAACATTATCATCAGAAGGAGAAGGAAGAACTGTCAAACACATTTTAATTCAACATGCTGATCGTGCCCTCTCTTGGTGCTTCCTAGGAAATGGATAAATGAATTATTCTTTATAGTCAATCAAATTATAGCTGACAGTTTCGCACGATGGGTTTCTTAACAAAAAAGACAGCTTTGATGCGCATTATCATATCCATCAAAAATACAGGACCGTAGTTATAAATATTTTTTTTTTTAAGAATTTAAATGTTATTCAAGAAGAAAAAGGGCGGGTTTTGAAAACCTTCGTTAATACGACATCAACCAGTTCATGGTCCGGATTTGACATCCTTGCTTTGCTTATGTTAAACCGAACTGTCATTCAAGGCTTTATATGTTAAATTTAATGTCGTTTTTATTTAGCAATCCGGAATTTCTCTCCGATCCGGGATCTCAACTGAACATTTTTTTATTCTGCCGATTCTGAAGTTTGTTGTGATTGTACATGTCAAACATCAAATGTCGAGATTGACGTTTAACTATATGAATGTGTGAGTACATCTGCTTTCGATTCTGATTTTAAATGCAGAAGAAAATTACACTTCTTTTTTCATTTTTCCCCAAGTTAACACTTTCAGAAGAGTCTAGAAGGCTTCCAGATTGCCAAATAAAAACGACATAAGACTAGCAATTTTTCAATATGAATCCCTAAAAAAACTAATTAGTTTTCACACAACATTTTCGTCAGCAATGAGGCTCATTATCAATTCGCTGAATACTTTAAAAATCTAAATTGTTGCATTTGAGGAACCGAAATTCATAAGTAACTATCGAAATACCAAACATCAACAAAATGTCAATGTATGGTGGGCAATTTAGTGTGGTGTCTTCTTCGAAAGTGAGAGAGGTATGCGCATCACCCATCAATTCTCATGAATATCTCCAAATGTTAAACGATTATTTAAGGCTTGAAATCTAATAAGCGTATGTAAAATAAATATGGTTTTAACATGAGGGTGCCACTTCTCCCACAACATGATCCGTTTTGGCTTTAAAGAAAGAAAGAAATCCTATAGACGAGTGGGGCTATGTAAAGGATCATGTTTATGCACACATACGCAAACACAAACGCAATGAAATGAAACATTCATCAAGTTATGGCCGAGTTATTTATTGACAGTAAGTAACGAATAGTCATCGAAAATTATCATGTCAGAATCGAATCGGTCAAAAACTCCAGTGAAGGACATTAACATCTGCCCAGTTAAGCTATATTGTCAGAAAAACTTTGATATTATTTTAGTTAGTCTTTGAAATAATAAAATACCAGTGGCTTTATCGACACCCCCTTCCCCTCCCACAAATACGGCCTTGTGTAAATATGATATCCTATCTGATTTATACATAACCAAACGACTCTAAACATTTTTACAATAATTATTAAATTATTGGCTGAACTTCCAGCAGTTTCGAACTAAAACTCACATTTCGCTTTGGGACGTGATCGGCAAGTGAATTTAATAGTATAAGTGCGACTGACCAAAGAACGTAAATACTTCTTTCTGTTTGACGATCTATTATGTCATGCATTTTTTTTTGTTTTTGTTTTTTGAAAGAATTTTTTGTCATCAGACATAATCAGAAAAAAAAAAATAAAATGATGAATATACCTTCAGACACTCTAAGAGCTTCCTTGAAATGTTCTCAAAGACATTCCGATTTTTCATATTTTTGCATTCTTAAGTTTTATATTTAACATACTGAAAAATACCTACGAACATTACCTACTTGAAGAATGTAATAGGAAATGACTAATTTTCCATTCTCTAAGGAAATGTTAGACTTTCAAGACGTTCACAAAGACATAGGTTATTATTCTCGATAGGTAGCATGCAAATTAAAATAAGTTGGTGAGGTTACTCCGTAGTAAGTTTAAAAACAAGGAAAAGTGATTGGAGTACCATAAAAAATTATATCAAAATAAATATTATTTTATTGGTATCCCTTAATTTTATCGTCATTAATGCACCAAAAAAAAATTGATGATGACGGAGCTGACGCTGAGCACGACGCCGCTGCTCTAAAACTTTTAAACTGTTTCGTTGATCATTATATCAATGAAAAATAATGGTGAAATATCTTTCAGTTTATAAAAAGTCCCATTACCAATGCTCATGCCAACATTTACACTTTAAACATTTTTTTCCTTGTAAAAAACGAGTTTTACTGAACTATTGGCGCTAATTTTGGTGCCAAACAATACGAGTATTTTAAGGTAGACTTTTTTGAGAGCATTTTATTGTGTCAGAAAAGTTGATTTTGAAAAAAAGTAGTTTTTTTTTTTAAATATTTATTTATACATGAGATTATTACTAGCTTAACAAAATTCTATTACAATTTATGAATAATTGGTAAAAAAAAAAATTTTAAATTTACTTGTCAAAATTACATTATGATGAAGAAATTATATAATTTAAACATTTTGTTAAGAGGAGAAAATTAATCATAATTACTCCGATAGTTTGAAAAATGAACGCATTCAGAAAAATTCCTCAAGTTTCTTTAAGGAATGATAAATTAATAATAGAGAAAAGGAAAAGGTGCACCAAGTCTATTTTTCCATTTATTAATTTAACAAAAACATCTGTTCTCTAGACTAGACTAGACATATCATAGGGATTATTCAAACCTAACACCCTTAGTGCAAACCTTAGGAACCTTTTTCCCATCTGTTCTAATCTGGCCTAATTTGGTGCCTAAACTGGACAAGAGTATTTAAGAATGGGTCGAAGTAATATATTGAAAACAACACAATTGGTAAGTACTTTATGATTAAAATAAAAAGTAAATGGCCCTAATGGCTGCCCTGTGTTATTCTAGAGTGTATATGTTAAAAATTTTGAGATCACTATTCAAAAGCACGGACAAGATTTCCTAATCTAAATAGCAATATTCGATGAGAGTTTATCGAATGCCTTACTAAAGTAATTGAAGACACAGTCAACTTCAACTTGACTTGTGCATTTGAGTGAATAATTATTATTTTCTGGCAATTCCATAAGAAAGATGACGGTAGAGCGACCTTGTAAATTCATGATGATTTAGAATGATACATGATTTAACATAGAAAGATACATTTAATTAAAAAATAATTTACGCAGTTTTTCAAAATTGTGACCCCATCAGGGTCTCGTGTAAAAGTTTCGTCAAGGTTAGATGTAAACTTAGAAATGTTGTCTTTATGAATATAAAAGTTTATATGAGTTAAGTAAGAGAAAGATTTCAAAAATCCAAGGTTATGGCTGTTGCATGAATAGAAATATCATTTGACTTGAGAACCAGTGGCGTGGCGTCCATATAACACGATTCCTATCGTCTTCCCTTTTAGAAAATCCACAAATAACACAATTTACCAAACAAACGTCGAATAAGTTTAAGTTATCCATTCTGCCTCTCGTTTGTATCTTATACTTTATCCAAACACATTCCACAATCCACAACCAACATTAATCAAGAGAGTCACAAAAATACTCTGACGTAAACTTTTCAATCACCGTCTTATTTATTTGTGTTATATCCCTTTCTTCCCCAAGCATTGTTTTTCGGATCCTCTTTGTCCAACATATTCAAAAAATAAGACGCTACATTCCGTCTTATAAAATTTTCGATGTATACCTGTAGGAGTTGGAATTATTTGTATTTTATTCTTCCTTTAGCAATTAGCATTGCATTTCAGTAGGAAGATAATACATTGCAGGAGTTCAGGTGTTCGGCTTTTTCAACCTTGTGTAAGAAATAAGACGGTGTTCTTCGACTTATTTGTTTTTTTTTTTAATAGATTATGTCATATAAATATGGCATGTGGGTATTGTTGATTCTTGATTTTGAATTTGATGTTGATTTGCATGCTAATGTAAAATGCACGATTGATGTTTTTGCAAATTTATTGTGATAATGTTGAATTATGAAATAAATCATGGTAGAATATATGGCAATTGTCAGCAGTGTAAATTTAGCATATCGATACTCTAGACAAATAAAATGCATTTGCTTTTTTTTTTAATAGGAATTTAAATTTTGATTCAATTGGCATTCAATAAAAGACTGGGTTGCACAGGTTTAATAACTTCAAATAAATCTAGTGTTTTGAAAAGCCAATTTGAACTTAATTAAAAATAGTGAAAAGTTAGATGTGAAGGTGAAGATTTAATTCCTTTTATTACCCACTATAGTGATAAAAAAAATTAAGCTTCTTAATTTTAGTGCAGTTCTAGATTTTGTCTTGGAAATGTCTTTGATAAATGTAGATTGCTGTTTAACAGATTACCTATCGGAGAAACCAAATAATTTTAGTAAGGATAGTTGATAGTTTACATTTTATCCTTTTTTCGTTTACACACCAGGGATTTCGATCCCAGATCGAAATTTTTTGTTTGGTGTGCGTGTTTCATGTATACATGTAAATCCCTCTTTAAATATGGATTTAAAGATTTTGATCCATGTCAAAGAAAAATAAATTTTTGTTGCGTGTTTAGGAACGCAAAATCTGGCGAGGGATCAAAATCTTCACACACATATTGATTTCTTATGTTCAAAGGAAATCAACCTATAAGTACCTATGACACTTTAATGGAATCCTATTTAGAGTAGTGTTATAGGGCAACGATATTCAAAATGACTTGATACATAGTATCGCGGCTGTTATTAAATCTGAAATTAAAACAGAAATCATAGAAGCTCGGTTCGTGTCGATTATCGACGAAACATCAGATTTGAGTCATAGGGGACAACGGAGTGCCATATTCCGGTTCTTGTCAGAGAATGGAATACAAGAAAGATATCTTGTATTTTTTGACGTTAGGACGAGCCTTAATGCGGATGAGTTGTCCCATCATATATTTTATATTCTTGAAACATATGATTGCAAGGAAAAGTTAAATAGAACATTCCTAGGAAGGTGCCGCAGTTATGTCCGACGAAGGGGGTGGTGTCTAAAAGGAGCTCCTTTTTTATTATGTTTCAAGCTCATTGTTGATTGAAATATTAATGTCTTGAAGTATAAAAAATATAGCTACACATTTTTTGCTAAGTCCATGTGGAATGCATTTGTAGATACCATATCTTTACTAGAAATTCTTACAAGTGACAAAATTTTATAACGGGTTCCCATTTAAAATTATCCACGCCACGCCACTGTTGAGAACAGATAGATATGGAGTAGACTTTCCTTTATTTTTTATGAATTTTCAAAACTATTTCCTATTCTTTTTAAGACCTTTTTGCACATTTTGAAAACAATGGATGTACCTTAAAGTAGAATTTATAATAAAAATGTCTCTTGCTTTGCAATAACTCTTAAAGTTAATTTCAATTTTTTCAATTCTTCAATTTCCGTTATGTATCAATATGGAACTAATGATTTTGGCTTTACAATGGCAAAAGGAAAAGAATTACGAAGACAATGAAATAAAATATCAAATCATCCATATATGCCATTGAGGCAATTAGATGATAGCGAATCTCAGCACGCTTTCGTCTTGTAGAAGTAAACAGACACAAAATAAACGTCAATTGTCAACAAGCCATGGACCAAGCACCATGCAAGAACGCGGAAAAATTGTTTCGAACCAAATCAGGTGACAACTTTTGCGCCACGTTGTTCAGATACGCAATTACAGTATTTATCGCTTATAAGAAACACGCTTATAAGAAAACCTCGCTTACAAGAAACTTGAACAAAAGCACCGTGTACTTTCCCATATATTTTAATGTTGAATTGTGTGTTTATAAGAAACACGCTTATAAGAAAAACACTGATAAAAGAAACATTTCTTTAACCACGAACTTTATTTTTTCAATGTAAAGTTGGTTGGATTTAAGAAACTTGCAAAAAAATCACGAAACTCAAAAAACTTGAAAAGACCTTTGAGAAAAATTCAAAGCAACCTATGAATGAATTGTATTGGGGTTTATTGCACTGCGACCTGTAGATCTATTGTGCCCCCTCTTATAATGATGAGCGGGCTCATCCTACAGTTCTTCCTCCAAACCTATTGCCTTTAGGAATTTTAGTATTTGGGGCACTTTTAGAGAGGGTAGGTTGCTCTCTTCCACCTGGTACCGTTCCAGATGGGTTTTCCTTTGGTGCATGATTGGACAACACTTTCCCAGTATGTGTACCGGAGTTTCCTCATGCATGTTGCAGAATCTGCAAGTGGCACTGCTAACCACACCAAGTAGATTAAGGTGTCTTCTAAGTTTACAGTGTCCTGTTAGAATACCTGTTATTATTCTTAGGTTATTCCTACTTAGGTTGATACAGTTTTCGAAACGTTGCCGGTTGTAGTTCCCCAGCAGTAGTTTCGCCTGTCTCAGTCTTGGGAGTTCATTCCAGTTTTTGATTCTGTTTGCCTCCTCTTCTTGTTTAATTCTGGTTTTGATGACATTTTCACCTATTCCGCAATAGGGTTCAGGCCCTGTTAGGGGAGTTGAAGCTCCTAATTTTGCTAGGGAATCTGCCTTTTCGTTTCCAAGAACACCAACGCGACCAGGTACCCAATAAAGTGTGACCCTGTTCTGTTTTCCTAGTTCGTTTAGTCTACTTATGCACTCCTCACCAGCTTAGAGTTGATGGTGTATGAGCTTAGTGCCTTTAGTGCTGCTTGACTATCTGACATAATGGCAATGTTCGATAATTCTTTTCGAGATTGCGATCTACGCAATCTATCGCGTTTACCTCCGCTTGGAAGATGCTGGTGGACTGTCCCATCGGTATGGAAAGTTTGGTTTTTGGCCCACAAATTCCTGCACCAGTCCCTTCGCTTGTTCTCAACAAAGCAACCTATGCAAATGTCATTTCAATTCGACATTTGAAGAGAATTTTAGTTCAGTGTTCATTTGACATTTGTTGTGTTATTGTTTATTTATATTTATTTACTTTACTTTTACCTTCAAGGCCGTGTGTTATTTGGGTTGAATATTAAGGCGAGCATACATTTTGGACACTCCTGGGTATATTCGTATAAGAAACTTGTTTCTTATATCCGTATAAGAAACTTGTTTCTCATATCCGTTCTATGAATATAAGAAACACTCGGTTATAAGAAACAAATCTTGTGCAATTTTTGAGTTTCTTATAAGCGTTATGTACTGTACTAAGAGATTCTGATTTTTGAATTTGATAAAGCTTTATAGATTTGGTGCATTTTATACATTCTGTAGTTGGCGTTTTTGTCTGAAAACTCACAAGAAATACCTTATAAAAAGATCACAACAACAGAAACCAAACTTTAGAGTCTTAAAATAGAAGAGAATCTAACTCTATCCATCATAAACATCAGACAAAGAATGTATTTTGAGTAAATTCCATTGTTCGTACGAAACTTTTCCAGACGTCTTTATTTTTAGAATATTTAAAAACAACGTTGTTGATGTTTTTTCTTCTAAAAGAAAAAAAAGAATTAAAAACGTCTTGAGGACTTACTTATATTTATAATAATATGTAGGTAGATTTAGGTAAATAATTCAATTAAATCAAGCCTTTAAATAATTATTTAAATCAACATAATCAGGATTAAAACTTTAAAGAACAATTTAATAAACAGAAATTGATTATAAACCATAATTGACATATTGACATTATATCAAATCCCAAAATAATATCGGTTTAATGATCACCTGTAAAAATGTAGGAGTTGACTTTTCCAGTTTAACGTCAAAATTTAGATAACCAAATAAGCAAGACATTAGTTTAGAAAGGATGTTCCCGGGGAATGCTTATTGATTTGGTGAACACGTCACTGTTCGATTACCGCTAGTTACGAGGGTTAAAAGGTCATATAAATGTTGTTTTTTTTTTATTTTTGTAGTGAGGAACTTTCTCAGTTTATGAGGAATCCCATTAGCAATACTCATGCCAAATATCAGCCTCTAAATAATTTTCTTTTTTTTTCTGGACTAATGATCAAGTCAAGATATAAATCGTCGAAGAGAGATTATTTATTTTATTAGTAAAAATACATCTTACATCTTAAAATCCCATAAGATCAATAGAAAATACTCCAACCAATTCCTATGAAACTGCTCTATATTTTGGCTGTGTCCACATTGGAACTTACCAACAATCAAATTAAGAGATGACTTAAATACTAAAGTGGACTCTAAACAATTAAACTTACTAATTTACCAATAATCAATTTAATAGTCAGCTTAACGCTAAACGTCACCTTAAATTTTAAATGGACAAAAGTGGTCTTTAACTTCGCCGTTAAGAGTAAATGGCATGTTTGTTCTGTCATTATGATAGCTCAAAGCAAAAGAAAGACAAAAAAGCTATTCTACTTTTAAGCCTGTCTACTCGTATGTGTTGAAAATTTGTTTTGAATTTTGTGCGGGTTCAATAAAGAAGCAGGCAAGTTAAATAAATAATTTAGTATTTGATTATTTCCATTTGTTTAATTATTTATGTATGAATTTCAATTTCAGGAAGAACTACTGGGTACCTACATTAAAATATTTATATCGTCAACTACGTTCGGATCATCGGAACTCATTATTATTATTAAATCAAAATAGAATTTAAGCAAAATAAATTTCTTTGTTTTTCAGAATAACACAATTGTCTTTTTGACAGTGAATGAAGTGGATTTTATAATAGAGCAATGTTTAGTAAAAGGCGCGTTTAACTTGATTATTGGTAAACGCGCAAATTAACTCGTCTTTAAAGTTTATTCTGGTGTTTACATAAACGTGTGTTTAACAATAAATTATTGGTAAGGCCCATTAAGTCAATCAACATTGATTCTTTAGATTGTCGATAAACATGGTCAACATTTTAACCAGTCCACTTATTCGTAGTTTGTATACACAAATGATGCGTTTTGTAAATGATTAATTCTAGACCGTCATTTGTGTTGAAAATAATTTCAGAATAATTTGTATACGTTTTTTTTCATCATGAATGATGAAGAAGCGTTTCTTCTTATCCGACCAATTCATCTCTCAAAAATTAAATGCACTGACCACAGACAAAACAATTCTGACAGCTCATAATTGGGTTTATGAGGACATCCAGTGGTCTATTTCACCAACTTACAAATTGTAAATTACAAGTGCTTTTTTAACAAATTTGTAGAAAAATTGATTAATTCTGTTTCACGAGATAATTGTTTTACAAAATTGTAGTTGTAGATTACAAAGGGAAATTTGTAGAAATTTCATTATTTTCGTTTCACCAAAACTATTTTTTTTGTAGTTTACATATACAAATTTTTAAAATATAATTTTTTTTTGTAAGTTTGTGTTTCACCAAATGAAATAATTTTACAATTTTGTTCAGTTTATGAAAATTTCTTACAATAGAAAGATGATGTGTAGATTTGGTTACAATTTATAATTTTCAATAAGAATATCGTTTCCAGTTTAAGAATGTCGTTACGTCATAGGCATATAGTAGCACCGATAGTGATATAAGTGACCATTTCGTTCTAAATAGACGAAGACAAATTTATCGACCGCGTATAAATTATGAAATTTCTGATACTTTTACATTGAACGAAAAGTTTCGCTTGAAACGTGTTAAGGCAGAGGAAATAATAGGATAAATTGGACCACGGATTGAAAATGAGACTGAAAAAAACTTTCCATTGACACCGATGCAGCAATTTTATTTTGCTAATTCATAGCTGTTGATGTTCTCTATTGGCCGACTTACAAATTTGTGAAAAAAATTGTAGTCTACAAGTCTGGAAATTAAACGTTGTAATTGTAAATTACAATTTCCCCTATTTTTTGTATCTTTTCTTACAAATTTGTTGGAATTATGTTTGTAGTTTGTGAAACAGAAAATCAGTTTAGAAATTTGTAATTGTAGTTTACAATTACAAATTTGTAATTGTAATTGTAATTTGGTGAAATAGACCACAGAAATGAAAATTTTTCTTCAATCGATACAACTTTGTTGATTTTTTACATTTTATATAAATCGATTTGCATTCGGATCAACAAAAGTTGATTTGCACTATTAATCACCACTCACACTTGCTCAACATTGTTGATCAGCGATGTTGATTTACACAAATCAGCATAAAGTAGACGCTGATTTAGATTTATTAAAGTATTTACTTTTGAATTTTTTAATTAATTTCTTCTCTGAGTTTTTATCTTTAAAACGATTGTTTGTTTCAAGTTTTTTAAATATAAATTTAATATAAAATATAATATTATAAATTTAATATAAAATATAATATAAAAATTTAAATACACATCTTAATCATTTACAGCCGTATTAATAAAAAAAAAACGCTTATTCCACCTATATTCCATGGTTTTGCTAAACCATGAAATAGGAGTTAAGCCATGGCTTAAATATTTACATTAATAAAAACAAAATGTTCCCGGAATAGTAAAATGACATTTATCAAAAATCCTTTTAAGAAAATCTTCTACAAAAGTAAGCGATCTCTTTTTTATATTCTGTGGCTACCTAAATTGATTGTCAATTGCTTGTGTCTGACTGTGGACATTTCTATTTCTTATTCCTTCGCTAAACCACCTACTTCGGTGGTTTAACTTTATCATAATTTTTAAACGTCACTTAACAGAAAATTTGTTTTATTGATGAAATTTCGCACTTAGTCCAGGACTTAACGATAAACCTCCACTAAACCATCTTTATTAACATGGGTGTTATAGTACTTTGCTGCAAAAAGTCGAATAAAATTGGTCGAACCATTGACAAAATGAAAGGGAATAATCAAAAATTAATACATTTTTCTAAACAAAAAAAAAAAAAAAAAAGCGTATCTTCTTAATATTTTTTTTCAAGCTCAAAGGATATTTGCATATAGAAGCAGAGCATTATATCTAGAACATATTAAAAGAAGGGATTTAAAATAAACTGCTAATTAAATGTACGATGATTAAAAGCCTCAAAGACCTTCTTTTTTAACTTCATAATTTTTTTTTGGAAAATGTTATCGTCATAAATCTGAAATATCAACACCCTGAGACTGATTTGTTTACTTACCAATCAAAAGCATTTGTTGCGGTCGCACATTCTGAATTTTTATCGAACTTGCATCTTCAATGTAAAATGTACCGCCTTCAAGACTCTGCACTTCAGCTAACCTCGCCATTAATTTCGCTGACAACTCCTCGACATCTGAAATAAGATCATATAAATGATATAAAAAAATTAGCATCTTGACTTTCGTAATTTGTAAATTTTATTTTTATGGTTTGTGTCTGCAAATCTGCGAGCGAATATCGTTGACATAATATGACAAACCGCTTATTTTGTAAAAGGGGTGAGCCAGCCAGTATCGCTCTCTAAGGATTACAATTCTTACAAAAACAAAAACGATGCTAAATAAGAAATTCTAAAGGAGTAAGTATAATTTCCATCATCTGGAGTGAAGAGTGTCTGGTTAATGGCTCGTGTTATTTATTTAACATTCGACTTCGACTATTTTTAGAACAGCTAACAAAAATTTCCGATTCGTTTCGGAGAACAGTGAAACCAAAAAGAACGTTCGTGAAACAATCAATGCCTGATACTTAAAGTAAACAGATGAATGAACATTGAACACCCAACTCACAGCAGGCTTCCGAGTTGCCCGCACATCTTGTATAAGACCTCCCTCTTCCCATGGACACGCGTCTAATTTGTTTTTTGTTCTTTTGTTTTCTAGGAAATCTTGAAAATCTAATACTGATGCGCAAAATTTTCAAAAAAACAAAAATTTGTTTTCTAGAATTTGTGATTTGCGATTTTTTTTCCGCCAAAATTATGTAAACAAATCGACTTAGAACTGAAAATATATTCAAAATAAACATTTACTTGGTAATTTATTCTTTTGAGTTTATAAAGAGAAAGCTTTTGTTTATGCAGAAGCAGTATAGTAATTAAAGTTAAAAATAGAGCGAAAAACATTTGCAATTTTTATAGAGCATAAACCAAAGGAAATAATGTGCGGAAGATTTAAAAAGTTTATTTTAAGAAGTTAAATTCATTGCAAAAGTTCTTTTCACACCTCTTACGTTCATGGAAATATTAAATATACTTACGAGTATATCCAGAACCTTTCCTTACCTTCTGTTTATATTACAAGAAATTTAAAAAAATAAAATGCACTACTGGATCGCACGAACTTGCTGTTATGTAAAAGTACTTTGGAATTTAAGATACATTTTATAAATATAAAACATGAATTTAAAATAAAATTGCCGTCTGATTTCTAGAAAAGTATGAATTTATGCAAACAAACTTTAAAAAATCGTTTTATTATTAAATAAATAAATTTTTTATATAAGAAATTTCTTTAAAATTTTTCAAGAAAAAAATGTGGGATGCGAATTTTAAGTATTTATTAATATTGATTTTAGGAAATAATTTCAAAAAATAATCGTTCATAGGTTTTAAAGATATTGTTTTTGGAAAAAAAATTTTTTTTTTGAAAAAAAGCCAACAAATAATTTTTCGAATATTTTTATATACAATATTATTTTAAACTTAGGGGGACTCCTGCTGAAAATTTTTGGTTAAAATCATTAGAGCCGTTAATGAAAAAGTCGAAAATCAAAAAAACGGTTCTATGACAGGTACCGTTAATAACATTTTGCACCAAATTTTTTTCTTACCAAAACGTAGTCCATGTCCATAATATCACACCTAATTTTTTTTATCAAAATCGTTAGAGCCGTTTTCGAGATAAATAAGATTTTGCATTACGGGTGTATGGGGGGTACCGTTAGTTTTAGAGCTAAAAAAAAAATTTCAATTTCCCCTCTAGGGAATCACCGAAGACCCATAACTACCGAGTTTGAAGAAAATAGGTCCAGTGGCTTAGGCTCTAGATCGAGGTACAGACATACAGACATACAGACAGACAGACAGACAGACGGAATTGCCGGACCCACTTTATTCGTCTTCGCTACCATCGTAATGTCAACTTTGATCAAAATCTCGAGTTCGATTTTTTTTCCAAATGCAGAACTTGCCCTATAGTACCTATATCGCAATTAAAAAATGAATACCAATTTTACAATCTTATATTACTAATTCCCAGTTTATTTTTAGTGCTAGAAAGGATGATCGGGGTTAAACCCGCGTTAACACTTGAAACATTTTCTTCATTCAACGTCAATCTCGAGTTAAATGAGAGTTAATTCAAGAAACTTGAATCTAATTTGAACTTCCTTTTACATAAGTGGATAGGAAGATCGGATCGAATTCAAATGGAATCGTAGGGCCAATTTTGTTTTAGGGCGTGCGTGGAATCGTCTTTTCTTTATTTTTCAAAATATAACTTCGAGTCATGTATAAAAATATATAATAAATTGTTAAAACAAACAATATGTGTCAGTATCACAAGAGAGATTTACTATCGTCTAGTACATTCTCTTACTACTGTCAAAATTTCAGGCGAATCGGACTCGTAGTTTTGTTTTGAACACGTGTGGAAGCCAGCTTGTCCGCGAATTTTAGAAAAATGGAAATAGAGCAATATCGGTCGGTGATTCAATACTTGTTTTTGGAAGGATCAAGGAGCGCTTGGATGCTGTGTACGGTGACTCTTCTCCTTCGATGGCGACCATCAAAAATTGGTATAACAAGTTTCAACGTGGTCGCACCACTGATCTCTATAATACACTGGATAGCGCAAGCGCATTCATCAAAAAAAGTTGACTCCAATTGAACATTGTTATATTATGAAGGCGACCACGGTGCCGTATAACAGTATAACATCTAAAACAGCATAAAGCGCGGAACAGATTGAACCAGCAAGAGTAACGTCAACAGTGGCCGCCATTAATTTAGAACCAATTCATTTCAATTGTTCAACACACATAAGAACAGCAACGCCAACAGTGTTCGTTAGGCCAGTCCTAAATTTACTGTTGCTGGTGCAGTGCTGTCAACTTTTTTTCATATTCAGTGGCACCACAATACAAAACAAAAAACAAAATAGAAGGTAAAATATTTTTTTCATTTTGCTACTTTCTTATTTTGGTTGCAATTGTCATGTGAATAAAAAACAATAAATAATTTTTGATAAACTAAAATTGCAAAATTAAGTATCCAAAAAGTAATAAAGAATAAAAAACTATCGTGAGTGTTCGTCGCTGAATAAATGAAAAAAAATACTGTGCTTGCCAGTTTTTTGCCTAAAAAATAGACAACTGAAACGACATTCCTTCAATTTTATTCAATTGTCAATTTTTTCAATCAAAACAAATGATTTTCGTCCAATTTTCAATTTATTATTTTAATTTTAATAATAAATATTTAAAATTTACAAATAATGCGAGAAACGGATTGGCACAGCAACTTCAACAGCAACTTTAACAACCACGTCACTCTTTTTAGGGCCACTGGTTTTAAATGGCTTTGATTATATTAACACAGCAACTTCGACATAAACGTTAGAACTAATAACTAAATTCGATGTCGCTGTGCAAATGCTACCAACTTTAAAAGCGAAATTTGTCAATATTATCAACACTCAAATGAAAATGTGCCAACCATCTTTTTGTTTCGTCTATTTATTTTGGTTTTGACAATGGAAGAATTACTGAAAACAAATTAATTTTAGTACGACAAATTGCGCAAGTCGTATGCATTGACGCAATTCACCTTAAATTTAATCATATTATGTACGACAAAATCATTTCCTAGGCGCGCACATTCAATTTTCAGTTGCACAACTGTTAGGTTGCTTATAGAAAACAGATGAACTATTTGGTTGAATGTCCGCGCAGGTGCATTTAATTATATGTTACACAAAATAGCGAACTCATTTTAAGCAATCATTTAGTTTGTGTAAAAAAACAAACTTTTTAGTTGCTCGAACCAAGCAGTTGCTGTTGAAGCTTCTGTGTCAATCTGTTTCTCGCATAAACAAGTGCATTCACATTTGTTTTCCTCTTTGTCATGTCAAAATATTTTTTTTTGTGAAAAGAACACGTCAAATCATAAAGCTGCCCACCATCTGTCATCTTCAATTGGAGTCAAAAAATCTGCTATACAATGTAGGGAATGCGCTATCCAGTGTATTATAGAAATCAGTGGGTCGCACATCGGTTTTTGATGAGCCCAGCCCAGGTACCCCGAAAATGGCTACCACGCAGGATAACGTGTCAAAAATCCACGATCTGGTATTGGTAGACCGCGCACCGATTGAAGATGCGCGAGATAGCTGAAACAGTAGACATCTCAAACGACCGCGTTTCCTCCATTAAATTTCGGGCATGAGAAAGCTTACGGCGCTATGGGTGCCGCGTTTGCGGTAAAATCTCTCATAAGGCCCGGTGCACACATGCGTTCTTTTGACGCGCGGTACCGCAGCGTCACCGCTTTTGCGTCTTACAGTACTCACAAATGAATTGAGTGGTGCACACATGAGTGCAATGACGCCGCGGCATCGCGCGTTATTTTGCGTGTAAAAAGACTCGCAGGCTGCGGTACCCGCGTTAAAAAAAACGCATGAGTGCACCGGGCCTAAGAGGTCACTTGCGGTACCGAGAAGCTTGTCTGCTTATGAAACCTTTATAAAAAAAACATTAGGTCTATACTTTTTTGTGAACATAAATTTTAGTCTGATTTCGTTCCTATATTCAATTCATGTAATGTTGTTTTTCACGTCATAGAGCTCTCGAGACACTACAAAATTTAACCACTCTTTGAATTACTTTCATTTCATTATTATCATGAAAAATAATGTATATGGGCTTATCCCTGTAAATTTTAATTTCTTGAGTTTGAAAAAAAAAACAAAAAAAAAAATTAAGGCACGCATGTAAATTTGAGTTTTTCTTCAATTATAGACCACGAATAAATAAAAAACTTCAAAATAACTCATATGTATTGTTTGTTAAAGAGTATAAGGGTATAACGTATAGAAAAATGAATTTAAAATAATTTATTTTAAGCACCGAGTTAATTGATTTGGTTTTTATTTTTAATCTTCACAGCTTCTGTTTTCAAACTTATTTGTTTAACACTTTTACCATTTTTTTTTATAATTTCTACACTTTAAATTACGCTCATTGTAAGGGTAAAATCAAACAATGCTTTGGTGTGCTAGTAAAAAATGTGCCTTTTTTGAAACAGTTACGTTTTTTACGTTCGTTTTGTTAACTTCATAAAATTTGTACATAATGAAGCACGCATTGAAGCCAAAGTTTTTTTTACTCTAGATAGCTTAAATAATGATGCAGACCATAAAAAAATGCCTCATGATCAATGTTAAAAAAATAGACACGAAAATTAGTGACAATTAAAGATTTACGAAAAATCACGCATGGCAGTTTTTTTCTAAAATTTATATCATATAGGATTATTTATAAGGAAGGCACGCACTCAAAATGAATGATTTCAATTAATTTTGACCTTTATTTATCTGAAAAAAACAAAAATTGTACTAAGTAATCTTATGTTAAACATTATTTTTGCAATAATACAAAACGTTAATTATCCACGCACGCAGCCAAAAGTCTAAATATTCGATGATTTTTTCGATTTCAAACACTTTCGCACTATCTCGATGGTTCATTTTATAAATTGAATAGTTAAAACTCAATGATATATATAATATTATAAGTTCCAAAACCTGAATATTCAATAATAATGTCTATATATTTCGACGCATGGCAAAAGTTAAAATTTGCACGGATAAGCCTATATATTTCGGTTCTTTGAAATCTATCCGATTGTGACAGGTGTCCGATAGCAGAGAGTACACTGTTTTTTAATTGAGTTTGTCCGTTGTCAAATGTCAAAAATGAGAAGCAACGATGTAGGCAGTAGAACCTCTCTTTGGGCTTTGGGTATTAGTAACATAATATATATGCACAATCTAAAAGCCCCTTTACATAATACCTAGTCCATCCTGTAAATGGGTTAATGGCGTCGGATGGCTTATGGCATGGTGCGAAGGCATGGCAGTGCGTTAATGTCTGTTTTTCGTCCGTGCATTAAAGAATAGTGGACCAATGTTGACGGTGATCGTCCATCACACATTGTCCACTATTCAATGTTTGACTTGGCACATTGAGCAGAGGTGACACACGTTTTCTTCATTCAAAATCAAAGCTGAACGTTGTCATCGATGTAGATCATCTGATCGTCCATCAATCAATGGGCCATCGGGTTATAACGCGCATAAGACACCTCATGTTCACTGTTAATTTCGATCGCTGGTCTGCTGCATATGTTACAGGCACATACTCATGGAAAATCTATAGGCATGCGGACCCTTTGGTAGAAATACATCCTCTAAAAAAAAATTTTAATCCACTTTTTTACTCAATCTTAATCTAGACCTAAGCCTATTTATAAATTGTTACAAAAAAAAATAATGATACAGAGCAGTGCAAGTAAAGTTTATAAAACGTACAACCTTGAAGATATTTTTCGAACAAAGGAGATATATTCCTCAAAGAAATGTAATAAATGCCGTCTATATTCTAAACCACCTTCACCATAATAAAATTCTCATTATAAAAGTAAAAATAAAAAGAATCCACTTCCGGAATTGAGATTTGAAAAATAAAATAACATAAATTTCCTCTCTTAAATAACGTCTTTAAAAATAGACATGAGCACACCTTGCATCCGCTTTTCAGTTTCCAATAAGTGGAACCGGATGTGTCAAAGATGGGATGTTGTTTTCTCTAAGTTGAGAGTGGCACGCGCTGGAAAAAAAACCTATAATACAACGGATGTAATTCGAACTACTGAACTAAATTAACCCTGAATTTTAAGTCCTTTTGCTTTAGCCACACAAACAATAAATAGAATGTATACGTACGAAGGAAAAATAAAATTCGTTTAACTGTAGATAGGTATGTTTTCCATATTTCGTATTCAAGAAGCAACAGCTGGAATCACCTTATAAACATTAGCGTAGAGGTAGCTAGTTCGATTAAAAATATAAACTCAAGGAATTATGAGCTAACGTTCGTGTTATATTTTTGTTACGAAAATAGCCAAGAAGTATTATAAACTTTTCTAATACAGGCGCAGGTTGTACTGTATAGGATAAGTGGCCTACAGCACGGGGCGCATAGATTTTAGGGATTTATAAATAATAAATTAATATTGATTACGAAACTATAGTTGCGGACAGAACTATTTGGAGTAACTCCTTGCCCCTGGCTCCTTTCAAGGATTTTAACTTTGGTTTATTTATTTTAATGTTATTTATAACAAGAGACTCCGGAGGATTTTGTAGGAATTTTTTTATTTCGCAGAGTCCTGTAGACCTTAGGATTTAAGAAAAATAAAATTTGTTCGTCCGATTTACTTTCATTTTAACAATTTATAACTCAATTTCTATGTTGGCTTCAAGTTAAAAAAAAAATCATACCTACGAAAATATTTACCTGGGCCTTATAGCCTGCTCAGTCCGGAACTGTTCACATACTATAAATCTTGTCTATTTTGATGAATGATTTTTTGTTTTGGAAGTGAGAAAAGATTTAAATACTCCTGTATAGAATCTACTAAAAGAACAAGGACGAATAAAAAGAAAATACATTTGTGAGCGAATAATTAAAATTAGGTACCCATCTTCTTGCACATACTTTGTTCATGAAGTCATTACCCTTTTTTATGTTTATTTTTATTTTATTTACTGCAATTGGAATTATTTATTTGAATCTTTTAAACAGAATTCTTTATATTTTTTTTATTATCACCCCTTAACAGAATATTTTGTTAAAAGGCATGAATAATTCGAAAAGCGTACGCTATTAAGCGCGAACTGAACATTTATATAGCCAAAGCAATTCCAATAACGTAACACAAGTAAAACGGAATAGCTCAGCTTGACAAGCTGTTGACATTTTTAGAAGCTCACATTATCGCGAATGGAATTGTTAATTTAAGAATAAAATTTAAAAATTCTCAAAATGATCTCATAACTCACAAGTTATCACGGATTGTCACATGATGACTTATGGTTGTAATGTGTTTTAGTTACCTATATATTGCA
The DNA here is from genome assembly GCA_911387755.1 of Chrysotoxum bicinctum. Lineage (NCBI taxonomy): Eukaryota > Metazoa > Arthropoda > Insecta > Diptera > Syrphidae > Chrysotoxum > Chrysotoxum bicinctum. The sequence continues at coordinate 1,347,084 of OU426989.1, forward strand.
CCTGCAAACTAAAGGGACACTCCCTAACATGAATTAAGTTCAAGACTGTCTTAATTAAGGATAGGAGTAAATTCTTATAGCCCTATTTATGAGAATTCGTTAAACGGGTGAAAAGCTATGCGGTGAATAAGAACTTATTCAATTGTTATACAAATTACCATTATGGTTATTATATGAAGTTGTGTCAAAAAAAAGTTCCAAAAAGTGAGAATATATTACGTTTAGCCATCATAACATATGTAGGTAATAAAATTGAAATTCGACTTTTTTCAATGAAAAAAGTGCTGTCAAAGTGAAAGTGACAGTTCAATACTAAAATGTACTTATATTCAACCTCAAACCGCATTTAGCTTATAATGACTCTATTCAACGTTGCATAAGTTTTATAAATAACATTTTCTCTTTTCGATGCATTATAAGGACTGTCTACCTTTATATACTCCCAATAATGAGTTTATAAATAAGGTTGTTAATGCTCAAAGCGATTCAAAATGTTTTAACGATTATTGCGTTGGATTTTAACTTTCCCACAGCATTCCTCCCCTCTAACAACCCGCACATAGGACTGGTTTAGAGTTGTACTCGTAAGTTACTAGACCCTGATTCGTCACGACCTGTCACGCCAGCAAATTAATTTATTCTAACTCTATAGGGTTTCTTGTAAAATTCGATTTTTTTATCAAACCTAACATCACGATTATGGAGAAATTCCATGAGTTTTGTTCGGTTTTGTAAGTCCATGGTACTTCAATCTAGAAATAAATGGGGTACTCGTATTTGTAGCACATTTAGGACAGGCAGTTTACATTGAACTTTTTTTTTTTTTATTTTTCGAAAACGGCAGAGAAGTAGTAAGTGATTATAGTAGAAATGCGTGTTTGGCGAAAGGTACATACAACAGAAATAGGATTTTTATTTTGAATTGAAAACATTTTCTTGTTTATGGATTATTTCAGTTCTATAAATACGACGGAGCTCAGTTTTCCTATAAGAATATTTCGACTAACCTGTATAGCTACGTGCGTGAACTTCTTCATCTACGAATTCTTAAAGAACGTAAGACCGTGAACATCTAATTTTGTTTCCTAATAAACATCGACATACATAATGTATTATCGAGTCTCCTTTCACGCCAAAATCTGTTGTGAGGTCTTGAAAAAATGAAATGTATTTTTATTGGAAACGAAAATATTTGCGGATAATGGAGTAGTTTTTACAATAAATGCTACTACTTTAAATTTGCGAATCGACCTGTGACTTCAACTATATATGTATAATCAAAAGTTTTTAAAAGGGGCTGCAGCAAACTTGGTCTTTCAAGCCACCTACCGGTCTGATATTAACAATGGTGTGTCTCAAAAAACTGCACTTGCTTTGCATTGTAGAACTACAAGTCTGACCTAGACAATGTAAATATGGGTTGGGTACGATATCCCACTTTTTATAATCCCGCTTTTTTAAAATCCCGCTTTTTATAATCCCGCTTTTTATAATTCCGCTTTTTAAAATCCCGTCTCTTATAATCCCGTTTTTTATAATCCCCTCTTATTACGACGTGTAAGCAGTGAGGTATGTAATCCCCCTGCTTGGGCACACTATATGATTTGGGGTAGGTGCGAGTTTGGGTGTATGCAAAGTTTCTTTAGCATTTAAAGAATCTGGAAAATAACAAACATAAAATCAATAAGTTTTAGCTACGTATTCTAAAACACGGGATTAGCTATATTTGGCGGGATTTTAAAAAGCGGGATTATAATAGAGTGGGATTTTGAACAAGCGGGATCTTAGAAGACGGATTTTAAAAAAGCAGTATTTTAGCAGACGGGATTTTAAAACTTTTTTTTCGGAATTTTTGGAAAGCGGGATTCCGATACCCTCCCTGTAAATATATTAGGAGTAGAGACTGTTGTCTGATGATGGGAAAAGAATGTTGTTGGAAATGGTGCATATCAATAAAATTGAGAGAGCGATTAATAGACGGACTGGCTATCCATGGCATCATAAAATAAAATGCACGACTGGGTCGCACGAACTTGCTCCTATGTAATAGACTAGGAATTTTAAAAACGAATGTTATTAGAGAAAACTGTTCATAAGGATCAAATTAATTTTTTAAATTCTTTTAATAGTAAGAGACGAAAACAGAATGCTATGCAAATATGAATTTATACAAGAACAAAAATTATAAGTCGTTGTAGTGGTTTCTTAAAAAAAGCTTTTATATACAAAATTTTTAAAAGCTTTTAAGAAAAAATGTTGGTACGCCAATTTAAAGTTTTTATTATTGTTCGAATAAAAATTAAATTAAAAAAAAAAATATTGAGCCGTTTCTGAGATATCGAATTTTCAAAAAAAGAAAAAAATAGATTTTTTTTTTTCAAAAATTCAAAAAATATTTATTTTAAAGTTTTGAAATGCAATGTGTTTTAGACTTTTTAGAAGCTTCTCTATAAAAAATTTCATTAAGAACCGTTATGTGGATAATGAGAAATTCAAAATTCGAAAAAATGGTTCTATGGTAGGTACAAGCTGTAATATCTTAATTTCAAAATTTTTTTTAATAAATTAAACATCATAAAAATTAATTGAAAGAAAAAAAATTTTATCAAAATTCTAGGTGCCGTTTTCGAGAAAAATACGATTTTTGAAAACCATTTTTTTAAATTTTTTAACATTTGTATGGTGGGTACCTTTATTTTAAGGTAAAATAAATTTTTTTTTCTCACATCTTGTAGATTATATTAAGAAACTTTTATTTATCAAGTTTAAAAAAAATATAGCATGGGATTTTCGAAATATTGAGTTTTGAAAAAAAAATTTTGAAGTTTTTTTTAAAAATCCAAAAAAATTTATTTTGAAAATTTGAATTAACAATTCTATTTAAATTTTTGAAGAGCATTCGCAAAAAAAAAATGATTAAAATCGGTGGTACCGTTTTTGAGAAAATCAAAAACAAAAAAAATGGTTCCATGGGGGGTACCCTCAATAACCATTTTTCGGAAAATTTTTTTCAAGCATTACCTAGACTTAACTAAATGAAATTTTTTTGTGTTTTTAGTTTTTAAATCTGTCCAGCAGTTTTTGAAAAAAAAAAAATATTTATAAAATTTCGAAAAAAAATCGTATGGCAGGTGCCGTTATTTTTGGTCTTAAAAAAAAAAGAAAAAAACTTGTGGTGGTAAAAATCAAAACCCATATCTACCAAGTTTAAAGAAAATCGGCCGAGCCGTTTAGGCTGTAGTCGCAGCGACAGACAGACAGACAGACAGAATTGCCAGACCCACTTTTTTAGTCTTCGCTATCGTCGTAATGTCAACTTTGATCAAAATCTCGAGTTCAATTTTTTTTACGAATCCATAACTTGCCTTATAGTACCTATAAGTCGCAAGTAAAAAACTATAAATAGTGTGAACCGAAAGAAAGTCACACCGGATAGTTATGCAAAATTAAAATATATTTGAAAAAAATGTAAGGTTATATTGATTATTAATTTAACATTCGTATTTATTTATTTATTTTCTCATTTCAATGAAGATTTTTTTCAAAAAAGTTTCTTAAATACGAAAAGTCAATCAATTATTGTTGTGGATGTTTTCACATTTGTATAATTATTCTGTACATGAATTTAATGTTGTTATTTATATTTTTTGAAGTAAAACTTCTTTTTCGGTGTTGAGGGTAAAAAATTGTCTATGCAGCTGTCAGTGACATGTCAAAAGGATACGCTATCAGCGACATGCTTTTAGAATACAAAATGTTTGTACGCTTAAAGGGTAGAATCTTATGGAGGCTGAGGGAAAAAAAGTTTTACTTCTACCGCGCGTACGTCAGTACACACAACCTTCTTTTTTTTTAGAAAAGACCTAATAAAGAGTGTACTCATGCTCGAAACTTCGCTAATATAACCCTTCGTTTTTTTTGACCCACTACTAAAAACTGTTGAAAACGTTGTGAAACCCCAAAGCAGATATTGATCTCACCTATCAATCAGTTGAATTATCACATCAAATCATTGTTTAAATATGATATGAACGTTTAGTTCTTTGAAGTTTAAGTAATTTTGATTATTTTCTCGAAAGTTTAAAAATTCTACCTGAAAATTTTAAATTTGAATTTTGAAGAGAGAGATATATGAATATATGATAGAGAGAAATATATGAAAATAAACTTTTTCAAATTCAAAAATGGGTCCATTAGATGATTAAATATTTCTCAAAATCAATTTTTATTTTATTGAAAATTATCAGATCCAGGCATAAAAACGTGTAAGATATCGTAAAAACCAAAGGTTCGATTTAAATTATCCGGAATTAAGTATTTACAATAACTTTTTATCTCCGTTAAAGAGTATGTTCATAGTGACCATGTTTAGGTTACGAATCATATCAATCCACCATTTTGGCATCCATTTTTGTTTAGTTTGCTTCACTCTTCAAAGTTTTGGCAGTGAATAGCCGTGTTTTTTTTGAAAAGTTATCCGTAGTACAGTAGGATTTCATATGAATAACAAATACAACATCCGCATAAAAAAATAAACGTCAAATCTCTATCCGCAGCAGGATTTCACTTCTCCTTTTATCGGAAGTGATCCTACTGCGGATGTTGTATTTGTTATTCATATAAAATCCTACTGTACTACGGATAACTTTTCCAAAAAAAACACGGCTAATGTGAGTTTCTGTGCAATAAGCGAAGGATAAATCCGAATAATTAAACTCGACTCTAAATCAAATTCATAATAAATTCTTAAAACTGTGCCATAGAAGGCAGGTCATACATTTACGAGTATGTACATCAATTTGCAGCGAATAAACGGCCTCAAATAATGTACCAAGAGATAATAATTTATGTATGGAATAAACCTTCATATTTTCACGTTTTTTTATTTATTTTGGCAATCGTGTCGCAATTTCAATGCAACTTTGATGTTCGAAAATGCTTCTGGTCTTAACCAAATGTTTGCTTCAAATTGTGTCTTACCCACAGATGTCTAGGTAAAGATATACCGATTCGATACACCTACTGAATAATAAATTGCATCTGAAAAAGGTGCGAGCACTCGAAAATAACAAAACAACAAAAACGATATGAACAAGGTTCACAAACCCAGGTAGGTAAGGTATAGGCTTAAACAACATCGAATTCAATAGCCAAACGACCTGGCCCAAACCCAAAAATTCAATCAATAAATGAGAATAACAATCCTGAGCAAGAGCTGATTAAGCATGATTTCAATGTTTTGTATGTATCATGGTAGCTCGTTTCCGTTCCCTTTTACTATTAGGGTCTAACTTAACCGGAAGCTGATTATAATATCCCAAAAAAAGATTTTATTAAAAAAAAAAATTTAAACAAAAATAGCTTACCCTTGTCTAATCGGCGTTCCATTTGTCGCCATTGTCGCAAGTGTTGTACAAGAATACAGGCGGCTGCGATGAAGAACACTAGACAAGCCAGAACCACTAGGATGAGGGACATCAACTGCCAGTCGATTTCGAGGTTCTCTTCTTGATTATGGCTATTTTCATTTTCGACAAGTAGAATTTTTTCCTTTCGTCGCTAAAAAAAAACAAATATTTTATCATTTATTTCAATCTTAAGATATGATCATTAATGCATACCTCCTTCCAGTTTGGCTCAGTTTTCGCCAGAAGCATCCAATCAATTTCTAGATCGTATATTGAGCCACATATCGTGTCTCTGTGCAATTGACAGGGTCTTAGAACAATTTTTTGACCCGAACATTCTGTGCATGGAATGCATTTATCCTGAAATGGATCCCACCAGTGGAACGATTGGCAAGGAGACCCTTCGCATGAGGAACATGTTGTCGTTAAGAATATCACCACCACAGCTGCCAGGTAGGCCGTTGCCGGTGCTGATGTCACTCTACGTCCTCCTCCATTCGACGTATGTTGTAACATAATCTATTGTTGTTTGGTTAAAAGAAAATTAAGAAATATGAATAAATTACTCATAGGTAGGTAAGGTAGTTAAAAAGTTACGCGCATTTCTATACATTAACCTAGCCTAGGGCCTTAGGATTTCCCATTTTGGAAGTGAAATTGCGCAAACGCTTGGGCTTCAATCCACCCAAAAGGTAGTTGGACTCTTCATATACGGCTTCGAGATATAATTTGTTTCAGAGACACAGCCATAAAACTATTTCCGACTGAAGAGTGAATTAATTAAAAAGTTCATACAGCGACATCGAACGTTCACAATACAGGGAAATACGGAATTCGAAATTATGCTTTACGTTGGCCGTTCTGCGCAAGCACAATTTGATGATAGTTACGGTGCGGTCGATCGGATATATTATGAAGTCAGGTTCGTAGCTTAGTCATATTTGAGGGGAGTTGAGGTTGAACTGGTTTGTGTTACATTTTGTTTAATGTTTTTCGAACATATAGATATATATGTACATACATATACAGGGTGATTGGCATAAGGTGTGACAAAAAGCTAGGGCGTGTAGGTTGGACTTAGACAAGAAAAAAATCGTATGGGAGGGGGGGGTCTATTTCCCCCCGTTTAGGCGGGAGGGGCAATTTAAGAAAAAAATCACTTAAAACAGAAAAAAAATTATTAAAAAATAACGGTGATACCTACAGAGTAATGCTATAGCATTTTGAAAAGCCAGAAATACATTCTTTAATCTTGTTTTTAAATAAAGTTGTTCGAGTGAATAGTTTTTGAAAAATTAATTTTCAAAATCAAAATTTTGAAAAAAAAATGAAAAATTTTTTTTTTAAACAATTTTTTTTCAAAATTTTACGTAATTAAGTATTATTTTTTTATTCAATATTCAATGCTCATATTAATTTTTGATCAAACACAAAAAACCGGATGTCAAAAAGTTTTGTAGTTTTTGAGAAAATCAAAAATAAAAAAAACTACTTTTGTTCTAAGAAAAGCCCTTTATTTTAGTTTTTATACGTTTTTGGATTCTTAGGTGAATTAACGATTGAAAGGATTTACTTTCTTTTTACTATTTTTTTAATTATCGGTCTTATAAGCATACAATAATGTGACAAAGTACTGGATTAACCATATTTCACACATTTTTTCATTGAGAACACCTGCGTGAGAGCATTGGTTTAAAATTGACCTGCCACTTTTTTATTATGGTGGGGTCGGCTTGGCGTAGGTGCATTTACGAAAGAAAGGATTAACTTTTTTTTTAAATTTTTTTATTATCAGTCTTATAAGCAAACAATAAAGTGACAAAGTACTGGATTAACACATTTTTTCATTGAGAACACCTGCGTGAGAGCATTGGATTAATATTAACCTGCGAATGTTTTTCAAATAATTTTTTGTAATAAGCTTTAGTTAAAAAATTGTTAAAAATTTAAATAAACAATAACTATGTATTTTATCTAAATATGCATGTATTTCTTATTTTAATTGATTTCAAGATTCAGGAACATTCTTGTTCTTATTTCGCAATTGCACTTTTCTGTCACTAGTTAGGGCGTGTAACGTTGCATTACTTAAAAAACATTCGCAGGTCAATATTAATCCAATGCTCTCAGGCAGGTGTTCTAAATGAAAAAAATGTGTGAAATATGGTTAATCCAGTACTTTGTCACATTATTGTATGCTTATAAGACCGATAATTAAAAAAATAGTAAAAAGAAAGTAAATCCTTTCAATCGTTAATTCACCTAAGAATCCAAAAACGTATAAAAACTAAAATAAAGGGCTTTTCTTAGAACAAAAGTAGTTTTTTTTATTTTTGATTTTCTCAAAAACTACAAAACTTTTTGACATCCGGTTTTTTGTGTTTGATCAAAAATTAATATGAGCATTGAATATTGAATAAAAAAATAATACTTAATTACGTAAAATTTTGAAAAAAAATTGTTTAAAAAAAAAATTTTTCATTTTTTTTTCAAAATTTTGATTTTGAAAATTAATTTTTCAAAAACTATTCACTCGAACAACTTTATTTAAAAACAAGATTAAAGAATGTATTTCTGGCTTTTCAAAATGCTATAGCATTACTCTGTAGGTATCACCGTTATTTTTTAATAATTTTTTTTCTGTTTTAAGTGATTTTTTTCTTAAATTGCCCCTCCCGCCTAAACGGGGGGAAATAGACCCCCCCCTCCCATACGATTTTTTTCTTGTCTAAGTCCAACCTACACGCCCTAGCTTTTTGTCACACCTTATGCCAATCACCCTGTATAAGTTTTGATATCTAGATATCTGAGATTAGAGATTATGTAACTGTTTGCAATTATTTATTTTTATGAACAAGTGGCATGATGCCATCGATATAAAACAAAACGAAACAACAAATTATTCATTCATTTTTATGACCATTTATAAGCGGCGAAGTCCCGCACGTAAACATGTTAACTTTTTAAACAGGCAAGTCAAAACTCAAAAGTAAATCATTCTGGAGAAATTCAGATCATTGCTAGAGATTGGCATTAAACTTTCTTACCGAATATGCGAGTATTTGGTATCGATGAATCTATTCTTCATTGGATAAGAAATAATCATTAGAACCAATATTAATATTCAAATACATAAGTTTCGATTTTCTAATTTTTATATAAAAAGTATTACCTAATGTGCCTCAGGGTTCCGTTTTATCTTCAACCTGTTCTCTATCTGGATTTATTTTAAAGATCCAGAAATTAGTTCTTTTTCTGGCGAGTAGATGGCTTTTTATGGTAAGGTAGTGTAAAATACAGTGTAAAGAAAAAAGACAAGACACATTTCAAAATCAACAATCATAAGCAAGAGGGAGATGAGCATACAACACAACTGTCACTATGATCCGTATCGTTTTATTTTCGAGGTTTAATCTAATGGATCATTAGGTGCGTTTTATTATTTACAAATCTATCTGGATCCGGATCTTCCCTTGAAAATAAAACCATGCGGATCTTAGTGACAGCAGTGTTATAAGTCCGTCTCTTTTTATCCTTGGGTTTGTAAATTTTCAGTTATTTCTTGTCTTCTTTCTTTCTACTATAGCTTACACTACCTTACCATAAAAAGCCATCTACTCGCCAGTGTAATAACTAATTTTTGGATCTTTGAAAAAGATCCCGATAGAAAACAGGATCCCAAATTGTTTTTGTAATACATACATGTTAAAGCTTAATCCAGATCCGGATCCAAATAAATTTGTGAATAATAAAACGCACCTATTGGGGATAATAAAACGCGGCTAATATTGAGGAATTGAGGATAATACAAGCCCCATATTATAAAAAAGGTAAAATAATGTGTGGCTTTCGTACGGTTCCCCCTAAAAAAGCTATTTGTTTTCATATATATGTTTTTTTTTTTTTCAATTCTTATGAGACAACAGGTAAATTTTTTTTATTAACAAAACTCAATACAATATACGCGCAAACCAGCTGATTTTGACATATTATAAGCTCAGCTAAAGTTGTCATCCATATTACGAATAATTTGTTAGTCTGAAGTCAATTCAACTAATTTGGATTGTCATTCACGAAAGGCATAATAGAAATCTAGGAAAGTCCTAAGCCCACTCTTTTTTTATAATATTTTACTTTATTTTCATTAGAAAAAAATTAATTAAATTATTAATTATTAATATTTTTTTTAATTATTTAAAATAAATAAATAAAGGTATACAGTTTAATTTTCAAAAATAACAAAAGCCAAAAAATAGGACCAATTATTAACTGCTAAATATATTAAAAAAATATATTTTATAAGTTAATTTTTCTTTTTTTCTTTATTTTCTTCTTTGATTAAAGTTTCTATTAATTTTAACAGTTTTTTATGCCATTTAATTTTTTCTATTAAATGATTGTACACATACATTACATATATGCATATTCCGATATTTTAAAACTCAAGAAATCAGAAAAATGCAATCTGAAAAGCTAACATTTTTAGCAATTCTTTTAAATGTTCCTTGGTTTGTATCACACACACTTTTATTTATTAAATCACAGAAAAGTTCTCTCGACATCTTCAAAACCTTACAAAGTTCATTCGAAGTTTAGGGTTAATAAAAGTCATTGTCCAACCATATGCATACGGGCCTGGTGGTGTTTAACTCTATTGCTATCCCGCTTTGCGATTCGGTTTGTTCTCTAGTCGATCTATAGAACACGCGCGGTAATTTTAATTAAATATTTCTTCCTGTTGATTTCCCGCTTCTATTTGAAGCAAGTTCCCCCTTTTAAGCATCGTCCGTCGTTGTTGTCATGCTTATAATTTTTTTTTATGGCGATGGCGACCGCGACGGTATAACGAGGTGCATGCAATTGCTGCTGTCCAATTGGACTCACCTAAAGCAGGCAAATTGGCTAGAATGGCGATCATGTACACCCGTATCGAATCGTAGAGCGGCTACGCTGAAGCTATGTACAACCGTACGTTCCGAAACGGAAGTATGTTGCGTTGAAGTATGTTATGATAATTATTATCGTTAGATTATTAACAGAACTATACTCAATGTTGCCATTTGCCACTCACTGATGTGATGTGGAAGAGACTGCCACTGCTAGTGGTGCTGCAAGTTACGTGCGTAATTTTCGTAAATTTTTGACCTCTGAGCAAGTAGTAAAAAAACAACAATGCGACATGACACGACGACGACGACGGGAAAAATGAAATTAGGGTTGTCGTATATTCATATCTACTAGCTTCAGCTTATTATGACGTAGCCAAGCACCCAATTGAAATTCAATTGGATAACACATCAAACTTAGTTGAGTTAACGGGGAATAAGGCTTGAGCTCTTAGAGACCATCAGTATGGTGGTAAATTTTGGGGATGTTTTTTTTTAGATTTATGACCCTCATGGGTGCAATGTCATTTATTCTTATTAATCAGCCAGATTTACCCATAAGAATGCATATGGTGCTCTCTAAATCTGTGGTTTTTATTCACCAATAGAATTTTTAGATTGTGAATTTGCCAATAATCAACTTATTTTACAACTTCCAAGAATATAGCGGTATAAATTTAATTTATAATAAATCGAAAAACACGATGTGGCTACGTAAACTTGCATTATGTTAATAGTTTAATTGTGCCTATCCGCCCGTAGAAAAACAAGTAAGAGCGACGGGGGAGCGGGATAGACGCACTTTTATGATGATTTGCTTACCCCCAGGCAATATTTAAAATAATACTAAGACACAGGGTGTTTTTTAAGAAGCTGGTTGATAATTTTTGGTTACTCTATTTGGGTTGGTTACCATTTAATGGTCTGAAAAAGGCGTGTTCACACATTACACATTTGTATAGTAAAATATACGATTGCATCGCACGAATATGCTATTGAAGTTCAAAGCTTTAACATAACTAAACGTTGAAAAGTATTATAAGGGTTTATTAATAAAATCAAATTGTTTATGAAAAAGTGTGAATGAATTGAAAGTACTTAGATATAAGCAAGCTTTCTTAAAATTTCGGAACGTAATATAATAATTTTAACTGCTTGTTTGCCAAATTTAACTAAATTCGTCGAGCAAAACAATTTTCCGTAAAAACTAAAAAAAGTCACCAAAACCTGGAACCACAGTTTTACAAAAATTTAGTAGGTTTTATCAAAATCAATGGCGCAAAATTTTAGTTGAATTAGTACGATGTTATAGGTTGCCAAGTATGAAACTAGGTTAAAACAACGATTTTGCAAACTTTACTCGAATATAGCATCATACTTTTTCTACCCTTTTATTAAAGTTAAAATCACAATCCCACAATCCTCGCAGGTCGCTTGATTTGTACATTGTGTACAATCGATCGCACCTATGACTTTTGGGAACCTGGCGATGCTATAAAATCCCGATTTTAAGTCATTAAATTCCGCAGGGGATGACGGAAATTTAATGAAGTGTGGGAGCAACGAAGCAATTTGTTTCGAAATATTTTTTATGATTTTCCCCACCGTGGACTGGACCATTCCATGTAATGCTCCTATAAGATTAATTGTTGTATACAGGTATATCCTTTGTGTTCCATTATGAAGTTTACTTACCAACATCTGCCTGATGAATATTTCTTCCAAAGAAGTGTAATGTAACTAAAACTTGTAATTCCGGTGAAATTGGAAGCCCACGGCATGTAATTCGGTCTTGGATTTTCAGGTTTTCAACCAAGAACCGAACTGTTACCTTATCAAACCTATACCTGGAGTAAAATTCTCCATCGTCCAGCTCTTCAAATGGATTTGTCCGTGACTTAAAACATCGCACTTTTCTGCACAAAGCTGAGTCTTCAAACATATTAAAATCTTCGTCCTCAGAAAACATTTTATATTATTTTATTTACTTTTTAAAACACTTAGCTCAACAATCATACACAAAAAAAACACAATTAACTCTTTCACAATAAATTGCCAAGAAACTTTTTTCTAGGCAAATGACAGAAGTCATATGGATTTAACAAATTACTAAAAGTTAAAAAGGCCAGTGCGTGATTTTAACTTTAGTAAAATGTTAAGAGATAGTAATATGTTAAAATCGTTTAAAATTAGCAAAATCCTTAGCAATTTACTAAAATGACTTTAACATATTACTAAATCGTTTAAAATTTTGCGCCATTTTATTTTTTTAGTATCGTGCTAACTGCTAACTTCTTATGATTCTTTGGCCACAAAAAGTCTGTTAACTTAGTTTTTTGCACGAAGTGTCATTGTCTCAGGTGTATTCAGAAGCAATTTATTAAGAAAATTGATTTAGTACGAGTACGATACTAGTTAAAAAGTGTTTAAAATTACGAATGAGTTAGTAAACTACTTTAAAGTTAGCAAATAGTTAAGTAGTATCATACTAATACCTTAATAATAGGCTGTTTAAAATTTTGCACCAATATTTTAATTTTCGACAAAAATTGAAAAAAAAGAAAACAGATTCGTTTTTTTTTTTGGTTAACCCCTTCTGGGAACAAAAGTTCTCCTCAAAGGATTCATATACAAATGTTCCGTTTATATCTATAGGTAGAAATGACGGCCACGAGCAGTCTTGTTCAGTAACCCGTTTTATTTTAATACGTTTATATCCCTAACTAAAATGTTTTTTTATGCATTATGTAAATACATACGTATAAAAATAGATTCAGAAAAACATAACAATAATCAATTCAAACCGTGAAATGCTAAATTGGACTTATTTCAGCATTTAATAAAACGAACAACAACAATTCGGATTTATTTCGATTGGCCGTATTTGACGTCACCAATTAAGAAACACCCTGTTTAAGAACGACAGTTTTAGTTCAATTAAGTTGGTTTGTTTATGAGAAAACATAATATGCCTACTAACTAGTAATTTTTGTTGAGTTGTAAACAATTATTATTATAAACTTTCTCCGTGAACTTTTAACAAAAAATGAGCATGCTTGAGGAAGAAGCTTCATTATTGTGTTGTGTTTCTACTCGTATATAAAATGATCTTGTGGATCTTGCGATCGCTCGGTTTGAGGAACATACATACATACATAAATAATTGTAGATTATTTATGAGTTAGTATTCAGGTGGCGTATTTATATGAATCTTAATGACAACTCAACTGATTGTTGACGACCGGAATGGGTTACAGAATCTATGGAATGTTGTGATCGTTGCGGATTTTTAATGCTTGTACGTACTTCAACTTCAATGTAATACTTTACCTATTTTATATCAAGGCAGTAGCCAAAAGCAGTGGCAATTGAATGCTTAAGAAACAAAATGATTTCCCTTTTTGAAAAAAATCTTCCTTTTCTGTTTTCTGAGAGGAATATTTGTTACCTTCAACATTTTTGATATGCTAAGTTAAATAATAAAATATATTTTTGTTCTTTTTTTTGAAATTTGTTAAGAGATACAACTTTAAAAATGTGTTCGTTCTAGTTATGAGATATTTAATAACAAATCTTTTTGTATTTATTTAATTGTCCCAAAAACGATTAATTGCTGTTCGAACATTCATTTAAACTATTTTGTTGGAAATTTTCAAAACTTAAAATTTTTGATCGATGTTTATTTTATTGCAAAAATATTAAAATAAGATCCTTTTTGTAATCCTTTAATCCTCCAAATTTCTAAGAACAACTTATTATTATTCCAAAACTGAGAGCAAATACATTAGCATACAAATTTAAGTCTAATAAGTACAATGTTATAACCTATAATTGGTTAACAAACATGAGCTTGCAGTTCTAAATAGTATTTATCGCCACACGAATACTATCTCTCACATTTATTTAAGTTAAAACATCATCATATGACACTTAGGCATTTATAAATGTCATTAAAGGTGTATCTGCTTAGTTTATTTCACGAAAAATGTATAATTCTTAAGAATATTTAAAATAAATTGTTATTGTTTAATGGTGTTGTTTGTCAATCGATAGATGCTCCAATTACTGTGAATAGCAAAAAAAACTTAAACGATCGTGGATGGATATTTGTACACTTTCAGTTTTCAATTATTGTACTTGTTTGAATTATAAAAAAAATATTTAACAATAGCTAATTAATCAATTAAGGTTCCTAAAAATAAAAATAAAATCGAAGAAAGTGTGTCTCACACCCTATAACTGCTGCAGTGACCACAAAAACTTTAACTCTAGAAAGAGCATATTTCACCTCTCATAAGAAAAACACATAATGTATGCATCGATTTGACGTAGGTTATCTTTTTAGGGTTAAGCTCGTTTGACACCAGCAGCACCAAATGTAAACACAATGGCTGTGTACACATTGGCGCAAAATTTAACAATTTGCTAAATTTATAGTAGTTTACTAGCTCATTCCTAATTTTAAACATTTTCTAACTAGTATCGTACTAAAAGAATTTTCTTAATAAATTGCTTCTGAACACGTCTAAAACAATGACATTTCGTGTAAAAAAGAAAGTACACGAACATTTTTTTGATGTTTGAAAAAGTCAAAGAGTCATATGAAGCTAGCACGATACTAAAAAAATAAACAGCTTTAGCATCGTACTAATTCAATTAAAATTTTGCGCCATTCACTTAACAGAATTTCAGGTTATCCTAAGAAATGTAAAATTGACGTGGAGGAAACGAGGAAAATCCACATTAAATCACAATAACTACGAGCCTGAATAAGAGATGTTTACAACAAAATTGTTTACCATTTATTATATCTTCTCTTAAAATGATTCTATTTCGATAAACAAGGATTCAACAGAAATTATCTGATAGATCTTTGAGAAATATATGCTATAGAAAAATTGAAAAAATAACAATATAACCCTTATTGCAAAGATCAACTATCAATTAACAATTGTTATGTAAAGATCAACTATCAATTGTTGTTGTTTTTATTTTTATTAATCAATTATATTATATAATACTGTCACTGTCAAATTTTGTCAACGGGTTGTTAAACCAGGGATGGAATCGCGTTAGGTGATAGTTGATAATTAATTTTGATTGATTGTCATTTTGACTATAACTGTCTCTATCATATCAATAAAGAAATATAGGGAGAGCGATTGTCAAAACGACAATCAATCAATTTAGTGATCACTTTACTCTTACGCGATACGGAGCCAGTTTGATTTCGTATCAATCGTCTTATTTGGATGGAAAAATTGGTATTGTGAACATCAGTTGTCATTGACTTCCTTTCATTCTGTCTCTCCATCAAATCAAATCAAATCATACTTGAAAAATAATAAGCAAAAAACAGTTTTGACTATTGGTACAGTTCATAAAGAAAAGCATTCAGGTCACCAAGGGATTAATTCCTTTGTCTTCTAGTTATTTCAAAAAAACAGCATTAATTAACTCCTCATCTTTATCAAAAAAGAGTTAAATTGATGTAATTTTTTGTTTTTGTTTTTAATTAAAAGAATGAAAGTTTTTCGTAGGCATTCACAATGGTTTCTTTGTGGTTCAGTCTCCATGTTGATTTTATAACTTTGATTTTAAAGAATTAAAATATAAAATTTAAAAAAGAATTTTTTTTTTAAATAAATAACATATGTTGTGAATAAAAGTTTAAATTGAACGGCGAACCCCAAACGCGGATCACTAGTGTGAAGCAGATACGTGGGAGAGTTATGATCCCCTCGACATCGAGATCATAACAGCGCCGAAACAAAGGAAGAAGAAGAAGAAAAGTTTAAATTGAAATAAATAAAATAAAAAAAAATTCTTTTTTAAATTTTATATTTTAATTCTTTAAAATCAAATTCACAATGGTGCTTATTTTGAATTCTCTTTCGTTCGAAAGTGAGTCGAATTCGTTGAAAGTTAATTTTGAGATTAGAATGTTAATCGAAGAAATCGAAAGTTCACCCAAATCCATAGAAAGTTCATTCATTTGCGAAAGCTAATTTAATTTTGACATTCGAAAGAATAGAATTAAATGTCATTTTTGTGTCGTTTGAATTTTTCTGTCGAGTAAGCAAAAAAACATGTAAGTTTTTAATTATTTCATGGAAAATAAATTACTTTTATTAATTTTTTTGTTGTTTTATGCTTAAAAGTCGCATTCTAACTGGACAAACCGCGAACAAAAGGAAAAGTTTAATCAAAATAGTGGAAGAAAACCCGGAGGTAGCAAAAGGTTTTTTTACCACCCGCATTGATACGGAAAGCATCCACTATCCTTCTCCTCTGCACTTCTTCAACACCATCTTCATTTATAAACAACACAAATGCCATATTTTTATTTTTTATTTATTATTTTATGTTTTTATCAAAGAAATTTAAATTATTAAACAATAAACAAAACAATTACAACTAAACAAAGATTTAACTTTTTGGTTTCGACATTTCACAAACACTTCTCTTTTGTTTTTGATATTTTAGTGTGGCCAAGTGTATACGAAAAAAAAACAAAAATTTAGAACGCGTCATGAACAACTTATTTTTTTAAGAATAGTTTCAAAACAGCTCAGTTGACAGAAAAAATGTAATGAATATGTAGTTCTTTATGGTTAATCTTTACTTTAAAATGAAAAAGTGTATTATTTATGTTGTTTCTTGATTCTTTATCCAACATGTATAAAATGTTTAGAAACAAAAAGAAATATAAAACGGTCATACTAATTCAAATAGAAATATAATAAATTTCAAACAGCTGATAATGAAAATGAATCTCTTTTGAAGTTCATTTTATGCCATCTTTCGCAAATGAATGTTATTCGCTCGAATCTCAAAACTAAGAAAGTTCATTCGAAGGAATAGAATCATTCTAACGAATAGACTATTCATGAGAATGTCAAAATAAGCATGAATAGCACAAGATTTTATCAACTACTATTCACAATACCAAATTTTTATTTGATTTGATAAATGTTATCAATAGTTAATTGATTGATATAGTTAATATAATAATATAATAATATAGTTAATAGTTGATATAGCAATAAGGTAGTATATTTGACAACCATAATACCAAGTTTTTCAATAAAATTATTCAAAATAGATCTAAACTATGCATATGTATACCCTTCGAAGTTCGTCAAAAAAAGATGCTTGATTACGGTATATAATTATTGGTAGCCATAATAGGGATAAAATAGCATAAAATATATCAAAGTGCTAAAAGTGTAGATAAGGTCGAATAAGACGCGTAGAAGTGGATGGTTTTTGTTACCGTTTATATTGGAGGGGCAATTTTCTAAAAAAAAATACTTAAAACAATATTATGCTATAGCTGTTTATAAAACCAGAAATCAATTTTTGAATTTTCTTTTTTAAATAAAGTTTTTTTTAATAAATAGTTACGAAAAATTAATTTTCAAAATGAAAACTTTGAAAATATAACGCACGACTAGGTCGCACTTGTTTGCTCTTATGTTCATGTGGCTTAGATTTTAAAAAAATGGTAAACATAAAATGGTTTTAACAGTGAAAAACCTTTTACCCCGTGACAAACTGACAATGACAATGATGAATATTATGCAGGAAACCGACGCAAGATGCAAATATGTATGTCTGTATTTACATACATATATGTAAAACTACATGGTACAACATTTAAGATATTTCGCCCCAAATTCTAAATTAATGTAAGATTTGTTTCTTTTTTGCATACTATTTACCAAATATTTGAAATTTGTAGCCAAACAGAATTAAAATGTATTCTTATTACATTTCTGCAGTACCCATTGGCATAATATTTTATTTTTTTTTATATTCAAATTTCTAAATTTTACATCCATATTTAAGTCTGGGCAACGTACAGTTGCAGTCAAAATAATTGTAGTGTAAATAACATCACTGGTAAGTCCTTGAATTTTCATGTTTTTGTGGAGGAATATTCTGTGGTCAGACGAGTCCAAGATTGTGTTATATGGTGGAAAGGGATTTCGAGAAGGCCTCCAAACACAGAATATAATCCACGCTACACAGCCAAGACAAATAAACATGGAGGATCCAGCATAATGGTTTGGGCATGTTTTTCCTTCTATGGTATTGGTCCCATATACAGGATTGAAGGCATTTTGGATCAGCATCTTTAAGTGAAGATCATGGAAGAAGTTTTGTTTCCATATCCTGAAGATGAAATGCCACTGAAATAGGTCTTTCAACAAGACAACGACCCAAAGCATACAAATAAACTTGCCAAGCAGTGATTCCAAGAAAAGAGGGTTACTGTCATGGAGTGGCCTGCGCAGTCCCCATACCTAAACTCTATAGAAAATCTTTGATGCGATGTCATTAAGTATGTTACTAGTTGTAAGCCAACTACTAACACAGCCCTTTGGGAAGCTATACAGCAGTCTTGGAGGCCCATACATGTAGAAACATGTAAAAATCTTATCAATTCGATGCAACGGCGTTGTGATGCTGTTATTTCTAACAAGCGACATGCAAATAAATATTAATTTAATTGCATTTAACTGCAATTAACCACAATACCCGCGCTTTTAGGAATGCTCATCAGTTTACCCTTGAGTCCACCTTCGTACTGTGAAATACAGAGATTCTTTCTTTAGCCGGACTACAAGAATGTGGAATGCTCTACCCAGCTCTATTTTTCCTTCCCATTGTAATGTTCAAAAATTTAAAACTAATGTGCATCGGTATCTCCTTTTAAACCCTTCCTTGTTTTCCTAATGCTCGTACTG
The DNA here is from genome assembly GCA_911387755.1 of Chrysotoxum bicinctum. Taxonomy (NCBI): domain Eukaryota; kingdom Metazoa; phylum Arthropoda; class Insecta; order Diptera; family Syrphidae; genus Chrysotoxum; species Chrysotoxum bicinctum. Next base: position 1,366,131 of record OU426989.1, read on the forward strand.
TGTAAATCATTTTAAGGGTAGTAATAACCCCTTGAGTGCGCGCTAATTATAAAAAAAATCGACTATTACTTATGGTACAAATTGTCTTTTAACTTTCCCTTTTGTAATATTTTTTTGACCGCTGTTTTTTATAAGACTTAGATAGATTTGAAATTTAAAATTAATTTATTGAATTTGAACATTTTTTTTTTCTTAAATTAAAAGCCTAAAAAACATTAATTTGAAAATCAGACTGTTTATTTCTTTAAATTTAGTAGATTAATTTATTTTAGTTTTTGTTGTGTGTAAATATTCACTACTATTATTGTGACCGCAACTATATGTATGTATGTATGTATATGTTTAAGTATTTAATTTTTTTGTATACTCGTATTAATTTGAATTTCTATTAGAAAATTTGATTAATAAAATCTAATATGTATTATCTCTAGACCTTTTTAAATAAGGTCTACAATTTTCTTAAGAATGAGTACACGCGACCCATGCGTGCGTTTAAATGTCTATTGTCAACATTAAACGAGTTTTGCTTTCCTATTAGACAAACCAATCTATTGTGCGTATTCTCATAAATAGGTATCGTCCACTACTTCTGCACTTTCTATCCACCATAATTACCTCCTACCTATTTAAAGAATCCCAACTGAAGAAACCAGTTTAGAGTTTTTGCAAAGAACAAAATACTTTCCAGCCGCCTTAACAAACCCACCACTTGAAACCACTTATTGTTAAGCTGGTCAACTGTGACTCTGGCTAAGGCGCTTGCATGTTAGGTACATATACTTATTGACAAAGGCAAAGGGATGAATAATTTTATGTGAGACCTCAGGTAAAACTCGGAGCAAAAAAGCCTGTTACATTTAACAAGTTATCTGCCCACAATAACGAAATGTTTTAAAATAAACATATGCAAAAAAATCTTTATTTCAGTTACAAATGATGTTGAGATACGAACCTTTTTGTGTCTTTTGGTCGTGGGTTGGTGCAGCATCATCATCATCGATCTTATCCGAATGCATGGATCTTCGATCTGAAGAACTTCCTCGTTTATTCTTGAAAGAATTGCACTGTCGTGTTTAGCCGAGAAGTGATTTTTTTTGTTGCTATATTGCTTTATGGTTTATGCATTTTCCTTGTTTGTTCTTTCGGTTTTTTTTTTCTATAATATTTTTTTTTATTCTTGCTTCGTTTTAATTTTATAGTAGATTAAGAGACACACAGAAAGGAAGGAAAACAGCGGGAAGTTGTTTATACGTTCGAACTAAATTGCATACAAAACAAGATCAGTTAGTTGAGCCGAATCGAATTATAAAGATACAAAAATTATTATATCTTTTTTTGTAAGCCAATATATAAAAAAAAAGATAAAAGATGCAATAAGAAACCAAGCTGGTGGTGTACATGTGTAGGTACTTCTCTTTCATTAAAAACACAATCCATCAAACGATTGATAGGTACGCGTAAATGGGGTGGGAGGAGACGGTAGACAGGAGACGAACAAACTCGTATAAGACTTTCAAAAATCTAAGAAAGCAAAAGAGTTCGTCGTTGTTGGTTTATAAAAATAGAAAAATTACTCTACGTTGAATAGAAATTATAGAAAATCGAGAATTTTCCAATCGACAAATGCAAAGGAAAAACCAAAAACGATCACGAAAGTCCCGAATTGCTAAGGTTAATTTGAAAAGTCCGCATTTTCATACTGGTCATTTCGTTCTTCATCGTCATCCACTTTATACACTATGTGAACATAATATACAGTATTTTGCAATTTAAAACAACACAACATACACTTTTGAGAATTGAAAGTATCCACAATATTGATATTGTCTACTTCCTTTTATTATTTATTATGTAACAAAATTTATCACAATTTTTGTATCAATAGAATGCTCTGTTTACACGCCAATCGCATCTATGATAGAAACATTTTAACTCAGAAGTTAATATATTCTTATATTTTTTTTTAATTTGTTTCACTATACCAATTCCATAACCGACAAAAACAGAAACAGAAACAATGACAGTCATTCATTTAATGGTTTTCGAAAAAAGGGCGAACGTAAAATTTCACTCCGTTCGTTCTCTTGTCAAACGCACATCACTCGCTCGCCCGCTAGCTCTCTCTCCCCACCACCCCACTTATGTACACAATCTGGACAGTGAACATAAATAAATCTGTTTAACGAAAAGGAACTTACAATTTAAAAATACAAAAAAAAAAATATAAAATTAAATTAAAAAATGGATTTATTGTGTTCGTTGCGTAGCGTCGCGCGGACCTTGATTCGTTCACGTTTACTGTGATACTGACGTTAGAAATTGTTCGCCATGCCAGCCATACTTGTGCATCGGCTTTGGCATCCTATTTTATTCAGTCAATCTTACTGCCGCAACCAGCAAACGCTTCTACAGAAACTAATGAAGATTTCCGAATTTGCTTTTGCTATTGCTCTTATTGGCGGGCGAGGGATGAAAGTAAACTCACCGTTTCTCAGTTTGCACCTCTCTTAATTTATTTTATTTCTCTTAAAGTCAACTTGAGCTCTTGAATTTTTTGATCATGATCGTTGCTGACAACCAAATAATAACAAACCATCATCATCATCATATTAACCAAATCACGACTTTTTTAATCGTGATAGGGAATCGTGGTTTCGGGATGAAGGTTGTAGGAGCAATCTTAGATCGTGGAGTTTTGTTTTTCTTTTTTTAATTTCAGGAATGTTAGATGTTTGTTTCATTCTCAAGATCTCAAGTACTTATGTACAATACAACAACTAAAAAAGGTGCTGGTGTAGAATCACGAAAATATTTTTTTTCGCGTCGTAGTTGTATGACATACGAAACACAGTCATGAATATTTTTATATTTTCATACCAAAATAGCGTTATAACTGTAATGAGATCAATTACTTATTTGTTACTATTACTATTTAAAAAAAATCCCCATTATTAAATTTGAAAAAAAGTTAAAAATGAAAAATAAAATTGATTTAGTTCAACAATGTTATACATCATTGTTCATACATTGTGTGTATACAATAAATGCCAGATTTATATCTAAGCTTGTTGAAACAAAATTGCTCTATTATTCAAAACTGACGGTATACAATAGAAATATTAAAAACCCTATTTAAGAAAATCATTATAAATTAAGACATTATTAACAGTGCCTTTTATAGAACTACGTTTAGATTTATAACATTCTTACTATCGGCATAAAGGAATAAAATAAAATAATTGTTTGAGAAAGAAATATTGAGATGGTGAAGTGTTCCACATACGTATAGTGCATCTAAAGAAAGAATCTCCGAACTTAACAGTAGGTCCGAGGTTGGCCTCAAGGGTAAATAGATGTCCATTCTCTGAAGCGTATATGTTACAGTTGAATTGTTTTAGAAGACGTGGTGTTTTCCTGACGTGATAAACCAATTATGAGATCGGATTCGAATTTGAAAAGCATAGTTAAGTTCTAATGGAAGAAATAAAACTAAAACATTATTTTCGTATATTTACACAATATTAGGAATCGTATGGAAGTGGTCACTAACACCGAACGGGGCAATTGGCTTACATATCGGCACCATTACAGCAGGGTCAATCCTACAAAATCTCCACCAAGCTACCCAACAAGCGTTCCACGGCAAATGATTAAAAACTTCATCCGACTACGACTTGACTTCTGCCACTCATATCCACATTATCAAAAAAACTCCCCCACCCACCTGTCCCACCTGCCACACTACACTTAACCTGCAACACCTCCTCTACAAATGCGACACGGCTGAGTCAGCCATCACGGATCCTCTAACAGACGATATTATCGAAACCCTTAAATATCCAACCGTGCCAAATATAACCAAAATTAATAAACTACTTTCTTTCTTCGTGACCTTTTATTTAATTCAATAAAGATTGACCTAAAGCCCACTTAAGGATAAACTTTATTGAATTAATAAACTACTTTCTGATGTAAATAGACATGTATAAAATTCTAAATTGTAAAATAACCTATGTTAAATAATATGTACATATACATGTATATAGAATCAAAAATTTGTGATTTAGAGCGTAAGGCCATAGTAGCTTCTAGCTCAATTGTTAATATATTAACTTGTAATTTTATTACCTGCTTAATAAATGTATAATAATAATAATAATAATAATAATAATAAAGAGATAGTTTCATTATTCGTGGTCACGGCATTAGACTGATATTTTATAGATGTTATAGTTGTTTATTGGTACTCGCTCTTGTTCTCAAGCAGTACCAGTGCATATGTATTGTTGCACTTTGATTGTTTGTGGATAGTGTACTTGTACTTGGTTGTTGTTGCATTGATTCAATGCATTTATGGATACACGCAAAGCTGCGACGTCATGTGTCGGATTTTTTTTTTCATTATTTTATTTATTAGAGGATCCCATGTTATTGATAATTTGACACTTGAATCTCAGTTGAAGTTTTCTTGCTTCTTTATTTCTATTGTTTCTCTAATAATTCTCGACACATAAAATCTTTCAACTGCGATAAATTTGGCTTGATCAAACCGAATAAAGTGACCTTAGTTGTAAGCCAGATGGTCACATATCGCATTGTGATGGCCTTGTTTTGGGTGGCTTTAACTTGTTCATTGGATCTGATTTTTATACCTCTCTTTGTTTTCCCAAATATACACTGACCCACAACTGCAAGGAATTGAGTACACCCAAGGGCTTTGGAGTGGAATTCCGTCTTTCGGTGATTTCAGAAGTTGACGAACTTTTTTTGGTCGTTTGAAAACGGTCTTTACACCAAATTTTCTTAATATTCGTCCAATTCCATCCGTCATTCCTTTAATGGCCCTTTTTTCTAATCCTGTAGATGTAAAATTTTGTACAGTGTCGGGTTTGAGCTTCTTTGCCTAGAGCTATATACATTATTCTGAACAGTCATGTCTACATTCTTCAATTTCTGTTGAAGGTGTTCAGAAATTCTGTGAGCTCGGTTAACAAGAGCCGACAGATGTGAAATAAGGTGTGTGGTGATGTGTTGTAGCATGCTCTATGAGTGTCTTTTCTAAACACTATGCGGCCAATACTTTCTTTTTTCATTAACTATGTCGATATTTCAGCAAACGATGAAGTATTCTCTATATTATGCGTAGAAAATGACGTCGATATAATATTTATACCTTTATAATTACAAGCTTTCGGGATAACTTGAATTGGTTTTTCAATTTTACAATTATATACATATTATATGTACATACAAACGGTGCCAAATAAAGCTAATTCTTACCTTATTCAGAATTATTTAAGTTTATTATTCGATTTTTTTTCAAATTCCATCATTCATTAAACTTCACAAAGCGTTCTCCATGAATTCATGCAAACATTTTTTTCTTGAAACTATTTTTTTAAAGTTATGACTTTCAAATCCACATGTTCAATTCATTCGCTGAAATTAAAATAGTAATATTATTACAACCCATTTGTTTGTAATTGAGGCTTAGGCTTACTTTTGTTCTCCACTTGTTCGAGTTGTGTTATAAAGGGTTTTCCAATAAGAGGTGTTATTTTGATATTCAAAGAAAAATGGCATTTTTGGAGATAAATGATCGGATGTTTATTTCATTATAAAGAGGAAGGTATGCCGTTAATAATGGAACACAACATCAGCCAAATGGCCGCCAAGACCACGCTTACAGGACCATATCCTTTTCATGAAATTTTCCATAACCAAATCGCAAAGTTGCTGCCCTATGTCCTCGATAGCCTCACGAATTTCATCTTTGAGGTCTTGAATCGACGCTGGGCTGTTGGCGTAGACCTTATCTTTCACGTGGCCCTAAAGGAAGAAGTCGCAAGGTGTTAAATCACAAGATATCGGTGGCCAATTGTGATCACCTCTTGGAGAGATAACACGGTCCGGAAACTTTTCCCGTAAAAGATCGATGGTTTCATTGCTTGTGTGGCACGTAGCGCCGTCTTGTTGAAGGTAAACGTTGTCCAGATCAATACCATCCAATTCAGGCCATAAAAAATCATTAATCATCTCTCGATACCGCAATCCATTGACCGTAACTGTTGCTCCAGCCTCATTTTCGAAAAAGTAAGGTCCAATGACCCCGCGGGACCATAAACCGCACCAAACAGTCACGCGTTAGGATGGAGAGGCTTTTCAACAATAACTCTTGGGTTTTCCGAGCCCCAGATGCGACAGTTTTGCTTGTTGACGTAGCCTCCGAGGTGGAAATGGGCCTCATCAGTCAAGATGATTTTTCGATGAAATTCCGTTTTTTTTTTTTTTTTTTTCACCATTTTTATAGTGAATTTTAATAATTTCAATGCGTTGTTGAAGCGTGTATCGTTCCATTTTTATTAATAGCGTAGTTTCTACTTGTCAAATGTCAAAAAATGACAGCTTCAAAAGTGACAGCTACCGAAATAGCGGGCTATTCAAAATAACACCTCTTATTGGCAAACCCTTTATTTTATCACGGAGCTGCATACAAATAACAATGAATAACAAATCGGTTCTGTTTTGCAACCAGACAAAACCATGATTTCCAAATATTAAATACAAAAACGTGATTTATATTTTAACAATTTTTATTGAATTTGTTTTAATTATTAATTAATAAACATAAATAAAGAATAGTTTTGTTTAAAAATCTTAGTACTATGCAAATGTATATTAAAAATGTATTTAAAAGCTTTAAAAATCTAGGTACATTGTTTTTTTTTTGTTTTGTTATTCTTGCCCAGAACCAAAATTCCCATATTAAAATACAGTGAAAATCAATTTTATAAATTATTAACAACAAATTAATGGTGATGGTTTGAAAAATAAAATACTTTTGACTTATTCTATAAATTTTCATTAAAATGCAGTTTTAAAAATAAATAGGTAATTAAATTTGGGAGTACTTTAGTGTTGACTTATGAATTAAAGTTATATTTAATGTTTATAATAATTATTTTCAACAATTTTTTTTTAAACATTTTCCTTTCGATATGTTTTATATTATGTGATATTGTGTTTCTTATTTTTATGTAAGAAAAAAGCACTTTGAGAAGGCAACTTCTGGTATATGATATAGTTTTGTGTTGACTCTGAATTATCCGCTGAAAATAAGAGCAAATACATATTTATATTTAAGGCTTTTGAGTTTTAGGATTCTCAATTATACATAAATAAAGAATTAGTTTTAAATTTGTATGTTATGTAATCCACCCGACACCAGAATTAATTAATTTGTGTTTCTTACTTGACGAGTGTTCTTAGTTTAATCCTCCTTAATCCTCGTCAAAGACCATTAGAGTGTTAATTCTTAATAACCGTTCATGATGAAGCTCTTAAAACTATCAAAGACATCAAACAATGGTTTGATTGTATAGAATATTAAACCAAATAGATGGGTGTATGCAATTACATATATTTACAATTATTAAAGGAAACTAGATTTACTCAGGTTGATGAAATACATTTTCTTTTAAAGAAAGCCTACCAAAGTTTTATTACCTATTCAACCGCAATGAAGAGGGATATACAAAAAAAAGGAAACTTTTATTGCATTTTTATAAAAAAACATATTAATATTATTAATTTTGTTCTTATGAAAACCCATTTGGGTATGGTATGGTATGGTTATGGTCACTGACGAGCTTTATTTAGTCCCTTTTTTAAATCCCTAATTTCCAACTTGATATTAAAACTTCTGATTAAAAGTGCAGGTACTTCTGCTCAGGTGGGCATTTCTAGCTTAAATGTAGTCAAATCAAATAAGTGAATCATGATAATTGAAGGAAAAGTAATGTATGGAACAAAAGCTTGATTGTAGCAATATAAAAATTTCAAACTTCTTCAATAGCAAGGTCTAAAACTTTCCCAACTAATATACATCTTATTTTTTTCTTCAGCCAGCCGCAGAACTTTATCAAGCAAAAAAGTCACACATTTTTTGGTTTTACCTCACAATTGTCGGCCTAGTTACATTATTGAATACAGTTCCTTGAATAATTCGGGGAAATAAACAAATTCAAAATAATGATTACATTGATACGAGTATATAAATATGTACTGTAATTAGTTCTTATCTTAACGAATATCAAATTTTTAGTTCTTCTATAGAGTCAGTAAACGGTTTCAAATATGGATTTCCGAACTTTGACAACATGCAGAGTTCAACAACATGTGCAACTGAAAGTTTGGTTTTATTCGAACAACATTTCTCCCGATTTTGTTTAAATGTTAAGCAATAAATCCGAATAAAACTTCTAAATTTTGAAATAAAAAAAAAAATATTTTTTGAGCATAACGGCGCAGATCTCAATAAATTTCTTAATTTTATTTAAACTAGTATGTATTTAACCTTATGTTTTCGAAATATGTGCTAACTTATAATATGACCAAGAACTCTGTTCCGTGGTAATGAATTTATCAGTCGAATTTCATTTTTATCCGATTGTGATAAATTTTTCATTTACAAGTTGTTACGGCCTTGGCTTTGATGAAAGCATCACTTCCCATGGATCAGCGAAATCAAGCATCATTGTGCGTGGCTAGTACTTGGATGGAGGACCGTTCAAATACCAACCGTGTGCTGTTGGCATGTGTTTCTTCTGTGTTCTTTCTTTCTGTGTGCCTCTCTCTGTTGTATTGTCTAAGCCGATGGCCTCAGTTGCCAGTGCTTTCAGTGTCTCTACTTCGTAGATTTATCAACGGAGTAGTGTAATATGTCATGTAATGTTATTGACAAGTAATGTGCTAAAATGCCTGTTAGATCCTTACGTACATATCTCCTAAATTTTGTCATTATTATTTTGTTTATTATTATTTTTACCAACTCATAATGTGCCATAATGCAATCGAAACTTGACAATTCATAAGCAAGGCAATTACCGATATCAAAAGTCATATTGTAGATTTTTAAATTCAGAGGCTGAGAAACCAAAAAAGTATTATAAAAAATACCTCGCACAGCTTCGTAAAGTTTGGACTCATTGTAAAAATATAATCGAGTATCAATCTATAAAAGCTTCTGAAGTGATATCTTTATAAGATATTTCCATGGAACTTAACAGAATTTTCAAAGAAATAGATTTTTTTCTATTTAGAATTTTTGTTATTGTTTTTCCACCGTTTGGATTGAAATATATGACTGAAATTTTGTATTCGTTTCATGTCAAGTATCTGTATATTAATGTCGTTTTTATTTGGCAATCCGGAATCTCTCTCCGATCCGGAATCCCAACTGAACACTTTTTTTTTTGATTCTGATGATTCTGAAGTTTTTTGTGATTGTATATGTGAAACATCAAATATGGACAACAATGAAAATCAAGAAAAAATTTTTGTTGAAAGATACACTTCGCATAATTAGCATACAAATAATCACAGCTGTTGAGTTTGACGTTAAGTATATCAATGTGTGAGTGCTTCTGGTTTCGATTCTGATTTCAAATCCAGAAGCAAATTTCTCTTCTTTTCAGAATCAGAACTGTCATTTTTTCCCAAGTGAACACTTTCAGAAGAGTCCAGAAGACTTTCGGATTGCCAAATAAAAACGACATAAGAGACTCACTTTTTGCTTAATGTCAAGTTTGATCAAAAGGCCGAGTTCTCTTAATTAGTTTCGTGCAATCCAGTTAATAAACTAAACCTTATAGTAAAATTATTATTAAAAAATAACCTTAAATCTTGTATTTTTAGGCATTATATATTATATTGAAGAAAAGACATAGGACTTAATTTTATTTTAAGGTTAAAATTTTTGTAATCGAAACTATCATGCGAAATATTGTTTTTTTAAATGCACATAAATAAATATTAAATCTTACAGAATAGCAAATTGCTTGTGCTTTACAATAAACTCATACCTTTTGGTTGATGTAGTGCGTGAGTAAGGATTTTGTAAAATTTTTGGATGGGTTTCCATAACCCTCAGTAATAAATTATCTAGATAATCCTCAAGTTCCTTAACTCGTTGGCGTTGTATAAGTGCTTCATGTTCCATTCCATTGGCCAAAAGCATTAGTTCCTGAAAAATTAAATACAAATTTGAGACAATTTGTGTTATTTTACTTTTTTTTAAATTAAAAACAAACTACATACAAGGGTTTATTTAGGTCAATTGAAATTGATTTACAAGATCTTAGACCAACATAATACAATTGAAATACATGCCTTTTTATTTCAGGGAAGTTGCATACAAAATATCGCATATAAAATATTCTGTGTCTGATAAATATGTGACTGCCTAAATTCCTTGGTCAACAAAGTCAATGGGTTCTATCAGCGCGGTTTTAGGTAGAAAAAGTACATTTTAGCAATTTTAAACAACATTATGGTAAAAACTCTTGCGTCCGTTGAAGAATACCCTAATAGACAGACGCGATGACGTTATTATGTCACTTCACCACTAACAAAGTTTTGGAAAAAAGAGCAAACATCAGTGACACAATCCTTCACTACTGCTACTGCAACGATATTGATACTATTGGTAGAACACAATGGGTTTTCGCCGGTGCCAAAATATCGGCAAAAAGCGTTACCCAACAAAGCGGAATCGGGCAGAAGTTAACAACGGACACCTATAACGGGCATTATAACTGACAAAAGCACTCGTGCCGAAATGAAGATAAGAAAAACTTTGTCTGCTGCTTTATCGGGCTACAAAAGCAATTTAATAGTTAAACCTTTTTCCCACAAAATGAGGAAACTATACCTTAAAAATTCGAGTGCGTCTTCACGACGTGGCTTCGTCGCTCAAGCAGGGACTATACAGAAGGCGGATAAAGATATTCCTGATGGCTGGATTCTTTAGAAAATATTTGCTTTAATTTCAAAAATTTAATGTGAAATAACTTTCCTATATGTTTCTTTGGGCAAAGAAATCGTTGGTGTGCTTTTAAAAATAAAATGCACGACTTGGACGCACGAACTTGCTTTATGTAAAAGACTAAGAATTTCAATAATGAATTTTATTACAGAAAAATTCAAATTCAAATTCATAAGCATAAATGACTAAAACAACTCCTTTAGTAGTTGAAGCTTAACACAGGATCCCATGTGTTTTAAGCAAATATTAGTTTATGCAAGAACAAAATTATAATTCGTTGTAGTGGTTCTTAAAAAAATAAGCTTTTATGTATATACAAAATTTTTAAAACATTTTTAAGAAAAAAATTTGGAACGATAATTTAAAGTTTTCATTATTATTCGAATAAAAATTAATTTTCCAAAAAAATTCAAAAAAATAATAAACTTTTTAGAAGCTTCTCTATAAAAAATTTCATTAAAATCCGTTACGCCAATGATGAGAAATTCAAAATTCGAAAAAATCGTTGTATGGTAGGTACAGTCAGTAAAATCTTGTTTTTAAATTTTTTTTTATTAAATTATAGATCGTAAGAATTAATCGAAACAAAAAAAAAATAGCAAAATTCTCGGAACCGTTTTCGAAATCCATTTTTTAACATTTGTATGGAGGGTACCGTTATTTTTAGGTAAAATACATTTTTTTCTCATATCTTGTAGATTATAATAAGAAACTTTTATTTATTAAGTTTTTAAAAAAATCGAGCATGGGGTTTTCGAAATATTGAGTTTTCAAAAAAAAAAAATTGCAAATTTTTTTTTTAAAATCCAAAAAAAAAAATCTTTTTGAAAATTTGAATACACAATAATATTGAAGCTGCTGGGGAGCTTTAACATAAAAAAATGATCAAAATCGGTCCTACCGTTTTTCAGAAAATCAAAAACAAAAAAATGGTTGCAAGGGCGATACCGAAAATAACCATTTTTGGAAAAATTTTTTCAACCATTACCTATCTTTAACTAAATGAAATTTTATGAATTTTTGTTTAAAAAATCTGTGGGACAGTTTTTGAGAAAAAAAAATATGTATTTATAAAATTTCGAAAAAAATTTGTGTGGCAGGTACCGTTATTTTTGGTCTTAAAAAAAAGAAAAAAACGTGTGGGGGGAATAAATTAAAAATAATATCTACCAAGTTTGACGAAAATCGGTCGAGCCATTTAGGCTGTAGTCGAACAGACAGAATTGTGAGACCCACACCCAAGATGTTAACAAATGCTTCTTCGTTTAGTCTGAAGCTTTTTGAAGTAAAACTTCTTTTCCGGCTTTGGAGGTAAAAGATTTTCTATGGAGCTGTCAGTCAAAACGACACGCTAAAGCGACATGGTTCTTACAATTATTAGAGATGAGCTTAGTCCTGATTTTTGAATCACAACTTAACCTGTGACTGTGATTTGCCATTCACTGTGAGTTTAACCTGTGATTGTGATTCATTCAAAATATTACACTGGTAAAAAAATAAATTTTTTTCTTATAAAAAAACCAAAGTATACTTTTATAAAGGTGCTGAACTCGAATCCGAAGGGAAAAATATTATATTATATCGGGTTTTTTAGATATTTCCCTTCAAAATAAAAAAAAAACTTTTTTTTGCTGTTCCCAAATAAACTACCTCACATATTATTTATTATGATTTTTGAAGTAAAACTTCTTTTCCGGCGTTGACGGTAAAAAATTTTCTATGCAGCTGTCAGTGACATGTCACTAAATCCCTTCAAGATTGTGCTCTGTTAAATGAAGATTTGAATAGATTGGCTAATTAGTGCAAGATAAATTTTTTAAACTTGTCAAGTTAGGTCCTGTTTCCGTAATAATTCACCCATATATTTCAACTACTCAATCAATAACTCAGATTTAGAAAGGGTAGTACAGAAAAAAGATCTAGGCGTTATTATAGATGCTAAACTTTCCTTCTTACCACATATTCATTACATTACCAATAAATCAGATCAGATGGTTCATTAAGAGGAACACCAAAGAAATTAATGACCCATACTTAAGTCACTTTTTAATTCTTTGGTTAGATCATCGCTCGAGTACTGCAGTACAATTTGGAACCCAAATTGTTGATACTATTGATGAACCGCATCGGCAACACGGGTTAAATAGATTTTGTATCTTTACTTTCTTTCAATCTTTATTATATATTTCTCTCTCTCTTTTTAACAATTATCTTTCTCGTTTTCCTTTTTCTTTTGTATTCATTCTTTTTGAATAAAGATCCTGGCTAGACGCGCCATTATAAGTTAAAATAAAATAAAGTTGTTTCATTAATAAATTAAAGTGTTGAACTATTAATAATAAAATCCAACAGGTTATGGGCCCAGAACCCTAACTGCACAGCAAAATAAAAACTCCCTAAACGTGAATTTGTGAATTCGAATCAATTTCGAAAGAAATAGTAGATACGCAATTGCTTCTATGAAAATCTAGAAATTAAAAATGGCGGGGAGCATTATGCATATTGAAAAATTACAAAAAGACAATTTCGACACTTGGAAACTCCAAATGTGTGCTATTTTAATAAAAAATGATCATTGGGAATATGTTAACGGAACAAATCAAAAACCCGAAGAAGTAATAGAGGCTGGCGTCGTAAGTAATATAGGAGAAATTAATAATTGGGTTGTTGCCGATCAAAAAGCAAGGGCAGACATTATTTTATCTATGTCGCCATCTGAATTGTGTCACATTAAACATTGCTGCACAGCGAATAACGTCTGGGTAAAACTCGAACAAGTTTACCACTCAAAAGGACCGGCGCGAAAAGCCACTTTGTTGAAGCAATTGTTGTTCACCAAAATGAGAGACGGTGAAAGTATGATGGACCATCTTAATAACTTTTTCGGCACGATCGATAAGCTTGCTGAAATGGAAATAGGCATAGCTGAAGATCTGCTCACTATATTGTTGCTCTATAGCATACCAGAGAGCTACGAAAACTTTAGGTGCGCTATAGAGGCAAGAGACGATTTGCCAACACCTGAAGCATTAAAAATAAAACTCCTCGAAGAATCCAATGCTAGGAAAGAAAAAAATACCCAAGTGAGACAACAACAACAAGACGCAGATGCTTTTTATGCTAAATATGGAAAGCAAAATAGATACTTTCAACGTAAAAACGAAACGCAGACAAGTAGCAACCAAGTCAAGAATATTAGCAGTAGTAACAAGAAGTTATATAAATGCAATTTCTGCAAAAAACCTGGCCATAAAGCGGCAGATTGTTGGAGTAAGGGAAAAAACAAACCAACCAAGCAGAGTGTGTCCAATGCCGAAGAAGATGCATTTGTAGCTGTTGCTGATAAAGTTCATGCCAAAATCAAATCCGAATGTAGCAAGATTTCGAACAAAAACTGTATTCCAGACCCAACAGAAGGGGTATCTTTTGGAATAGCTCTTCAGGCAGGTTTTAATTCAACGGCTGATTGGTGTATAGATAGTGGGGCTACATCGCACATGTGTCTAGATAAGAGTAAATTTATTAATATGACTAAAGTTGAAAATCAGACTGTCAGGCTTGCTGTTGACAAGACCACAGATATACTTGGAAGGGGAACAGTAAGGATAAATGTTCATTACGAAAATAGTACAAAAACCATACGACTGAACAACGTCCTATACGTTCCAGAGTTAAAAACAAATCTGTTATCCATCTCCAAGGCAGTCTCGAATGGATACACGATCGAATTTGATGCAAACGAAGCGGTTTTCAAAAACAATAAAAATGAAACCATCATAACAGCAGCGAGGAAAGGAGATCTCTACTTCATCGAATCCTGTGCAGAGTCAACATCAGCTGTTAGCGACAAACCAAACCATCTTGACCAATGGCATCAGCGTTATGGACATCTCAATGAAAAAGATCTCAAAAAGATCATCTCTGAAGGAATGGCAAAAGGAATCCCACATTTGGCTGCTGGTCAGTTATCTACATGCGAAGTTTGCATACGGGGTAAGCAGAGTGCTGAATCATTTCCTAAGGAATCACACACGAGAACCACAAAATTAATTGAGTTAGTTCATTCGGACGTGTGTGGGCCAATGAGAACCAAAACAATTGGGGGAGCTTCGTTCTTCGCAACATTTATAGACGACAAATCAAGATTTGTAGACTTGTATTTCCTGAAAACAAAAAGCAATGTTAAGGAATCGTTTATGAATTACAAGAACTTAATTGAAAACCAGACAGAACTTAAAATAAAAACCTTACGGACAGACAACGGCCTGGAATATTGTGGGCAGGATTTCACCGAGTTCATTTTACAAGCAGGAATCAGAAGAGAACATACAGTAGTGTATACACCTCAACAAAACGGTATTGCAGAGAGGATGAACAGAACGCTAGTAGAAATGGCGAGATGTATGATGCTGCAATCAAAAGTTCCACCTAGCTTCTGGGGTGAAGCTATTGCAACTGCTGCGTATATAAGAAACCGATGTCCAACGAAGAAACTTGACAACAAGACGCCGTTTGAAGTGAGGTATGGATATAAGCCAGACGTTTCACATTTCAAAACATTTGGCTGTAAAGCATTTGCCCTCAACAAAAAACCAGGCAAAGGCAAATTTGAACCAAGGTCAACGGAATGCATATTCATCGGATATTCAAACACTTCAAAAGCTTATCGTCTATGGGATCCAGCTTCTAAAAGAGTAATTATTAGCAGAGACGTCAAATTTATCGAGCAGTCCAATTGTATTGAAGCTGTGGAAAATTCAAAAGAATTTTTTGAATTCGAAGTTGTAACAGAAAAACCGGCAGATACTAAAAAGAAAATTATTAAAAACGAAAAACAAACTGACAAAATCGATCAAAATGACAGCAAAGGCGAAGAGCAAACATTTTTTGAACCTGGAAGTGAAGATATCAACGAAGCTGAAAGTAAAAATTCTCACTCTGACATCGATGAAACTCCACTTAAGAGGGGGCCTGGAAGGCCAACATTTGAAAGGACTGGCAGAAGGGGCAGACCCCGTAAATTATTCAGACAGGTGGAAGCGAAAATGAAAAATGAAGCTGACCTGGCAGAAGAAGTAAATGTAGCGAGCGTCCTGATCAACCCAACAGTAAAAGAAGCTATGGAAAGTTCAAGTGCATACGAGTGGAGAGCTGCAATGGAATTAGAGTTTAATGCTCTTCGTGATACAAAGGCTTGGGAACTTGTTGAACGCCCAAAGAACAAAAAGGTTATAGGCTGCAGATGGGTTCTGAGAACCAAATTCAACGCTGATGGGAGTGTCGAAAGACATAAAGCGAGATTAGTTGCAAAAGGCTGCTCACAACAGCCAGGCATTGATTTTCAAGAGACTTTTGCGCCAGTGGCGAGGCAGAGCTCGATACGGATTCTCATGGCGCTTGCAGCAGAGTTCGTTTTAGAACTATTCCAGCTAGATGTCGAGATGGCGTACATAAATGGAGACCTGGAAGAGGAACTATTTATGGAACAGGCTGAAGGCTTTGTAAAGTCTGGGGAAGAAAATCTTGTTTGTTCGCTCAAGAAGGCTCTATATGGCCTTAAACAATCTGGACGAAGATGGTACTTAAAATTGGAGCAAGAACTTTTGGAACTTGGATTGAAGCCGTTGAATACCGAGAAGTGTATATACTTAATGGAAACTCAAGACACATATATGGTCGTGGTCATTTATGTAGACGATCTAATAATCGGAACCAATAACGTAGAAGCATATCAAAGATTAAAAACGCATATGTCGCAAAAATTCAAAATGAAGGACCTTGGTAAATTACATTATTGCCTTGGAATTGAATTTAAGCAAGATGTTTCTAAAAATATTGTGACAATGAATCAATCCAAATACATTAAAAACATTTTAATTGATTATGGTATGGGCGAGTCAAAAGTTATGGCAACCCCATTAGATGGAAACGTAAAACTAAGCAAGCAGATGGGACCAAAGACTGAAGAAGAAAAATCAGAGATGGCGAATACACCTTATACATCATTGATTGGGTCACTGATGTATCTTGCCGTCTCAACACGTCCGGACATCGCACATACAGTTAGTGTGCTAAGCCAATACAACGCTGATCCCGGAAATAAGCATTGGAAAGCTGCAAAACGGGTCTTAAGATACTTGCGAGGTACTCAAAATCTTGGGCTAGTATACAAAAAATCCAATAGACCACAATTAATCGGATATGTCGATTCAGATTGGGGTGGTAACATTGACGATCGAAAATCGTACACAGGATTTGTTTTCAAACTGGCCAACGCAGCTGTAACTTGGGAATCAAGGAAGCAGAAATCCGTCGCCTTATCAAGTACAGAAGCCGAATACATGGCACTAACCGAAGCAGCTAAGGAAACTATTTATCTGCGAAATCTCCTGAAAGAACTTGGCTTACTTAATGAAGATGAAAAACCTACAACCGTTTATTGTGATAACCAGGGAGCACAAAAACTTATGAAAAATCCAACTTTTCATTCCAGAACCAAGCATGTGGACATTCGACACCATTTCATCAGAGAAGTTTTCCAGCGAGGTGAAATAGACGTCGAATATATTCCAACTAATGAAATGATTGCTGACGTCCTGACGAAGAGCCTTTTTGGACCATCTCATCGTAAATGTATCAAAGGATTTGGTATTTTAAATGATGAAGAATAACCCTTGTTGAGAGGGGGTGTTGATACTATTGATGAACCGCATCGGCAACACGGGTTAAATAGATTTTGTATCTTTACTTTCTTTCAATCTTTATTATATATTTCTCTCTCTCTTTTTAACAATTATCTTTCTCGTTTTCCTTTTTCTTTTGTATTCATTCTTTTTGAATAAAGATCCTGGCTAGACGCGCCATTATAAGTTAAAATAAAATAAAGTTGTTTCATTAATAAATTAAAGTGTTGAACTATTAATAATAAAATCCAACACAAATTATAAAAACTCGTGTGAAAGAATTGAAAAGGTACAAAGGAAATTTAAAAGATATGTATTTTTTAAATTAAAATGGTCAATTGATACTCCATCTTATAAAACCAGGTGCCTGTTACTTGGTATGCTAAATCTGGAAAAACGACGTACATACTTTGGAATAATGTTTATCAGGGATATACTTTCATATTAATTGTCCTCCGCTACTTAATTTAATTAGTATTCGCGTTCCTAGAAGCAATTATCGTGATACCATTTTGTTTCATGAGCGTTTCCATAGAACGAATTACGGTCGTAATGAACCAATCTCTCGTTGCATCAGGGAAGCTAATTTGGTTTGCAATAGATTAGACTTTTTTGACAGTTGCAATAGAGAAACTTTTAAATTATATGTCTTTAACGTACTAAATTTGCTACCGTAGTGATATAATAATAACTAATTAATTATATTTACAAATTTAAAAGCATTATATAAAAAAACATTGTTATCTTATTTGTACTTTGGTGGATAATATTTATGCATGTTACTATCTTATGAATGTTAGTTATTAAGTAGTCTATAAGAGATTTAAAAGCTCTGTTTGATGAAGAAAGAATAAATAAATAAATAAACATGTCAAAAGGACACGCTATCAGCGACATGCTTTTAGAATACAAAATGTTTGTACGCTTGAAGGGTAGAATCTTATGGAGGCTGAGGGAAATAAAGTTTTACTTCTACCGCGCGTACTTCAGTACACACAACGTTTTTTTTTAAACTACAAACAATTCAAATATGTTCATGTTAATTAATTCCCCATTTCAATTTACACTGCTTCTGGAAGATAAAAAATTTTAGCTTTACCACGTAAAACTTTTCTACGAACTCTTTCTCCTTGCACAAGAAACAATGTTTGAATAAAATGATGCAAATTGTCTTTCAGCTGATTTTGACATTTCGAAAATAAATTCGGAGTGAATTGAATAAAATTGAATTCACTCGGAATGCAGAACATGCTGTTTCACTTAAAGTGAAATTGAAATTCGTTTTTAATTAACTTTCACTCGCAATACAGAACATGGGTGCTTATCTCGGTCTTGAAATATCCAGTTTTCCGTTTTTCCTGCCCATGATAAATTTAGGTTAGGTTGGAGTGGCTGTCTAGTTGTTGTTGACTCACTTAGACCTCAAGGATCCGTTGTGATACCACTAAAGAAGTAACTCATGGGAGAGTAATGAATTTAAACAAACCATTTCGTACTTTTAATAAAGTTAGATAGACATTTTGTGTCGATCGTTGCCAGTTCACTGGTATTATCGAAGAAGGGATTACCGAGATAGTTATTCCTTCTATTGGAGAGTGCTGGACATGTACATAGTAGGTGTTGGACTGTTTCCTCTTCCTCCTCGTCCATGCAGCTTCTACAGAAGTCATTTGTGTAGACTCCTAGCCTCAAAGCATGTCTACCTATGAGGCAGTGTCCTGTTATAACTCCGACTGTAGAGCTTATATTTTGTCTGCTCAGGGAGATCAAGTCTTTTGACCGTTTAAGGTCTATGCTTGGCCATATTTGTTTGCCCATGATAATGTAATGAGCAATAAACATACCGTTTCACTATTTTTTTGAATGAAAGTAATAATAATAAAAATAAAAGTCAATGGTAAGTTTGCGGAAAAACCTAATAATTTTTTTTTAAAACGAGCAGCAGATAAAAAAAGGATTTTCTGATTTCGAACACGTTTCTTACAACAGTTTACACTAAGAGTAGTTTTCCAAGAATATTGCAATGTTTTTTAAAATAGCATAGCGGTTTTAAAACGTGATCGTTTATTTGAGAACCTGTCAAAACTTACAATTCCTTTCCCGTTGTCTTAAAAGTTCTCAAAAAGAAATAGGTTTTTAGTATGAATGCCTATTTGGAAAAATTACCTAACAAAAAAGGGATAAAAGATTAGAAAACGAAATTAATGCATCTGTTTATTTTTTAACGCCAAGGCAACAGTTGATTAAAAACGCTGTTTGAACCTAACCCTTGATATGCTACATTTCGTGAGATAGAAATTAATTGATTTGCCCTTGATAACCAGCAAACTTGTCGTTGAGTTTTATTTTTATTATTGTTACGTTCATTCAAAAATAGTAAAACGGTATGTTTATTAAGCATTTTCTGGAAAAAAATTAAGCCCAAAGTAAAAAAATTAGCATGGCGAGGAAAAACGCAATTACAAAGGCTAGTATTTCTTCTAAAAAGGCCTGAATAAAGTTTCTATCATTAGTTATAACAGCGCAATTACCGTAAACAAGGGTCAGGGTACACCAAAGTAAGCCTTTTCTTAAATCTCCGATATATCATATACAAATTGGAGATAGGCCCTTACTGTAGAACCATTTTTTCTTAGAATTTACCCAAGAATCACACCCTAAAACTTTATGCACGAATTAAGGGTCATCCTGTTTATTAAAAAGCGGCACAACATATTTTAAAATTAAATATTTTATAAATAAAAAAAACGGATGTTTGACTCTGCCACTTACCTCTCTAGATTTTCCCTCGTACTTTTTAACTAAGGCCGCTGATAACTCTGATCGAGGAGTTTGTGACTTTTCATGCCCAATTATTATTCTTTCGTTAACCTTGGGGCTGGAAAAAAGTTCATCCTGTGAGTCGTGTTTATCTGTAATTAAAATGTATTTACGAAATTTCTCAATAAATATAATCCGTCTAAACTTACCTCTTTTATTAAAATATTTAAATTTACTAAAACGCTGTTTCTTCTCAGTCTTTTCTTTACTTGCATCCATTTCTTTTGTATTGACAGAAGAAGAATTTTTATTATCGGTCAAACATTCCATAGTTGAACTGCGGGGCATTGCGATTGGTAATTCATCTGATCTATATGGACTATTATCCCTTAGACTTTCTTTGGACTTCGACTTGAAAACAGGTGTATTTGGAGCAGTCGATGGATGAGTACTTTCATCCATTTCGAATTCTAGAGTTGATTTTTCATACACTACGGGAATTGGCGATGATTTTGGAATTGTCTGTGATGTTTTTGTGTCTTCTATTATCTTTTCAACTACTTCAGTTTCCTGTAGTGATTCTTCATTATTTACTGGCAGTGGAACTCTGGAGTTTTCCCATGAGCGACGTTTCAATGAATCCGTACTACCTATATCAAGATGCTTTCCATAAAGTTTCGATTCCCATTCGTCGAGTTGCTGATCGTTTTGATTGCGTGGAGGCTTGGATGGCGGTGAATTTGAAGAGTAGAAGCTTCCATCAACTTCTTTTTCCTTCGAAATCAATGGCGATGGGCCATTTCGCTGATATGATTGTGTGCCCCGGATGTTTAATGAACTTCCAGAGCTCTTATGGGATAGATTGTCAAAAACAAACTCATCTTCATCCTCACTTATAACTCCTGGGTCAGCTTCACCAACGCGTTGTCCATATCTTCTAAGTCCAGGATTACTGTTTGGTGTTCCTATACTGGCGAAGCTCCCACTCGTCGAATCAACATCACCTTCCATACCGTCTTTGTTCTTTTTCTTACCGTTCAAGTGCATTTTTGAGCCCAATGACTTCGCAAACTTCTTAATACCTTTACGCTTCTCAATTGTACCAATACTAAGTAAACTACCACCAACTGAATTTGCCAGCTGTCCTATGGAAGACTTATGCTTTTCTTTCTTGCTCAGATCTGTTAATGAGCCTGACTTCACAATAAATGTTATTCTGGCTTCTAGCTCTCCTCGCTCTTTCTTTTTCTCTTTGCCAGGCTTACTTTCAAGCTTGAACCATTTCGATCGGGGGCGATCGTATACATCCATTTCATTGAGAGGAAGTGTTACTTGACCCAAAAACTCATCTATACTAAGATTGTTTCGATGTAAACACGTCAGAATTAGCTCGGCTCTGTTACCTTGATCCGGAATTTTTCTAAGAACGAAAATAATTAAATAAAAAAATCAATTTCTCGTTGAACACATTCACTTACAATTCACATTCTTCGTGCCAGTCAACGTTCTCAGTTGCTTTTTCCTTGACCGATGTTTGATATTTCTCTTTGCCCAGAGCAATTGTGACGAAGCAATTATTTGTGCCATTTTTGCCCTTGGTTAACAAACCCTTTGCTTTTTGTACTGCAAATAATAAATAAGTATAAAGTTTTAATATATTTATTCACATACACATGTACTTATTTTCATTTTAAACTATATGAATATATTTTTTTAAACAATTAAAATTCCAACCAATAAAAGTGGGTGCGCTTTTCAACACAAAAAAAGTACATTTTTAAATTATCATATACGAGTATCATGGAAAAGAAGGTCATTTGAGTTTATGGGAATCGTATCATGCAAATCACATAGCAAGTCACATCAACATTTCAGGCAATTTTCATAGTTTTGATAATTTTTAAAAGCATCATGATGTTTCAGCTGTTTCATACAAATAATTAAGCTACAACATTTTGATTGTGTGGCAAGCGAATATCTTAACAAATCCTAGGTGTGGTTGTATAGATGGGGTAGTCCTATTCGATTCTGAAAAATAACTTAGATAGAGGAAAGCTCATAATTGCATTTATATGTAAAAAAGAAAATAACGTACGTGAATATACTTGTATGTATGTAATATACAAAAATTGCGGGCAATGGAAATATACGGTTGATTACTCAAAGGGTGGATTTGAAAGTCAACAATCATCGGATAAGTTTTTGTTTATTTTCTTATCGAAATAAAACATTGTAAAACAAAGGAAACAATTTTATTATTTTATTTGCATATTATATTTATTTAAAACTTAATCTCGTTGGCAAAACTAGCAAAAAAGGTTAGATTTTTTTAACGTTATTCAAGATATAAAATGGTTTCAACGTCCATTCAACAATGCAGATAATGTTTTTTTAATGAAAAAAAAACTCGTGCTTTAAACGAAACTTAACATTATGATGATACAAAGTACCAAAAAGTGGATCTCCTAATTTCTTTTGTCTGTTCGTATGGCTGTTACTTGACCGACAGCCTTGGCCGCTTGGTAATTAAGCAGCTAGAGGCAAAATTAAAATTTAGTTTAGCTCCAAAAAAACGGTGCTTGCCATACTATCTTGAAAGCGGGTCTAATGATTTTAATAAAAATTATGGGTACTTATTTAGATCAGTTCTTTATTTTGGATATAAATAGTTTTTGAATTCTTAAAGAGCAAAAAGAATTCTAAAATTGAGACCGAAATTTGAACTTGGAACGTATCCGTTTAACAAAGACTACAATTTATTGGTCAAAAATTGAATTTTAACAGCCAAAAAATAATACCTTTTGGTACCTTGCAATAACTTTACAACTAACGTCGGATTGAAAACGAAATTCAATACCACATGTAACAACGATGTACGAAATATGATTCAGTCTGCAGAGTAGCGCCAAAGAGTAGGCCCATAGTGCGAAAAATAGGCCGGCAGTTTTGGCAGAAAAAATCCCGAAAAAACCGTTCGGCCATACGAGAAAAATAACTGGAACGGTCTCAATGATTTCTTCAGGAACTTTTACGGGTCACTTTCCTCGATAGTGATGTAGATTATTTAATTATATTTGGATTGAGAAAGTTTATCCCTATAAGGGGAAAACCTATCAAATTGAAAGAGAATTCGTGGTTTTGATACTAACTGTAAAGATGTTATTAGGGTCAGAGAAGTAAGTTTCTGATGTTATATTATAAACACAACCCTACTGAGGAAAACCGGAATAAGTTCAAACAAGCTTTAACGATTGACGAACCAAATTTTTGCATGACTAACAATTAAGGGAAACATGCACGACTGGGTCGCACGAACTTGTTCCTATGTAATAGACTAGTAATTTTAAAAACGAATGTTATTACAGAAAACTCTTCATAAGGATAAAATTAATTTTTTAAACTCTTTTAGTAGTAAGAGATAAACAGAATGCTATGCAAATATGAATTTATGCAAGAACAAAAATTATAATACTTTTTAAAAAAATGGTTTTTAACATACAAAGTTTTTTAAAACATTTTGAAGAAAAAAATTGGTACGCCAACTTAATGTATTTTATTACTGTACGAATAAAAATTAAATTTCAAAACAAAATATTGAGCCGTTTTTGAGATATCGAATTTTCCAAAAAATAAACATTGATTTTTTTTTTTCAAAAATGGTTCTGTTGTAGTTACTGTCAGTTATATCTTCATTTCAAATTTTGTTTTTATATAACTATAGATAGTTAAAATTTTATAATAGATACCGTTATTTTTAGATTTTTCATTACTTAATCCCGAAAGCCAGCTCGTTGATGGTATTCATTAAGCAAAATGCAAAGGATTTCAGAGATCCTTGTGTACTTCTTTCTTTATATACATTTCTTGTTAGATTGGTCCTTGAATACGCAGATGTTATTTGGAGCCCCTCGTTTAAGGTCCACTCTGATCGTCTAGAAAAATTTCAAAGAAAATTTACCAAATTCATTTTTAAGCAAATGCGCTGGAGCTTTTGTCCTGAATATAGGGGTAGATGCCAATTTCTTGGCATAAAATTTCTAGAATCTCGAAGAAAAATACATGAGGTTATGCTTGTTAGAGATTTACCGTACTATCACATAAGGTGTCCATCACTTCTTGCATAGGTTCCAATTCACGTTCCCGCTAGAACACTAAGGGCTAATTTTTTTTATTTCAAAGAACACATAAAACCAAATATTGAAGTAATGCACCCTTATCCAAATCTATTTTTGCTTTAATATTGATTTTTTATGCATTACATGTCAAAATTTTATATCTAAATTATTTTACTTAATTACATTTTAATTTATTCTTGGAGAGCCAAATATAGTTATGTGCATAAATGTATCTGTTAGCTGTAAGAGTGCTTCTATATACATAAATAAATAAATAAATCAGGCATGGGATTTTCGAAGTATTGAGGTTTGAAAAAATAATTTGCAAAGTTTTTAAAAATCCAAATTTTGAAAAATTTGAAAACATAATAATATTGAAACCTTTGGGGAGATTCAGCATAAAAAAATTACCTTAATCGGTTGTACCGTTTTTGAGAAAATTAAAAACAAAAAATTATTAATAACCATGGTTAATAACCATTTTTCTACTCTAACTAAATGAACTAAATGAAATGTTTAGAATTTTTTTTTTAATATCTGTCGAAGTCTTTGAGAAAAAAAAATAATTTATAAAATTTCGAAAAAAATCGTAAGGTAGGTACCGTTATTTTTGGTCTTAAAAACGAAAAACGTGGGGGGGGGGTTAAAAATGATATCTACCAAGAATACAAAAATCGACCGAGCCGTTTAGGCTGTAGTCGAACAGACAGACAGACAGAGAGACAGAATTGCAAGACCCACTTTTTTCGTCTTCGCTATCATCGTAATTTCAACTAGTAATCCCCGCTTAGTTGCACCTCGCTTAATTGAACATCCCGCTTAATTGACCGAAAAAGTTGCATTGCAAAATTTCCCGTATTAGTAGCATAGCTTTTTAGATGGTTAATTGAACCCCGCTTAATTGAATTACTCGGTTAATTGAACTTTAAAATATGCACCCGAAAAAAAAATATATGGACATTTTTCGGATAATTGGACGTACAAAAAAATTATAATGAAACAAATATTAGAAATATTTTATTACTTAACCTACGTCTGAAGTGCTTTTTTAAAAGACAGGTATTATTCAAGATGAAGAGCAGTCGGAAAATAATATCGTGGTCATAGACAACATACTTAAGTACAATGGTTAACAGACGGCGAAATTTTAAAAACGGTTTAAGAAAAAGAAGAAGTTGAATCCATGTTACCATCGACTTTCGAAATTCTTCAGGACATTGCAATTCTACGTTTATGCTTCTTACCACTAAATAAATTTACAGTTGAGCTGAAAAACAAGAAGACATTGTTCAAAACAAAACAATCAATCAAAATCAAATCACAAATTTTTTCAAACCAATGTATGCAAATAACCATTATGAGCCTTTTGAGGTACATACCTACTATTGTATTTATTTTTTTTTTATCCTTTTCGAAGCTAACAGTGACTTTTTTTTATATTTATGTATGTATGTTTTTTGTGTGTGTATTCTTTTTCAGTTTTTTCAAGGTTTTCGTAAGTTGACAATGAAATGTTCAAAGTAAATTTCTGGGATGAATATTTTAATTTTTAGTTGACCGACTCGTGCAATTATACGGGTTTCGTTTAATTGAACAGGTCGGTCAATTAAGCGGGGTTTCGTTAATTGAACCACCCGGATAATTGACCGAAAAATCTGACAAAATGGTCAGTGCAATTAAGCGGGGAATACTGTATAATCGAGTTCGATTTTTTTTAACGAATACATAACTTGCCTTATAGTACTTTTAAGTCGCAAGTAAAAACAGTTATTTTCGGTTTCTAATAGTGTCCTCTTCTGCCATTTTAACAACACACTTTATGGTAAATATATGTATGTAATTTGAATATAATGGATAAGTATTTAATTTAAGAAAAATTGGATAAATTGTAGGTTTCGTTTATGTTTTGATAAAAACAAAAATAGATATTTGTAGGTGGGTTAGTCTCGCATTTAATTTTACATGTTTCTCTGAGATAACTTTTATACACCTTACATAAATAAAAATCAAATTTGATTTTCGAGTTTAAACTATTTGAGTAGATGCCTATTTGAATCGTTTTGGTACACTGCCATTATTATTGACTTTGCAAAAAGAGTAACACGTTTTTATAATTAAATGAGCTACATAAAAACGACTTTTTTCATAAGAGCTACTTTGATCAAAACATTGGGATTTATAAAGCTTTATTTCTGCAACATAATATGCTTTGAAATAAATCGCATTCTGTTTGTGAATATAGGGTCAGCTATCGCCCTTACAAACAGAGTGGGACAAAAAGCATCCGAGTTCCGCAAGGCTTTTTTCTTGAATTATGCTATGCGCTTTGCACTAAATCAATTGCTTAATATTTTTTAATATTTTCTTGAATTCAATTTATTGTAATTTTATGTATTGCAGCGCATTTAATAACATTCTTTTTTAAATGAACTTATTAGTGTTTTTTTTTTCTTTACGAAATTTGTTTGAGTAATAAATCATCAAAATTGAATAATTGAAAAAAGCTTACAATGTTGTGCTTATATTGAATTGAACAACAAAAAAATAATCTTCTAAATGACTGTAACACTTAATTAGTGGGTGCAGTTAATTGAACATTATTTAAATTCAAAAAGCTTCAAACTGAACTTCATCTAATGTGTGTGGTGTTCTTGTGCATTTCATTTCCATTCATATCAACTTTTTTTGTAATGCAAAATTGCTGTCGTAGATTTATTCAATAGTTTCCGCTATTTAAGCGTTTTCTAACAATGCTTGTCATAATACCACATTGAAAATGATATTTCACATACATACAATTATTACAATGTTTTATAATTTAAATTAATTTTTAATTGAATAATTATCCATATAAAAACTAAAATATAGACCAGAATGGGTTACATACGAGTACAATTGATTTTAAGACTTTAATTCAAGCTCAAAGAATAGACTTAAGCTTCGTTTATATTTTTTTATTCATTACTTTAAATCTAAAATCCGCATTAGAAATTCAAAAGTTCCCCTACTTGCACTTTCTACAATACCCTATGGATATTTTAAACAAATAAGGTGTGTTAGATACAACTTTACATATGTATATACATATATGCAAGGATACCATATGATACTTTGAACCCACGTATTGGTCGAAATCCTAGAATCGATCGGTAAAGCGTTAAAATTGATACTGTTCACATAGTAACACTTATCGAATAATAAGTGAGTACGAGCATAAAGCATTGAAATCTTCATCAACGAAGGATCCATTATTGTCGTCGGCTTTGACAGAAAAAAACGATATACGGTAGATCACTGTCTTCCAATTTATCGATTCCAATTGTTGGAAGCAACTTCTATTTCCTTCTCTAAAGAGAATTCTCCCAGAAATAATTTATGATTTAATTAAAGCTCAGAGCCTTGTTTTGCAATTAATTTTATATTTACACTGCCGCTCATCTGAATAGGTTCACTGTTTTTCGTAACTTACTGTAAGACTATCTGCATATATATGGCAATGACTCGTCTGTGTTATGTATGTAATGAAAGAGCATTATTATGCGCTTAGTTTGGGAAAAAAAGTTTTCTCTTAAAGCTTACCGTTATTCTCACATCACGCTAGCTAAACTTAATTCATTAAAAAAAACTAAGTGTTTTTTTGGCTCATCTGAATAGGTTCGAAAGCAAAAAAATCATTTTTAATTGATGTGCGCGGCGGATGTGTACTGAAAGTTAAGTTTTTTGCTAGATCGAATTGTTTTAAACCGTTTAACAAGAAAAATGGGTCGCGAAAAATCCTTAAAATAGGAAGAAAAATGCAAAATAAAAGCATTTATTGAATTAGGGATAAGCCAAAGAAAAATCGCAAGAAAAAATAGAAAGAAGCCAAAATTTAGTGGGTAAATATTTGCGGAACATCGAAAACTACGGGAAAAATATGAAAGGTTACACTTATGAGGCCACATCAATGGCCGATAGACGCGCAATCATAACAGCTGCTTCTAATTCGCATGATTCCGCGTCAAAAATTAGACTCAAAACTGGTGTTAAGTGTAGTTTGGTGATGGTGAAACGCGTTAATAAGAGTACTAAGCATTCAAAAAGAAAAAAATACCTAAAAAACACCTTTGAACGAAAAACGAAAAGAAAATCGTCTCCAATTTTGCAAAAAAAATACATGTCGTTGAAATCGGAGTGGAGGCGAGTTATATTTTCAGATGAAAAAAATACAACTTAGAGGGCCCAGATGGCTACAACTATTACTTTCATGACCTTCGTAAAGAAGAACATTATATAAGCCGTCTGCATAGCTGTGAAGGCAGTGTCATATGGTGTGAACAGCAATTTCATATTATGGAACCTTTGAGCTGCAATTTCTTACATCGCGAATGAATATCAATGTGTACAAAGTTGTGTTTGAAAAGGTCTTCCCCCAAATCTCTGACCTTTTCAGACCAATACCATTGTCATTCTAGCATGATAATGCCCCTATCCATACAGCGAGGTCGGTAAAACAATGGATCGAAAACCAAAATGTAGAGGTGTTGGAATGGCTTCCATACTCACCTGACCTTAACATAATTGAAAATGTTTGGGGACTTCTTTTCCGTAAGGTGTATGAGTCGGGGAGACAATATGAAGACAAGTAATCGAGGGAATTAAGAAAGCGTGGGCAGAGATTTCGCTGCAATATGTAGAAAAACTGTATGACTTCATTCCAATTCCAATTTTCGAAACTGTTTCAAAAAAAAGGTGGCGATACACATTATTAATATGAATTATTATGTCTCTACCTGTTCAATGTGCCAAATAAATCATTTAATTACAGTTATTTTTCTTGTTTTCCTCCATTTTTTGCTTTTGAACCTATTCAGATGAGCCAAAAAAACACTTAGTTTTTTTTAATGAATTAAGTTTAGCTAGCGTGTGAGAATAACGGGAAGCTTTAAGAGAAAACTTTTTTCCCAAACTAAGCGCATAATAATGCTCTTTCATTACATACATAACACAGACGAGTCATTGCCATATATATGCAGATAGTCTCACAGTAAGTTACGAAAAACAGTGAACCTATTCAGATGAGCGGCAGTGTAAAATGTTTGAAGTTTGATGTCAAGACAGAAATAAACACCTACATCAATTGGGTTGCTCGCTAAATTTTACTTTTTTTTTTGGAGTTGAGTTTATCCAACGTAGACTAATTTTAAATTGTCTCAACCCGGTAATATGGACAAATTAAGGCAATCAGCTTTGACTGAATAAAAGCAATTTTTTGAAGTTGGTAATAAAAATTATTAAGTTAAGTTCAACGGTTCAACCTGTTTTTCTAGTTATCAAAATTATTAAATACAAACAACGGAACTAAGGAATATTTATGATTAATTTTGTTAAAAGGTGGACTCTCTCTTTTATTGAACAAAAACTTCCAAAACCTTAAGATGCCCTAGCGTGAAAAATGTAGATTAATAAGCACGCAAAGGTATAGACAGAAAGCCAGGTCTATTCAACATCATCATCATAGTTAACACGTTTTATTAGACGCACGAGTTCCAATTTTTAACGATTCTAAAACATGTCATATATATATAGTACGTCTTGGAATAAAAATTTAAACTTAAAATTGTGATTCCGGACGAGAATGCATTATTCTGAATTGTTGTTTATTTTAAATACATATGCATGTATCTTTGTAATACATTTAGTTAGTAAGAACTTTTAGTCATTTTTAGATAAGAAAATCACGTACTTATCGGTTCTAAACCTAATGATGGTAAAGTAATTGATTACGGATAATTTTTAAACATTTTTCCATCACATCACATATATGTATGTATGTACATATTGTTCACCTTTGAAACGACGCAACTATTTATTTTATTGAAATTTTTATCCACATTTATCGCTTCTTCTTTTGTACATCATGTTTCTCATTGGCATTCCAATTATAATCATTGTTATTATATCATCCGAGCAACTGGTTCTTGCTGGATTTTTTTATGTTCGTTGCCCACCCCAACGCGAGGTACGGTTTCACATAAAATCCAAAGCGCAACAGTTACACTTCATTTGCTTTGCACTAGCCAATCAGTCGTCAATGGAATGTTCTTCTTTAGACACCTTTAATTTAAATGCACAAACCCATAACTGATGTAAGAAAATTACGCTTGAAACCATAAAAGAATAGAAAGAAACTTATTGCAAAAGATTCGTCTCACGATAACCATTGGAATAATAAATTCTCCTATTTGAAAGTCTCCCAAACATGAGCTTCTGACTTCCCGTGTTGCATCACGGTAAATTTTAAAATGTGTATCTAAATATTGAGTTTCCTATTTCGGTGAGATGTTGTGACATTCCAATTGGTTGCCTTCGACAATATTTTTTTATAAGCAATTAATAAAACAAAATATTATCCGCTGCGAATAATAACCTGTCCTCGAGGCAGCTCTGGGAACGTCAAGTTGTAAAAAAAAAGAAGAGCCACCGCACAGCCAACTACTGTTTCATTTTACAATGGCCTTTTAATTAAGACATTTGACCCCGGCTTGTTGTCATTTCCATTCATTAAATGCTACGAACGCAGTTATCGCTTTAGGTGTTGACTGACACAAGTCACAAGTGGCTCTTATTTTACAAGTGTAGTTGAATTATGAGAAAGTGATGTTTAGCCGTCAGTCTTTATTTGTATGCGAAAAGTAAAAGTAAATTTCGAACCAAAATAAAAAATAAAAAAAAAAAGCTATAACAGACTCTTCCCTCCGCTCGCCGGTAGAGCTTGATGAAATTGAACTTTATCCAAATGAAAGACAATTCAATTTGCATATTGACTGACTGAAATTTCATTGTATTTTATTTGGATTCGGTTTTTTATAGTAATTTTACCGTAAATCAATGTGCAAAAATGGATTTAAGCTAAAGAATTAAATTTTCTTTTGAGTTGGCTGTAAAATGAAAATGTCAAATAAACTTAAAACAGGTTTCGTTAAATAGAACATTTACTTAAACGTTAACATCTCCAATTTGTTTGCTTTATACGTTTTTTGTATAAAAAGATTTCTGAATCAAGCTGATGTCACACACGATGGAGATCGTGGAGCTGGTATCAGGTGTAGGACTGCACAACAACCAAATACGGATAGTCTGGCTTTGGCCAATGTAAGTTTGTTTTGGATAAATAGTCATGAATCATGAAAATATGCAATCCCAAACATTAGGATCGTAATACGGGATTCTTTGAAGTATTTAAATGTATGTTGGTTTGTTACGACAGATCACTAGACGACTTGATATGAAAGAATAATAATATACTTAAAAAAAAAATGATGTATTGATCATACTCATATTATGCGGGATCCAAAACAAAGTAAAAGGATTTAAATAATATCGTCGAACAAAATATATTTATACGAGTATTTGCTAAAATAAATAAAATAAATTTCGTGGCGCTATCTCGTGGAGAACCAAGGTTTCATGATCAACAACAATCAGCTATTCTTAGGTGCGTATCGTTGGCAGAAATAAAGGTGATCTACAATTCCAAACGCTTACGAGGAAAGGCACTTTCTCATAGCATGAACTGCTCTTTGAGATTTGATACTTCTTGGCAGGAGACAGTAACCTTGAAATAAAGATTTATTTTGTTTAGGCTGGGAATCGGTCAACAAAGCATCATGACAGTGCAATAACGCCATTGGGCAGTAGAACCTACATATATTGAAAATGAAAAATCATAGAAGAAATATATACATACATATGTATAATGTGTTTATGCAGGGTATCCGCTAGTATTAAAAAAACTCTTAAATGGAAAAATATAATTGGCAGTCTAGCCCTGGGCCCAATTAGCGCTGAAGTTCGCTATTTTGTTGCCATAACGCTTGAACCTCTGGATGGAATTGATATGGATAATTGTGGACATTCTCACGGAGTCATCCAGTTTTGATTGAGTTCAAAAAGGAAGGATGTACCTAATAGGTTTTGATGTGGCTTATTGTGTGTGTTTTCTTTTGCACAATGATCCCGAATTCGGATCATTCAATCAACCGGACAACCATACGCACCCAAAACCATCTACACTGTGCCAGGGCAGCTCATTGATTGGGGCTCAACTAAAAACTAATCCCATTGATTACACAGCCCCTCCCCTTTGCAGTCTATGGAATCAAACAGAAGGCACGGTACATAAGTAACCAAAGCCTAGAGCCATTTCTTAGAAGAACAGAAAAAAAAGAAGAAAGAGATAAAGCCGTTGATCTTCATTTCCGAAAGTTAGTCAAAATAAAAATATATACGAATATTTGCTAAAATAAATACAAATATTAATAATAAATTCCATTAGAACAGAAAAAATAAAATGCACGACTGGATCGCACGAACTTGCTCTTATGTAAAAGTACTTTGGAATTTAAGATACATTATATAAATATAAAACATGGATATAATGAGATAATAATGTTCAAATGCATAAAATTGCCGTCTGATTTCTAGAAAAGTATGAATTTATGCAACCAAACTTTTCGTTTTATTATTAAATACATTTTTTATATAAGAAATTTCTTTCAAATTTTTTAAGAAAAAAATATGGGATGCGAATTTTAAGTATTGATTTTAGGAAAAAATTTCAAAATATAATCGTTCATAGGTTTTGAAGATATACATATTGATTTTTCAATTTTTTTCAAAAAACCCAACAAATATTTTTTAGAATATTTTTTTAAACTTAAGGAGAATCCTGCTGAAAATTTTTGGTTAAAATCCTTGGAGGCGTTAATGAGAAAGTCAAAAATCAAAAAAAAATCGTTAGAGCCGTTTTCGAGATAAATAAGATTTTGCATTACGGGTGTATGGGGGGTACCGTTAGTTTTGGAGCTAAAAAAAAAAAATTCAATTTCTCCTCTAGGGAATCACCGAAGACCCTTAAGTACCGAGTTTGAAGAAAATACCTCCAGTGGTTTAGGCTGTAGTTCGAGGTACAGACATACAGACAGACAGACGGAATTGCCGGACCACTTTTTTTCGTCTTCGCTATCATCGTAATGTCAACTTTGATCAAAATCTCGAGTTCGATTTTTTTTCCAAATGCAGAACTTGCCCTATAGTACCTATGTATATCGCAAGTAAAAAAGAAGAAAGAGATCAAGCCGTTCATCTTCATTTCCGAAAGTTAGTCAATGTCGTCTTTGCCTTTATTAAAGATTGTGCTCTATGTTTGCCCAGAGCAGGACATTTGCAGAAGCACTGAATGACAGTTTCCTTTACCCGTTGGACCCACAGCTACGAGTGAGTGTTGTGAGAAATGCCTAGCTTCGCTGCATGCTCTCCTTCCTATTGGTCATAGAAAAAGCTTTAATTTTCGGAAAGCATCACCGCGCCAAAACGTAATACTATTTTTCTGAATAATTTTAAAGTCTTGACATTGAATCGAACATCAGTTTCAATTTTTCAATAAAAAACCAATATTTGATGTTATGTTACATGATAAAATCACTTCTCTCCAAAAAAAAATGGATATGGTACAAAAATGAAAGATTCCATTTCAAGGGGAAAAGTAGTCTTAGATTCTCTAATTGATTTAGAACAAACTATTTCGTTATGTGAAACAAGTTGTTTTATTTTGATAGTCACCTATCACTGGCGTGTTTTTATAAAAACGGTGTAAGTTTTAAGATTCATTTACATACAAAAATAGTCAATATCAATTCATGTTCTGATACAAAAGTAAAAATAGAAGTGAATTTAATTCAATCACTCCACTTAAACAGAAATTACTTTCTATCTTCATTGTAAAAATAGAAGTACATATATATTTTTGTATAATCGGTTCAGAAAGATGACTAACTAACATCACATGAATTTCAGATAAATAGAAAAAAGTTATAATAGGAGGTATCGATGCACATTAGTTTTTAAGTTCTGAATATTGAAATTAAGGGGAAAACAAAACAATTATGTATATCGCCTTTCATTTTTATTGCTCTATTTTGAATTTTATCCAAGAAACTTAAGGCTGAAAACACACCGGATAAAGCAAAACGTTTTTTTATTCCATAGTCAAAAAAACATTTTTTATTTGAACACACACCAAGCGAAACCGAATAAAACAAAACAAAACGTTTTGTTTTTTTTTTGTTTCGTTTGGTGTGCGTTGAAATGAAACAAAATACGAACTATCGTAAAAGCTTAACTCCGGCTAAAAGATTATAACTCTACGGCAAGTAAACACAAATAACAATTTTGTGTTTACAAAACAGACATTATGTGTTTATTTATAAGAACAGAGAAAAGCTTTTAATCTTGCCAATTATCAAATTTCATAGTAGGAAGTAGCAATCCACAGCTTATCAATAGTAAGTTTATTGGCATGTTCCTTATCTTTATAATAATTATAGATAGGGATTCTTGCCTTAATTAAAAAAAAATAACTTCTCTCCATCTACATATTTCATATTCATTTAAAATTTGCGCACAGAGTAAACGTAGAAGCAAATAAATCTGTAAAGTGCAACGAAAGAAGAAAATAAAAACAACGGAGTCAAAATTTTGTTTTGCAAAAAACAATAGTTCAGCTATCGGCAACGAAACATGTTTTTCTGTTTTGCTTTTATTTTTATGTTTTGTTTTATTTGGTGTGCGTTGGGCCATAAGAAAGTATGCAATTATCGTCAACGACCCTTGTTCGAAACAGTTTCGTTGCATTCGGTGTGTGTTGCTCGTATACAATAGCATGTATTTTCGACAACCACCATCGTAACACTTCAAAACAAAAACATGTGTTTTGTTTCGTTTTCTTTGGTGTGTTTAGTCTCATAAGTGTTTTACAGAAGCACCAGCCCATATAAGGAAATTAAGCTCAAGCGTTGGACCAATGAATTCTTAATTGATTACTGCCAGACAAGGAACCCTAAGCACTTGTTAGCGTTTAGTTTTTCAGTTTCCTCGATGCAAGTGCAACGCATGGATAGTGCCATAGAAGGAAACAGCAATTAGTTTTTTGAAATATTAAATTCTACATAATTCATGATACCCCATAGGACAACGCTGTCAATATCAGAATTTAATGAACTTATCATAAGCTTCCGTAGAATTTAATATAAATCTGGAAAGTAATATTAAAAGCTCATGAAAAGGTGACAAAACGGTACCCTAGGGCAGATCATATTTATTTTATGATTAATTTCTTATGTGAATACAAAACAAGAAAACTTAACATTTGTTCTAGATTTACAAATAGAAGTCAAATTGTTGAATAAAATATTTTACTCGTATTTGTGAAGTTTGTTTTTAGAGAACGAAATTTTGTTATTAAGAATTATGATTATATATTTTTTTTTCTTTTTTTCACCTTAAATTATCAGAAAATTTAACATTCAAAAATGTTGTCTACCTTTTCCAGTTTAACTGAAAAACATATTATATAGCAATAATTTTATATCCCGGAAATTATAATAAATGTTATTTAATTTTATGTTAATAATTTATTTTTATTTTTGGATTATCTTCAAAGAAAGACATCAAAAATGTCCCTCTAACAAACTTTCTGTCCTAAAAAAACTATAATGTTAATCAGAGCTTGTCGGAACTTATGTATTGCATATATGTATTGCCATTATAAATGCATAAAGTATTACTTTCATAATCTACTATCAACGAATTTAACACTTATATTTCTTAAAAAATATGTATATCATGAGATATTGTGACCGCAATGTTTCTTGAAGCAAACACATAACTTTAAAAGAAGTATCAAAAATTATTATCAAACACTCGACGATTAGTTTCAAACTCATCACGAAATGACTGTTTATATAGTCCAGGAATTGACAACGTATATAAAATAAAAGTTTTTTTTTCCGCTAACATGACAAAATAAGAATCTAGAGTATATAAAAGAACTAATTTTTGCCTCCAAGATCCACAGTTCTGCCGCTTATCAACTTTCAATAACAACCAGTCCTATGCGTCAACATAATGCAAAATCTTTGTTAAATACATATATTAAGAAAGGAATAAGAAAGCTAAACTTGAATCTAATGAAACCCGTCACATGGTGTATGCCAGGAAAAAAAGTAGCAGACCTTTGAGTTGTTTTCTCATAAGAGTATTTTTTTATCATTTGAATCAATACATCGGGTAAGACTTTTCGTTGCTTTTCTTAGGTTTGTTAAGACCTATGTAATATACAGTGATGGAAAAAATAATAGAAACAAAGCTTTACATAATGATCAACCATTAATAACTACATACAATTACATCTTCCTCGGTTCTAATTTTTATATATTAATTGCACCTAACATGACTTTGAAATGGTGCAGCCGTTTTTTGTCATTAGCTCTTTGTTTGGACTTAACGGTAAAAAAAATGAGCTAAGTGATAATTTCGCCTGGAAAAAATAATAGAAACAAGGTACTTACTTTGACTTTTAATTCGACTTAAATTACATTTTTTATTTTTATTGAAATAGACGTTTTATAGTTTATTAGTTTTGCACGTGTTTCAGTCGTTTTAATAAAAAAATATAACAGTTATTTTAAAATTTTATAAAAATGGGTCTTGTACTATTACTGAGCGCAATTTAATAAAAAACTTCAGAAAAAGTGGGAAAACTATAGAACAAATAGCACAAGCATTAAATTGTTCAAAAAAGAAGATATTTACAGCTCTCCATTCAAGTCCAAAGCCAGACACAAGAGGCAGAAAACGAAAGACCTCAACGCGGTTTGATAAGATATTGGTACGACTGTGTAAAAAGAAAGCCTTTTTCTTCTTCAAACGACTTGAAAATTGAACTAAATGCACCTGTTTCAAGTCGTACAATCAAAAACCGACTAATGGAAGCAAGGCTTCCTGGAAGGAGTCCCAGAAAAGTACCATTCTTGAGCAAGAAAAATATTCTGCAGAGAATGACTTTTGCAAATAAACACGCCCAACGAGCATATTGGAACAACGTTTTATGGTCGGATGAAACAAAGATAAATTTATCTGGTTCCAATGGCAAAATGTATGTCAGACAACCTAAGAACGCAGAATTCGATCCAAGGTACACAAAAAAGACTGTTAAACATAGTGGAGGAAATATTATGATTTGGGGGTGGTTCTCAGCATCTGGGGTTGGTCCAATTTTTTGGATAAGAGACAAATTGTGTGCTATTGACTACGTCCGAATCATAAATGAAGTTATGCTGCCATTTGCCTAAGAGAACATGCCAATTAAATGGGAATTCATGAAGGATAACGACCCCAAGCACTCCTCAAAATTGGCTAAGGAATACTTTAACAAAAATAAAATAAATATTATGGAGTGGCCATCGCAGTCCCCGGATTTTAATCCCATAGAACACCTGTGGGGCATACTTAAGAGGAAAATTGGAGACTTCAAAGCCAAGAATAAGGAAGAACTGTGGTCTATAATACAAAATGTATGGTATTCCATACCATACATGAGCCAAGTTGGTTCATTCTATGGGGCGGAGATGTGAAGCCGTCATTAAAAATAAAGGTGCAATGACCAAGTACTAAATGAATATGAACCAATTTAACTTTTAAGTTACTCTTTACCAAAAAGAAAAACACAATTATAATATTGTTTCTATTATTTTTTCCAGGGTAAAATGGCTGTTAATATTAATTTTAATTTCTGTCGTTACTACTTTTTCTTTTTATTAATAAATTTAATATTGTGTATATTTTAAACTTTATAGAGACTTATTGTATGTATTTTTAATTTTCAATTTCTTTCCAATAAACTTTTTGTTTAAAAAAAACGGAACAGAAGAAGCTTGTTTTTATTATTTTTTCCATCACTGTAATTGCCTTTTGTCCATTTAGGCACAGTTTTATTAATAATCAACCTTTACAAATTTCTTTTCTTAACTTGGCTAACTAAAAATGTACCACAGATGCAAAAATAAAAATAAAACGCTTAACCTCAGACTATAGCAAATAAGTAAACATCATAAAAGTTTACCTATTTTCTCCGACAAAAACATGTCGCAATTCGGGGTCGCCAAATAAAGAAATATGTGGGCGTGGGGGATTGACAAAATGGCAAACAATACCATATAAAATACAATAAAGTGCAAACATAAATCAGTTCGAATTAATGAGGCACACACACTTCAAATTAACTCACAGTTCGTTAAATCAAAACAAATAATAACAAGATATATTTCCAAGTAGGTAGGTAAGAATATTAAAATATGCTACAGGATCAGCTGAACTGAAATAAGAAAATTTAAATGCACTGATGCCATCAAAAATCAAACAATGATGTTCCTCTCCAAAAATAGATAAGGTATGGGCTACTGTCTCCTGTCAGCTGCCCTTATCGTTTGAGCTTTGGTCGTGGAAGTCCCAGAAAACAAATAAAAATACTAGTCTGTCATCGGAGCGATTCGTAATGAAATGAGTCGCAGGCAGGCAAACAACACACATCCGCAGTTATTATTGTTGGTTGATTTGAATTGGCAAGCCAAAGCCAACACGGACGAACACAAATATTTTGCAAGGTGAACTGATGAATGATGATGATAGAGCCCCGCTGAGCGATAAAGTGGGATTTTAGTTTGTATGACTAATATGTGCGAGAGCAGAACCATTATTTTGATTTCACCGTATTGAGTAGGGGACGGGTGCGGTAGAAAGCAAAAGAATGAAGGTACATC
This sequence comes from Chrysotoxum bicinctum, assembly GCA_911387755.1. Classification (NCBI taxonomy): domain Eukaryota; kingdom Metazoa; phylum Arthropoda; class Insecta; order Diptera; family Syrphidae; genus Chrysotoxum; species Chrysotoxum bicinctum. The sequence goes on from OU426989.1 coordinate 1,405,153, forward strand.
ATGTGAAAACAATGACTGCGACGACTACGAACATGGGATCACTTTTTTACCTTAACGCAAGTACCTACTGCTGAGCCGTGCCTGGAATACAATGTCATTAACTTTGTTTTTTTTTTTTTATTTAAGACTAAAAAAAGAACATTTTTTGTAGGTCAGCGGCATAGAAATAATTGTAGAAACTTCTTTTTATTTTGTTTTTATAACTACAACTTCTTCTAGGTGCGCTGCAGCAATGAGTTTCATGTAGAAGAAAGCAGGGTAATTTTTATAGAAGGGTCATAGAAGGGTGTTGAACGTTAATTAAACATAAGACCACTGATTATTAATTTTAAAAAAATCAACTACTGAATTAGAACTTCCTTTGTCAAACCAAGTTCGTTTTACAATCATCGAAATTCCGATTCCGATCGAAAAAAACACTCAACTTACCAGTTACTTGAATATGAGTTGGACTCCACATAACTTATTGGGATTTATTGCAATGCTTTCAAAGTAATATCAACACAGTTGAATTCTTCTTATTAGATCAATATCAGTTCACGAATTTTAATTAACTTTATTTGGTTTGCAAAAACTAGGAATTTGTTGAAAACTTTGCGATACTACACGAACGACCAACAACACCAACTTCCACTGCCAACTAAACATAAAACTGTAAATTTTAGTGGCTGTCAAAATGGTCGACATGAAGCAGGGATGGCAATAATATTTTTGGGGACTAAGGTGCCAAGATTATGTTAAGATATTTTATTCATCGAATAAGTATCATATTCATAAAAATAAAGTAATTTGATTATTAAGAGATAAAGTAAAATATTTTTAACATACTTAAAACTATTTAAGTTTCGAAGTCCTAATAACAAAACGTTAAAAAGGTTTTTATTGTAGATATAATATGTATATAATTAATGTACCTACCCATATTTATTCTTGCATTTTTTTTTGAGAAATACTAGGCTCTTGTTACTTATTGCACCATCAATTAAAATGTATCACAAATAGTAAAATATGTATTTTTTAAGACAGCAAAATGAGGTAATGGTTTTTTTTTTATTCATTCGAAATGATGGCATTAGCATCTCTTTACTAACAGGTAGAGAAACACTCCGAGCTAAAAACAACCCAGACGTACAGATATGATTGAGGCTTGACGGTTTCATAAACTACTAAGACCATGAGGGAACTGATATCGAATGTCTTTCATGCATTTTAGATACATTATTTATGGTGGACTTACATGCATCTGCATTTGATTTCTGCAAAAAAAGGATTGCCAAATACAGAATTCATATTTGTTCAACTTAATTTTTGTATTATAGGAAATTCGAAAAATGCAGAAATCAAGATTATAGTAAAGACGAACATGTTCATCTTTATCATAGCATCTTCGACTTCATTTTCACATTTTTCTATAATTTTTGTTGACGCACGCATGATATGAAAAAAGACATTAAGGGTATTCATTTAGAGATAATTTTCCGCTTTGTAGAAAGATATAACTTTCCGCAGCATGTTTTCATGAACACCCTCTAAGAAATACTTGCGTAAATGTGGGAAATATTTTGTGAAATGTCAAATTAAAAGTCAGAATCCATACTTCTTTTGCTTACGAGTTTTGTTTCTGCACTTTCCGCAGCAAATTTGTGAGATAATTTTATGAGATTTGCAGAAACTTTTTCCCATACAAATTTTGACAGCTCGTTTCTGCGGAGATAAAATTATCTGGTTTACGAGGGTTTTCCGCGCTTACATGAATATCCTTAAGCTAGGCGCGCACATTCAATTTTTAGTTGCACAACTGTTTGGTTGCTTAGACTGCTTTTACACGAAAGCGATTTAATCTTTGTTTCTCTTTTGGCTTCCTTTCGATTGCATGGATGCTTTTAAAAACAGCGATTTTAATAAAAGTTAACTTTATTCTATTGAAATTGAAAAGGAGTTATCTATCCGCACTCTTTACTCTAGCTAGTTAGCCGAAGTTCGCTGAGCGAACCCCGAATAGAAATGAAACATACCCAAGAAAAAAAGAAAACCACAGAGAAGAAAGAACGATAACCCTGCAATTTTTACAACCCCAGCAATTTTGTGTACCCCCGCCACCACACACGTCTCCCTCCTACGGGCTTAAAAACCGCAAGGTAATATTGCTTCGTTTAAAAGCAGTTTTATAGAAAGCAGATTAACTATTTGGTTGAATGTCCCAGCAGGTGCATATAATTATATGATACACAAAATAGCGAACTCATTTTTTAGGCAATCGTTTAGTTTGCGTCAAAACAAAAACTTTTTAGTTGCTCGAACCAAGCAGTTGCGAAACTAAAAATTGACAGCCGTATCTATAAGATTTTCTTAAACTACATCTTAGAGGTTATTTAGTTAAGCATACTTAAATATTTAATTTGCCTTTAAATGACGAAACTTAAATTCGTATCTACAATCGATTTTTCATTGCTTATTAACTAAACGATGGTTGTTTCACGTAACGTAAAAGAAAATGCAAATCTAAAACAAAACAAAAAACAAATGCTGCTTCTTTTTGTACAACACAGCTGTTTTGTGACACCTTGAATTAGTAAACAATTGGAAAGACAAATTTTTATATCTGTAAAATTAAGAAAAAATGTCATGGAAAACACACCCACTCATCAACAAAAGAAAAAGATCTGAAAATTGGAGTGCTTCCGACAAGGAAACGTTTTTATTTTAAAATATGCCATCATTATAAAAAAAAAAGGATTATTTCCATGCACAGATTCTCCTCCAACAACGAGGACAAACGTGTCGGTACAAACACTTCAAAGACTAAAGGCTCGGTCAAACAGAACGCGTTTTTACGCCGCGTTTCACCGCCGTGTTCAAACGAAGCGTTGTATTACATTGCAATACATGTCCCATGTCACACTGAACGCGTTTTTGACGCCGCGTTGAATTCATCATGGCGTTGCAACGCGGCGGTGAAACGCGACGTTGTGTGAAATTACAGATTATTTCTAACGCTGCGGCAGTCAAAGTAATTTTAAATTTTTTCAAGATGGAAAAATTAATTGAATTGGTGAGAAATTACCCTTGTCTATACGATATGGGTGATAAATCGTATAAGAACATTTTCTTACATACATATTTATTTATTATTATTGAAATATGAGAGAAATTTGTCTCTTATCATAAATTCCGAATTGGTAGGTCTTCTGTTTGTTGGCCTTTGAGATATTTACTCTATCTCCCGGCACAGCCGGTGATATTCGCCATTTTCTTCTCTTTTTTTGTTAATTGGCATGTACCCAAATTCTTTTTCTTTTACGAAAATTTCGTAATATAGCAAATAGAAGCAATAATTCCTCTTCTGAATCTGAGCTGCTTGACATTATTTTTGTTAAGGAATGATTGTTTTGTTTGTTCATTGCTTAACAGCTCTCTATTTGACGTCCTCTAACGCGGCGGTTGCAACGTCGCGTCAAAATAATCTTACCGTCGCGTTAAAAAATCTTAACGCGGCGTTGAAAACGCGTTCTGTTTGACCGAGCCTTAAGCGGGAAGCGTGGACGAAAATTCTTTGCGCGTACACATATTTTAATCAATACAAATTTTCTGGATTTTAATTCTTTACATTTTATAAACCTAAAATACCACAACAGACAATACACACTCACAATAAAACTTCCAAATTTCAAAGATGACAATTGATATGTCAAAATACATTTAAGTGGCCTTTAAACGCGGTAGATGGCGTTTAAGTTAAGAGGCCTTTAAGTAACGTTACTTAAATGTGAAAATTGATTAATTTTATACTTAAGAGCTGTTTGGAGGTATTTTAAAGTTAAGCAACCTTTAAAATTTCTTTATAGATTCGGCTGTGAATGTTTAACAAATTAAAATCAGAATCAGTAAAAAAAGGTTAACAAAACTTATTTATTTATTATCAGGATTTAAATTAGTAGGTCTGAACGCCTTGAATGTTAGACTATCAATGTCCTGTCCTTTGAACATCTATTCTCTTGCACCGTTCTGTCGGCACGTATAGTTGTCTTCTTCTATTGGATGTTCTCTATCAAGTAATGCCAGATCGTTTTGTGTTACAAATGTGCGCGCCTAGCCTTATTGAATCGAAATGGAAGAAAATGGAGGTAAGTTAAATTTTCATTGCATAGTTTCATATTAACTGGCCAACAAGTTATAGCAGCTTATGGATTATGGTAAGTAAAAAAGAGTACAACCTGTGTATTCTCTCCCACTTTCGGGTTTCGACATACATCTGCCTCTCGATACTTTTCTGCATTTTGCAGATGCAGAAACATGTAAATCCACTTTTAAATTCGATGTACTTTCCAGTTCCAACATATTCTTTTTCTTGAATGAAAGAAACTTTTATATGTCAACTTTTTTCTCTTGTCATTATTTTGTCTGTCATTCGTCCACGAATTTTTGCTGTTGCTTTTGTTCTTTAGTTTTGTTTCTGCATTTAAATTCGTGACTTTATTAAAAAGTATTATTCGCCTTGTATTGTAATTGAATAATTGCCAATTATTGGAGCCAGTATTTTCCTTTAAAAATAAAAATAAAAAACATGGTTTGCGTTCCGTGCTTTATTATTCCAGTTCTCTTGTACATATGGCATAGATTCATTCAGCCAATAATGTTAAAGTACTGGAATCCATGGGAGAAGAAGGACGAACAAGGAAATGTAATAAAAGCAGCTCCAGAATTTCCTTTCCAATGCAAGGGTGGTGTCTGCCCATTTCCGGGTGCAGCTAAAAAACCAGAAACAACAACCGAAACTTCAAGCGGAAATGATAACTCGGCAGAAACAAGTTCCACTGTCCCATCACCATCAGCTACTGCTATCACAACAGATGACTCAAAAAAAGAAAACTAGCCTAATTTTATAATTATTCCTTTAATAAAATTAGTAGTTAGTAATTATTATAAATTGTATGTGTGTCTAAGTGTAGTTAAGATCTATGATTACTCATGATTGTGTAAACTTTAGAATACGTTAAGACGAAGGTCAAGGAGACCAAAACCAGAAGTTAAGTATATGAAAATTAAATATTAAATTATGTGGGCCTAGAATAAATTGTTCGTTTTACTTCTTATTTGCGATTTTCATTTTCGAAAGAAGGCAATATGATATCAATCTCAACAGGTTTTTATTATATGGAAGTAGGTACTCTCTCGAAATTATGGTGCTCAAGCAAAAAGCAGTACAAATTCAAATGTACAGTGGGGTTGTTCCTTTTATTTGTTTAGATTTAGGGCCTATTTTGGAATCAAATTCCTCTGGTCCCAAAAATATTACCATTTTTTCAGATTTCAAGCATAAATGTCATTCAAAATTAGTAACATTCTTAATTAAAAAAAATATATGTAATACATATAGGGTTTTTCAAAAATATTTTTTGTATCAAAACTATCCGTTTCTTAAGTCTCCTCAGATTGATTCGGAGAAAAACTAAAACATAAATTTACTTATGTTTTTCTCTTCATTTCAGTTGATAACTTTTGATTACTGCAAAATAGGAATTATTGTAGTATCGGGTTTTTCAATAAAAGCGCTACAAAAGTTTTTTTTAAATAAAACAAAAACGGTTTTGGATATCAACGAAATTCTTTATTTCTGTGAAAGTACGTTCGATGCCATTATGTATGGAACTCGATTTCTTTTGCATGGCCACCACGGGCACGCTTGCAGAAGTTCAGATGCTGAACCCAACGAGATGCCCAACGCTTGAGAACGACGTGTGAGATACACATTTGAGCTTTCTGCAACTGAAGCCTCAGCGGCAGCAATATTCTCGACACTACGGGCACTTCTTTGTCTCACTGGCACGGGAACATTTTGTACTGTGCCTGTGGATTCAAATTTTTCTACTAGACGCTCAATTGTTGATCTGCTAGGACGATTATGACTACCATAAATATTGGACGTAGCGCTCTTAACGAAGAGGCCACTGACTCCGAATTTCGGTAGTAAATTTTAATAATTTCGACTCGTTGTTGGCTCGTATGTCTTTCCATCATGAAATGGCAAACCTTACTCACTGAAGAGAAATGTCAAAAGAGCGGCAAGAAATAGGGCGTCGTTCGCTGTATCTGTCGCTCTACTTTTGTAGCGTCCCTGTTGAAAAACCCTTTATAACTTGGAAACACCAAACCATTCGTGTGCCTAACTCTTTCTTTCAAACAAAATTCAAACCGTTTTTTCAAAGAAAAGGGGACATATTATTTCTTAAAATATTTCATTTTTTTTTTCAAAAAGTAAATAAAAATACATCTTAGATATAGTATTTTCTAAAAAAAAAAAAAACTACAAAATAAGCCGTTTTTCCCCGGAACCTTCAAGTCAATTTATTTATGTATTATCATCTACAAGCTTTGCTTAACAGACTATTTACAATTTTAATAAAGAAAATAAATACTACTAATATAAAAAAGGAAGAATAAGTTGTATTTATATTAATGAATCAAATATTACTTTAATCACAAGATATTAAATTGAATATAATGTTTTTGAAGCGGTCCTTGGAATAGTGCAAATCTAGAACAATGTCAAATTTATTGAAATACCTTATAGACCTGGAGATAGTTTCATTCATCCCATAGTTTGTTCGATGCTGTTGCTGAAAAAGAAAATGTCTCTCTCTCTCTCAGTGTTCTAACAGGGGCATAACTGAGAATATGACATAGAAGTGGAGGGCATGTAACATGGTTACATAACACATCTCTAATAAACAATACTCGTATTTCATGCGCGTTTCTTCTACTATTAAGAGGCAAAATACCCAGTAACTGGCATCTAGCAGGATAAGAGGGGAAAAAATCCCAACTCATTTTCCTAAATATTATTTGGTAAAAGCCTTTGTACAATTTCGATACGATCAGAATGCACATTATATATAGGATTTCAAATTATATCGGCATATTCAAGAATATGTAGATCTAACCAATGATACAAAAAGAGATAAGAGAGTGTGAGGATCGGTGAATTCTTTACTGTTTCTTTTAATAAAACCAACAACTGAATTAGCTTTAGCTACGATATAATCGATATGTGAGGTAAATGTCATTTTTGTATCAATAATAACACCAAGATCTTTAATTCGATCGACTCTTTTTAACTGACATCGCTTAAGGTTGCAATCATAGATATAAATTGAAGAACTTCTAGAAAATGTTGAGACTGCATTTTTTACTTGCGATATAGGTACTATAGGACAAGTTCTGCATTTGGAAAAAAAATCGAACTCGAGATTTTGATCAAAGTTGACATTACGATGATAGAGAAGACGAATAAAGTGGGTCCGGCAATTCCGTCTGTCTGTATGTCTGTACCTCGATCTAGAGCCTAAGCCACTGGACCTATTTTCTTCAAACTCGGTAGATATTGGTCTTCGGTGATTCCCTAGAGGGGAAATTGAAATTTTTTTTTTAGCTCTAAAACTAACGGTACCCCCCATACACCCGTAATGCAAAATCTTATTTATCTCGAAAACGGCTCTAACGATTTTGATAAAAAAATTAGGTGTGATATCATGGACATGGACTACGTTTTGGTAAAAAAAAAATTTGGGGCAAAATGTTATTAACGGTACCTGTCATAGAACCGTTTTTTTGATTTTCGACTTTCTCATTAACGGCTCTAACGATTTTAACCAAACATTTTCAGCAGGAGTCCCCCTAAGTTTAAAATAATATTGTATATAAAAATATTCGAAAAATTATTTGTTGGGTTTTTTTGAAAAAATTTTTTTTTTGAAAAATCAATATCTTCAAAACCTATGAACGATTATTTTTTGAAATTATTTCCTAAAATCAACATTATGAAATACTTAAAATTCGCATCCCACATTTTTTTCTTGAAAAATTTTAAAGAAATTTCTTATATAAAAAATTTATGTATTTAATAATAAAACGATTTTTTAAAGTTTGTTTGCATAAATTCATACTTTTCTAGAAAACAGACGGCAATTTCATTTTAAATTCATGTTTTATATTTATAAAATGTATCTTAAATTCCAAAGTACTTTTACATAAGAGCAAGTTCGTGCGATCCAGTCGTGCATTTTATTTATATTTAGTTTTAGGCAATTTTCATCATACCAACTGGAAAGAAGGTTTAAATCATGCTGTACTTTTATGCCCCTATTATGGATTACAACTCAACTTAGTTGAGTTGGCATCAACACAACTCAACTGACAACCAAACAAATTTTTCGTATTATGCAAGTCAACTAAAATCAGTTGTAATGAAAAAATACGTTGCCGTCTTTTAGGAGTCGATTTGCTGTCAAAACCAGCTGCTCAACATGAAATACATACAAAACCAAGAAAAGAATAAGAAATTGTGTGATGGAAAGTTCTCTCGATTTGTTTTTCGGTGGCTTGGAAGATGATAATTTCCTTAATGTAGCCAAAATAAAAATAAATATCCGTATATTTAATAAACTCGTGTACACTTCTATTCCTAAAGTATGCATTTTTTTGATTCGAAATAGTTTTCCTAAAACAACCAACGTTCCTCAGCGATTCCACCAATTGTTAAATTTGCTACTGCTCTTCGTTTCATAAGCGAAGGAAGTTGCCAAAAGTGATGTGATTGAGGAACTCATTTGTGGAAAATGGCTAAATGCTCAGCTAACATAGAGCAACAAGTCGTTCAAATTGTGATGGCCATGTAGTTTTCAAACTAAAATACACTCATTTCATTCTATTTTTATTAAAATTGTTGTTTAACTTACTGTTTTGTGTCCATATTTTTTATCCGAATGCAGATTTTTTCATTAAAATGTTCTACACAACTGCTTCGAACCAGTTGTCTGATTTTGACGCTTATTACAACTGAAGCACAACTCAACTTACTTACATAATACGAAGAGACAACTGAAAAGTCGACCATTTTGTTAGTTGTCTGCTAATCGACAACTGGTTGTGCTTTGACAGTCAACTGGTTGTGATCGATAATACCAATTTTAAGAATTACAACTAAACTATAGTTGAGTTGTCTTCCATAATAGGGGGGTTAAGCAATCCTTAAGGTTATTTATTTTAAGAAAGAGTTTAAGATTATCCGCATATATTAAGCATTGACAAAACTCAATTCACGACACTGTCGTCAATAAAAATTATGAATAATAACGGTCCTAGATGACTACCCTAAAGCACACCTACTACTTTATGATTTATGATACTTTGAATATTCGGTATTAAACCGTTATGAAGTAAGAACATGGCGTATTTTTAGATCTCAGTACTTTTCACGGCTGACTTGTTACATAAAGGTTTTTTTTATAGAAGAACTTGGCTCTTTTTTTAACATTTATGTTTTTGGTCTGATCTCACTTAACGCTAACACTAACATACCTACCTTAATTATAAATACTAGTACCTACATCAGCTCAAAGTCATAAAAAAGCAATAATTGTTGAGAATGCGATGATGCTTTTGTTGCAATTTTAAATCCTTTTTTAAATGAAGGTAGCCCACCAATTAAAAGCCTAATTAGTGGTTTGATTATAGTTCACATCACAGTTTTTTTATGTAAACTCGCAATTTTTTCAAGTATGCAAATGTTTTCTTTTTTCATTCATTTCAACATAACATAAAGTACCAAATCGGGACTCTAGTTCTAAGAAAAGTCATGAATTTTCAAGATGCATGTATAGTTTCAAAATGACAATAAAAAAGACACTTCAAATGAAAAATCTTAGATTTTCTATTTTTCGCTTTGAATGTACATTAAGCTATTCCACAGCAATCAGAAGTGCTCCATATAAATTAAACATTTTCTCAGAAAGTGGGCAGATACCACGCCCCTGAATGGAAAACCTAATTTTTTTTTTGGTCCTTTATATTCAATTTGAGCCTTACCGTTCTACCAAATTTCATTGTTCTACTGTAATCCGAAGTATCCCATATATAATTTACATCAGTTATGAGGAAGTGGGCGGATACCACACCCCCTGAATGCTTGCATGACAAGACCTACCGTTCTGCAAAATTACAAGATTCTACGATGTCGGGAAGTGCTTCATAATTTTGATGATCTGTAAGTCAGTCAGTCAGTTACGGTTACTGCTTATGCTAGCAAATTGAAATTTGGTGAGCTGCCTGTGCCTGACTAGCTTAGCAAATATTCGGAATTTTAAGTTTCTGACTTCATTGGTACTGAAGATGGGGAGGGGTCAAAAATCGCCTAAGTTTGTTCCTGTAAAAAGGGTGTAGTGCCAGATCTTGTCTGGGCACTACCGTGCCCTTTGATATATTGAATCTACTTGCAATCCATTTTCTAAAAAATTAGCCACATAAGAAGTGAAAAATTAGAGACAGTTGATCTACCAGCCACAAAACCGTGTTGATTTTCGGATAAGTGTTCCTTAATATGAAATTGTAATTTGGATTTAACGATTGACTCGAGAACCTTAGGTATTGAAGATAGTTTGCAGATTACCTCTATAATTTTCAATATTATTTTTAGAACCTGACTTAAAAATAGGAATTAAGAAGGAAGATTTCCATTCATCTAGAAATATTCCCTAACTAAGTGATTTGTTAAAAATAATACATAATGACATTCAAAATGATGTTATGTATTAGTGGTCCTGAGACTAACTGACGGATCCATCATAGCTGCAAAGCAAAACTTCCAGTACCTGGGAGTGAACTTCAACGAGTTGCTAAGGTTAAACCTGCACTGCAACGGCCTTCAGCCGTTTGCACCCATTGCTGAAAAGAAGATCAGGTCTTAGCCAACCGACAAAGATATTCGGCCCTAGCGAGGTATCCGTTCAGAGCGGAAAATTGTCTGCAACGCATACTTTGACGGAGGGTCAAATTGCTTTCGAGGTATCCTATCGGAAAGAATAAAAATGCACAAATGCGTTGTCGTAATTTGTTCCGCGAAGAATTTGTGTCGGACGAAATCGGAAAAACAATTGCTTTAAGCTGTCAGAAACTTCACAAATAAAGCACTTGATTTAAGACTTCCTAATTTTCTAAATGCAAATACACAAAATTCTATTATATAACTATAAAGGGTTCAAATTATTTAATAGCTTAGACGCTCACATCAAAAATGAAACTAATTTTAATATATTTAAAAAAAATGTTATCGAATTTGTTAAATCTCAGTATTAACATATTATTAAATTAAAAAAAAAAATCAATTATGTAAAAATGTAACTTATTGAAAATGTAAATAGTTTAAATTAAACTAAATAAATGAACTTAAACTTAAACTAAACTTGATCGCACTTCAACGCAGGTCACCGGGTGCGTTAAAAAAATGGAGAAAAAGTTCCGAACAGCTGTTCGGAAGAATACTTCGAAGCAAAAATCCTCCGAATCGTACGAAATCGGAGAATTTTCCGCTCCCAACGGACACCTCGCTAAGGCCGATTAATCTACAAGCAGCTAGTCCCCACAGCTACGACAGTCAGGAATGCCTTTGCACGATAACTAGATCCCAGTCCTTCTTGGAGCGAAACTTAACTTTAAAAATCTTAGCTAATACTCATTGTAGGCGTGCAGTAGTCAGTGGAAGTCGAAAACATTTCAATTGCAATTAAATCTTTTATATTTCTGTGACCATATGATTTCATAAATCAAAAATTCAACTATTTTAGTCACAACGCGTTCATCTTTTAGAATTACACTTTTGCTTATTTGACTAGGTTCGATATTTCGTCAGTCCTGGAGTTATTCGGCCCTAGCGAGACCTTCTGCATGACATGCGGTCTCCACTAGCGATGAATCCAGAGCATGCTTTAAAGCATGCGTTCATTATCGCTAGTAGAGACCGCCATCGCAGCTATATTTTCATCGCTTGCGATAGAAAGTATGCTCTCATCGCATACCATCCATCCCTTGCTTTATCGCAAGGAGAACTGTCATATTGTTCTGGCGTAACCAAATTTAATTTAACTGAGTTTGAGTTTTGCGTGCGAAGAAAGCTTTTGCTTGGGGTTTACGTTTTTCTAACAAAATTAAAAAAAAATCTGATTTGAAATTGTCCATAGAACTCATTTATATCCACTAAAATTATTCATTATACTAAAAAAGTATGCGATGAAATGCCCAGCCACAAAAATCTGACAGTTCTTCTGCTCTCTGCTTTCTGCTTTAGCTATTGCGATTGCGATGGATTTATCGCTAGTGGAGACGGCGTGTGACAGTCCAATGCAATGACCATAACGCCAAGGGCTACTACATCGAAATCATTTACGATCTAGAAAAATCACGTCTTAACCGGAAAATCATATATCCATGCTTGTTGAATTGGGCCTTAGATTTGATTACGAATAATTAAAAAAAGTTTGCGATGATTTGTTTTTGTAAAAATATCGTAGAAATTTTTATTTCAAATACTATTTTACATTATTCTTAAATTGAGATTTTTAATTACTGTTCTATAAATGCCTACCATTGATATAAATGTCTTTCATCAACTACATAATTTTAAAATTTTCAACAAGTTTTTTTTTTCTAAATTAAAATTACAAAAAGGATAGTGTCTTTTACGTTTCGTTTGCTTAAATAAAATCGACGGGGTATCAGTTATACAAAATAAAATGTTTTTTTTTTAATTTATTTAAATTAAAGCTTTTCCTAAATAAAATTATAAAAAAAAAACATGGAAACAGGCAAATATTTAAATACGATTTCTTATTTTTATGAATTCTACTTATTGAAGTTTACTAAAAACATAAATGTTCTTTTATATTTTTTATTTTTTTACAAACTAATTATTATTTAAAATAAAATTCAACACTAATTTTACAGCTAATTTTAAATTACAGAGATTCCATTATGTAATATTATTACATAGTAATATTTTAAATGTCATGTATGCCTTTCTTTCTTTGTGTTAGAAGTTGATTTTAATGATGGATAAAGGGGGGTTATTTTAAAAATCTCTGAAACTAGCTTTCGACGGGCACCTATTTGTTTATGTAAAATAAAAATTGCTTTAAAACTATAAAAAATATGATGATATAGTATGTTGTTATAGTTTGGATATACTTGCTCTTTAGTTAAAACAATAATTCTCTGGAAAATGTAACAGGGAAAATATTTCCCGACTAAATATAATAAAAAATATATTTACTTACGCTATTAAAATATTTAACTTAGATGAGATACTTTTTACAAATGAATTAATTTTATCAACGTCCTATGGTGTTTGTATGCTAATTTCGCTTTTTGTCTTCTCGTTTTTTTTTTTTTTACAAATATGTAGTTTTATACCTTAAATATTTCTTTTTAATAATTAAACTTTACTTACACTTAAATATTTAATATATATAAATAATATATAATGTATTTGTTTATGTAACATGCAAGGGACAGTCGAAGTTGCGTTTCAAAGTTTTTAAAAAAGTATGTGAATTCTCGGGAGTTAAGAATAAATTCTAAGATAGTAGATTTGAAACTGGTTTTGAAAAGAAAGGCAGTTATGAGGAATCTTTTAGTTTGTTGCTTGTGATCGTCAGATGTATATGGCCTCAGAACCCTTATTAGCTTGGTGGCCAGCAGTCATGTACATGTTATTGGGTCCTTGTGGCGACTGAACGCCCTCCGACCAGTCGGACGTGGACCGAGGTGATGCACTTGACCAGTGACCTGGAGATTCCGGTGACGGCGTTGGATAACTATCCAGTGTCTGGACGAGGTGCTGCGGGGTGTGTCCACCAGAATGCTGGCTGGGCGGCGTTAGGTACTGGTAAAATGCCGCATTATGTTGCGATGAGGGCGACAGTATATTTGAGGGCGAGGATCCCGAATTTGAGCTTTGTATTGATTGTGGATTCATTTGGCCAGAAAATGAGTCTGTAAAATACAAAATAGATTAGTTTATTGTTTATAAAAATTTCGTTGAATAATTGACTTACCCGGAGATCCACAAAATCCATTCAAGTCCAAGCCAGCTGAACCGAATTCTAAGCCCCCTAACTGCATAGACTGTGGCATTATTGCACTGTTCTGTTGTTGCTGTTGCTGTGGCACCATCATGCCCATATCGCTTCCAGTGGGCGATATCAAACCAAGTTTTACGGGTGAATTTTGTTGCGACATACTACTGGGTGACTGTTGAAAACTCGACGCCGAAGACGATGAATTACTGTTTGGAGCCACCAGAGCTTGACCTCCCCCACTCAGTGGCGGGCCATGCTTTTGATGCGTAGCGTGTCGCATTGCTTGAATGTGCGTTGGCGAAGTGGGCAGACTTGGACGTGATTTTGCTGGTGATGGCGAACCTGAAGAAAGGCAAGTTAATTAACAAAAGCTAAGATAGAATTGAAAAACTATTCTCACCAAGATAAGCATGCGGCGAGAGCGCAATATTGCTTTGGACTGAATGCGGAGGCGATTGGTTCGAGTATGGCGGACTAAGTCCTTGCTCGCCCATCTGTACGCTGTGTCCGTTCGCCGCGCGTTGGGCATTCATTATATCCTGAAACGGGGACCCCATTGAATAGCCGTAGTTCTCCATGTTCATGTTTTGCAGCGATTGGATCGATTGCGCATTCTGAAAATTTGGAACATTCGAATTATGATATCAAGAGCGAAATAATGTTTTACATACTTTTATGCAATCTTCGTAACTGGGCGGCTGTTTGTTGCCGCCCAACAGGTCCACCTGATGGTGGGCGGCCATAGCGTTTGAATACAGACTTGTAGTATCATACGGACTCGTTACAGGTGGCGACTCAACAGAGCTCAGCTGTGCATCTATTAACTGTTGCTCGCTTAGCATTTGGGAATTTATCACACCCGCAATATTCACACTACCCTTTTTGGCAGTATTTTTCTTGACACTTGCTTTACGGCGCAAGCTCCCACCAAGTTCACCTTCAGGGGATGTTGGTGTTAATGATCCCGCAGCAAGTTTTTGCTTCTTCGCTTTGCTTTTCGGCTGCTTGCCTGACGCGATCACAGTTGGCTGCGTTATCATCTGGGGTTGTGTGCTGCTCGGTGGAGAGCCGATCATTGTATTCGGCGTAACAGCTATCATCTGCGGACTACGCGGGACATGTTCGTCCAATAGTCGAACAATGTCATGGTGTAGTCGTTCGCTAGCTACATCTCGCGGCAACCGATCCATATGATCAGTGATCTCTCGGTTGGCGAAATTATCTAGTAGCGCTTTGCACGCTTCATAGGAACCCTCACGTGCAGCAAGGAAAAGAGGTGTTTCATCCTTGTCGTCTTGCGCATCGCGATTCGCGTGATGCATTAGGAGAATGTTTACAGCTTCTGTGTTGTTTACTGCTGCCGCCCAGTGAAGGGCTGTTTTACCTGAATTATCAGCCGCATTGATGTCTGCGTCGGCTGTGATCAAGTCTTCAACCATGCCTTCGATAGCAAGTCTGGCAGCTAGAATAAGTGGTGTTGTGCCGTCGTGCATTCGAGCGTTTAGATTTGTTGCTCTATTTCTTAGTAAAATTTGGAAGACTCCCATTGCGTCAGCGGCAACAGCCGCGTGTAATGGTGTACGCCCCGTGTTGTCTTGGCAATTAGCATCGGCTCCAGCGTCCAATAGTCGTTTTGCGGCATCTGCTCGTGCATATCGCGCAGCTAGATGCAACGAAGTTTCCCCAGTTTTGTCCATAGTCGCATTGAGTTCGGCACCTTGTGCCAACAAATCGGAAATGACCTGTGCTGTTGTATCATCTCCTGTGTCTATATCCTCTCCAGAATCAATTCCTCCTCCTCGGACTGCAGCAACCATCAATGGTGTCATTCCACATGGTCCACGTACATCAATGTCGACATGTTTTCCATCCTGATGAGCAGGAGGAGTCATTATCGAAGGTCGAACATCGGCAACCTCCAGATGCTGTTGTGACCAAACTCGCGAATCAGCTTCTTCATAGTCGGTCACGACTGTATGGTCACTCGAATAACCCTGCTCACAACGTAATCTTTTTGGCTGTGGCATTTCTGACTCATCGTCCGACCACTGTTGCGAATGCCCCATATGTCCCATGTGATTGCCTTGGTTCATATTTACATCATTGCTCATACAAACAAGTGAGGGATTTTTATTCAAGTTTCTCATTTCTTGGCCATCCGGCCCTCTACGACGAGTATGCCGTCGCAGACCAGTTGCAGGTGTGCGAAAACCTTCCGGTAACCATGTCACGCCATGAGCCCGCTTTCTTTGAGTCGTCACAAGAACTCCAAACAAAGCAAATGAAAGAACAACCAATATTATTCCTAGTGTGACGTATTTAACATTTGTCGGACTGTCCATGATCTCCTCACCTGGATTGTTTACTCCTTGAACTTTAAAAATGGGAAATTTCTGAGATAAGGTGTGTTTGGATGCTGTTGCCGCTAAAAATTCAGCCGCTTCCGCAGCCTTACCAAAACATTCTTCACATTTTCGGTTGTCAATTTCCAAATAGACTTGAGTTCCACCTTGGGATTTACGTTCGGTCAGAATAACGTGATGTTTCCTGCCCAGGGCAGTGTTTTGCAAACCTTCAATTTCAGATTTGACTTTCCATGGATATATCATGTCGTTACCCATACTATCTTTTTTGATTCTCAATGTCGTTCTCAAAACATGCCCCATATCCCGCAAGAATTCAACAGCTCCCTCAGTGAATGTTTTGATATCCATCAGTACCACGATCGATATAGCCCCATCCGCTATATTCGGAGGATGTGTTTCGTTTTCGCAGTCTAGGCCATCCCAGTTGCACTCTTCATTATTGCATCCATAGTCACAGAAACCGTTGGCGTAGTGCTTCTGACAATAGGCATCGTAAACTGGATTACATGGTTGCAGCTTGCGTTCGCAGTCACGTCCATCATACAAACATTGGGCGTTATTGCACTCTTCGTTACAAGTACCATCCATGAAAACCCGCCAACACTCAATGTTCGCTGTGCAATTAATCCAGGGATTGATTCCAAGCGAACAATCATTTCCGTCAAAGTTGCAAGCATAAGTATTACAGTCGGGATCACAAACATGGTTGCCTTTCTTCTGTTCACATCCACGAATCGTGCAAAGCTCTTTTTGAAGTTCCAAATCTTTGGTGTATTTCCTCAGACCCACTCGATCATTATCTGCTGTCCACCCTGGATAACTAGGGTCGTATGTATCGCATATTTTTCCCGACCACTTCATAGGACAGAAACAGGCAAAGTCTCCAAGTAAATCTTCGCACCCTGCTCCCTGTTGACATGGATTAGGTTTACATTCGTCCATTATATCTAATTGGCAGTTTATCCCCATTGTTCCTTTTGGACATTCACAGCGATATCCACCTGCATCGTCATCGATCACACATCGTCCGGCTTGACAAGGATTTGAGTCACAATCGTGTCCAGAAAACTCACAGTTCGGTCCATAGAAGCCCTCAGTACAAACACAATGGTGACCAGTTTGTCTTGTGGAACAAATACCTCCATTCTGGCAAGGTGAATTAGCACAGAAATCTACTTTTGTCTCACAGTGGCGTCCCATATGGCCTGGTTTACAGTTGCAGTGGTAGTTGTTCACCAACTGAACGCAATCCAAAGTACCCGCATTTGAGCACGGATTGGATAAACACTCATTGATGTCGCCTTCACACCGAGAACCAACAAATCCAGGTGGACAAGCACATTCAAAACCTCCAACTCGGTCAATACATGATCCGTTGTTATGACAAGCTCCTTGCACGCAATCGTCTTGATTGATTTCACAAATTATTCCCAAAGTACCTGGGGGACAGGAACATCGGAAGTCGTGTACCAAATCATGGCAAGTTCCTCCATTCTGGCAAGGATTAGGGCTACAGTCGTCTACATTCAGCTCACAGTTTTGACCTTGGAATCCTTTGCGGCAATTACATTCGTATGCCCCAATCAAATCATGGCAAGTCCCTCCGTTTTGACAAGGTTGTGACTCACATTCATTGATCTCTTTTTGGCAATATGATCCTGCATAACCTTGTTGACAATAACATCTATGAGAATTGCCAAAGTCTTCGCAACTTCCGTTGTTGCACAGTTGCTTAACAGTGACACCTTTCCTCATGGCGGCATCCTTGCACGACACCATCTGCACATCACAGAGTTTGCCAGTCCATCCTGCAGCGCAAATACACTGGTACAAATTCTTCCTTTGAACGCAAGAAGCGCCGTTCTCACAAGAGTTCTGCCCACACCAGTCAACGTAATCAGTGCATTGTTTACCGGTGTAGCCATATGAACAGTGACAAGTATACTCGTTCCCATTCTCATGACATGTTGCACCATTCAAACATGGCATGGAGTCACATTTGTTGATTTTATATTGGCAGTTTGAACCAGTGAATCCGGGAAGGCACGAGCAGTTATAGCTGTTTATTCCATCAAGGCAAGTGCCACCATTCATACATGAACTCTCTGTGCAGTCTTCATCGTTCGTTTGACAATCTATTCCGGAGAAACCTAGTCTGCACGTACAGGTATAAGAGTTAACATATTGGTTGCAGGTTGCCCCATTTTGACATGGCATGCTAAGACATTCGTTGATATCAACCTCACAATGCTTGCCTTCGAAGCCATCTACACACAAGCAAGTGTAATCACCGATTCCATCCAGGCAAGTTCCGCCATTCTGACAGGGAAACGAAGCACAGTCATCTGTGTTGACAGTGCAGTCTCGGCCTTCATAGCCTTTAGCACACAAACATTTATAAGAGCCAGGAACATTTAGACAAGTAGCTCCATTCCGACATGGTGACGACAACTGGCACTCGTTGATATCCTCATCACAATAGCGTCCAGTGTAAGCTTGAATGCATTGACAAGAAAAATCCAAAAAGTTCGAACTTGGTGTACATATAGCATCGTTTCGACATCGATTTGTCGAGCAGGGGTCCAATTTTGACTCACAGTCCCGTCCTGTAAATGGCACTTTGCAGACACACTTGTATCCTTTGACAAGATCAATGCATGTTCCACCATTCGCACATGGATTGTTAATACAATCATCAATGTTGGTCTCACAACTCCGGCCGGTATAGCCCGGCATACATTGACAACTATACGAGTTAAGAGCGTCACGGCAAATACCTCCGTGTTGGCAAGGATTCGAGCCACATTCGTCAATATCCAATTCACAGCGTTTTCCACCATACCCAGGAAGACAATGGCAAATAAATTGATTCACTCCATCCTCACACCGTCCACCATTGATGCAAGGATTTGAAGCGCATTCGTCTACGTCGCTCAAGCATCGCGCATCAAAGTACCCTCGTGGACATTCGCACTTAAATCCGTTCACAAGATCCATGCATACACCACCATTGGCACATGGGTTCGACGCACATTCATTGATGTTGACTTCGCAATGAATTCCAGTATAGCCTGGAACACATTTGCAGGTGTACTTGTTTATTCCATCTATACACGTTGCACCATTATTACACGGATTGCTGTGGCACTCGTTCACGTTGATTTCACAGTTTTGCCCAGAGGTTCCTGGCAAACAGTGACACACGTAAGTTCCGACAAGATCTTCACAGCGCCCACCGAATTGACAAGGATTCGACTCACATTCGTCTATTTGTGTTTGACAAAGATAACCAGTGTAGCCCGAATCACAGTGGCAAGTGAATGAATTATCCCCGTCTATGCATTTTCCTCTGTGACATGGATTCGATTGGCAATCGTTGATGTTAATTTCACACGATAGTCCTGTGTAACCTGGTGGGCATTCACAAGAGTAACCGGCTATGGAATCATGACATATTCCTTTGTTGCGACACGGTTGGGAGTGGCAGTCGTCGATGTTTATCTGGCAGCGTAATCCTGTGAAGCCCAATGCACATGTGCATTTGAACCCATTTATCATATCCCGGCAGGTTCCTTGATTCAGACAAGGATTCGACTGGCATTCGTCAATGTCGATTTCGCATTGAGTACCTGTAAAACCAGGCATGCAAACACATCGGAAAGTACCAGGATCATCTAAGCAGCTTCCTTCGTTCTGACAGGGATGAGATTCACATTCGTTGATATTAGTTTCGCAACGCGGTCCCGTAAAGCCTTGCGTACAGTTGCATGCGAAAGATCCTGGTGTGTTTACACAAATTCCATTATGCTCGCACGGTAAACCTTGATTACATTCGTCAATATCCTCCGAACAGTCTATTCCTTTAAAACCCGATGCACAGGAACATGCAAATGAGCCATTTATGGGGCTTGTATCACAGATTGCATCTGGGTGGCACGGATTTGATGTGCAAGTATCGTCGAGATGGCACAAGAGTCCTGTTTTTCCAGGTGGACAACGACAGTGAAAACTACCAACACCATCAATGCAAGTTGCACCATAAAAACAAGCTGCTACCGCACAGTCATCGTGATTTTGAGAACAGTCGGGTCCTTCCCAGCCATTTACACAAATACACGAGTAACTACCGATGGTGTTTGTGCAAGTGGCACCGTTCTGACATACCGATGGTCTAAGGATAAACAAATATAAAACAAAGATCCTTAACCATAGAACAAAATTTTGAAATTATATTTAACTTACCGTAAGGCACATTCATCAACATCAGCTTCACACAGTTCTCCAGTATAGTTAGGTGGGCACTTGCATCGGTAAGAGTCAATTTTATCAATGCAAGTTCCTCCATTTTGACAAAGATTTCCAGGGCAGTCATCGATGTTCTCCTCGCAGTTCTTTCCCCGAAATCCTAGAAATATGAGAAATGTTGAATTTTATATTACAAAGGGGTGGAAATGAAAGATGTGGGTGCACTTTTACATAAAAGGGTCGATTTGATCGAACTATTTTTCGGAGAAAGTATCGCTTAAACCCTTGAATTGGTCGTGTATTTTGGGCATTTGGTTGTCATTTCGCGTTACGAATTCGATTTTTTGTGATTTAACTTCAATGGTTAAAAAAATGAGTGGCAACACATTTTGGTATTGGTTTGATCTTTTTTGCTGTGCTAAACGCCTTAAGAATTGGATGCTCAATTGATTCCAAAGTACCGTAACTTTTCAAAACATACAATATTAAACCCAGATGTGGTTGGTTCCACACATAAATTGGATTTTTTTACAAATGGAAAAAGTGGGGCAATCTGATCTAAAAAGTAAACTTTCTTGAATTTTACGGAGCAAAAAAAGAAATTAAGAGACAAATTAAACAAAAGATTTTAGTCGGTTTTTTAGAACAAAATATCAATCCAAAAAATGTCAGCTTATGGTCCCTTTTTCAGAAAATCTTACAAACATATCGTCATTTAATTACGGAAAGTCAGTAAGTTAAATTTTAATAATATTTAGATAATGGATTTGACCATTTTTCTTTCTGTTCAATCAGGACATCGTGTACTTATTGAGTTTATTTTTGATATTCAATAAAGTTTGTGTCATTTCGATGCCTTTAATAAGTTATTTATTACATAGATAAAACGATAGAAATTAACATCTGTGTGTTATAATTCGCATATAAAATAGGTACAGGATGAGGATGAAACTCTTATTGGACATTTAACACATATTATGTAGCCGAATTTTACAAAAAATTTGTTTGCTTGAATAAACCATGGAACAAATATTTCCAATGCATACGTTCCTACATACATATTTAAATAACAAATTAAACCGTTTGCGGTTTTCACAATCAATGATTTTTTGTATGAAGCTATAACGATTTGTATTTTGAATCTAAGTGGAGATTTCAATTTATCCCGTCAGACCATATTATTTTTTTGAGATAGATTTTTGGGCAGATGGATGTCAAGAAATTACTTGCTCAATTTCTGGTTACAATCTTGGGGCCTAGTTTCATTTAAAGGCTGCGAGTAACAAGTTGTCGTCGTCTTTAAAATATCCAATATGGTACCTATGTAATTCAAAAGAAGAAAATAAGTGATATGCGCGTGCAAACGGTTTCCTAAAAAAGTCAGCACAGGCTTAATCAGCAGCGGGCGAGTTCTATTTGGGCATCGAACAAAACAAAATACGATGGTGGTTTTGTCTCTTGGGGCTCTGTTTAAGTCAATTAAATACTCCAAAAATAGATAACTATCAATTAAAGTGAAAAGCGCACCAATCACAGATTGATGCGCGATCGATATACATATTATGATGGATGCAGCAAGAGTTCTGATTGGAATCTGTTGGTGGTTTTAAGGATCTTTCTTCATCATCTCATCTTTAATGAGAGTTATCGAATATGGTGAAAGAAAGGGATCTTGTTTTCGTCATTGTCTATTTAATTGGCTAATTAATATTCGCGTCCCACTTTTGAGGCAGTTGTAGTGATTGTGGGACGTTATCAATCATCGGCAACTAGCTACACAAGTGCTTGTACAAGGTCTTTGGGGCGCTATAGAGATGATCATGCAGATGTGTGTAGGCAGGCAGACCTACATAAGGTTCCCGAATATAATCCAGCCATCGACAAATCTCAAAAAACCTTTCCTCCTCAAAACAGGATACGATCCTCCACATGTTCGTAGTCATGGAACATAAGCATCGCGATCCCCGATCATTGCAGAGTAGAGTACACATTTGGTGCACATGATGCGCGCATTGATATTTAAGGTGCATGCAATGCGACCGATAGAGCGAGATACACAAATTGGAAAATGTATGAGTATGAGCATTTTTATTTCAGTACTCTGCCGCTTCCCTTCCACCCTCTACGCATTTCTTTAATATTCATTTGCTTTGCTATGCTGCTCCGCTAGCTGCTAACCACTGTGTGGTGCTTTTTGTTGTTGCTTTTTTTATTGTTGTTGTTTCTGCTTTTGGATTACGGAGAAACATTACAAGAAACTTGGCTGCAGGGCGATCGCGCAGTGGCGAGAGAGTGCGCGCGTTCCCACGGTTTCATATCTGTAGCGTTTTTTTTTTGTTGTTTATTTTTGTCTTCCCGTTCCCCCTCTCAATCGATGCCGATTATGTATGAACGACGATGAGTGTGTGGTGGTCTGGTGGACCAGACGGGTAAGAAAGAGAAAACCTATGGAATTCGAATAGTTAAGAATATGGTGGGTTCGTAGAACATTGCAATCATCGCTGGTCGGTGCCTCGGTGGTTGTATTGTATATGTATGTATGTATGTATGGATGCATGTTTAGGTTGTTTTTTTTTTTTTTGTTTCGTCTGTTCGTCGATCGTTCGTCGGCTTTGCTTCTTTTAGTTGAGTGAGACTCACTCAGAAAAAAAAATTGTTTAGCTGTCTTTTGTTCTATTTCTTCTGCTTCTTCGTTTTCTTTTCTCGATTCAAAAAGACACAAGGCATGGCGGTAGATAGAGCAAGAGCGGCTCAATACCTAGCAACTTCCAACATCTCTTCTACTAGAGGTAGAGTAGAGGAGAACCACGCCAAACCGGCTTTTATTATTATTATTCTTATTATGCTATTATTATGGCTTTTATGTGTCGGTCGCGTTTCGTTTCTGAATGTAGTGTTGCACTGGATGTTTACACTGAAACAAATGACATTAGGGAAAAAAAAAAACAACATAGATACAGGGAGTGGGCCGGATATTTGTAGCATGTTCAAAATACTGGCCACTGTTTGCATTGGGATAGTTTTGTTTTTGTGGATACTAAATTGTTTGAAGGTTGTTTGATCGGATAGGAGAAACACTTCGAAGTAATATTTTTTTTTGCTGTTGGCAAGTTGAAAGCAATTTCTTTACACTTGCTAGCAGGAGTTTGTAATTACATATTGTATATTTTGTTATAAGCACCTCATATTTACATACATACCTACATATACAGGGTGATTGGCATAAGGTGTGACAAAAAGCTAGGGCGTGTAGGTTGGACTTAGACAAGAAAAAAATCGTATGGGAGGGGGGGTCTATTTCCCCCCGTTTAGGCGGGAGGGGCAATTTAAGAAAAAAATCACTTAAAACAGAAAAAAAATTATTAGAAAATAACGGTGATACCTACAGAGTAATGCTATGGCATTTTGAAAAGCCAGAAATACATTCTTTAATTTTGTTTTTAAATAAAGTTGTTCGAGTGAATAGTTTTTGAAAAATTAATTTTCAAAATCAAAATTTTGAAAAAAAATGATTTTTTTTTTTTTAAACAATTTTTTTTCAAAATTTTACGTAATTAAGTATTATTTTTTTATTCAATATTCAATCCTATTTTTAATTTTTGATCAAACACAAAAAACCGGATGTCAAAATGTTTTCTAGTTTTTGAGAAAATCAAAAATAACAAAAACTACTTTTGTTCTAAGAAAAGCCTTTTATTTTAGTTTTTACGTTTTTGGATTCTTATGTAGGTGAATTTACGATTGAAAGGATTAACTTTCTTTTTACTATTCTTTTAATTATCGTCTTATAAGCATACAATAATGTGACAAAGTACTGGATTAACCATATTTCACACATTTTGTCATTGAGAACACCTGCGTGAGAGCATTGGTTTAAAATTGACCTGCCACTTTTTTATTATGGTGGGGTCGGCTTGGCTTAGGTGCATTTACGAAAGAAAGGACTCGAACAACTTTATTTAAAAACAAAATTAAAGAATGTATTTCTGGCTTTTCAAAATGCCATAGCATTACTCTGTAGGTATCACCGTTATTTTCTAATAATTTTTTTTCTGTTTTAAGTGATTTTTTTCTTAAATTGCCCCTCCCGCCTAAACGGGGGAAAATAGACCCCCCCCTCCCATACGATTTTTTTCTTGTCTAAGTCCAACCTACACGCCCTAGCTTTTTGTCACACCTTATGCCAATCACCCTGTATAATATGAAAGTTAATGTCTAGCATGAACCTTATGAGGGAGCTTGATACAGATTTGCCGAGATGTCTTCGGACTTTGCCTTCCTATTTTTGTTAAACGTTCCTTTTGTTTCCCATAAGTACCTACCTATGCTTCAGTGAGTTAGCTAAGCTTAAAAAATTGAAACTACATATCTGTATGAAAGTTAATATCTATCATGCAGCTAATCTTAAATATACATTTATCTTGGTACAGATTTCCCGAAAAGTCTTCGGACCTTTACTCTCCAATTTTATTTAAATGGAGTTAATGGTTAAGGTAGTTTCCTTTAAGCGTGCTTTAGTTAGAACAGCTTAGGAAATTAATGCACGGGTAGGTAGGGATAGTTTTTAAAGTTTTCACTGCAATTTGCTAGCCCGACTGATTTTTATTTTCATATCACTTTCCGTTTAATGTCCACCTACGAACATTTACCAATAAGTTATAATTGGTAGGAATCGGGCAAGAAGTTTTCAAAATCTTCATTGAATTCCGTTCCCATGACTTGTTTTTAACATTTATGTCACTTTTCGTTCAATGTCTCTCCAGAAACATATGAAGTAGTATCTATTTGGCGCCCGGGTAGGGGATTTTTGAAGTTTAAACTGAACGGAAATATTGCAACTGATATATTTTTATGTGTAACTGTTCCATTTTTCGTCCAAATGTCAATGAAGCAACGTTAACGATGAAGCAGTAATTACTAATTGGGGACCGGTAAGGTATATTTGTTTGCCAATTTTCATTAGACCATGAAATTTCAAATTACCAAGAAACAAAGAAGTGTTGGAAAATGTTTTTTTTTGTTTAATTTTTGAAAATAAACAAAATGTTGGAAAGAAATTCAATTCTTCAGTGTAATGTTTTTGCTGTAATTAGTATATAATACTTTAATTCAAACAAGAAGCGTGTATCTCGGCCTATTAAATCCGTTATAATTTGATGCAAAAGCAGATCATTTCTTAAAATTCAATGGGATTTCGTCAAACTATTTACTTCAACAAATTTATGGGACTACATTTAGTACACAATTAATTAAAATGTGAACAAATAATATATTCCTTTTGCTTTTTAAACTTTTTTGCTGTTCCTGATTTTGTGAAAATTGTCAAAGATTTTTTCGACAGTCAATTGTCAAATAAAAATTGTCAGAAGACAAAAATTGTAAACTGATGTCGATTTCCTTTACACATGAGAAATCAATTTCTGTGTGAATTTACGATTTACAGATTTTACGTTCTTTCACACCCAAAAAAATAGATTTTTTTTACAGAGATCAAAATCTTCGAATCCGTATTTGAGGAGGGATTTACATGTATACGAAATACGCACACCAAAAGAAAAAAATTGATCCGGGATCGAAATCCCTAGTGTGTAAAAGAAATCGACATGAGAGTACGAGTATATGGACGTCTATTATGAAAGGACTGAGCAATAATATTAATTATTAAAACTTTATATTACTTCATTGTTCTCAAGTCTGCTTGGGAATATAAGCATATTGCTTTGCACTTGGCTTCCAAGCACACCGGAAAAGTATAGGGTACCCAAATACCCAAGTTTCGATCTAGAGCTTTGATATCCAAGAATGTTATTATATTAGCAAACCTTAAATGTGAAAAAAAAAACTAAGGCCAATAGCCTTAAGATTCACTTCAAGACTGCGTTATTCTTATCATGTTCGGTAAAATTATATACAGGAAAATACAAGCGTTTAAGCGTTTCGACAAGCAACACGGATGGCTTTTTTTTACTTTTCTCTTGGCTTCGTTTTGAATTCAATAAAGTCGTAATACAAATTCTTCAAAAATTTCAGTTATTTTTTGGTGCAGAAACCAGACTTTCCAGTCAAAGGTTTTTCACATGCTTTATTTGAATAGGTTGGACATCAAAACGTCTATGTTACTCAGGATTTTTGAGGAATATTGCATCGATATAGTAAGTACGAGTATGTACATAGTATATGCTTTTTCCGTGAAACTTTTTAGTTCATCTGAAAGTAGTTACTATTTTTCCATTTATTACATCTTTCCAATAAAAAAAAACAACATGTTACAAAAACTTCTAACTTCAAAAATGAATTTATGATGGAATAATACAAATAGAAGTAAAAAATTTTATTTTTTTTTTTTGGAAAAAGACTTCGACATTCTAGGTATAATCTCAAACATAGCGAAAAAGTGTTTTTGTTGATTTTAGATGTTAATATCTTTAAAACATCCAGCCCTATCGCCAATATCATGGGAACTTTTTTTCCCCGGAAATAAAATGTTACCCGGGAAAAAAAGTTTCCCATCGGGAATCTCCCAAGAAATCTTTTTTCCCACGAAACAATTCATACCAACCTTCAACTGTTTAAATCAATTTCGAAGTTATCTTGACAGCACCAAATCGTGTTTTTTGTAAAAAAAAAAAATTGTTTTGTGTCCTAAAAGGAAGAAAATATCAATTAAAATGATAAATAATATTGGTTTTGTGGTAGCAGTCGAAGATGTAATGCAAGATGAGAGAAATAGGCAAATATCTTTCAGAAGATACTTGAGGGATATATCAAACCCTCTTGAGTTACCAGAATCCATGTACCTAAGTATCTCCGCAATCGAAGTTCCAACTCATATTAATTATTCATTTTGTATCCTTAAGATTCCATCAATACTATAGCGTTAACAAGCCAATGTTTAGGTGTTTGCTTGATACCTTGATCGAGTCGTTACCAGAATCCAAAAAACCATTTGCAGTACCCCCTGTTGTGAAGCTAAGCGCATGCTTGCGCTTTTTTGCTGAAGGAGCGTACCAAAAAGGTGTAGCAAAAAACTACGAAGTTGGCTTAGCACAGTCTTCCTTTTCAGAAGTTCTTCAAATTTTTGAAGCTAAGCTTTGTCCAACATGGATTCATTCACAAACAACTGTTGAACAAAAACGACGTACCAAGTTACGATTTTATAAAAAAAAAACAACATACATTATGTACATGGAGTAGTAGGATGCATAGACGGAACGCACATTCGGATTATTGCCCCTAAAGAAAACAAGCATGTACACTACAATCGTAAAGGATATTTTAGCTTAAATGTTATGCTTGTAAGTATTAAATCTATATTTATATTTTTTTATTATTTAATTTCACATTTTTATAAAGAAATTCTTACATTTTGCCGTGCTACAGGTTTTTCCCCGACAACCAACTTGGGGAAATTTTCGCACTCAAATAAGAAAAAAGTTCCCTGGAAAAAATTATTCACGATAGCTATTTGCCAAAAGAAATATTTTTCCCTCTTTTCGAAGATCATTCACGATAGCAACTTTCCCAAAATGGGAAAAAACTCCGGAGGAATTTTGTTCGCGATAGGGGTGATCAAGTTGGAAAGCGAATTTAAAGCACCAAAAATTTCGTTCACATTCATACTTTTTAATTTTGATATTTATTTAAATAAATTTTGTCAGTGTAGAAAATAACGCATATTTAATAACCCTCCGTTCTTTTCTTGTGTGGTTGGGCTGTCTGCCTTTACTTCCAAAACAAAAGGGAGTAAACGGGTCAAAAAGAGACAACAAAATAAAAATAATAAAAAACAAAAGCAAAAAAAAAAACATTAAAATGTACAAGAGTCGCATATACATGGATATTTCAACGAATTAACGACTACATCGACCAACAACAAACGATGACACGACGAGAACCAGCGAACAAACCCAACACAACCAGACACACAATAAAATGATCAAGCAAGCTGACCTGTGCGGCGCGGCGGTGGCGGAGAGGTCCGATGACTATGCCCAGGAGCGATTTTCAATGAATGAAATGTGAGATATGAATGCTCCTCCAAACACGAATGCAATTTTTGAAGCGGGTTACAGAGAAGACTACAAAATTTGCCCTGCAAACACAATTCAAATATTAAAATACAAAAACAACAGGAAAAAGCGCAATTTACAAAACAGACGACAAAAAAGAATTAAAAGATGCGAAATGCCAAGAGGAGTCGAGTCGAACAACGTTATTCATTTAACCATCAATCAATTTTTATTTTTGATTACGATCGCAGAAAAGGTCGTTGATCGAACATAATTTAACGAAAGAAACTTAACTTAGAAATGACCTGAGGCTCTTCAGGATAGTGTATCTCTGTTACCTGGTTACGTTGCGAAGATGATTGCCATTTTTTATTACAGGTACCTGCCTCGTGCCTACCTAGGGATCAATCCATCTCAATCCAGGTGAATAAAACTGATCAACTTCATTAAAACTACGTAATACATTTATATTGTTTATGTTTTATTGCAGTCTGCCTAAAACGTGAAGAAGACTTAATTACATGACGATGACGACCCTCCCTCTTTTGATTTATATTTAGAAATAAATTTGGAGATTTGCTACGAAGTCTGCCATGGATATTGCAGGTACTATCACACTAAATGCATCATAGAATAACCCATCGATCTTATTTTTTCCATTACTATGGTCTAGGAGGGGGTCAGCTAGCACTACGAGGAAGCAATAGACAAAACATTGCTGAATTAGCATACCAGGTAATTGCGCACTAGGGCAACAACAACCGAGCTGGAGCTCTCCAAACATGCTCCCAATTTGAATTTGTTTTGTTTGTTGGTTCATACTACATACGAGTACATGCATACAAACTCGTATTATATGCACAAGTTGCACGAACAAGGGTCATTTTAATTAATTGAATAAATTTTGCTTGCATTTTGTTCCTCCTCAATGCTATCAGCGTATGAACTGTCTGTCTGTGTGCGCTGTCGTCCGAACGTGGAACAACATTAATTAATTGAGGCTGAGCTCCACTTCCCACTACAAGCTTGAAATCGATTTAAGGTGTGCCTCACACCAAAGACCCAACAACTGTTCGCTATTTTACTCCTTCTCATTCTATCGCTGGTGCGCAAATGGATGGGGGAAGTCAACGATCAATCGTCCAACCATCTATCAAACCATAATGAAACTAAGCGAATAAAGCCAGGCACCAGGCTCAATATCCAGTCTCGTGGCTATGTAACCAAGTTCTTTGATTTGCAAATTATTATTGGCCATTGTAATGGGACTGCTCTTTCTGTTTTTGTTTCGTATGCCGTCCTTGCCCATTTATTTATATTCGCTTAGCCTTTTGGATATGTAGAGATTGGTGGTGGTAAAAGGAAAGAATACGATATGCTAATCCCAACTCAAAAAGCTAAAGCCATCGTGATGCACGAGCCACTGCACTTTCTTGAAGTGAAGGTGAAATCTATATATAACATTATTTTCTTTATTCCTATGACAATGGTAAAATGATGATCACCATTTCCTTTGTTTATTATAATTTAAGGAGCAGAAGAAAATGAACCCCTTAGGGCGGATGGGTGAGAACTCTCCACAACAACAAAAAAAAAAGTCGATTTTCGAATTCCCATCGTATAAAACCTTCATTTTAGTATCGACTTATCAAAATGCGACGGTTGGCCTTATTTATATTCAGGAGCGGTCAATGAGCTGCCGCAACGCACCGAGAAAGGCCATAGAAGATGATGACTTCGTAGAAATCGATTTTGAATATTTGAACTTTTCTCGATTAAACACAACTAACAGCAGTAAAAACAAAAATCCTAACTAACATAACCAGGCCGCGCAGTGATCTTTCGAACATCATGCATCGTATATCTTCTACGTTTACCTCTACAGTCTACACACGATGAATTTACAATTTGGTTTCATTTTATTTCAAACGAAAGAAGCGTGATACCTTCGGGGTGATGATGATGATGATGCATTAACTTTGCCAAAAGAAGTTCATGTTGTTGGTGGAGGAGTTCGTTGCTTGTTGGACACAGCGAGCGTCTTTAAAAGTTCGGTGCCGGTAAGAAAAAAAGAAATATGTACAATTATTTTCTTTGCTTTCATCTTTGCCATGCCATTTCTTTCTGTGTGTTTTTTTTTAACATAGCATAGCAATTTCTCGAATTCTCCCACACTTTTAATATAATTACAAAATTACTCCACAGTTATACGAATTTGGATTTCTATTGATTTTTGTTCTTGCCTTATCAACAAACAAGGCTTACTCTGTACAGCCAGTCAGTCAGTCAGTTGTACATCACAATATCAATTTGGTAAACAATGCAGAAGTCTTTATTATGTCTTATTCTTTGACGAAGCAATTTGTTGTTTTGCGAAGCCAAAATGAGTTTGTTGCGCTCAATTTCTTTGGATTTAAGTTGGTCACAGTTAAAGTACCTATGTGAAAATATTCAAGTTTTAAAAATCGACGTGTTATGGAGTTAAAAATAATGCCAGATGTTTTTTGCATTTATTGAAAGATTGATATGAATGTCACTCATGAAGGGAAGCAGCGTAAAAAATTCTGGTGGAAAGATTCAACAGTCTGGTGCCGATAATACAACCAAACAACTGCGTTTTAAGATCGATATATTTTGTAGGTCAGATATACGTAGGTAGTTTCTAAATACAATTTGCAAAATCCCACTCGAACTGGAACGATACACAGATCGCTTTTCGCAAAAGAGCACAGCCGATAGCATTTTTTTCCTCGATTTATTGCAGCAGTAACTGTTTATCTTCATATTTTCTTCACTTGAAATGTGTTAACTGGTTAAGAAGTGATCTTCTAAGCTACTATCTAACCAATTACATAAATAATTTTTATTCTGCGAAATAAATTCCTAAAATTACTACTTACCAACTGGACACTTGCACTCGTAGTTGAGTCCGCTTGACTGACGACACGTTCCACCATTTTGGCATGGTGACGGTGAGCAAGGAATGTACTTCGATTCGCAATTCTTTCCTGTGTATCCTGGCGCGCACATACATCTAGAAACGCAAAAACAATGATACAAATTTAAATAAGGTTTTGATTTAATTGGATAACAAAAGTAAGAAAAAAAATAATGATTTGCTTTAATTGCCGGTTGCCACAAGTTAGATTTACAACGAACGACAAGTTGACAGGTAATTGTTGCCTTCTTCAGAAGCTTGCAGTGATTTTGTTTTCAAACGAAAAACTTGGTTGAAGCCTCACACTTAAATCGTCTTGCTTCCAATGAAAAGTAGATTTTCTATGAGGTTAGACTTGTAGACCTGGATCGTGATGTGAAGAAGATTACCACCCGAAAGAGTTGTGCACTACAGTTCATAGGGTCAATTGAAGGGTGGTTAAGAACAAGACTTCTCAACTTGTAGCCAGCACCTATGCAAAGCGAAATCTTCTCCCAAAAAGCCAAACATAAGAGAAGACTATGCAAATTGACTCTCGTTCGTACGGACAAGAGGCCAACTGTGCGGTGTGTAGCGAAACGTGCATTCGCTTTGTTTTAGCCTTCCCGCATCTCTTTTCGGGGTTTATATATAGAGGCCGGGCCGGTTTAAGCCGTCGAAGAATTAGGCATTGGAATAAATCTCATTTTTTTTTTTTGCTGCTGTACTGTGACTGTCTTTTGGTAAACTGTGCTAAATCAACCATGAAAATATAAGGTACGCAAAAATGGAGAAAGGTAGTGTAGTATAAGATGTCGGCTACCTGAATTTTAGCAGATTGTTTCGGTTTGACTTAAAAAAAAAAAAAACCTGATCTGTGTGTATGTCCAAGACCATAAGAGTTGCAGCAATATATGACAGAGAGACAAACACTAACCATACGTTGCTTTCGTTTTTTATGTGTTACTGTGGATTTATTGTAATTTTTGAGGTCTTAAGAAAGGTTCACACACGATGGCTGGGCTGAACAACATGTACACAAGAGTGGACACAAACTCTGTTCATATGAATTTGGTTTAATAGCAGTTTCTGGTTGCTTTTTGTTTGTGGCCTCAGTGTTTTATTACCCAAGTGGAGTCATTTTTAACTTCGTTGATCGGGTGGATGTCGGTGACGATGATACAAGGGACAGTGTTTTTCGTTAAAGCTGACCTTTCAGCACGAATTTTTTTGGGGGAATAGGAAGGGTTTACAGAGTTGTTGGATATAAGAGGACTTCCTCCAATCCAACTTTTTGTAAAGTTATAAGATTCAGGTGACTTTTTTTAACATATTTTTTTCCTACTCATATTACGGTACATATAATAGTGACTATCCAACAAGTGTTTCAAACTGGAAGTGATTGATTTAATTAAGTGTAAAATTATCGTACCAATACACACAGTCGTTTGTTGTATGGTTTTGTCGATAAGTTTATGAAGGTGAATTTCAAATTCGTTGAATAATAACATAAATCTTCAAATTAAAAAAAAGAATTTCCCATAAATTTAAACTAGTAGACAATAAATTTTGCACAAAACTCGTTAGTATTTGGATTAAAATTTGAATAAATTTAAATGCAAGTTTTAGCCAATTATTTTTTTTTCTATTTGAAATTGGGAGATGATTATAAATCTTTTATTGCAAATTAACTTCTAATAAGAGATTAGGCTTGAGATTGTGTTTTAAGTGGCTGTTGTTGGAATGAATAAGTACCCATCTGATATAGGAAACATGTATACTCGCTGGAGAATATAGGTATCATAAGAGAAACCTAGTACATCAGGAAAATGTATATATGTACTTAGGTATTTCAATCTTGAAAAAAAATATGTCAATGGCTCGCAAAAGAGCCTAAAACAAGTACTTATTACTGACAAACATGTATACGTGTCAGCAGAAATGAAAAATGACACTTTTCTTGGAGGATTTGTCACTTCTTGGCAAAAATGAAAAACAATTTTGCAGCGGCTGAAGCCTAGTACGCAGATCGGGAAAAATTTTGTCTCCCATACATTTTTTTTCCTGGGACAAATTTTGTCTCGGATATTTTTCCGAGCAGTACGCAGTTCCAAAATTCATACTATTGTGAATTGCTGTACAAAATGACTCCACTAAATTTTGCCAGGAAAAAGAATGATACAAGCATTATTTTGCGGGACAAATTTTGACAGCCACCGTATTTCCGAAAGTGATTTTTGTCAATACTGGTTTTATGTAAAAGGTTCTGATGCTTGAGAGCATCAAGAGGAGATTCCAAAAAGGTATGAACGACTTTTGTACGACAACCCGTTCCAGAGATACACTAAAAAACACATTCAATTAGATTTCATCTCTCCAACTTCAAACTTTTGCGCGAGATTTGGATAAGCTTTGTAGAGATTAAAATTGTGGAGATAAAATTTGTCTTATCTCGATCTGCGTACTAGGCTTGAACATAGACTTTCTGCATGACAATCTAACGCACTAGACATTATGCCGAATGTTACTACATTTCAAGAATAGATACATACATTACTCGTATTTGTAGGCAAACACCCTGTGATGCATTTATACTTTTGCTTTCGATTTTTTTGTTGAAATTTTCGCTTATGGTTCTTGTTCTAATAGGATTTTCCTTCCGTTGGAAATTTCAGAGCTTCTAGCTTTTTTTCTCGAGGATTTATTTCTGGTAGTATATGTAATTTTTGCAAAACATCACTTACACTTTTTTGTAAGGCCAGGACTGTTGAAAAGTGTCATTATCAAACTGTTTTCATTTTATCTTTAAAAAAATTATTTTTTATTTTAAATACAGGGTACCAGGTCGATTTTATTTGTCTAACATTTTTGCGTATAATTTTTATTTTTGAAAATTTGCATATATTGGGAGATAAAATAAAGATTGGGCAATTTCTTTTATTGAGGTACTTGAATGAAAAGGAGTACGTCAACAAACCAACCACAGCCCCTATGCTTAAGGACAGCATTAGAAACGAAATTGCTGATAGTTCCCTCTGCCTGCGAAAATATTTGCAAAATGTGCTTAAAAGAGCTCGTATTTGCGCTAAGGTCAGAAGCGCCCACTAGACCGATATCATAGCAAACAAAAAAAAAACCTAATTTTAAAAAGAGAGCCAAGTTTTCATGTGTACAAATACCCAGTGTGTAACAAGTCAGAGGTGAAAAGTAGTGAGATCTAAAAGTACATCAAGTTCTAAGTTTAAGAAGTTTAATATCAAATTTCTTCAGTAGTCTAATATCGAAACAACTCCAAATTATGAAGGAACATTTTAAACTTTGAGGTTTTACTGTCAAGTTTTTATAACCTTTAAAATAAATTGTGAGTAAAATAAACCGCAAGGCCTACCATTCTGTGAAATTACAATTACAATTTATGCGGTTTTTGAAGTCCAATATCTCAGAAACTGCTAATGCTGAGGAGTTGAAATTTGAATGTTCTGACTTTATTGGTACTGAAGTTAAAATTGGGTCAAAAATTGCGTGAGTTTGTTTTTATAAAAAGGGTATAAAGCCGAGAAATTGGCTTCGACAATTGATATAATCGTTATTAATATAAAAAAACATCAACCTGGAACTCAAAACCCATCCTGCGGTTCTGCGATATTATTCCTGCTTCATAAAATTTCGCTAAAGATATTAAAATAAGGGTCTTTTTTAAGAGCTGGGGTTAGCGTTTCGAGATCGCACCGCGCACTCGATTTGCTGAAACGTAACCTAATGTAAAGGTGCATGCCTTTACGAATATAAACAACTCCAAGTACTGAGTAATCTTCTAGTTTTACTTTTATGCCATCAAATTAGTTAGTGCAGATGCTATTAAACAAAACTTTTCTTTCTAACGAAGTTATATTTTTGACATTTTAGTATTGTTAAAAATTAAATGTGAATTTTTGGATCACTACTGTTTTTAACTACACAAATATTGAAAAGAAGGATTCTGGATACTTAGCAAACCATACAAAACTGGGAAAGTGAAATATAAAAAAAAACTCAACATCACGCAGCTTATAAGTGGCCAAAATTGTTTTTTTTTCAGTAAAAAATAAAAACAACACTGTCGACATTCTCTAATTCTGCACTCTCTCTGAAATGGAAAAAAAAATCTCTTAATTTTTTATTCGAATTCCAATTTATGCTTCCTCTTGATGACAATCTGCACGAAACATCATCAATAAACAACGACATTTCATAACTCAATGCTCATTCCGAGAATATGATGATAAATCATTTGGCATATTATGACAATATCCTACTACATACAACTGATTAAAGCAGACACCAGATAAGAGGGGATAAACAAACAATATAATTCGTTAAAGACAGAGAAGCAGGGAACCAGATTTTCATTGCCACAGTGCGGCGCGAAAAGAGGCTGTTTCTGTTGCTAGTTAACCACTAACCAGTTCGCAACTTGAACACCAAAAGTGGTTTCATTGTTCTTATTCTCATAGGACATAGGAGAGAATAGAAATTCATGAAAAACTTAAACTCCACCATCCCATATAGTTTTCTTGAGCAGTAATTAAAAGCAAATTAATTTATTGCTGTTGGAGCATTTTGTTAATTCTCTTTATGTGCGCTTTCATCTTCGTCTATGTTTTCATTCGTGGTGCTGCTCGGTATGCTTCTGGTGCAGGAAATTTGTTCTCATGAACTCGAAAGCGCTAGAGTCGTGGCTTCGCGCATCAACCTGTTGTTGCTTCCAACGTGGCTGGCATGTAACCAAGCCACCCAATGCCGCCGGCAGCACTAACTTATACTTAATGAGTTTTTACAAAAAGGAAACAGAACATGTAAACATCTATATAAAATTAAATGTACTCACTGATATGATCCATGTGTGTTGACACAGCTACCTCCATGTTTGCAGGGATTCGTTTGACACTCCTCGACATCTTCGGAACATACCAAGCCTTTGAATCCTTTCGGGCAACTGCATTTGAAATTTCCGCCCGGAAGTGAGCTGCAAGTTCCGCCATTTCTACAGGGTGATGATGCGCAAAGGTTTTGTTTTTCGCACAACTTGCCTAAAAGCAAAAAAGAAAAACAACAATTAGTTACAACTCTAACACTGTGAGATGCTTTAACTAATTGCCACCCACCTGTATAGCCGTTGGAGCACGAGCACGTGTACTCTGCCAGTGATTTTAGGTTGCATGTGCCACTGTTGAGGCATGGCGACGAATCGCAAGCATTCTGCACCGGTATCTCACACAGAGACTCCGTGAATCCGATGGGACAGTGACATGCAAATCGCGGTGTTCCATCGCGAAATGTAACTTTGCAAGTGCCGCCATTTTGGCATCGTCCTGTGTGGCAGGGATTTGCGTATTCACAGAAATCACCTACGTATCGTGTTGAGCAGCTGCAATGAGATTAAATGAAAAAAAAAGAGTTTTAAAAAAGTGTATCAAAACCTAAGTTTCATCTCACTTATAATGTGTCCTAATTCAACTTACGTCTTCTTCGTGGCTAACTCAAAGTAGAAGAAGACTAATATACAAGACAGAAAAAAAAAAAAAAAAAAAACATTCCAAAGCGTCTGTTTTCGTGGTTAGGCCGCAGCCCACAACAAGCACAAGAAAAATAAATCATCTGTTTGGTAAGCTGGCCAGACAAGAACCACCGAAGATTAATACTCGTGCACATGCGCACCTTTGCAGCGTTGAATGATGTTTTTCTTGCATCTCACCACACTCTGCCAAGAGTTTCTTCTTTGGAGCAGATCAATTTTAAATTTCGACCGCATTTACCGCAAAAAAAGTAATTCGATAGATATGCATACATAGGTGCTTGGAAGGCAACAGTATACCAACTTCATTGGTTAAAAATTGATCTTTGCTCATTTATGGCAGATCCAAGATCGGAGTCATAATTTTCTCATTGCTACATTATAACGTGGATACATCATTTTAAGGGAGATGAAAAGAAGTGTGTTTTTTTTTAATATTTCAAATAAGAAACGTGTATGCAACTTTTTTTCTTCTTTATTAGTATTTTCTAAACGCGAATTTGTTTTGATATAACCAAACAAACCGGATGAGGTTCTTTATTGTGCGTTATATGTCCCACAAGTATTAAATGTCATCAAATTATACCAAACGAATAACAACAACAACAGATAACTACACACACAAAATGAGGAAAAGGAACCAAAGGGTTAAAATGGAAGAGTACTTTGCTTCCCTCTTAGCATTAGTTCAGAAAACTACTGTGTGTAGGCGTAGAGTGCAAATTATGTTAGAGCGCTAATAAATTTTTAGAGCACTTTCGGATGTAGGATTTCAGATTTTTTCATTAAAAACTGCAGACATTAACTTCCCTTTCACCCGACATTGAACTTCGGCTTTCATCTTAAAAAGTCATCTTTAGGATATTTTACAAATTATCTAGGTTTATTCTGATCGTTTAGAAAATTTCAGTACACCGGGGATGATGGATTCTTGGGTTAGAATAATTTAATCCGACATGAAAATAACATTAAAACTGTAAAAAAGAAGACTTACCTTTTTAGGCAGAACAAACAATCCTCACACCATCTCAGACAGATTTAAAGTTTTTAATATTATTGGATCTACAAGATGGCGTAAATGTGAATATGCCCTAATTTTTGCAAACAGCGTTAAATGTCATTGTGCTTTAACATCTTTATTAGGCGTTTTTCTTTTTGTAGTTCAGAGCAGAGCCTGAGTTGTCAAAAAATAAATTTTGTTTCTTTTTTAGTTCTGAGCGTGTTTAGAGGGCTGAGAATTAAATAAGTTAACAGACAGAGAAGTTCTTATCACAAGTATTTGACAGGTGGAAATTTAAAAAAATAAAATGCACGACTGGGTCGCACGAACTAACAGACTAAGAATTTCAAAAATGAATGTTATTAGAGAAAAACTGTTCATAAGCATAAAAATTAATTTTTTATACCACTAAAACGACTCCTTTAGTAGTTGGAGGTAAAAATAGAATGTCATGTGATTCAAGCAGACTAATGGCAGAACATGTACTAAAAATTGAACTCACCGGGAAAGATGAGACAAAAAACTTGTTTTTTGAATCAAAATATTGAATTCTGAGACAAGCAGATATAGTTGTTATCCTCAAGTTCAATGTGAATTTCGGTTCAGCAGTCTCGATATGATAATGTTGACAGCTCTTCCAAAATATCCACGACAGGAGAGACGGGGCGTAATAGGGATGTGAAGTACACAAATGTAGAGAATGTTGACGAAGAGGCAATCAATTATAGGTATGGTCAAGATGTAGCAAAACGTAGACATAAAAGAAATTGAGATGTTTTGATTTGTATAGTATCGAAGTTTTTGTTTCTTGGGGCAGAACATATACAAGAAAAATTGCACTCACCAGGAGAGACAAGGCAGGCACTTGTAGGTATGCTTCAAGGAACAGGTGGGCATCGACAAGTAAGTTGCTTTAATTGAAAACTTCTGGTGTATCCAAATATATCAAATGGCTTACGTCAAGATGTAGCGCGAGATGTGGGCATACAAAAAATTTTGGTTTGAATAGTATCTAGGTTTTTGCTTCGTGAGGGCAGAACATATATAAGAAAAATTGCACTCACCGGGGGAGACAAGGCAAAATGTATAGGAATATATTCACAATCCAGGAGTGAGCGAGTACGGTGAATGACTGACGTTTAAAAAAAACTCGATAAATAGGAAATTAATCAACTTTAATTAGACTATTTTTTTTTTTTTAAATAATGGATATTTTTTAAAGTTAAATCACTCGCGATAAATAAAAATGTTTAACAAAATTGTTGAAATTTAAGAATATCTAGGTTTCGTTATTAAAAGAATGGTTTATACGATAGATTTAATAGATATATCATGGAGATAAACAAAATCAAGGCAGATAGAACAAAGTCAGAAAAAGGAAATTATAGATCTTAAAACTTAATTGAAAAAAAAAAGTAAAATTCTCGGTACCGTTTTCGAGCAAAATACGATTTTCGAAACCCATTTTTTAACATTTGTATGGAGGGTACCGTTTTTTTTAGGTAAAACAATTTTTTTTTCTTAAATCTTATAATTTATATTAAAAAACTTTTATTTATTAAGTTTTAAAAAAATCGAGCATGGGGTTTTCGAACTATATTGAGTTTTCAAAAAAAAATTTGGAATTTTTTTTTTAAATCCAAAAACATTTTTTTGAAAATTTGAATACACAATAATATTGAAACTGCTGGGGAGCCTTAACATAAAAAAAAATGATCAAAATCGGTGGTACCGTTTTAGAGAAAATCAAAAACAAAAAAAATGGTTCCAAGGAAGGTACCAAAAATAACCATTTTTTGGAGAAATTTTTTCAACCAGTGCCTAGATTTAACTAAAAGAAATTTTATGATTTTTTTTTTAATCTGTGGGACAGTTTTGGAGAAAAAAAATATTTATAAAATTTCAAAAAAAATTCGTATGGCAGGTACAGTTATTTTTGGTCTTAAAAAATCAAATCAAAAAACATCCGGTGGGAAAAAATTAAAACCCATATCTACCAAGTTTGAAGAAAATTCGCCGAGCCGTTTAGCTGCAATCGAACGGACAGACAGACAGAATTGCGAGACCCACTTTTTTGGTCTTCGCTATCATCGTAATGTCAACTTTGATCAAAATCTCGAGTTCGATTTTTTTTACGAATGCATAACTTGCCTTATAGTACCTATAAGTCGCAAGTAAAAAAAAGGTGACAGGTGTATTTTAAAAACAACTGAGAGCTCAGAGCACGCTTGGTTCAGAGGATGTTTAGAACATGCTCGGACTCTGTTCAGAGCTCTATTCTCAAATAAAAAAGAAAAAAACGCATATTGTAGACAGTTAGAAAATTAGTTTACAAGCAAACGAGCGGTACACACCAGAAGAACGTGGAGTTATTGTGAATGCGACGAAATGATGATGTACGCAATTGGAAAACAGCAGACGATCATTGGAACGAATTTTAGGGAAAGCTTTGCAGATGTTCCCGAACAAAGTGCAGACCGTTCACGATTTGCTGACTGCTGACCGTCAAAAGATTCCTTGACTGGTTCAGCAAGCTTTTGAATTGGCTCTCTAGCATCTTTGGTTTTAACAGGACGGATCAACCGATCACACAGATCGGGCAACGACGAAGATTTTGATACACCAATTTCCAGGTCTCTTGATATCCCCTTTTGGCAATTTGATCTGGTCGTCCAGATCGCCAAATCTAAACGCAAGACTTCTCCTTTTTTGGGTCTTTGAAATCTAGTGTTTACCCACAAGCAAGTATTGAAAGCTAACATTGAATAAAAACTCGCTCATTTGCCCTTAGGGGCGCTGCGGAAAGTATTAGTAATCAGTTAGGAAGTAATAGCAAGCAAAATTAACTACATTTTGATTTTTTTTGTGTTTCAGTGCAGGTCCATCCACTAGGAATTAACAATTTTTGGCCTCAAGTATTCAAACTTTCTGAAATCCAAATTTTGAAATATTCAAATCAATAGTTTTACTCTTGTAACTACAAACAAGACAATAACTAAAAGATTATTAGAAGGTTACGGTCTTAAATGATAAAATCACGAATCGATTGATTTTCACTCAAACGAAAACAAAAATTAGAAGATCTCAACCTGATAGGTATAACTGTACAAAACTTAAATCCAACTTCTTTGACATTATAGGTATATTCCTACCAAATAATATCTAAAGAAGGCTAGGTATTCATAAATACATTATCTTAAACTAAAAACAGATTACACTGCAGTAAGGTAGCCAATCACAGTTAAGACTCCAAGTGCCCACCTGTATTTGTCTTTGCTTCAGGCATTGCTCAAACAATCTACACCACATATCGTCAGATAAACAAAAAGTTTTGCATTTAAACAAGCATAAATGAAAGACGCTCGGTCATCATCTGCTAGCTGCACCCTCTACATTTGTAATTAGCATGCCTTGTTTTCTGCCAAAGTACCGATTGCACTACAAAGACAACTTGTGTGCAAAATGCCACTTGAAACAGCACTTTTGATATCAAAAACCAGGCAGAGGAAAAAATCGGAACAAGCCTATACTGTACAACACAACATTCAAAATATTGATGACAAACAAGCATTGATATTGGCGCGATTCAAGTGAAACTATTTCTCACCGTCGCCATAATAAAACATGCACACACATTCCACGCGCCGCGCCGCCGGTCGTCCCTCTCCATATTGGCATCCGTATTTAACCTCACATAGGTACTCCTTCTGCTTAGAGATTTCCTGGTGATTGCTGGATTGCATCGAACCGATGCCAATGCTCCACCGCACCAATGCATCTCGGTAAAACATTTATTGGCACCAATGTGCTCGCAGTATGTCTAGCATATGCATCAAAGGGGGACTCGGGTTGCAGATACAACAGCCTTAGATTAAGCACCTGGAGATCTTATGATCTCAGCTAAGGCACCTCTCGCTCTCAAAGATGGATAACAGTGAATGGCGATAATGCCGACTCAGATGGCGGACACAGCAAATACGAGTTTCAGAAGAACCGACTGCCGCTCTGTCGTCGCAGGCCGCGCACCAGTTTATAGGTATACCGCCGACCGACATGTTGCATACACTGAAATGTAAAACGGTTTTTTCTCGTTGAATGGCTAAATATTGTACACAGTGTTCGGTCATAGTGTGCCTTAATGACTAACAAGAAGTTGTGTTAATTACAGGCAGCAGCACCATGCACCATCACCAGCACCAGGAGCAACTTAAACCGAAGTATAAGGCGGGAAGCTGAAAAAGGGGAAGAAAATACTCTAAATGGAAATGAACCAGAGACCCAAGATGGCAAATGGAACGGGAACGGGAAGTTATATTGAATCAACGACATGTAAGGTAAATGGAAAGTTGAAACAGTCATATCCGCAGCAAACAATTCGCCATCACCGATATATTTATGCTGAGTATGGGAATGAAGTTTTGCAAAACCCATATTTATACCACTAGATCTACCTTATGAAGTTATGAATGAAATTCCCTTACAGCAATTTTAACGTTGGAATGTATTTTCTTTTTTCTCTGCCTTAAAAAGAAGAGAAGTTGGTGGGTATGTACCGGTTTAGATGAATGCCTAGGTTTATCTTTCCGAATTCATGGGAAAAACAATAAGATTGTAGGACAGCACAAATCTTTGCAAAATTCAATGACCTTGACTTGTAGTGGTCGGAGCCTGAAAAATTGATTAACGTTACAAAAAAGCACCATGATGTACCAGTAAATAAGAGACCACAAAGAAGTTTTGATCAGTACGTTCAAAAGTCTGGTTTTAAACAGAGACGACGCATAAAGAATTACAATTTTCTTACGGGTTAGAGAACTCAATAAGGTTTTCGTTTGATTAAGATCAAAGGCTAAGGCTTGATTGGAAATTTTATCTGCAAATCCTTAGTATGGTATTCATCAGAAAAGCCGTTATAAGTGGGTCAAACGTGGACAAACAATATTTCCTTATTTCAACGGAATCGCGACAGTAGAATCGAATGTATACAAAGTTGTTAAAAAACTATGGTTTTTGGATTTGTATGAAAAGACATAGTGAACTGAATGGTATTAGACCTATAGGAATAATTCAAAATATAACTTTTATTTTCAAAACTGTAGAATTGCTAGTAAAATGTAAAATTAATAAA
Organism: Chrysotoxum bicinctum; assembly: GCA_911387755.1. Lineage (NCBI taxonomy): Eukaryota > Metazoa > Arthropoda > Insecta > Diptera > Syrphidae > Chrysotoxum > Chrysotoxum bicinctum. The sequence continues at coordinate 1,448,279 of OU426989.1, forward strand.
TTAGAGGCCATGAGGGCTCATAGAGAGTCTAAACCTAGTGACTTAAGACTCTAAACCATTTCTTTGTGCGTGTTTGGAGAAATAGAGGCGACCTTCAATTTTCTACCGATTTCGAAAGGCTAATAAGCAGCACTTTTTATGACAAGAGATACTCTTGGAGGATTTCTCAATTCATCGCAAGAGGTAGCACCCGTGAAAAACTTTTTTGCAGCGGCTAAGAACCTCTGCATGACAGTCAAATGCATTAACCACTATGGTAAAATAAAAGATAAATACAATTTGCATACTAGCCATAATTTTAATTTCAGAATATGCAATCTCAATCGAAAAGCTGACGGAGTGGGGAAAATTTCGACATCTGACAACCAAAAAGCCACAGAATGTAAATGTTCAAAAAAAAAGTTGAAGCCGACGATATTTCATTTTCTTTCGTTCATTCCAACTGTATGAATAACTGTTATGTATAAAAAAAAGTTATGTCAACTCTCAATGCGGAAGGTATATGATCCTTACAAACATTTACCAACAGTTTCACAGTGGAAGTTTGAACTAAAGTTCAGCTAAACCTTAAACTGAGTTTAAATTTTTGGTTAAACTCGTCCGGTTTCACAGATTTTATGAAAACGAGTTGGCAGAATTTTTCGTACGTGTCCAGTGCGTAACTTTAATCCATTTTTGTAACTACTTTCCTTGTCTTCCCTTTTTCTCTCTGACGTGAAGAATATTCGCGTATTCAAAAATTAATAAGGCAAAATTGTAAACTGCCTAACAAATTGGTAACTTTAAAGTAGTGTACTTGATCATTCTTAATTTTAAGCAGTTTTTTAACTACTAAAGTAATTTTTAATAAATTGCTTTTGAACACACCTAAAACAATGACAGTTCGTGCAAAAACAAATAAGTAAACAGACCTTTTTTGACGCTTGTAAATGTCAAAGAGTATGAAGTACGCACGATACTAAGAAAATAAAATAGGTATTCGATGATTCGATGAGAAAGTATGATGCTATATTCGACTAAAATTTGCAAAATCCTCGTTTTAAGCAAGTTTCAAACAAAAACAGCTTTAACATCGTACTAATTCGACTAAAATTTTACTCCACTATTTTAAGCTATTTACAAGAGCGGGAATGGTTTATTTTGTTTCAAAGTAATTTTGATAAGTGATAGAAAAATATTAAAAATTAAAATAAATTAAAAAAAAAAATCAGTGGCTATGCGAAATACTCGCATACTCGCAATTAATATACAGTTTTCCTCATCGCTATAATATCTTTAAAACTACTTTTATATTTCGATAGCATTTTAATACACAATTTTTTTATAAATAATATTTTCTGAAAAAATAATTAATATTTCGCGACGTTGTAAATACTACACCTTCTTCACAAACACAATTCTATGAAATGGCAGCTGTCAAATTGAAGTCACATTGCAGTGGTGGGAAGTGGTTACAAACGCTGAACTGAAGTTTAAACAGAAGAATACTGTCGTTTAACTTACAACTACAAATTAAACTCAGTTCAAGGATTAAACGAAACTGTGAAACCGAATATATTGTTGAACTGAAGTTAAAACCAAAAGTTGAGTTTAAAATTCCACTGTGAAACAAACATTTACTTTTGCAAAACGAACAAAATAAAACTAATAGCTATAAGGTTATTTAATTTTCAGGAAGGTCAAATATGTAGTTCAATAAATGTCTTCAACATGCTGCTTCTGCTTATCTCTTTATTATGAATGTCCAAAAAAAAAAAAACTAAATTAACTTTAAAAGCAAACTCTTTTAACTATTTTCGGATCTTTCTGATCGTAATATCTATTATGTGAATAAACTACAATATTTCTAAGCACAACTCATACACCACTCCTTATTTCCGTAGAGTATGGAGGTTTTCTTGTTGGATTTTTATATTTGGTCGAACCAAATGTGAGAAGCAGTGTATGAAAACTGTCAAAAGATTCCCAATTTAAACATAATTAAGGCAAAATGTCTCCCTTGGGGCACGAGTGAACCCAAGCCCAACCCCAATTAATGCAGCAGTGGCCGAGGTATAGTATAACCCAGCCTCAGGCTGTTGTATACGTAGTTACGAGAAGAGAAACTTCAACTCCAAGTCGAACTAAGGAAAGAGGCACAGCGCGATCAGTTTTTTGTTTTAGTTTTTTTTTTCTGTTGTTGTTGCTTCCATTTTCTTATTCTTTGTGTTTTTTTTTTGTACCAGAAATGATGCCCAAGATGCCCGTTTCAGCAACCCCAGTGATACTCATCTTGAATCCACCTATCGCTTCGAATATCTACCATGACTAAGTAGAGTCGGTAGTATATGCGAAACCGAAATCGAACTCATGTTGAATTTCAATTAGTCGTCGTTCTTTTCAACTCCATAAGGATGGCAGGGCCACAAGCAGCAGCTCTAGCACAAACAGCAGTAGAAGTGGAAGCGGTATCACGATCGCAAGCCAGATACTGAGCGAGCGTTTCTCTGCCTACACTCTCACTAACAGCATTAGTTGCACAGGGAATATAGCCAGCTCCATCAGGCAAAACACCAGTGAGGAGTATATTCTCCCAATATGGAACCCAGTTGGAATGCCGCTTGTGCTAGGAGACGATCACGGCCGGCTCACAACTACAGTACAGTAGTTACACATACACTCTGGTATGGACCACAATGGTGCAACCCGTCTGAATGGCTGACTGCTTAGCTCATATTGTCTAAAGCCATCATACAAAAAAAATGAAGCCGACAAAAGACATTATGTTGGAAATAATTTTTCTCACATTCTCGACCAAAAGACCAAAAGGAAATTCGTCGTTTCTTGATGGCGTGTTTATCAACGGAATACCAGTCGCTGAGTAACCGTTCCTCTATCGGTCTATTGGAGCTCTGGAAGAACATCAGAAAGTCGGTGTGCTAAGCAACAGCTCCAAAGATTATCGCATTGAGTAAACAAAAGACTTATGCCGAGATGTGCACTTGTGGAAATGCTAATGGAAACTCACCATTAATCTTATTGCAAGCATTATGATTATTTCCATCTGGAGTATTTGAACCGAGCCGAGTTGGAGCGTTCATATGTATGTATGTACATTATGTTTGTATATTCAAATTCAACAATTGACTTGATTAAGGGATACACAGTTGGCAATCAGCTAAAAGGAGTGCTTGTTGCATGTGTATCTGAGATGTCGATGAGGTTGAGGTCTCTCCAGATCAAACGAGGTCCAAAACAGCACAAGATTAGTAGCTGTAATCGCACTTCTATTCGCACACGTCACGCTGTGATGGGGTTTCAATGTTCCTAAAGGGTGTCTCAAGTTTTCAGAATCGAATAAATTAACTCTTTTTAAAGTCTTCTGCATGTTTGAGTATGCCAGAAAAAAAAAAAAAAAACAGCGATAGGCCTTTCGAAATACTTGGCCAATGTCGTTTCACCATTAGACGCTTCGGATTTGGTGTTAAATTTCCGATTTTTTCGTTCCCAATAGAACTTGTTGTAGCATAATGGTTAGTGTTTTGGATTGTCTTGCAGAGGGTCTTGAATTCATTTTTCAGGGGTCTACTGGATCTTGCGAGGCAGTGAAAAATTCCCCAAGAGTAACTCTTGTCATAAAAAGTGCAGCTCACGAGCCGTTCGAAACCTCCCAAAAATTATTTTTTATTTATTTATTAATTTTATTTTTTTTTATTTTATTTATTAATCATTATTCTCTTTGTTTAACTGGTAGTACTCGTATTTTCATAGATCTTAATAATACCATCGAGTGAGCAAGGCGATGCGCGTTACTGATTCTTCTAATAGCACACTTTTGCAGGATGGAAAGTGGTTTCAAGTTGGCGGAGTATGCACTCCCCCAACAACTTATTCCGTACTGCAATTTAGGGTGGAAAATTCCATGATACACTGTTGTAAGTGTTTGGTTAGAACAAATTTTTCTTAATCGATAAAAACAACGAGTTGAATTTCTTAGGTAAGTTTTCAATTCCGAAACATGTTGTGTCCAACTCATATTTTGGTCAAGAGTTATAAAGAGAAAACAACGAATTAATGAAGACAAGAAAAAGAATGGGACCTAACACAGACCCTTGGGGTACACCAGACCTTAAAAACTTGAGGTTACTTAAACAATTCCTTACTTTGTTTTCGGTCCTTTAGATATGATGCAAACCAGTTGTGAATGAAGCCACGAAACCCTGCATCATAAAGCTTACTCAAGAGAATGTCATGAGAAACCGTGTCAAAAGCTTTTGAAATATCAACAAATAGACCAGCGCAGAACTTACTTTGATCCAAAGATTTGTCAATAAAGGAGCAAAAACTTAGAAGAGCATCCTCAGTCGAACACCCTTCTCTAAATCCGAATTCGTTTTTTAATTGATTTTTCAAATACCTTGAAAATCGATGCAAGTAAAGAAATATCGGTCCCCTCTATTCTTTGCTAAAATGCTAACATGCACAATCATATTGGAGTGGATAAGAGTTGTAAGTCTCTAGGTTTAAGTTCTATAAGAGGTGTAATGGCTTCTTATTTATTTTTTTTTCAATAGAACTTGAATCTATTAATTTAAGGCTAATTTACACTTTTATTAAATAGATAATAATTATTAATAATAATAATCGTCGTTATTAAAAGAATCTATTACGCTTTCCACTTCTTTCCAATATCGTGTTCCAAAATTTACACATTCTATTGAATATCACAGTTGAACAAAATGGTTCTTCAAAGATTTATCATAATTAAAAAACCCATGAAATTTGTGTGTTCATGTCTTATTTTTGAGAACAGAAAGAGGCTATGAAAAAAATCCTCGGAATTCTCAATCCCTAAACATCCAAACGGAAACGTGATTAATAAATTTTGAATACAAGTTTTCTTAGAACGGTGAATGGTTGAGATGGGAATCGTTTTTCGAAACCTTGATTTTCGTTTTTAACAGAAATTTTTCTACAAAAACAAGATTTTCAAAAACCAATAAATCGAACAAATTAAAAACAAATCGAATTGTTGGTAATGCTGATGAATGAAAACCTAAACATCTTCAAGGGGATTTGTGCCAAGAGCCAATCAAAACGCAACTGGTCGACATTTTTTTCTGAGCTTAATTCATTAATTCGGGGTGGTCGTGGCGCGATGGTTGTGTGCTCGCCGGTCAACCTCATGATCACATGTTCGATCCCTGCCGTCGTCTATGTCGTTTTAATTCCATTAAAACCTTCTAAAAATTGTCATCAATGGGTTGCTGGTTTACACTAACAACATGTAATTGAGTTAAACTAGTATGCCCAACAAGGATGAATACGAATAAAATAATGTGAGTTATAAGTGACACAGAAATAAGACACGGTATTTTTCCGCTGTAGTTCAGCCGCTATTCCTGAGTATAAAAAATATTTAAAGGGTAATCAATCATAATCCCTTGAGCGCGTGTAGATTATAAAAAAAAATTGCAAACACTAACTTGGTAAGATCCATGAGCATATAATCTCAAAGTAGTAGCAAGATTGATTATTTTTTGGATTCAAAGAGCTTTTTATTTCTTCTCCGAGTTCTATAACTCTTTTTTTTTTTAATATTTGAAAAAAAAAATAATAAATATTTACAATATTTTGTAGATTTATTCACAATAGTCCATTATTCCTTTGATTGACTTCCACGATACCAGAAATAAAAAACAATCGACAAATTTCGAATCGACTGAAAATAATCGACACCCGAAATCGGGGCCAAAGTCTCCTACTTGGTTAATTTAAGTTGTATTTCTATAGAATTTGCATTTAAAAAAAAAAAACTTCCTAAAAAATGTTTCATTTTAGAAATAGTTCTGAAAAGTTTTCTTAGTTTTATCAAATAAGAGTTTACCTAAATGTCAATTTAGTTTTTTCTTTAAAGGTGTGTTTTAACTAGCATTAGAATTGACGGTTAGAGAAAATCCCTGGTCCGGTAATTTAGCTTTATTTCCAATAAAATGCCACTAAAAAAAAAACACATTTGCTACATACAAAATGAACACCAGTGTTTTTCGTATTATTTTAATATTAGATTAATATTAAATTTCAATCTTAAAGCTAGTTATTTTTGTTCAGATAGTTTCAGTCTGCGAAATTTGCAACAAACTACCCAACAAAATAATAAAAAACCTTAATTTAAATCTAAAGGGATTGTTTTTTTTTTAATCGACACCCTTTACAGAAATAACAACGTTGCATGACCCCGATGTCAAATCAAAACAAAATTACTATGCATTTTTTTTGAAATTCAAGAGATAAGAAAATTAAACAAAAACTACCATGGAAATCATTTGGTTTGTGATTACTTACCACAGATTTATTGGAAAAGAATGTATGTCATCATCATCCCACGTTCTTTTGTATTTTTTTTTATTAAATTATAATTTATACAAATAGCCATGAAGATTGTTAGAATGCAGTAGATAATGCTGCGCCCACCACTGATCTTTCTCCTAAGCCCAAAGACTGAAATCCAATCTAAACCAATTACCATAAAAGACGGTTGTATCAAGCCTTTGTGGTTAATTAACAAAAACACTATTGGAGGAGCTTTAATTAACAAATAAAAAAAAATCAAGACAATCAAACTGGTATTTCAACATAAAATCTAAATTAAATAAACAAGGGTTTGCCTTTAGATTTTGTATTAAAGATTATATTCTTCATGAATAAAATCGAAATCCAAAATAAAAAAAAAGTATCTGATAAATTTTATATGACACAAGGTGTTGCTATACTATGATACCGTGGGTTATTAACCAAGTTGAAGTTATAATACATGCATTTGGTGAAATAAAGAAAAGCTAACAGTTTATTTTTACAATGCAGACAACATAAAAGGACACAGCTTTTAAGAATGCAACGGATAGTTGAGGAAGTAGAGTTGCATTTTTGGTAGTGATTTTAAATAGATCGATTTTTCAAGATTGGTATCGAACCTTCGGCAGAGGATACCAAAGAATTTAATGTAGATCAGGGATCAATTTTCTATTTTTCGTACAAAAAATGTGATTTTTATATCTCTAAAACGATCTTTCAAAATTTAAGTTTTGTGTACGATGTTGAAAGAATAAAAGAGTGGTGCAATAGTAGCAAAGTGTCATATTTGATAAACCAAGTAGTAACACTCATTTCTCGTTTTAGCTGTATATTAAGTGTCCAGAGATTTTGACATTAAAAATGAATTCTGATTTAAAAAATATTTGTATATCGCCCTCCTTTCCTCACCTAGCAAACCATTTTCTATTAACGTAACGAAATTGAAAAGAAATCTTAATATGCAGGCAGGAGTGATAGAGAAACAATATTTGATGTTTTTCTGTGATTTCTTTGATGTAAGGCAACAAGTCTTAAGTCAGAAATCGCTTACAAACGCTGAAGTGAACTTCTGACGTTAAAATCCAACAGAACATTTTTCTTACTTATTGCCTAAAGACCAAATAATTACGATGGGATTCAGTTGTGCAAGATTTCCACCTTGTACATTCCAATCTAAAGTTAAAAATAAGCTGTTTTAAACTTAATCAAAAACAAAAAATGAAATTTTTGACTTAACTAACTGCCTTACTTTAAAGAATTGTATATACATAATTACTTATAATTAAAAGTGCTGTTTTTTCTGTTGTCTCATGAACAGCTAAAACGATGTTGATAAAATTTAAGTGAACATCGTGTAAACCAACCTCTGCGCTATCTTATGTTTAATCCATACCTCAGCTTGGACCCATTCAGCCTTATTTACTAACTCGTTTTAGCGACGGAGTAAAGTTACTTCGACTTTACAACGGCTCTAAACCTGAAAACCTTATTTATAATGAAAATGCACGAGGAATAGAGGTGGAATAAGCTAAAACTGGTTCATAGGAGGTTTAAGGCCGTTTTAGTATCTAAATGTCGTTTTGAGATGACATCATGTGAAATTTACAAAAAGCAGTGCAAGCAATGTTTTTTTCGTTTCTTACTAAGACAAAAAGGATAGATATTTTGCAATGATAAATTATTTATATTTTCCAAACGCTCTAACAGTTGTACGGTATTGGGAACGCAATGTGGTTTGGTTGGTACATTCATTTATTGGATTTGAACTTTATACAATCCAATTTTAAATGTATCCAATTTCCAATATGCATACAATGATAATAAAATGAATAATAATGGAAATCAGTTGGGGTTTGATTTAGGTGTATAATAACCAGTTTTAGATTTGTCACTTTTTCCCAGTATATTCCCAGTATATTTGACATAAGGAAGGCGTAGCTAATACGGCTAAGAAAATATATATTAAATAAGGATTTGTTTGACGTGGCGTAAACTCGAAGCAAGTGCTTCGGCACGGTTTAACTATTCCGAGGTTGAACCCAGTATTAGTAAAAAATAATAAATAAGGCTGATTAAGTTTAATTATAAAAGGCAACTGCAGGACAATTTTCATAATAATTTGATTTCATAAAAATTATTTAATTTCTCCCTTCAAAAGAATTTAAACGTGTAACTGTGGCTTTGTGAAAAAGGCTTTGGCTTCGATGGTAGCGATTTTACTCGCACGAGTAAGCGATTGATCGTTCAAGCGTGGTTTTGGTGCGCATACCTTTCAATGACTTGCTTATATGTCTGCTGTTTTAGGTTAAATTAGGTTAGGTAGAAGTGACTATCGGCGGAGACACACATAGACCAAATGTTTGCCCATTGTGATACCAATTGGATCTAGGAAAGTTGAACCCTAATCGTAAAACCATTTTGAGCTCCTTGTGATGCGTGTAAGACTTCTTATTTTATTATTTGCCAGATCAATCGGATAATTGCAGAAGTCCTCTAAATGGAGTTTACGCCTGTAGAATAGAGCAGGATATGAACATACATATCGATACCTTCCCGCAAGAATGTATTAAGCGACAATTTTTGCAAAAATGACTTTTTGATGTGGATCTATACTAGAAGTTAAGCGGCACATTTTGGCCTGGGTTTTACTGCCCTATCATGTATGCAAAAGGAACTAGAGAGAAAACAAAATTGTAGCAACCGCCAAGTTTTCTCACTGGAATAATGTTGCTCCCTGAAATTTGTATTATCCGCCAGTAAAATTATGCTAAGTGATATTTTTAAAAATCTTTTTGTCTTAAGCAACCAAACGTCCACAGAAAAAATTTGTTAGATGTCGCTTAGTTTAACCGAAATTGTCGCTTAGCACACTCATCCAAATAGAACTTGATCCATTTTTGTCGCTTATAATACTCCAGATATGGTTGTCTAATATTTTTCTATCAAGTAGGCTACTACTTTTTTCCCATTTATTTTGTTTATTTTGTGTGTTTTTTGTTGTTGTCATCGTAATCCTGAAGTGTCCTTTTTGAATTTTCGTTTTGAAATCAATGTTATGTTACTTTTTATATAGATTTTTATTTATTTTACGAATTGTTAATGAGAACAAAAATAAAAAATCTACATATATACATATGTATATAAAAATCAATTGCTGTTCGTTTGTCTCGCTAAAACTCGAGAATGGCTGGTACGATTTTGCTAATTTTGGTCTTGAAATATTTGTGGAATATCAGCGAAGGTTTAAACGGTGCGAAACATAAATAATAGGTAACGAAAAATACTAAAAACATTTGATGTCTTTACATTACAAATTACTGTAGACATTTACAATGAGACATTGATTATGATAGAAGATATGTGTTTTTTGATGGTAAATTAATTTTTGTCGTTTTTGGGCATGGCAGCACCCAATCGTCGTATAAGCGTGGCATTTAACCATGAGTTGCAAAGAGAACAACAATACAATACTGAAGTATTGGCCGAAACAGTTCTTTGAAATGTTCCGCAATTGTATGAACAGTAAAAAATTGCTTACGATACTTTGATGGAAGCTGTGAACAGTGGATCTAATGAAATTCACTTCCTTGATGCTCCCGGGGGATTGGAAAACCGTTTCTTATTTAATTGCTGTTGGTAAAGATCAGATGGCAAAATGAAGTAGTCATATCATTGGCTTCATTTGGAATAGCTGCAACATTTTTAGAAGGTGGACGAACTGCACATTCTGCTTTGAAATTACCACTAAACATGCAAATCAACGAAACACAAGTTTGGAACATCGACAAAAACGGCGCAATGGTGAAGATTCTACAGATATACATCATTTGGAATGAATATACGATGGACCACAAGAGGTCACTTAACAGAACGTTAAAAGATCTTCGTGACAGCCAAAAAATTTTTGGTGGAGCCATTATTATGTTATCAGGAGATTTTCGTCAGACTCTTCCAATTATTCCCCGATCAACTGTTGAATGAATGAATCAATTGTATTGGGGGTTATTGCACTGCGACCTGTAGATCTATTGTGCCCCCTCTTATAAAAACTGTTGCTGACGAACTAAACGCAGGCTTAAAATCATCTAATTTGTGGCGACATGTAAAGACACTCTAATTACCGACTTACATGCGAGTGTTTTAGCAAACAAGATCAAACTGTGATTATGGTTTCGAAGCAGTTATTAGATATTGGAAATTGTAAGATAGCAGTTGACACCTCGGCCGGATTAATACGCAACTCAATGACTTTTTTCACTTCGTCGACTCAAAAGAGCAGATTATTCAGCGTGTTTTTACGGACCTTTATTTTTTGTGACCATTACAGTGTTTTAAGAGCCATTTAACATTGTATTAAACGCCAATGTTTTGACCACGAAAATGTACTAAGCGACAAAAACTTCTTATCTGATTAAAATTTTGGTTTTGCAATTATGTCTTGAATTGTAAAAATCCCTTTCCAAATCTGTTTCGTCCAATAAAATGCACAAAAAAATAAGTAAATGGGACGTTTTTTTCGTTTCCTGAACAATTTTAAAAATGCCGCTTAATACATTCTTACGGGAAGGTATCGATTTGCATGTAAAAGTGAGGAAGTCATTCCACGTGAAGTCACGTGGCGTGCTTGAATATTAGACAATTAATGTATATCTGCCCACGGTTGCCACTTGAAAAAAAAAAATTGTGTCCAAAGTTGAACATAAAAATGACCAAATGTGGTTAAAAATGACCAAAATAAAATAAAAGAAACACAAACAAACAAAACACAGAACAATTAATTCATCACATTTGTTGGAGCATGATATATTCTCTTATGTATCTACATAGTTATATTATACAGAAAACACCTATTTTGAAATTATTAAAAAACAAAAACACAAAAAAAATTCACAAAGCACGTTATTTATAAAACACGAATATTAAATTTTCACAGCTATTTGAAATAAGATCACAATTGCGCAAAATTTTATTTGAATTAGTACGATGTTAAGGCTGTTTTAGTATGTATCTAGGTAAAACCAACGATTTTGCAAATTTCAATCCAATTTAGCATCATAATTTCTCTACACTTTTATTAAATACCTATTTTATTTTTTTAGTATCATGCTAACTTCATCAAAACAGGTCTGTTTGTTTAGTTTTTTGCATTACTTAAGTGTTTAGTAGCAATTTATTAAAAAAATAGCCTTAGCACTATGGTTAGAAAATGTTTAAAATTAAGAAAGAGTTGGTAATCTACTTAAAAGTTTGCAAATTGTTAAATAGTATCATTATAATACCTTACTACTAAGCTCTTTAAAATTTTGCGCGATATGTTTATGTATGAAGATCAATTATTGCCACTTAATAACTATAAATATGGCTCAACTTTCCTTTAAGGTAGCACGAATTTCCACACGCGGATAGTTTTATTCGGTAGATTAGCACTTTTAAATAACAAATATCACAATTTTAAAGTGAGGAAACATATATAACTATTTTTAATTTTTTTTTGTTTATTTTGACAATTCTCTTTGTGTAAGTATTACCAGAGTGGGCTTATTTTTGGGATATTATTGGGATTTTTTCCTTTTTTGGTTAATTTTGTAAGGGAATTATTTGTTGATTAAAAGGAAGTTTCTGAACCCACAGTACTTTTAAGTTAAAACACTGTTGACATTAGCGCCTGCCTGGCGACGTTACATACCCTAAGCGGAGCGACGGAGTCGCGTGAGCGGGTGTGTCCCCGAAAAAGGGAGTTAAAATCCTGAGAACCCGCGAAGCGGGACACCCACAGTACTGTTAAGCTAAAAAACTGTTGATTAATATCGAAATCTAGCTACTTTCAGTACTCTTAGTCAAGAAAACACTAAAAAAAAACAAAAAGTGAGGTTAAAACTGAAAAATAAAACATTTTTTTTAATGATTTAACGGTGTTTCCTCACTTTAATATTTTAAATATGTTCTATTGAGACCACTAGCTATCTGTAAAAAAAAATCAACACTATACTCGTGCTACCTTAAAGGAAAGTCGCCCCATAAATATAAATATATGTTTTCGCAAACGCTATTTTAAAACAAATTTTTCGCAGACCAAACACCATTACTAATTTTTTGATCTTCAGGCTCTTTGGCTAGCATTATATTTTTAATGGTTTTAAAATTGAGTCCAATTCTTAATTTAGTTTTTATTAAACTTTATTCGCAAAATTTTCGCTAGCAAAATACCCAATATTTTGTGCGGTGCGACTGCGTAATATTTTTTGAAATTCTTTAAATTGGTTGATGCGGTTGGTCCTATAAGCAAAAAATGTATGTATTATGTTGTGACACTTTTTTCAACTTCACTAGGAACTTTTTGCAATAATATGCAAAGCGAAGATGCGGCGAATGGCATTAAAAAAATGACATTGCTTTTCAATTTGGCTTGATGGTCATTAACCTCAAAAGCCATAATACTAGCCTCGTCAATTGAAAAACCAATTAAATTTTCAAATAGTATATTTTATTTTTACCCATTAAATTCGCAAGATGAAAATAAACATATTCAGTTTTTGTGCATTCAGACATCGTGCTAATAAAACTGCTTTTGGTATACATTTCATAAAAAGTAAAAAAAAAGTTTTTTTCAATTCGTTGGAAAAATGACCAAATGGAATAAAAAATGACCATGTGACCAAGTGAAAAAATAATGACCAGATTTGGTCATAAATGACCAAACTGGCAACCGTGCATCTGCCTAAAGATATTAAACCCTAAAAGTGCTTCAGATCCCCCATTTCGCATGATTTCTTTTGTAATCAAGTAAGTTTTGAGTTGTTCTAAATAACGTTTGTTCTCTTTAGAGCATCTCCTCCTAGCAAAAGTTTATTCACATGAAGCGATGAATATCGCAATAGCAGTCATATCTGGTAAAGTAGGTATTCTTGTTCTACTTTAAGCGAGTTCATCAGCTTTACAAGAACCTAAAATTTCTCTAGGTAGTCTATTCTGCCCAGCGCGTTAACTTGATACCGTCATAGTAATATTGTCCGCATAGATAATCACTCTGTAGCCCTCTTTTTGCTTGAAAGCCCTTTCATCGTTCAAATTGAGCACAGCTCGATATTTCAAACGCTTTATTCGGTTACACGCGCGAGTAAAAATCGCTGCCACTAAAACCATTGGCTTATTCCAAAGACACGGGGGTTTTGAGGCACAATATCGTTGATACGAGTATTCTTAAAAAATTCAATTTAAGATATCGGGAAGACTAATTGTTGTGCATTTCTCCGATCCATAACGAGTAGTATGACACTTCTCATCGGCGCCGGCGATACAAAAATATCAGCACAAGCCACCAGACTATAGTTCTTGTGATATACTACTTTTTTTTTATTCAGAAAAGTAACATTTTAATGAAATTTTATTCCATTTACTCTATACAAATATAACGTTGTTATAAAATGAAGAAAAAACATATAGGTACAACCACGAAGAGGTATACCTTACGTTCTGTGTACACTGGGCAAACAATTAAAAGAAAGAATAAAAAGAGAAAACATGTTTTACGAGATTGGAGTTATTTCCCTTAGGAAACCGGGAGAATGCGTTTACCTTCAGCTGGTAAGTTTTTTCGTCTTGAATAAAAAATTCAAGAACTAAATAATTTAATGTATTTGAATCATTAGAATGATGAGGGACTTAAGGCTTCTAAAAGTGTTTATGTATTATATGGATGGACTTGACGATCTCATTTGCAATATTCTTTGAGATGAATAATAATTGTTCTTTTGTAATGGACGGACATCTTTTTAGATTTTAATCTTTTGGATTTAAAACTATAAGGGGTGATTTTGTCAACAAATTCTTTGTTCTGAGTAATAAATCGTTTTTTTTTCCAGTGTGCGCAAAGATATGAAAGGTTTTCTTTTGAAACCGGGTTGATCATTTTCTTTTTACATTTTGATTTTGAGTTTAAAAGGCCTATTTTTTTTTTTTAATTTCACCACTTAAGGGTTAATACTGAACTTATTTTTAATTCGTTTGACCAAACATAACTTGTTTTTTAAGAACCAAGGGAAACTCTACTCAAAATGTATGAAAAAACGAATTCACAACAAAATTGGAGATATGTAGTTTCAACCCATTGCATAATTTTTTTTAACCATACCTACATATAAGAAACACTGCGAAGAAAAATACTTTGATAAATTTTGGATTTTGCGGTTTTGAGAATTTGAGGTTGACTGCATGGTTAACTTTTAGTTTAATGTAATATTAACCATAATATCCTTATCGAGAACTTTTAAGTTTACTCTCATTGTATTTATTACATGGGAAAGCAAAACTTGTGGAAACCGCATCCTTATAAAAGAAAAACCATAAGGAGATTAAATTAAACTATTATATTTAAATATAATTTTTGATAATCTAGAATTGTAGGTCATCCTGTGGTTTATATTAAATTTATGAGATAAGACAAGATTTGCAATTGTAATTTTAAATAAACATGAAAAATAATGACGATGGCGTATTAGAATGAATGTTGGAAATAGCTTTGTGTTAGGTTTTTTATAATTTTTTTTTTTAAGATTAAGTGGTTTGATTTATGTATGTATTCATTTTTGTCGTGGAGCGAACAGACAAAGCTTACCCAAACAAGTCTTTGCTACTTAATTGTCTTTTTAGTTCAAAGAATCAGAGATTGACAAGAATTATTCTTGTATTGTTCTGAGCGCAGATGTTGTATGATGTAGAGACACAAACTCAAGAACCACCTCAAAGCTATGGCTGTTAATATAGAGATAAAGTTATGTCGAAAACGCCGGTGTTGTATGTCTGTTCTTGATGATATCAAAGTTATACATGAGATCTTTGTCCATCTTGATGGAAAAAGCGTGCGTTTTCCATCATCATTCTGCATACACTACAAGTTCACATAATATGACAAAAAGGATCTTGCAGGCGATGTGGAAAAGAAGGCCGCCAGTTTCGGAGATCTCCGAAACTAAATTTAAATTTAGATGTAGCTCTCTTCACTTAGTCTGTTTCCTCTAGGTTGAATAGGAAAATCTCCATATCTTCAGCATCGACTGTGATTCTACTGCGATGTTTCATTGTTTATAGCCCTGTAACCTTTGGGGCTTCTATGTACCTTCATCACATATCATGGTTTTGGAGTCTTAAAATTGATATTTACTTGGACATTCTAGACAGTGTATCACTTGTAAAGAGCTTTGAAAATTTTGTGAAGCGCCACATCACAGTCCAACCGCCTCTCAGACGAATGCATATACCAAAGCATTCCAAATCATCAAACAAAAATAAAAATTTAAGTTAAGATAATTTTAGAAAAACGAACAGTATTCTCTATTTCGTTGAGCAAAATATCAAGCAAAGGTAGTTAAAAAACTCCATGAAGTACAGACACAGAGTTTGAAAAGACGTCGTTAATTTTCGTTCTCTGAGTTCTATTTTTGAGGTATAATTTGAACCAACATAGTTTTCTTACGCCATACCAGGTTGTTCAATAATATTTGTCGGTTGATAAGAAAAACACAACTTTATGGTTCAAATACACTTTATTATTCAGTATAATCTCCTTGAACATTAATACACTTGCTTCAACGATCCTCCAATCGGTGGATCCCATCCCTTAAGTGAGAATCCGGAAGGTCTGCAAAATATGCTTCAACAGCCGTTATGAACTCTTCATTTGATGAAAAACGTTTGCCACGCATACATTTTTTGAGTTCTGGAAACAAATGGAAGTCGCTGGGGGCCAAATCTGGTGACTACGGTGGATGCTCCAACAATTCGAACCTTAATTCATGGATTTTAGCCATTGTCAAAATGCTCTTGTGACACGGTGCATTGTCCTGATGAAAAAGGATTTTTTTCTTCTGCAAACCGGGTCTTTTTTCACGAACATTTTCCTTCAACTAGTCCAAAAGGTTGCAATAATATTCAGAATTAATTGTTTTACCAGTTTGCAAGTAATCCACAAACAAAATTCCTTTCGCATCCCAAAAAAACTGAAGCCATAACCTTCTTGGCCGATTTCCGGACACGAACTCGTTTGGAAGCCGAACAACCAGGTTCACACCACTCTTTAGCCTCGTGTTTTGATTCGGGATCATGGTGATAGACCCAAGTCTCATTCATAGTGATGAATCGACGCACAAAATCCACTTTATCCTTTTTAAAACGCTCCAAATGTTGCTGAGAAAGTCGCATTCGAATGTGTTTTTGTTCCATCGTTAGCGAATGCGGTACCCATTGTGCACACAGATTTCTAAAACCCAAAATTTCACTTAAAATATGGCTCACACTGCCTAATGAGAGCCTCTACTAAATCTCTCTCAGTCAATCGACGATCTTCCAAAACCATATCCTGTATTTTGGCTATGATTTCTGGTGTTGATGAGCTTTTTGGACGTCCTTCACGTGGATCGTCTTCAAGGCTTGTACGACCACGTTTAAATTCAGCAACCCATCTTTCTACTGTTCTCATTGAAGGTGAACAATCATTATACACTTTCAACATTCGTTCGTGAATTTCTTTTGGTGCTACACCTTCCAAAAATAAGAATTTTATCACTGCACGATATTCAATTTTTTCCATCGTAAACAAATACTGTGACACGGCGACACTAAATGGCTTGTAAACAAAGAATGAATTGACAGATTGAAATGAAACTTCACATACGTTAATACGAGTATGAAGAATGTACCAACAAAACAAAAAAAATTTGGGCTAGTAGCAACGCCTTCTCTTATCGAACGACAAAACTTATTGAACAACCCTGGTACATTTTGAGTTTATCAATTAAAATCAACTGGTCTACAGTTTCGAATGCTCTTTTCAAGTCTAAAAACAAGGCCACAACTACTTTGTCATGAATGTCAATTTTCCACTTCTTGATCACAAGATGGAGAAGGAATTCACAATTATGATTTTTTTTTTGGGAAACTAGATTGGTAGCATGAAATAAGATTAAACGGTTCTAAAAAAGTTTGCAGCTGATTACGAGTATATACAATCTTTTCCATATTTTTACTCCCTAGCGTCATCATATAAACAGGTCTTAAATCTTTCAATTTCTTAGAGTTTGTAACTTTTTGAATTGGGGGAGTAAAAGATTCTTTACAGCAACTTTGAAAATGCCATTTATCAAAGAAAAATTAAATGATAGTATAAGTAAGAAATAACCACAAATTTCAAAAGCGTCAAGAAACATCTTAAAGTACTAGTACGGTCTAGAACGCCAAAAAACGCACGATTTTTGGGAATTTTTTTCCGCAATAGGACAATGTGTTTTTTGATAAGTCGACGTTGGCGCCCTCTATAATTCGCCCAAAATTCGAAAATTAAGACAAACAAAACTTTTTTGTACTCTTGACGCATGTATTCATTATTTAAAAAAAATATGTATGGTATTACCTAATAAAGTTTCCGAGAAAAAAATTCCCAAAAATCGTGCGTTTTTTTGGCGTTCTAGTTCGTACTAGTACTCGTGATTAATGTTCACTTCGCTTGTGCCTTTATTATTGTTCACTGATTTTAAAACAGATGAATGACGAGTCAAATTTATTTCTTTAAGTTGAACATCTGATAAATAATAATCAAAAACAAAACTAAAGTATAGTTTATTTGGAATGCTGTTTTGACAAAAAATGAGTTTAAGACATTGCACATTTAGAGACATTTGGTGTATTCGTTACTATTGTGTACAACTTCACTGATATTTTTTTAAATTTCTTTTAAAACGAAGAGTTTGAATGTTCCATATTTTAGTCGATGATTATCAACACAAATAAAATTGATTGAAATATTGCGTCTTAGAAGGGTACGACAGAATCTAACTGATGAGCCCAACTGTCGTACCTGGGCGAGGGCGAAACGCATTTGGACTAGAGGTCACAAAAAAACTTCAATTGAGTCCACAAAAACAAAAACTATTCATTTTTTTTATTTTTTCTTCAGTGTTGATGTTAATCACATTGATTTTTGATCACCACAATTCTTCTACTCATCTACCTGTTCTTAGCTTTGTTAAGCGAGATTTTAAATCTGTATCTGCTATGCTTGTAGTTGAACTACGAGGCATGACACTTCTGCCTTTTCGTATTTCAAAACGTTTTCAATTTTAAGCGCTCTTAGACCGATTTAGATTAGAACGATTATGATTAATATTAGGTGTGTTTTTTTCGCAAAGCTATCCGTAGTGAAGTAAGATTTTATACGTATTACAAATACAAAGTCTTCACTGCCGATAAAAGTAGAAGTACGATCCAACTGCGGATAGAATGTTGACGTTTGCTCGAGTCTCGAATACAAATGTTGGTACAATTGAAAACTCTTTTGTATCTCGAAGGCATGTTCGTAGAGTAAGAAAAGTAGTTTGTTGTTTAGCATTTTCCATTGAGAGTTTTAGTCTTTTTTTTACAAAACCATTTTTATAAGAAAAACGCTGCATTTTGTATCGTGTTGGTGTCGAACTCTTATAGAAAGCTGTTTAATAACTAACGCGTTTTTGTAGGAGCGAAATATCGTGGTCAGCTGTTATACTTTAGTTAAACAGCGACATTTAAGAGTTACTAACGCGACAAAGCCTTCTTATGAAAAAAGCTGTTGAGAAATCCAAAACTAACTAAAGTCTGCGAACAGATCCCTTGACTTTTGTGGTGATAATTGTCAACAAACAAAAAATTCACAAACAAAACTTCTGCTTTATGAAGAATGGCTGGTGAACAGAAAAAGTAAATACAAAATGATTTAAATTGAAATTCATAAATAAAAACCTCCATATATATTTTCAGAAACATGAAAATTACTTGGCAAAAAGTTATTGGTTGTTTTTTTTTTCAATTAAATATTTGACAACTAGTCAGTGGTACCAACTTTAAAGTAGAATAATCGCACAACTGCGGATACGTTTTTTTGGGAAATCCTACTTCACTACGGATAATTTTCCCAAAAGAACACACCTATTTATATCTCTATATGTTGTGAAACTATCAAACGTCTGTAGAAAGTTTTCCGAGAACCTATTATTTTATACATATGTACACACATATATTGTTCTTCTTAAAAAAAAATTAAAGGGTGAAACAAATATTTAAATTTCTGAATCTAAAATCAAATGCAGCAGTTTTGTAGAGCAATTGATTTAAGCTTTAAGTAGATTTCAAATACTCTTTCATAAACGTCCCAATTTTCTGTTAATGTTTTTCTTTCTTAAAGAAAATTTAAACAACAAAAATTAGAAGCTATCTTATTGTGTCTATCAATAAAGAAAAAAGCTTTTACGAATCATTAGAGAATATAAAACACCATTGTCAATATAAAGATTCCTAGAACAAATAAAAACTTAAAACTAACCAAATTAGGTCGTTAACATTACAAATCTACTGCTCCATTAAAATAATGTAAGTGGAGTGGAGGCATCATCTAATGGCAAGAAAGTTCACGATGTTATCGCGCGCCCACTGCAACAACAAACACGAGAAATATCGAACCAAATTAAAACAAATCTCAGGAGTCCCTCTCTCACTCGTTCTTTCTATGTACGTACGAGTATCTCTCTGAATCCCCTTGTGATTGTGATGCTGAAATGCTGATGGCTTGCAATCTCAGATTAAGCATATCTCTACAGAATCGGGGGCATGCAAAGGCTGTCATTGTGTCCCTGTTTCTATAACTGCACCGAAACGATCACTAAAACCAAATAACATAAAGTGCATTAGAGCTGTGTTGATGTTGATGTTGATGTTGCTGTTGCTGCGTCTCCGATGGTCTCTGGACGGTTTGGCTTGCCGCTGCTGATGCTATTGCTACACCGAATTGTCATTACATGTGCAATGTCAATATAGATGCAGTCGCACCAACAATCAGCTTTTGTACAATAAAACTACGATTATTCATTTTAGTTCGTTAAATTACATGAGATGTTAGAAGTTGGAACTTGTAGCAGCAAACGAATACCAATGTGTTTGCGATACACTGACAAAAAATTAAACTATATATTTTTTCACACTTTGGACTGACTTCATTTTTAGTTTAACTCTAATTTCTATAAACTTGTTTACTTAAGAGTGATATGTAACTTGATCTACAACTCCAATACTGTTTCTCTTTAATATCAAATGTCGTTCACAAAACTGAATAATGTTTTTTTATGACTGGTATAAACCAAAAAAAAGAAACTTACGCCTATACGCTAAGTCTATACACTCTGCTCTACAATTGTCAAAAATACAATTTGATTATTTACATCTGCCAAATGACACTAATAGAGAATATTAGACTGAAACATTAACGCTATTTGGTATAAACTGGTCTAACTCACATAGCGTGTGTTAATAAATACTTTTGCACGTACAATTTGATTATTTACAAGTGGCAAATGTCACTAGTTAGTGAATATTAGACGAAAACATTCACGCTATTTGGTATAAAATGGTCGAACTCATATTTGTAAATAAATACTTTTGCACACGCAATTTGATTGCTTGCTTACATCTGCTTAATGGCACTTATTAGTGATGTCACGCTATTTGGTATAAACTAGTCTAACTCACAGAGCGTTTTCAAATTTTGTTTTCAGTATGATACTTGTTTTAACTTTGTTTTTCTTTAAGTGTAAAGAGACAAATCAAGCTCCATTTATTTGGCTGACGAACGGAGAAGACAACAGCAACGCACATATGTATACTGCTGTTGTGCCCTTAAATGGAATAACGAAAACAAAAAATACCTTCGAGTCTGTGCCTTCTCTTACCCAAGTCTCCCATCATGATGCCCGATAAATATCTAATTTCGCTATATGGCTTTCAGTGCGCTATCTGATTGTACTGCTTGCAACTTGATGATGATGCTATATGGTACTCAGTGCTATACAGACTCGCCAACGTCATATATGGTCTTGATCGAGATAAACTGCTTGTGCGCCTTCACTCTCTGCCCTGTCATGTTATTTGGAATCAATAATTGATCATCATTTCTTCCTGAAAAAGAGTTGAACTTGCAATGGTTGAATTCGACAGAGGATCAAACTGAAGCACACTCATATAAATGCTTTAATAAATAATAGTAGAAGCGCTAACGTGTTCTCCTACGCAGAAAAGGGCCTCCTCTTCTATGGCAGTATTTCTCTGTCAGTGCGGTATTCCTGTATCGACTGTTTTTCTATCAAGGCATCGAGCTGTCTTGGTTTCTGTTTTATTTACTGGTTCCTATATCTGCTAAACATGAATTTCGTATGACGACGATGATGGTTGGTTGGTTTGGCTGCAACATCGCTTGCGATCATCATCGGCAAGGAAGAAGGAATAAGGAATGAAAATAGCGCGTGGGCGACAGACTTGTCTTATTGGATGGACATAAGAGTCTTATATCATGTCGTTGCAATCGCCGTTGTCGTTCGACAAATATACGACGACTGTCGACTGTCGGTCGGTCGTTGGTCTTTTGCTAAATTATTCTGCATAAACTCGGATGTGGGCCGTGCGCCGAGTGGTAGGTATTGCAAAACGAATATGTAGCGTGTTCCGTGGGTCCCTTTAAAAGCTGGTGTGCTGGTGCTCTATCAGCGTACACATCATGATTGGAATCATCTTCCAAAACCTGTACGACTTTATAATTTATTCAATAAACCCAGTTGACTGAGAGAGTAAGAGGAGGACCCGTCTGCATGATTGGTCATAGATGTCGCCTTTTTCGTTTTATAAATTTTATGTTTGCGCAGATAAAGACTCCATCTTAAAGGCGAACAGGAATGTTATAACTTATAACATGCAAAGAAAAACGATACGAATGGGTATTTGTACCTAATAATATGGTGCAAGAGATGAACTTATTAAAATATTGAATATTTCACTTATCTTCTTTTTTTTTTTTTTGAAAACATTTTTTTTAGTATCTGAGTTACGAAAAATGTACGTTCAGTTTTTGAAATTAAAAAATACATTGAAGACTATTATATTCTAATGCTAGATACACACGAGGCAACAGCCATGTTGAAGCAACCGTTGCTTCGTGTGTAGCTGTGTTGCCTATTGATTTTGTGTTGCTGCAACCGTTGCCAGAAATATCAAAAAGTTTTGATATTTTCGGTCGGTTGCTCAAACAATATTGTGGTTGCGACAACAGTTGCTACGTGTGTAGTAAACAAACGAAACACGTTGCTGCAACACGTTGCCGCAACGGTTGCCTCGTGTGTAGCTAGCATAAGAGTTTATTCTTTGAAGTTTAGCCATTAAGAACATTATTAAAATATTTTGTATTGTCGTCACTGTCATAACAACAAAATTTAAAGTTCGGTTTTTAATGAATCGAAAACATACCTTACTCGCATATAACAGTCAGTATACACGAGAGTATGTATGATATTTGGGAAGTGAAAAGAAGTAACTCATTTCTTCGGGATTCGGGAACAATTTTCCACAAATTTGATGCGTTAAAAACGATAACAATCACGTTTAGCATCAGATGACAATGTGGAATGACAGAAAAAATATCCTGGCAGGAACCCGCATTTGTATTTTTACACCCACATGTTTTTTTTTTTGTTGGTTGTTCCTTTCTAAGGAAGGTAAACTGATGCTATTGCTACTACTTCTTCCAGCACATACATACCTCCTACCTGAACTTATAAATATCCTCTTTCTTCTGCGAGTTTGGTTTTTCCTTTTTTGCAAGGAATTGTCAGATTAAAATTGCGTTGCCATGTATAGGTACTGCTATATACACATATACATACATATGTAGTTATATAGAATTGTCTTTGGTTTTGTATGAAAATGTTTATTTCGAAAAATATCAACGTATTGTAAGATCCATCTTGAACTGCTTTGTCCTTTTCATATGCTGATGCATGAAATATTTAGCATAATTTTTTTTTGTTGTGCATATAATTTATGTTGAAGCTGGGTCCTGGTTTTGATGATCGTGAACCCTGTTTGTTTATTGAACTTGAGTTTTTTTTTCAGCTTGTGTATGATGTCTTCTTTTTCTTTTTTTATTTTTTTTTTTTTCGCAATTTGGTATTCAATGGAAAAGTAAGTTGTCTAATATTCGGTGCTACCACTTTCGTTGAAATGCTTAAGGGTAGGAAATCATGAAAGTAGGGCTGCATTGGAATGATGAAGAGATCTACATTTCAGACTGTGAGTGCAAAACGGATATAGTAAAACCCACATTTTTTGTGATGGTATTTGTTTTGTATTACATATGTATTTTCGTTTACAGAGCAGAAGTGTCTAAAATCAAATGTCTATAAAAGAAGAAATAACAGACCAGGTTTTAAAAAGGAGTATCACCAATTTTGCACTCACCGTTTCAATTGAAGATTGAAACACGTCAAAGTTGTTCAAGAGATAAGTAATACAAGGAGATATTTTGGTTACTTCATGATTTTTTTTTATAATTTACACACACTCAAGGGATTATGACTACCCTTATAACGTTATGATGTAACATAGTGCGAGCGTTTAGGTAAAGTGGAGAGGATTAAACAGATTACGCAATGAGGGGTAAAAAACGAGTAGGGTAGAGTATTTTACATTCTAGTAGTGTGGCTAAAGAAAGAACCTCTATATTTGACAGTACGTTTGAAGTTAGGCTCAAGTGTAAACTGATGAACATTACCAAAAGTGAAAGAAAGGAGACGTTACGACGGTGTTATAGAGAAATAAAAGATTCATGTGTCTCATGTAAGTCTTAGGACTCTATTCTGAATTCTATATTCAACAGGTCCAAACAAGTAGTTCAAATATGTGAGTTAAACCCAAGTTTTCGGCGGATGTATGCCTTATAGATGATAACAAAATCAGAAGGGGAGAAGAATTTCTTGCATCTTTTAAGAAACCCTAAACATTTCGCTACGTCGAATATATGATCATTCCAGAAGAGCTGGTCTTTAACACACATACCGACTATAGAAAGCTTTTCAGTTTCTTTGATGCAAGTGCCATTCATGGATAATGGATAATGGTATGGGTGGTATATTTCCCTTGGCCGACAGAAGACAGCTTTGTGTTTTCCAAGCATCAAATTCCACGCGGTTGTTAGTACCTCATTGTATAATGCTGTCGAGGTCGGAATCTAATGAGCGTATGTAGCATACATACGAGTATATTGGCGTTTCAGTTCCAAAGGCGAAGAACAGGGTTGTGAGTCTGTAAACGAATATGAAAACTGAGAGTGTTAGAAGTTTCAGAGAAAAGATCATTTATAAAGATAAGGAAGAGTTTCGGAGACAAAACAGAACCTTGGGGCACTCCAGCATTTATGAAGACTTGAATTCGTCAAATCAACTTGTATTGAGCAGTTAGGAAAGGTAATTTATTACCCAAAGAATCCGATTGATTCTCCTTCCATTCGAAAGGTAGGTCTTAGGGATAATTTTAAAAATAAAGTTAACAACAGCGACATACATGACATAAGTTTTGGAATTCTTCAACTTCCTGATAATTCCATAAAACTGTTTAAAACTGTAAATAATAAGCCGCC
This sequence comes from Chrysotoxum bicinctum, assembly GCA_911387755.1. Classification (NCBI taxonomy): domain Eukaryota; kingdom Metazoa; phylum Arthropoda; class Insecta; order Diptera; family Syrphidae; genus Chrysotoxum; species Chrysotoxum bicinctum. The sequence continues at coordinate 1,473,087 of OU426989.1, forward strand.
AATTTACCTTTATACGACATATTAAAGCAGTTTCATGTTCATAATGCAGAAAACCTTTATTGAATCGTCTTATATCTATACGATTAGGTTTTTTAATAATTTAATGTCACAAAAGCTCTCATTTGAATTCGCCATTGTCCATTTGGAGTATCTTATATGCGTTTTGATTTCAAAATTTGAATTCTATTGAGAAACAATAATGTGCTAAGACATTTGAAAAAAAAACATATCGTTAAAAAAATGAATACAAATCCGATCATATCGATTTCTATTTCATATTTTATTTTATCATTAAGGTAGAAATCACCTCATGTTATATTAGAATCCTATTATTACTATTAACCAATTGCACGAAATGCAACACTTTCGAATGCTTCTACTCCAAATATCCACATCACAAGAAAAACAAAAAGCTTTAACTGCAATTTAAACGCGGAAATTATTGACGCAATTATATGGTATCGATCAACATCAGCATTCAGTCCCACGTTAACCTTTCGTTCCCTCTGCATGCAACCCACAACCAACAGATATAATGGCAAATTTGAATAGAGACCCATAATGCAAACAGAAAGAGCTCTTAAGCGCCCCAAGCCCAGCATATTTATAGAATACTTAGTCATTACATGACCATAATTGTTTGGACGCCGCCGTAACGACATATAGTTCAGCGAGTCGACTAACCTTAACCAAACGAGCTAACGAAAAGTGGAAGAGACCTCTCCTCCACGTCCTCATATTATTATACTCGACCAAGAAATGGCGCTCACTTATCGATTCCCATTGTGCAGTGAGATTGTTTTATTTCCCGTCCGTTGTCGCAGCGCTGCGCCTGCCGCACCGTCAACCATCACCCTTCCGATCCGAACCTATTCGTATTCGGTCTGCAGTATAGAAGTAATAACGTAAAAGAGGTTCATTTTCTTCGTTTGGTCTTGGGTATTCATCTGGGCCCTGCGGTCTAAAATGAGATCTGGTTTTGGGTTAGTCAGCCGCAGCCTCAGCCTCTGTCTCAAACATACATTGCTAATTCCCAATGGGCAATTTCTGCAAATAATCATGGTTGAGTTTGGAGTTTAAGGAGATTCGAATTCGAGTTGTTATAAAGAACTGGATTTCCAGTCGAGCGGGGGAAATTTGAACAACGTTTTGGTGAGAAGTGATTCTTGTATACTGCACCAAGTATTTTGGCACTCGTGCATATGGGTTAAATGGTTTTTGGGTTTATTGACAAAAGCTCATAGTATTTTCGTGAGCACACCTACGCCAATTTTTTTTCTGTGTCCTCAGTCTGAAGTACTCAAGTATTTCTATTTTATGAACTAAATTTTTATGTATACTCAGAAGCAAAAAAACGTTTTTTTTTTAGTTCGGGACTTGGAATCTTAGGTTCTGTGTGCGCAAAAATTCAGAATATTATTCTGTAGTCTTGCTCATTAGAATGCTGAACATTAAATTTATTAGAGAAAATTGTTCAAAAGCATGAAATAAATTTTTTAAATTTACTAAAACGGCTCTCGACTTTATTTTATAGTTAGCTTAAAAAAGTACGGGCGGTTTAATTTTTTAAACAAATGTGAATAAATATTTTTTTTTTCTTTGAAATCGTTGCAGTGATGTTTTAAAAAATATTTTCTCATTAATTTAAGTCTGTTTCTAATCAATAGCAAATCGTTCTAATACACACAATTTTTTATTGAACTTCTAACAGCCGTCTACGAGAAAAATAAGATTTTTTCAATTGTGGTTGCTGCCATCATTTTGGCATTAAAATATACTTGTTTCTTAATCTTTAAGATAGTGTTTTCTTAATCTTTGGGTTAGTGTCAAGCAACCGCCATAGGCCAAGTTTACAAACAAATATTGAGTTTTTAAAATATTAATATCTTTGCTTTCTATAAGTTAATATGTACATATGAACATGCAAATTTTTTTGTAAAAACCCGTTACATGTTAGTGAAAGCTGAATTAATTTTTTTTAAATCAAGTTTTCAAGAAAAATTAAAAAAAACTCTTAATGGCTATAGAAAATTGTATATTGTATGTATGTAATTGTATGGCAGCTATCGATATTTTGACTCTAAAAAATTAATAACGTGTCGGTGGAATTGTCTACTAAAAATCGTTAGGTATCAAGTTTTAAGAAGATACATCCTTCTGTTTAGTCTTTAGCGGTACAGACAGACAGACGGACCGAAATTTTTTGTCTTTGCTATGATCAATAATATCAAGTTTGAAAAAAAATCTCTAGTCTTAAACGACGACTGGGAAACGACAGACTGTGGGATTAAATCCTTAGCATTGATTGAATGCTGAGGCAAAACTTTCTCATATACAGGGTGCGTTCCAGGTTCGATTTAATTTGGTTGGCTTTTGACAGCCATAGAGGGTGGCCGATATAAATGTATTATTGAGCATCTAACGGAACAACAACCTGTTTAAATTATTAAAACTTTTTTGTTTTTAATTTTTATTCAATTCTACAGAAAATTTCGTGGTTTTTTTTTGGTGTTAATCATGTACCAAGCCCTCACGATCCCCTGATTTGACGCCTCCCGGTTTCTTCTTTTGAGGGTTAGGGTAGGTTGACTTTATGCAGGAGAGGCGACACACTTAGACCATGAGTTGGTTCATTGTAATACTACATTGAATCTTGGAGACTTTCTGAAGACAGGACTTCTTTAATCATCAAACATTCCGCTTGGAAGACAAAAAGAGAGACTTAAATTAAGTCTGTCTGAGTATACATCTCCACCAACCCCGTGATTAGTTTTCGATCCTATAGGGGTACTTCAAGGAAAAGGTATATATCAACAACCTCGATTCTTGAGAACAACAAATCGAAATTGCTGAAATTAAAACAGAAGTATGCGAAATTGTGATGCTTAGGTTAGGTTAATGTAATGGGCTGACAGTTGATCTTGTTACCGTCACACTTTGCATCCGTATTGCAACGGATCTACATTGATCGTAGATTCGTAGATCCGTTGCAATACCCTAGGGTTTGTGACCTCTTGTAATGAAACCTATGATAATCCTATGTCGATCAAGCCCGTTAAGGGTGAAGATAGGTTACAGCAAGCTTTAGCCTGAAATGTCAGAGGGTATTTCTGGCTATAGGGAGAGGTATATGCCTTCTTAGGGGGTATTCCTTTCCTTTACCTCCACTTGAGCAACAAGGCCCAACAGGCCCATAGGAGCATGTGGCTCCTTGCAACATCTGGTAGATGAGTTTTGAAAGTCAGTGTTTGGTATATATGTTCGTTTGTTTGGTCCTTAGTTAATTCGAAGAGGCTGTTTCCATACCAAAGAGGATTTTACCAATCTTAGTTACAGGTGGCCCCATCAACCACTGATGCTCGTGTTCAACGCAGGAGTGGCAACCGCAGTTGTATAGGCGGGGTGCCCATTCCCCGTTGGTGCTGCTCCCACAAGGAACACGTGCGTCGTTGTCGTTTTCGTTCGTACTACAATATCGTACTGTAGTTGAAGGCGGTTTTCAGAGATCAGGAATTCTCAAGCCATTTGGTATCGTTAACGAATTTTAACATGATTTTGCTTGGAATGTCGGAGAGCTCCTCCAAGTCGCTGAAGAAGTGTCTCCCTAGATGTCTGTTGCTTAGAGTATATCGTGATGCCTAAAAAAACTCGCCTTTGCATCCACTAGACCGATATCATTTGTATCATACACATCTAATGTTTAATCAATTAAATATAAAAATGTAATTCATTTAAAAATAAAATGCACGACTGGGTCGCACGAACTTGCTCCTTTGTAATAGACTAGGAATTTTAAAAACGAATGTTATTAGAGAAAACTGTTCATAAGGATAAAATGAATTTTTTAAATTCTTTTAGTAGTAAGAGATAAAAACAGAATGCTATATGCAAATATGAATTTATGCAGGAACAAAAATTATAAGTCGTTGTAGTGGTTCCTTAAAAAAATAAGCTTTTATGTACAAAATTTTTAAAACATTTTTAAGAAAAAATTTTTAAAACATTTTTAAGAAAAAATGTTGGTACGCCAATCTTAAGTTTTTATTATTGTACGAATAAAAGTCTAATTTCCAAAAAAAAATATTAAGCCGTTCTTGAGATATCGAATTTTTCAAAAAAAAAAAATGACTTTTTTCTAAAAATTGAAAAAATATTTTTTCTTAAGTTTTGAAATGCAATGTTTTTTAAACTTTTTAGGAGCTTTATTGTAAAAAATTTCATTAAAATCCGTTATGTCGATAATGAGAAATTCAAAATTCGAAAAAAATCGTTCTATGGTAGGTACAGTCAGAAATATCTAGATTTAAATTTTTTTTTTTATTAAATTATAGATCGTAGAGATTAATCAAAAGCAAAAAAATTTTAGCAAAATTCTCGGAACCGTTTTCGAGTAAAATATGTAATAATATTCAAACTTTGGAGGACCTTTGGCATAAAAAAAATTATTTAAATCGGCTGTACCGTTTTCGAGAAAATCAAAAACAAAAAAAATGGACCCAGGCGGGCTACCAAAAATAACAATTTTTTGTAAATTTTTTTTCAACCATTAGCTAGTTTTAACCAAAAGAAATTTTTCAATTTTTTTTTTCAATTCTGTGGGACAGTTTTTGAGAAAAAAAAATATTTATAAAATTTCGAAAAAAATCGTATGGCAGGTACCGTTATTTTTGGTCTTAAAATTAAAACCCATATCTACCAAGTTTGAAGAAAATCGGCCGAGCCGTTTAGGCTGTAGTCGAACCGACAGACAGACAGAATTGCGAGACCCACTTTTTTGGTCTTCGCTATCATCGTAATGTCAACTTTGATCAAAATCTCGAGTTCGATTTTTTTTACGAATGCATAACTTGCCTTATAGTATCTACCTATAAGTCGCAAGTAAAAATTAAAAAAACAACTTGACCTGGAACATAAAACGCACCCTATATGAGGATCTGAGTTCAAAAGTTGTGTAACCGACTTTTTTAGAACATTTATGATTTCAAATCGATTTTATACTCTATTTGATCTAAAATTTAATTGGGTTAGTCCAATATTTGGAAAGGTTGAATATTTAAGATTTTAGAAAACAAAATTCAAAAAATCGGTTACACCAGTTTTGCAGCCATGTTGATACACAAGTAAATAAAATGCACGACTGGGTCGCACGACTGGGTTGCTCTTATGTAAACGACTAAGAATTTCAAAAATGAATGTTATTAGAGAAAAACTGTTCATAAGCATAAAATTCATTTTTTAATAAACTAAAACAACTCCTTTAGTAGTTGGAGCTAAAAACAGGATGCCATGTGATTCAAGCAAATATTAGTTTATGCAAGAACAAAAATTACTGGTTTCTTAAAAAAATAAGCTTTTATATACAAAATTTTCAAAACGTTTATAAGAAAAAATTTTAAAACGCCAATTTTAAGTTTTTGTTATTTTTCAAAAAATTAAATTTACAAACAAAAATATTGATCTGTTTCTGAGATATCGAGTTTTCCAAAAAAAAAAAATAGATTTTTTTTTCAAAAACTCAAAAATTATTTTTTTTTAAGTTTTGAAATGCAGTGAAAGTGAAATGCAGTTTTTTAAACTTTTTAGAAGCTTCTCTATAAAAAATTTATTATAATTTATATTATGGTAGGTACAGTCAGTAATATCTTGATTTCAAATTTTTTTTTATTATATTATTATTTTTTTTTATTATATTATTATTTTTTTTTATTATATTATTATTTTATTTATTATTTTTATTATATACATACAAAGATCGTAAAAATTAATCAAAAGAAAAAAAAAATAGCAAAATTCTCGGAACCGTTTTCGAGAAAAATACGATTTTCGAAAACCATTTTTTAACATTTGTATGGAGGGTACCGTTATTTTTAGGTAAACTAAATTTTTTTTCTTACATCTTATAATTTATATTAAAAAACTATTATTTATCAAGTTTTAAAAAAAATAGAGCATAGGGTTTTCGAAATATTGAGTTTTCAAAAAAAAATTTAAAATTTTTTTTTAAAATCCAAAAAAAAATTTTGGAAAATTTTAATACACAATAATATTGAAACTGCTGGGGAGCCTTAACATAAAAGAAATGATCAAAATCGGTATCACCGTTTTTGAGAAAATCAAAAACAAAAAAAAATGGTTCCAATGGGGGTTCCAAAAATAAACATTTTTTGGAAAAAAAAAAAAAGAAAAACATGTGGGAGAAAAAATCAAAGCCCGTATCTACCAAGTTTGAAAAAAATCGGCCGGGTCGTTTAGGCTGTAGACAGAATTGCGAGACCCACTTTTTTGGTCTTAGCTATTCTTGATGTCAACTTTGATCAAAATCTCGAGTTCGAATTTCAGATCTGTTTCAAGAATTATATTCTTTACATATTCAGCAAAAAAAAAAGTTTTCGAAAATATTGATGATAAGTCACATCTTCTTCCCAACCTTAACATATGTATGTACAGTAGACTGGGCCAAAAAAATTGACTATTTTTTTTTTGAAAGATATATCGAGAATATCATTCAGAATGACAAAAAAAAATTTTCGTAAAAGTTTGAGCCCTTAATATCAATTTTAAGAGGGCTAACATCGCTAATTTTGATTTTTAGTCATAATTTCATGTTTTGCGTCAGAACTGACAAAACACTGAAGTAAAAAAAATTCTTTTTGACTTACTTTTATATAAAATTAAATTCCCTACAAAAAAGGTCTGATTGAAAATTTTCGTCAGACAAGCCGTTTTTGAGTAATTAAGCTTAATAAATTGTTATTTTTCGTTAGTTACAAAATTCCAAATTAAAAAAGTAAAATCGAAGAAAAATAACAAGTTATTAAGCTTAATTACTCAAAAACGGCTTGTCTGACGAAAATTTTCAATCAGACCTTTTTTGTAGGGAATTTAATTTTATATAAAAGTAAGTCAAAATGATTTTTTTTTACTTCAATGTTTTGTCAGTTCTGACGCAAAACATGAAATTATGACTAAAAATCAAAATTAGCGATGATAGCCCTCTTAAAATTGATATTAAGGGCTCAAACTTTTACGAACATTTTTTTTTGTCATTCTGAATGATATTCTCGATATATCTTTCAAAAAAAAAAAATAGTCAAATTTTTTGGCCCAGTCTAATGTACAGTACATTAAATAAATTATATAAATTTAAAAATGGTTCCCGCGTTATCCATACAATTTTGATTCATTAGTTTAAGATTAGTTAAGAAACAAATTTCAGGCAAATTTGTTGCAAACGTCATAAAGTTCGAGTCTAAAGTCTTGAGTCTTCTTCTTGTCATATTACATGTTCATGAAATATTACAAAGTGAGACTGTTTGAAATATCCCGATTTTATATACTGTCTAGATCAACATACTTTTAAATAATAATAATCACTTTGTAATATAGAGTAATAGTTTCATGCGTAATCTTAAAATTTTACCACGATCCACCACATTCAAAAATACAAACCTACTGAAATGTAAATAACTGTGCATATTTTAACATAATTTAATTAAACTGTGTGTGTGGTTTCCTTGTACATATATTGACAATTTGTATTTTCTCTTTAAATTCAATTCAGCTAATAATAAATTGCTAAAAATATTTTTTATCACTATCAATAATTATTTTATTATCTTTCTGTGACATGTTTTACAAATGAAGAAGCTTTTTCCCAACAAAAAAAAAAAAATTAGCATTCTTAACGAGTTTGTGCAATTTTGGGTGTTTTTTGTCGGACACATTTTGTATACTTTTCTTACGATGCCACCAAAAGATTAATACAAAACTATTTAAATAGTAGAAGAACAAAAAAAAAAAAAAAAAACGGTTCACATGCTTTCTTCCGGACTTGAATATTTTTCTTTTGTTTTAAACCTCTGATTAAATAAATTACCAATTAATATTTAAAATATTCAAATTGAATCGATTATATTGATCTTTTCATCTGACATTTCCACAGTCCAGAGGTAGTTGTTGTCCCCCGCCCATCATCATTAGTAAGTTCATTGTGAATCTGAATAGATTAAATAGAACGTATAAAATGAAATCTCAAGCCTTCTCTGTATACATATATTGGCCGTGGGCTTTGATGTTCGTTATAGTTTGTTTTAAATAATTCAGCACTCACTTAAATCTAGTTAAATGGCCTTTGCTGAATTTGAAATGCGGTCGGTTACTATAGTGTAAGTTCGAACTTATGGTCTATTCGTTTTATGTGGTCTTTTGAATTATATCTAAGTTTAGCTAGATAGTATTGAACTAAGTCACAATTAACTTACTTGCAGTATGGTTGTCCGTTTGTCTGTTGAACGCAGGTGGCACCGTTTTTGCAAGGCGAAGGAAAGCATGACACAATACCTGAAATGATGAAAAGAGATAATATATGAATATAATATGCAGATTTAGTAGATTGGTTCTTAGTTGGGATAGGATTACATATGTATTTAAAATCAACATTCATATTGTTGCATATTTATATCTGTGAGTTTCAAGGTGTGGCGATGAATAAAGGGCATGGTTGACCTCGATAGTATCATCGTCTAAAGTATGGGAATTGACTAGTATTCTTTTTGACCTGAGGGTTCACATCATCGGTATTATCGAAGGGAACCTATTAATTGTTGATATTTTTTTAAGAACATATTTTTTCCTTTTAATATCTTATCCAAACTCAAATAAAATATGTTTTGAAAGTTATTTTTAGCAGCACAAGATGCCTTGATGTCTTATCTCTTTTTTGATACATATGTAATGTCTATATCTACTTAATGTATATTGGTGCATATATACAATGTATATGCATTCCTATCCATCAACAGTTATGAATAATATAGGGTTTTCCAATAAGAGGTGTTATTTTGATATTCAAAGAAAAATGGCATTTTTGGAGATAAATGATCGGATGTTTATTTCATTATAAAGAGGAAGGTATGCCGTTAATAATGGAACACAACATCAGCCAAATGGCCGCCAAGACCACGCTTACAGGACCATATCCTTTTCATGAAATTTTCCATAACCAAATCGCAAAGTGGCTGCCCTATGTCCTCGATAGCCTCACGAATTTCATCTTTGAGGTCTTGAATCGACGCTGGGCTGTTGGCGTAGACCTTATCTTGTGATTTAACACCTTGCGACTTCTTCCTTTGGGGCCACGTGAAAGATAAGGTCTACGCCAACAGCCCAGCGTCGATTCAAGACCTCAAAGATGAAATTCGTGAGGCTATCGAGGACTACTACTACTGTTTACATGAATTGGACATACAAATATTACTGGCCTTTATTATACAATGGGATTATAAAATAAAAACTTGTCTTGGTTGTCCTCGGGTTGTTCCTTCCCAGTTTTCTAGTTGAGGAGTTTGGAATGGTATGTGTATGGGGTGAAGACTGATTTTAGCTTCTAGACTCTTTTATTGCTATAGTGCTTACGCCAAAGTTGATCGAAAATTGGTGCATATCCCCAGAATTTTCAATTCAGATGTTAGAAGTTTCTGCATAGTAAGGGGTGCAAGCGACGAAATGCAAAGTTGGCCTTCACCGCCCTTGAGTGTGTGGATTGAATTTAAACAACTCGTTGAAGTTAATTATTACATTATTTTTGGCTGCTATTGTCGATGCGTCAGGAATCTTCAAACCCAGATTTGTTTGTGTTTTGTTGTACTTGAAGAGTATGGAAATGTAGGCTTCTACTTTCCGGACTTCTATGATCGACGCTATAGGTTGGCACAGGTTGATCAAATGTCATCAGGCTGTAGAGGAAGGGTCCTAGCTTTGATCCTTGGGCGACTCCAGCTTTTATGGATTTGGTTGAAGACTTATAAAGATATCAAGTTGGACAAAAAATGTTATGATGAATGTCGAATGATTTTTCGAAATCCAAAAAGCATCCAACAGATTTGAGCTTCAGCAACGGATACAGTGTTGAGTGCCCTTCACGAAAGCCATATGTCTGGGGCTATAAAACGATAGTTGGCATACTCCTTCAGTCTCCGTAGTATGACTTCTTCCAGAGTTTTACTGGTGCTGTTGTGGAGAGATATCGGCCTGTAATTGGATTTTTGCTTTTTTTTCGGAATAGCCACGATCTTTGCCTTTTACCACTTGTAAGGAAAGTAGCAGTTGTTTATGATTATTACAAAAAATATTATGATTGCTTTAGGAAGAACTTTTAAGAACAAAGTCGGAAGCTCTATTTGATCCAGTCGACTTCTTTGGCTTGGAATTTCCGATGATCTCTGCTATCTCCTCTGGAAGCCTTTTAAGAACAAAATTGGAGACTCTTATTTGGTCCAGCTGACTTCTTTGGCTTGGGATTGCCGTTCAATAAATAAATGAATCGGGCTGCAAAATCTCTAGGATCGCTGTTTCGATTTCGGACAAAAACACGGGGTCTGCTAATGGACTTGGGCTAGGGCTAGGTTTTTTGAGTTTCTTCAACTTTTTATAATCGATCTTTTAAAGGGTTAAAAGTGATTTTTACCTACTCTTTTATTTTTGTTATCTTATTTCCAAACAATTTAATTTTTAAATTTTTATAACATGTATCGAGTTTTTCAATAAGAGCGCTACAAAAGTTTTTTTTAAATAAAACAAAAACGGTTTTGGAAATCAATGAAATTCTTTATTCCTGTGAAAGTACGTTCGATGCCATTATCTATGGAACTCGATTTCTTTTGCATGGCCACCACGGGCACGCTTGCAGAAGTCCAGACGCTGAACCCAATTTTCGACGGTTTTCAAGCATAAATCGGCCGATACTGCTGCAATTTCACGTTCGATATTCGTACGAAGTTCATCAATCAATCGTCGCTGGCTTGTTGGCATAGATCATAGACTTGACGTAGCCCCACAGGAAATAGTCTAACGGCGTCAAATCGCACGACCGAGGCGGCCAAGCGTGAGATAACACGTTCTCCAAACTTGGTTTCCAATAAATTGATTGTGACATTCGCTGTGTGGCTTGTGGCGCCGTCCTGTTGGAACCACATGTCCTCCAAGTCCATATCATACAATTGGGGCCAAAAATATTCGGTTATCATTGAACGGTAGCGATCCCCAGCCAAAGTAACGTGCCGGTATTGATCATCACAGAAGAAGTACTGCCCAATGACGTCGCCGACCTATAAACCACACCAAACCGTAATTTTTTCGGGATGCAATGATGACTCATGGAGTACGTGTGGATTGCTGCCTGACCAATACCGCATATTTTGTTTATTGACGAAGCCATTCAGCCAGAAATGAGCCTCATCGCTGAAATTGATTTTTCGATGAAAATCCGAATCATTTTCAAGTTGTTGCTCAGCCCAATTCACGAACATACGACGCTTCTGGCGGTCAAGCGGCTTCAGTTCTTGCGTCAATTTAATTTAAGGATGTAGGCCAAGATCTTTTCGCAAAATGCGCAATAACGACGTCACAGAGATGCCCAACGCTTGGGAACGACGTGTGAGAGACACATTTGGGCTTGCGGCAGCAATATTCTCGACACTACGGGCACTTCTTTGTCTCACTGGCACGGGAACAATTTGTACTGTGCCTGTGGATTCAAATTTTTCCACTAGATGCTCAATTGTTGATCTGCTAGGACGATTATGACGACCATAAATTGGACGTAGCGCTCTTAACGTTGAGGCCACTGACTCCGAATTTCGGACTCGTTGTTGGCTCGTATATCTTTCCATCATGAAATGGCAAACCTTACTGAAGAGAAATGTCAAAAGAGCGGCAAGAAATATGGCGTCGTTTGCTGTCCCTGTCGCTCTACTTTTGTAGCGTCCCTGTTGAAAAACCCTTTATAACATTCTTGAAAGTTTATTAGCTATTTACTAAATAAAATTCAGGACTCAAACATTATAATCGACAAAATTAGAAAATAGGCCCAATAGCACATTTCACGTATACCCGTACACTGACTTTCAAAAATTCTGATCTAATTGTACAATAACCCTTTTTATTTTTACCTTACCAACCAACCATTAAGCCCACAACGAATATGGAAACCGTCGTTTCTCAGGTAGCGACCCTTCATTACTCGGGATCCGAATAAGTAAGTAAAATTCTTTCTTAAAATGTTACTTCAACAACCGAACAAAAAACGAAAGATGTTTTCAAAAATTACCTAAGTTGGTTAATTCTGATAACATTTTCGTAAAATTGACCGATTTCCAAATATTTATAGAAAAGTTTTTGAAGAATCATAAGCCACTAGGCTTGATGAGAATTTGTAAGGCCTTACTAGTATTTATGTTTAATCTATCTACACATAAACATAATTTATACATATAAATAAAAATTGGCGCTTGCTTATCATTAGACTTTCTTATTCTATCACGGAAATAAGTGATCAATTTTTTGTCGACTTGGAGAAAGTTTAAGCCAGATCTAAGATAAATTTCAACTTAAAAAATATAATGTCCCATAGTTGGTTGTAGGTCCTAGAAATCTGTATATAGGTCAAGAAGAAAGATATCTACATTTCTACTACTTAAAAATCGTTTAGTTTTTCTTAAATTTTTGATTTGGAAAAACTATAAAAACCTTGCAATAGGTATTTTTTTGTTTCATTCAAATGACCTCCCATTAAATCCCTACTTGCAAATTTACAACACGAAACAGTTCGCGGATTAAAAAAAAATATACATATGTACGAGTATGTATCTACATTTGCAAACTCCGTTACTCAAAAAGATGCAAATACCGATGAATGGCAATGTAATGAGAGACAGAGAAAGATTACAGAAAGAAAAACAAGACCAGCAAACCTGAGGAAGTCGAATTACTCTGGTCTGGAATCTGTTTTTTTTTTTATGACGCATCACTTGTGGCATGCGTAATTATTATGATATGTCAATTTAAGCGACAACCAAAGTGGTGAGCCCGAGTGTTTTTGATGGAGAAAGATCGTATTTTTTTGGTCCAAGCTAATTGACCCCAATTAGAAGACATGTTGTGCGCGTTGTGCTGTTTCTACGCTGATTCCATCGAATGTCTTACAATGTGCAGGGATAGCAGCAAAAAAATAAGAAGAAAAATTCCTTTTTCTTAAAATCTTAACATAGATTGACTTCAACGAGCAAAACAAAAAACAACAATGCCGAACCACCACAGCACATGATTTGCACATATCAATTAATAAGCGCGAGATATATGATGTCACATTGGATAAATGACATTTTATTAGCCTCAAGGCAAAAAGTGGAAAGTGACAAATCGAGCATATCACTATCACCATCTCCATCATCATCATCATCGCAAGCGGAAAATGATGCTTTTAGAAAAACATCAAACTATTTTTCGCCCTTGTGGGTATAGAAAATGTGTGCACCAAACCAACAACTCAAAATCGGTAAGCTCTACTAGTAGAGCATGAAAATTGCTGCCGCACTCCCCGCCACCTACATCCATGCGCCCCATCATCCACCAGTAGCCACACTAAGTAGCACGAGTATTTTTACAACACCTCTAGCAGCAGCTCGAATGTTATTGCGTTCATGGTTTTTAGGCTTATTAAGTTGAGGAAATTAACACTGATGAACGATTGGACAGACACCTAGGTAAACACTCAATTAATTAATCACTTGAGTGATTATTTTACCAGAGCACCATCAGCAGCGGCGAATTCGAATTACGTTTGTCAATTACCATTGGTTGCATTATTCATTATTTTCTAGTTAAAATGTATTGTGCTGTGTGATTGCTCTCCAAGTACTCGTCACCCAACAACAAATAATAAAAAAAAAAAAAAACGAACTACTTTAGCTGGTTTGCGCAAGCATTGTGGTGGCGGCGAGCGGCAGCGGCATTCAATAGTCCTAACTCTTTAGTCGCTTCCGTGCAAACATCAATAACTATCCCGCCAATGTGAATGCGGCGCGGCCGCTGTCAATCTTGAAATTTATAAATTCCTCTCATCCGGTATACTGTATACGGCAACATGAACATCATCATCAGCATCAGCACAGCACAGCAGCAGCATCATTAGCATGATGTAGGCACATAACGCCATAATAACAGGCATTATAAGGGTGGTGTACATGGGCCTCTCTGTGTCTATTCTATCTGCTTCCTTGCATCATACAACATCATCAATGATGATGATGATGATGCGACCAAGGCGATCCACAGCAACGACGACACGGCGACGTGGCGGTGCGGTGGTCACTTAATGCGTTTGCACGCAGTGCACTGAACTTTCCCTCGTTAAAAAGATGGCCGTTAGTCGTTACACTCACTTTGTTGCGGTATACTACTTAGGCCTGATATTTTGTGATATTGGTTTAAGAACCCAAAATACTCGTATACAAATAATATTGCAAAAAGCTTGCAACTTGCAATGCAACAAACAGTCGCGATGATTGCATTGTGTCGGTTTACACGGGAGTTAAGTAGGTTTTTACTTATTTTTTTTTTCATCGCCAGTCATTCATTAAGATTAATTTCATCCATCCGAAATGAAAAGATGACGAAAAAAGCCCCAAGCTTACCTGTGTGCCCGATGTGCACCTTCGTGCAGTGATTATATTTGTTTCTTTTATTTTTATTATATGTTGTCTGGGGTGTCGTTATTGTTTTGATTTCATTTGGCAGTTGTATAGGTACTGAGACATTTCATTCACGACTTCTGTGTGCACAGTTATTCCATTTTTCAATTTTCTGTCAGGCTATGGCTGCGATGGGGTGTGAAAAATGTGACTTTCGCAAGATCGAGCATCAAGAGGTAAAATTATGAAACGTGATTTTTGCATCATTTGCAGCTCGATGAAAAGAACTACATTTTGTGTGAAATTCAATACTTTTGATTATACATAATTGTTATTTATATAGGCAATGATGTGAGATTGCATCATTGAGTTTTAAATAAACAGTATTTATGCAAATGTTAACGCGTCTAAGATTTGAGTTGGTTGAGATACATATTAAAAATGTTTGCTGGACATCCTGTAAACTAGATCTAAAAATCAAACAATGTTCAATTACTGTACGTACAATTTTGATTCATCCACAAAGTTGCACAGATATCGTTAATCCCACTTTTAATCTTCACCAAAGTCTTCGGTCTTGCTGTTATCATTATCGATAAATATTGAAATAAGTACCGTGAAACCTGGTTCACTTTGGGACTGTGACAGTTCTTCAGTTAAAAAAAAAAAAAATTAACAACTTTCGCAATAAACTTATCTATAAGTGTGATGAATTTTAAACAAAACAATTGAGCAGTTGTATTTTAAAAACATTGGCGCAAAATTTTAAACAGACTATTATTAGGGTATTAGTATGATACTGCTTGACAATTTGCTAACTTTAAAGAAGTTTACTTGCTCATTCTTAATTTTAAACAGTTTCTAACTACATAATATCGTACTAAAGCAATTTTCTTAATAAATTGCTTCTGAATACACCTAAGACAATGACAGTTCTTTAGGGCTCATCCATTTATACACGTTTTTAGCCCTACCCAAAGGTAGCTGTAGGACAATGCATGAGTGAAATCACTTGCTCTGGATATTTAACGTCACTCGAAAAAATGGTTATATTAGCCAGATTTCCAATATAATTGGACGCAATCGAAACTAAGATGGCTGCTTTCGCTGGAGTTATGTTTTGGCATGCTCGGGAGGTTATATTGTCTCTGTAGCATATTAGAAATGCGTTTTCCACTCTTTGTTTGCAAAATTGTTGTTAAATTTTAACACATGTTTCTTTGATCAAACAAAAAATTCTAGGTGATATGCCGAAGACCACGGGTGGAAGATGGAAATCGACAGTCACTTGTCATTACCATTATTTTAACTAGATTTGAAGAAAAAAAAATTGAGAGAGCGACTCGTCCATCCAACTTAAGTCACAAACAGAATGACTTCAACATTTGGCTTTTTTTTTTAAATTGTTACAAAGGTATAATAAGGGAATTCAATTTGAATAATAATGTATTTATCAGAGATTCAGTCATTTGGCAATAGTATTTTTGCAACATATTGAAACCTTCCAACAATGCATAGTCTTCTTTTTGTAAAAAAAATATTTTGTTAATTACATACATATGTATTTTAATTTTCGAATTTCAGTATGATAAATTCTAAGTTCATTTAATTATACATACAGTGAAATTCGCATATATAGTGACTTCGGTTATAACGACGAAACTTAAAGCTAAAGTTTGGTTTGGCACTAAATTGTTACTAATATCTTCCGGTTTTAACGACTTCGGCTATAACAAGCATTTCGGTTATAACGACCATTATTACAGGTGCTGTTTGTCATGAATTTCGGATATAGAGAACGAAAACAAAATACAAGAGAATTTTCCCAAGATTATCCCTTTTTTCTGTGTTGCGTGTCTAGACATGATACAGTTAGGTTTATTTGAATGCTTCAAGAGTTTATTTTGTTTAATACAAATTTGAGTCAATTGTGTGTTATTTTTCGTTGTGAACTACTAAGTTGATGTAAGGTAAGAAAACGATATAACAGATATTAAAACAGAAAAATGTTTTGTTCGGATATAGCGACATCCGCTTATAACGACGGAAAATTTGTCTCCCGTGAGTGGTCGTTATAACCGAATTCTACTGCATTAAGAAAGAAGTTAAAAAAAAGAAAATCTATATCTAAAACCTTCGTATTTAAACAATATTTTGAAGTCAATTCAAAATCCGAAATTTTTCGTGTAACAGTAACTTCTAACTTACTGACTTAATAAAATGTTTGCTGCATGACTTTTTCTTAAAAACTTCTTAGCCCTTTTATAAGTTATAAAATAAAAAAAGGTATATTTAACGCTTTTTACATGCAAGGTTGTTCTTTTGGTCTTTTATTGAAAAAACCATCATTTGCTTTCTAGTTTTAGTAGAGCAAATTTAAACAAGAAAAACATGTCAAACACTCAGGGCATTACTAGTAAAACCATGTTTTTCACAAACAACCAGTATACAACTAATCAATCAAACACACTTTTTAAGTTGCTCACATTTTCAATAAATCACTTCCGTATTGCGGAATATCCTAGGTTCGAATCCCAGATATTTTTGGTCAAAAAACATAAAGTGGTATACAATTCGGAAAAAAGTTTTAATTTTCCCCGAAATTTGGAAGGAATTAGAAATTAAAATGAATATTGTAACTTTGAAAAAATAAAATAAATATATGGTTTTATTTATTTTTATTTATAAAATATTCAAAAAAAAATTAAAAGCTATTTCATGAAAAGTATTTTGCAATATAAACCGGCATGTTTATAACTTTGGAAGGTACAGGGTGCGTTTTAGTTTCCAGGTCGATGTTTCTTTCAACAACAGCCTCTGGCGGCGAACTCTTTGAAGCGCATTTGAGCAATTTCGTTTATTCTCCTTAAACATCGAGGTTGCGCTGGGTTTGTTGATGTACACATTTTTCTTCCAGCGCCCCATAAGAAGAAATCAAGAGCACCAAGTGAGGGGATCGTTCGGCTGAGTCGATATCAGCACTTCTTGACATTATTTACCCGGGAAAAATTTCTCGTAAAATTCACATCGTACCACGAGATGTGTTTGATGTGACACCGTCTTGTTGGAACCTAATGTTCTGTAGGCCTTATTGAGAGTTTTACAATTTACCGGGATACCAGTCACCTGTAACTGTTACAGCATTGCTTATCCTCAAAGAAATATGGCACTACGAAGTTGTTGCATCAATCGAAGGTTTAAAGTGACCCAATAAAGGGGTATTCTTTTTACTAACAATATCAGCCAGATTGAAATGTGATTTTTCGCTCATAATAATTGTTTGCCAAAAATGGCGGTGGTCTATAGCGAGCTGTAAAACTCGAGGACTCCAATCTCGCAGAAGTTGCTACTTACAAAATTGTTATCGACCAACTTTTATGATTGTCAAATGCCAACTGATAAATTTCATACACACAAAAATGGCAAAATAAGTTCGACATAAAACACATAACATAAATCAGCATGAAATTTATTCCAGATCTTCTAATTCATTGCCAAATAACGAATATAAAAAAATAAAAAGATGTCGAATACATTTATTTCATTTCAAAAGTGGTGAGTACTAAAGTTTAAGAAGAACAAATTTAAATACTGCGTGCAAGAGTCTGTGGAACTTAATCATTTTCAATTCCACTTCAGTTATGGAAAATAACTAAATTACTGGAGGTCATCACTTTTCACATTAATAAACATTTTATTAAAAGTTTAATTTAAATTGAATTATGTCTTCTTTTGCATTATGTTTTAGTTCCGGTGAACATTAACAACAATCCCATCTCCGTTATAATAACTTCATACGTCTATATTTTAATTACGCAATTAAAACCTATTATATCTAAAAATACTACTTACACATTTTTGTAAAAAAAAAAAAAAAAGAAGTGCAATTAAAAACCACTTGGATGCTGTTAGGCACAGCATCCAGCAAACATCGGGCAACTCACTCAATATAGCAAAACTAAAAACTAGATGATTTTAATAACCGACAGATATCTGTGCAATCAATGAATAAAGCAAGATCATCTCAAGATTGCGCCACATACAACCAGCATTTGCGTTATTACAACCACGAGCGCAAGCGCGCAACTTGCAACGAGCACTTCGAAGCCAATCCAATCCAAGCAAGAGTCATCCAATAAACATAAAAATCTTACGGTGCCATGCAAAACTAGTCCAATTACACGCAATTGCGAGTCCATTAAGGAAAAGGTAAAACCAAGTTGGACGCAACCCGAGCTGCGCCTGGTATGTAATTTCATACGTTCCGATTGTAGCCATGCATCGGTTTATTGACTTGCTTTGGATTACGTTCGCTCGCTTTTACATTTTAAGTGCATTAAATAGAATTTATGTTCCTTGGCTTGGTGGTGGATGAACGGAAATAATCTAATTGCGAGGATATGGGCAACTAACTAAGGGTTGCCCAACTTAGACGGACTCTGGAATTGTATCTTCACTTCAGTGTGACATGTTATGAACGCAAAAAAATGAGGGTGAATGTTCCCACGAGCATTTCAAATGCTATAAATGTAAGCACCAAGCCGCAATGCAAGAACTTAAAGAATAGGATATCGACAATATAATAATTGTGGATAAAACTGGAACCCTTCTTTCGAATGATGATGTTGAGTGCAGTGCATGTGTTCAAGAGGCAACGGCTTGTGGCTGGCTTTAGTAAATTAACAATAACAACAACTACAAAAATGAGACCTCACTCATTTAGCGCTTGAAGGGCCCGACTATGTTTACACAAACAGCAACAGCATTCATTGAATCAGACAGTTGGTTTGTTTTCACTCACTCACGCAACCTCTAAATTTCTCCTTCTCTGTTTCGCTGGGTTTGGGCAGCATCCATTGAGACTTCAACTTCAACCAAGCTGCATATCATTATAAAGTTTATAGATGTCAGCTAACACAGATCCCTCTGCTCATTTGTTAAGTGTCATTGATATTGATAGATTCCGTGGAAATGTGGTCTCTTACTTCGAAATCGAGTTCGCTCGGGTCGTCAATCGTCATTCATGCATCGACATGGGATACAAAGAAACCTTTAAGAATTTCTTATCAAGCAGCGCTCAAGCTCATGCATTAATTTGTAAATTGCTGCTCGTTCACATAATATTATTTTTTATTTTAAACATTCTCATTCAGGGATTATTTTCTAATCAGCTATTATTATAGATTTGCAGTCAGTCTATATTTATATGCACGAGGAGAAACTTTTTTTGTTCAACCCACAGAGTTCCCAAAGTTTACATCAGCCTAGACCAGAGATTAGAAACATGAAAGAGGAAGGGAATGTGGTTTCTTGAGATAGTTGTATGGAAGCAAGACAGTTGTAGAGGCCAGTGGAAAAACAAAAATATATTATATGAATCGGTTCCCACACTTTTCAAGTTGTGAAATAAACATTGATATGATGTACATTAGCACTACAATAACAATAATAAACCACTTTCTTTGTTTATGGGTTGTGTGTCGTTTCGAATAAAATAGCGCTATTAGTTATTTGGCCACGGGCAATATGTTTTGTAAACATGCATGGTTTTGATTTATTTAATTAGTTTCTTTTGAGCCAAATATTTTAAATAGAAGATTTTGATACCGAAATTTAAGACCACATATAGGAAGAACAAATGTTTATGTTTTGGCAAGGCATACGGTTACAAATTATAAATGTTTCTTTCCTTCGTGATCTTTTCTTTATAAAAATGATGTTTGTTGTAAAATATTGAGGAACACTGTTTTAGATTCGCTTGCTCACTTGGCGGAGCAAAATGTGTGGATTTGTTACCTGTCACCCTACCTAAAAAATTAGCGAAGCATTATTCAAGTAATTAAAAAAAATAAGTTCAAGTGACCTCAACTCCAATATGCATTTTGTAATTTTTTCTTAAATTTTCGTCATATCCGATATAAAACAAAATATTTGTCTCGCTGTCAAAAAGTTAATTTGTTAAACACAAGTGTTTTGTGTTATTTGCGGAAACACATCGAACAGTGCAGATAAACACGGACCAACAAAAGTGGCACATAAAATATCTTAGAGCAAGTTCAAGAACTAAAGTGCGAGACATATGTACATATGTATGTAGGTTAAACCTAGTATCTCTACTATGACAACAGACCTATTCTCACATCTCTATCTGAACCACAAAAAACAGGGCATTACATTTGATCCAAAAAATTGTGGAATTTAAATTTGTAAATTTTGTAATAAGAACTCGCAAACAAGAAACGTTGGGAGTCATTAGGTTCTGGTTCTTTAAGAGTTGTCACATACATATGTGACACTAGTATTAGTATCAATATTACTATATGTATTATACACTGAAGTCATCTGCATAATAAATATATTTTAGTTCTTGCTTAACTCTCGTCTTGTTCATGACATGGTGTCAGATGTGGGGTCAACCCATTTGCATTAGTAAAATTTAAATTAAAAAAAAAAAAAAAAAATATATATATATATAAGTACATATATAAATAATCTGTTATAAAAATGCCGGGAGAACAGGAGCCGGCCAATTCACTTTCAAGTGTTAATTTTGTTAAGCCACCAAAAGCCCTACAGATATCAGGAAATAATATGTCGGCAACTTGGAAATCCTGGTCGCAACAGTACAAATGGTTTACCATAGCAGCACAATTGGACAAAAAATCTTCAGTTATACAAGTTGCCACATTTATGTCCTGCATTGGCGAGGATGCTGCAACTATTTTTAATTCATTCGCCTTAACAGATGAACAGCGACTTGATCTTAGTGTCATTCAATCGAGTTTTGATGAGTATTTTTCACCAAAGGTAAGCACAACCTTTGAAAGATATACGTTTAATAGACTTCGTCAAAATGAGGGTGAGAGTTTTGACGATTTCTTAACCAAAATAAAAAATCAAGCCAAAAAGTGCTCATTCGAAACACTGGAGGGGTCGCTGCTGCGAGATAAAATAATAGTCGGAATAAAAAATGATAATATGCGCGAAAAACTGCTTTCAGAAGGTGAACTTAATTTAGAAAAGGCGATCAAGTTATGCAGAGCGAGCGAGATGGCATCACAACAGTTAATAGAGCTTCATAAAACGGATGATTCTAAAGTTGACGTCATAAAAAAATATGCATCACATAGAACAAACACTTATAAGACATCATATAAATGTAATCGTTGTGGAACGGAACATTCAAAATATAACTGTCCTGCCTTCAAAAGTCGTTGTAAGTTTTGCAAACGAAAAGGTCACTTTGAAAATTTCTGTTACAAACGAAAGAACAAACAAAACACGAGAAAGAAAATTGATGTCATAAAAAATCACACCCGCAGCTCCGAGAGTGAAAACGACAGCATTAGTAGTGAATGTCCAAGCGAATTATTTGTCTTATCAATAGAAAAATCTGAGACAAATAAAGACGAGAAAAATAACTGGTACGAAGAAATGACAATCAGCGGTAAAAAATTAAAAGTAAAATTGGACTCGGCGGCGCAATGCAATATTTTGCCATTAAATTTATTGCAACACAATAAAACAAATAAAATACAACCGACAAACACCAGGTTAGTAGCCTTTGGTGGTACAAAAGTGGACGTGTGTGGAGAAGTGGTTCTTAAATGTGTTGTGCGAAAAGAAAAACACAAAATAAAATTTATTTTAGTTAATAATTTTCTCAATTGTGAGCCAATTCTTGGTAAGAACGACTGCGAAAAATTATCTCTTATAATGCGCGTTCATGAACTCGATGTAAGTAACAGTATATTTGAAGGATTGGGAAAAGCTAAAAACTTTATTTATGATATTGACTTAATCGAAAATCCGTCGTTCCAGCATTATGCTCCAAGGAGAATCGCTCATGCAATCCGCCATGAAGTAAAAACAGCAATAGATGAGATGGTCCAACTAGGCGTACTTGTCAAGACAAACGAGGTTACCCCTGCCGTCTCTCCCATGGTCGTTGTAAAGAAAAAAGGTAAAATAAGGATTTGTATAGATCCCACAGATGTGAACAAAAACATCCACAGACGATATCACCCTCTTAAAACAATCGATGAAATCGTAGCAAATATTAAAAAATCTAAAATTTTTACCCTTTTAGATTGCAAGAAAGGATTTTGGCAGATTGAAGTTACTGAGAGAACAAGCAAATACCTAACAATAGCCACCCCTTGGGGAAGATACTCCTATAAGCGTTTACCATTCGGTTTAGCATCAGCTCCAGAAGTGTACCAAGCCATGATGTCGCAACTCTTAGAAAATTGTAAAGATACGGAAGTATCCATGGATGACATACTTATACATGCGGAAGATGAACAAAAATTAAAAGAAAAAACTGAAAAGGTAATTAAAATTATTTCAGATGCAGGCCTCAAACTCAACAAAGATAAATGCTTTTTTAATGTAAAGAAAGTCAAATTCTTAGGCCATGTTCTATCATCGGAAGGAGTTGGCGCAGATCCGGATAAAACCACAGCAATAAAGCAACTTAAAAGACCAAATACACGCAAAGACTTACAACGAATTCTCGGAATGGCCACTTACCTAGGAAAATTCATCCCAAATTTGTCACAGATAACACAACCAATGCGAGCCCTACTGAAGAAAGATATAGCCTGGTACTGGTCCGACGATCAAGAAAACTCATTTAATGCATTAAAACAAGTTTTATCTTCTACACCTATCCTACGTTTTTATGATCCCACCTTAGATGTAACACTTCAAGTTGACGCTAGTCAATCAAGCATCGGAGCCGTTCTTCTACAAAATGACCAACCAGTTGCCTATGCATCTAGATCATTAACTAGCGGGCAACTAAATTGTGCCCAAATAGAAAAAGAAGCCCTTGCTATACGGTTCGGGTGCGAAAAATTCCATGAATTTATATATGGCAGAAAATTGACAATAGAATCGGATCATAAACCTCTGGAAACTATTTTTAAAAAACCAATACACTACACTTCCCCAAGGCTACAAAAAATTTTAATATACATTCTACCATATGCACCAAAAGTTGTATATAGAAAAGGAGCCGAAATAAAGTTAGCGGATACGTTGAGCAGAAATTGCGAAAATAAAAAGAATACTTCATCAGACGATGAAATCGAAGTTCATACAGTAGACAAAATTTTACCTGCAACTAAAACAACAATAATAACAGAAACGACTAAGGACCCAAACCTTCAGCTATTAAAAGAACATATACTAAGTGGCTGGCCATCAAAGATCACGGAACTTCAAAAACAAATAAGGAATTACTGGAATTTTCGGGAGGAACTGACGTACAGCGAAGGGATAATTTACAAGGCAACAAAAATAATAATACGAAAATCTTTACAAATGGAAATCATTTCTAAAATACATTCTGGTCACCTTGGGATCCAGGGAAGCTTACAAAGAGCGCGTACTTCGGTGTTTTGGTTGGGCATGCACACTGACATAAAAAATTTTATAGAACGATGTGGTATATGTCAATCGTATCAGTCAGCAAAGCCTAAAGAGCCTCTCATACTAAAACAGATTCCAAGTCTTCCATGGGAAATAGTAGCCATTGACTTATTTCACTTTCACAATAATGATTTCTTGCTCATTACAGATAGTTATTCTGGATATTTTGATTTTGTTCAACTAAAACAATCAACATCAAATGAAGTCATACAAATCCTGAAACGATGGTTTTCCACACACGGTATACCGGTAATTCTTGAATCTGATAATGGGCCTCAGTTCTCATCAAGAGAATTTCGAGAGTTCGCCGACCTTTGGGATATTCAACATCAGACGTCTAGCCCAAATTATCCAAGATCAAATGGACTGGCAGAAAGATATGTCCAAACAGCAAAAGCCATGTTAAAGAAATGCTACAAGGACAATTCGGATATACAATTAGCACTCTTAAACTATAGAAATACACCTAGAAACGAACAGCTACAGTCCCCAAACCAGCGATTGATGAGCAGAACCACCAGAACTACACTTCCAACGAGTAATACTATCCTTAAACCTGTTGTTATAAGAGACGTAAAAGAAAAAATTACACAAACACGACAACGCTTCAAAGCGTTATATGACCGGGGAACAAAACAATCTCATTCATTCAAAGAAGGTGACCCAGTACGCCTTAAAAAAGGCCATCGAGATTGGATTAATGGAACCATCGAAGATTTTAAGGATCCATTGCGAAGATCAATGACAGTTCGAACGGATGAAGGAAGGTTATTAAGACGCAACACTTTTCATATCCAACCTACGAAAGCTTTAATTAAAACAACGAAGACAATTGTCCCAAATAGTGTTCCGGACACAAATTCTAATATTCCTACCAATTCTTATAAACCACCAGCCTTGACATGTTCTAAAACTAACTCGGAATCTTCTACTACTTGTCTTACACCAGCATTGACCCACAAACAACAACTAGGAACACGTAAACTACCAGCTTCGACAAACAAAACAACAGATTTACCACTTACGTCACCAAATGCGGAAACAAAGTCATCACCATCACACCCAAAAGTATCAAGATTTGGAAGAATTTTGAAGAAACCCGAACGATATCAGCCCGATTGAAACACCGTGAAATTATATTTAACATTCACGTTCTCTCTATCAACCTTATTATAAATTTGCTATTATTATTAATATAAAATACTGAATTATGTATGGTGCCGTGAAATAAGGCCAAGTGAAATAAGGCCAACTTTCAAAAACTGGCCTTATTGCACTCTGATATAGTGAAATAAGGCCAATTTTCAGTAGTTGGTATTATTTCACTTTGACAAAGTGAAATAAGGCCAAATGATTTTCAGAAATAAGACCAAATTGGTCTTATTTCACTTTTTGAAAGCGTAATAAGAGCAACTGAATGCACTTGACGGTGCCGTGACATAAGGCCAAGTGACAAAAGGCCAAATTTGTTTGTGACTTAAAGCCAAACATAAAATGTTTTGTCTTGAGCAACAGTACCTTGGGTGGCCCGCTTCGCGGGTTTTCAGGATTTTAACTCCCTTTTCGGGGCTCACACCCGCTCACGCAACTCCGTTGCTCCGCTTAGGGTATGTTCAGTCGCCAGGCAGGCGCCTGTAGCAACAGTTTTCTTGTAAAATACAAAACTGTTGCTACAGGTACTGTTACTCAAGAAAACCCAGAACATCGGCCCCCAATAAACAATAAATTATGTATTATACCAATAAATAATACTTATAAATGAAATGAAATAAATATAAAAATGCGGTTCGGCCTTATTTCGCTTAGTCAAAGTGCAATAAAACCAACTGTTGAAAGTGAAATAAGACCAATTTGGCCTTAATTCGCTTTGTAAAAGTGCAATAAGACCAACTGCTGAAAATTGGCCTAATTTCACTTTGTAAAAGTGCAATAAGGCCAATTTTTGAAATTTGGCCTTATTTCACTTGGCCTTATTTCACGGCACCATTATGTATATATAAGAACTTAAATATATAAACTTTTTTTTGAATTAATAACAAAAAAAAAAAAAAAAAAAAAAAAAGGAAGATGTCACATACATATGTGACACTAGTATTAGTATCAATATTACTATATGTATTATACACTGAAGTCATCTGCATAATAAATATATTTTAGTTCTTGCTTAACTCTCGTCTTGTTCATGACAAGAGTCGGTTGCACCGCAAATTTATTTTTAGCTTTTTGCCGATTGCGTTAAATTTTATCTACCACATTTTTCTACTAAACATCAGCTAAAATCCAAGCTAAATTTTGACATGAGAACCTTGTGGAGAATATGTCACAGAAAACAGCTGTTTTCTAAATGAAATTTTAAAAGAATTTGTTTTAAAGTATGATTTTTCTTAAGAATTATGAATGAGAATGAATGAGAATTATGAATTATGAGTGCTTTTTGCTTTGGAAAATCTTGTAAGATTTACCTCACCAAATATTGTTCCATTTCAAATTAAAATTTAGCTCGAGAATAAATGTGCCAGACAATTATTTCGTGCGCTTAATTTTGACAGATAAGTTATGTACAGTCCGAAGAGAAATTTTGATTTTTAACATCGTTTATTGTTCCTGGTCGATGTTGTTTTTTGTCAATAACTTTTAAATGAAATACCTACAATTTTTAATTTATATTGTATTGATTGATTTATTATGGTCTTTAACATTAGGTATGTATAGGATATAATGTCGGTCAAGTGGGCACTTGTGGCCGTGGCGCAAAGGGGAGCTTTTTTGAACACATTTTGCATAACAATTTCCCAGACTTCCGTTGTAATTTCAACAATGTCATTTGTAATGTTGTTCTTAAGCATCGACTTTGTGGTTGGTCTTTTGATGTACACCAAGATCAGGGGATCGTGGGGGCTAGTCGATCACCCATGTTCTGCATTTCACTTATTGTGAATTCGAGCAACAAAAGTGAAATTTGATGTTCTGCATTCCGCATAAAATGACTTTTGTGATTTGTTCATTCCGAATGTGAAATGTTGGTGTTCTGAATTCCACCCGAAATGAAGATTGTGAATTGAGTTTTCGGAGATGAAAATTTGTGTTCTACATTTCGAATACAAGGCGTTCTACAGTGAATTCAATTCACTTAGTTTTGTTTGGTGAAACTTTACATTTGCCCGACAATTTGCAAACGTGTAAATAAAGCTTTGACATTTTGATTTTATTTAAATAAATTGTTGTTTACAAGGAAATAGAAAAGAGCTCCCGATAAAAAAAAGTTTTGTTGCAATTTATGAAAAGTTAAGGAAGAAGTTTTGTGTTAAGGGAATTGAAGTCGATTTTATTAAAGGATTTATTTCCAAAATAAAAAAAAACAAATGCTTCTTCGTTAAGTCTGAAGCTTTTTTTGAAACTACAAACAATTCAAATATGACCATATGTTAATTCATTCCCCATTTCAACTTACGCTGCTTCTGGAAGATCTAAAATGTTGGCTTTACCACGAAAAACTTTTTCACGAACTTTCTATCATTCTACCTTCTGTCCCGTATTAACTTTAATATTCCTCAAAGAAATTTGAGGAACATACCGGAGATTATACATATTTCAAACTATCGTACCAATTATGAGAAATTTTCTCCATTAAATAAAATGTTTAAACTATTTAATTTCTACAATCATAAATATAACAATTTGTTTGATAAAACAATAATAAATTCATGTCAATTTAAATCAACATTTTTTCAATGAAATTGTTTAAAAATCTTATTATAAACCTTTGTTAGAAATTTTGTAAATTTTTTGTTTTGTAAAACTAGCAATTTAGTTATGTTAATAATAAATAAATAAATAAATAAATAAAGACTTTCGTCAATAATAATTATTATTATAATATAATAATAGTGAAGCACAAAAAAAAAATGTTTAAATAAATGATGCAAATTGTCTTTCAGTTGATTTTGACATTTCCCAAATAAATTCGGAGTGAATTGAATTCACTCGGAATGTAGAATATGCCTTTTCATTTTAAGTAAAATTAAAATTCGTTTTCAATTCACTTTCACTCGGAATACAGAAC
Source organism: Chrysotoxum bicinctum (assembly GCA_911387755.1). Classification (NCBI taxonomy): domain Eukaryota; kingdom Metazoa; phylum Arthropoda; class Insecta; order Diptera; family Syrphidae; genus Chrysotoxum; species Chrysotoxum bicinctum. The sequence continues at coordinate 1,501,053 of OU426989.1, forward strand.
ATGGGTGGACATCACCTTTTTTTGACATTATTCGACCGGGAAATATGTCCTTAAATATCGCAGCGTAGACCGAGATGTGTGTGATGTGAAACCATCTTGTTAGAACCACATTTTTTGTAAGCCTAATTGATCTAACAGCGGTCACCAGTTACTGTTACAGCATTGTCTATGTCTATGGCAACCTCAAAGATAAATGGCCCAACGACCCTACCGGCCCAAATGAAGCACCATTCAGTCATTCACTGAGGGTAGTGTTGTAAAAGTCGAAGGTTTTCAGTGTTTCAATACTATTGCGGCTATACTGTAAATAAATATATAATAAATCAGCCAAGTCAAAATGTGCTTCGTTTCTCATATTGTTTCTTATTGTTGGTCGGCTATAGCGAGCTGTTAAACTCGAGCACTCCAATCTCGTCGATGTTATTGGTCGTTTTCCTGCAACTGTAAAAAATTGATATTAACCAACCTCACTCTACGACTGTCAAATGCAAATTTCCTTCACACAAAAAATACAAATTTCCTTCACACAAAAATGGCAACCAACATAGCCAAATGATCAAATTGTAATTTTCTAAAGTACCTATCAATTGAATAAATAGTTATTATTCTAATAACTTCCAAATCCTCTAAGGCTATCTTCCTTTACACAAATGCAGTTAACGATTCAACTTTGAAAGAATACCGGTTAAAGAAATTAAAACGGAAGTGAAAGAAACTACTTTATGCACTAGTTTGTAATCGCAAATCAGTTGATGATGACACTGGGACACAAGCTACCAACCAACAAGGATATGTAAATAATAAATAAAATTCAACAACACAAGCATGATAGACCAATGTACAGTCAATCCCCATAGAACCTAACTAAAAGTCTTTTAGGAGACATAATATCACGGGTATACCATTTTACTATCAGTAGATGGACTACATTTTTATGAATGAGTTCATTTAACTACAAAAATTAGATCGGAAGTGGATATCATCAAATAGGTAGTAATGATTCAAGCTGCTCAAATCCGTATAATATGTTGAAATGCTAAGCTATAAAATGATAAATAAAATGCTGCAACATGAATACACGAGTTATAATACAAGTCTAATCTGATCGACCTCACTTCGTCGCAAAAGTATTTAAAAACCTGTCCAAAGAGATACCTACATATCTTATAAAGTAAATGGGTATAATTCGCCCATTTGAATCCGGAAGTTGCTACAATTTTGAGCAGTTTGTCCTTACATTTGGGAAAAAGTAGGTACGAAGTTACTTAATAGTTAGGTATACACCACAGTATAGATATTTTTGCAGAATTTTTCTAAGAAGAATCTAAAGAGAATTCTCAACCATATTAAGTTGCGTACCGTAACATCGAGAGTAGACTTTTAATCAATTTCTTCAAGTTGCTACGAGGACATTTAAAAACATTTATGTCCAAGATACCTAGATAATCGACAAACTACCACCTAATGACAAGTTATTGCTAGACGCAGAGACGCATCACCACGAATAGTCACAATGAAAAAAAAAAAGAGACATTCTCTACTTCATTCCATAGTCCCCGAGGATTATAATAGCAAATGGCAATGATATAAAAGCAGAAGCTGCAGCAAGACAAAAAAAAAATGCCTTACACATTTGGAGTAGAATCCATCATATGGAATTTTCATCAATTCTTGTTTCACTAACTCCCCTTTGGTATGCTTCATCTCCCATAAAAGGTAAAATCTGGTTTTGTACCACCACCTCAGACGGAGCTCTAAAGTTTCGCAAGTGCTTTCTTCTCCTTCTTTTTCATTTGCAACGGACACGGACAGTTCTGATTTCTTTGTCGAAGGCGAAGCGCTTCCCTTTGATGATTTTTTTTGTTTTCTATATTTCTCTCTTCGTCAGTGCTCAGTGGTCGTCATCGTCGTTAAGTCCATGTTGAAAAAGAACTTCACGAAAGACGATCGAAATCAAGAACCAAGAACTTGAGACCGATCATAAAAAACGAAAAACAAACAGAACGAACAAAAAAAATATAAGAAGAAGAAGGAAGAGCAACGTAGAAAACGTACCACCAAGTTAGAACGAACGCATAGCCATACCCTACGGAAGAGAATGGAGAGAAGGTTATCATAAGCCTTCTGCTGAACTGAACCCTACTGAAGAACATAACAGATGCTTGATTAGCGTAATAATAACTCGATGGAGGACCAAGAAGACAACGACTATGAGACGAAGCACCACCATCTCCATCAGCAGCACCACAACATTGAATTCAGGTAGAAAATGTTGTTAGGAATTTTTATCACGATGATGACTAAGTATTATTATAGCAGCCCAAGAGTTCGTCGGGCGCGAGGTGGCGGTGGCAATAGCGGCGGCGGACCAAGATTTTTACTTCGCCGCTATGTTATGAGTGTGTTAAGCGATTATTTGCTTTCTTGGAGTTTCTTTGGAAATTAAATCATAAAGAAGTTATACTCCAGCTCCGGCTCGGACTGAGGCTCAAGTTGGGTGGACAGACATGTGAGACGTGAACCTGCACCAAAACCTGATTTACCTGAATCACGTTCATCAATTGAGAATGAGAGAAGGCAATGGAATAAAGAAAATTCAATCGGAATCGAATGACATGGCCCAGGTTCGGGCTCAGCCATAGCCACAGCCACAGGCACAAACCCCGGCCCATTCGACGAAGAAAAAGGTGTGGTGTCATATGCATTGTGTGACAAAACATATTTAACAGATTTTTTTTATTGTATGTTGTTTTCATGTGGGTATTTTACTACGCAATCAAATGTATGCATTTTTTATTTTACTGCTCACTATTTGGTTTGCAAGGTTGCAGTCAATATTATACAAACTTGCATTCGAGAACTAGTTTTGAAAAAAAAAAAAATAAAAAATCATCATGATGAGGAGGCAATTATAAGTGATAATAGCTGTGAGGATCTATTAAAATAGGTCTTAATCCAGTTTCGAAGAAGAGGAAGAGAATCATTAGATTGAGCAGTTAAATATTAAAACAATTTGTATCTTTTTCTCTGCTTTGACAGGGATCAAGGAAGAACGGCAGGTATACCTACATAGAATTCTACCTATTAAAAAGTTTAATCCAAGAATATGTACAATGCAAGTAGCTGGTAGGAAAAGTAGTTCTATTAACATGTTGTTTTGAATTTTTGAAGATTTTTATAACAAAATTTACAAAGAGAAATTATTTTAATGAAATTTAAAATTTTCAACATTCTGGATTTAAATTTCAATTAATGCAAAGATACATATTTGGAGCAACTTATTCCGAATACCTGTGTTGCCGGTGTTTTTCTGCAAATAGCTTATCCGTACTTGATTGGATTATTTTAATCATTCTGAAACAGTCAGTGAGATCATGTTTAGTGTTTTTATACAGGAGGTCAAAGAGATTTATGGTTCATTAAGAGGCCAGTTATAGCTCATCAGAAAAGTCTATCAGAAAAATTGAAACAATCGAAATCTAAAACATTTTTCTGATGGCCGGTTATAGCTACCAATAATTTTACGTCAGAAAACAAACAATTTTTTGCTGTCATATCATCAGAAAAAATTTTTCTCATCAGAAAAAATTTTTCTGATGCATTCGGAACACAAAAGAAAAACGAAATGGAATGTATTTTGAGTTTTGGCAATTAAATTCCATCAGAAAAAATATTTAAATCCATTTTCTGAGTAAATTTAGCAATAAAATGTTGTAATTCTTTTTGTAAAAATTAGTCCAAGCAAGTATTCGTCTAATTGCATTCAAATTTCACTCAAAATCGAGTTGTAATATGGTCAAATTTGGAAGACAAAATTTTTTCTGATGGACTTTTCTGATGAGCTATAACTGGCCCCGAAGTCGCATTATTTCGATGTATCCGGTTCAGCTTTTGTCAGGTCTATCAGTTTGATTTGAAAGAGTCGTTTCAAGTTTTATATACATATGTACTCGTACATACATATGTATAAACGAGCAGTGTTAGATGTTGGTTTCACTGTCTCGAATTTTAATTTCGTTTTTTAACATAGTACATATCACACAAAATATTTTAAATAACGAGCTACATAGTTCGACTACAAAATTTGTAAAAATTGCCTTTAAATTTGTAAAAAATAAGATGTTTAAACAAATAGTTATTTGAAAAAGGAGCTGAGCTGGAATCTACGTACAGATGCGATCAAAATAATAGTAGTGTAAATAAAATCATTGCTAAGTCCCTGAATTTTCATGTTTTTGTGGAGGAATATTCTGTGGTCAGACGAGTCCCAGATTGTGTTACATGGTGGAAAGGGATCTCGTCAATATGTAAGAAGGTCTCCAAACATAGAATATAATCCAAGCTTCACAGCTAAGACAATAAAACATGGCATAATGGTTTGGGCATGTTTTTTCTTCTATGGTGTTGGTCCCATATACCGGATTGAAGGCATTATGGATCAGCAGTGGTTCCAAGAAAAGAGGGTTAATGTCATGGAGTGGCCTGCGCAGTGCCAGACCTCAACCCCATACAAAATCTTTGGTGCAATGTCAAGAAGTATGTTGCTAGTTGTAAGCCAACTACTAACACAGCACTTTGGGAAGCTGTACAGCAGACTTTGAGGTCCATACCTATAGAAAGATGTGAAAATCTTATGAATTCGATGCAAGGTCGTTGGGCTGCTGTTATTTCTAACCAGGGACATGCAACTAAATATTAATTTAAGGCTCAAACACTCGACTATCACTAATTGTAGAAATTGTCGATTAACTTTCCCTTTTGTAATACTTAAAGGTGGATTTTGAATGCGCTACTATTTTTTTTACCGTTGTTTTTCTATATAACTTGGATAGATTTGAAATTACCAACTAATTTATTGAATTTTAAAATGATTATTTCCGAGATCACAAGCCTAAAAAACATTAATTTGAAAATCAGATGACTATTTATTCCTTTAAAATTAGTAGGTATATTAATTTATTTTAGTTTTGTTGTGTCAAAAGGTTCACAACTATTATTTAGACCGCAGGTGTAGGTATGTACAAATTCTTTGTCTAAAGTTTCTTGTATTTTTGATAGGTTGTGGGTCATTTACATTTGCCTTGTTTTCTATAACATTTCTAATAAAATAGCCGTTCCAACAAGGCTTTTTATTTTAAGTTGAATTCTATATGTCTTATGTCAAAACTGTAACTCTGTTTTATTTAACAAGTACAAAATAACATGTCGCAAAATGTGAACCACCTTTTATTGACAAGATTTGTATTATAGTATGAAGAAGACATTCCTTATTTTCAATAGGAAGGCGCTATATGCAAACAATTCAAATATGCTGAATTAGGGATCTATCAAAATGGCGACATCAATTGCCAGCGTGATTTACCTCTACCTCTATTACTCTTTTTGATTTAGAGCAGCGTTAGAGATACATTTTGCGGTACTCAAAGTTAATACGTAGGTATAAGACTTTTAACAGGTTGAACATTCAAGAACATATTATTAACAAATGTGCGGCATTTCATCAAGTTTTTGCGATGAACCAAAAAATTATTGGGTAAAATGACTTCTCATATGTCGTTGAATGTGAACGCTAAAAGTTGGACCTAGTCCATAATATTGTTATTGAATGTGAACTGAGCTATTATTAACATTAAACCGCAATTGACTCGGTTCGATTGATTAAATCATCTAATTCTTAATAGAAGTAGGTATGTATTATTAAAATCGTTGGCCGAAATATTAAATCTAAATCGCTTTCAGATTGAAGTAAAATCTAAGATCCTATTGGCAAAAATCAAATCTATACTACCAAATATGAATAGCTTTGAAATCAAACACGGTTATTTTCTCTAAAAAAAAAATGATACCTAATCTAGGTTAAACACCTAATTTGACAATGGGAGTTCAATTTTAAGTTCAGCTGAACCTGAACTTGGGTTTAAATTTCAAGTTCAACTCGTTCGGTCTGACAAAACTCAACTTCAATTCAATGTAGGTAGTTTAACTAAATTGTATGATTAAAAGTCCACAGCATTTAACGTGTTGCTAAATTATACGACAATGTAAAAATCATTTATAGGTACCTACCTATAACTCTTTTCCAAAAAAAACTCTTAACCCCCAGTTTCACAGTGAGAGTTTAAACTTAAGTTCTGCTGAACCTGAACTGGAGTTTAAATTTGAAGTTCAACTCGTCCGGTTTCACAGTCTTATCTGAACTTCAGTTCATTAAACGTAGTTTAAGTAAATTGTTTTCTCTTTGGAAAGTTTGTTATGTTTCAGTTGTGACCTGACAGAAACAAAAATTAAAAATGAAAATAAATTATATTTTCAAATGTTTGAAGGGGTTGTCGAATTGAGATTTAAACGGCAGAATAGTGTCGTTTAACTTAAACTACAGAATGAACTCTGTTCAAAGACTTTGAAACCAAATTTATTGTTGAACTGAAGTTTAAACCAAGTGGGGTTTAAACTTCCACTGTGAAACTGGGGGTTAGTCTTATTTTCTCTTTGAATTTAAGTAAAGAAAACGCAAAATGCAATAAATATTTTGAATAGTTGACTATTGTAACTCTGACACAAAATAAAAATTGGAAAAAAAAATTCAATACTTGTGGAAAAGTGTCCCATAAATGCTTCTTAGGACTAAAATTATTCAAAAATTGTGTTTCACAATATTCATTGATAATCTTACAAAAAAAAAAAAACGATAAACGCTATTATCGATTCGATAGGTACATATTGTATGTACCTACACACATATGGATATGTATGCCAATACCCGTCACCCCCCTTTCATTCCAAAACATAATTTGTTGAGATTAATTTCCACTAGACAATACGTAGGTATCTGAAATCTTGTCAAGAACGTGCGTTTTACGTTTGTTTTTATTCCTGTTTTAGGTAATTCCTTTCTTCTTAAACTCTTACAAATAGTATTTGCAAGAAAATTTCTTTTTATTACTCTTCATTGTTATGCTGTGATTAAATTTTCAATTTATTTCTGTTCCTGTTCATTTGTTTTGTAACATCAAAGTTTTAACATAATAAAAGAAAACGAAACATACATACATAGGTGCCAGGAAAAACATCAAATTAAGATTTAATTCCTTCCTCACCTCAAGGAACATACCAAATCTTAAATAAAGAAAGACTCTGAATGTAAAAAACGTATGCATGGAGACAAAATGCGTTTTCTTGTCCTTGTTTGAATGCTCAGAAAAAAAAAAACAAGAAAAAAAAAACCAACCAAAATACCTACACAAACAAAAAGCAAACTATCCAGGGTTTATTTTATAAGTGCTATTTTTACGATAAAAGGAGGGAGGACCAGAAGGACAACAAATGAAGAAAAGAGGGAGAGAAAGGGAGATGGGTTATACATTATATGGATGTGAAAGGTTATCCTCGTAATTCGATCTCATGTGTGCATTGAGGGACAATATGGATTCCGTTTTCGGGTGTACACTGTATACACTTTCTAGCAGCTGTCATTTTTCGCCCAAAAACCGATACAAGAACTCAAAACGTTGTCGTATAAAGGCAAGGAACAAAAAAAAAAAAATACAAAGCAAGGGAGAACAAGAACGGAAAGCAAAAATATGTTCTGATGACCTGTTGTTTCTAATATTCACGTTTCGATCCCTTCGCCCCTTTGTTTAAATGATTTTGGCACAATAAACGAATTTTTCTGGATGCAGTAAATGTACCCTCTCCATAGTCTGCGTCTGCGCGCACACTTGACTTCACTACAGAACTTCAAGGTACATATAGGTATATCTTCCAAATCATCTTGTACGAAGTCCGTTTAGTAATCGTTAACAACATGAAATTTAATAGGACGACATTTTGCTACCGTTCGTTGGTTCCATTCCACCTATCCACAATCTACCAATTATGACTTAAGTTTAATGAGTCGATGCACGAGTTGGGTGTTGTACGACCATGGACGATAGCAGGCAAATAGGTTTAAAGCCTTTGGTTGCTCTATTGCATAGAAGATACGAGTATACCTACATACATATCTATTCGCTAATGAAGGGGCACTCCACAAAAAACCCAGGAGACGACACAAAAGATCCCGAATAAAAGATTGTTAGAAGCTGCGCACACGAATAATTGTGGGAAGCGCAGTAATCCACCTTAATCTCGACCTAATAACCACTGAAAACCTCGTCGTCGTCTGGTTGAGAGCTGAATGGACTCTTAAGCCTTGAAGGCGAAATACCTTTCTGAGCTCAAATCTTAAAGAATTATTTTAATTGGTTTAACTTTAATGTTCGAAGCAACATCTGACCTTAACATTTTGTTGTTTTATCTAAAAAACAAATGCAAATATCTAACAGTTTGCTGCGGGTGTCTAGGTATTCAATAAGATTCATTGTTGCTTTGGCACACGTACGCTTTATTGTTGCCTTAATAAATATTCAAAGGTTTTCCGTGGAAAAAAATTATGTGATAAGAAATATTTTGGGTTCGGTTGCTTGGACAATGATAAGGAATTCCTTCAATAACATGTGTTTGCTCAGTATCATCTTCCAAATTTGTTTACTAAACCATGACATGACCGTTGAATGTGAGCGAGTAATTGTTAGTAGGTAGGTACTGAGACGATAAGAGGCTCGATGTAGATATGCAGACCGAGACTTTTCCCTCGAATGTAAATTTGTGATTCACGATTTGTTTTTTTTTTTGTTGGATGTAGGTAAGTAAGCTTTACTGAAGTCGTATATTGGGAAAACCAATATTTTCTTTCTTATGTAAATATAGTTCGACATAGAGCATTTGGTTAAGCTAAACATAACATAGCCTCGCGTCTTCTTCCTGAGGTTTTATTAAAATTTGTTAATATAAATGTATCTTAAATGTGAGTCGCAACAAAGAATACCTTAATCCAACTGAAGAACCTGTCAAAACACCGACATTAAGCATAAATTATTTTAGTACTTTTAAATAAGAAACATTTCCCCATGTATGCATGTGGTCTTGAATGTTAATTATGGCCATTGCTGGAAAAACCCATATGAACATTAATGTCGATAGTATCTAGTACAAATGAAACTATCTAACGAGTTCACTTGTTCTTAAACTTGTGTGTGTTAAAAACACATATTTGTTCGTCAAAGTACAACACTGTTATAAAATAGATTTCGATAAGAATGGCTAGATAGATACTTGGCGAAATACAACTAGGTAGGTACATAAATGTAAATCTGTTAGTAGCAAAACCTGCCAAATGCCATTTATGAAAAAGTATATCCAAAATTTTTGGAATTAGGTACCCCTGTAAAATTAAACTATCACTATCTTATTATATTTTTTGATTTTACCAAAGTACTGGTATATCTAGGTACCTATACATACACATACCTATTTCTATATGAGAATTTTTTGGTTGCTCAATGTAATTATGTATTTGACGTTATAGCTTTCCAGAAAATGTGAGTTATAGGAACCAATGGATTGATTTTTCTTAAATTTTAACTGTGACATAGGTATGCATTATGAATTTTTATACGAATAGAATTATTAAATAACATAAAAACGATAGTTTTTTTTTATAGATATTTTGGATAAGTAACATGGATATGCCCAATTAAACACCGAAATCCTTTCATCTTAGATCAAAGCATTTAACAAAAAATAAAAACAACATACCCCAAGTGACTTACAACACTTAACCATTCCTATTTGCGTGTTGTCGGCAGGAATGTAGGGGACCTACTATCATTTAGATGAGGGGGACATTTTGAGGATTTGTTACTTCTTCAAAAGAGGGCGTACCCACGAAAAAACATTTGTTTGCTTTAAAAGTAAATTAGCAGCGCCTAAGAATCTAATACAGACCTCCGGCATGACAGATCAATGCACTTACCATCACGCCAAGGGGTACTACAAGCAGCAAATCCGCTAATAAATAAAAATTGATCCATATACATACATACATATGTATCTTAGAATCGCATGTCCATGTTCTTAAGCACGTTTAAATGGACATGTACATAAGCATGTACATATATAATTGCTCGTAAATATCGATATCGTATATCTGTTATGATGCATGTACACGAATGCCATTATTTTAGCTAGATTCTAGCTCTTATTTATGTATTGCAGAAAATATATCAGTAGTTCAAAAACATCCCTGTTTATGACTTACGGGAATATAAAAATAAGAATTTATTGAATTTGTTACTTTCAGAACACGAATGACAACTGAAATGTGATTGATATATTTTATCAAGCGCACAAACAAAAAACAAAGACAGTGTGTAATGCGTCAAATAAGCATGATAGTTCCGAATCTTTTAAGTTACATAAACCTATAATTACATAACTTCCTTTTTAAATTTTAATCTTAAAGAACAGCAAAAGTATTTGAGAGATCTATACCTATACCTATTAAAACTTGAACATGAAATCTACCGGGCTACATATTTTCAACACCATCCACTTTTAAATAGAGAAGGGTACGCAGTAAGACTAGTTCAAACTGGCTTCGACAAAGGAAAAAACGGGACTTGCCAAATCGTGTTGTAGATTTTTACTTTACAGAAACCGGAGTAGTTGAATTAGTACGATGTTAAAGCTGTTTTAGTATAAAACTAGGTTAAAACAACGATTTGCCAAATTTTAATCGAATATAGTATCATACTTTCTCTACCCTTTTATTAAAGTTAAAATAATCGAATTAGTATCGTGCTATTTACAAACGCCACAAAAGGTCTGTTTACTTAGTTTTTTGCACGAACTGTCATTGTGTTAGGTGTGTTCAGAAGCAATTTATTGAGAAAATTGCCTTAGTACCTACGATTCTAGTTAGAAAATGGATAAATTAAGAACGAGTTAGTAAACTACTTTAAAGTCAAGTAATTTTTGTTAAGAAGTATCAAACTAATAACGTAATAATTAGCTGTTTAAAATTTTGCGCCAGTTTTTAATCTTTTCTGTAAATTTTCGGTATTCTCGCCCGTGTTTCTGGTCACGATAAAATTATTTAAAAAACCAGAAGGCCGAGTCCAACCTGTGTTCAGTTTGAAATAAGAGAATGGCGCGACCGATTATAGATCCTTTTCGAGCCTTTAGTACTTATGTACTTATGAATTAATGTTCAATATCTGCTGTACCTATAAACAGGTCAAAATTATTGAAGTCAGTACAGAAAAATGAAATTTCAGAGCACAATTGAGTAGCTTGCTCACTTTTTGACGGCACGAAATTTGCGATATTTGGCTAAACATAATCATGACCAAAATTTTAATGTATTTTTTAAGCTAAATTATGTTGAACATTATTAAAAATGTGTGAGACCAACAACACGTAACAAGCTTACAATATTGTTACCGTGTAAAATTGAGCTTATGGGCTCATTTATTAATCTTTTCTTCTTACTATGAATCTCGTCTGTAACATCTTAGTTTTCAAATTAATAACCGCCTTGTTATTGTGTGTAAGATCATACAAGTTTTTGAACAGCTGAAATTATTCTTTTTGTATTATCATTTTTGCATACCAACTAGGTATTCGTTCTTGGCTCATCTACTCAAATTTTTCAGAAGGATATGCGTCCTTTGGCAGTTATTTCTTGCCTAAGCTATGGAAAATTTATGTAGTACATTCAAAAGGCTTGTCTTAAAATATTTCAAGTTTGCCTTCTCATTCCCAGTTTTACATTAGAAGTTTAAGCTCTGTTTTCGTTTTAAACTTATAATTTTCGTTAGGTAGGTAATACAAAAATTGATAAAAACTGTTGTTTGATTTTAAAATTTACCACCAATATAAGAAGAGTATACCTATCCGAGATGACACTGAACAAACTTATAGGTTTCCTATTATTTGAATTCAAATGAAATTTCATGTGAACTCAAAGTAACTTTCAATTCGATAACCGATATTTAATCGCTTTTCACTTGAAAAAAAAGGAATCTTCTTATTCTATTCATCTTCGTTTTTATCTATTTTGTTTTCTTTCAACTTCAAATTGCTTAACCAATTCATTTGAACAGTTACAAATAAAATGATATACTGAAGAGCATGGGTATCTAATTGTTTATTTCTTAGGATACCTTTGTACAAAGGTTTTCCTAATTTATAATAGTTTTCATTTTTTTTTTCTCACAGACCCGGATGTAACATACATGGTAACAGTAGTACGTTTGCTATATTGAAATGTTTACCAAGTTTTCCTTATAGATTCAAAAATAGGATCTAAGCCCAAACCCTTGGTGAAATTTGAATTAAAATAATTACAAAAAAAAACAGGAAACCAAGTTATAACAATTTAATCAAAAAAGTATGATTCGTCTCGATAGCCCTGATTGTAAGTACGGCAATTCTTCTGTATGTCGTTCCAATTCTATAATCAAATAGCACTTGTCGCACATAAATGCCTTGGTTCCTTAATCCTGATTCTCAAAGTAAAATATGAAATTTAATATTATTCAACTTTAATACAAAAAAAAAATAAACCCTGCATCATTTTTCCCCGCCGCCGGATAAAATAAAGAAGGAAAAAACGTTAAAAACTCCTACAGAAGTTGCGGTGGTGTGAGTGTATGTGTGAAGTAAAGCAGAGGCAGAGAATGAAAATGAACACCTGTCCCTAATCGGAAAGTTGTAACTGCTCGCTCAGCCATAATGGGTTTGCATTTATATCCACTACATCGGCGTTTGGCAATACACTTTTTAGCATGAAATAATAATAGGTATATCCTTTTTAATTATGATATTTGTTTAAAAATCAAACCAAATTCCTTTTATTCTTCATTCGATCGACATTTTTTCAAACACATTTTTGCTGACGAGCAGTAAAACATTTTTGCCTATTTGTATCCGTCTCTTTCTTACAACTGCAAAGGAAACTGGTTTAGGACCTTTGGTATGATATACGCTAGACAGAGATCGAACATACAAAACAATCGGGCTGAGCCGAGATCGAGCGAGTATAAAAATTCAAAATGGTGAAATTGTCAGGAATTGTACATGAATTTATTGTTCCTTTTATTTTTTCTATTTTCTACATGGATACATTTTTATGTTTTTAGTATTTTTTTTGCCAACTTACCTTCAACCCTACAAATAATCCCAATAAAGAAGAATGTGAGTAAAATAATTTTAATCCAAAATTTATCCGATTTTGCTGTATTCCCGGCCAGTAACCACATTGTAATCCAAATCCAGAGTTTTTACGTTGAATTTGTCGTCGTTCGATGGGGCCACTTCCGCGCGCTGAGTTTTCTTTAACTCGGGCTTCTTCAGTTTTATTTTCTTTTTGTAAAACATTCACATTTAAGCACGCAAACATATAAATTAACCACAATCCAACTCATTTGAAGTAACTTGATTTAATCCAATGATTTAACGAATCCAACACACGGTCGACATTCAAAATCCCGATTTTATTAATTTTTTTCTCCGAAGAGATCGTTATTTTTTTGTACTTTTCTCCACGAACGAACACTGAATGAGCACAATATCCTGTTTTTGTTTTGTCACTGTGAATTAACAGCACTCAAATTTGTATTCCAATTTGGGTTTTTTTTTTCTTGTAGCAAAAATTTTTTTTGGAAGGATATTGTGGAACCAACCATTCACATTTTCTTTATATTTCGAATCGCACGCACCCTTATTGTTAGTGTACCGCTGATGAACTGTTGTTTTTGTTTATTAAATTATAAACAATTACACACTCAAAAAATTCTCATTAAACACAAAACAGAAAATCAACAAAAAATCATCCGCGCAGTTGGGTAGCGCATGCGTTTATTTTCGCGTCTCAAACCACTTTACCATTGAGAGAGGAGTAATTCAATTGTGGCAGCCACTTTTACTCAAACGATCTCCGAGTCTCTGAGCTGAGTTATAGAAAATTCAGATACTCGAACAAGATGGCCGCTTTGTGTATATAGTGTTGCTTCATCTTTTATCGTTGCATTTTGGGTGACACGTATAAGTTAGAATGAGAGGTAGGCTAAAAATGTTTGGAGAAAAATAGTATGAGTTCCCGTCAGTTGCCGTTCGACTCAAAGAAAGATGTTTGTATAACAGCTGAAAACGAGTGTTTAATTTAAAATAAATATAGCAGAGAGGATGGGGAAAGCAGGCAATGTAGTTCTTCCCTAGTGATATATTTTATTTTTCATGTGAGATTAAAGTGGTTGATATTTTAAGGTTGGCGTTGCACTTTGATATATTATAGGCAGCGAGAGTACCAACCAAAAATGAAAAAATAGTTGATTATGTTAATTCAAAGAAAATTGAAATTAAATAGTTCTAGTAAAATATAAATAGAGAATAGAATTATAGAAATTAATTAGCTTTTTAAACGAAAGGGACATCACGGTTTGTAAACTTTTTGTGTGAAAATTAAAAACATTATAATGAAATTGCATTTGATTCAGAATGAAACTAACTAAGAATAGGTGCGTTTTATTATCCATAAATCTATCTGGATCCGGATCTGGATCTTCCCTTGAAAATAAAACGATACGGATCTTAGTGACAGCAGTGTTGTAAATCCTTCTCTTTTTATCCTTGGGTTTTTTTTCTTTACACAATAGCTTACACTACCTTATCATAAAAGCCATCTACTCGCCAGTGCAATAACTAATTTTTGGATCTTAGAAATAGATCCCGATAGAAAACAGGATCCCAAATTGTTTTTGTAATACATGTTTAAACTTAATCCAGATCCGGATCCAGATAGATTTGTGTATAATAAAACACACCTAATAGATACGTCAACTTAAGGCTAGGCGCGCACATTCAGTTTTTAGTTGCACAACTGTTTTGTTGCTTATAGAAAACAGATGAACTATTTGGCTGAATGCCCGCGCAGGTGCATAGAATTATATGTTACATAAAATAGCAAACTTATTTTTGGCAATCGTTTAGTTTGTGTCAAAACACAAACTTTTTAGTTGCTCGAACCAAGCAGTTGCGCAACTAAAAATTGAATGTGCGCGCCTAGCCTAAGGAACCAAATTTTCTTGTTTTTGAATTTCAATTGATTAATGTATCAACGGATTTATTACTACTTGTTCAGAAATCTCGTGTTTAGAAAAATGTAAAAGTTTTTTTTACAGAAAAACCGTAATCAAGATTTTCAGGAAATTTCTTCGTGAAATATACAATTTCTCCAATTCGTTTTTGGTAAGCCACAAACCTCTCAATACCTATACCTTGCTTACAAGGAAAATTGAATCTTAATTGAATCAAGATTCGAACCAATCAACAAAATTGCTTCTTATTTCTGAAATTTAAGAATTATTCGTAGCTGTAGTGCTCATATAATTTTTATTGCTGGAAGCAAATAGTTTATAGGAGTAAAACTAGATATAATTCATCGCCTAGATATTCTCTTATCTTTTCATTTTATCACATATTTAGGCGTAATTAGTCAATTTCCCTTAAACATACACATCACAGGGCACTTTATGCTCCAATAATCAACCCAAGAAACTGTTATAAAATTCTTAAATTAGTATCCGATATAGGAATATCGCTTGTATAGTTGAATAATGTAGAGGCTTATATTTGCGAATGTTTATAACAATTACAATCGATATTTGTATAGAATCAATATTGGACAATTTAAGTCAAGACACTATAATCTTGCTCAATCTTTCTGTCGGACTCTTATAGTGGAATATAGTTCCTCTAGTACTATTGTAAAATTGTGCAAATGTATGCATAAAGGTATCGTTCAAAATGGGTCATTAATCTGCAGTGCACCACGTGCTTTTTTCTTCTTGGGTTCAGAAGTTAACGTAAATCCTTCGAGATCATCAAAGTCACCAGCTATACCAGAACATGTGAGTCAAGTACAACATGAAAATGCGGCATCTCCGTAAATCAATGATGAGGACCTCAACCTATATAAATAAAATGGGTCGAACAAACTTACTCTTTATGTAATAGACTGACAATGAATCTTATTAGAGAAAATTGTTAAAACTTTGGATAAACTATTAAATTTCTATTTTAAAACTCTTGAAGTAGCAATAAATAAAAACAGAATGCCATGTAGTTTCTTAAGCAAAAATGAATTTATGCTAGAATAATAATTATAAGTCGTTGTAACATTTTCCTGAAAAAATAAGCGTTTGTATACATTTTTTTTTAAAGATTTTAAAATTAAAATTCTGCTAGCTACTTCTACTTTAAGTTTTTATTATTGAATCTAAAAAAAATATTGACCCACTTTTGAGATATTTTTTTTTTAACTTTTGACATGTAATATTTTTTAGACTTTTTTAAAATCTCCCTTTAAGAAATTTCATTTAAATCCGATATGAGAAATTCAAAATTAGAAAAAAATTGTTCTTTGGTTGGTTTTAGGGGAAATACTATTAATAACCATTTTCCGGTTTTTTTTTTCAAGCATTTAACTAAATAAAATTTTTGGAATTAATTTTTTAAAAAGCTGTGGAATTTGTCGAAAAAAAATTCGCATGTCAATTACCGATATTTTTGGTCTTAAAAAAAGCAAGGGGGGAAAAATTAAAGTTTAAAGTAAATCGGCTGAAATGTTTAGGCTGTAGTCGAACAGGCAGATAGACAGAATTGCGAGTCTGATCAAAATCTCAATTTTCTTACGAATGCATAACTTACCATATACGCATATAGTACCTATGTCGCAAGTAAAAAGTTAACAGTGCAAATTATTTGAAAAATAAATTAAAATTTTATTCATATAAAACCCGAATCATACAGTTTCTCAAGAAAAAAATCTTTACGAAAAATTTTAGCGAGACTGACTTAGGTATACCAGAACTCTAGCTTTTTATCACAGCTTATGCAAATTAACTTTGTAAGATTATCGCTATCTTCTATGACCATTATATATACTAATATTATAGTATTAGAAGCATCTATAAGGAAAGCCTATGTGGCTTTATAGGAGATAATTCATGATAAAAGTGAAACCGATTCAATGTTAGGTTTTACATATTTCAGTTTGGCCGAGAAGTTAGCGAGCAAGAGTTTTGTTGTGAAAGGACCCTAGTTCATTTCTACACGTGTAAGTCATTTTAAACATAATATCAATAATAAAAATATAGTAAAAATAGGAATGAAATAAAAAATAATTAACTCTAAGATAATATTTTTTTTATTTTCTGCATACTCCTACAAGTATTTTATTCCTGTGACATGAAATCTTCTTTTCATTTCCACTATCGACGGAAATATTGCAAAAAAGCATATATTATGTTCACAAATATTATTTGATCAGCTTTATAACAGTTTGTTATAGGAGTTGAATTTGAGTACAAATGGATTGTCCGTAGGTTTTTTTCTAATCGATAGTTTAAACTCCTATAGTGATGGACTAAATATTCTCTGATTTTGCTTATGGAAGTAACATTATCATATAGTATCTATATCACATAACGATAAGTATATTTTTCGCCCTTCTTACTCGTTGGAGTTTTACATAATCCTTAAGTGTGTGCAATAAATAGTAATAAGAAGCTTCTCTAGATGTAAGAAGAAAAATTGTTACTTGGGATTCATAAAACATTCATTAGAAACAAAATTATTGGGTCTAAGGAAGTTCATGTTGATTTCATGCAATTATAAGTGTAAAAAGAAACACACAAATTATCTTACAAATGTCCCGCGCGTAACCAAATATCAAAGTACCCACAAAAAATTGTTAAAGCAAAACACTTGAAGATTTTTTTAAATTTTTTGTATTTGGTAATTTTGGTTTTTAGGTGGTATCTTTGTATATAAAACTTATAGACGAAAAATTATGGCGACATCTTAAGTATAGGGACAGTACTTGCTAGATTTGTCTTAACCAAATTTAATAATAAAATATTCTCTTTTTTACTACTTGTTTTGTATCTTATCCTACTGTAAAATCTAGCGCTAATTTCAGCGCCATCACCAGGCTACAGTTCGCAATACAAAATCACGCTAATATAGGTTAAATATACAAAGGTGGTATGAAAACTATTTATTTTTTTTTGCCGGTTTTACCGGACCTTTTGAAGCATTATCTATCGTGGTCATATTAGACTATAAATGTAAAATAAGCCACTAAAATGTTTCGCAAAAAACAGCTTTACAATGCAAGAAACAATAGAATTATTAAATGGTTTGAATATGAAAATTGTATTATGTTAAAAAAAATTGCTTAATATGCTTCGTCCACTGAGTTGACGGCTATGCCAATTCTTTAAAATTCGTTATGTTTATTCAAAAATTATGTATTGAAACATTGGTAAAAAAAAGGTTGTGTGTACCTGTACTGCCATACGCGCGGTAGAAGTAAAACTTCTTTTCACTCGAGCAAAGCCTATAAACGTACAAACATTTTGTATTCTAAAAACATGTCGCTGTCTTTGACTGATAACGTGTCGTTTTGACATGTCACTGACAGCTGCATACAATTTTTTCTACCCCCAACGCCGGAAAAGAAGTTTTACTTCAATAAAATAAATAACTTTCTTGGTTTTTCATTAAGCTTTTTCTATATTTAAACTTATATAAACTGTGAGTGAATTATTCTTGGATTTTTTTAAATTTATTTAAAAGGCCCATTTATGCCATTATTATCGTTCAAATTTAGTTGAAACTCTATTTCCAAAATCGACAAATGTCAGCTTTGGATACAGCTGAAGAAAAGAATTTGTTATAACAATCATGTGTTGTTATTTCGACGACTTAATCTGTAGTAACACTGAAGCAAATGTCAAAATTTAACAATTTTTTATTTCCATTTTCTTATAATTGTAAAGAAAAAGCAGAAACGAATAGCATCTGGCAGTACAAAATGACATTTGGTGATACTTTTATATCACTTTTCTCTAGCAATGGGGTTAGGGTATAGTAAAAGGTGTAAAAGTCATATAAAATTTTAATCAGTATATTTTTGTTGTTAGAGTCTAGACCCTATAGTATATTAGTCTTTCACTGTCATGCTATGCTACAGTAATACCAGCCGAGCAAAATGGTATGAGCGTAGTATCTATACTAGAGTTTTTTGCGTAGCATAGTCTTCTTCTTAGTGAAAACAGCGCATTTTTCTAAATTGGATAATAGTTTTGATTAAACTCATTGTCATATCCACAGTTTAAGGTAAAATATATTATTATTTGATGTGATTAAGCTGTAAAGATCCATCACAAGTCTTAAATATTTTTATTTGAAAGATTGAAAAATTTTGTTAACCCTTTAAATATACATTTTTTCAATAATTCTATTAGATTCTCAGTATCTACTCTGATGTGCTACAATTGATGATCAAATGTTCCTATGAAACAAAATTGATGTTTTATAACAGAAAAAATATTACAATGTAATAGTAACACTTCAAAAAAACCACTGGCCTACGTCCTTCTCAAAGAAGTATGGACCGATGATATCGCCAGCCCAAAATGCGTCCCACATAGTGATTCTCTGCTTGCATAACAATTTGGTGGATCTCTTCAGGATAGTGATCGTCCTAAATTTGACCATTTTGATAGTTGACGAATGAACTAATTCATCCAAAAATGGGCCTACTCGCTGATTATAATTTTTCAACCGAAATCTGAGTCAAATTCCAACGGCTCGGGAGCATCTGCTGTTGAACGATTTAACTATCCTTGATTTAGCAAGATCTAAATAAATGCCAGCTAATTTGACAGATGTAGGGTGAGTTCATAATCGTCAGCCTAACTAAGAACTGCATTATCTGCGTTCATATAGTCAGATTTTCGATCGAACTAAACTAGCCCAAAACTGCAGTACATACCGTTCATAAACGTCAAACTGTCATCAGCGTCGGGCAGATTGTGCAGCTGAAATTTTTTGGCTGAAGAAGAGCGGAAATTTATAAAATTAACTTTACAGTCTCAAAGAAGGACGAAGAGGCACTGTATAAAAATCAGAAAGAAGCTTACATTGAATGTGGACCTCGACATCCTAAAATGACTAGGAAATATATCGCCAGGATACTTTGAAACCACCTTCATTAAGAATGCATTTTTTGGCAATAAAGTCAGGCCCTTTTGTTTACTGCAGACATTCTGCACTATAAGTGCGTTCACAAATGTATTAGAAAAGAACTGCGATTGTACTAGCGCAGATTTTCTGCGTTTATGAATACACCCGTAGCTTCAACAATAGGACCACAATCACCAGCCAAAGCACTTAAAGCCTTATTGGAAATACATTATTTTAAATTAGGAATTTTATGCACCAAAGAATGTTGTTAAGAGTTAACTTCATTCAAACTTATCATGGAAATATTTAATCTTTAATCATTTATTTATTTATTATTTTCATTTTATTCAAAAAAAAAAAAACTTGCTTTTTGTTCAATCGTCCACATGAAATGGGCTTTAATATTTCAGTGATATAACTACTTTAAAATGACAATTTAAATTGAAAAGACCTCTGGAAGTTTGGTACACAAAAAAACTGTGTTTTTAGTAAAAAAATAATTCAAGTCATCAGATTTACATATATTGGCATTTAAATCAAAAAAATGTTCCAATGATGAGTTTTAATGAAATATTTAACTGGTCCCCAAGGCGAATCTTCTGAAATTCATAAGAAAAGGTATTTTCTATAGATTTAAAAAACATTTTTGTTTGAAAGTAAAAATATTTCTAAAAAAATTTATGATAATTTTTTATTTAAATTTTAGTGAAGGAATAACTTTTTGTATCTTTTTTTGTTTAACATTCGATCCGCATGCAATAATAAAGAAAACAAAATAACATTTTAAGTGAAATTATTAGATTCATCTAATAGATTTTTATTTTTATATAGAGATATAAGTACGTCTCACTTTTTCGTTATAAATTAGATCAGAATTTACAAGGAATAATAAGGCAGCATTTTTCATATATATATATAATTATATTCACATACACTTACTAGACTCTTAATTGATACGTGTTTCATTTAATTTAATTTTTATTTTTATTTTTAAATTTATATTTATTTTCGATTTTTTTTTTTAATTTTAATTTTATTTTTAACTAATTAATTTGGCTTATAAAAACATTTACAATCTATCTACTTTCCGTTATGAAAACAAATCATAGTTATTATTTTATATATGCATTGTTTTTTTTATTTTTTTTTGTTAAATTGTTTAATTAACTCTAGAAATCACAATATGGTATAAATTTTCATTTTGAATTGATTTGTTTTGCTATAAGTCTAAGTTTGTATTAAACATGTGTGGCCAGGGCACCCTTTTTCGTATTGCCATTTGAGGGCAATATGAATTGTCCTGAGGGACTTTGGTTGAGCGCCTGCGACGGGGATTGTGTCGTTGTCAGGGGTGCAATGGAGTGTAGTGTGTTGCTGCTCGCTGTTAGGTTACTGTTGCTGTTGCTCCCGATACTG
Source organism: Chrysotoxum bicinctum (assembly GCA_911387755.1). Classification (NCBI taxonomy): domain Eukaryota; kingdom Metazoa; phylum Arthropoda; class Insecta; order Diptera; family Syrphidae; genus Chrysotoxum; species Chrysotoxum bicinctum. The sequence goes on from OU426989.1 coordinate 1,522,383, forward strand.
CCTATGCCGATGGCACTGGGGCCAAAGCTTTTTAGGGATGTTGCAGCCGTGCTGCCACTTATACTAGAAGGATGATTTCTAGGAGCGTGATATGGTGGTGGAGCAGGAGTTGCTGCAGGATTTGCTGTACTTGGCGGTGGCAAAGGTGGGAGTATTGTACTCGATGTTCGTAGGTATGGATTGCCATATATCGCACTAAATCTACTATCTATGGCGAGGCCATTCTGCAGTAAGGGTTGTCCTGCAAGGAAAGGGCGATTAGAAAACTTTTCATTTCAAACAAAGGTATATGATAAAGTTTACCTAGAAAACCATTTTGCATTGCACTTTGCACATAATGGGGCTCGTTTCGGGCCCTTGGAAGGCTCATGTTGCCCGATGATATTGGGTTATTGTAGTGGGGTAGTGTAGTTGATGTTGTTAATGTGTTAGAAGCTGATTTGCTTATACTATCTGTTGGCGGGCTGTAATCGAGGGCGTATTCGAAGTACGGTGCGTAACCATTATTATCTTTGATATCCTGGTTCTTTTGATTCTTCACCATACATCGATTGTATCGATCATTGAACTCACCAGAAAACCTTTAAAAGTTAAAAGTAATTAAAGACAAAACAAAAAAAGTCATACTCTTGACGTCCCCTTACCTGTCTTCATTAGATAGCTTTACTGGACCAGCAAGTGGCACTCCCAAGGTGCCGCCTTTCGTTGCAATATCTGGCATTGGTGCCGATGTTAAATTGATAGCGAGGCTTTCAGATCCCGAACAGGTTTCTGAGTAGTCAACGTCATATCCTGCAGAGCGGATATCGGTTTTCATGTCATTTAATTTATCATTCACCCTACCCTCTGGGATAACATCGGCTGGAAGTGGCTTCTTCTTTGCTCGTTTAAGATATACCACTATAAGCATAGTCACCATGAGAATGATAGCAACAGACGAAACAGATCCCATCACAACGAGGAAATAAGGAATCGATCCTATTTAAAAAAGCAACATTGAAAAACAAGGATAAGGGGATTGGGTTTTAACTTACTTTCTGGTATCAAGCTGATGACTATAGAGTCGCTTCCATAACTATTTACAACTGTACAATTGTATTTGCCATACTGACTCGATTGGCTTTCTCTTATAATCAGAGAAGCTTTCACTCCTTCCGGAAAGTGCTGCTCCTCCAAAGTGTATGTATCATCAAAACTAACATTTATTGGATGTCCTTCGAATAGCCAAAGAATATTATCAGACTTCGGAACACTAAATGCTAAACAGTCAACTTTCACTCTGTTGCCTATAGAACCAAATTGAACTTTATGCGATGTTATAATGGGAGCACGCTTGACATAAACAGTAGCTTCAGCTCCTATTTCCGGAAAACCTAAAACATTGGCCTTGCAGTAATAGCGGCCAGCAGAATCAGAATTGACCTTCAATGTGAGATTGGACGAAGTACCCACGACCTAAAAGCAGAAAAATATCTATGAAAAAAACAGAAAAGGGATGACAATAGAGCTGTGGTTTGCTTACTCTTTCTGAGTTCTCATTGATCCACTCAATTTCAGGTGGCGGATTGCCATCGACTTCGCATCGTAGATTAACCGTACTTCCGATGTCAGCTTCAACTGATTCTGGTCGATGTTTAAAAACTGGTCCATCTGGAAAATTTCAAAATCGTTAGTTACTTTTCTTAAAAAAAAAAATTATCTGTTTAACTCACAACTTATATCTAATGTTTCGCTTTCTTCGCTCTTGCCTACAGCATTAAATACTTCACACTTAACTATAGCATCGTGATATTGTCGTGATATGTTGTGAATAATCTAATAAAAATTATCAAGTTCGTATCAATTAAGATGTAATTTGGTTTTGGTTTTTAGCAAGACTAATTTTGTTTATGAAATAAAAAATGCATATTTGTAAGATTGTGACCCTTGGAATGTACTAGACGTATACATTGAAAAGATAATATACTTTCAGGACCAAAAGATACAAATCTCTTGTCCTCAAACAAATCAAATCCAAGAATATTTTCTCACCATTTTTGTAGTATAATCTCCGGTTACTAGTTCATCATTGATGAACCATTTATAGCTCAGTTCCTTGGGATTGGCATCAGCTTGGCAAGAGAGTATGACTTCTGCTCCTTCTGGAATTCTGCCACCAGCCAAAGATCCACCGACAACAGACACAGTTACTTTGGGAGCATATTTTACCTTAAAAATAATTTAATCCATTTTCTATTTAGTATTTTCTTTAAAAAAATGAAAAAAAAATGTTAAGTTTATCTAACCTCTAATAAAAGTTTTGCAGAACGGTAAGTCCGGTCTGCTGTGTTTTGTGCTTGACAAGTGAATGTTGTATTATGGTGCTCTTTCTTGGGTGCTAATTTAAGTATAGATTTGGCCGTAGATCTCCGTGAATCCGCTAAAGGTTCTTTTACATATTCAATGCCATTTGAAAGAACATTTCCAAGACCATCAATCCATGTTATCTGAAAATAATTAAATCAAGTATTTTAATTATTACTTATATTAAATCCATTAACAATGTTTGAATTGACATTTTTGTCGAAATTTTTAAAGAATATACAAAACAATCATCATTTAGATATATGGCACAGTTTTAAAAGTTGCTCGTTTCAGGAATAAAAACTGGGGCTAAATTACCGCTTCAGTGCCCGAGTGAGTGAGTCCCATCAGTGATCGAATGAAAATGTCAAATTATTGTAATCGATTGCTCGATGACGTAAGCGGTATTGCCAAACTCACATAATTCAGTCACGTATTACTCGAAAACTGATGCGGTCCCGGGTCTACTTAACAGAGTCCTTTAGTTATAGGACTTTTTCTAACCTTTTTCATAATTATAAACACGTTAGATAACTCTTCTAACTAGTGTGGGTCTAACAACAGAACCTTAGAGAATTTATGTTGAACAACCCTAAATTTGACAGATAAGGAACTCTAACACAACTCCGCCAAAAAAAAAGAACACAAACAACTTCAAACCGAATAGTTTTTCGCTGCAAAAAGAACAATTTATACAATACCTACACACAGATTTTGATTTTTTCTACGTTATTTACATTATTAAAATTGAAAAAGAGGTATTTATCGCTAATTCACAAAATATGAAGTTGTTGCAAGGTGCAAGTTCATTGGGCTATACTGGTATATGCATAAATATGTACATTTGTAGCTACAGATTTGTTTGTCCATCGCCCGCCGCAATATTGCAAAATTAAATATCGAAGACCACTTTTGTACGATTGTTTCGTATTTCTAATATTCAGTCTATTTAGCACGTATTTTGAAAAATCAAATAAAACAACAGTAAACATTTTTACTTCGATTTTTTTTTGTTATAAAATGACCATTGTCAATCTGGATAAAGTATACTTTTAAAAGATAAAGTAGCTATTTCCTATTGTTAAGGTTAGTTGAGCTTTTTAACGTTAGTTTTTGTCATTTAAAATTAACAAAATGTCGCTTCTCGTTATATACAAAATATTAAGAGTCGGCTCCCATTCAAAAATTAATTTAGAGCATGTTTTAAATGTTAAAAATTTTTCGCCATTGCCTTTAATGTGGAATTTAGGGAGAACTGTTGTGTAACAGTCTACTGTTTTTTTTGACCCAGATCTATTAAATCATGGATTTTGATCTTATTATTAAATTGATTGTTTTTTTTCCGAATGTCATTTTGCACATCAGGTTCTTTGACACATTTATCCATATTTTTACTAATGTCGTTTTTATTTGGCAATCCGGAAGCCTTCCGGACTCTTCTGAAAGTGTTCAATTGGGAAAAAATGACAGTTCTGATTCTGAAAAGAAGAGAAATTTGCTTCTGGATTTGAAATCAGAAGCAAAACCAGAAGCACTCAAACATTCATATACTTAAACGTCAACCTCAACAGCTGTGATTTTTGGTATTCAAATTGTGCGAACCAGGGTTGGCCGATTTAACTACACTACATTTTCTACATGATTTACTACGTTTATATGAGGTGTTGAAGCGAGCTTGAAGCTCGCTTCGAACCTTTGTATACCTGTATTGAGTTGAAATGAACTTCGTTTGACTCGATCCCAATCGCTCAGCGGTGTCGAGTAGAAATGTGAGTCGAAAATCCGACCCGACTACATTAACTACATAAAATACGTAGCAGACGTAACAAATGTAGTTATTTCTAGAAAGTGACAATTCGGCCATTTTTCTTGATTTTGATTATTGTACGCATTTGATGTTTCACATATACAATCAAACAAAACTTCAAAATCATCAGAAGCAAACAAAAGTGTTCAATTGGGATTCCGGATCGGAGAGAGATTCCGGATTGCCAAATAAAAACGACATAAGACAACTATTCACGATAAATGGCCATAAGATCGATAAGTTTTTGTTTTCAAGAATATACATCAACAGTACAATGACAAGAAACAAATCCATCCCAAATATTAGCCCATTCTGCTAAGCCCCAATTTTTAATCTGCCTTAAGTTGAGGTATTAGTACGATCTTTGTATATAAAACTTATAGTACTATCAAGAAGACGAAAGTTTGTAGCGACATCTTAAGTATAGGGACATTACTTGCTAGATTTGTCTCTGCTAAATTTAATAATAAAATATTTTCTTTTTTACTACTTGTTTTGTATCTTATCCTACTTTCCACTGTAAAAACTAGCGCTGATTTCAGCGCCACCACCAGGCTAGAGTTCGCAATACAAAATCACGCTCCATGATAATACCAGTACTATAGGTTATATGTATATACAAAGGTTCGATACTATATAACAATTTGCTAGTTTTAAAGTAGTTTACTATCACTTTCTTAATTTAAAATATTGTGTAACTAGTATCGTGCTATCAGTTCATACAAAAAACAAAGTAAACACTCTTTTTTTGATGTTGGTAAATGTCAAAGAGCCATATGAAGTTAGAACGATACCAACAAATAAAATAGCTATCTGATGATTTTAGCTTTAATAAAATATTAGAGAAAGTATGTTCCAAACAAAATTAAAAATTGAAAAAATCGTCGTTTTAACCAAGTATCATTCTAAAATAGTTAAACTTCGTACTAGTTCGACTACAATTTTGCGCCAATGGGTAAAATTCGTATGTTTTTGAAATAATTTAATGTAAATAATTTAATATACGCCAAGAAAATAAATGGTTGCTCCCTTAATGCTCTATTACAGTATAGAACAGTCCTAGCACTACATAAACTAATAGTCACCAGAACGCCAAACTATCTTTTTACTAAAATTAAATTTAATACTTCTCAAAGAACGCTTAAAATAGTTCCACCTAGACAACGTTCTTTACTTAGCAGCAGGCAGTTTTTTGTACATGCTGTTCAATTGTGTAATAATCTCCCCCAAAATCTTTAATTATTTGAATACTTCGCAAGCACCTTCTTTCTTAATTTCCTCTCTGTCTTAATTCCTTACTATCGGCTTTTATTTATATTGTTATAAGATTATCATATAAGCATACATTTGTATAAATATTTTTAAAACACTATTTCCTGTACAAGAACAAAACAATATGATTCTTAATTATGTACAGCGTCAAGAATGAATAAATAAATAAATGGTCGCGTTCACCTCGTAGTCCGATAGGGTATCTAAGATACTTTAGTATCCGATACGTTGGCGAACGACCAAAACCGGATAGGTGCCATTTACTGTCAAAGTCAAAAAACGACGTGAATCAACCAGGGTTGGCCGAATCAACTACATGCCTAATATACTACAATTTGTTACGTCTGTCTGCTACATACGTAGTTAATTCGTAAAAAAATAGAATAATGGAAACCAAACAATTTTGCACATTTATGATCTTAATCTTATGAAGGTTTGTACAAAAATTGAAAATGTTTCATTTACCATAAGGATGAGAAATTGTAGGAATTATACATGATAGATGGGAAGTTTATTTTTGGAGACAAACAATTTTCCTTGGCATAATTAAAGGATTTGAATTATGAATACATGATTTAAAGATATTTTTTAATGCTGAATTTATTGTCCAAGGTATGTTGCGACGAGTTAGTTGCAGCAAGAGACCATTTGCTAATCCGCAAAGCAAACAAATAATATTATACATATACTGGATTACAAATCCTATGAATTTTTTTTAAAAATATAATATGGTATACGATAGCTCTTATAAATATATACAACTTACAATGTCTCTATTAAGTTTTTAGTTCAATTTTTTGATAATTTAATCCTGCAATGAGGAAAGGTAAATTAAAAAGGGCAGATTTTTTAACCACAAATTATCTGACGCCAACAAGCTTTTGTTTTGTTATTTTAATTAGCGGTGAGCTTTAAGCCGACAGAGTTAAGCTACGAATTCTTTTAGTGCTTGTTCGCGTTTGGTGAGCAGACGCTGTCGTTTCAAGGTACGTACATATAAATATTACCAAAAAACTTTTTAAAATAATGAAAACCAATAACTGGCAATTAAATTTAAACTTGAAACTGTTTATTTTGTTTATGAATAAGTCCAACTAACATACTATCCAGAGCTAAACTCTTGAAATCTGACAAAAAAAAAACTCCCATACAACTCTCTTATATCCCATTGTTATACCTTAGTATTAATATCTTGTTATGAAACTGAACTGGGTTTCATAACATTTTTATTTTAAGAGGTAAACACTTTTGCAGCTTACAACTACTTAAATCTTATAGCTAAACTATTTTCTCTTCTTGCAATAAGATTATATAAGCTTATAGTCTTAAAAGAATCCTTTTCTGAAAACTCAGTTCTAAATAATATGTCCATATAATCCCATAACAAATCATGTTTGAGAGTTAAGATCATTTCATATTTCTATGAAAACCCTAAAAGAATTTGAGTTTAATACCTCCTATATCAAGAAACAATCTGAAGTTCAAAGAATAAAAGCTTTGCAGTAGGATCCGAATGAGATCTTTAATGCAACAAACTTTACTTTTCTCAATTAGTAAATTAGTACTAGACGTACCAAATGTTAAAAAGTTACAGTTCGGCCAACCCTGTACTCGACACAAAAGAAAATAGATCAGCTGAAATGTCAGCTGTTCTTCAAAATTCCCCTTGGATAGTTAAGTATACCAAACATTTTTGGATAGCTTTAGATTTCTACTTGACATCAGCTGTTTCGTTAATCAGTTGTTTTTTCATATGGGATTACAACAACACCAACAAATCCAGATACCTTTGGATACGTACCCGAACGCGACCAATAATTTAAATTTGAAACCAGAATGTAATGCCAACTGAATCAACACTCACCCTAAAATATTCACACTACCTTATCATTTCAAATTTAATTTCAAATGTCTTATACTTCTGTTATACAGTGTGCTACGTTTCTTGTCTCAAATTATCATATATAAGAACCATATCTTTTTCTATGTTCTACATTTTGTGTCTTGGATATAGAACGTCTAGCAAGAACACCAACCTTATACAATTATTCCCCAAGGCTTCTCAAATCGTATAAATTTGACTTGCGTTGTTGAAATAAAAATTAATTTCTCACCTCTGCGGCGGGTTTCCCACCAACGGACACACACTCCAACTCAATTTCTCGGTCCTCTGTTGTGACCAAGTAATCGCCTTGTAGAATTTTTGGCGCTTCTGGCGGCACCAATATTGTCAATTTAGCGAATCGCGAACGGATGCCCGGTTCCCCTATGAAATAAAAAAATAATTTCCATTAAATGATTGAAGTCAAATTATGTCGACAGAGATAAAAGATAAAATACCTAGAGGGCCAGGACCAACTTGACACTGATATTTTGCATCGTCATCCAACATAACTGGATAAATGTCCAAAGAGAAATCGCCTGAAAGAAACCGTCGGCGGCGTTACGTATAATTTGCTCATAATTTCGTATAATTTAAATGAGATGTACAGAATGACAGAATGGAGAGTACTTACCTTCTTCATCGCTGCCAACCATTGAATAACGTTCGAACCCGCTTAAATTTCGGTGCTGGCCCAACCCAAAGTCGTCCTTTGTCCATTGCAAGGCTCCAATCTTGCCCATGACTCGGCAGGGCAAAGTAACACGAGATCCAACTACTGCCGTTTGATCTTGCGGCTCCATAGCGAATCTCTGTCCTTCGGATGAAGCAGTTGCCGATGATTTCTCCTCGCTTATGCCAGACACCTTGAGCGATTTGACTTCAGTCGCAGGGAGGAGTAGCACCACCGTCAAGACGATGACCAACCAAAGATGTACCAACGGGGTAGTCCTGATGGTGTTGAGCGAAATCGAGTGGTGATTATTTGACATCGTTAAAAGTCAGCACTTCCAAGTGTCAGGCCACCGTCTTTCGCTCTGAAGCCTGTCGATGCGAAAAAAATTAACACAAATTAATGAATGGCTAAAAATGATGATGGAAAGAGGAGGATCATGAGGAGGAATAAGCATTCAATGAAGATTGTGTCTCGATCTCGAATGCAGAGCAGAAGTAACAGCATCCATACCTATAGAGTTTTGAATTTATGGCCAAAACAAAACAAGCGATAAAGTTATACGATTGTTGTTAAAAAGGGAGTGTCTAGGAACTAAAGTGGCATTAGGGACTCCAAATGGCATCATGCGTTGCGTGGTGTATGCAGCTTTTGGCCATTTGTCTAGTGACCATTCGCTGCTCTTTAGTCGATTGGGTTCTTTGTGCCGTTATCGATATCGGATTTATTTATCGGTGTTGCAAATTGTACAAGCAGAGTGCTTGGTCTGAAGTCGAGAGATGGTGTTTGCTGGTATTATGGGGCTTTTATCATTAAAACATGGTGTTAAGTTGGTTTGGTTTTGCTTTCAGGAATTAAGTGGTGTGGATTTTGAAATTACTTTAAAAACGGATATAGTACCTATGTTTGTATACGTGTGAATGGTTCAGTCGAATTGTAATAAAAAAATGTCAGTGAAGGACAATAAATTATGTATGGAAGTTGGTCTAGTAACCAATAACGATGGTAAATACATAATGTCGTTGGAAAGGTACTTTCATGTACTACAATCACTTAGGGTATATTTATGCATTAAGTCTTTTTTATGTTGTACTAAATGCACCAGAACACAACAGTTGGCGAATAACTTATTTCACACAGTGATTTAAAATACATTCTCATAGGTATCAAATATTGCAGTACCTATTATATATACATATATGAACATACAAAACACCATCTGAAAAACCTACGAGTACCTACGTATATCTCATAGGGACTTAAATACGGTTTTGCCCTATTCTCGTTTAAGTTTCAAATCATCGTTTTCGAAGCATGCGATGTTATATGGTACGAGTATGTAAAGGGGTTTTCAATTGGAACAGGTAGATTTTGGTAGCCAACTTGTTTTGGTGATATCGGTCAAATCTGTTTCTTATTATTAAATTGAGTGTTCGTTAGTGCAAACGTTTTGCGTCGGGACTTGGGCTACCACCTCTAGAAGGTCCAACTGATCCAGAACCTCAAAGTTCATAACCATAGACAACACCGTTTGTTCGCTGAATGGGCTTCGGAGCGTTAAGAAGAGGACCCCAATTTTGGCCGAAAAATCATCTTAAGCGACGAGGTTCACTTTTGAATGAATTGCTATGTTAACAAGCCAATTTATCGTATATAGGATGACACCAACCCACACGAGGCTCAGCAGGTGATAATGCATCCTCAAATATGTACCGTTTGGTGTGGACTTTGGCCCGTACTTTTTCGAAAACAACGCTGGTGAGGCAGTCACCGTCAATGACAAGCACTACAGGACGATGATAACAAATCTCTTATGGCCCAAATTGAACCATATGGACCTAGACGACATGTGGATCCAGCACGATGTCGCTACGCGCCACACAGCGATTTGAGGGTACATAAGATTATCTCTCGCAGAGGTAACGTGAATTGGCCAAAGTCATGCGATTTGTGGGTGCCCTTAAGGTGCTACGGGCCATCGCTCAATTTCAACTGAATCTATGCGGAATAGTCATCGGAAATTGAATCACTCGTGATAAATCTTGATCACTAATGATAAATAATAATTAACAAATTTAAATCTTCAATCAAAGTTTTATAATTTTATTTAGATATTTACTGAAAATGATTTTTTAAAATCTTTAAAATTTTTGTTGGGTTTTGAATTTCTCTAATATACAATTTACTCGTACATAACTAACTCACAATCAACAATAAATAAATACGCTTAATACATTCTTACGGGCAATTAGTTTTTATGTTTAGAAACATTTCTGTCGAATTGTCCATTTTACTGGAAACCTCTTTCCACATTCTCGAAATAAGCAACACATTTTTGAAACGATAGTGCATTATACATATACAAGTTTCTTTTTAAAAATTGCAAGAAAATGAGCGAAATTAAATTTTTCCCATGTTTTATGGCTTAATTAGTAAGAGCAAACTTTCCCATTAATTATGGAACACAACGTCGTTCGCAGTAGCGCATTCTGACCTTGTAAGCGAATAATCCGAGATCTTTGTGCAGAATTCTCCTCAGGATAGTGCGAACAAATTTTGAGCTGCTGAGGTTGATGCCGAGTTGATGTTCGTAAACTGAGTCTCACACTCTCGGTCTCGGCTACAGCCAGTCACGTTCTCTTCTGTGCGCACTGTACCACGACGGGCACCATGAGTGTTGTCCACTAGCATACCAGTCTCACGAGCACAAACTTGGGTACAGCAGGCGTGGCCAAAACTTCTTTTCAAAAAACGCACTGCTTGGGTTACGCAGCACTCACCTTGGAAAAAAGTTTTCAATATTTCCCAACGTTGTTAAAGTTCAAGACGATTCATTTCATTGCGCGGAGGTATGATACTGATTTTCTGTCTAAATATCGACCGGTAAACAGCTGTCAGTGTCAAAATAATATATGATTTAAAAAGAAACCACTAGGTGGCCGCCCTGTATATGAAAATGAGAAATTAATTTTGGAATATTTTCTTCTTTTTTTAAGCTTGTCCCTTTTGCTTTATAAAACCAGTACAAAATCGGTGCTTTTACCTCAACCTGCGAACACTGTTTTCATCTCATCTCTCGCGTGCACACAGGAATGATTGAAAGTTGAACGTCACTATGTTCAGGTTCTCTACCAGCCGCTGTCCCTTAATTTTATATAGGTATACTTCTTTAATAGAATATTATCGTAAAATAAAATAGTCCCATTTTAATTGTTTTTTTTTTTTTTAAATATCTGAAAGGTTGTACTTCTAGGGTGGTCTTAGGGCTAAATATCTAGTTTAAAAAAAAAAATTATTAAAATATTATTATGAGTTTGTGAAGAAAGCTAGTATTGAAAATTTTTTAACACTTCTTTTAAGATATGGATTTAGCGATTTGCAAAATTACTAAACAAATACAAAAATCTTAAACCTTTGGATTGCAAGATTGTAAACTATAAAAAATGCTATAAATGCTAAAAAACTATAAAAAAGACAGAGAGAATTTCTGTTAAGTTTTTTTTCAAAATCTAACCAGCAGTTTGCCAACAATTACACTTTGAAGGCGAAACAACGTTCACTGAGCTCCGCTAGTATTGCATAGTTTTTAAATTAAATTCTAGGTATTTTTCCGAGATATTTACATTCTAATTATTTTTTTTCTAAAAATGTTGGGAGCTTTAAATTGAAAGGACAAATCTCTTGAATTCTTCTTAGTGCGAACTTCTACACACAAATAAAATAAAATACAAGATTTGCATATAATTAGCTATAGTATTATCATGAAACGTGAACTGTGGTACCAACACTATCCTGATGGTGGCGCTGAAATTAGCGCTAGATTTTCAGTGGAGAGTAGGATAAGTTACAAAACAAGTAGTAAATAAAATGCACGACTGGGTCGCACGAACTTGCTCTTATGTAACAGACTAGGAATTTTAAAATCGAATGTTATTAGAGAAAACTGTTCATAAGGATCAAATTATTTTTTAAATTCTTTTAGTAGTAAGAGACAAAAACAAAATGCTATCCAAATATGAATTTATGCAAGAACAAAAATTATAAGTCGTAGTCGTTTCTTAAAAAAAAGCTTTTATGTACAAACTTTTTAAAAGCTTTTGAAGAAAAAATTTTAGTACGCCAATTTAAAGTTTTTATTATTGTTCGAATAAAAATTAAATTTACAAAAAAAAATATTGAGCCGTTCCTGAGATATCGAATTTTCAAAAAAAAAATAAAAAATAGATTTTTTTTTCAAAAATTCAAAAAATATTAATTTTAAAGTTTTAAAATGCAATGTGTTTTAGACTTTTTAGAAGCTTCTCTTTGAAAAATTTCATTAGGATCCGTTATGTGGATAATGAGAAATTCAAAATTCGAAAAAATGGTTCTATGGTAGGTACAAGCTGTAATGTCTTAATTTCAAAATTTTTTTTATTAAATTAAAGATCGTAAAAATTAATTGAAAGAAAAAAAATGTTATCAAAATTCTCGGAACCGTTTTCGAGAAAAATACGATTTTTGAAAAGCATTTTTTTTAATTTTTTAGCATTTGTATGGTAGGTACCTTTATTTTTAGGTAAAATAAAATTTTTTTAACACATCTTGTAGATTATATTGAAAAACTTTTATTTAGCAAGTTCGAAAAAAATCTAGCATGAGGTTTTCGAAATATTGAGTTTTTAAAAAAAAAATTTGAAGTTTTTTTTTAAAATCCAAAAAATTTTTTTTTGAAAATTTCAGTACACAATTCTATTCAGGTTTTTGGGGAGCCTTAGCAAAAAAAAAATGATCAAAATCGGCTGTACCGTTTTTGAAAAAATCAAAAAAAATGGTTCCATGGGGGGTACCCTCAATAACCATTTTTCAGAAAATTTTTTTCAACAAATACCTAGCTTTAATTAAATGAAATTTTTTTGTGTTTTTATTTTTAAAATTTGTCGAACAGTTTTTGAGAAAAAAAAATATTTATAAAATTTCGAAAAAAATTCGTATGGGGAGTACCGTTATTTTTGGTCTTAAAAAATCAAATCAAAAAACATCCGGGGGGAAAAAATTAAAACCCATATCTACCAAGTTTGAAGAAAATCGGCCGAGCCGTTTAGCTGCAATCTAACGGACAGACAGACAGACAGACAGACAGACAGACAGACAGACAGACAGACAGACAGAATTGCGAGACCCACTTTTTTAGTCTTCGCTATCATCGTAATGTCAACTTTGATCAAAATCTCGAGTTCGATTTTTTTTACGAATGCATAACTTGCCTTATAGTACCTATAAGTCGCAAGTAAAAAGAGATAATTTTATTATTAAATTTAGACAAATCTAACAAGTACTATCGCTATGCTTCAAATGTCACCCCAATCGTTCGTCTTTATGAGAGTACTATAAGTTTTATATATAAAGGATGTACTAAAAAAGGAGATTTTATCTGATTGTCTAATTTTTAAATGAATTATTTCTCAACAACTAATTAGCGGCTGTATATAGAAATACTTATCAAAATCGCTATAGCTATTCTCGAGGAAATGTAAATAGAACACGAATCGCTACTTGGATGCTACCATTTCTAGAGCTAGTCTAAATCAAAAATTCTAATTTCACTTATTGCAGTTCGAAATATTATTTATAAATTCCTACTTTGGTAATTTGGAGTTCAATCTATTTGGAAGGATTTGGGTTAATGCGATATTACTGAGGTGCTTGTGTATTAGGGTGTGTCAAAGTGCTCAACTATGGTATTTTCAAATGTAATAGCTTTTAAAAGTTGCATTGCTTATCAAAATTAAATCCTGCGTTTACAATTTTCATTTTAATTAATATCTTTGGCTCGCTCAAAAATTAGATGAAATCCAAAAAAATTTGATTTTTCGAGTTTTTTTAAAAATATGTGTTGTTTTAAATTGCACCGTGTGGATACAAAAAAAATATATAAAATATTTTTAGGCTTTCAAGTCAAAGATAATAGCAAGGAAACACTTTTAAGCTTATATTTGTTTAAATTGAACACTTGATAAAGAAGCTATGAAATAATAAAAGAAGGAAGAAAATTCATTTTTTTATGTAAAATGGTTTTTTTTTTACATAAAAAAATTTCTAAAAATCAACGGAACCACCTACAATATCGTGGTATATATCTTTTTGTAAAGACAAAAATTCTTTCTGTATTTTGTTAAGTTTTTTTTTTAGTTTACAAAAAAAAATTACTGTAAATTAATTTTTTTTTTCAACTTCAACCGATTTGAGCGAGCCAAAGACGAACGATATCTTATTTTTTTTTACATGTTCTTAATAGGCTTTTCACACCGAATTAAAATCTCGGATTTCAGCAACAAGATTACGAAATCTCATTGAAGCGTTCACACTGAACAGAACCAGGATTTCATTTGACGTTTCTGTCCATTTATCCTTCTTTCTCGCATATAATTTATCTTCTCTCCTTCTCTCCCCACAATTCAAATTTCAAATAGTCACTCGAGACTCTACTCCATTATCTGCTTTTTATCTACCTCTTCTCTTGCTGACAATTTGCTGACAAAGCAGAACATTTCTAAAGGTTTGTTTGTTTTGACAATCTTGTGTTTGAAAGTAGATTTTGAGGAGATTTTGTCGTAATCTAGTAGATTTGGAAATCTGAAAATGTATTGGAAATCTAGTAGATTTGGATGAGATTTTGAGAATTTTGCTCGAAATCTAGATTTTGATTTGGTGTGAATAGCGTATAATACAACTTTTGAGCACTATTACATTTAAAAAAAAGAGTACTTTTTTGCGGCCATACAAAAGTGACACACCCTATAGTGTATATGTATAGTCTTAGCGGTGGCGGATGGACAACAACAGAATCGAAAAATCTTTGAGTTCGGCACCACCCTTATGGCTTAAACACATGTGCAGCATTTTCCTTGCAGCGAAATTTAATTACACAGGTTCTTATGGGAGCAGAATCATTGAAAGTCTGCATGCAGCGCTGCGCTGCACGATGTCTCTATTCCTAAATTTGCTGCCTAGTTTCATTGCAGCCATAATTGTAAAACAAAAATTTCCGAATAATTGCTATTTGGCATTAATGATATTGACAGTTTGTTGACATTGTCTGTCATATTTGCAAAAAAAAAGTTTGTTTTTGACTTTGGTGGAAAACTTGATACTGATACAATAATGGAAGAAAAAATAAAACAAATTCATTTATGACAAAACAAATCCGTAGAATGAACAAGAAGTGAAAAGAATTTGTTTTGTCTCCGACTCGTATTTTTGTTTATTTTCAGACAGATGCAAGATTGTTACTGCTCACCAGTTCCTGTTAGGGATAGGTAAATTGTATCCAACTAAGGACATTTTCTACAGCTATACATAGCAACATCAACGCGAGAGAAACTACATGTCTAGTATAGTTTTGTTTTTCATTTGTGCTTTGTATCTTCTTTTGCTTTTCCTACTTATCACCAGGAACAATTTTTGAAAGTATAGGTGCAATTCTCTCTCATTTTCTGATTAATTAAATTTGTCCACGGCCTTGAAGTTTTGATCTGGAACAAATTATATTCATTTGAAAACTTGAGGTATTTCTCATACACGGCAATCAAAATCAAAATTTTGTCCTTGTTTTTTGAAATATCCATTTAATTTAAAATAAACTTATAAAACTTAAGTACAAAACAATTTAAGCAAACAAAAAGAATGAAAATTTGGCAGATGTCATTTTTGTTTTAACAGAACTATAGGCATCATTAAAGTTAGGAAGTATGCACATGTGTTCTGGCTGCAGCGCTGCATGCATCGCTGCGTGCAGACTTGCTGCACATCTGTTTTAGCCATTAAGAGTCGGCCCATAGGAGGAAGACATCAACTCAGCTGACCCAAACGCAACTGCAAGAAGACACCTCAACCAACAACGTTGAAACTGAGGCCCGATATATAGTTAGAGACAAAGTTGGCTGTAGAAGCTTGTCCGATGAGACCTAGATCCAACTTAAGCAAGTAATTAATTAGTTTATTAAATTTACAAGTAATTTCCATTAAGCAGTTCCTTTGAGTGCGATCTTTTTTAAACCAGCATCCGATATGCAGAAACAAAAATGCATGTGTCACTGCATGCCGAGCTGCATTTTTGTTGACATATCGTGCTTAAAAATATTTCCGGTCTCGCACGGTCTAGCTAGTAAGTTCTCAAATCGTTCATAAAAATAATGATTAAGCATTGCCCTACCTAACATGTCTACCCTTTAATTCAACGAAAGCACACAAGGCCATTGATATGCCAACTTTCGTTTGAACTTATATGTAAAATTAATTTCGGTATTAACTTGCCTAGCGAAATGTCACACATAATCCCATCTTATCAGGTATTTATTGAAGCAACGATACCAGGATTATACCATTGCTCGTGTCAATTCATCATTATCCCTTATTTTCATTTTACTTTTATCAACACTCCATCGCATGGGGTTGGCGTGCGTTGGTTAACAATGCGAATTTATTGTAATACATTAAAAAATACTTTAAATTGTGAGATGTTTGTAATTTTTCTGCTTAATATTAATTTATAACTCGAAATTTCAAAGTAAATCCTTTCACATGCCAAAGGATCATATTGCGTTATAGTTAACAGGAAACAGTTTCGAATAGGTACAAATTTATATAAGTATGTGCATCATCACAATAGGCTGTGTATGTTTACTAATAGAAACTTCAATCAAATGGAATTAAATCTCTGTCCCATATTTACAAGTGAATATACATATAAAATGTATGTAGGCAGGTAGGTCATGAAGAAATCTGGGCCTGGGGACGTGATGGACGCCGAGGTGGAAGGTGATACGTGTATACCACACATTCATATGGGAGGTAAGAAGTTAATTATGAATGACAGCGGTCGGTGCAGGCTATAATTTATTCCGTAATTATAAATTTTTGATTGATGTACATACCTATATAGGGAACCTTTACTCGTCCATCTATTATTATTATTCGAAAAGGGACTTCAATCTATACAACAACTATGATATGTATGTACTGTACAACTCCTTTGTGCTTCTTGTGTCCTTCTATTAGTGAATGGCTTAGGAGGGAATTAGAAGAGTAATATATTGAATGTCCCCTTTACAAAATGTTCTTCGATGTGAACCTACATTTATATTACTTCACCCTCCCATCGCACCATCCTGATCCTATTGAATCCTATTCAGCGCTGCAAACCTTACATAAATATCTACGTGATGCAGGTAAGAATAAGTTATATAGCGGTCGCTTTAAAGGTGGATATACAATTGTGTATGTGTATGCAATAATGTGCATATGCCAAGTGCATCCGAAGAGCACACTCCAAAGAAATGAATGAAACGATATGATGTGGAAATCAGTCATGAGAATACTTGGAGATGCTCTCTCCAACTTCTGATGATAGATAGTTTTAGCCTGGTAGCTTGGCACAGTAGTACTGGTACTGGTACTGGTACTTGGATACTTCAATGCCAAAGAACACATATATTGTCGATTGAAAGGTTCTTTTGCTTTTTCCAACTGAACAAGGTCGCGTACAAAATACAAACCGTACCTTCTCGGATATGTACTTTTGTTTGTGTGTTTGAATTAAATGTGGTTTATCGATTGATATCGACTGTTATAGCTACGTGCCTTAATATGGAAAAATTGTCCTCGTCCTCGACATCGTCGTCAACATCATCATCATCATTATCATCATCATCATCATCATCGAAGTAGTCTTCGTATTCGTTGTGAATGTCGTCTTCGTCGTCGTTCTCGTTTTCAAATTCATGCAATACATACGACTCTATGTGCGAAGTATAAGGATTAAATGACATTTTTCTCATTTGAAATCGATTTTTGTGCGATTGACACTTTTCTATTTTCGATTGCTACATTTTGTTTGAATGTTAACAACGCCCGGCCCGTTGCCTGCCATCATGTGTTACTTAAGCTTCTAACCAATATCGGATTTGTCAGGAAGACAAAGTGACTGGTAGCTATATTCAAAGGCGGCAAATTCAATGGGGCGCTAAATATCAAACGAAACCGGAAATACATTATTGAAATAAGCTTTAATTCTTCACACGACATATTCTAGCCGGAACCACTCTTATGTCGTGTGGCGTGGTGTGTTGTGAAATGGTGTCGGCAATCGCTCTAATGTATTTTATATGCCTAGAACCATACTATATTCTGATGTGATGTGGAGTGATGTGTTAAGTTGAAAATCATACACAAAAATCAATAAATAAAGCTTCAATTATAAGTAAATTGATAAATTTCTGACTAAGGCCCCAGTTAAAGCTTTCATTGAAATGCCTCATTGGAACAAATCAGTGGAATGCTGATTTTATTTTTTTTACAAGTTATAGCAATCATTGAAAAATTGGTTTCAGAAAAAGATCCTTTCAGTGACGGATAACAACCAATTCTAGGTATTAGAGGTTAGAGTTGATAATTGAAAGCAAAACGAACATTTGAGAATACAAAGAGAATCGAACACATTCAGTGTTTTTTTTCCAAGTTAAAGAAACAAAAATCAGCTCTTCATTGAAATTGATTTCTATCAGTGAAAGAGTAAAAAAATTCTACTACTCATTAGCTTCGTTTTGATACCAATCAAAGCTAATACAGTTTGTTTAATTGTCTTAAAATGGAAAAGCAAATTTCCAATGATGCATTTAAATGAAAGCTACTACTGGCCACAGATTATTTAAGCTAGTTGGAAGATTGTAATATGAACCTTCTATTTCTAAAAAACACCTGAGTAAATATATTTATAAACACTTAGGGGAAGCTTTTAACTCTACAGAGATTTGCTTAGTATCTAGTGTTGTTCTTCAATCAGTAAGAGTTACCGAAAATCAATTCATGGTAAGCTATTAACTAAAAAGAACAGTTAGAGCTATTGAAAGTTTCTACATTGGAAGAGTAACTTAATTTTATGTTAGTCTTTATGCAAAACGTCTGCCGTTAATATTTAATACAAGTCTTATGGAAATCCTAGGACATGATAGGTAACTTTGAGTTACTGACGAATTTTGATCGAAATTGATATTTTTATTTTAGAAGAGATAAACACTACGTCATCCTCAGTTCCAACGCTCGTCTTCAATGACATTCCTGTTGTAAGTTCGATAGATAAAGCCAATTTGCTTGAGTGCAGTTTGCTGTTAATTCGACGCTATCAGGGAGTGACATGACTCCACCTGTACTTGAGAGCGTAAACGATTATATGGGACGAATCTTCTTTAGCACTCTTGCAGTTGCTAGAATACTAAAAGATCTTGATATTACCAAATCCGCTGGCCCGGATAGTATCCCTGCAATTGTTCTCTGAAGAGGTGTTCTTTAACGCTGGCAAAACCTCTGCGTAAGCTTTTCCATCTGTCCTACTCTTCAGGTCTCTTTGCGAGTAGATGAAAAACAGCATTTGTACAGCCAGTCCCTAAAAAAGGCGAATGCACCTCCCCCTCTTACTATCGTCCAATTGCACTTACGTCCCTTCTTTCCAAGGTCATGGAAACGCTGATCAATTTTCAGCTTAAGAAATATCTTGAAGAACGAAAGCTCCTTAATGACCGGCAGTATGGCTTTCGTAGCAATAGGTCCACTGGTGATCTGATGGTATATCTCACCGAAGAGTGGAACAAATCTTTACATCGTTTTGGAGAAAGTAAGATTATTGTACTTGATATTTCAAAGGCATTTGATAGAGTTTGGCATCAAGCCCTCTTATCGAAAATGCGTGCATTTGGTATCGACGAATATCTTCTTCGTTGGATTAGAAATTACCTTTCGGACCGTTCTCTTCAAGTAGTATTGGACGGTTTCAAATCTGATATCTACAAAATAAACGCTGGTGTGCCACAGGGCTCCGTTTTGTCTCCGACACTCTTCCTTATATTCATAAGTGATCTTTTGTCTGAAACTTCTAATCCACTTAATTATTTCGCTGATGACAGTACCCTCAGCTTTTCATATTAGTTTTTAGATTCACATCCTTGTCCTTCAGATGTGGACTTCCAACGGCAGCGTATGATAAGCTCATTAAATTCTGATCTTGTCAGCATTGTCTAATGGGGAATCAAAAACTGTGTAGAATTTAATGCTTCAAAAACTCAATGCTGTTTACTGTCGTTAAAGCGCAACCCTCCCCTAATGCCACTTTCTATGAACGGCAGTTGCATCGATGAGACTGATCAGCTTTCAGTTCTAGGTATATGCATCACAGACCATCTTTTATAGAGTGATCACATATTTGATGTTGCCAAAAACGCTGCTAAGTGTTTAGGTTTTCTCCGCCGATGCAAGAAGTATTTTACCCCTTCTGATCTGGTTGTTATATATAAAGCCTTTATTCTTCCGAAGCTCGAGTACAATTTCCATATATGGGCAGGTGCTCCAAAAACCCACCTGAGTCTCTTGGACAGAATTCAAAAGAGAGCTATAAAAATTACTGACCGTTGTCTAACTGAAACACTTGTATCTCTCGAGCACCGCCGCAATGTTTCATGTCTATCATTATTTTACCGCTATTTTCATAAACAGTGCTCTAGTGAAATAGCCAGTTGCTTTCCTTCCCTTAAACAATTCAACCGTAATACCTGTACTTCTAGAAATGCCCATCAGTTTACCCTTGAGCCCAACTTCGGACGTACTGTCAAATACAGAGTTTCTTTATTTAGTCGCACTACACGAATGTGGAATGCTTTACCTGGCTAAGTATTTCCCACTCATTTCAATGTGCCGACATTCAAAACCAATGTGCATCGGTATCTCCTTTCTAATCCTATCCTTATTTCCTAATTGCTCGCACTGTGTATTTAACATTATAAGGGTAGTCATAACTCCTTGAGTGCGCGTATAATATAAAAAAATAACGAAAATTAGATCCTGTTTTAAAAAAACTGTCAAGAAAACTTTCTAAGTCTTAAAAATGTTTCCATAGAAGGAGAGCAGGATTATGAGGATCATATTTCGACAAGTGTTTTGATAGTGCCCTATTTGTGTTTTATAAAACGCAAATTTTAAAGATATTTTATGAAGAAGTTCTTGGGTTGGATTTTCAGGCGCTGCAAAAAAGTTGTTCAGCAGCTTATACTGCCTCTTGCAAGGAATTAACAAATCCTCTAAGATTATTTCTTGTCATGAAAAGTTGCTGCTTCCATTGGGAATCTTCAAAAAATTGTAGGTCCCCTGCATTCCTGATGGTAACACGCACACAGAAATGTTTGTGAGTTGTAAGTCACTAGGTATTGGTTTCTTTGAGCTGTTGCACCAGTATTTTCAGAGATATTCGGGGTGTCCCCTAATTCGTCAAAGATATTCCAGTATTTTTTTATCAACCGAGATTCTTATTACTTGTGGAGGTCCAGCGATAGGTCGTGTATTTGAAACTGATCCCGTTTGTCGAAGTCTGCCATACGTATTTTCAAATACTTCTTCACTACAGGAAAAAGTATATGGCATCTTGTTCGCACACTAGTTGAACTGGAAAGCCTAAAAGTTTCTACGTTTATTAGTATTAACAGAGCAATTTCTGTTAACATGGGTCAGGGTACACCAAAGTAAGCCTTTTCTTAAATCCCCGATAAATGGTGTTAACATTGGAGATAAACATATCTTGAAGAACAATTTGTTCTTATAACATAGCGAAGAATCATATCCTTAAATATCCTTGACGAATTAACAGATAACCTGTATGTAGATAAACCAGCTCTCGCTCGAAAATATGGCATACTCGTATCATAATCACAACGGTCATGATGTATTGTACTGAAAACTTGTCTTTCTAATTGCCATTTTTCAAGCATAAGAAAATCAGCCTTCCTGTGTTTCGTTCTACAAAACTCATTTTTTTTTTACTAACATCCCTGCACAAGAAGATTACCAGAAAAATGGGTCTAACTGGGAAGAGTCCTTTTTTTGTTCTATTCTGGGTTCTACTGAACTTTCTGTTTCGATATTGTCCCTTTTACGCCTGCTTAAAATTTTTTACAAATTAACATACCATATCTTCAACTTTGTTCAGGGCGGTGAGTTCTGAAATCCACCCCTGCTGCTAATAAGAAGTTAAGCTGCTATGGTATCGAAAAATAAAAATAAAATTTGACATAACAATAATGTGTATTTCCTGATGGCAGATGATGGCAAGGGATTTGTGAACCCTTCCCCAAATAAACGAATAAGAGGTGCTATTGGCGGTAAAATGTGCCGTGCCTTGTACCCATTTAGGTGGGTATCCACATTGGTAATCAGGAGATGTTTATTTTTCTGTTTACTCAAAGAAGAAAAAGTGAAAATGTCAATTTTTTTTCTATTGACGAGAAGTTCCTCCATTTGGTTTTAGTTCACTTCCGTTTAGCACCACAAAATGTTCGTTTTTAATTGCATCCGAATGATTCGAAAGAAAACACTACATACCTATGTGTATGTAGATGCATTTCTATTTCAGGTTTTGAATGACAAATTGTTTTAGACCTCATTTTTTACCCAAAAAATTAGAGAAGAAAAAAAACCGAAACAAGGTTGACAGAATCCATTTATTGAAAATGAGGGTTTTGCTGATGGTGCATCTGTGATAAATGTTACATAAACCACATATGGTTGGATAATATTTGAAAATTATTTTTGAAATTACATTTGACATAAGCCTAAGTTATATGAAAGACTTTTCTTTTATTTTGGACTGATGTAAGGCTAACCTGTATGGTGTGGATTTTTGTGTGACATACAAGTCGACTGTATGTGTATGTACGAGCATGTGAAGATAGGTATGTGTTTTGGTTTTTACCTTGAAAACTTGGTCATGTTCCTATGTTGGAAATCGCATGAGTAATTTTTGGTGTACATTCTTCATGAGGGCGATGTAAAGTTTTGAAAAGTTTTATATCACTTTAGGATCAAGTGCTTTTAAGTTTTTGGAGAACTTATAAAGATAGATTGGAATGAAAAGGGTTTACCCATTTCATTAGAAGCTGAAGATTATGTAATGAATGAAACAAGAAGCTATAATGTAGGTAGATGGGTAGGAAAGTTTTTTGGGTTAAGTATTATTTTTCAATAGATTATTATTTTTGAAGTACATACATTTTTGAACAAACAAAACGTATATAGGGGGATGTTTATAAATATTTTGAGGGAATCTGTTTCAAAGAGCTGAATTTATTTCAACTACCTATCTTCACATATGACTTTTGGTGTTCCCTTCGGTACACGATGTTCTAAGGACTCTTTGATTTAAAAAGAGTTCCAAGCCCTGCAGTAACTTTTAAATGAATTAATTGAAATATTTTTATAAGGTTACTTATTTGGAACACCTTTGACTAATAAACTTTTAAGTAATTGTTCATAAAAAAAACTCTCTTTACTTGGCGAACGGTATATCTCCGAATATTCGTTTTATTTGCAACATACGATTAGATTAGGTAGGATAAAAGAGGGAGCTGGATATTCGTATGGATATTAAATTTTAAAACCAAACCTAACGTGAAGCTCAGCACACAGCTTTTATTTATAAGGAGTTTGAGAGCTATAGTTAGTTAGGTTTAATTGCTTAAGTGTATTCTACAACAATCTTTCCCTCAGTAGTAGAATAACAATTTTTGCTAATGTTTTCCAAACCAACAATAAATAGTAATGTCTGAAAACTGAGATAGTCCTTCTGACGAGGAAAAGGATTCCCACACAAATCGACTTCCAAATTGGGTCCGAAGTGATAAGAAGCAGCGTGGCGGTGAAGTACTTGGGATTTAGACTCAACACAAAGCAACGGAAAGAGCCTCAGAAATAACCACATCTCTGATGGCGAACATGGGGAGGGCCAATGGCTAGTAAGCGAAGGTCACTAATGGCGACAACACATTCCATCCTTCTGTACGGTACCGGAAACAGATGGCGGCAGTGCAAAGACGCGGAGCTCTACGTGTGGCCAGCTCTTACCGAACGGTGTCGGAACCAGCCGTCTTTGTAGTCGCTGGAGTGACCACTATCGATCTCCTAACGATGAAAGGAAGGACAATGCTGGCCAGCGAAGAGAACTGGAACAAGATCTGGACCTACGCCAACCATCTTCTCAGAAGGAAGAAAAGAGAGGAAGAACAGTTTCGCGAGACAGCGTGAGCCCACAATTGGTACTTAAACAGGACCCCCCTTGAAGTAATACGAAAGTGGTTCCGAGGGGATGATCGTCGAGACACTTTTGGAGGTTTAGCCGGTATGCCGTTATAAGGTTGAAATCCCTTGGAGAGGGAAACATTTTGTTTTGGGATACGCTGCTAGGTATAGAGTACCTATGTATATTATCTATAGAACTGGCTGGTACCCCCTTGCCTAAGACATTTCCTAAATTTTACTTGAGAAGAGTTAGAGAAGACCTTCTAATTTTACTCTTTTTTTCATATCCGTGAATACGACTCACACCGTGGATTAAGCAAATAAAATTTTTGATTACAGATCAAGCTTACGAGAAACCATTTTACATTGTTTTCGAAAACGTCTTGATAAATTGAAATGAGTAGAAAATATAGGGATTGGTAAATACACATTCACATATTAGTGTTGTTTGCCAAAATAAGAAATCTCTGTATTAAACCGTGTGTCCGAAGATGGTCTCAAGGATAAGTTGATGATCATTCCTTGCTAAACTAGTATTATAGGAACATTGTTTCATGGTAGGAATGCAGCTGGCTATATCACTACAACACTGTTTTTAAAATAATCGAGAAAATAAGGAAATCAGAAAGTTGATGAGGATTTTCAATGGTTTTAACTATAAGGCTATTTCCTATTTGTTTTCGCTTTATTTTAATTTCATAGAATGTGGTCGGTATATCACATGCCATTCTGAAGGGTTTTCAGTTTCCTCAAAACAGAAACCACGCGTTGATAGAGGTAAAGGACGAAAACATAGGTTTTTGAATTATTAAATTCTACCTTATGTTCCCACTGGATAAGAATGTAATGAGCTTATCATTTATTAACGGTGTAGTTCCAGATTGGAAGGATGAAGAGGTGACTTTGGGAACAAATATGAGAAACTGAGAGTGCTGTCGTCAGCGAAATATTGAGGTGGATTAGAAGTTTTAGATAAAAGTCCATTGATGAAAATGAGAAAGGGGGTTAAGAATAACGCATTACTCTGTGACAGACCGACATTTGTTTTGTGAATGTCAAATTTGGAACTGTCTAACCGTCTTCAAGTGTAGTACTTGTACATGTATGAAACGGATTAAAAGTTAGTTTCTAATTTATCGAACAGAGGTTTTGTCAATATCAATCATTTTACTTTTGCAGAAATTATGGAAGGATTAATTAAAATTTTCCGTTATACAGTCCATTAGATCACCAGTCGAACTTTTGTTAAGAAAACCGTTTTGCGGGTCATTTAAAAGCTTTCGTCCTTAATTAATATTCATTGAAATTTGTCCACTCTGCTTAAGATCTTTGAGCAAATGACCATAAGTTTTCAATTGGTGAAACTCTCCAAGGATATATTTCCAATTTATTTTTTGTAAGGATTTTCTTGACGTTTTGAAACCACATATCAAACAAGAAATGGTTAGGGGAGTACAAGGCAAAAAGTAGCATATAAAGTTCATGCATTTCTAAAAAAAAAGTATAATAAAATAATTCTAAGAAATTACCAGAATTGGTTGCTAATTTTTAAAATTTTTAAGATATGTAGCAAAAATTTAATCATAAAGTCATTTTTATTATATAAATATTATATGTATGTACTAAGAAAAAGTTGTAAATTTCATTGCATATTATTCGAATATTAAATCTTCTCTTTGAACTTCGTCGTGGTAAAGCTTAACAATAGTTTAAAAAGGATATAGAAGGCTATAATCAAAACTAGATCACAATTTACTCCACTATCAAAATTGAAGAGTGCATTTTTAAGCCTGAGTTGCAAGACTTTGTGAATGATAACAGTCCTAACATGCGGTCTTCACTAGAGATGAATTCAGAGCATTTTTTTTTTTTTTTTTTTTTATAATCTACTCACGCTCAAGGGATTATGATTACCCTTTAAATGTTTTAACACAGAGCGCGGGCGTGAAGTTACGGAAGAGAAAGAAGTATAGGAAAGATGTGTGGCACGATGTTCTGAGACTGAAGGTTGTTGTCTCAGATATTTTATCTCCAGGGATGGCGGCTGAACTAAAGCGGAGAATGCCGTGTCTTATTTCAATGTCGCTTATAATTCACATTATTTTATTCGTTTTTCATCCTTGTTGGGCATACTAGTTTAACTCAATCACATGTTGTTAGTGTTATGCCTGAACAACATGTAATGAGTGAACCAGCAACCCATTGATGACAATTTTAGAAGGTTTTAATGGAATTAAAGACGACATAGACGACGGCAGGGATCGAACCTGTGATATTGAGGTTGACAGGCGAGCACACAACCATCGCGCCACGGCCACCCCATGCTTAAGTTAAAGTATTCTTAAGCTACCTATTGCAAGTAGATACCGCCATCTCATCGTATACCATTCATCGCTTGCTTTATCGTTTTGTGTTGGCGTTTCATAATTTCATTTGCTTGAGATTGAGTTTTGCGTGCGAAAAAAGGTTTTTAATTGAGTTTTATGTTTTTCTTTGAAGTTTAAGAACTTTCAGATTTAAAATTATTTTAACAAGAAGTAATTGAATAAATTAATAAATCTTCCCAATTCGAAACCATAAGGAATTCGAAATCTGAACCACAGACTTTCTACACTATAATATAAAAGCATGAAATGAATGCCCAGGTAAGAAAATTTCAAAGATTCTTCCTTCTACTATCTGCTTTTGCCATTTCGAATTCCATGGGTTTATGGAAAGTGGAGAAGGCATGGCGTTTTATCGAATTCTTTTGAGATGTCGAAAAATATGTCTGAAGATAGAACGTAGATCTTTTTCCCTCTAATACATTCTGAATTTCCCTATAAATTCTACAAACCTATTCCTATACTCAGTTGTTAAGTGGTTTTTGCTGAAACTCAGATGTAGATTTAGATGTTTTGTTTTAATTTCTTTGAAATTACTAAACGAAAAGAAATGAATATGTCCAACATCTTTTCATTCCGAAAATTGTCCGATTTGCGGATAATTATTATTTGTGACTTTCCATCAAAGTGTATCATTTTAAAGTCTTAACGTGGTCTTGTTTCACTAGCTTTTAAAATAACCGATTTTTTTTAACTCTTGGATTGAGCTTATGTAGATACTCAAGAGTGGATAATTTCAATTTTGGCAGGTTTTTATTTGGGACAAATAGATATTAACACGTTCTGTACTGGTATATGTAAAAGATAGTATAATCTGTAGCAAGGCTCTTTGTTACTGCACGTATTGAAGTATTTCCCCTAATATCTCAGGGCGCTTTTTATGCATTATGTTGTGAAGAAAGGTAGTGTTATGAAACCTTAGGTTTCTCAGTCCCCATAACTAAGAATATTATATAAAACAAACTTACGAATCTTGGAATACCGTGGATGAAGCGCATAGACACATTTAAAAACCAAGAACTGGATAGACAGGGCAGTAAAGAAGGTTGTAATGGTGATTTGTTGGCTATTTTCTTTTTGGCAACACTGGTTTTGACAGCTCACACACGTTTCGTGTTTTGTGTCACTGTCAAACATCTTCAATTTGCTCTATAATATAACCATGAATCGTCTTACAAACGAACAATGCTAGCAAATTATTGAATTTTTTGCCTTTCAAAATACAGTTGGTGCAAGAATTAAGCCGAACGACCTACCACAACGCCGAAGTTTTGGTGAATTGGCTCTTGGAAAGTTGGGCGAAGATCCACTTTTTTATCGAAAGAATTGTGTTCAGCGACGAAGCTCATTTCTGGTTGAATGGATACTTGAACAAACAAAACTGCCGTCTTTGGAGTGAAGAGCAGCTAGAAGCATTGCAAGAGCTACCAATGCATCCAGAAAAAGTCACTGTTTAGAACGAATTATTATTGGCTGGCGGAATCATTGGGCCGTATTTCTTCAAAGATGATGCGAATCACAACGTTACAAGACAAGACGATGCCACATGCGACAGTGCGAGTTCGGTGAACAGTTTATTTCACGTTTGGAGCCGGTCAATTGACCTCTAGACTGTTTTTTGTGGGGCTATGTTAAGGCTCATGTCTATAGCGACAAGCCCGCTTCGATTGACTTACTGGAAACCAACATTGAAGCATTTATTCGTGAGATACCGGCCGAAATGTTAAAAAGAGTATGCCAAAATTGGACTAAGTGGATAGACCATTTTAGGCGCAACCGCGCAACATTTGCATGAAATAATCTTCAAATATTAAATTATATCGACCGACTCAAATAAAGATTTCATACATTTTTCTGAATTGTATTTGTATTTTTTTTTAATTTCCGATAGCTCTTAAAAAATCACTTGTTATGACACCTTTTTTTAAGTCTTTCTTTATATCAGAGTTCAACAAATGTGACGAAGACCTTAAAGAACGGAGATCAAAAATAATTCGTCTCATAAATTCAGAAACCGCGTCACAACAACTTAAGCTTTTATTGATTTGCAATCCTATAATCAACATGTTTGACGTTTTCAATTATTTGCTTGATTTGCTTCAAACAATTTTGGGGAAAATAGAAGGATTAGCTTTACTTGCAGAACAAATCGCACTTAACGTTTTCGATGGATTCAATTTAAGTTTTCCACGGTCGGCCAAATTGACGAAATTTTTATAGTAAAACGTCATCTATTTATATTCATATGTATGAGACAACCAACAACGTTCCCTGAAAGATCGTTTATATATAAAATAATAATTTAAATAATAATAATAAATAAAATAAAAGAGGCCAAAGATACAACCACTGTTAACCACATATGAACTTGAAGTACGATCATCTTTTGAAACGTTTTGAACAGCTTAGGAGCTGTTCTAGAAAAATAGTTTCTTAATTTAAAAATCAAAATAAAATAAAATCAAAAGCTTTGGAATGGTCTAAGAAAACTAATCTGATTTCGGTCAAGAGCACTGCGAAAATCAGATGTGTTTGTTCCGATAAATTGCTATTTCGATAAATTGTTACAAGTGTCAATAAAGGGGAGAATTTGATCAGCCCTTCAAAAATTTTACCATAAAACGGCATCAAATTGATGCTTTGATGTCTTTTTATCCTGATAACCCTGAATGTCAGGCTCTTAATTGAATGACAGCTTCTCAGTCATGGAAGACTTTCAACACAAAATCATCTAGCGCTTATAAAGAGAAATCCTGTTTCGTGTACCTTTTATGAAGGGATATTTCCATTATACCATTGACATGCCAATGGTTGTCAGCATTTTCTCCGAAATTCAACATTAACTTTTATTTCTATCTAAGCATGTACAGTACTCGTACATATGTACATATTCGATGAAAAGGTGTCTTGCTTTCAAAACAATGTCAATAAAAATCATTTCAAACAATGGAAATTCCAAAAATTTAAAAATTGAAGTCTCATTTTTATGTTCCTATAAACTAGAATACATTATATACTTAAACTCAAATTATGTGGTACATTTAACAATTATAATATATGTATATACACCTGAATTCAAGAGGGACCCATACGCAATACGGCATCGCCATAGCGACACATTATGCATGAATTAATATTTATATCAAAAATTAATGCATTTATGGTGTTTCTGTTGTTTGTGTTGTTTCTTCGTACAACAAAAGAATGAAATGAAAAAGATTTGGCCCTTTTTCTTTTGTTACGAATATCTAAATATAAATCCCGAATATATATGCTAATGGAAGAACGTTGTCTTAAAACAAATATACAACCACATCCTGAAAAGATAAATGAATCCCTATGAGCTTCTTTTAATATTTGATGTAAGGTCCGTGGCTTCCGAATTAGTTTGAAATGGATCTTGTATGTATTTTGCGAAATAAAAAAATGTTAACAAAATTCATTACGCATACACTCAGGAAAGATACTTTATAACTGTAAATGTAGAAAGGTACCTTAGAATAATTATAACAATCCTCAGTAGTTCCATTATATATTTCAAAATTAGCAAGAAGCCCCATTTGTACATTACAGTGCTTTTGTACGCATACATAAATGGGTGGGTACATTTAATAGTCATCTGCATTACATTCAACATTCAACCAGTTCATAAAACACAAAAATAAAGGTCTTAAATGAATTAAGACTTGAGGCCACAGAAAAGCAGTTAACCAGTTAAACAAGAATAGGGTTGTTCGATATTTATTACCACCCTTTTTGACTTTTAAGGAAACGGAAGTCACGTATTGAAATTAACGACACGGAATTGCTAGTACTACCACTACATTAAGTGAATTGATAAGAAAGTGCTAAACTCAATAAACCGTAAATTACTTTTTGCATCTAAAATGTTTATATTGATAGGGAAATAAAATAAAACAACATTTGGGGTAACACGGTTATTTGGAAAGCGATTACGTTTTAAAACCATTCGATTTTATGGGAATGTATAAAAAAAACGGGAATAACATTAAATTATTCGTGTAGAGGTCTTAAGCTTAAATAGTTGGAGCCAGTATTTCAGTGAGAGACCATCTTAGTTTTGGAGTTCAAGTCGAGTTTGAATTAATCCCAAAACTGGGATGGTCTATTGTATGTATTCTACTGAATACGGCAAGCCGTATTAAAGTCCAGTCTTCAGTGTACTCGGTATCATGTACGTCAACAAAACGCGTCTATTATTTCAGTAGAAAATGTGACTTAAACTGTTGGGAACCTTTATCTTGAGTAGTCCTCGGAATGGTACCGATTTTGGAATGGGAGCAGCGTCAAAAAAGTAACGAATACTTATCAAGGGAAAAAATACAAGCATTTTTAACTAATGCCATTTAAAAAAAAAATACTTGGTCAATTGTTTTGGGAATAATAATTTAAAGCTTAAAATTTAAAAAAAAATAGAAAATATGTTTGATTTTCAAAATCTTTCTTATTAATTCAATATTTTGTAGCAAATTTATTATTTTGGTGTGAGTTTATTTTTAGGTGTGACAAACGAAACTGTTCTTCTAATATTAAAATAAATTCCTTCCGCTTGTTTTAAATAAATCTGAAAAATGTAAAAATTCTACTTTTTAAATCAAAAAATATCATTTCTTCTCAAGTTTGCTTATATATTTTTCTGAATTAATCTCGTCCAACTTAAAATTCATTGCCATTTATCGAAGTAATAAAACTATCGAAATATAAATACATAATTACAATAATTAACTATCGATATCGATATCCAATAAAAACCAAGATAAAAAACTAGTGTGTAAGAAAAATTGGTGATTCTTATGAAGAAAAAACGCAAATAAACGACTAACTTAAGTTAAACTAACTATAATATCTTCATACTTTCGGCCTGAAAACTATATTAATCATTAAATTTATCGGTTTATTTTAGACGAGAAAAATTGGAAAAACCTCGCTATTTTTATTGTTTTTCTTATAAAATATATATAGTTTATTATTACTTTATAATTATATACCTACATACATATGTACATATGTACCGTAGCTTCTAGTTTTAGGTAAAATATGAATGACCTGTGATTTCTTAAGTAAATATGTATGTATTTATGCATGAGCAATGTATAACATTTTTAGAGACAGTTTTAACAAAAAATTTTGGTGCTCCAATTTTGTTTCTATTTTTTTTTTTAATAAAAAATTTATTTAATAATAATATAATTGACCCAAATTTGAAATATAGAATTAAAAAAAAATCTAACCGATAATAAACCAAAAAAAAAAATTTTTTTTTTGGTAGATGTTGTGAATAATTTGTTGAAAAAAAAATGCATTTATTTTATGATAAATCGTTCAAATCAAGCAAGACAGAACAATTTTTATCAAAATTAAGAAAAATAGGATTTTATACTATCTTTGTATATAAAACATTACATATACAAAGATTTTATATATAAAGATACTTTTTAACAATTTTATAAGCTGAGCATACAAAAATTTATTACAATCAGTTGTATCGGTTTTAAGAAAATCTAGTACGAAAAAAATGGTTTTATTGGATATAGTATTTATCCATGTTTCGGAAAATTTTTTCAACTAGCTAGTTAGTTTATTGTAAAAGAAATTTAAAGTTTTATAAATGTCTGTGGAACAGTTAAAAAAAAAATAATTTCTTAAATTTGGTAAAAAAAATATGTTCCGTTATTTCTGGTGTTAAAAAAAATGTATCGGTGAAATAATCAAAAAACGCTATCTACTGTATTTCTTTAAAAAGACGGAAAACTTTAAATTGGAAACAATGTTTTCTTTGACAGAGAAAAGTTTGGTTTGAAAATTTATTATGAATAGACTCACGCGCCGCGCGCCGGAGCAACTCTTTGCAAATTGTTCAAATTTATTTTGAAAAACATGTTTTAATTGGAGAAACACATCGGACATTTCGTGCGTTTTAAGGTTCTTATAATGGTCTATCAGATCGATTAATTCTAAAAACTACGCGTCGTTTTCGCAATACTTTTAATCTACGTTTCCGTAAGACTCCGGAAAAAACAACACACCGGGAGTATTCATTTGTTCATGAGTGATTATAGATGCTGAGACTTAAAGACAACGGACACACATACAAACTAGCATAATGTATGAGATTAACAAAATTAAACCACATATTAATTTTGGCGGTTGAATGACTGAATAATTGAAAAAGTTTTTGGTAAAGCTAAGGTTTGTTGATCAAACTGAGAAAACATTAGTAACAAATACTCGTACCTTACCTTGGTTACCATAGGTTCCTAACCATGGGTTAGGCTAACCGAACTAATAGCATTTGGACTTTCATATGCCAGGATTCCTCGTAAAAAATATAATTCGAATAACTGGGAATTAATATCATCATTCATTCATTTACATAATTTAATTTAATTTCATTCTTACTTTCATACATGCATCCTAAAAATATATTATTTTGACATCATTTCGCCAAGTAATATAAAGCGTTAGTTTTATTTTGCCCTGTCCAAATTTAGAGCACAATCATTAGGAAGGGCTTTCGTTGACGACATTGACGAGCGTTCGGAAATGACGATCAAAGACTAGGATGAACTTCGGTTACTTCTGTGCCGTGCCCTTGATTCTTTTTAAATCCCGAGTTGGTGGATTGAGGATTTTGATGAAGGTTTATGGTATGGGGGGGCCGAATGATCACTCAATCGGATTAACTACTGTTTCAGCACTAGTCAACAAGCTGCCTTGTCTGGCACAGTGTAGATGGTGTCGGATGAGTATGATGGTCCGGTTGAGTGAGTGATCCAATTTACGGATGATTGTGCAAAAGCAAACACACAATAAAAGACATCCAAATCTCCCAGATCCTTTCATATTTTTGAACTTAATCCAAACTGGATGACTGAGTGAGAAAATCTACAATTTCCCATATGAATCCCATCCACAGGTTCATACAAGTTGTGGTATCAAAATGGCGCACTTCAGTGCTAATTGGGCCACAGGGCTTACTGCCAGTGGCCGCCATTTCTACCTTCTTACCTAAATGTCTTAAGAATTATAGTTTTAGAAGATTTAAATCACACATTAAGACCTTGATCTTACGAATAAATGTACAAATCAACTTAAATGATTTAAAAATGTCTGGTTCTGAGCATATTATGTAAAAATTTAAAAACAGAAAGTTTTTTCTTGTAACATTGTCATGAAAAGAAAAATAATAAATAATAAAGAATAATTTCCAAACAAGTAAATAATATCGCTCCTTTTTTCTTATTTGAATACATATTTTTCAAGGCATTTTCAAAGGCTAGACTTTTTTTATAATAACTACCTTAAGTTAGCAAAAGAAATGCTTATAGCATTTAGAAAGTCTGTGATATGCAAGGCATCTTAAGGCCCTATTTACTTTACCTTTATATCAAAGGGCACGGTAGTGCCCAGCCAAGTTCTGGCACTACACCCTTTTTACAGGAACAAACTCAGGCGATTTTTGACCTCTTCCCATCTTCAGTACCAATGAAGTCAGAAACTTAAAACTCCGAATATATGCTAAGCTGGTCAGGCGCAGGTGCCTCACCAAATTTCAATTTTCTAGCATAAGCTGTTCCTGAGATATAAGGCCTCAAAAATCACAAAAACCGACTGACAGATCATCAAAATTATGGAGCACTTCCCGACATCGTAGAATCTTGTAATTTTGCACAACGGTAGGTCTTGTTATGCAAATTTTCCATTCAGGGGGCGTGGTATCCGCCCACTTTCTCCGAATTGGTGTTGGTTGAATGGAGCACTTCCGACTGCTGTAAAACGATGAAATTTGGTGAACCGGTAGGGCTTGTATTGCATATAAAGAACCAAAAATAAACACCAAGGTTTTCCTTTCAGGGGGCGTGGTATCCGCCCACTTTCTCCGAATTGGTGCTGGTTGAATGCAGCACTTCCGACTGCTGTAAAACGATGAAATTCGGTAAAGTGGTTGGGCTTAAATTGCATTCAAAGAAAAAAATATAAAAATAGCCGTTTTCCTTTCAGGGGCGTGGTATCCGCCCACTTCCTCAGAACTAATGTTAATTATATATGGCACACTTCCGATTGCAGTAGAACAATGAAATTTGGTAGAACGGTAGGGCTCAAATCGCTTGATGGGCTTACTTGGCAAGTTTTTTTTTTTATGCCCAAATTCGAAAGGTTTTAAAAACTTGACAAGTGAACCCTTCAAATTTTAGTCAGTAATCATTAAATAATAAAATTTCTCTATTACATTGTAGCTGTTTCAATATTATTCTACTTTAAATATTCGGTATTAAACCTTCATGAAGTAAGAACTTGGCGTAGTTTTAGATCTCAGTACTTTTCACGGCTGACTTGTTACACAAAGGTTTTTGTATAGAAGAACTTGGCTCTTTTTTTAACATTTATGTTTTTGGTATGATTACTTATACGTTATACCTCTCATAGTATGGGCTTTCCTTCTTTTTTGTATATTCAATTGAAAATATAGACATTTTCTTTTCGAAAAAGTTTTTGCTTAAAATAACTTTTATGACTATTTATTTCGAATTTCAGCGTTTTTCAAGGAATTAAAAGAGAAAAATGAAGACTACAATAATAACTTGCAAAATAAATACCCTAAACTAAACAGACACACATTACTATCTAAAAGAGGTTTTACTTGTTACATCATGGTCATTTGAGGAAGCTACTTACGATCGAAGTAATTGTTTGACAGATATGAACTATTAACTGTAACTTTTCGACACTTTGGTAAAAAAGCATTAAATTGTGATTTCAAGATTCCTTTTCCCAACCCCTTAATTTAACAATTGGTTGAAAACGAGACATCTATAGGGGAGAGTGGGGCACATTTGAACACTTTTTGCTTTCCAGACTGATAAAACCTAAAATATTCGAGCAATTGGCCTGATATTTTATTCACATGGAACAGTGGTATTGACGTTCAATTTAGAAAAATATTTGGTCCATTTAACGAAATATTTATATTGAATTTTTATCTCCAATCAATACAGGTTCTTACTTGGAAGGGGCACTTTTGAACATTGATATAATTTTTTTTACTGAATAAAAGAACTTTTAAATTTTATTCGTATATTCATTTTTTAATAAGAACATCAATGAAACTCAAAATTAATACTTTTGTTATATCATATTCATGTATTTGTAAAAAACAAAAAACAAAAATCCACAAAGATTAATAAGAAAAAAAACTAAATCTAAAACTTGGATTTTTAAGTAAAAGATTTATAGTGAATAAGAATAAGATTAAGCTAGGTAGTTAAGGATGTTTTCTAGTAATAGCTTTTTTAAAATAGCCAACTCTAAGTTCATTTAGTTTTAACTTGTTTTCCAAGCCTAAGCTTCAATTTGTGTGAATAAAAATAGATTAAACTAGAATATTATTGTTAAAGCTATAAAAATTTCAAGATTTTTTGAGCTAGAAAGCTTTTACTAGGCCTTATTTTCAGTATTCAATAGCTCAAAAATGAGACAGAGAACGTATATACGCAGAGACTGATGGTCAAAAGCATATTTTACCTGAAACCAATACTTGCCCTATAGAACAGATAACAAATTGCTTGATTAATTGCTTGAAGCTGATTAAATTTTCTCTTAAATGTCTTAAATATTTAAAAAAAAAACTAATCATGGCAGTTTTGAACATATTCAAAAGTGCCCCAACACGCTTGTTCAAATCTGCCCCAACTGTTCCAGTGACATAAAATTTATTATAAATATTTAACTGAAAAATATCCAGTAACAAACTTACCGTGATTAAGTTTAAAATGTATTTTTCCTCCAAAAAAATGTGTTCCTGTTTTAAAATCGTGCAGTAATTTTTGTTTAAACTCTTACAACTAAAAAACGAAAACAAAACACTTCCACTAGCAAAAGTACCCCTCCCCTCTAAGTCCGAGGGACAACTGAGATATTCAAGGAAAGTCAATGACGTTTATGGGTATGGTATTGACCGCTTAAAATTTTAAATTACTTTTAAAAAAGAGTAATAAAGTAAAATTTTATAAGCATTGTTCAAATGTGCCCCGTGTTCAAATGTGCCCCACTCTCCCCTACGTCTAAAGTTACGCCTAACTCCTTTCAGTTTCGGTGTAAATGGTTCAGGTAAGTGTCGTTTTTGGAATGATACACATTCACTCTATCATTTTCATTTGTCATTTACTATCATTCATGGTTTGCTAAATAAAAGCGATAGATCTCAATAAAAGATACATCTTAATGGGCGTTTTTATTGTTTTGAAATTTAATATCAGTTGACAACGGACAAAATATCATAACAAACTCAACTTGTTTTTGTTTCAGGGACGTAAAACTGAAATCCAGACTATGTGTGGGCGTATTTTGTTTTATAAACATAGATAGTAATAGTTACCCTCTACTTATTCTATAGATACATTTAACATTTCCAAGAAAATGATGTCGAAATACAAAGAAAAAACCTGAGAACAAGATGCAGTTTCATGAATAGAATAACCTGTGTGTTGTGAGAACAAAATGAACAATAACGTACATACAGCGATCCGTACGAACGACTCTCTGTAAAAATAGAATAATTATAAAATATACTTTGCATACGACACAAGACACAACTCGGATGGCGAACATGCATCATTATGAAACTTAATTATTCATATGTGTTTGTGAAGATAGCTACTAGGAGTAAAACGAAAATTTGATAAATTCCTAGCCATTGTCGCAAAGTTTTGTAAAGCACAACGAATTAGCTTGAAGACAGTGCGAATAGACCGCTTAGCATAATTTAGAAATTAATTATTAAAACACACCCTTTAAAGCCTCATCTTCATCATGGAACATGTGGGGTGGCTGCGTTCTAAATGTATGGCAGGAATTATGTGTGTATGAAGTATTATATTATGGAGATTATTATTGATGCTATGTGCATTATTCAAACGAAAGCATTATATTCTGTAATATACATATGTACGAGTATCTATAGGTAAATGTTAATTATAATCAAAATGTTTTGTCTGATGGTATTGCTTTTCTTTGTTGGTCTTTTGGTAATTTCGGAAGATGGATGATGTGTATCGGATTGAGATACATCATTCTCTTGGAGAAATAATTTGCCAGACTGTCTTTCAATCTTTCGGGATCTCGTTCGGTATTCAATTGGGAAAAAACTACGAGCATATAATAATATATGTATATCATTTTGTTTGCAATAAGATATTGAAAGTTCATTCCAAGTCAAACCAATTAAGATTTGTTATTTATTAGATTTTTTTTTAAACCGGTACGATATTACAACCATCAAGCCAACGTTAATACAAATAATTCACCAAATATGCAAAAGTTTGTAGATACT
Source organism: Chrysotoxum bicinctum (assembly GCA_911387755.1). NCBI lineage: Eukaryota > Metazoa > Arthropoda > Insecta > Diptera > Syrphidae > Chrysotoxum > Chrysotoxum bicinctum. The sequence continues at coordinate 1,560,186 of OU426989.1, forward strand.
GAATTTATAATAAGGCCAGGTAGATGTTGAAATGGAATATGACATCGTTCAAATGCCCGCCTCGGTTTGTTTCAGTGGAACTTATCCGACTCTGAATGACTCTTCAGCATAGATCCGCCTGAAATTGAGCGATGGCCTGTGTTATGTTCAGCTTAGGGACATTGATTGATTGTGGTTTAATTGCATAGAACTGCAACTTCAGGAAACCCCACAAGAAAAAGTCTAGCGGGGTCAAATCACATGACCTCGGTGGCGGTGGCCAATTCACGTCACCTCTGCGAGTGACTCAAATTATTCACACAGAATGGGCCTTACCAACAATCAAATTAAGGGAGAATTAAGGGAGGACTTTAATATTTGAGCGAAATAAAGCATTATTTAATGGACTCTATATAACTGGCCATATATGCTGCATTTTATTTTTTAGGTTCCGTACAATAAATGGTTCATAATTTAGAGTTCACATAAATATTAAGTTCATAACATGAGTATGGTTATCTTTATAGAGCTCTTTAAATAATGGTCCATTTCGCTCAAATATTAAAGTCGTCTCTTAATTTGATTTTTGGTACGGCCCAATATCAATCGCGTTCGCTGTATGGTACACCAAAGTCAATTTCAAGTAAGTACGGACCAATGATGCCGCCTGCCCAAAATCACACCAAATTTTGTAACTTTATGAGGATGCATTGTGATCTGGTGATCCTCGTGTAAGTTGGTGTCGTTCTGCTGCACAGTTTCACGGACCTTTCGCTTCCAATATTGCGATCCTTTGACGAACGGATGTTGGCTGATTGATTATCTTACCGGTGGTCGCAAATTTGGCCATCAAATGTTCAAGAGTCGACTGTGAAGGGCCACAACATCTACCGTATATTGGGCGCAACGGACGCAACGTTTGCACTATCGGACACTCATTTTGATAATAAAGTTGTATGATTTGAACGTGGTGTTTAATCGTGTTACTTGCCATGTTGATTTCGCATCAGTATAACTTTATAATAAACAATAGATTTGACAGATGTCATCAAAGCAACATGGCTGCCGCAAGCCCCCAAAACTTACCTATGCCAATTGAAAAACCGTTTACATTATTAGAAAAAGAAAAACGGTCAAACCAAGGCCTTTTTTGGCACTTAAAAAAGGGAAATCATTTATGTACATTATGTATGTGTAGGCGCAGTTTGTGTTATTTTATCCAATCAATATGGGAAAAATTACGCAAACAAATTTGCAGTTTTAAGTAATTAAACGCAAAAAACAAAAATAAGCCACTTATATGGACATGTACATAAATTTAAAATGAAGAGTGGTGCAAGCCCTCCAGATATTTTTTAAATCTTGATTTTGTACGGAAAAATTTTAACTGGGTGAACAGGAAACACGAACACGAAGTTTATAGGCGAGAGAATTCAAATATGCGAAATAAAACGGGTAAAAAGTTCTTCGTGTTTGGAGTGGAAAATTGGCCTAGAATGTGATGAGCCTTTTTGTATATTTACTCTCAACAAGGGTTGACATTCCGATTTCTGTTTGCTTATTTTTTTTTTGTAATCTGAAAGTGCGGTATCAATAAAATGAAGCAGATAAAATTAAAATTTACCTTCCGCGTGTAAGCCAACAGATAATACTTTTACAAAAGTTGTTGATGCACTGAATCCAAATCCGACGTTAAAATTGCTACATTACTATCATGATTTTTGAGATATTAATATATTCCTATTCCAAACAAAAAGTTTTATAATTCTTTATTGTTATATCTCGAGATTCGTTCGTGATAGAACGATTTTGCTGTCAACATTAGTACCGGGTAGTTTAAATTTTGTCGTAATTTGTTGTTCATATCGAATTTTCTAATTACAAAAAATAAGGACATACTTAACCAAAATATGCTGTTTCCGTAAGAATTTGGAAGCTACAAAAGAGTAAAAATGAAACTGATGGAAACTTAAGCAAAGGGTTTGTCAAAAGTATTCGAAAGAATTGTACAAATACAACTCAACACCCACGTCAGATCTCAAGCCTCTCCTCTCATCTAAGCAGTATGGCTTCCGTGAAAAGCTTATTTGCACTACTGGCTGTTATCAACATTGTTGAAGATATTCGACTTGCCTTAGATGATGATCATGTGACATCCCTTGTGCTCTTATTATCATCCCGCCTCGGGGTAGAAAACAAGCAGTTTCAATTGGCAACATCATATCAACATACCTTCCAACAACTAGAGGAGTCCCTCAGGGTTCTATCTTAGGACCTCTCCTTTTCTCTCTTTATATCAATGAACTTCCCGGAAAGATTGATAGATCATCCATCCAAATGTATGCTGACGATGTACAATTATACAAAAGTTGTCCTCTTGCGCTCATTGAAAATTGCGCATACTTAATAATTAGGGACCTCGAACAAATTTCTCGCTGGTCAATATCTAATGGTCTGTTTTTGAACCCAAAGAAATCGAAATGCTTTGGTTATAAATAGGAAGACTCTTAACCTTAAATATTTCCCTAACTTATACTTAAACAACTTACGCATTGATTATGTTTCAACTGCAATCAATCTTGGTATGTTATTCAATAGTACACTGTCTTGGGATGCTCATATAAATGCCGCCGCTGGTAAAGTATACGGAGTTCTCCGCAAATTATGGTCCTCGCAATATTACACCCCTATTACAACTCGTTTGCTATTGGCTAAGCCGCTTGTTATACCAATATTTACATACAGGTGCGAGATCTTTTGCAAATGCGATGCAGTCAGCAGGCGAAGGCTTAATGTAGCTTTTTACAATACCGTACGTTATATATTTGGGTTACATAGAATTGACCGTGTGTCAAATTTCTCCATATTATATACACAATTTTCCTTGATAAATTTTTTCGCTTCCGAACTCTGGTATTACTGTTCAATATAATCCATACTAATGAACCATGAAGCCTATTCAATAGGTTACAGTTTGCGTCCTCGAATAGATCCCAAAATCTCAGACATCACCGTTATGCTTGTCTCACTTGTGAGCGACAGTTCTTCGTGGACTGTGGAACTCCCTTCCGAGGCACATAAGGAGAGTAAGTGGCGAAGCACAGTTTCGTAGATTTCGTCATTTTCAAAATTAATTTCAAAATTAATTAAAAAATAACAAATCTTTCTTTTTAAATAGAGATGTAATTGTATTTTTTTTCCTTTCTCTTTCTTTTTTTTTTGTTTTATATTCAAAGTGTAGTCTTAACTTTTTCTTATTTCAAATTTATTAAAATTAAGTGTTATAAAATATTATTGTTCATACTATCAAAGAAGCTCTTCTTCACATAATTATAAATGTAAAATTTAGACTTACACTTACTTAAAAGAAGTATATTCTTAATGTTAGGTATTCATTGAATTCAATAAACTAAAACTAAAAAAATAGCATTCTGTCCTAGAAAACAGGACTCAATATGTCAAATTAAAAAAATATCCATTTGAAAAAAAAATTGTATTTTCTAGAGGTCCTTCAAGGCAGTCATATTAGACCTATTCTTTTAATAGTATTCTTCAATGATATACACACACAACCATCTTGTCTATAGTAAGATTTTAATGTTTACTGATTTAAAATTAATTAATAGCTTCAAGAGCTATTATTGTTATCTGTTTCTACAAAACGACATTGAGATGGTGTTTACTAATTGGATTAGAACAAAACAATAAAAATATAAAAAGATTCTATTTCATCCGGTTCTCAAAGAAGCCTAATGTACCTTATACATTTGTTTAAGACACTTTACTATGCACTTGTTAGACCATTCTTGGAATATTGAAATTGGGTACTTTTATGGTGTCGTAGTTATGACATTGTTAGAAAGAAATTTGAAAGCATCCAAAAAAAGAGGCTGGGTGCGACCCACACTGATAACTTCCCATTTGTGGTCTTGAAAACTTTATGTTTAGATAAAAATATATTGTGACGTTTTCTTCAATTTTACCATAGCTATTAATGGAATTTGAATATGTGGGACTTGGGTACAACTGAACAACCTTATTCATATACATATGTACAGTACATACATTCTTCTAAAAACTAAGTTGATAATAAAATTATAAAATTATGTATTATATTATAGAAATTACTTTATTATTTCGGTTCCAAACATTTTAATTGAAAAAAAATTAAAAAGGAAATATTCAAATATAAAAGATATGGTTTGGTTATTGATGGAAGGGTACTTACAAAATATATCCGCTCTAAAACTAGATATATGTCAAATATAAACCATTTGTTAGAAATTGTTATATGTATAAAATAAATAATGGCAAAGTCAATATCATTGCTCGTTCTCAAGATATGCTAGTCGAAAAACAAATATTACCACTTTTTAGTAGAGTTTTTTTATATTTTTGCTAAAACTGTCAATTTAATACTTGTCAAAATTTAACCATATGTTAATAATTGTATTATGTCGATTCCTTCCCGTAAGAATGTACTAAGCGACACTTTTTTCGAAAATGACTTTTTGATGAGGAAATATACTATATGTTGCCACGTTTTGGCCTGGGTTTCGCCAACCTATTATGCATGAAAAGGAAACTAGAGTACAAATAAAAAAATTTATCAACTGCCATGTTTTCTCATTAAAATAATGTTGCCCCCTGAAATTTGTATTATCCGCCAAAAAAATTATGCTAAGCGACATTAATAAAGATCTCATTGTCGTGAGCAACAAAAAATTTTGTTAGATGTCACTTAGTTTAACCAAAATTGTCTCTTAGCACACTATGATTCAACTAGAACTTTCTTTGTTTTTTTCGTTTCCTGAACAATTTTAGAAATGTCGCTTAGTATACATTCTTACGAGAAGGTATCGATGTATAAAACAACATACTTTAGAAGGCACTATCGGTGTTCATTCCCAAGAAATTCGACTTGAAATACAATTTTAACTAGTTTTCACTAGAATTTTTAATAGTTTTTTTTTTATTTAAAAAAAAACTATTAATTCAATATTTGTCAACATTTTACCAATTGTAAAAAATTATACTATGTATAAAATAAACTAAATTAGAAGTCAATATCACTACTAGTTCTCGAGAAATTTGAGTCGAAAAACAATTTTTACCAATTTTCAATAGAATTTTATATAGTTTTTTATTTTTTGTAAAAAAACTGTAAACTGATTTTTTTTTGAAATTTTCACCAGTTGTCAAACACATTATTTTTCGTAAAATAAAATTATTTTGAGTTTCAAATTGTTTTCCGTTCTTAGAATATCTTAGAATATAATCTAACCAAAATTTTTACTTTTTTTTTAAACCGTTATAGTGAAAAAACTACTGACTGAATTTTAATAAACGGCCTTTCAGCTTCTTTCGAAGCTATTATCTATTAAACAAAATTTATTTGAAGCCGATATCTTTACTCGTTCTTGAGATATCGACGACGAAAAATGGTACAAGAACGTACGGACGTACGAACGTACGAACGTACGAACGTACGAACGTACGAACGTACGAACGTACGAACGTACGTACACACACACACACAGACATCTCTCTAAAAATGATTGATATAGCCTCTAGGGACCTTGAAACGTCGAGAAATGTCAAAAATTCCAATTTGACAAATCGGACCGATTACAATAACTCCCTATGGGAAGTTAAAAATTCCTTTTATATGGTTTTCGACATCTTCGATAAAAACCAACTCAAACAAGTAGCTTCTTAACCTATCGACCCTGGAAAAAAGGGAGATTAAGAATGTATGTGAGTTCTATTAACAACTTTTGTCGAGATCTATTGACCCATTTTATATTGTAAGCCAAATACTCTTCAATACCTGTCGAAGATCAACTAGAAGTTTAAGTCTAAGTTCTAAGTATTCTGCTCTAGAGTCACTTATGGTCTGAACGAAACCTTATAATTTTATCAGGGTAAGCTTTAACAAATATTACAACTAAATTGTTGTCAATGAAAAAAACTACTCTTATATTCAAGAATACAGTATGAATATATCTGACACACTGGGCTTTTATTCCCTATTATACCATATAAAAATTTAAAATATCTTAAAATGTGAACGTTTGTGTATTAAAATCAACGATTTTCCAGTAAATATTTTTAATTAATTTTAAGGGATCTAAAGCTCTATAGCTGAAGCCTCAATTTTTTGTAAAAATTTTAGCTGACTAAGTTAATGTTCAGTTCAGTTCTACTGTGTGTTCTACGAGTATTGCACCTGCAACCTAAACGAATGATACAAAATTTGAATTTTGCTCCAGATTGGTGAGATCTTAAGCTTCCAATAAAAGCTTATCAACTGAAAACTTCGGGCAAGGTTTTTGTCAAAAAAAAAAAAAAAAAAAAAAAATTAAATACCACAAATATTATATTGCAAATATTCGGCCATAATTATTGCATTTCTTCTTTTCTCGTTTAAATGATTTTTGTAAGAAGGCAGCCCAAGTACCTAATACTATATCTCTTAAAACTACAAAAATGTATTTTGTTTTATGAAAAATGAATTCTTTTATTTAGTATATCTACACATAATGTAGTGCCTTTGATATTTTCACCTCATGGACCTACCTAAATTAATAAGCCATTCTTATATTTTAAATTCTTGCAAGTAAAAGTCTACAATTTTATTTTCCAAATGTCCCTATTTATAAATATTTCGAATTCCATTCAAAAAAAAAACTTTATTGTCAAATTGACTTTCCCAAGAATAAATCAAAAGAAAAATCAAAAACAAAAGGATTAGCTACATAAGGGATTCTGCTGTGACTTGACCCTTAAGGGGAAGCTTTATTGCCTTTTCCTTCAGTTTAATTTTAACTCTCTGCATATATAGAAAGGTTTATCTCCATAGGACAAAAGCGATAGGAAAAAAGGTTATTTTTATCAATCTGTGATAAACTCTAAAAAAAGTAAACTTTTGAAGCAAAAAAGGGTTCATTTTAAATTAATTACCATAATAATGTCCATGTCCATGGATATCCACCTATGTATATTATGTACAACAGAAGACTTACCCTGATCATAAATCATCCGCCCCGTATTCTTGGTCATTTCAAAACAGCCGCTGTTGCTGTTGGTACATGTTGCAGGTATTACACATAGGAACGAGCATATGTATTACATCTACCCCGATTGAAAATAAAAGTTTTTATGTAACTTTTATATCAAATCTAAAATATGCATCGCAGCTAATTTCAAATATTTGCGAGAAAAGCTTAAAACCCCTTAGGAAGTTGCGAAACTAAATACCGAAAAGCCACAAAAATACTTCAGTTTACCTCGTAATGTGTTTATTTTTGGAAAATTTCCATAAAATCCAATTAAATGCTAATATACCTAGTTGACTGGAAGAATAACAGAGGGATAAGAGTTAGGAACAATACTTTATATCACATGCTATATGGCGGATGGCGGGGCTGCTATCACTCGGCATACGCGTATACGGATATCCCTGCTAAGTCCCATTCTGAATCCCAAGCTTTTTCTATTGACCCAATCCCAATGCCAACCCCGGCCGGTGCGGTGGTAGAGGAAGCAATATAAAATTGACATTAAAAATGAATACTTCCAAGAGACTTCACTAAAAGTTTTCAAGCATTTTTTTATTTCGTTTTCGTTTTGTTTTTGTTTTATTCCTTCTTTTCGGGAGGAGGTGGGTTTGAATGATGGGTGGGCCAGCAATGAATTTTTTAACAAAAGGTCGTGGGAGTTTTTTTTTGTCTGTATGTTTAGGTATAAGCGTATACAAGTATAGTGGTTCCTTTAGCTTTATGTCCTTTTGTAGAAGATAGATTAAGTATATAGTTGCTTTCTTTTTTATTATATTTATGCATAATGTCAGCAGGGATCAGGAAAACGGAAAGCTTCTATGACATTTTTTATGGACTACTAAGTAGTTTTGAGTTGGAAACATTTGAATAGATACTGGGAGGTTATAATGGTGGCGGCAAGAATATCTCATTAGACATTGGTGATTCATGTTTCTGAATGAATGAAAGAACAAAAAAAAAATTAAGGTAGATCCTGTCGTAAGAAAAAATAAGTAATTATTTATTCGAAGTAGTTATACGAAATTATATCGAGCTAGGAATTTTAAATGCGATTTTTTTTCAGTAGAAAAAGAAAAGTCGTTAACAGGGTCTTTTGCGGATGTTAAGCTTGTATTACTTGGAAGTTGTTTGCTCTATGGGTAATGATTTCTCATGAATGTCTGTAAGATTCGAGGAATAGCTATAATCATTTCACTTTGAAAGCATTGAATTTACATAGGAGTTCGGTTTGTATATTGGTTCAGAGGAAATAATTAATTTGAACCAAATCCATCTTACAATGAAAATTTCCAATGAAATTAAAATGTGCTGTTAAATAATAAAAAAAAACGTAAAATTTTCAAGTTACATAGTACAACTTATAAATCGATTCGAGTACAGCTTGAACCGTTGTACTAAAAATGCTTCTTAACACTCAATTTCTCAACTATATTTAACTCATCAATATATTAATGGATCTTAGGCTTCTTAAAAAAAAGAGGAATTTTCTTAAAATGTTAAATCTTGTGTTTGTTTAAATGTTATCTGGAATGCAATATTCAACGAACAATGTTCAGAATATTGTCAGAAACGGAGGTCGAACTTGTGTTTTTAGATTGTTGGAAAATTTCTTTTATAACTCCTATACATAAAGCCGGCTGTAAAAACCAGATAGATAACTATAGACCTATTACCAAGCTCCAGCTTTTACCTAAAGTATTTGAAGCGATCGTAAAAAACAAACTGTATGCTATTGTTCGTAAACATATTTCAGAACACAAACTGATCGTACACAGTTTGTCATGATTGGTTCTTCCAAGTCGAAAGTTATTTACAATTTTTTAAAAACTTACAATTTATTTACAATCATCTTGGCCCCCTTCTTTTTTTTGCTGTTTATAAACGATCTACCTTTTTTTTTTATAATTCACTCGCGCTCAAGGGTATGTTACGAGACCCTTATAATGTTTTAAACACAGCACACAGCACTGGCGAGGGGGAAATTAGGAGGGGAGAGAAAGGAGGTGTCGATTAACATTGGTTTTAAATGTTTGCAAATTTAAATAGCAGGGGAAAACTGTGCCGGCTAAGTTATTCCATAATCGTGTTGTGCGACTAAAAAACCCATTCTCTATATTTGACGGTACGACCAAAATTAGGCTCAAGGGTGAATTGATGAGCATTCCTAGCGAAGCGGATATCACGGGTGAATTGATAAAGGGGAGGAATGCAACTGGCTACTTCGAGTGAGCATTGCTTGTGAAAGAAGCGATAAAACAGGGAAATACATGAAACATTCCGACGGTGTTCAAGGGATGGGAATGAATCTATGATAGCTCTATTTCCTATCAGTTTTAACGCTCTGTTCTGAATTCTATCCAATAAATGAAGAGAAGATTGTGCTGCACCTGCCCAAAGGTGTGAGTTATACTCGAGTTTTGGACGTATAAACGCCTTATAAATAGTAGCCAGATCAGAAGGGGTGAAAAATTTCTTACAATGATAAAGAGTATGTGATCATTCCAACGAAGATCGTCGTTAACACACATACCGAGTACTGAGAGCTTTTCGGTTTCTTCAATGGAAGTGCAAATGGAAGTGGAAATAGACAGCATTGAGTTTTCGAAGCATTAAACTCCACACGGTTTTTTTTTACCCCATTTAACAATGCTGTAAGGATCGGAGTTTAATGAGCTTATCATACGATACCGTTGCAATTCTACTTCCGAAGGAGATGGACGTGAATTTGGGAACGAGTACGAAAAGCTGAGAGTAGAGTCGTCGGCAAAACAATGAAGTTGATTAGAAGTTTCAGACAAGGGATCATTTATAAAATTGAGGAAGAGAGTCGGAGATCAGACTTAAAACCGTCCAATACAACATGTATTGAACGATCTAGAAGGTAATTTCTAATCCAACGAATAAGGGAAATATCCAGCGCAATAATCTTACTTTCTCTAAAACAATGTAAAGATCGGTTTCACTCTTCGGTGAGATATGCCATCAGATCACCAGTGGAACGATTGCTGCGAAAGCCGTATTGCCGGTTCTTTTGTTAAGCATTCAAATTGCCTTCTGTTTGCTGATGATGTGAAGTTATTCAAATCCATAAGATCTTTAGCTGATACTTATGAACTTCAAGAAGACGTCAGTGGTGTTTACGTAAGGGATTGGAATTAAATATTAGCAAGTGTTCAATCCTTCAATCTTATCGTTCGGTAAAATAACCTATACAATTATGGTTCAATATAATATTGGAAGTTCTGTCTTAAAAAGAGTGGATTGTCAAAAAGATCTTGATGTAATTTTTGACTGCAAGCTAAGATTTTCAATGCATTATAATTTTATAGTCTCCACGAGGTAGTTCTCTGTTCGAGTTTATTTCTCGCAATACCAAAGAGTTTCAAGATCCATACACCTTAAAGGCTTTATATAATTCTTTAATACGATCTAGATTAGAATACTGCTTTATAATATGGAGTCCCCATTGTCAGCGGAATGATGTTCGGATCGAAGGAGTCCAAAGGCGTTTTGCCCTTCGTAAGATGGATTGCAACGGTAACTTACCAATCTACGAAGCCAGATGCGCCTTATTAGGACTAAAAACTTTAAGTAAGAGACGAGTTTATTACGGTGTTTTATTTGCACAAGATGTTTTAACTGGCCATATTGACTGTCCGTACCTGCTTTCCTTATTTAATATCTACTCTCCATCTCGCATCCTACGTCCCAGAGATAAATATTTCTTTTATGTTCCTAGACACAATACTAACTCTGTTCTTAACGAGCCAATATCCTTAGCATGTATTCATTATAATTCTTATAAAAATTCTATTGATTTCAACATGGAGAGACCGTACTATAAAAATCTTATTATGAGTTTAATGTGAATTGTAAAAATTTTGATATTAAATTTAATGTAAGTTATAACCAAACCATATGTATATATATATATTTTTTGTAATTGTTAATGTAGTCTATGAAAGTAATATTCTTGTTAGTAAATAAATAAATAAATAAACCCAAGGCAATCAATTTCACACCCCACACAAGAATTCGGCTTTTCGTACAAACTTCAACTGACCCAGGAGCACAGAGTTAACTACCATAGACGTGTGTTCGCAAACAAAGCTCTGGATCAGTTGGAAGTTGACCCCAGTTTCGATCGAAAAATCATATTCGTATTGGTTCGTCAACAAGTAAAATTGTCGAATTTGGGACGATCACAATCCAGAAAAAGTCACTCTTTGGTGAGAATTTTTAATGGAAATATTTTTGGAAAAGCTTATAATTTCCAGATTCAGTTTAAGTGAACAAAGATATTATCAGCTGGGATAGAAGATCTTTGTCTTAATAGATGAGGCACAAAAAATCGTTAGGGCTACTGATCGACATTAGTAACAAAGACAAAAATAAATCATCTGAGCCTCCAGACACATCGTCAATTCTGAAAACCATGTTTTAGTTAAAAAAATCATACATAATGAGCCACTGAGAAATACAAAAATTGCATTTCTAGATATTCTTTTTTATTTTGGATTCAAAAAAACTTTAATGGAAATAAAACTGGGTTAGTTTTGTTTTTTTTTTTTATATTTCTATGGTATTTGAATGCAATTGTAACTGAACGAAACAGAAGTACAAACTCTATGCTTACAAAATGCATCTCAAGCTAACAACAGATTAATCAATAACCGATTGAATCTGATATTGACCTGCGAGGGACCAACAATTACAATGATTATCGCTTTCGTTCCTCATTAAAAGATTCTTTTATAAGAATCAAATGCAAACCAACAATATTAAAATTCCATTTTATTTATTACTTTACGTTAAATAACGAATATTTTACAAAGTTGTCGAATAAAATTTTTCATCGAATCAACAAAATTATGAAAGCTTTCATCAAAATGGAAAAGTCACTTCAGATTAAAGAGAGGAAGGGTTATGAATGAAATGTATATTAAATACTAGATATTATTTCAATACACGAACAAATTTGCTCGTTGACTTGAAAATGTTTTATTAATAATTTATTCTGAGAAATCACTAATTACCCATTTGACATTTTGAATGATTAGTTCCAATGAAACATTACATCACCTATAATCGGTTCCTTAGATAAACATGTTCTGAGCCCCCAGAAAAAGAAAAGTACGCAACAGTTAAAAATACTCTAATCTCCAGGTTCACCGATTCAGACCAGAAGAAACTGCTAAAATTGGCGAAAAAAGTTTAATTTGGTGACTTAAAACTAACGCAATTGTTGAAGCGCATGAAAGAGCTCTTTAATAACAAATTACCCGATGATGTGCTTAATTTTTTGACTGGTTTGCGTGACAAAGTCCGTGTGGTTGTTTCAATAGGAAGTGGTAATTCAGTGGCCATTGCCAAGCAAGCTGACCAGATAACGAACATGTTGAATTGTTCCAATGTGTCAGTAGTGCAAATCAAATCTTCGCTCAAAAAAAAAAAAATCGAGAAACCAGCAACGCAGGAATACGAAATTTAATCAGGACTAAAAACGTAATCGAAGCAAATCAAGGCGTTGCAACTCAAATGCGAAAAAGTGCTTCGACCCTTGCCAGTACAAAAAAACAAGACATGAAAACTAGAAAAAGCTCAGTTTACACAAACGACGCACAGACCATCCACAACAGAAAGCCGTCGTCTATTTCTAATGTCAATTTCCTTTACACATGAGAAATCAATTTTTGTATATGTATTTTGATCTCTCGACAGATTTTACATTCCTTCACACCAAAAAATCAATTCTTATTTGACAGAGATCAAAATCTTCGAATCCGTATTTAAAGAAGGATTTACATGTAAAGGGTGGTTATATTTTAAGGGCCGATGTTGAATGTGAACCACACCTAAACGTCAAGTTTTTTTCTGCATTTCATTTGCCATTTATCAATTTCAAACTAACTCAATTTGAACCGTGGAAAGAAACACAATCGAACAACGCGTTAAAGTTATTCAGGCTTATTATGAAAATGGGCGTTCAAATCAAAATGCATATCGTGCATTTCGTGATTTTATCGGTCAATTTAATCGTCCAAATGTGCGTACAATCGGAAAAATCGTGTAAAAATTTGAGCAAACCGGGTCTGTAGGAGATGTGAAAACACCAGTGCATGCTCGAACAGCTCGTACTGCAGAAAATATTGCTGCTGTTCGCGAAAGTGTGGCTGAAGAGCCGTCCACCTCAACTCGTCGTCGTGCCCAACAATTGCACTTCTCACGCTCGTCGTTGATGAACATTATGCATAAAGACTTGCATTTACACGCTTACAAGGTGCAATTGACTCAAGAACTAAAGCCTCTTGACCATTTCAAGCGTCGTCAATGGTCAGAATGGTGGCAAGAAATGGCAACAGTGGATGATCAATTTTCGAAGAAAATCATCTTCAGTGATGAGGCACATTTTCACCTCAGTGGATTCGTCAATAAGCAGAATTGCCGCATTTGGGCGAATGATAATCCAAGAGTGATTGTCGCAAAACAAATGCACCCACAAAGAGTGACTGTTTGGTGCGGTTTATGGGCTGGCGACATCATCGCGCCGTATTTTTTTCCAAAATGAGGCCGGTCAGGCAGTTACTGTGAATGGTGTTCGCTATCGTGAGATGATAACGAACTTTTTATGGCCCGAATTGGAAGATATGGATGTGGACGATATGTGCCACTTGCCACACAGCTAAGGAAACAATGGCTCTTTTGCGCGACAAATTCAATGGCTGTGTTATCTCACGTGGTGGCGATGTCAATTGGTCGCCAAGATCATGTGATTTGACACCGTTGGACTTCTTTCTTTGGGGTTATTTGAAAGAAAAGGTGTACGTCGATAAGCCAGCAACAATTTAAGAGCTAAAGGATGAGATAATTCGGGACATTAACGGCATAAAACCTCAATTATGCCTCAGCGTCATCAAAAATTTGGACCATCAGATGGAGGTGTGCCGCCGATGTCGCGGCGGCCATTTGGCCGATATTTTGTTCCATACATAAATGAACCATACCAATATTACGAGTATCTATCATAATAAAAAGAAATGACAATAATTTCCCAAATAATTTGTGTTTTATTCAAAATCAACATCGGCCCTTAAAATTTAACCACCCTTTATATGAAAACACACATTTTTGACAAATCGAACAGATGATTCAATTTATACGCAGCAAACGAGTCATCGATTAAGACCTATGGAACGCGAATTACTTATCTGATTCGACTTCGGACTTAGAAGACAAATGGGCTAGATTTGTGGGTGCCGCTGTTGCAAAACCGATTATCTGAGCAGATTTTCTTCATGAATATGGACTACTGGTTGACTTGGGAAGTAAGAAAGAAAGAAACCAATCGATACAACGAAATTTGACAAACATATGTATGTTAGTAGGTACTATTGAATGTTCTACCAAAAGCGACAAAATTTTTGCATTCGCACAAAATTTGGCTCTATAAATTAAATTATTTCTAAAAAAAGTATCAAGTGGACAGAAAAGCTAGAACATTTTTCCAGGGAATTCTATTATACTTTTTTTGAACCGGACCTATTGTGTTAAAATTCTGGTCTAGCAAGTTTCTGTTCATTACATTCCGACTTCTTCCTTTCATTGAAACTTGTTTTTTTTTTAAGGTCCTTATCGAATTTTTAGTATAAATACCATTAAATCAAATAATTCATTTATACATACATATACAAGCAGCAGCTTTGAAAAACACACTCTCTCTTTATCATTTTTGAAACACACTTTTCGTATCGACCAACTTTAAGCTGTTAATTTGTCACTTTAAATTTAATTTATTAAGACAATTTATGTATAAATAGCTAAACGAAAATGTGTCTAGCTTCTATCTACTCTCTTATCAAAACCAAGCAAAAAAAAAAGGGGAATGTGTCAATCTAAATTAACGTTAATATGCAGCATGATGTCAATTATCTGAAATGCCAATTATGCGATATGTCAATCATCTTTTCCAAAAAAAAAAAAAACTTCGAAGGAAAGGAAAATTCTAAAAGTCTACATAATTTAATTTACACATGGCAATTGAAAGGTAGACGATGAGATTTATATCTGGATAGTGAGGATGTGGACAAGTCACTTTCGTCATGAGTAGGGAAAAGAGTGGATTTATTAAACTTTTGTACATGAATAATAGACAGTAAAGTTTTAAACTTCGTTAATAAGCTCTGAAAGCTTATTAAATATTATGGATTCCTTTTTTTCGATGGAATCTATTAAGATTTAGATTGTTTTGTAGATATTTTTCAATTTATCGATTTATGCTGGAGTAACTGAAAAATATGAAATCTGTAATAAATATATATGTAAATAAATATTATCAAATATTTGTGTGCTGATATAAACCTGATACTTAGGTTCAAGACTTTGATAGAATCTAAAGGGTGGGCGAAATATACGTTTCTTTTTAAAACTGCAATAAAATGAACAAAATTAAATTTTGTCCATGTATAGTAAGAGCAAACATTCCCATTAAATATAGAACATAACGTCGTTCAAGCCGCTGCTGCCTCGGCTGGCTTCGCAGTAGCGCATTCTGTCACTCTAAGCGAATAGTTCGAGATCTGTGTGCAGAATTCTCCTCAGGCTAGTGCGTGAAATGTTGAGCTGTTGAGATCGATGGTGTTCGTGAATTGATTCTTACACCCTAGGCTGCAGCAGCCACATTCTCGTCTGTGCGCACTGTGCGACGACGGGGACCATGAGTGTTGTCCACTAGCATACCATGCCTCACGAACTTTTTGCACAAACTTGTATAAATCAGCACCTGGTGGGTGTTTCAATTTGGCCAAAACTACTCAAAAAATGCACTGTTTGGGCTACACAGCACTCACTTTGAAAATAATTGTTCAATATTTCCCAACGTTCTTCAAGCGCAAAATGACTCATTTCGTTCCGCGGAGATATGATACTGTATACTGATTTTCTGTCAAGATTTCAAGCGGGGAACAGCTGTCAGTGTCAAAATAACCTATGAATTCAAAAGAAACCACTAGATGGCCCATCTTTGTGGTTAAATAGGCGAGTCTTCGATAGTGTCGATGAAAAAGTGGTGTCAATGGCAATATGTGCATCCAAGATGTTCAATTTTCGCAAACCCGTGGCGCATTAATCAGGTCGAATTTAAACGATGATAAGGGTTATATTGACATTTAAGGTACAGGTCATTTGAGATTTATTGTCATAGACCTGCGAATTGACTTGTTCTTTTCAAAAGAGATGCTCTCGAAGACGTATTAACTGTATATCATTAAAGCCTACACCGACTCTTTAGAGTACGGTACGACCAAAATTACTCGGAACTTAAGAAAATTGAAGCCGGTGTACCACAAGGAAGTGTCCTAGGACCAACTCTATATCTGTTATATACAAGGGATATTCCAGTGGACATCAACGCTATCATGGCGACCTTTGCTGATGATACTGCAATATTGGTGCCAGATAAATCCCTTACGAAGGCTACACAAAAATTGCAAAATGCAGTCAATAAAGTTAGTGATTGGATGCAGAAATGGCGTATCAAATTAAACGAAACAAAATCGACGCATATAAACTTTACAAACAAAAACATAAACAATGTTCCAATATTTATAAAGAGTACAGAAGTACCTTACTCCAATACCGCCAAATACCTTGGAATGAATTTGGATGCAAAGCTTAAATGGAAAGAGCACATCAAAAAGAAAAGAGAAGAACTAAACTTGAAGTACAGAAAAATGTACTGGTTACTAGGAAAGAACTCTGACCTATCTATCCAGAACAAACTAATATTATATAAGCAAGTATTGAAACCCGTTTGGACATATGGCATCCAACTATGGGGCTGTACAAAGAAAACAAATGCTGAACCCATCCAAAAATTCCAAAGCAAGGTCCTTCGTGGAATAATAAATGCCCCTTGGTATATAAGAAATAGCGGTCTACATCGTGACCTTCAAATTGAAATGGTTACAGAAGTGGTTAAGAAACACGCTGTATCACACAATCAGCGACTGCAAAGTCATACTAACTCCGAAATGGAGACCGTATTAAATGTACGAGACAATGTTCGGAGATTAAGAAGAACCAGGCCTCATGAGCTGATGGCCTAAAAGCTATGGGAAAGTGTTATTACCTTAAACTTCCCCCAATGCGATTTAAAAATAAAGAAATAAAAATCATTTGTCGATCTTTCATAGATTGGTCGATTGGTCCTGATTCGCCGGTGGTTTTAGTGCGGTAAGAGTCCCACACTACTCGGTACCGATTCTTACCGAGTGTCTTTTGAAGATTTCCATCGGATAAAAAAAAAAAAAAAAACAACAACAATAATCGAAGGCTTAGCTTGTTATATTGCTCTCATACTATATAATTAATACTGGAAAATTGAAATTACAAGGGTTTGAAAATTCAAAGTTCAAATGTTAATAAAACTCTCATACATAAATTTTTATCTAAAATTCATAAACCAAACAATATAACTGGTCATATTATCAAGCATTTCCACCTTTATCGATTAAATTCCTATATTATGTATATATGATGGGGCGTTTTCACTATTCACTTTAAATTTGAAACTTTATCTACATTTTCTGAGATAAATTTAAACTTGTATGGTCTGGCACTTTTTGTGTTGTAGTAATAGAATTTCAGTAGTAGAATATAAATTTAATAACATTTTAAGGTTTTTGTTTGAAACGGACAGTATGAAACTTGGTTTTGAATTGGAGCTTTATTCAATAAACAACTTGAATCTAATGCATCATTCAAGAATGACACTATGATAATAGACAATACCACAGATGTAGGTTGGTTCCCTCCATGGATTTTTTGAAATTTATTTTTTTTTTATTTTGGTTCACAGCTATGTATGTATATTTGAAAATCTTGTATAACTTATAAAATATCAAACTATACATACTTGATAAGAAAAAACCTCTGGAGAAGACAGTTTTCGTCATTATTAGCGGCTGATTGCGTAGACTTTTTTTTAATAAGCAATTTTGAAATAATTCTTATACAGAAGATTCTAGAAATCGTTTGTTCATAAGTAGAAATGGTGAAAGCCATGTATGGAGTACCTACATTCATTTTGATGTACGAAACAAAATCGGCATTAGATGAGAGATCCTTGAAAGCGATCCATTTTCATAAAGTACATCGACAATATCAATTGTTTGTTATATAGAAATTTATTTAAATTATACGATGATATTAAAATAAAAATAAAAAAAAATAAATAAAACAAAATCAGTTACTTTTTTATATTTATAGTGAGTAACTCAACCCAAAAACCAATTATTATGGACGACATGATTATCAGCGGAGGTAAGAAGATGGGGTCTGCTTAATGTAAACAGTTATAAAATTAAAACATTTTTTTTAATCTAAAATATTTGGGCAGGTGCTTCAATAACCCACTTAAGTCTCTTGGATAGAGTACCAAAAGATTTTTAAAAGTGGTAGGTGATATAACTATAACTAAAACATTTGCATCCCCCGAGCACCGCCGCAATATTTCATGTATTTCATTGTTTAATAAATAGTGTTCTAGTGAAATAACCAGGTGCATTTTTCCCCTAAAACAATTCAACCGTAATACTTGCGCTTCAGGGAATGCCATCAGTTTTCACTTGAGCCCAACTTTGGACGAACTGTTCAATTCGGAGAATTTTTCTTTAGCCTCACTACACGAATGTAAAATGCTTTAGCCGGTTCAATATTTTCCTAACATTACGATATTTAGGCATTCAAAACCAATACACATCATTATCCTTTGTTAAATCCTCTCCAACTTTCCTAAACGCTCGCATATTAAAGGTATTTATAGCGCCTGCAGTGCTTAAAGTAAAAAAATTGTAAATTTTAATATTCAAAAGTCAAAAATATTAAAAACAAATAAGATATAAAAGTATGCAAATGCAGCTGTTAAGTAAAAGTAATCTTTATCAACATCAACTCCTCAAAGTATGCTAAGCAATTTGATTCTTAGATTGATTTGGAAGTAACGTTAAAACAACACAGTCTTGTCCTTGTCAACACTGTTTGGATCAATTAATTTGTGTGAAAGAATGTTATATTCAATGAAAATGCTATTTATAAACAATAAAATCTTAAAGCCTTACTTATGAAATATAGGGACCTAGTTGGATCTGTCCTGATATGATGAAAAAAAATGCGCCCAATACTTTTTCCCTTGCTGCTGTGGAAATAGTACATTTAAAGAAGTAGAAATACGAGTAGATTAGTGTTTGCACATTTTTCTGCTCAGACATGTGAATTTTGGGGTTCATTTGATAGTACATTTTATGGTATATAATCGCAATGAAGCACTAATTACATCTAATTAAGAGGGCTACAAAATATTTCTAAGAAATAATCGAAAAAATTCACAACTAAGCGAATAATCTCAAAAAACTATTAAAAAAGGTAAAGGCGAAACTAAGCATTATAGCATAGGCAAACTTTTGTCTTCTGTTACAGAAAAATCATTTTACAGAGCTCGTTTATAATTAATTTTGTTTTAGACAATTTAATTTCGTCATTTTGTTGCTCTACGAAAAAAGTCCTATGGTCTTTTTTGTGAAGAATAAAGCAAACTATAACTTTTACTTTCAAAGCGTCTTAAGAAACTGAAATTTGCAAAAAAAACTGTATATATATGAAAGTCTAATTTTCCTGGGCTAAGATATCAGTTGATCCATGCATCAAATCGATACCTTTTATTGAATTCAGGTGGCCTGTTACGCATTTTGCTCATTTGGGATCATTCTAATCAATATGGTCAGTTAAAATATTCGACCATCGGTTTCTTGACTCTTATTAAATTAAATTTGGTGGTGCAACAACTCGAAGTGAACCAGGACCTAGTGACTTACAACTCTCAACCATTCCTGTGTGCGTGTTACCAGGAACAGAGGGGACCTACAATTTTCTGCCGATTCCGAACGGCTAATGAGCAGCACTTTCCATGACAAGAGATACTCTTGGAGGATTTGTCAATTCCTCGCAAGAGGCAGTACACCCTTAAAAAAACCTTTCTTGCAGCGGCTGAGAATCGAACTCGAGACCTTCAACCATTATGCCAGGGCATTTCATTTCATCACTCAAATAAAATTGTCTATTCTTGGTCCAGAGGCATCAGTAGCACAAAATTTGGTTTGGCTATGGTCATGTTTTGATCCCATTTCTATCATTTTATAGAAAGTTGCAATATTTGTTAAAATCTCTAATTACGTGTAGAGTACTATTGTATTGTTCAAATCATGTTGAACAACAACCAATAAATTAACTATTTTTCAAAAAATTTTGTCAACCTTGACCTTGTCACTTTGACAAACTATTTTTGTCTGCGAAAGGATATGTTGTTTTACTAAATTCGTATAAATTGAAACTTTAATTTGTGTGTATTTTAATTCGTTTAATCCTTGATTCCAAAACTAAACTTTTAATTTGAAAATTGAAATCGATTACACTTCAAAAGTTATGTAGGTAATTGACAAACAATTCTTATGGCCGCAAATGTTGAAAATCGGTTTAACAGTTATGGAACTATCTTAAGTTTAGCATGGCAGTGTATCATATCAAGCTTTTTTTACGGGAAACTGTTAGTTTGGGATTATAACCATTTCGTTAGACTAAATAGGTTCCAAAATACAGCTTTTAAAAATTTATCACTAATAAGCTTATAATAACAAATTGTTGAACATGAAAATTAAGTGTCATCCTTTGGCGATACGCATTTCCAAAAAAAATTAATAAATAAATGAAAAATTATCTGCATTCCCATCCTTCCAGGTGTGATGTTTGGCACACTGTCAAAAGATAGGACCTCAAAGATGGATCAAAATGTGGACTGGTACTCCTCTCTCATAACATGACTGAATAACCTCGATGAATTGGTAAAACGATAGCGATAGGGTTAGCGAGTGATAGAGTGATTTAGGGGCCGGACACTTAACCCTACAGATTCTTAAGACGAAGCAATAAACAGTCTTGAGGATCCTCCCGGGTACATGCATTAATAAATGTGGTCCTGCTTCTTAATTAATTTTAAATTCTGCTTCATTTGGCTCTATCTAGTTTTCGCCATTATGAAAATTCCAACAAAACAAAAGCTGTCCACTTTCTATTGCTATTGGAAAATCTATATGTGGTAGCTTCAGAGATGATTCTAGTTCCTAAGCCATACGTCAAAAACTAGTCCGTCAGAGTCTAAATTGCCAAAAATTGAGTCCAGCATAGGTGTGTTTGGTGATCGTATTAGAAAACCTGGATTATGCACTTTTGAAACATAAACAACTTTTTTGAAGAAACGTGTGATGTGTAACGTTACTGCACTAATAACTAAACATGAAAATATAGCAGGTTGATAGTAGACTAAAGGCAAACAAAAAAGTCCAAGTCCAATTAAATACTGCCTAGTCTTTGGCTTATTTATTTCAGTAGTATATATAGAATTCATATTATAAAAACCTTTATATAGAAGCACTGATGCCAGGGCATAGAAAAAATCTTCCAATTTTCATGATGATTAGGAATTTTAATCTTGAGTGGATGTAGATCGCATTGGATGTTTGTCAAAAATCGATGTAAGATAAACTGAATTTAACAAAAATTGCGTATTGACAAGGCGCTCACTAGTTGACTGATGAGTCCATGTGAGATCGCCGGGATAAAACGCCATTTTGAATCAGTAGCTAAATTTAGTGATTTCCAAATTTTAGAGGAGCATTTAAATATTTAAATTCCGTTCATTAATGTTTTAAAGTCGAAATACTAAACTTAATGACCATCAAAAAGGAGTACCTACACAACTTTCAATAGAATCTTTAGAAATAACGTCTTTTCTGTTTTTTTCTTTGAAATTATGATTGAAGGACCCTTGAGAGGCCGTCATTTTATCAGGATGTCGATATAATTCAATGGGAATCAAGTTCACAACTTTAAACGACCACAGCTTGTACACACATTTAAGAAAAAAACGGACTTGCAAAGAAACCTTTGACTGCACCATCTCCGACCACCATCATTTGAAAAGCTATATGAAAGCCATCAAATTCAAAACAAATTTATTAAAGATAAAATTTCTTTTAATAAAATTAAAATCCTCACACATAACATCCTTTGTTTGTATGTAAATTCTAAAAGCGAAAAATAACCGCAATCAATTAATAAAATATTTTTTACCATCTAGGTAGAGCACTCAACAAAACACTATACCTACATGAATGTGACGCAAAATCAAATTAAAGAATATTAAATGCGCCACGTCTATAAAACTCTATAACAATATCTTGCCATTCATTCATATTACCGTACCAACCCTTCCAGAGAACCACCCCCTCCCACCGATATACCTTTACAAATGAGTATATTAAAAAAAGAGGAAGATATTTATAATGAATCTAACAGCCTGCATGCCTTACGCCTACTACGTCCTTAAGCAAGTCAACGGGTATAATAAAATAAAAACTTGAGAAAGCTGAGCTACACACAGTTTTTTATGTTCTTTCATATTTCGTTTTTTATTTTCGCTCGTTTTCTTTTTCAAAACATTAATGTTATATCGCTTCTTTTATTTCCGTTTCCGGAATCGTATATGCATGGTCCCCAATGCTAAAAAAGGGGCGTTAGAAGCGCACATATCTTATCGTTAGACACAAAATCCCCAGTTTGGACGCCACTTCATTTGACGTGTCAGTCAGTCATCGTTCTAAGCCCTCCCACTTACCATAAATTTATTTTATATCCAATATCCAATTTTGTTTTCAGCTGCTTCTGCTGCTAACGCTTAACGGCTTGATATACTGTTATTCCAAAAAAATCTTTAAGATATATGCACTGTAATCCTTTTTAACCGTTTTTGGCTTTCTTTTATTTTGTCGCTGTTCAAGTTGCGATGCGAATTTCGGACCAAAATTTGTTCAATAACTGGTTAGTTTTACTTAACACACACACTTCGTACTTAAATATCATAAATCAATAGGCGTATTGAAAAAAGAAGAAGAAAAGAATGGCGCCCAACAAACGAACGTCCATCTATGAGTACATTAGTGGAGAACGCTCAACAACGGTTTTCAATCGGAGTATCTTTTGGAGGAGCAAGAAATTGTGTATTTTCTTTCTACCTTTAACTTTGCCAAAGCCACGACAGGTATTTTATACGCACATAAATACTCTATATAGATACATGTATAGCAAGGGGCACGACAGGTAAATCCTGTCGAGTGGATAGTGGAACAGGTTTATGTGAACAACACCGACAACCGACCGAGGACCGATCAATTGAATTTTCCATTCACCTGATGAGAGACTGAGACTCGAGACTGCTGCTCTTGGTGTCGTCTTGTTCGTATAGTCGTCGTAAATAGTTCGAGAGGTTGGAGCGGTATTAACTACGTTTAGGTTGTGTACAGGAACCGGACTGCACGTACGCACTACTAAAGCTCCACAGGACACAATGAATGAGGATGACGGTAGAGATGATGATGACACCAACTACACTCTATGCGGCATTAATTTGTATCCACTATGCCAGCAAACCAGCAATTGATAGAGACAGCGAGCGAGAGAGGTAGAGAGAAAGAGAGAGCCTAAGGAGAGATGCTCCTTGTTTGCTATTTTGCTGTAGAATATCTGGAATCTAGGTGCTTCCACTGGATTCGTCACTCACTCGTTTCCACTGAATCACATATTCAGCCGATTCCACTGAACTAAAACTCTATACTACCAGCTCAGGACCAATGGAGCTGGATTCTTTAATTATGCACTTGAAAATTTATTTTCAAACAAAAAATTGTTGAAATGGAACACTTGCGGAATCCATCACACTTAAGCTTATCTACTCAAATTGATGTTGAATTCGAATTCTAATTCGATATGTGGTTCAATAAATCGAAATTAGGGAAATCCGTTCTGATATGGTCGGTTATTCAGGGGGGAATTTGTATATTATAACAATTGACGTATAGTACACAAGAGGACTTCCTGGTAGAACGAACTGATTTCGGGCACGGAGGAACACGAACTGGCTGGATAAATTGTTGCCTCTCCAAGTTTATCACCAAGAATCCGATGAAATTTTCCGACACACAAAACGAATGCGATGAATTTTCCTTCACCTATAGTGTAGTATGCTCTATGCTGCCCTTGGTGGTTGGTAAGGCGCGTGCCCGAGCACACTTCTCTCCTCCTACTCAATCCACCGAGATTTTCTTTCTGAGTCTTTATTGTTTGATCATTCGCTTCGCGTACTTCCAGAGCTATTTTTAGTTTCACACGAAACGATGGTCGATGATACTGACTGAAGCTGAAGCTGGTTTGGATGTGTGGCGATGTGTGCCCGCTTCTACTATGCAATGCAATAATGTTTTGGTATTCTTTTCTTTCTGTTTCTGCACTCTTAGAATTCCATGGCTCTTGTTTAGATACAGCTGTTGCTGTAGCTGTGTTTAAGCGGGTAATTTTCTTTCTCTTAACAATAAAGAGCATGAAAATGAAAAGAGATTTATGGACATTCAATGAAGATAGCTTGTAGGGTAACTAAGAAAAAATGGCTTTGGCAGACACATAGAGTGTTACACTCTTATTTTTTTTTTTTAATAAATACAAAAATGGATAAGGATGATTAAATCACAACTTAAAACATTAATTGAAGTTAAAATTAAATTAAGCACTTACTAAGTAAATGAACATTATTGCTGTAAATATAATCGGGAGATCGTTGAATTATACATATGAATATAAGATATCATTTCGAATTACATATTATAAAAAGGGGGTTTGGAGTTAAGCATAGTTTGAACTGAAGGAAAGGAGATAAAATGTGGTAGGCCATCGTCGTCCTTTAATATCAGAAGTGGGATTGAACCTGATAATGGAGGTGGGAAAATGTTGTGTTGATGCTCGAATCTGTTCGATCAGGATTTTTTGTTTCAATTCACAAAAGCGCTCATTTGAGGATCCAATTAGCGTTAAAGAATTTGCAAACTGATTTGATGTGATGTTCTCTGGTATCTGATGCAGAAAAACTTGAAAAAAAATTAAATGTTTTTCAGAACAACTAAAAACGAAATTCACTGATACCTATTTAAGTACGAAACAGTATTTCGTAGTAAGTTTTACAACCAGACCGTACCTATATTAATTTGTGGGTAAAATGGAATAATAATAAAGAGATATCCTTAATTTTATCCCCGCCCTATTGAATGTCAATTGAAGAAATTGAGATTATTTTTATGTTGGAAGAGGAGAATTATTCTTCTTTTTGGGTTGGAAAGCTTTATTTTGAAAATCTCAGTTAATAAGGCAGTTACGTTTGACTATTTTAAAAATTGAATAAACAATGGGAATATGTCTTCAAAAGCTGTGATCATAAAAAGTAGTAGATAAGTTTATTTAAACGATCTCATAATAAATTATAAAATTAAAAAAATCTGCGAGTCTTTGAAATTTTAGGTATTTAAGGATGTGACATTCGAACTTCGAACACAATATTCTTTTCTTGCTCAATAGATTTTTAGTTGTTTATTTGTCCTAAATTGTTCAAGTGCCTAGATTTGTGTATTTAATTAAGAAAGGTGGTAGTCAATAACAGCTGTATTTGTTAAGGTATGATATTGGGTTATGATGCTATTATTTAGTAAAATAAATGTAGAAGTGTGTGAACTAAGGATTTATATTAACTTAAGAATTTTCCTTTGCCGGTTTACGAGAGGATATTTCTATGGAGAATGTGGATTAGTTCACTCTTTAAATAAGTAAAAAAAATAACTCGCTTTTAGCAAAGAAGGTAATACAATTTTTTCTCTGTTTTGGTTGATAGCATTTTAAATTGTGGTAAAGCTACTATGGGGTAAGTTTTGCATGTGAAAATTAAATTGAACTAGAGATTTTGATCAAACAAACACGAAAAAGAGTGGGTCCCGCACTTCCGTCAGTCTGTACATATGTAGCTCGCCCTACAGCCTAAGCCACTGAAGCAATTTTCTTCAAAGTTGGGACTTTAGAGTCTTCGGTGATTTTTAGAGGTGAAAACTAATTTTTTTAACTCTAAAACTAAAAGAAATGTGTGTACTATTGTAGGCATCTACATTTTATTAAACAAAACTTAAGAAAAAATAATATTATCAGTAGCCGGCAGTGGCGATGGCGTGGCGTCCATATAACACGATTCCTATCGTCTTCCCTTTTAGAAAATCCACAAATAACACAATCTACCAAATAAACATCGAATAAGTTTAAGTTATCCATTCTGTCTCTCGTTTGTATCTTATACACATTATACTTTATCCAAACACATTCCACAACCAACATTAATCAAGAGAGTCACAAAAATACTCTAACTTAAACTTTTCAATTACCGTCTTATTTATTTGTTTTATATCCCTCTTTCTTCAACATATTCAAAAAATAAGACGCTACATTCCGTCTTATAAAATTTTCGATGTATACCAGTAGGAGTTGGAATAATTTGTATTTTATGCTCCCTTTAGCAATTAGCACTGCATTTCAGTAGGAAGATAATAGATACATTGCAGTAGTTCAGGTGCGCGCCTTTTTTCAACCTTGTGTAAGAAATAAGACGGTGTTCTTCGAATTATTTGTTTTTTTTTTTCTTTAATATGTCATATCAATATAATAATGGCATGTGCTAATGTAAAATGCACGATTGATATTTTTGCAAATTTACTGTGATAATTTTGAATTATGAAATATATCATGGTAGAATATATGGAAATTTGTCAGCAGTGTAAATTTAGCATATCGCTACTCTGGACAAATAAAATGCATTTGCTTTTTTTTTCAATAGGAATTTAAATTTAAGATTCAATTGGCAGTCAATAAAAGACTGTGTTGCACTGTGTTCAATAACTTCAAATAAATCTAGTGTTTTGAAAAGCCAATTTGAACTTAATTAAAAATAGTGAAAAGTTAGATGTTAAAGTAAAGATTTAATTCCTTTTATTACTCACTATAGTTATAAAACAAATTTAGCTTCTTAATTTTAGTGCAGTTCTAGATTTTGTCTTGGAAATGTCTTTGATAAATGTAGATTGCTGTTTAACAGATTACCTATCGGAGAAACCAAATAATGTTAGTAAGGATAGTTGATAGTTTATATTTCATAATTTTTTCGTTTACACATCAGGGATTTCGATCCCAGATCGAAATTTTTTGTTTGGTGTGACGAAGGGGTTGTGTCAAAAAGGAGGTCCTTTTTATTATGTTTCAAGCTCATTGTTGATTGAAATAATAATGTCTTGAAGTATAAAAAATATAGCATTTGTAGATACCATATCCCTACTAGAAATGTTGTTTTTAAGGTTCTAAGATTTTTTTTTTCGTTCTTACAGGTGACAAAATTTTATAACCGGTTCCTATTTAAATTATCCACGCCACGCCACTGGTAGCCGGCATAGTACCGTATTTTTGATTTTCATTTTTTTCTTTTGATTTAAATCAAGTTTTATACACAGGAGTTCGTTTAAATTTAAAATATTATTAAATACAAAAATTTTCGAAAAAAAATATTTTTTTATGTTTTAATTTTTTTATGAAAATTCAAATTCTTCGAAATTTAAGAAAATATTTTTTTTTCAAATTTCTTGAAAAAAATACCCAAAAAAGTTACTCTTGTTTGGAAAAAAAATTATTAGTTATGTCTCCCATAGAAATTGTGTTTGTACAACTATTTAAATCCTTAAGTCCTCCAAAAAAGTTGAATGGTATTGTACGTTTAAGGTACTAGTACGGTCTAGAACGCAAAAAAACGCACGATTTTTGGGAATTTTTTTCTCGGAAACCTTATTAGGTAATAACATAATTTTTAAATAATGAATACATGCATCAGGAGTACAAAATGTTTTTTTTAATTTTCGAATTTTGGCCGTATTATAGAGGGCGCCAACGTTAACTCATAAAAAAATACATTGTCACATTGCGGACAGTTAATTTCAGAATTCGCTGGACTGAAACAAAAAAAAACAAAGTGGGTTATTTAAAGGAAAGTTTCTTACGAGACAATTTACCACAATTTGTTTAAAAAGTCAAAGCAAAAAAATCTCGAGTTTTGAAAAAAAAAAACTTTGGCAATATTTTTGGGTCGCCATTTTTTTTCATAACTTGTTGATCAAATCGTGAGTCGACGTTGGCGCCCTCTATAATTTGACCGAAATTCGACAAACAAATTTTTTTTGTTTTCTTGATGCATGTATTCATTATTTAGACCGTACCTTAAATAAAAAAAAAGATCTATTTAATAAGAATAAAAGCATGACTAGATCGCACTAACTTGCTCTTATGTAAAAGATTATTGTTATATAATTAATGTTATTAGAGAAAACTATTTTTAAGCATAAGATTATTTTTTTAAGCACTTTTAGTTGTGAGAGATAAAAGCAGAATACCATGTTATTTCTTAAGCAAATATGAATTGTGCAAGAACAAAAAGTATAAGTCGTTGTAGCGGTTTCTTAAAAAAACAGGCTTTTATATACAAAATATTTAAAACTTTTTTGGGCAAATATTCTTTAGACCCACATGAAGTTTTTGGTTTTAAAAGTTTCAAAATCACAGTAGTTATGGAAACTATGCTTATGAAAGAATAAAATATAAAACCAAATTAAATGGTTTTAAATGAAAATCATAAGAACCGTCCTCGAGAAAATTTGAAAAACCCAAAATGTATGTATTGTGTGTACCAGTCTTAGATGAGCTAAAATAAAAATACAAATTTATCTTCTCGATGTACAGCGAAAGTGCCGAAAAACAGAGGCTCATACACTCAGCTTTAAGCTTTTAAGAAACCGATACTGAAAAATGTCAAAAATCAAACAAATGTTTATTTGGTAGGCTCAGTGGTAGGTTCAGTTCTTGGTCTTCTTCATCATCGCATTGTTAAGTTTGATTATTTTGAAGCCTTACAATTTTGTTTAAACGACCTCAATACCTGAACTATAAGCAAGTTATAAATGCTGTAAAAATTGCAAGAAAATACAATATGGTCGCAGTTAAAAACTTAAATCTTGAATTGGAAAGGTGCAATTTCCAAGGCTAAGGTCATTTTATCTAGAACGATGGATTTGAGTCTAGGTATATTAAGGCTTAACGCAAAACAGTAAGTTAATATATTCCAAAAGCTGCTTTTTTTCTTCTAATTTATGAATGGTCTACATTTTGGCACACAAACATTATTCCAAAATGGTTTACTAACGATCCCCCTATACAGGGCCGAACAAGCTATACGTGCAAGCTGTGCAAATGCGCTGAACCCAAGGGCCGCCTTGGGCAAGCGTCAAAAAATTCACTACTTCGTAACCACTACCTACCTTCTTTTTTAAGTCTCATTTCTTTTTACAGCTCACAGCAATATTGATATTCAAAATATAACTAACAGCTAATTCTGAATTTAAAGACAGATATATGTATATAAACATATCTACTATTCCAAAAATAAGTCGATGTTTAATTTCCTATACACACCCACACTCCCACAGTAAAAAAACTAAATCACAAAATCTTTACAAAGTGCACGATTTTGTTCGCTTAACAACAGATAAATACCTATTTGCTACTTTTTTCTTTATCAATCTGTTACGTTATTCTTCACACTCACTATCGCGTTTATTTTATTTCTATAACCCTCCCCTATGCAGTGTTTTTTTTTTTTTTTTTTTATAATCTACCCGCGCTCAAGGGATTATGATTACCCTTTAAATGTTTCAACACAACGCGGGCATGAAGTTACGGAAGAGAAAGAAGGATAGGATAGGAAAGATGTGTTGCACGATGTTCTGAGACTGAAGGTTGGTGTCTCAGATATTTTATCTCCAGGGATGGCGGCTGAACTAAAGCGGAGAATGCCGTGTCTTATTTCTATGTCGCTTATAATTCACATTATTTTATTCGTGTTCATCCTTGTTGGGCATACTAGTTTAACTCAATTACATGTTGTTAGTGTTATGCCTGAACAACATGCAATGAGTAAACCAGCAACCCATTGATGACAATTTTAGAAGGTTTTTAATGGAATTAAAACGACATAGACGACGGCAGGGATCGAACCTGTGATCATGAGGTTCACAGGCGAGCACACATCCATCGCGCCACGGCCACCCCCATAATGTAACATAAAAACAAAATTTCAACAGCAAATACAGACAATTAACAGCTTGCATGTTTATAACATGCGCCCGATGTCAGTTCTTCTCTCAAAGACAGCAATGTTAGATACTCAAACAGAAATTCTGAGGTACAAAATTCAAACTCATTGACATAACAGCGCGCAAAATTAAAAGTTGCGTCTATGAATTTAAACTCTTCCGGTTGAGTGTTTTTTGCACTATGTTTTAGTTTGGCACTATCCTCTCTTTATGAGTGAAATTTTATCACTGTCATGTCATGTGGCTCATGTGTCGAGATGAAATATGGAGTACGCGATGACTAATGTTGAGGTTTGTCGTTTATGACTAAATCTGTTTTATTCAATTTCTCCTTTCCTCTATTTTTTTGTTCTTGCCAGTTATTGCTTACATTCAAAATAAAGGGATTTTTTGACTAATCTAATTACTTTATTTGTCTATTGTGGTAAAAAAAACTCAAAACGAAAGAAAGGATAGGGAATCTATATTGCGAATAAAACTTGCTACGCTCCTATTCGAGTAGTGTATATGCATAAGGTTATGATAATGGTTTAAACATGCAAGGAAAAGAGGCTGGTGTTCAAAACAAAATTAAGAGTCTTGAACCAAGAGCTTATTTTGTCCGGACTGCTTGCAATCCCTTTGATTGTTGTTGGTTGTTAATGATTCAGTTTGCTGTTCGTTGGAAGCTGTTAAGTTTTTTTGACATTGCTCAATGCCTATAAAACTTTGTATCAGGTTCAACAATGGCCTGAACTTAAAACTCCATTCTGAAACCAGATGGGAGTAGACTTAATGCTTTAAAACCATTAAGAAAAATCTTAGGAGATATAATATGAAGCTCTAATTGAATTATTATCTGAGGCTGTAAACGTTGAGAATAGAAACACTGCAGAGTCATTAGGAAACAAAATTTTAGTTTCAAGTTTATATGTTGCATATTAATCTAAATTGATATTTAAGAAAAAAATAATATAACTAGTAAGTATTTACAAAGTCCGTCTGTTAATTTATCTAACAGCGTTCTAGTTCTGGAAGCTACTAAAAACTCTTTACTGGAAATGCTATCAGAAGAGCAATTCACTAATGTGCAATCAGCTGAAGCCATATCTCTAAATCTAGAAATACCATCACAATTTCTTCAAATAACGTAGTTTTTCGAAACTAAAATTAATAAAAAACTACTTCAGGACCCCAATGACTCAAGAAAGATAAGTTGACTTGTCAATCATGTTTATAGAGAAAGAGCTTGTCAACTGACTTTGCTAAAACAGAAGCCAGAAAAGTTAATTTATTGCAATAAATTCGGTTCCATTTAAATTGTAAATATGAATATAATAGCTGTGTTTTATTTTCCCCAGATCTGATCCAGAGTGGATCTTTATTCAAAATTACATGTATAACAAAAACAACACAAAACCCAGTTTTGTTTGTATTTCTTGTTTTACATGTTATTTTGAAAACAAAATCCAATCCGGATCAGATCTAGGGGAAAATAAAACACAGTTAATGTATGAATATGAATATAAAACTTTTATTTCAACAATAATTAATGAATTAATTATTTATTTGTATGTTGTTATGTTTTTGAATTAGTTTTCAAATACTTTTTACTTCAAAAAATATTTTTTTCAGTTGTTAAATTTTTGTGATGTATTTTTTGACTTTAGTTAACCATTATTTTTGTATTCTTTAGTTACTATTATTTTATGATATATTTTTGATTTCTTAGTTTTTAATAAAAATCATATTTATTTTAAGTAGATATAAGTATTATCTAGGGGATACCTCGTTAAAAAAAAAACGCCTTCCAAATTGGGTAGACTTGGGTAATGAGGAAATGACTTCTTCCAATCACTGAAAATGAGGGGCGCCACTGATGAAGCTTGCGCAGAGCTCTAATTTAGCTCGGGCCGGTCCTGCCCCTATACGTATTTGCAATAGAACCGTTTTTGATATTTGACTTGCTCATAAACATTGACACCGATTTCAGTTAAGATTTTCTACAGAAGCTCCTTTATAATAATAATTGCGAAAAAAATTAGTTGAATTAGTACGATGTTAAAGCTGTTTTAGTATGAAATTAGGTTAAAACAACGATCCTGCAAATTTTAATCGAATATAGTATCATTTTTCCCCAACCCTTTTATTAAAGTTAAAATCATCGAAAAAAATGGGTGGAAAACTTTATTATTACATATATATATATGTATCTTTATATCCTTAAGCGTATATTATTAAATACTTCAAATGTTAGGTAAACAAATTATTTTAAAAATTGCACCAACGATTTTTTCACTTGGTTTATATATATGTATACTTTAATGTATGTATGTATATAGGTTCTATATGGCAAGTTATGCATTCGTATAAAAAATTAACGTGAGAAGCAGAAAAAAGTGAGTCTCCAATTCTGTCTTTCCTTCTGTACGACTACAGTCCAAGCGGCTTGACCGATTTTCATTCAACTTGGTTAGTCTTTGACACGTTCTTTTCTTCTTTTTTTTTTTTTAAACCAAAAATTAAAGTATCTTACATACATTTTTTTGGAGTTTTATAAATTTTTCTAGCTAATGGTTGAAACAATTGTCCAAAAAATGATTATTATTAATAGTTCTTAACTCCCATAAAACCATTTATTGTAAGCATAAAACTGTACTCTCTCCCATGTATCCCCTCCTCTGCATATTTTGGGAACTTTCATTATTTTTTCTGTATTTTTTTTTTATTTTTAAATCTTGTCTGGATTGTTTTGACCATTTGTCTTACAATACCAGTAATTTTTTATGAATCAAGAAGAATGAGTCAAGATTCTTGAAAAGTTTCCAAGTGTCTAAGTTAAATAATATCCCTTTCAGAAAAATTATGGCTGTTAGTCATTTTATAAACCCTTTAATGTGATTTGATATCAATAGGGTGCACCTTTTCAACCCTTCGAACCAAACATTTAGTTTTTCGTTAGTCATATCAGGAAACGAATTTTTCATGAGGAAGTATTGCGTGTTCTTGGGTTAGTCATCGGACACAATCTATAAAAAAAAGCATTTGATTTATTAAGTGTCAATAAAACCTCCTTGTTCTTCATTCTGATCTTATATTTTTCCACACAGCCAAATAAAAATTTTGCACTAAATCCTTTGTAGTATAAATATCAGTTCGTTCGTA
Organism: Chrysotoxum bicinctum; assembly: GCA_911387755.1. NCBI lineage: Eukaryota > Metazoa > Arthropoda > Insecta > Diptera > Syrphidae > Chrysotoxum > Chrysotoxum bicinctum. The sequence goes on from OU426989.1 coordinate 1,593,526, forward strand.
CCCCATCTTGAATGCAGATGCGCCCACGTTCAAACAATACAATCCCTTCCGCCTTCACGGGATTATTATTCTCTCTAACTAAACATCTGGATTAGAGTTGGAAATGCAATAATTCTTTGTTAGTCTTGAAAAAGTATAGAATGCTTAAAAAAAAACCTATTTCAATGGGCCGCATCAACATTAAATTAAATTAAAAAAAAATATTTCAACTATTAATGTTCGAAAAATAACATTTATACACAACTCCCTTCAATATCACCAGATCATCACTATCTGCCCGGAAATGCTTCAACGTGACACGGAAATGTAGGGAAACACAAACAAAAATATGAATGGCGAAGCACGCGGTCATAGCCCTGAAATAACAGAAGTTGGAGATTTTTGTATAAAAATAGCATTTTTAACAAGCGTCCTATTCTAACAATTCGAAGGAGCGGAGAAGGTCGCTTGTGCATCTAATTGTGATTCATAAACATACACGGGGCGTTCTATACCAAACAAATTTTAATGTTCAACACGTGTTGATGGAAGCTATCAAACCATCAAGCTACGAGTATGTAAACGATTTAAAAAGATAGTTTTTTTTTGTCTGATAGCAAACCTCGTTATTGTTCGTGGTCAACTGGGAAATGCTTTTCTTGACCTTGTGCAGTGAAAAAGTATTAACCATTAATTTCGTTTATTTATCAACTCCAACCCCTTCCAGTTGATTAGTTGCTGCCTTATGATTTCTTATCGCTATTCGATAAGAAATCGATATTCGAAATCAGCGTTTTTGTTTCTTGATCAGGTTCATTAACACTGGATTTCTTTTGTGAACAAATCTGACGAAAATAGAGAACCGTATGACGGCGCGGCGCGCGGGTCGAACATACTGACTGGCTCCACAAAGATTAGGAAATAAGACGTTTGATTTTGTTTTTAATGGATTGAATTTGATTAACTCCACTTTTCTGTTATTCAACGTTCGAGAATATTTTCCATTGATGAACAAAGATAGAAGTTAAATATGGGAAGTGCTCTTGGAATTGGGCAAATGAAAATTGAAAGTTATTACTACAAGATAAGAGTAATTCCCAATTATTATTTAGGAAAGTTTTATCGGTGCTCGGAATCGGAGGAAGGAAGAAATATAATCATTTATGCAGGATGAATAATGAATTCAATTAACTTCCTGCGGTTTTTCTTTATCAATTTCAAATCGGAAAATTTACAGGTAACGGAAAAATAAAAAACAGTTTGATTTTGTATAAATTTTATTTGCATCCCTTCGCTGAGCAGGGGATAATGGAGACCATTTCGTTTCCGAAATTAGACATTATGTTTTATTTATATTTCAACAACCTAAAGGATTTAGTTGAGTAGGGTCAAAAGTGACCAAAATTATAAATAACTATAAATGTCATCTGTTAACAACCGCGAAAACCTTAAAAGATAAATTGTTATATTGTTGGAAAAAACATCAATGTTAAACATGTTGACTTGTAAAAATAAATGATTTTTTTTTTGCAAAATAAAAAAAATATTTTTAAGTTTTTAAATGCAATGTTTTCTTAAACTTTTTAGAAGCATCTCTAAAAAAAATACCATTAAAATCCGTTATGTCGATAATGAGTAATTCAAAATTTGAAAAAAATGGTTCTATGGTAGGTACAAGCTGTAATACCTTAATTTAAAATTTTTTTTTATTAAATTATAAATCATAAAAATTAATTGAAAGAAATTTTTTTTATCAAAATTCTAGGCGCCGTTTTCGAGAAAAATACGATTTTTGAAAACCATTTTTTAACATTTGTATGGTGGGTACCTTTATTTTTAGGTAAAATAATTTTTTTTCTCACATCTTGTAGATTATATTGAGAAACTTTTATTTATCAAGTTTAAACAAGTCTAGGATTGTGGTTTTCTAAATATTGAGTTTTGAAAAAAATATTTGAATTTTTTTTTAAAATTCCAAATAATTTGTTTTCAAAAATTTGAATACACATTTCTTTTCAAGTTCTTGGGAAGCTTTAGCAAAAAATTATCAAAATCGATGGTACCGTTCTTGAGAAAATCAAAAACAAAAAAAATGGTTCCATGGCGGTACCCTCAATAATCATTTTTCCGAAAATTTTGTTCAACCATTACCTATGAAATTTGTTTGTGTTTTCATTTTTTAAATTTGTATGGAAGGTACCGTTATTTTTAGTCTTAAAAAAAAAAAAGAAAAAAACGTGGGGGGGGGATTAAAAATTATATCTACCAAGTTTAAAAAAAATCAGCCAAGCCGCTTAGGCTGTAATCGAACAGACAGACAGACAGAATTGCGAGACCCACTTTTTTAGTCTTCGCTATCATCGTAATGTAAACTTTGATCAAAATCCCGATTTAGTTTTTTTTTTCCAATGCATAACTTGCCTTAGAGTACCTATAAGTCGCAAGTAAAAATATTGGTACGCCAATTTTATGTTTTATTACTGTGCAAATGAAAACTTAATTAAAAAAAAATTAATTAATTAATTTTTTCCAAAATCCAAAAACAGTTTTTTCAAAAATTTCTATATACAATATTATTGAAAAATTGTGACTCACGTTTAAGTTTGGTTATAGAAATCGGTAGAGCTAAGAACATATTTTCTTGATTTTTTTGTTCGACTTAAATGTAGCGATGATGCTTAGAAGAGTTTGTTAAAAGACCCTTATAATGTTAAACACAGCACGGTGGAGACCATTGGTCTTGAATGTTTGTAAATTGAAATGGCAAGGGAAAATCGTGCCAGGTCATATATTCCATAATCGGTTCGTGCGACTAAAAAACGTATCTTTATATTTAATGGTACGAACAAAATTAGGCTCGAAGGTAAACTGATCAGCATTCCCAGCGAAATGGGTATCTCTTGTGAACTGATTGAGGGGAGGAATACAACTTGCTACTTCGAGCATTGCTTGTTGAAAAAGCGATAAAATGAGGAAATACATGAAACATTCCGACGGTGTTCAAGAGATGGAAATGAATCCATTATAGCTCTGTTTCTTATCAGTTTTAATGCTACGTTCTGAATTCTATCCAATAAGTGGTGATGTGAATTATAATCAGAGGGGGTGAAACATTTCTTACATCGATATAGGAATCCCAAACATTTAACAGCATTTTTGGCGGTCTCGTGATAGTGGTGTTTTAACGAAGATCGCCGTAAGCACATACCGAGTACTGAGAACTTTTCGGTTTCTTCGATGCAAGTGGCATTCAAGGACAATGGCATAAGGGGTACATTTTGCTTCAACGACAACAGACAGCTTCAAGTTTTCGAAGAATTAAACTCCACACGATTTTTTATACTCAGTTTAACAATGCTGTGTAGATCGGATAATAATGAGCTTATCATACGATAACGTTGTAATTCCATTTCCAAAGCAGATGGACATGAATTTTAGAAGCTGAATACAGTCGTCGGCAAAACAATGAAGTGGATTAGAAGTTTCAGGCAAGGGATCATTTATAATAATGAGGAAGAGAGTCGCAGACAAAACGGACCCCTGGTTAACTGCAGCATGTATTTTGTGAAGATAAGACTTAAAACCGTCTAATACAACATGTAATTGAACGATCTAGAAGGTAATTTATAAACCAAAGAATATGGGTTTCGTTGATACCAAAGGCACCCATTTTCGATAAGAGAACCTGGTGCCTTACTCTATCAAATGGCTTAAAACTATTAAGCGCAATAATAGATTGACAGACTATATAAAAATTGCAAGGACCTAAGAAAAGTTTTACTTTGATGTATACTGACCCATGTTAATTGATATTGCCCTGTTAACACTAATGGCAGAAACTTCGCTTAGAACCTTGAAGAAATACCAGTATAACTGCGTTCATACTCGTATACAAAGTTCACATCTTTTTGAAATCGTTAGATGTCCAATTACTTGCTCCCGAAAATTTTGGAATGTTGAGGTTAGTTTTCTCCAGAAAATTCGTATAAACATTAAACATACACTTTTTCTATTTCTTGTCTTTTGAGAAAAACAATAATAAATAAAATACACGACTGGGTCGCACGAACTTGCTCCTATGTAATAGACTAAGAATTTAAGCATAAAATTAATTTTCTATCCATTTGGCCACAGTCATCTTTCCCATTCGGAGAGCATCCCCAGAGATTGAGCAAAAGAGCCATTGGTACTTAGATGGTATGCTTATTTTAAAGCTTTGCTGCTTGGAGCGAGATGATGAAATCCTCTGACATTCTTTTAAAGAAATGGAGAACTTTTTATAAAATAAATCCATTATCCAGGGAGCATCAGCAAGCTGGGGAGCGCCTTTGATGAAAAATATCCCGTAATCGGCATTGTTGCTAAGCCTCTGAAGTCTGGCGTTCCATTCAGATTTGGTCCAAGTAGTCCCAAAACGATTAATGGTAGGTGAAGCTGGTTCAAGAGGAGGTTGACAAGCAGGTGGAGACGGCAGAGGAGGTTGTTGGCATCCCGTTAAAGGTGGAAGGGCAGCAGTAGGTTGTGTATTTTGTGTTGCTGCATTAATAGCTCGTAAAACAGGCTCAGGAGAGAATGAAGGTAAACTGGATGAGGCCGGTGCAAGTAATGGTGAAACACTAGCAGACGCAATAGGAGCTGTAGTTACGGATAATGATGCTGTAAAATCTGGTAGCTGGGGAAGCCGATAGGTGGAATGGATAGATCTGTTGTACGTTGATGGGGCAGGTTGAATTTGGGTGGATATCCCATCGATTTTAGAGGATGCGCTTATGACTTCATCGGCTAGTTGGCCAATATTATATCGCGTTTCCAAAACTTCATTACTTATAATATTTATTGTACCAACAGCTTCCTCAAGAAGGGCAAGTGGTTGAAGGAGACCTGCTATCATTATTTTGAGGAGCTTTGGAAATGACTGTCGAGGTCAGTGCGCAGAGATTTCAAATTTTTGGTAATAGCATCTATGGAATTCGCGGTACAAAAGGTATTTAACATAGATTTAATGTCTTTTTTTAAAGAATCGAAACATTTATTTAAGTCGTCTTCGCAGATTTTATTATTTAATGTCTCCTTAAGAACCACGAGCTGCTTCTCGATTGTTGAAAGTTTAGCAACACTTTTTTTGTTTGCTAACTCGAGAATATTATTCAGTTCTTCAATTGGTTTAACAAACTCATCTATTTTCTGCAATTCGCGTAAAATGTTTTTCTGGAAAGATTTATTGCCATTTATTAAATCACTTTGGCATTTTATTGCAAGTAAAATATGTAAGATCGAAATTTTTCTGCACTCATCACAATAAAATACAAAATGTGCTAAATAATCTTTTAAATAAACAACTGATCTTTTTGAAAGCCCAATGCACGAAAGATGATAGGATTTCCCACATAGACCATTGCATTTTAGAAGATCTTAATTTTTGGGTGCATTGCAAGCATTGCAAGCATTACAGTATTCCATTTTTTTAGTTTTTTTTTATTTATTTTAGGTAGGCTAAGTGAGGGCACAAGAGTTATTGAAAAAGGGCTGGTTATGCACAAAAATTAAATTAATTTAGAATATTGACTACGACAGTGTTGGTTTGAATGGGTCAATAATAAACACAATAGGGTCACAGAGGTTGCGATTACACAACGAAATTGGGTCAATTAAAAATTTATTACGAGGCGACTTCTGTTGATATAAACAGCAATAAGTAGTTAACACAGGTAAGCACAAATTTTTAATCACAATAGGTTGTCGCGATGGTAGAAAAGGTAGGAACTGGGTCAGAGAGTTTGCTATTAAAAGTGCAGAGGTATGCAAACTTAACTATAGGAAGTTTCAGTTATTAGTTATGTGGGTAATGAAGAGCAAATCGAAAAAACGTCTGCACTTGGCGGCGGCTAAAAACGAATTATGATAGGAAAGATGTGTGTCACGATGTTCTGAGACTGAAGGTGGTTGTCTCAGATTTTTTATCTCCAGGCATGGCGGCTCAACTAAAGCGGAGAAATGCCGTGTCTTATTTCTATGTCACTTATAATTCACATTATTTTATTCGTATTCATCCTTGTTGGGCATACTGTTTTAATTCAACTACATGTTGTTAGTGTTATGCCTAAACAACATGAAATGAGTAAACTAGCAACCCATTGATGACAATTTTTAGAAGGTTTTCAATGGAATTAAAGCGACATAGACGACGGCAGGGATCGAACCTGTGATCATGAGGCTGACAGGCGAGCACACAACCATCGCGCCACGGCCACCCAAAATAAAAATTAAATATACAAAAAAAATATTGAGCCGTTTTCGAGGTATTGAATTTCCCAAAAAAAAAATAGATTTTTTGTTTCAAAATTCAAAAAAAAAAATATGGGCATATCCCAAAAACTTTTTATTTTAGCAAAAATAAATTTTTTTTTTACTTGTAGGCACACTATTTTCCTTTAGTTATTTTATTTAGAGAGAGTTTAAAAACTAATAATATACCCGTGTTACTCATTTATAATCGACGGCACAGCCCGTTGAACCAAAAATCCCAAAAAAAATGCAATAAATATTTATTTTAATGTATATTTGTATGTATTTATTTTTTAATTTATTATAATGATAATTTCATAAATTGTTTCGAACAAAATTTTAAAACAAAAGTATAAATTGATTAGATTGCACAAGGTCAGGTGCTGCATCGTTCGTAGCGTAAAAATCATTTTTTTTTGTAGATATTTAATAACTACTTTGGGTTTTTAAGATAGTTAAGCCTATAAAAGTTCAGATCTGAATTTATAATTAACGCGACTATTTTTTCGTTAGTTATGGGTTTTGAGAAAATAATTACAGCTACATGAAAAACTGCCTTTTAAATACGAATTACGTTTGAAAAGTCAATTTTTCAAATGCTCTTGTATCAAAAGTATTCATAGCACAAGAATAGGCTTCAGCTCAAAGGTTCGTTTTGATGACAACTACAAATATTCATTACCATTTTTAGATTTATAAACATGGCATGCATTTAAATTTGTTAACTTCAACAATATTGAAAACAATATTGAAAAAGTTAAAAAAATTCTCTTACACGCAAAAAAGTAATTTAATTTGTTTTCCTGCAAATTGCACATCAAATTCCTTGGAGATGTAGCTTTATAACAATAAAATTTAACTTCCGAATTAAGAGAATGATTCAGAAATGTCACGGCATTGAAGAAAAAAAAAATTAAGAATATAAAGTTTTATGCAAATTACACGCTAAATTTAAAGATTTTTCATGTGTTTTTTTTTTTTGCTACTTTGAAATTAATGTTGTTTTTATATAGTTAATGCATGAAGGCACCTACATTCAATACTTTAACAAAGGAGAGATTTTATTTGAAGGCAATATAAATAATGCAAGTAAGATTTTCATCCAATAACCTTGAATATTAAAAGTTTTTTGGATATGCCCATATATTTCTTAAAGTTTTGAAATGCAATATTTTTTAAACTTTTTAGAAGCTTCTCTCTACAAAATTTCATTAAAATCCGTTATGCCAATAATGAGAAATTCAAAATTTTAAAAAATCGTTCTATGGTAGGTACAGTCAGTAATATCTTGTTTTCAAAATTTTTCTTCTTAAATTATAGATCGTAACAATTAATCGAAAGAAAAAAAATGTTAGCAAAATTCTATAGGAATCGTTTTCACGCAAAATACGATTTTCGAAAACCATTTTTTAACATTTGTAAGGAGGGTACCGTTATTTTTATGTAAAATAAATTTTCTCTCATATCTTGTAGATTATTTTAAGAAACTTTTCGAAATATTAAGTTTTCAAAAAAAAATTTGAAATTTTTTTTTAAAATCCAAAAAAAATTTTTTTGAAAATTTGAATACACAATAATATTGGAAGCCCTAACATAAAAAATGATCAAAATCGGTCGTACCGTTTTTGGAAAAATCAAAAACAAAAAAATATTTGTTTCCAAACCTAGGTTTAAGTAAATGAAATTTTATGAATTTTAAAAAAAAAAAATCTGCGGGGCAGGTACCGTTATTTTTGGTCTTAAAAAAAAAGAAAAAGACATCCGGGGGAAAAAATTAAAACCCAAGTTTGAAGAAAATCGGCCGAGCCGTTTAGCTGTTGTCGGACAGACAGACAGAATTGCGAGACCCACGTTTTTAGTCTTCGCTATCATCGTAATTGCGAGGAATTGACAAATCCTCCAAGAGTATCTCTTGGAAAGTTCTGCTCATTAGCTTAGCCGTTCGGAATCGTCAGAAAATTGTAGGTCCCCTCCGTTTCTGGTAACACGCACACAGGAATGGTTGAGAGTTGTAAGTCACTAGGTCTTGGTTCACTTCGAGCTGTTTCACCACCAAATTAATTAAAATTAATTATCATCGTAATGTCAACTTTGATCAAAATCTTGAGTTCGATTTTTTGAAGAATGCATAACTTGCCTTATAGTACGAGTAGATACCTATAAGTCGCAAGTAAAAAATCAACAAGACTTTTACGAGGAATCTCAGAGATCTTATGAAACTTTGGAAAAAAATTGCAACAGGTAAAATTAAAAAATATTTTTTTTAATCTCCAAGGCTATAAATAAAAAAATTATTTAGTGAAGTCTTAGGCTAGTCGCGCACTGGCAACTGTGATCGAAATCAAATAGTTTAATCACCAGTTTAAAGAGAACCGCGCACTGGCAACTCTTTACTCACGCTCACACTCTTTTCTCTCTTGCTCTTATAGAAAACAGCTCCACTGTTGCGAAGGCAATCGTTTAGTTTGTGTCAAAACACAAACTTTTTAGTTGCTCGAATCGAGTTGCTCTATGTGCGCGGTGTCCCATATAAGCCCATATGTTTCATTTTAGCAACCAAACAGTTGCGAAACTAAAAATTGAATGTGCGCGCCTAGCCTTAAGCAATTTTTATTTTTTATGTGAACTAAAACTGTTCTTCTTCGTTTTGTGTGCGAATATTCATTGATGTTAACTGCTACCTCATTTTTGCTGATGCGCATCGAGAGCCCGCTCTTCTCATTCAGTTTGAGTTGATATTTCGGGTGAATAAATAATACCTGAAAATCCAATACTGTATATGGTCTGAAGATCAGGCAGGCCAGTGAAGTGATCCATTTCTTCCTTTTAAACGATCACAGCATTCTTTATCCAGCCAATTCTTTATGCCTCGATGTGCCTCTAGTCCTGAAGCCCCATTCTGTTGGAAATATGATGTAGTTAGTTGAATCAGTGGGAAATAGTTTGGTAAAAACAAACAATCCAAATAAAATCCATCTTATTAGTCCAATGGTTAATTAAAGATTTGACTGGTCAATTAAATACTAAAATTGATTTAATGTGAAATATTGAAAGGTTACGAATTTCTTTTGGATGAAATAAAAATTCAAGTTAAGCTTTATTTGCTATCAAATAATCCTATATTAGGGCTGAAGATCCCCCTTAAAGTCGTAATTTCTCGTTTTAAAACTTTATTTTAAAACTAAATTAAGTAGAAATTTAGGAAGTAAAGGCACTACGAGCATAACTATAAAGCACTATAACTAAGAACATTCTAAAAATAAGAACTATGTTCAAAACTTTCCTGGGACAGGGATATAATAATCGTATTCTTGTATCATTTACTATATGAAGCTATTTATATTCACTCAAGTTGAAACTTAAGCTTGAAAGATAATGTAAAGTTAAATCAAATAAGCGTTTGCTTATTCACAAGATTCATTTTATTGCGAGATTTATTTTCCGGTATAAATAATGATTTCCCATCGAACATTTCTTCGACCTTCACGAGGTGAAAACAGACCTAAGCAATAAAACAAAACACTCGAAATAATTTTCACATAAATGCACCAAAAACCATATAACATGTTGAACAAATATCGATATCTCGATATCAGCGTTACAATTTCAAACCTAAACAGATCTTGTGTTAAACATTCAAATGAGCTTCTTTATGTTAGGACTGGTCTCGAGTTTCCATTATAATCCCAATAGATCATTCTAGTTTGTTCCAATGTGCATGTCTTCGGTAGGTTATCGATTTGAATCAAATAGACACACGCGCTCTAAAAAGTACATTTACATAAATTTTCTCTGGAACCTAAGTGATGAATGGGTTCCGATAAAGCCTGATATAAGTAAACAGTTGAATTTTAAGGTCTAATTCGAATTTTAATTGAATTGAAAACGATGTAAGATATGAATCGAAGATGAATAGCCCTGTATATAAAATGGAAGAATCCCTCTATTCTTGTTTTACAATATTTGTACATATCTATAGCTGAAAGCCTATGCATCAGCCAGGTAGACAGACAGACATTTGCTTCTCAATTAAAATCAATGCAAACATTAATTCTAGGAGCAGTGTGTATGAAGGGTAGGTAGGTATAGCTTTAGTTACGTATACAATGCACATGCCTTGCATTCGCATTGCACTAAATTTAGCTCCAAGAGGACTACTAAACGTTTTATGGGTTTTCTGAAAGCCTTAAAGTCATAAAAGCTCACATATTTGCAATACTATCGTCATTTTTAATGGCTTAATGGATCTGCATCCATACGAACCAGTTTTGAAATTCAACCGTCGCGCAATATTTCATCGGACAATTTCGATTCCCCCGCACCGCGCTTTCCAAAGAACAAGTTTGTTTTTCTTATATCCAGTTGCGTGTCTGTCGTAAATAGTTTTATACCTGCATAAGGGCCAGTGTCTTTAAAGAAAGTTGTAAATTCTTGTCAATCATTGCGAAACGAGATCCAATGCACTAGATAACACAATTCCTAGCTATCCACTGGAAATAGTTGAATATACAAAATTTAAAAAAAAAGAAGAAGAAAGGACTCTATATTGGAACAATGTCCACTGCTTAAATCAGTTGAAAAAATTGTGGGTGGCACCCACAAAAAATAAAGAAGAAAAGTTTTACACTTGCCCAAGCACGAATTTGATCTGCAAAAGCACTTAGAGAGATTTCCAGTCGTCGTCGTAGATGGGATAGATACTAGGATACTACTTCAACCAGTCAAGTCACATGATGCGGAAAGGACGTCACAATCCCAACGACTACTCAGACCCAAACTCTAGCTGACGTTTCCAACTAAACGATGACGACGACGATAGCAGCAGCGAATACCGGCAAAATGATGTCCTTTGATATGCAGCAAGTTCGAGATCATAAAGCGTAAATAATATCCATCAACTAAGCCATACATTCGCATCGAGCATCCTTAGGGGCTTGTAGGTTTTATTGTGGAATGTTTTGACAGGTAGCTTACACAAAAGCCCAAGTTGAAACATGCTGTCTCTTCATCGAATGCAGAAAAGAAGCCTTCTTGTATTATGTAGTTTGTCAACGAATCCATTGCTTTTCAGGGTTGTTATACAAACTTTGAATTCTGTTCAATATAGTTTTTAGCACCACAAACGCTCAAATATGGTTTAAATTCAAAAGATAGGGTTTTAAAGATATTAGTCGAATTAGTTCGATGCTAAAGCTGTTTTAGTATGAAACTAGGTTAAATCAACGATTTTGCAATTTGTAATCGAATATACTTTCTCCCTTTTATTAAAGCTAAAATCATCAAATACCTATTTGCTTATCGTGCTAATTTCATATGACTGTTAGGCATTTACAAAAATCAAAACAGGTCCGTTTACTTAGTTTCTTGCACGAACTGCCTTTACTTTAGGTGTGCTCAGAAGCAATTTATTGAAAAATAGCCTTAGCACGATACTAGTTAGAAAATGTTTAAAACTAAGAAAGAGTTAGTAATCTGCTAAAAAGTTAGCAAATTGTTAATTAGTATCATGCTAATTCCTTAATACTAAGTTGTTTTATAATTTTACGCCAGGGTTTTCAAGATATTAATTTTTAAGAACACTTAACAATCAATATCAAAATTGTATAAGCGGATATTTCACAAGATGACAGCAATTTCGAATTAATCTTGGTATCGGGCGATTGTGAGGATTTAATGGTGAAAACTTCTACTAAAATCAATGTTTATGTGCTGTAAACCATATCGCAAGAAATATTTACGTCCTGAAGAATATAAAAAGTAAGTACTTTACAAGCAATCAATCAAGCAGTGTGTTTCTAGAACTTTCTTAAATTTTATATGCAGGACTCAGAAGTTAATGTTCTCTTTCACCAACGTTAATTTATTTATTTATTTGTTTCGTCTATCAAGTTACATTACTTTATGGAGACTACAGTTTAAATTATAAAAATAATATTAATAATAAATTCAATAAATAACTTAAATAATAAAGTTTACAACAATTTTTGTATAAATCTCTTAATATCTAACGTACTTTTATTAAAATCAATTATAACATCAAATTCATTGAAAGCAACACGAGAATCAATAATTATATTGTGTTTAGCATAATTTGCATTGTGGAAAGGAACATATAGAAAATTACCATCTCTAGGTCGCAAACTACGGTAAGGTTCATAAATACTGAACATTGATAACAAATCAGAACAATTAATGTTTGAATTCAGAACATCGAAAGCAAAGAGTACTGAATATAATTTTCTTCTCATCTCATCACTAAAGGTTTTAAGTCAATTAAAGTACTTCTGGTCTTATAAGAAGGAAAATTCGAATTTCTAAAAATCTTTCGGAAGGTAAATTTGGTAAATCTTTTCTGAAACTTTTCAATCCTATGGATATTAGATTGTGTAAAGGGATACGATATAATACAACAATACTCCAACACAGGTCTCACAAGGGATACATAAAGCGTTTTTAAAATATAAGGATCTTCAAAAGACTTAGAATTTCTAGAAATAAAACCCAACATCGAGTTAGCTCTAGAAATTATATGGTCAATTTGATAATCAAAACAAAATGGATTTAATATTTTTGAAAATGTTACAACTACTAAGCTATGATCACTATGATCTTCACATTTAAATCAAATCCAGACAAAAAAGAATTAATTTTTCAGAATTATACGATTGAGAATTATTTTCTTTAATTCGTAATCGTAAAGTAAGATTTTTTAGGATAAAGGCTTATCTTAAGAAAAAAACTATATTATGTAAGAAATTCAAGATTTTCATAAAATTTAAAAAAAATCAGAAAAAGTACCGAACGGAAGAAAATTGGTATAGATCTTTCAAACATAATAACGAATTAATAACTTCAAGTACGTGTCAATACGTCATAAGTAAAAAAAGAGAAGTTCCAAAAATACCGATTTTATTGTTTGACTTTGAAATGGTAAATACTATCGAACATTTGTTCATTTGTTCAAGTAAAGTACATACACATGTAGATCCTGTAATTCTCAAAACATAAGCTTTAAATATTTTTTCATACGAACGAGCATTTAAAACTTATTTCGATTTAAGCAAAATGTCAGATGTCGGAAATATTATGGTGTTTCGCATATCATTCTTAAACAGTATAGATCGAGAGACGACTAAAAATTTTGGAATTGGAGTTATAACCAACCAAGCTTCTGGCACTCACATATGTATGAGTAATGAGGAAATTTTTCCTGATTTTTTGATATACATATTATTTACATTTATGTTTATACCTTCCAAACCAAAAACTGAATCTCTGCCCATTCTTAGCGAGGTTTCATCTGGGTAAGTTTGACGACACTTTAAACATCTGGCTACCCAAAATTTTTAATCAAAGTGTAGTTCTCTTAAGTTTATATTAAGATCAAAGCGCTAATACCCAAAAAATAAAATGTGGACAGACATAGTTTTGAATCCTTACCCTCTAGCTTCGGCGGCGAAAATCCTGCAACACCATTGAAATCAAAATTTGGACCGTAATACCTTAACATACTCGTTAATTTTCGTGAATTTTGGTTTAATATCCAAAAATTATGGATTATGTGGCAACATAATTTTTTCTAAGAATGGTCTTCTTAATTAAAAAGAATTTAAAAAAATTGGTGAAAAGCATAAACAAGAATTTTTAATATACATAGATGGATCCCATTCGATATATTTCTGTCCAAACCACCAATTTTCTACACAATTTGTATTTTTTGTTTGTATATGAACTTTCACAGACGTTCGCCCGAAATTCGTATAATTAAGTTGGTTTAGACAATACCTGAGGAGACATAATTTCTCTTTTATTGAAAGAAGGATTTTTCGCTTGATTTACGCCAAGTTAGAAAATAAAAAAAAGAAATTGTAGTCGCGACAGCTCGTGCGAAACCCGGCCTTGGTGGGTTAAGGCTCTAAGCCATTCTAGTGTATGAACCTACAATATTTCAGCGAGTGCGATTATGATGATAAGAGAAACTTTTAGAAATACCCTGGATAAAAAAAACAATCAAAACTTCCATCTATTTATATTATAAAAATGGATGTGTGTGTGTGTCTCCTATAGACTCAAAATTGGCGTAACCGATTTTGATGAAATCTTCTACTTAACTCATGATCCTGTGAAGTTTGGTAGCAATCGTATCAACAGAAACCGAATTAAATAGGTGTTTGAATAATTAAAAAAAAACTCGGTAACCAGATAGATTTTAATAAAAATCTGAACGCAGTCATTGTGTTAATATTTTCTTATATTGATTGAATAATCTATGTTCCAGGTAAGTTATAGAAAAATACATGCGTTTGTTGTCTTAATTGTTTTCATTTTGTTCGTGTGAGCTCGCTTTTTTATTCGATATATTCTTGTTAAAGCACAAGGCAAATAGTTGACTATTAATGATTGCAATTTGGAAAATTCATGTTTTCCATACGGTCAATTGTATGTAGCTTTTACGCTTTTACTCTAAATAAAAAAATAAACATCCGCAGTTAGATGAATTAATAAACGAAATATAATTTATCAATTCTTAAATACAAGTGTTTTTTTTTTACGTTGGTCAAATAGCAAGGTTTGTACCTATTATAGATGTCTGGTAAGATTTCGTCACATGACCGCCCCTGTCGATGCACCAAAAGTAATCTGGATAATATAAGGTGGGTCAACTAGTGGTTTCTTTTTAAATCATAGGTTATTTTGACATTGACGGCTGTTTGACGCTCGAAATCTTGACAGAAAGTCAGTATCATACCTACGCGGATCATACCTACGCGTATCATACTCGCTTTACGCTTGAATAACGTTGGGAAATATTGAAAACTTATTTTCAAAGTGAGTGCTATGTAGCGCAAAGAGTGCGTTTTTTTGAAAAGAAGGTTTGGACGAAATGAAGTACCCACCACACCTGCTGCATTCAAGTTTGTGCAAAAAGTTTATGAGACTGGTAGTGGCTAGTGAACGAAACTCTTGGCGTACGGTGTTCACAGATGAGAATATGGCTGCTGTAGCCTTATGGTGTGAGAATCAATTCACGAACAACAACTCGCCATCGATTTTAACACCTCAACATTTCACGCACTAGTCTGAGGAGAATTATGCACATCCAATTGACTCAGCAATTGAAGGAGCACGACCATCCGCTTGAACGAAGTTATGTTACATACTCGTAGTTAATGCTCTTATCTATCTATAAAATCAATTGCTGTTCGTTTGTCGCGCTAAAACTCGAGAATGGCTAAATCAATTTTGATTCTTTTGATCTTAAAATATTTGTGGAAGTTCAGGGAAGGCTTAAACGTTGAGAAACATAAATAATAAGTAACGGAAATACTAAAAACAACAATTTAATTTTCCAATACAAAATGTTCCTAGCTGTAAACATTTGATGTCTTTACACTACAAATTACTGCAGAAATTTACAATGAGACATTGATCATGATAGAAGATTTGTGTATATTGATGGTAAATAAAGTATTGTCGTGTTTGGGCATAACACCACCCAATCGTCCTATGCGCGATACATTTAACCACGACTTGCGAAGAGAACAACAATACGTTCAAATGTTCTGCAATTGAATGAACAGCAAAGAATTGCGTATGATACATTGATACTTCGATGGAAGCTGTGAACAGTGGATCTGGTGGAAATTACTCCTTTGATGTTCCAGGGGGGAAAAGGGCTGGAAAAACGTTTCCTAATTTCATTGCTGTTGGCAAAGACCAGATCGCAAAATGAAGTAGCCGTAACATTTGCTTCATCTGGAATAGTTGCAACATTGTTAGAAGGTGGAAAGTGCACATTCTGCCTTGAAATTTCCACTAAACATGAAAATCAACGAAACTCCAGTTGTCACGTGAATTTCGTCAGACTCTTCCAATTATTCCCCGATCAACTGTTGCTGATGAACTAAACGCATGCTTAAAATCCTCTAATTTCTGGCAAGATATAAATGCACTGCTATTAACAATACATGCGAGTATTTTTGCAACAAGATCAAACTGCGATTATGTTTTCGAAGCAGTTATTAGATATTGAAAATGGTAAGCTCGCAGTTGACACCTCGACGGGACTAATTATACTACTCACGGATTTTTGTCACTTCGTCGACTCAAAAAAGTAGCTTATTCAGTGTGTTTTTAGTGACAATGAACAACAGTTCAGAAACCATAATTGGCTAGGTGAACGAGCAATATTGGCGACCAAAAACAAAGATGTCGATGTTTTCAATGCAACCATTCAGAATTTTCTTCCCGGAGAGTTGTTTTCTTACAAGTCAGTTGACTCAGTTACAAACCAGGATGATCTAGTCAACTTTCTCGCAGAGTTTTTAAATTCCCTAGATCAAGTAAATCCACCTCACAATTAACAATTAAAAGAAGAATCAGTTGTGATTATTCTGCGTAACATTAATCAATCTCGATTGTGCAATGGAACGAGACTGGCTGGAAAAAGGCTAATGAATAAAGTCATCGAGGCCAAGATCGTCAAGGGAAAATACAAAGGAGAGGGTGTCTTGATCCCGCGTATACCTATGATTCCAACGGATTTGACATTCGATTTTAAGCGTCTAATATTTATCGTCCGTCTGTCCTTTGCGATGACAAGACCAGACTTTGAAAGTTTGCGGAATCAACATGGAGTTTCCCTGTTTCACGCATGGGCAATTATATGTCGCGAGTTTGCGAGTCGGAAAATTATCATCTTTATATATTTACGCATCGCAAAATAAGACAAAAAATATAGTACCTAGATAAAAATTTTGTATGAAGTTTTGACCATATTTTCCAAAAATATATAAAGGTGATACGAAGTTTACCGGGTCATCTAATCTACTAATAAATCTATAATATATGGATAAAATTTAATTTTGTTTATGTGATTGCAGTTTTAAAAAGAAACTTGTTTAGTTAGCTTTACCCGTGCGAAGCCGGGGTTGGTCGCTAGGCAAAAACATAAACGAACGACTCTATACTCATACAAATAAAAATCAATTTATTTTGAAGCCCTTAAGTGGAACTTGGTATACCTAATTAGTTTTGGACTTAAATATTTAAGATACGTTTAATTTTTCGCCGATTTACAAAAGTTCTAAGCAAAAAAACACCAACTTTCCAGTGTAGTCCCGTTGTCGCTGAAAATCAAAAACTAAGTATGACATATCTGCTCTTTTTCCACAATTTCAACAAGCAGACCCACACATTTGCAGCATACTTTTCGAAAATTGGCTAAACTTAAAATCACTAAGTTTTTCTTTCATTTTATTTGCGACATGCATCAAGCATGAAACTATACAACAGTATAGGTATATCAGCACGAATCAAGTACACGTGAAGAAGCACACGAGAGAAATCAATTAATTTTAATCTTTGAGTGGAAGCTGTCATTATTATTCAGTAATCTGTACTTGTGAAATGATGCCCAGCTGCGATTATCAAAAAAAAAAGAAGAAAAAATCCAACATGAAGTGAGTGGCGACACATCAAGTCATCGACCCTTTTGAGATTCCCAACTCATCCAATTCTTCTAAAGACTCTCGAGTTCCCTCTCGTTTCAAAAGCGCGTTAATCGTAGAATGCATCAGCTGAGCACGACGGACGCATCTATATGCGATAGATATATGTAGATACCATTACAATCGAGTACATCTCTATTTCTAGAGTTGGGGTAAGCATCAACTCAGCAACATAGATGCGATCATGGGGGAGTCCGAAAATAAACTGGGGAACCCTCCTGATGGTATACAATTAATAAAGGTGTGACATTGCTGCGTAATGGGGCAATTCCCTTTTTGCTGCATGGGAATCCTCCTGGTCTTGATACGGTTGTGTGTGCTTAGTGCTCATATTGTCAATGAGGGGGATGTCTAAAAATACAAACGTTAAGTTGAAGGGCTCTTTTATTCTTCGGTTTAGTTTAAGTTTCCGGCAGTATCGTCTTTATACTTCCTGCTCGGCGATATTGTGAGCGAGTGGGAAAATCCAGGGCGCTGAAGATTTTCGATGAAAATTTATTTTATTGAGCTTCTTCACGTGCGCGCTGCGTTTCTATTTCCATAGGCGTTAGATGAATCACCTATAGAACAAAATCCGCTTCTATCACAGTACAAAGAATATACCAGGTCGAGAGTAGGCTGTGCAGCGCTTACATGGCCAAGATCCAAGAGCCACCAATTAAATATTTCAAATCGGAGTGCCAAACACATGCTGTTCATATAATATTCTTAACATCCTGCCTGAGTCTCACTGAAACGAGTGTCAATCAACACGGGCACAAAATTACGACACTTACAAATGCCTTTGACCTGGGTGGCGGCTAGAGCGATATCAGTCAGCCAGCAGCATCAACGCGTAGTCCTAAGGGTGGATGATATGGTGGGAGATGACATCCGCCACAATGTTTACGGAATACATTCATATACGCGTTTTTTTCTATTTGAGAATATAGGACTAATTTTGAGACGAGACTTATTGTCATTACCATCCCCTGTTGAGGTAATGCACTTTCAATATCGGGTTACAAACGCATTTCAGAATAAATGGAATTCAAATTCTCAAAGTGCTTGCAGATGATGATAGAGCGCCATGTGAAAGAATTTGCCCAGCGTCATATTGCACTTTAACATGCTGTCGTTGTTGTGAGTTGTCTATCGGAGATGGAGGAGCTCTTGAACTGCAACAAAATAGGTTACACTTGGTGCCATCATTATCCCTAAATGAGTGTCCTTCCTCTCAAGTGACCATCACCATCATATGAAAATGTTTTCCAGGATAAAAAGGAAAAGAAACGAAAAAAAAAAATCGTTTAAATATGACTCCGTATAGTGGACGTCTCCAATTTGTCCTTTGAGGAGTTTTATGATTTTTATTTCTCACAGAAATTTAGGAATGCGTGTCAGCTTATAGTTATCGTTAACGAAATTTATGCTGATTTATTTCTATATCGTTAATGGCATTATGGTTTCGACGAAATTGAAATTTGTGTGTGTGGCATTTGATTTACCTACCTAGATATGAATAGGAGGCGGCCTGCCTGGAGGCCTTGAAATGAAATTGTAATATGAATAGCCATTGGATGGCGGATGGATGATTTGTGTGTCATTATCTCGTGTTGAGTTGGAATAGATAAGCGCGTGTTCCGTCATTTGACGGATTAATGCACTATTTATAATGCCGCCTGTAAGGCTTGGCTGTGAGCTAAACTGAAATGATTTAGATTGAATTTTTAATAAAAAATTATTATAGGCGTACGGGTTAGGGTGTTTTTAGGGATTGCTTGGATTTAATGAGGAATAATTATTACAAGATTAATTATTTTATTTAGTGATCATTACATTTAAGCCGTTTATCCATTAGATTACAATCACGCCAAATTTCAGTTCCATGACATGTGTGAAGGGTTTTCCACTAAGCGTTTTCTATCTTTCAATTTGAAATAAGCAAACTGTGGGTGAGATTTAGGATAGCCACGTACTTATGCCTTTATGAATAGAATATAATATCGTTCAAATGTCGGCGGAATTTGACCAAGGATTGTCATTGATTACACGAGTATATTGTCTTTCAGGACAGTGGGGGCTTGAGGCTTACTCGCATAGATGTGTGGCCTAAAAAAACCCCACAAGAAGAAGTGTTGCGGGGTCTGATGATGATCGCATGATCTCGAAGATCAATTCACAACGCCTTCGCGTGAGATATTGTGGAAAAGGACGTGTGGCTCATAACGCCATCCTGTTGAAAGCTCATGTCTTTGATGTCCACATCATCCATTTCGGTCTAAAAGAAATTGGTGTTCATCGACCTACAGCGCTCGCCGTTGAAGGTGAGGGCCTGGCCAACATTGTCAAACAAGTATCGAACTATCATATCCACACCCCGAAATCCATACCAAACAGAGACTTTCTCTGGATACTTTTCGAACTGAAGGATCTCGTGCGGATTCTGATCGTCCCAAATTCAACAATTTTGTTTGTTGCCAATTCATCCAGAATTGACCCTCTAACTGAATATGATTTTTCGATCGAAGTTGGGGTACACTTCCAACTGCGCGAGAGCCCAGTTAGCGAAGGCACGTCGGCGTCGCGTCGTGGTCTATGGCCGTTAACGCTTCTGGGTTAGTTGAATTTGCAAAGGTGTAGGCCCAATTCATGATGCAAGATTCGCCATGTTGTGGTCTGCGGAAGGCCGAGTCCGCGCAATCTCACGGAGTGGTCATTTTTCAGTCTAGAACATACATGACAATAGGATTATAAAACCGTCGTTATTGTTTATCTATCTAGCTGTCTTTCAAAAGTTTCTCATTCGTCAACAAACTAATAAAGTGCTGCTCCCCAAATTACCTTTTTTTATAGAACTTAGGAGCATGACGCACTTCTGTTCAATTCTTTCCGTCAAGAAATGGAGCGCTGTGAATTATTTAAGAATAGACGAAATTTTCGATGACCGGCTTATCTTGATTGAATAAATCTTTTTATTTGTATTCAAAACATCCTGAAAAGCTTGAAAACCTTGAATCAATTAAAAATTTGAAACTCAAATTATTTGACTTGGTTTTTCTTAATGTTGCTTTACATTCAGTGGCTTGACTCAGAACTAAAGAAAGAGAAAAGTCTAGTATAAAGTAGGTGTTGGTTTCGTTAAAAAAATTTGACTTAACAAAGTGGTTTTCGTCAAACAATCCAATGTACATCGATATACCCTTTTTTAATTTTCTTGAAAACGACTTAACCGATTTTAATTAAACTTCTTATGCGTCTTAAGTGTTTGTAATTATATTACGTTGTTGATTAAAAAAAATTATAAACTGAATTTGTTTTAATGTATTAAAAATAAAATAAAGTTAAAAATAAAAAAAATTTAATTAATTAAAATTGAAGTTTTATTTTATTATTTATAGTTTAACCTTTTTATTACAACATATAATTATTTTATTTTACAGCGACGCGTTTTGGATATAAATATCCATCTTCGGGCTTATGTTAGACTTTTTATTTTAATTTTATTTTTACTACATTAAAACAAATTTAAAAATACAACTAAACCAAATAATAATATAAACTGAAATTGAATTAAAGATTGGTTTTAACGTTTTTTTCTTAGTCTTGGATACTTCTCAATTGCATTCGAACATCTTATGACAAAATCATTCTTATAAAAAAGGAAAAGAGAAAATAAATAATTTCTTAAAACCTTATTTATGAACACATTAGTGAGTACATAAAGTTATTCAGTCCTTATAATAGGTCTTAAAATTAAAATGCTATTTATAAAACTTATGCAATGTTAAACATAGAGATTATAAGCTAAACGCAATTGATTTTGAATAGTGTCTATATAACGACATTTTGGTATCATACAATTAAAATATAACAGAAATACCTTTTAAGTTTTGTTCTTTTTTAAAAAATTGGAATTCTTTCAATAAAGGGTGTGTTGCTTAGAGGCCGGGAACTTTAATTTGATATAAGACACAGGCAAATATTTTTAATATTTATATGTGAAATTGGCTCTATTTGAAAAATATTTTTTTTTTTTGTGATTAACAATTGAATATGATTTCGGGCATGTGGCCTCCGCGCGTACATACAGTAATCCGGAGGTCCATTTTCCAGACACTCTTCGCAATGAATAAGGTTGATGGGCACAAGTTGAATTGTTGAGCACGATGATGAATTAGCACGTTTCGATCATCATGAAAACTACGTTGCACATCAGCTCTTCTTCTGTGCGCACTAAACGTAATCTTACGGGATGCGTATTATCGTTAAGAGCGAAAACGTTTTGCGAAAACGAACCATAGCTTCAGGAATTAGTCGCTCTGATGGACGATTATGAGTAGGCTTTTCAACTTAATTTCTATTCAATATAAAAATACATTTTCTTCATCTTTAAAAACAAGTTAAATTTTTTATTTTTATTAAAATAAAATAATATCTTAAAACGAAGTTTTAGATTCATTTTTCTATAAGAGCGGATTCCAAACATATGAAGTGTGCGGGATTTTGAAAAAGGTGGAGAAGATTTAATTTTGTGATAGAAGATTTATATTTTGGGAAAAGTGCAGTTGATCTATTGCAATTGCAGCAAAGTGGCACCGCTGCGAGAAACGTCAATTCATGGCTTCAAGAAACAACGGCACAACGAAGTATGTACCTACATATGCCTATATTCGTATACGAGCCCAAACGCAAAATAGTTGGACTACCTATGATAAAAAACAAAAATATTCTGATTCTTAAATTCCATCGGAAATAAAATCAATATTTTGGTATTTTTCTTAAGATATATTTATTTTGAATAGGAATAAGTAACAAAAACAAAATGACTTCAATTAAATAACGGTATAGAGCAATCTTACAAAATAAAATAACGATTTAAACATTTTTTTAAGTGCAAAATAGTTGGCCTATGGCTATTAATTTTTATTTTACCATGGTGTTACGTCGCCTTTGGCCTTGATAACTGCTTCTATGCGTCGTGGCATTGTGTCAACTAGTTTTTGACATTCTTCGTACCAAAAGACTCCCAAATATTTATGATTTTAGCTTTAAGTCCTTGAAGAGTCCGGCATGGTTCTTTTCGCAGTTTTTGATTCATTTTATGCCAGCCAGTTTCAATTGGTGAAAGATCAGGGCTGCTGGAAGGCCATTCCAGAAAAGGAATAGCTTCAGCAGATAACCACGCCATTGTAGACCTTGCAGTATGACAAGAAGCTCCATCCTGTTGGAAAATATAATCTCCATCACTAGTTTGAAGTCGTGGTATTGATGAGAGAAGCTCATTTTCCAAAATATCCTGTACTTGGCAGCATTGACAATACCATTTACAAAATGTAAATTGCCCAAACCCCGCCCCGACATGCATCCCCATATCATTAGAGATGCTGGAAACTTGACCGTTTTTTTAAGGCAATCTTTGTGAAAAACCTCTTGAATTTCTAATGACTCGTTTTCGTTCGTCGCCCACGCAAACTTCAAACCTGGACTCATCACTCCAAATAACGGACCGCCATTGACTTAAAGTCCAGTTTTACGTTGTTTGGCCCACTCTAGCCGCTTTTTCTTTTGTTTAGGTGTTAAAAGTGGTTTTTCTTTGGCCTATGTTTTTAACGAATTAAAATTGCTCTTATTTAAATAAATCTAAAACAAACCTTATAAAATTTGTATCCAATTTTTTTCATAGTCCGTTTGCAAGTGTCGACCTAAACACTTTTTTTATTCTTTCCCTCCATTGAACAGTTATTGCAGCGGCCGTTTGACGTCGATTTTCTTTTATTATTTTTTTTAAAACTCGGCAATCTCGAGGTTTTGCAATTGGTGGGCGTCCCTTTTTTTAACCGATCTCCACATTTCCACTATTTTTGAACTTTGAGATAATGTTTCGAATTGATGAGCGCGGTAAATTGAATTGTTTTGCGATTTTATAGCTCGATAATCCCGTTTCGAAGGCTTTATTTATGGATTCCCTAAGGTCTCTTGATAATGCAACGCCACGCACCATGGTTGACATTAAACTGTTGCTGGCTTGCATAAAACAGGAGATCAATAAACAACAAAACAAGTGCATGTCATTTTTTTAATAACGGTTAACTGAAAATCTATTTAAATCTTCGTAGACCAACTATTTTGCATCCCAAAAAGAGTAGTCCAACTATTATGCACTATCTTTGTTTGAGAGAATGCAAACTGGAGCCATATGTGCTTTCTCGAATTTAGTTCTGTTTGGTCTAATTTACTTATTAAATATAATTTATTACATCGACAAAAAAAAATTAAAAAACAACTGCTTGGGGATCAGAAAATATAGGCATATAAAAAATGTTAATTTGTTAATTGATGAGTAGGCCAACTATTTTGCGTTTGGGTCGTATATGGTGTGGTAGACTCAAAAACTAAGCGAAACGGATTAAACCAGCAACAGCACCGTCAAGAGCAAACAGCACGCTGGCCAGCAAATACTTTTCAAACACATTAAACCAGCATCGTGTTGTAATTTTTTGACATTTATACGTCTTATTGTTGTTGCATTTGGTGTTATTGTAACCAACAACAGCAAATTTTGGATTTTGACCAAACGACGCTGTTGACGTTGCTGGTGCTGGTCTATTTTGTGTTAAACGATTAAAATACATTGGCGCAAAATTTTAATTGAATTAGTACGATGCTAAAGCTGTTTTAGTATGATACTAGGTTAATACAACGAATTTGCAAATTTTAATTGGATATAGCATCATACTTTCTCTACCCTTTTATTAAAGTTAAAATCATCGAACACCTACTGTATTTTTTTAGTATCGAGCTAGCTTCATATGACTCTTTGACATTTGCAAACATCAAAAAAGGTTCGTGTATTTACTTTTATACACGAAATATCATTGTTTTAGGTGTGTTCAGAAGCAATTTATTAAGAAAATTCTTTTAGTACGATACTAGGTAGTTAGAAAATGTTTAAAATTAAGAATGAGTTAGTAAACTACTATAAAGTTAGCAAATTGTTAATTAGTATCATACTAATACCTTAATAAGATGCTGTTTAAAATTTTGCGCCATTTGGTTCTAAAATAATATGGCTTCCGCTGTTGCTGGTGACGTTGCTGGTGCTGGTTCAATCTGTTTCATTTTTGATAGATGATCGTTTAAATTTCGATCTCATTTATACAGTTTCAAACACACAGACTTAATTTTTTTTTCATTTCAATGCTTTGCCGGCACAATCTAGTCAAGTTCATATATGCACCTTTGTTTATATGATGTTTTATATTGTGGTGTTTGAATATGGTTCAAGATTGTGAAATGAATAAAAGAAATAGATAATAGTCTTAAGGTTCGTTTGCACTGACATAAAATTTATATTTTTTTACTGTCTAGTTTAGTTTTTGAACAATATAGGTAGGTACTCTAAAAATATAAATTTATTATGCAAAATTATGCAATATATGCATTTATAGTAAAATATGCACAAAAAAATGCAAAATATGCATTTATAGCAAAATATCCAAAAATATGCACTAAAGGTTAAATGCCATTTTAAGGGAAATTTCTTGATTCGTATACATAATTAGTTGCCTTGCTTCCAAGGTGTTCCTAAAAAAATATGCATTTGTATGGAAATCCGAACCCTAATTATGAGCAACATAAGACAAATGTAACAACCGCAGCAAAATTTCATTTAGTTAAACCTAGGTAAAGGTTGAAAAATATTTTCGATAAATGCTTATTGATCCGATTTTGATCATTTTTTTGATGTATGCTCTCGAAAAGTCTGGATATAATTGGAGTTGAGGTCACTTGAGCTTTTTAATTGAATTTAATTCAATCACTCCACTTAAACAGAAATAATTTTCATTTCTCTATTGAATTAATAAAAACCGTTTGTTTCGTTTCCAAATTTGTATTTTAATAAAAAATCACGCTATAACCACTATGTAAATGTTAAAAAAAGGGTTTTCGAAAATCGTATTTTTGTTAATTTTTTTTTTGAATTTTCGAAATTTAGTTTAGTTTTTGTTCTTACAGTAATAAAAATTTAAAGTTGGTATTCCAAAATCTGTTCTTAAAAATGTGCTAAAAATTTTGTATTTAAAAGAAAACTTTTTTTAAAAATGCTACAACGATTTATAATTTTGCTTCTTACATGCATTTATATTAGCTTGACATGAGTTTTTTCAAAGCTTATACTTAAATACAAGTTGTAATATTTTTAATGTTGTTTGTACAACATTTGAACAATAAAAGAAAAAAATATTTCGATATTATACTTTTGATTTGAGTAAAATTTTCAAATCCATTTTTTTGAAAATTCGATGTAACCAATTAAAAAAGTTTTAAAATTGTGTGAGTGATCAAAAATTACTTAGTATTAAGTTTAAAGAATACGGAGACGTAGAGAAATAAACAGCCATTATTTCTACACGTGCTCTTTTTGTCTGCCTATATCATCGCAATATGTTATGTCAAGTTTGTTCAAAATCTCAAGCTTGAGTTATTTGTTGATTGAAGTGTTAATCAATTTGTGCTCTACCCACATTAACTTCTTCAATGCAAATTTTTCAAAAAATAAATTGAATATACAACACAAAACTATTAACATTATTTAAAAGTATAAATTATATGTTTTCGTACCTGTCACGAATTTGCCATAATTATCATAAGAACTCGTCGAATATTGTGGAATTTAGTTTCTTCTAAGAAATCGGGCAAAAGTTCTGGCTTTCCCCATAAAACTCTTTTTGATAAATTTAGATAGAAAAAAACTGTCAACCACAACGACCTACTTTTAATAATTTTTAAATAGCTATACGTTGATTAATAAAAAGTAATAAATCAATTGGGAGAAGTAGGTGGCTTAGCTTTCAAGTGGCTTACCATTATCAATCATGTGTGAATAATTTAAATTACAAATTTTGATGTTGTTTCCAAGAATTTTTGAAATTGTTCTTCACAATTTTTTTAAGATGAAATATATTTAGCTATTAATATTTAACATGGTATCTTTGGAATAATGGGCAGCGCCTAGTTGGCTATTTTTAATAAGTCTAAAATCAACACGTTCTACCAAAATTGTCCATTCCATTAATCTAAACTCTTCTTCAAGATGAATGGAGAATCTTTGCTGGTAGGCTTAGAATTTACCAAACAAAATTTTCCAAAAACACTCCTTGACGAGACAAACCTTGTACCTAGCAATAAGGTCTACCGATAAGTCGTACTGAAAGAAAAACTTCACATTACTTTTTGAGAAGCATTAGAACATAATCTTCTGCTTAACCTATAAAAATAAAAAGGTACAAATGTGTCAATAAAACACTTCTCATGTGATTTCAAAATTCGAAAAAAATCAAAACACAATAACGAAAATAGTTTGTGGAAATGTCTAACCTCAGTCTTTCATAATATGTTAAATTGCCTTGGGTGATCGCTGGCAAAATTTTGGTGGTTTCAAAAAAGATACTCGAATCCAATTTACAAAGCTAAATTCATTCATTCATTCAGAAATTGATTTCATTATTTACTTTTTTTTTTTTTTGTTGTTGTTCCACTTGGACTTGAACTTCAGAATTTTAAATACATACTCTCCTAATTGGCGAAAGCGATTGAATTTATGAGTTGCTAGACATGTCAAAATAATTTCGTAAATGTTGTTCAAAGGAACAGACTTCATATAGAAAATAGCCCTGGGGTATTCTTACATTAATCATTGTTATATATTGTAGGTATACAAAAAAAAAAAATGAGAGGAATCTTCTTTGCTTTAGCCTCTAGGTGAATTCTATATTTATGGTCAAGTACCACATATAACGGTCGTCTATAGCTAGGGGACGAATTTCAAACACTTAAGTCCGCAAAACGTTGACCCTCATCTTGTTGGGGAATCTTCGTAGGTATATAAGGTAGATACAGTTTTTGTTTCTTCTGAAGTCTGTGTTTGATGGTCAGAATGAATATGACCAGGTATTCTTCTATATTGGCATTAACGGTGTTGTTCTGTGTTCTCGTCGCGGGAACGGGTAAGTTGAGATCCATACTATATTTGAATTAAGTAAGAATATCCTCGGAATATAAATTTTTTTGGACTAAAGAAGGCAGGTCCGTTGAGAACGAGCAGCTCTTACCTGAAGAATTTGAGTTGGATACTAAGGTCGATGAGGACGACGATGAGGAAGCCCGTTCTATGTTGCCAGCAGGAAGTGAAAGTTCAATAAATATCATAGTTAACGAAATAATGAAAATCATCCAGGGTGGAGATGCTCAGTCCCAAGAACCAAATATTATAGTCTTGTCTCTTGGTGGAGGTAGTGGAGGTGGCGGTGGTGGCGGTGGCGGTGGTGGTGGAGGTGGCGGTGGTGGTGGGTTAGGTGTGCCTCCAGGTGCTATAGCAGAAGCAATAATTCCAGAAATTATCGGCGCCTTACCGGGTAAACCGCATTTTCTTAATTTATTAAATAATTTTTATTATATTATTTTCTAATTTTGATAAAGCTGAAAGCACAGATACGCAAAGGAGACGACGACGTCGCCGCCGACGTCCAGTGAACGGGGCTTATCGCAAGAAAAATAAAAACCGAAAGCGCAAGCCAAATGGTCGCCGAGTATTTGTTATTCGTTCTTCAAGCATCCAATCAGGAGCTTGATTTTTCCAGAGCTGAAGACCAAAACACAGTTATAATGCCTTTAAAGAATAAATGAATTTAACGAGATATTATTTTGTGACGTGATTTTTTTTAATGTTGGAAGAAGTTTTGGTGCATATTCACAGTTGGAAAACAGTCAGACTCTTATTACTTTTTCTTAACAATTAGTGTAGCTTTCCACTAATTGACGTGCCAGATACCCTATTTATTTATTTATGTAAGTATGTATGTACAACATTTTGTGCTTAAAAGAATGCAGCCATTAACAAAAGGTAAAGGGCTTAGCGTATCCGTAGACCAAGTTATAGATCGTTTTGTGAAAAAATCGATGGACAAATAAGCTCCAAAATTTTTTAATCAGTGGTGATAACTATACTGTTAAAAATATTTTCATACGACAGAAATAACTTTCTGTCAGTTTGCATATACTATTATGTTATATTTTTTGGTGGTGCAACAGCTCGGAGTGAACCAGGACCTAGTGACTTACAACTCTCAACCATTCCTGTTTGCGTGTTACCAGGAACGGGGGGGACCTACAATTTTCTGCCGATTTCGAACGGCTATTGAGCAGAACTTTCCATGACAAGAGCTACTCTTGGAGAATTTGTCAATTCCTCTCAAGAGGCAGTACACCCATGGAAAAAAACTTTCTTGCAGCGGCGGCTGAGAGTCGAACTCGAGACCTTCCGCATGACAGTCCAACGCACTGACCATTATGCCAAAGGGTACTACATATAAATGTTATAATCTCTTCTAAAGTGCGTATGACACAACAATTTTCTTCATTATTTCTCATTTAATCACGTTGCATAAAGTGCCAGAAGGATCAGAAGAACAGAAGAGGGAAAAAAGTGTTTCTACGATTTTTTTTTACAATTACAATGTGTTCAATAGTATCTACTGAATCTTGCGACACTTTGTAGTGGTGAAAATAAATATATATGTATATACATATAAATATATTAGTCGTGTGCTTTTGACAATCTAAATGGTATGGTAAAAAAATTCTCAAAAAAAACCAATAGGATGTAGTCTGGTTTTTATATTACCTATTGGTAGTAATGAACTAAAACAATAGTGAAAGTAAAATTTAATAGCTTCTGACACATTCGGTAGAGGATATAATTTTTGCAGGTTAAGCCTAGTACTCAGTTCAAGTGAAAATGAAAATTTCATATAAAAGTGACTGCTGGGGTGGAATCGGCTAAGGTGATAATTGATTGTGATTGTCATTTTGACAATCGCTCTCTCTATATTTCTTTATTGATATGATGGAGACGGCTTTAGTCAAAATGACAATCACAATCAACTATCACCTTAGCCGATTCCACCCCTGGTTCACTGGCATGAAATCCGCAACGAAAGGTGAGTACTAAAATGTGGATTGGAAAAACAAATATGTTTCACAACTTTTTCCACGCTATGATTTTCATTTCTCAATGTAGATTGTAGAACCATCAGGAAAAAATTTAAGGCAAGGTGGAAAACTGTGACATTTGTCAGTTGATTTGAATATTTTGTTATAAAACAAAAAAATTGAAAATTTATAAATAGAAAGAACGAATCAGTTTAAAAATAATCGTCATTTTTTTACATTCAAAGTGAGTATCGAAAATTCACGTGGAAAAGTGTATTCTATTTTCATTTTTATTCTTCGCGTGTAATTTGGAACGTATTTATTTTTCATTTCACGCTAGGTGAGTACTAGGCTTTAAATTAAAATATTATTACTTTTTGATATCAAAAGTGAGACATTTTTGTGAGGAATAGTGTTTATGAGGGTATGGATTTCTTTGATATTTTAGGAATATTAACCCTCTACTGCAAAAAAAAAAAAAATTTCGCCCAATTTGCTTTAGACACATCTTGCCTAAAATTTGTATACAAAAAAATTTCAAAAAAGGAAGTCAGTTTTCAAAATAAATAAAGAAGCCATATACAATGTATTTTTCATACGTAAAAAATCCTTGCCATACGAGTATATGGCGCCTTATGCAGTAACGAATTTGGTTTACCAAAAGTTTGATTTGTGTTTTTTTTGATTTTTTTATTCAAATATTTTTATTATCTATTATACTTCATTATATTCATATCATAGAAAAAGTAATGGATAAAAAAATATTATCAAGTATGAAAAGAAATAAAAAAATGTCTGTCTTTGTTCAAGCAAAGGTAAACACCGCACTTGGGACAAAATACGAAACTTCGAAACTTGCAATCATTACGGCATTGCTACCTGGCACTCTTCCATTCTGGAAAATGGTCCACTGAATCTTTACGGACTTCATTCAGATGTGTAGGACGTGCCAAAGTCTTTTTAGCTCTTTTCTGACGAATGGAAGCCAGGTTCGATGGACAGGAATCCAACTCTTCTGATTCAGAGGATCGATTCATTTCTGCTTCGTAATCTGACCCCGGTATTTCTTCTTCACTTTCCGAGCCATCATGGGGAATTGAATAAAAGCTTCTTGTCGGGAAAACGGACCTGGCTCATGCCATTATAAGGCCACGTATTTGACAAAACCGTAATTTTTATTTTTACTTGCGACTTATAGGTACTATAAGGCAAGTTATGCATTCGCAAAAAAAATCGAAATCGAGATTTTGATCAAAGTTGACATTACGATGATAGCGAAGACCAAAAAAGTGGGTCTCGCAATTCTGTCTGTCTGTCTGTCTGTCGGTTCGACTACAGCCTAAACGGCTCGGCCGATTTTCTTCAAACTTGGTAGATATGGGTTTTAATTTTTTCCCCCCGGACGTTTTTTTCTGTTTTTTTTTAAGACCAAAAATAACGGTACCTGCCATACGATTTTTTTTCGAAATTTTATAAATATTTTTTTTTCTCAAAAACTGTCCCACAGATTAAAAAAAAAAAAATTGAAAAATTTCATTTGGTTAAAACTAGCTAATGGTTGAAAAAAATTTTACAAAAAATTGTTATTTTTGGTAGCCCCCCTGGGTCCATTTTTTTTGTTTTTGATTTTCTCGAGAACGGGACAGCCGATTTAAGTAATTTTTTTTATGCCAAAGCTCCTCCAAAGTTTGAATATTATTACATATTCAAATTTTCAATTTTTAATTTTTTGGATTTTAAAACAAAAAATAAAAATTTTTTTTTGGAAACTCAATATTTCGAAAACCCCATGCTCGATTTTTTTCAAACTTGGCAAATAAAAGTTTCTGAACATAATCTACAATATTTGAGAAAAAAAAATTTGTTTTATCTAAAACTAACGGTACCTTCCATACAAATTTTAAAAAATGGTTTTCGAAAATCGCATTTTTCTCGAAAACGGTTCCGAGAATTTTGCTAAAATTGTTTTTCTTTTGATTAATCTTTACGATTTATAATTTAATAAAAAAAATTTAAATCTAGATATTACTGACTGTACCTACCATAGAACGATTTTTTCGAATTTTGAATTTCTCATTATCGACGTAACGGATTTTAGTGAATTTTTTTATAAAAAAGCTCGTAAAAAGTTTAAAAAATATTGCATTTAAAAACTTAAGAAAAAATATTTTTTCAATTTTTAGAAAAAAAAGTAATTTTTTTTTTTGAAAAATTCGATATCTCAAGAACGGCTTACTATTTTTTTTGGAAATTTAACTCTTATTCGTACAATAATAAAGACTTAAAGTTGGCGTACCAATTTTTTTTCTTAAAAATGTTTTAAAAATTTTGTACACAAAAGCTTATTTTTTAAGAAACCACTATAACGACTTATAATTTTTGTTCTTGCATAAATTCATATTTGCATAGCATTATGTTTTTATCTCTTTCTACTAAGAGAATTTAAAAAAATTATTTTATCCTTATGAACAGTTTTCTCTTATAACATTCGTTTTTAAAATTCCTAGTCTATTACATAGGAGCAAGTTCGTGCGACCCAGTCGTGCATTTTATTTCGTTACTACATAAGAAGCCAAATATGGCATGACGATTTTTAAACTATAATTTCGTAGATGCATAGACAGCCATATATGGCTATTTGATAAAATGTACATTTTCTAGGCTTTGCATGTACTAATTCAAAAATAAAATCACACATATTACTTACCAGATTATATATTTAGTAAAAAAATATATTTGCAACCACTCTTACTTGTAACTTCAGAAAAAAAATTGTTTTATTTAGTGAATTTTCCGACAACAGGTGAGCATGCACATTGATAAATTAAAACAAGGTATTCGCAGCTTACAAAAAACATGGAAACAAAAAAAGCATTTTCCTCAGCCACAATTAACAGCAAATGCAATCTAGAAACTGTTGGTTTTTTGAATTTTTTTATTTCTGTCGAAAACCTTAGCTTAAAAAGTTAAAGCCATATATATGGCGTTGTATGCAGTAGAGGGTTAACTGCCAAAAAAAAATTATTAAAGACAAAATTGCTTGTATGTCCTGTGAAAAATTATATTTGTTGTACTCCATGAACATAGCCTTAGTCATCGAGAAAAATTCCATCCGATACCCGAATAAACATCCAAAATATATTAGCGGCAGAATTCCTGGTTTTTACAAAACAGTATTAAATTGAAAACTTGTAAGAAATTTGTTTTATATTTTTTTTTATTTATTTCGAAGCATCATGTGGCAGACACCTTAATTAAACTCCTTCCCTTTCGCCATACATAATATTATTCTTAAACACAGACGTTCTTGAAATTATACGGTTAGTTTTAAGAAACATTTTTAATTAATTTCACTGTATTTATTAATCTAATTTCACATTTAAACACACATTGTTCGTTCACTGTGCGGTTCAAAAGCGCTTTCAGTTATTTCATTCTTAATTCGTTGTTCGGTCTTACTATGTATTTATTTGTTTTACGTAGGCCCAAAAAGGAACGACATTATACCGTTTAACTCAACGAACACTTCTCATAAGCGGTATATCTTGTAGCTGCAAAAATTACAAGGAACGAAAAAAGTAGAAGATTTTTTAAATTAATAACTCGCACACCCGGTCGCTCACACCAAATTTAATAAGCGCGATTCAGTTTGGCTCTTTCGTAACCCTAGAACCCTACCCATATTTGTAGTGAACTTTTCCTACCCTGGGTGCCGTGGCACCCTGGTTTTTATTTCAAGGTATTTCTTTAAATACAAGTCTTTTAACATTTAAAAAAAATTGTTATTCACTTTATTAAATGATTAAATAGAAAATCACAAAAATTTATAGAAACTTAAAAGAGAATAGTAAAAATAACTAACCTGTGCTCCCACTTAAACAAATACTATCAATTAAATTAAGCACAGGGTGATACAGCACCCTGGGTAGGGTTCTAGGGTTAAGCGGACTTGTTTTATAAGGGATCTCAACAAATGGGACAATGAGTTATCTTACAAAAGTCTGTAAGCTTTACGTAACCAGTGATAACAGAGACATTACACCTACACAATGTTTGGTGTTACCAAAAATTCCAACTATGTATTTAAAATTATATCATTCCATCTTCACCACAAAAGGGTTTAAATAAAAAAGTATACGACATAAAATCCACGCCTTGGCCGCGCCTTAATAATTTTAGCTGAAAAAAGGAATTGCATCTGGTGCCTTCTTTATTTTTTCCAAAATTTGCATGGCTAACATTGATTTTGCAAAAACGGAAAATGTCAATCCTACTTTGTTAATTGAAAGCTTTTTGCATCCTCTAGTCCAAATGCGTTTAGGCAAAAAACATGAATAGCTATGACAAAATAATTGTTACATTCATACAAAAATTACAATCAAAGAACATTGGGTTACAACTTTTGAGCACCTTTATAAATTTTGCGCCACCTTGTATAAAATTTCAATATGGAAATGCACGTATTGAACCTTGACATTACATTATGTACATATGTACCTTCAAAACTATTCATTTAATTTGATGATGAACAACTGTCTCTTTTCGTGAGATTTTTTGACATTGAAAGTCAAGTATTCAGGGAACAACTGCTTGCAATGTTGCCGTTGAAAGGTAAAACTCGTGGAGAAGATTTATTCAATGCTTTTGATGAATTTATAACAAAATTCAATATAAATTATGACAAAATGGTATCGCTTTCATCTAACAGGGCAACAGCGATGATTGGCTAAGAAAAAGGATTAGTAAAGAGAATCAAAGATAAAAATGCAGATCTAATTTCTTATCAGTGCATAATTTACCAGGCAGCCCTTTGTGGAAAACTTAGTGCTACATTGAAAGAAGTAATGAACAGCTTGGTCAGGTTAATTAATTTTATGAGGTCTCGTTCCACTCTTCAGCACCGACAGTTCAAGGAGTTTCTTTCTGAATGTGATTCCGCGTATTCTGACCTACTACAACACGACAATGTTCGTTGAACGTTTCTGGCTAATAAAGGAAAACAAAGAATTTATTCATTTTCCAACAATTCTTGAATGTAAGAAGAAAGGCTCTGTAAAAGACCTTGCATTGTTTTTAAGGTTTTTATCCGATCTTAGGAATAAATTTGCTGCAAGATTCCAAGACTTTGCAGAGATGGGTAAGCTGTCTCAATTCCGTAAATCGCCTTATGAAGTTGACGCAGCGGCAGATTAGACTAGCATTGCTGCGAAGATATTTAGGCTAGGACCGCACTTGCGATTTTTCGTCGAGGCGATTAAAAAGTCGTCGTCGCTGCAAATTATTGTCATGCACGCATTTGCGATTTTTTTGCCGCGCGATTATTAAATCGCGAAAAATAAAACACACTACTTTTTATGTGAGTGCACGCATTTGCTACAAATAAGTAGCGATAGAAAAATCGCTTGAAAAAATAAAACTTGTTTCATTTTTATAATCGCTACAATTTTTAAGCCGCATGTGCGTGCATTCACATTTAAGGCAATGCGTCTTACTTTTTGCGACTAGAAAATCGTGGAATAAAAATCGCAAGTGCGTGCATGCCAATTTCTCTTTGCGACTACGGTTTTTAAGTCTTAGTAATTGAAATCGCAAGTGCAGTCCTAGCTTTAGTCTTTCAAAGCCTTTGCTGCAAATGGAAATGATTGAGTTGCAAGAAGATATTTCCCTGCAAATGTTTAAAGCTGCATCCACTGAAGAATTTTTGAAAATTGCAAAAAAACTATCTATCAACCTAGTTTCAATGTTTGGTTCGACATACATATGTACATAATACATATGTGCGAATCATATTTCTCAAAAATGAATTTCTTGAAAAACAAATATCGTTCGAGACTATCGGACACCCACCTGGACGATACTATTCGCATTTGCTGTTCTACGCGTGAACCAAACTATAAAAAACTGGTTCAAGACCGTCGTTGTAATTTCTCAAATTAATTTTATCTATTGTGTTTTGTAAAATTACTTAAATGAAGTCAAATAAAAATTAGTAGGTATTATGAGTTTTTTGTCTGGACCTCGACAAAATATTTCAACTAATCCTGTACTGTTAAAAAATGTCACTTGCCGCCCCCTGTCCTAGAATATTTATAAAATGTTTTGTGAACTCCTGGAAACTTATTTAAAAAAAAAAACAGTATACAAAGATTTCAATTGATTGTTTTTCCATTAATTCATATTTTCTAAAGAAATCACATGGAATTATTGTTTTAGCTCAAACCACTAAGGGAGTTGTTTTAATATTTAAAAAATGGATTTCATGCTTCTGAGCATTTTTCTCTAATAACATCTTTGAAATTCTAAGTCTAACATCAAGTTCGAATAAAAGTGAGTCTCCCAGACGCTCTGTATGTATGTCTGCAGCTCAAACTGCAGTCTCAAGGGCCATACAGGCGTGATAATAATCCTATACGTAACAAAACGACTGTAAGGATTTTGATAAAAACTTGGTTAAACATTTTTCGACTTTCTCATTAACGGCTCTAACGATTTTGACCAAAATTTTTATACAAGTACTGCAAATTTAAAATAATATTATATATACAAATTTTCAAACAAATATTTTTTGGTTTTTGAAAAAAAAAAAAAGATAATACAATTGTGTTTGAAGATTTAATATCTTGATAACCACTGAACGATTGATTTTTTTTTTAAATCATTTCTTCAAATGTATATTACATTTGAAACATATACCTAAAATTCGCATACCAAATGTTTTTTAGAACATTTTTAAAAATATCAAAACATTTCTAATGATTTTTAAACTTATATTTGCAGAAATTCATATTTTAAATATAAATATAAAATAAAATAAATATTAAACAATAAGTTTTATGCATTTGAAGGTTTTTCTCTAATTATAAGTTCGTCAATGGTTTTTATACTGTATACAACTTTAAATGCCAAAGTACTTGTATATGAGAGCAAGTATACGTACGATCCACTCTTGCATTTAATTATACAGTGCGGTTCACATGATTAGACGCACCATTGTTCTCTCAATAAATTGCAGTTTTCTTTTTGTTTTCTTCATTAACTACGAAAGAATTGCATTCATTTGAAAGGTTATTAAATTCTCTGGGAAAAAAAGCTAAATTCAAGATTAGTGAGAGACACTTAACGGTTATTTTGATCTCTTTCTTCGCATTAGTGCCAAAAAAGCTCAAATAAATCGGTTCATTTGAATAGACGCACGAATTAATTCAGTTAGTTTCTTAATGCTGGGTAATACAAATTAAATTTGGTTAATGAGTGTACGTTATTAAAGTTTTTTCGAGTGTTTTTAAAGTTTAAAGTAAAAATGGGTAAAAAGAATATGTTAACGGCAGCGGAAATAGCAAAAATTGAGGCCTACTACTCAGAAGGGTATTCTATGCCGAAAATTGCAAAGAAAATAGGACGAAATGATAAAGCTGTTCGAAATGTTTTATCAAATCCTGCCACCTACGGAAAAAACAACAAAAGAAGGACAAAAACACCCTTTACACCACACGAGAAGCGAAAAATTATAAGAATTGCCTCAAATTTAACTAACTCCACGATGAAAATCAAACAATTAGCGGGGGTAAGTGCAAGCAAATCAACTGTTCTTCGAGCTCTTTTAGGTATTCAACACTTGAAATTAAAAAGCTAAAACAAAAAAAAAACTTAACGCTGCAAGAAAAGAACAGCGGTTGGAGTTCACGCGTCTTCGCACGACTTGGTATGCGCAGGTTGGAAGTGTTTTAAATT
Source organism: Chrysotoxum bicinctum (assembly GCA_911387755.1). NCBI lineage: Eukaryota > Metazoa > Arthropoda > Insecta > Diptera > Syrphidae > Chrysotoxum > Chrysotoxum bicinctum. The sequence goes on from OU426989.1 coordinate 1,631,004, forward strand.
GAAGAAATGTGGTATTTTCTGATGAGAAAAAGTTCAACCTAGATGGTCCTGATGGGTATAAGTTTTATTTCTATGACATCCGAATGCTTTTTGAACCGAAATCATTCCAAGAAAGGAGAAGTATTTGAGTGGGGTGCCATTTCGTACTACCGCGCATTTGAGTTGGTTTTGTGTCTCACAAAATGACAGAAATTTCTTATAAGGCTCTTTTGCAAACAGCTTTTCCAGCCATAAGAGAGCTTTTTGGACCTATCCAGTAGATCTGACAACTAGACACTGCTCCGATCCACAACGCGCGTTGTAAAAGCATTTATCCCCAGTGAAAATGTGGAATTTTTGCAGTAGCCACCATACTCACTTGATCTAAACGTCATTGAAAACCTTTATGGATGGCTGACCCATCAAATTTATGAAAAAGGTAAGCAGTATGAAAGCTGTGAGGAGATTATTGCCGCAAATAAAGAAGCCTTGTCTAAGATTTCATTAGATTATTTAGAAAATTGTATGAATCTCTTAGAAGTAGAATTTTTGATGTAATTTCAAATCGTAGAGTTTGTACAAAGTATTGAAACTGTGAAAAATAACTTCAATAACAATAAAAAAGTAAATAGAAAATGTTAAAAATTGACCAACCTCTTTTTTTTAACTTTTAACAGGTGCGTCTATTCAAATGAACCGATTTATTTGAGCTTTTTTAGCACTAATGCGAAGAAAGAGATCAAAATAACCGTTAAATGTCTCTCACTAATCTTGAATTTAGGTTTTTTTTCCCAGAGAATTTAATAACCTTTCAAATGAATGCAATTCTTTCGTAGTTCATGAAGAAAAACAAAAAGAAAACTGCAATTTATTGAGAGAACAATGGTGCGTCTAATCATCTGAACTGCACTGTATATCGAGTGAGGGGCTGTCGATTAAAATTAACTTTTTCTGAACTGCTCTAAGTAGAAAGTGAATTGTTCATTTTTTTAGTTTTCTTTTTGTATTTCATTGCATGCTCGTTTTATATCCTCACAGCTTCTGACTTAGCTTAGTTTATACCAGTGGATTCGACACTTCTCTCAGCTTCCAATGTCTACAGTCTCTTTTTGCTCTCTCTTTAAGAATCGTACATTGATCCAACAAAAGTATATATTTTTGTATAACAACGTATCTACATCAATTATTCATTATTCAAATAAGCCAATTCGGATGTAAGTATTGATGGTCCAGATCCAAAGCCCTATTCGGATCAAAGCCCAAAGCAAGTATAAACCGAATAAACTCTGATATGGCACCATTGGTCACGATGGTTTTGACCAATTCCTAAACATAATGAAGTCGTCATTTGGAACTAATTGATTAGTACACAAAATGTGTCAGGACCGGTTTTTATGGGCTCTTTTAATTATAATGGGTTTGCTTGGGGCCCCCCTGGTGGTGCTGTGCTTGTTGATGCACAGGGAATACAAAACTTCGTCAATCCGTATTTAAACAAATGAATTTCATTTTGATTCCTCTATTCACCGTCCAAATTGGATTTGTTTACCTGGAATCATTCAGTACCTACATCTCGAACGATTAAGCAAAAGAAGAAGAAGAAAAACAAAAAAATCCAATCTCGATTAAGCAGGTGTTTTGCCTTGTTGTTTACCTTCCGACGCCGCTGTTGCCGCTTCTGGAAATGATGGCGGAGTTAACATAAAGATGCTGATGACCTGGTCATTATTGTTTGGTAAAGAAATCGGATTGGATTCGTAAAGTGACTTTGAGAGTTGCTTGCCCTCCATATGCATACTGATATGTGTGTATGTTAGGAGGATCAATACTCAAGGGAAGAGGTACCTGGAATGATTTATTGACGGAAAAGATTTTGGTCTAGCGCACTAATTATCTTGTCCTAGTTTGGTGTTCAAGTATCCGGCAATACGAGAGTCAGATAATGTCGAAAGAAAGGAGTTCCGCCACATCACGTAACGTTCGTATAGACCCCTTCAACTCGGTAGCAAGGGGATGGTTTTTCGGGATTTGTATTATTTTTTTGGGCTTTGGGTAAAATGTTCGTGTGAGATTTGCGGCGGCATGCATAAACAAAAGCCAGGAAGCGATTGAAGGTTATTATATCGTTCTCACTGAATATTCTAGCAAGAAAATAAGGATTGACACAATAATTATAGGAATTCGAAGGAAGAAGTAACAAATCAGTTTTAAGATATTGACGTTGTTTTGAAGTTCTGTTTCTTCCTCAATACCAGTTCCAAAGCTATAAGAAGCGTTTTTAAGGTGATGATAGTTTTTGTCTCCGTGATTTGACGGTTAAGTGTTAGAGATAAATAAAACTTGTCTTCATACCTGCGTTTTGAACACATAAATCATAATTTTGTTGTTTGTAGGTTTATAAGAAAAATAAAAAAAGGAAGGCATGTAAGCAGCTTCAAAAAGAGAAGAATCTTAAGGGAAATTCTATTTTGAAAAAAGAAAAATATGGAAGAAAAAATATAATTGCATGTCTTAAACAGTAGGTAAGGTTAGGTTTTCAGAAGAAATGCTTGATCTCCTAGACCAAAAAAATATATAACTACTTTAGACTACAGAATTAGGTTAGGTTAGGTTAGGTTAAAGTGGCTGTCATTAAAGCGTCTGACACACTTAGACCATTGGAGGTCCATTGTGATACCACGATCTAATAGGGAACAAAAAAGGTTTCCTATTAGTTAAAACCATTTGGAGCTTCTGATGAAGCGAAGGAGACTTTTAATGTCTTTGTCTATGAGATCGCTTGGTTCATTATAGAAATGTTCTCCTAGATGAAGTTTGCGTCTGTAAGAGAGAGCAGGGCATGTACAAAGAAGGTGTGGGATTGTCTCCTCTTCCTCTTCGTCCAAGCAACTCCTGCAGAAATCGTTTGATAGCACACCGAGACGTGCGGCGTGTCTACCTATGAGACAGTGTCCAGTTATGACACCTATGACGGAGCTGATCTGAGATCTACTGAGGGACAATAGACATTTTGACCGTTTCAGATCCAGTTTAGGCCAGATCCGCTTGGTCGCCATACAAGTGGTACTATTAAGCCATCTTGTATTCGATTGTTCCAGAGCGATTCGTTTCAGCATAAGTTTACTTGTAGCTATGGGCATACCTATATTTGCCTTTTCGGGTAAGATAGGCATTTCCGTTCCAATTCTGGCGAGTTCGTCGGCTTTACAATTCCCCGGAATGTCCCTGTGACCCGGCACCCAGAATAGGTGAATGTTAAACTGTTTGGCCATCTCCATTAGAGATGAACGACAGTCTTGGGCTGTAATGGAGTTTACAGAGACTGATGCTAGGGATTTCAAAGCAGCCTGACTGTCTGAGAAGATACGGATATCCGTGTTAGATATCACGTTTTCTTTAAGCCAGGACAATACTTCCTTTATCGCCAGAATTTCCGCTTGGAATACGCTACAATGGTTTGGTAGGCGGAAGGAGAGACTAAGATTTAGTCCATCTGAGTACACTCCACCACCCACTCCGTTTTCAGTCTTCGATCCATCTGTAAAAAAGTTTACTGATTTATTATCTGCCAAAGTCCCTTCCTCCCAAGCTGACCTTGAGGGAATGGTGACTTCAAAGTTTTTATCGAAGACCAAAGAGGGAGTGATGTAGTCAGAGTGACTTGGTAGAGTTCCGAATAAATTCAGAATGGTGGTGTGGCCAATAGAGTTATTGGTCCATTGAGAGATGGCTTTGAGACGTATGGCTGTGCTCGCGGCTATTTGTTTACTGTAAATATCTAGGGGTGTCAGGTTGAGTAGTATGTCTAGTGCAGCGGAAGGTGTCGAACGGAGAGCTCCGCTGATGCACATACACGCTGAACGTTGAACTCTGCTTAGTTTATCGCGATTAGTCGCTTTATCTAAGGCCGTCCACCATACGGTCACCCCGTAAGTAAGTATCGGTCTGATGACCGCAGTGTATAGCCAGTGAGTAATTTGTGGAGACAGGCCCCACTTGTTCCCTACGGCTTTTTTGCAAGAAAAGAGAGCTACCGTGGCTTTCTTTACTCTTTCCTGTATATTAGGTTTCCAACTTAACTTTTTGTCTAAAATAAGACCCAGGTATTTAGCTTGATCTGAGAAAGTGAGTGGAACACCTTTAATCGATGGAGGGTCTAGTTGAGGAATTTTGTATTTCCTTGTGAAGAGGACTAGTTCAGTCTTGTGGGGGTTAACACCTAAGCCACATCGATCTGTCCATTTTAGTAGCTTGTTGAGAGCGGTTTGTATAAGTTCTGTTAAAACTTGAGGGTGCTTTCCTGATACGGCAATGGCAATATCGTCAGCGTATGCAATCACTTTGAATCCCTCTTCTTCTAGGTCTATTAGCAGATCATTAACTACCATGTTCCATAGAAGTGGGGATAGGACTCCACCTTGTGGGGTTCCTCTACTGACTGACCTTCTTGTAGTATAGCTACCTAGTTCCGCATTTATAATTCTGCTTTTCAGCATGAAATTTATGAGGTTACCAAGTGAGCTATCCACATTGAGATTCTGCAGTGTCTTCGCTATTGCGGCGCTGTCGACATTGTTGAAGGCGCCTTCTATATCTAGGAATGCAACTAGAGTGTATTCTTTGTGATCTAGGGAGTATTCGATTGCGCGTACCAAGGTGTGTAGCGCAGTTTCTACTGATTTTCCCTTGCAGTAAGCGTGTTGTGCTGTAGAAAAAAGGTTTGGTTTAATAGCACTACGCAGATGAATGTCAATCAATCGTTCCAGTGTCTTGAGAAGAAATGACGATAGACTGATAGGTCTTAGGTCCTTGGGCGTAACGTGGGAGCATTTACCAGCTTTGGGTATAAAGACTACTTTGACTTCTCTCCATATACGGGGAATATGAACCAGGTTTAGACAACTGTTCATTATTATCTCTAATGTGGGTAAGATAATGTCTAAAGCAACTTGCAGTTCGGCTGGTATTATGCCGTCTGGTCCTGCCGATTTATATGGATCGAAGCTGTTAATTGCCCATTTTAGTTTGTCCCTTGTTATTAACCCTCGGATCTTTATACCTTTGTTATTTGACTCTAATGAGTTAATGTTGCAAATGTTTTGCGAGCTACCTGGGAAGTGAGTGTCAAGTAGCAAATTGAGTGATTCTTCACATGAATTTGTCCAGGAGCCATTTGACATTTTCAAAGAGCTTGGCATGACTGGATTTGTTGAGAGGATTTTCCTCAATCTGGATGCTTCAGAAGTATCTTCTATTTTATTACAGAAGTTCCGCCATGAAGATCTTTTGCTTGTCCTCAATTGTTTCTTATAAATCTTTAAGGATTCTTTATATAAGTCCCAATCTGAGGATTCTTTTGTGTATTTAGCTCGATTGAAGAGTTTTCTGCAACTTTTCCTGAGCGGTTCTAATCCTGAATTCCACCAATAAGGTTTCTTTTTTCCTCTAACTTGAAGAAGAGGACAAGAAATATTCATTGCATTGTTCAGGATTAGTGTCAGATCCTTGACTTTGTTATCTAGATCTGAGGTGTTGGAGGGGATATCTAGAGATTCGGCTGTAAGCGATCTTTCCAGTATATCTCTATACGTTTGCCAGTTTGTTTTCCTATAATTACGAAAAACTGGCCGTTTGGTGGGTACATCATTTAAACTGAATTGAATGTATCTATGGTCTGAGAATGAGTGTTCCTCTGATACTTTCCAATTCGTTATCATTTGATATATAGTGTCAGAGACAAGAGTGATGTCTAGCACTTCTTGTCGGTTTCTGGTAACAAAGGTAGGTTCATTACCGATGTTACTGACTACAAGGTTAGTACTAAGAATATAATCAAAAAGAGACTCACCTCTATCGTTTATGTCCGTACTTCCCCAAACAGTGTGATGGGCATTAGCATCACACCCAATAAGGAGGCTGATATTTTGCCTTTTTGCCTCAGCGATGATCCTCTTGAGCGTATCGCCAGGAGGGCCAGGGTTGTCGTGGCCAAGATATGCCGACACTATCCAGTACGTTCCATTATTGGTGTGCATTCTGGCGGCGGTTATATCTCGATCGCTGAAATCAGGGAGTAAATATACATTAGAACTACTTTTAACTAATATGCAGGATCTGGGTTCACCTTTGTCCGATGCATACAGCAAGTAGTAACCAGGAGTCCTGAGTCCCTGAATTCCAGATTTGGCAATCCATGGTTCTTGGATCAGGACTATATCCTCTCGGTTCTTGTGCAGACGGAGAAGAAGTGAGGCCGAAGCCTTGATGGAATGTTGAAGGTTAATCTGAAGTAGTTGCAGCATTTTGGCTACACTCATCCAGACCAACCCCCAACATGGTTAGATTCAGGTCTTCCGATTCAGAGGACGAATCCAGTAGCTCGGCTTCAGAGTCCGAGCCAATGGGTTCGTCTTCACTCAGATGGACCTTCCTCACGGAGTCTTCAGCTTCCTTCTCGGAGAGACTGTCGACATTTTCTGGAGCCTTTTCGGCGATGTTTGTGGTCTTCACTTCAGTCTCAGAGCTGCTGGGAGCATCAATTTCCATTGCTGGGTCGATGTCTACCGCAGATTCTTCGACTGTGGAAGTACCTATTTGTTGTGGAGGAACGGTGTTACCCTCGTCTTTTTTATATACTTTCAAAGTAATCGAAGAAAATCCATACCCAATCACACCTTTGGTTGCCAGTAGAGGAGCCAAGGACTCTTTATTCACTACAATAATTGCAGATCTTGAAGCTCCCTTTGGTTCCTCCACTTTCGCAACTTTCCAGTTATGAGTGGGCAGGTCTGGATTACTGCTTTGTATGATTTTAAGGATTGTATCCGGTCGAGAAGGTTCCTCTGGAATCCAGGTGCGAGCCCTTGGCCTTGTAGGGATTTGCTCTCTAGCAACAACCTCAAGCTTCGCGCCTGTCCAGATCTCACCTAACTTGCTGACAGCAAGCTTATATAGATCGCAAGATCTCTGATCTCCACAAGAGATAAGCTTTACTTGGCCTCGGTGCCAGCCGTTATCTCTAATAACTGGGGGTGGTCCTGGATTGGCTTTCATGATGTCCAGGTAGCGTACCGAGAGCTCTCTTGTTACCACTGCCCAGCGATCTACTGAGATCTTGCCATCGATATCGCTTCTGTCGATGACTGCAACTATTATATTTGATTTTAGCGCATCGCTAAAAGAAAGATCATCCTTCCTTAACGCAGTTGATGCCGTGCTGGTCTTCTGCACTTTTGGGCGCTTGGGTTCCGAAGTGGTTCCCTCAATGGACCTTTGTCGCTTTGACGTGGAGTCACCGCTGGTCTCAGCATCTTGCTGTCTAGCAATGACGCTTTTGGCCCATGATAGCGATGCTTCCTGCTTAGAGTCACCATTAGTTTCTAGTTTATCACCTAGTCTTTTGATGATCCTCTTAGCATTCCGCAATTCGCGAACGCTTTGCGATAGGGGATGTCTCGTAGTGGTTATAGCAGACCCTTTTTTCAAGGGCGCCTTACCACTGAAATGAGGTTTATTGGTAGTACTACCACTGACCATAGTGGTTACAGCAGACCCTTTTCTCAAGGGCGCCTTACCACTGAAGTGGGGCTTACTGGACGTACTGTCCCTGGCCGTAGTGGTTGCAGCAGACCCTTTTCTCAAGGGTGCCTTACCACTGAAGTGGGGTTTGGGTTTGTTGGTAGCACTACCAATAGACCGTAGCTTATCAGTCCCGCCACAGCCCGCGGACCCTGTCTTAACAGTTGTTCCGCAAACTGTGTCAGGCTTGATAGCCGCTTCACCTACTAAAGCTGTCATAGTCGCTGGCGACTTATCCTCGTTAGAGGCCAAGCCCGTGCCGGCAGTCGCGACTCCTGCCGACATTTGAACGTATATCCCCGTTCGAATTTTTTCTTTTTCTGTAGCTTTATTCATGGTTCATTAGTTGTTTTGAATTTTGTTTGTTGTTGACTACAGAATTAGTTGTGACGTTTTCTGGAGTTCTGTAGCTTTCTTAAGCAAGTGCTGCTCGTTAGCTTTTCAGAATCCAGCAGAAGATTGTAGGTCCCTTTCATTCCTGGCAACACGCACACAGGAATAGTTATGAGTTGTAAGTCGCTAGGGGCTGGTTCTCAACAAGCTGTTGTACCACGAATTGTATTTTATTTATTTATAGAAAAGGTCTGAGAGGTCACGACTTGGCCTTCATCAGTTTTAATTTGATATATTGCTTTTGGACGTTCTGAATAAATTAAATAATTGTTTGGTGTTGATGCAACTGTTTCAAAAATTCAGCACGAAAAGGTTCAACCTGCTGCTATGAATTTTGTTTTATCCATGCTGTATTTATAATATCACTGTCGAACAACTTTGTTTACCGTCCCAATATTGCATGTTATTTTATCCTTATTTTTATGAGCAATGTTCTTAGCAATTCAGACGCTTCTTTCAGTTTTTATTTGAACTCAATTTTGGAAGTATTGTAAAGAATAGAGATTTTCTCGTTAGCCGTACAAAACGAATGTGGAAACTTAGAACTTCAAAACCATATTGCATCGGTATCACCGCTTTAAGCTTCCCAGTTTTCTTAACTCTCACACTATGTTTAATATTTGGAGGAAAGATTAAATATTAAGAAAGTATACCGTTTATAGGTAACACTGTTTTACAGACTTTAAAATATTTTGAAGATTTTGAAGTTGGAGATAATTTTTACACTGAACAAAACGAGCTATATTTCAATAACATAGGTCGAAATAAATTACAAATAAAATCAGATCTTGAAATAACTGTGTGTTCGAATTTGAAAGCAACATAATGACAAAATTTTTACAAGAAACTTGTCAAAATATGTGAATCTGCTTATAACAAAATAGTCAATGAAATAGGACCTTAGTATTCTCAGAAATCTGAAAGCAATTCTTCTTTTTAGGCTGATAAAACAGCTGATTTTTTTAGCCGTCGAATGTCCGCATACGATGACGTCTACGAGTTTTAGGGGAAATTGTGTAGATATTTGTCAAGATGCCATTAGTGAACGTATTCAGTGAAATATTTGTTCACTTAAAGAATCAAAATTGTGTGGCGCATAAAAAACCGTTATGATATAATTATTGAATAATTTTTTTGTTTAGTTTTTTTTTTCTAGAATTAACTTTGAAAAACTTGAGAAATTTATGATGGAAACATTCGGAACAGAAATATAAATTTTTCTAAATGTTTTAAGCGCTTCAAAATTGAAGGTTAAATTTTTTTTAATGAAATCTCTAACTAAACTGTTTTTTTTTTTATTGCTATTTTAGTAGTTCCCTGTGCAGGGACGGGTTAGAATATTCCTGCAGCGCCTCCCCGCTTGTCGTATAAGGTGACTAAAGGAGTAAATACATCTAGGCCACAAACAGCAAGGTGAACCTAGCGACACGTAACACCTATAAACTTTCCCAAAAGTGTGCATGCCAGTCCCTGGGTTGGCACGACTGGAGATCACCGGTGCCGTAAAAGAGAGATCAAATACAAAACTGGAGCATGCACACGTCGATACTTACAACGGATTTTGTGGATTCAAGCATTATGGAAGTACTCGTCCAAAATGACACTACCCCGCCAGGCAATACCATTGTTACACATGGTACTGATCCTGGACCGAGCAGCAATGTTCGGGTCAGAGCTAGACGGATTCCGAGGGCTAGCAAAGTAATGCCGCAGATTATACAAAATCTGAGAGTTGCGAGTTGGAACGTTGGCAGTATGACAGGTCGAAGCTTCGAGCTGGAAGAGATGATGAAAAGAAGGCGAGTGGACATCTTATGTGTTCAAGAAACAAAATGGCGAAACACGGGAAACAGGGCCCGTTTCTTGGATACGAGGACAAAAAACTATAAGATGTTCTACTATGGAACGGAAAAGGGTAAAAACGGAATCGGAATCATCCTTGCAAAACATCTATTAGGCAGCGTATTGACCATTTCGAAATCCAGCGACCGTTTGATGTCCCTTAAATTGGTGATTAAAGGAAAGTTGTGGAATATTGTCACTGCATATGCTCCCCAAATTGGATGTGAGCAGGTACAAAAAGATGCATTTTGGCTAGACTTTCACAATCTACTTAAGGACATCCCAAAGGAAGAGTTTTTGTTCGTGGGCGGAGATTTGAACGGACATGTCGGGAAGACAAACGAAGACTATGAAGATTGCCATGGAGGCCTCGGATACGGCACCAGGAACCCTCCTGGTGAAGACATCCTGAGCATGTGCAAAACATACGGTCTTATCGTGCTAAATACCATGTTCGTCAAACAAAGCCGACACCTGGTCACTTACAGCAGTGGTGGAAATGAAACCCAGATTGATTACCATTTGGTATCTAGTTTCATGAAACCCCGGGTAAAAGATTGCAAAGTGATACTAGGAAAAGCGATCGCCCACCAACACCGTCTCCTACTGACAGAATTTTTTATGGAGACAGTGAACGACAACAAACATACAAAAACTTTTGGGAAGATCAAATGGTATAATCTGGATAAGGAAAAAGGCGAAGCTTTTATTTCGAATATGCAAAACTTTCTGTATAACAACACCGATATAGTTCGAAATGAAGAGAGTACAGCACAAAGTATGTGGGATCTCCTACAGAGAGACACAACCAACAAGGCAAAGAAACATGGTGGTGGAATGATGAAGCTAAATCAGTTATAAGTAAAAAGAAAGTGGCTTTCAAGGCTTGGTCGAAGTGCCCCTCTAATAATACAGAGCAAAAGTCACGCCTCGAAGTGGAATATAGAAACTGCAAGAAAGAAGCGAAGAAGAAGTGCGCCCAAATTCAAGCAAAGAATACAGAAAACCTGTATCGGGAGCTGGATGAAATTTCTACCCCGACAGCTGGTGCTATTCAAGAGCTACGGCAAAACACGAATAAGGGCGCAACTATCTTTAAAATAGCCGCTCAAAGAAGAAGAAATGCCCAGGAGATTTGTTCGCCAAAGTTCATTAACAATGCTCAAGGCCAACTACTTGTGGAAGACAACGAAATTCTTCACAGGTGGCGACAGTATTGTGACGGACTTCTAAACGAACAATTTCCAAGGCTATACTTTCCAATAGCTTCACCTAACTTAAGCGAAGTATCCGACGTCACAGTCGAAGAAGTTAGTGAGGCGGTAAAATACTCCAAAAAGGGAAAAGCTTACTAAAGTAAGATGCGCAGCTGGAGTCACCAAAGAATTCGAAATCACAGTAGGTGTACACCAGGGAAGTGTCTTGAGTCCCCTGCTCTTTATTACAGTTCTTGATTACCTGCTTGAAGGCAAAGTGACGGATCCAAAAGTACATCAGTTATTCTTTGCTGACGATGGAGCCATCATAAGTGAAGACCCGATATCCCTACAACGAGCACTTGACGTATGGGTGGATGTTCTAGAAGGAAGTGGGTACCGCATAAGCGCGAAAAAGACAGAATACCTATGCTGCCCATTTTCTGATCCACACAGGCCTACTCCAGACATTTATTTGAATGGAGTAGTGCTTCCCAAGTGTGAAAAGTTTAAATATCTGGGGTCTATGATAAATAACGAAGCTACTTGTGATGACGATATCAATCATCGCGTAAGCGTAGGGTGGATGAAGTGGCGGGAAAATTCTGCTATCTTCTGTGACCGAAAAATGCCCCCTAAGCTGAAAGGAAAGCTCTACACTTCAGTTGTGCGTCCAGCACTCACATACGGTTCACAATGTTGGACAATGTACAAAAAGTATGAGAGTAAGCTTACGGCAGCTGAGATGAAGATGCTTCGTATGACAGCAGGAGTTACAAAGCTTGATCGAATTAGAAGTACGAAGATCCGAGGAAGCCTTCATGTTAAGAATACCATTTCCCAAAAAATTGAACACGACCGACTCAGTTGGTATTGCCATGTTCAAAGGAGAGATCCTGAGAACCCCGTCAAAAAGGCAATATCATACAACGTTCCAATTCGAAATAAAAAGAAAGGTAGGCCTAAACACTCCTGGTACAAACAAATGCAAAAACACCAGCATTCAGTTGGCCTCAGAAATGGAACAATACAAAACCGGGAGGCTTGCCGCCGATTTCTGAGGTCAACCCGGCGAACCCCACAGGCGGATCACTAGTGTGAAGCAGATACGTGGGAGAGTTATGATCCCCTCGACATCGAGATCATAACAGCGCTGAAGAAAAGGAAGAAGAAGAATTGCTATTTTAGTAGTGATTAAAGAGTTGTTATTTTGTAAAGACTTCTAATTTTATATACTGCTCTCTGACATCGCTGCTCATTAGAAATAGTTTTAGAGTATATCCTTACCCCAAATCACCCTTTTAATATGAAACTCCCGCTCCTGGCCCTCTCTATGCATATTAACTTTAAAAAGAAAATAATTTCTCCATCATCTCCTATTTAAAATATATTCTTCGACTCTCATTCAGTTCAACTCTATTCTACTCGGGATTAAATATTATAATTTAAAAGTTATGTAATATTTGTGTGTTCTCTAATATCTACAAGATAATTTAGATACATGAAGTAATGAGTCAGTGAATCAGATTCGAGAAGGGCATTCAACACTGCATCTGTTACTAAAGTTCCAATCTGACGTCTCCTCAGCACTCAACAGCCATCGTGCCACCGTAGGATGCTTTCTGGATGTCGAGAAAGCATTCGACAGCGTATGGATAGAAGCCCTTATCCATAAACTTCGAGTACTTGGATTACCTTCGCCACTAATAAAATTATTATTTTCTTTTCTCTTCTTCAGGAAATTCTTCGTTCAGCTAGACAGCTGCAAGTCTTCAATCAAATCCATCAAAGCCGGAGTCGCCCAAGGATCGAAGCTGGTTCCCTTCCTATATAACCTGATGACGTCTGATCAACCCGTGCCAAGTGACTGTGAGAACCTGCTTTTTGCTGATGACTCGCTGATCTACGCCTCATCGATAGCGCCAAAAATTGCAGCTTGGGAGCTTGTGTGTTTCAGAAGACCCACATCAATGGCAACCCATGTCGTTCAGCAGCCACCTGCAGAAACCTGACCGTGAAGCTCCCCGATGGATCGACGATAGCAGCCAAAAGAAATGCTCGGAGTCCACTTTAACGAGCTGTCCAAATTTAACCCGCACTCAAGGTAGGTACTAAGGAAGGCCAACTTCGCGTTTCACCGCTTGCACCCATTGCTAGCCAGAAGAACCGGACTAAGCCAGCCAGTGAAACTACTGATATACAAGCAGCTTATCAGACCCATCATCAGCTACAGTTTTTCTGCATGGTACACCATCTCGAAGACAGCTATGCAGAAGCTCCATCTCTTCGAAAGGAAAATTCTGAGGATAAGCACCGGACTCATCTTCGATCAACAGCGAAAGTAGCACTTCAGCAGCGAAAGAGTCTACGAAGCCACTGGACCAATTTCTCGTGCAATTAGCAAGGAAGTTTATACATAGCACTGCCAACAACCCAAATCCGCTGATGAGAAGGATGACCACTCAGGAACGACATCCAGAACCTAGATACCTTAGTGCTTTGAATATGTTAGAAAGGACCACCCGACAACGAAGAAGCAGTTCGATTTTACGCTGACACGGAGTCAGCATTCCACCGTGGCTGAAAACATAAAAAAAAAAAACTCAACAAACCCACCAACTGGACAACCGGGACTGAAAAACCCGAGAGAAAAACCAAGCCAATTTATCTTAATCTTAATTTTTTACCATGTACATTATAAATGTTATACATTTTTTTGAGTTTAAGTCATTTTATAAGTTAGGCCCCCTATGTGCCAACAAATTTCTACTTTATTCATATTATCCTTAAGTTTAAATTTTACAATTGTATATATATATTAAAGTTCAATAAAAAAACCTTGAAAACCAGTGAATCAGATGTCCGCCTTAAACCGACAAGTGAAATTGTAAACTCAGCAGTTTAAAGTTGCAATACGTTTCCCTTCTACATTTCCCCCTCTCATTGTGAAACGACAACTCCTATTAAATCTTCTCCATTTTCTTAACCTCTCGCACTGTGTTACATAATAGTCCATAGATAGTCTTAACCTCTTAAGTGTGTGCAAATTATAAAAAAAAACGACACTATGAAGTCAAACTTTTGGGTGGAAACTTATTCAAGTTAACGTCAACACTAGATATCAACGTAGTTTCTATCAGTTAGGTGAAATAAAAAGCAAAAATAAGAGAGCTGCTGCCAGTCGTACTTAAAAAAATTATAGGGAGAAACTATTCAAGACAAATGTTTTATGTAAGAAAGAGTAACAAACTTAGCAACAATTAAGATTAAATTTTAAAAAAGTGTAACACTTTTAATACACTTGAAACATTGGAGCTTTGTCAGTAACGTGAACCGCCGAAATACTTAAATGTTATTTAAAACCTTATATTTTCAAACTTCTTATATAAGTACACTTCCACTTAAAATTCTCAAAGTCAAAGGCAGTACGGGGAAATTCTAATCGGATTTAAAATTCCCTTTAAGTAAATACAAATGCTTTCGGAAATAAAAGTAAATAAATCGAATGTATTTCAACCCGAATTCTCAATACTATTTAGATAATTATTCATCTACATCCATATTTACAAGGAAATTTCACAGGATTTGTAAGCTTTTAAATACATTTTTGTAAACAGCTCTAAAGTGAAATGTTGCGACTCATAAAAAAATCACTTTCAATATTTAGAAAAAGTGATTTTAAAGTCTTCCAAATTCATTGAAAATTGTTTTAATTTTTGTTCCAAGTGCAAATCGAAAAGGAAGAAGAAGTTCCACAATCCACAACAAGTTTGCCATTCTAGATTATAAGTTCTGTCATACTAAAACAAATTAAACATTTGCACAATTGATTTCGATTATTGGGTAGCATCCAGTTTGACCAAAATATCAAATCCTTCTCCACTTATTTCATTGATCTTTTCATATTTACATAAATTCCAAATTTAAAAATTTAAAACCAAGTTTTTTAGTCTTGGCTGTTAGATGATGGCAAGTTATGCATTCGTAAAAAAATCGAACTCGAGATTTTGATCAAAGTTGACATTACGATGATAGCGAAGACGAATAAAGTGGGTCTGGCAATTCTGTCTGTCTGTCGAATATAGCTAAACGGCTCGGCCGATTTTCTTCAAACTTGGTAGATATGGGTTTTGATTTTTTACCTCCGGATGTTTTTTGATTTGATTTTTTAAGACCAAAAATAACGGTACCTTCCATACGATTTTTTTTCGAAATTTTATAAATATTTTTTTTTCTCAAAAACTGTCCCAACGATTTTTTTAAAAAAAAATTCAAAAAATTAAATATAGTTAAACCTAGGTAATGGTTGAAAAAAATTTTACAAAAAATGAGCAGTTTTGGTACCCCCCTTGGGACCATTTTTTTTGTTTTTGATTTTCTCAAAAACGGTACCACAGACTTTGATCATTTTTTTATGCTAAAGCTTCCCAGCAGTTTAAATATTATTGTGTATTCAAATTTTCCAAAATTTTTTTTTTTGGATTTTTAAAAAAACTTTAAAAATTTTTTTGAAAACACAATATTTTGAAAACCCCATGCTCGATTTTTCCAAAACTTCATAAATAAAAGTCTGAAAAAGAAATCTACAAGATATGAGAAAAATAAATTCATTTTACCTAAAAACAACGGTACCCTCCATACAAATGTTAAAAAATGGTTTTCGAAAATCGTATTTTTCTCGAAAACGGTTTCGAGAATTTTGCTTAAATTTTTTTTCTTTCTATTATTTTGTAATATCTGTAATTTAATAAAAAAAAATTTTTGAAAACAAGATATTACTGACTGTACCTACAATAGAACGATTTTTTTAAAATTTTGAATTTCTCATTATTAGCACAATTCTCATTATTAGATTTTAATGAAATTTCGTCGAGAGAAGCTTCTAAAAAGTTTAAAAACATTGCATTTCAAAACTCTAAGAAAAATATGTTTTTGAATTTTGAAAAAAAAATCAATTTTTTGTTTTTTGAAAATTCAATATCTCGAAAACGGCTAAATACTTTTTTTGTAAATTTAATTTTTATTCATACAATAATAAAAACTTCAAATTGGCGTACCAACATTTTTTCTTAAAAATGTTTTAAAATGTTCTATATAAAACCTTATTTTTTAAGAAACCGCTACAAAGACTTATAAAATTTTTGTTCTTGCATAAATCTATATTTGCTTGAATCACATGGCATCCTATTCTTACCTTTAACTACTAAAGAAGTTTTTTTAAGTCATTTAAAAAATCAATTTTATGCTTATGAACAGTTTCTCTAATACCATTCATTTTTGAAATTCTTAGTCTTTTACATAGGAGCAAGTTCGTGCGATCCATTCGTGCATTTTATTTATTACACGCATTCAGTCTAAAAAGGATAAAATAAATAATAACAAATCAAGACTGGATCCTTAGAAAGCCATTCAACATTGGTTGCGTAAACTGGGAATCAGCATTTAAAATCCTTCTTTAAATTGCAATCTTTTTCGAAAAAAAAAAATACAAGAATTGTTTTGATTATTCGCAGCTCAAAGTTACAATTTTGTTCAAATATTTTTATTTCTACAGAAGAACGTGGCATGAATGCCCGATGTGCCTGGGTTGAAGGATTGAATTTAAATCAATAAAAAAAAGTTACTTCTAGTCATATGACTGATACCAATCAAATTTCCACCAGTGCATTGCTGTTGCTGAGTAGAGTGTAGGTTTAGTTGGTGCCTTCGACTGAAAACCGTTCATGCTGCACGTTGTGCGTTTTGTTTGATTCGATGGTAAAATGCACGACTGAGTCGTATGTATTTGCTTGAGGAGAGGATGGTCATCAGAGTCAAAATGAGAAAGCTTTGCCTACTAGGCATTTGTAAATATAAAAATTCACTTAAGCACGTTACCAAATCGATAAAGAAGAGAGATAGACAAAGCCGTTTTCAGCACATCGTCTAAACTCTAAAGGTTTGTGCGTCTGCTCATCTGTAGGCCCACTGCCATCAAACTAGGCCTAAACAGGATGATCAATTCAATTAAAATGATGTGGTACAAATCATGTTTTTCTAAGAGGAAAAATTCGAAATTTCAATTCATACAATTTTCCGGGATTTATATTTCGCGATTTGGAATTTGGTAACAAACTTATCTTCGGTAAATTTATACTTTCGCGGTTCCATAGTTTTTTGGAATCATCGATTTCGATGATTTTTTTTTTAAATCTTCGTTTTTACGGCGGATTTATGAAAAAACTAGCGTACCCGTGCGGGAACTCCCGCAAGCAAAATTTTTTTTCAACTGAAGTTTTTCAAAATAAATCATGTGTCTAAAAGTTTCTGTAGATTCGCTCAGCTTTTCTTGCATTGGAAATCTTATGTAAATGGAAATCTTGTGTGAAGTACGGAATGTTGTTTTTGGGTGTTTATTTTACTTCTGTGTGTCATCGTTGAACAGCTCTATTTGAAAAAGACGACTTACCACTGAAATAATAAACACGTTTAGCTTAGCCAAGAACTGTCACAACTGATCTCCTGTTCAACATGAGAAGTTGAAAGCGTAGATACGAATTATTTTTATTTAACGTATGCATGTACGTGGATTAAAACAAAACAGCAAACCAATAAATCCAATCAAGTCCTTTTCTTAAAGGTAATTGAGCCAAGCGAAGGATATTTTGAAAAAACTAACAAACAATGAGCAAATCACATACGTATGTATGTAACTATCCTATAACAATGTATGTAGTTAAACCTGTAGGCACATAAAGTTTAACTTACCTTCAAATAGTTTAAATTTAAAGACACACAATTATTTGTCAATTTTTTTTTGTTTTTAATTCGGAGAATTTTATTTTTCTTTTATTTTTTTTAAAAACTTTTTTGAGTGTTTTTATCGTTACTGCTTAGGTAAATTAATCAAACAATGCCCCTCCTCTGGGCCCGCACCACCAAAGTATGGCATTTCAATGCAACTACTTATTTATATGTACTACATTTCAGTGCAATACGAAGATAGAGATAAATAATTTTGGGGTGTTTCGACCACCCAATGCCCCTCCCCTGATAATAAAAAAAAGTAGCCTATACGATAATCCAGACTATAACTTTTTTGTGTGTTAAATTTTATCAAGATTCAATTAGTTGTTCAAGCGTTATTGAGTAACAAACATCCATACATCGTAACATTCACATTTATAATATTTAGTAGGAAGTAGGATATGGGAATATTTGTGTAGATTAACAAAAAAAAAAAGGAACTTCGTTTAATGCTTTGCAAAAAAATTATGAACGATTCTATTCAAAGAAGTACGTTTATGACCACATTAAAAGTCATAAAACCATATGAAATCTTCAAGTGAGATATTTCTTAAATTAATTCATCGAAATCGGATGGTTTTTCGATTTTCTAGAGCCAAAAAACTATGGGACCGCGAAAGTATAAAATTACCTTAACTTCCTTTATATAATCGTACACATAACTTAGATTGGAGACAGATTTTTGAATTTGAATGGTCACATACTCGTATTAAGGGTTCTCTGTCAAAGCTATTATGACACTTTATTCAAATCTGTATTTTTTGCGCATCCATAACTTGTCCATAAGTAACTATAAAAGTAAGTTCAAAAGTATCACTTTAGCGTCAAGTCTCATTCGTTTTTAGTTTGTTTAGAGTAAAAGAAATTTGATTAAAGAAAAAATCGAAACACACATATAACAATTTTTTACTTGAAAATTTCACTTGAAAATTTCACCGGGCGTATTTTGTATAATCGCACAAAGGGATTCACACGTACTAGGTGTGTGGCTTTATTTAAAAAAAAAAAGTGTAGGCAGTTGGCACGGAATTCTAAAAAATTAGGTCACCAGCATCGTCAATTGATAAGTGCAACCTACAAAGACTGACGCTGTAATTAATTTACATCTCCACAATAAAGTGTGAAACATATATGAAAATATGTACTTGTATGCAGGTATAAAGCGAAACTTACTAAACTCTAAGCCTAAGAAAAATTTTTTTTTATAAAACGAGATTCACTTGTTGCATCGTTTTATTCGCTAGCAATTTATGCTGCATTCCATCTCACAAAACCTACCGGTGTAGGGTTGCCATTTTGCAAAACTACTTGCAAACTGTAACTTTTTTCGTACTGTTAACTACTCTTAAAATATTTATAATTCTCAGTTAGTAAACAGTAAAAATAAAAAACAAAAGTTTTCAATAGCTGAAAATTGGGGTTTAGAACGTAAAAGCCGAAGTCCAGCTGTCTTATCAAAATATTCAAATGAGATTCCACAGAATTATGTTAAAGCTGATTTTTACAAAGTGAGTTTTTTTGTGAAGTGATCTTTTTATTAATTTTTAAGTCATAAAGAATCTTAAGGTTTTGATTTTAAAATTCTGTAAATCTAAAATTATTATAATTTTTTTTAAGTCGCTTATTAATAAAATTTCGTTAGATCACAGAAATTTGAACTTGACGCGTTGATAGTTCAACCAGAATATACATTGTAAGAAAATTCGTGAAACGATAGAGGCAACGAGATTAATATCAAACATTTGTAAATGCAAACTTCTTAAAATAAAGAATTTTTGTATCATTCGTATACAAACTCTTTTTTTCTTAATCTATCAAAAATACCTTGACTTGGTCAATTTGCACAGCACGGATGAAAGTTTCTGACTTTATGGGGTAAGTTAAGTTTGTAGTATTAAGTGGTAGAAATTGCTATTTTCGTATATTCTTCAATAAAGTTATAAGTAAGTGTAATTTAATTTACTAATGGTAATCCTAGGATAAAAGTTGAATTCTTGAACATTTTAAGGAATTTAATTATCAATGTCAACAGAATTGTAACTTCTTGTTCCCAGTAAATCAGGCTGAACTAGACCAATGTCTTTGATAATGTTCTCTTTCAGAGCAGTGGTGGTTTGTGGTTTATCGACCTTGAGAAAACACCACAATAAGAAGTGAAACGGGATTAAATTGCATGATCTAGGTGGCCAACTTATATTGTCTCTACTAAGATAACAATGTTCGGAAATCGCTCTTGACAAATCGCATGCTTAATGGAATACTGACCTAACTCGAAAAATCGATTTTTGGGAAGTTGCAAAAAAAGATCTTGCTACGAGGATTTGTCCTACTTGTTGACGGATAAAATTAAAACTAATTCATGAATTAATCATGAATACTGGTATTCTTAAAGTATGATAAACTATTCATAAGATCTGAGGCTTGCAAAAGCCTGTATCTGTACGTAACTCAATTTTGACCTATCTCCTAATGGGTCAGTATTCCATTAAGCACGCGGAATGTCAATTGTAGCACGGGCTCTGCATACGTAGCGACGTCCAATTGAGACCACATGTTGTTAGTGTCTATATCATCCACTGCAACCCAAAATCCAAACCAGACAGTTACTTTCTCTGGACGCATTACAATTTGGAGGACTTGCGAGGAATATGATCGTTCCAAATTCGACAATATTTATTTTTGACGAATTCATTCTTCCAGAAATGAGCCTTAAATATGAATTAAATTTAAAGTTCAATTGACATCTGCTTCATAATGCATTTTGCCCAGCGGGCTTATCAGTTAGATGCTGTTTTACCTTTCTAAGACCCTAATGTTGGGCAATGTTTACCGACTCTTATAAAAATCACAGCATTGCTATGTTGTGAATTCTATATTTGTAGGAGAGTTTATTTAAATTCAGCCACATAGAAAACGCGTTATGGAGTTGAGGTCATTGATCTTTCAATTAGAAATGTTCTTTAATGCTATAATTCTCCATTTTTTTGAAAGACAAACTTAATAAATGGGAGCCAATTTGAAAGATCTACCTCCAATAACATGGCCGCGATCATCTAACAAAGTTCAGAAATTCTCATTTTTACCCTAAAAAGTCCCGGAACCAGAGAGAAAAATGCATAGAAAACAGAAGAGTGTTCAAAAATGTATACAATGGTTTCTTACTTCTAAATATTTCTACAAAAGCTAAGGTGTACTTTCAACAAGATATAAAATGCACGACTAGTTTCGCCGAATTGGATATTTAAGTTCAAGTCTAATTGAAACTGTAACTAAGGAAGACTTATTTATTTTCTTCAATCAAGGTTATCCCCTTTTGCCTCGAAATAAATTTTGATGACATATGTATGTAAATCCACTAAAACTGAAATACTTGAAAAATAGAAAATCTTTTTAAATATATTTTTTTAATCTAAAAGACCCAAACTGATTTATCAAAATAGGTAATAGCAAACCTTTTTGAATCTTTTTTGCCACGGTTCAAAATTCCTCAACGGCAACCCTGTACCGGTTTAAATAAATGCATTTCATTTCGTTGTGCTGCGAATGTGATTTTGTTGTTGTTTCAATTTCGTAGCATTTGTTCGCACCAGCTGGAGGCGATTATTAATGAAACAATGTTCCCACCCTCCATTAGCATTACCATCCACAATTGAGGCCTAAATATCTTCGTGATTTGAGTTTTCATTTTCGTTAAGCTTGTAGGCGGTTTTCTTCACACACCATCAGCGGTGATACTGGTACGCGGTTTGCTGCTTTAGAATTGTTAGTTATTTTGAAGGGAAACAATAGATATTATATTCAGTTATTGAATTGAAAATATGGAATTCATTTAGTGAAACAACATATTTTAAATATGGAAAGTATCTGAATCAACTGAACCAACCAATTACCAGTTTCGCGTAAAATAATAGGTAAACCGATTTATAACCCAAAATTGAGTTCATTTAATAATAATTATATAATAAAAACATTTAGCTAAATTTGAAATAATATAGTTATTACTTTATGTATACATATCGTACCTACATACATATACATATAGGATGCAATTTTTTAATTCTGTTGGAAATTGCTGTGGGAAATGTTTTTTAATAAATTTAATAATACTCATATTAACTTGGTTTCCTGGAGAAAACCGAATTGGTTTTGTTTCAATAAGGCTAGTAGATATTGCTTTCGTTCATTACAGAACCGATCCTGTATTATATTTATAGTGTCTTGAACCACAAGTTCGTGATTTTAAACTAACTCACTTTCAAATATAAAGTTCTTGTTTTGTAAGTTCTTAGATAAAATAAAAGAAAAAATATTTGTTTTGCGATATTTTGGCTATTAATTTATTTTTATCCAGAAAAGTCATTTTTCAGGCATATTTGGGTGTATTCCGTATTCCATACAAGTCCGCAATTCCACGAAAAATGGTGTGACGTAACTCAATGTATACACGAGCAGGTTAGCTCTTCAGCCATGATATCGACACCTGAACGCAACACAATATCCCAGTATTTTAAATACTTGTTAAAAACGCGCTTGGCAAGTTATGCATTCGTTAAAAATCGAACTCGAGATTTTGAATAGACTTGACATAACGATGATAGGGCAGACGAAAAAAGTCGGTCTCGCAATTCTTTCGGTCTGTCTCGACAGTTCGACTATAGCCTAAATGGCTCGCCCGATTTTCCTTAAGCTTGGTAGGTACCATTTATAAAGTTTTCACCCCACACTCTTTTTTTCTTTTTTTTTTTTAAGACCAAAAATAACGATACCTGCCCTACGATTTTTTTTTTTTTTTTCAAAAATTTTGTAAAATATTTTTTTCCAAAAACAGTTCCACAGATTTTTTAACACAAAATTCACAAAATTATATTTAATTAAGGCTAGGAAATGCTATCTCGGTAATCCCTTCTTCGATAATACCAGTGAACTGGCAACGATCGAAATGGTTTGTTTAAATTCATTATTCTCCCATGAGTAACTTTTTTAGTGGTATCACAACGGATTCTTGAGCTCTAAGTGTGTCAACAACAACTATACAGCCACTCCAACCTACCTACCTACCTAGGAAATACTTGAAAAAAAATTTGCAAAAATGGATATTAATAATACCCCCCTTAGAACAATTTTTTTTATTTTCTTAAAAACGATACGATCGATGTTGATCATTTTTCGTATGCTAAGGTCCCCAAAAGTTTGGATAGTATTGTGTATTCAAATTTTCATAAAAAAATGGTTTGCATTAAAAAATAAAATGCACGACTGGGTCGCACGAACTTGCTCTTATGTAATAGACTAGGAATTTTAAATACGAATGTTATTAGAGAAAACTGTTCATAAGGATAAAATGAATTTTTAAAATTCTTTTAGTAGTAAGAGATAAAACCAGCATGCTATGCAAACATGAATTTAAGCAGGAAAAAAATTATAAGTCGTTGTAATGGTTCCTTAAAAAAATAAGCTTTTATGTACAAAATTTTTAAAACATTTTTAAGAACAAATTTTGGTACGCCAACCTTAAGTTTTTATTATTGTACGAATAAAAGTCGAATTTCCAAAAATAATACTAAGCCGTTCTTGAGATATCGAATTTAAAAAAAAATGACTTTTTTTTCTAAAAATTAAAAAAATATTTTTTCTTAAGTTTTTAAATGCAATGTTTTTTAAACTTTTTAGGAGCTTCTTTATAAAAAATTTCATTAAAATCCGTTATGTCAATAATGAGAAATTCAAAATTCGAAAAAATCGTTCTATGGTAGGTACAGTCAGTAATATTTAGATTTAAAATTGTTTTTATTAAATTATAGATCGTAAAGATTAATCAAAAAAAAAAAAATTTTTAGCAAAATTCTTGGAACCGTTTTCGAGAAAAATACGATTTTCGAAAACCATATTTTAAAATTCGTATGGAAGGTACTGTTAGTTTTAGATAAAACAAAATTTTTTTCTCAAATCTTGTAGATTATGTTAAGAAACTTTTATTTGTCAAGTTTGAAAAAAATCGAGCATGGGGTTTTCGAAATATTGATTTTCCAAAAAAAAAATTTGAATTTTTTTTTTAAAATCCAAAAAATTAAAAATTGAAAATTAAAATATGTAATAATATTTAAACTTTGGAGGAGCTTTGGCATAAAAAAAAATTATTTAAATCGGCTGTACCGTTTTCGAGAAAATCAAAAACAAAAAAATGGACCCGGGGGGGCTAACAAAAATAACAATTTTTTGTAAAATTTTTTTCAACCATTAGCTAGTTTTAACCAAATGAATTTTTTAAAATTTTTTTTTAAAAATTCTGTGGGACAGTTTTTGAGAAAAAAAAATATTTATAAAATTTCGAAAAAAATCGTATTGCAGGTACCGTTATTTTTGGTCTTAAAAAAAACAGAAAAAAGCGTCCGGGAGGAAAAAATTAAAACCCATATCTACCAAGTTTGAAGAAAATCGGCCGAGCCGTTTAGGCTGTAGTGTAGTCGAACCGACAGACAGACAGACAGAATTGCGAGACCCACTTTTTTGGTCTTCGCTATCATCGTAATGTCAACTTTGATCAAAATCTCGAGTTCGATTTTTTTTATAGTACCTATAAGTCGCAAGTAAAGATCGAAATTTTATTTCTTAACTCAATACATTGAACAGCCCATGCTCCATTTTTTAAAACTTGACAATTAAGTTTTTTAATACAATCTAAAGAATTTTTATTTTATATATAAATAATGGCTACAAGCAAATGTTAAAAATAGTTTTGGAAAATTGTATTTTGCTCGAAACCGGCACTTAGAATTTCTCCTTTCGATTAATTTTTACGATCTATAATTCAATAACAATAATTTCAAATTAAGATATTACTCACTGTACCTCGCATAGAAACATTTTCTCGATTTGTATGATATTATAGATTTTATAGAGAATCTTCTAAAAAGTTTGAAAAACATTGCATTACTTGAAATTTCAATATCTCAAATTATTTTACTTTTTTTTGAAATTTAATTCTTAAGTATAAGGTTTAATTTTATATCTCTGGTAAAATAATAAATTAATAGGAGGCCATAACGGCTCTTAGATAGCATAAGCCTAGTGACTTACAACTCTAAACTATACCTGTGTTCGTGTTACCAGGAATGAGAGGACCTACAATTTTTTGCTGATTCTAAACGGCTTATGAGCAGAACTTTTCATGACTTTGAATTCTCGCAAGAGGCAGTACACACCTGAAAAAAAACTTTTTTGCAGCGACTGAGAATCGAACACAAGACCTTCTGCATGACAGTTCAACGCACTAACCATTATTTCATTGGGACTTTTTTAACTCTGGGAAGCATGTATTTAAGCTAATAATATCGGAATACCTATACTAATCTTCTCGATTTTGACTTAATGCATGAACGGCGATCTTCTTTAAAAATTCCATTGCTACCCAAATAAGACGTCTAAAAAAGCAATTAATTGAAGTGGTACAGGTAAAATTATGTGCTTTCTTCGAATCAAGCACACAATCTGCAATATTTTATATTTTTAGTTCATAAAAAGCTATCTAAATCCGTTACTTTCACAACTCCACATAGTCGATTTTGAGGCGACACTACGCTGTGGTATTTCTAATAGTGTCCCACGCGTCTGCTGTCCCTCAAACACAAGCCCATTTCCATGAAGAATTAGCAATAAATGTCGGGTGTGAAAGGAAATTCAACAAGACATGTGTCAAGAAGCTATAGAAAAACCGCATACCTACTAAGAACGCCTATTCTAATTCTCTGCGCGCGCACTCTCTTCGCCAAGAACTGAAACTGAACCTTTATATCAACCAACCGCCAAATGGAATGGAACAAACAACAAAAGAAAATTTTTGCACCGCATGATCAAGAAGTTTAGATCACTGATGGAAGTTCTCCAGTATACATCACTAGTGAAGCAATTGCTATTGCAACTAGCGTTCGGCTGGCAATGGCAGCAACATTCCTTGGCAGCAGGTGTTTAGCATAAGTAATTGATATTCTCGGAGTTGCAACAATATAGAATTTCTATACTTTGCCACTTGGGCGTTGCGCGTCGTCTTCTTGGTCAAGAGACAGAGAGCTCTGACTTGATTAAAGCAGTAGCGTCGCTTAAATAGAAATGTCGATCGCAAAAAGACGGGCGGTAAAGATGTACCCAATATCTGGGGTAGGTCGAATTTTAGTTTTTTGTTTCAGAAGTATAATTCAAACGAGTTGCATTGTTTTGGGAAAAAGCATTTATAACTGCGAAACTATTAATTCATTTAGTGAAATTGAATAAGATAACCGTGGGCAACAATTTAAAAAGGTTTTAGTCTTCAAGAATGAGTGCATATCTCTAGGGGTAGAACATTTCAAACAAAGCACGTTTAACGGAAGAATTTGTAACGCATAAGATGACATATTGAAAACAAGTAGAAGTGCCTTGTAACTTTAACCAAATATAACCTACGCTACTGGATACTCGATACACCTATAACCCCAACCTCAGGTGTGTAATGAAGTCAAACCTGTCTTGGAAATGCTCCTTTTTTGCTCGAATGAAGTCTTGGTTTTTGCTGCAACAAGTCGAGCAGTTAATCTGCTGGATACCTTGCTCGAATTGGCTCTCTAGCACTAGCGCCCTCTCGCACTACTACCAATCCAATTAAATCAGAAGCTTATGTTCCCATAAAATGGGAATTAAGTCGGAACGGCTTGCGATTTCTCATAATTTTTACAATGATCTCTTAGTTTGTTTGTGTGTGTTAGCAATTTTAAACGTCATTTTTCCTCCTTGACCAAAGAGCCATAGATGTACTTTGGTATCCCGCGACATGATTTGTTTTCCATGGACTTTTTACAAAAGATAAATTAATGTGAATCGAGATCAGGATGCTAACTAGTCATCCCCACAATGTGCCTACCTACTATTATTTTATCAACATTCCCCCTGGATCGTAAATAGTTAAGTTGATATAGCTGAATGTGGTCCTGGTCTGGTTTTTAAGTACCGTTCATTATACGTGGAGGGCGCACAATAGTTTTCTATACATTGGCACTGGATGGAAAGTCGTTGAGTCGTTTTTATTTTGTTCGGTCGGGTTGGTGCTGCTGATGATGATGATGCTTATGACTGAGGACGGGTTCAGCCTTTAATTGGCTGTGAAAGCATCTAGTGTCTAAGCTTACGCCAAATCAGCAGGAGAGTGCGTTTTTCTTCGTCGCCGTGTCGACGTTAACCTTTTACTTATCGGAGTTCCGAGGGTGACGCAAAGGAGTCAAGATGCGTTAATGCTTTGTTCAATGCACATGAGTTACCTTGCTGAGTTTTGCATTAACCATTCTTTTATGAAAAGTCGAAGACGACAAGTGCACCTAACAGGTTTCTATTCCAATTTGAGTATATTTGAACTCAGTGGATAATGCTTTTGTTCAAGAATCATAAACGCAGGTGCTATCTGTCTTACTTAAGGAAAATTCATTTGTGGAATTTTGTTGAGATACACTCAAGGTTAGTTAAATAGGGTAAATGGGTAGTGGGTGATACAACCGGAGGGGAATCGAATTTGTAGTTTAAATTTTCAGAAAGTAAACAGTAAAATATTTCCTTTGTTTGAAGTGAAAAGTAATAAACAAAATTTGATTATTCTGAGTTGACAGGAAAACTAACTATAGGTACGTACTTAAAATTAAACTCGTTCATGTATACACAATTTGCCCAAAGCTTTGTTAGCATTGTGCGGGATTGAAACAAAATTCACTCTGGGGTCAGTCCATTTCAAGATTTTTCTAATGTGTAATGCAGCGTTACCCTTATGCGACTTTAGTCGCATTTTTGCGACCTTTTTTTTGCTGTGCGACTATGCGACGACCTTTTTAAAATTGTTTAAAATTGCGACTTTTTCTTTGCTTAAACATTTACCATAAAACTTTTCTGAGAATGTGTGAGTATGATTGTCTTTGCTTTGTTTTCTGTTCACATTCTCGTTTTCGAAAGTAGTTTTTGTTTTCCTATTCCCACCACCGGGGCGCTGTCAGATTGTTTTTTTTTTCTCTTACGTGTTTGGCACTGACGACTGACACTGACGTTTCCTGGAATATCTCCTTACCTTTGTGCTTTGTCTGTAACATGTAACATGCCGCATCGTGAAGCAATGAGTTTTTTTGCAGCATTTTTGTATTAGGGCCAAATTTGATGAAAGTACAAATTCAAAAATTGATATTATTCTCGAAAATTTGAACAACGAAAATTTAGTTTATTTAAAGTTTCTAAAATATATTCTTTCAAAAATAAATATTTTAAACAAAGTTTTTCAGAGTGAAACATCACAAATTGCTTATTATTTGTGCTCTTATATAGAGGATCCTCTATTTATTATTTTTTAAAATTTTTTATTGAAAGAATGTGTTCTTGGAAAATCTATTTCTGAGATTGATAATCGAAACGAAAATTATTTAAAAAAAATTGAAGAAATATATATCGGCATGGAAGCCGAAAATTGCTTAAAGGATAAAAAACTCACAAATTTTGAAATTATTTGCATAAAAAAAATGTACTTCAATATTATTTGACGCTTTGCGAAGAAATTTTTTCAAGATTTAATGTTAAAGATGAGAAGCTTTCTATTTTAAAACATATAGATCCGAAAATAATTAGGTCAAATCAGGATTTTAACTATTTTCGGTTGGTTTCAAATTTTAATAGCTTTACAAATTAGCCAGAAAAAGTGGTAAAGCAATACTAACACCTAGAGCTTCAAACGTTTGACAAAAACTATGGCAAAATTTTTGAAATTAAAAATATAGAAGAGTTTTGGTACAAGGGTGATACTTTAAAAAATAGTTTAGGTGATAACCTATACTTTGACCTTTACGAATTTGTTTGTAAAATTTTAATGTTGTCACACAGCAGCGCTTGCGCTGAGCGAGTTTTTTCAAAGCTTACGCTTATGAAAAATAAATTAACAAACCGTTTACAAAGGGAAACCTTCGAAAATATATTATCTTCCACAAATCTCATTGACTGTGATATAAGTGGGTGGGTTCCTGAAAACAACCTAATTAAAAAGTATAGAGAAACTTTATTAAAAAAACGAAACATTAATGTGATTTAAATATCTTTTTAGGTATTTATTTTAACTTAAAACCTATACATACATATTAATTCATGTAAAATGAAGTCTTTAAATTAGGTTTTTTTTGTTATTGTTATTTTTTAATGTATACCTATCTAAGTGCTTAAATAAAGAAATTCAAAAAAATATCTAAATTGTTTTTCCTATAGTAAAAAAAATAATATTTGGGTACGCGAGTTTTTCTTTCAATTGCGACTTTTTGTTCAAAAATGCTACTTTTTCAAAGAATTCGAATTTGCGACTTTTTTTTGTAAAAGCGACTTTTTTCTGCGACTTTTTGAAAAATCCCAGGGTAACCCTGGTGTAATGGCTCAAAGTGTGCTTTAGACTCCAAGCTAAATGTAATTTAAGGGGTGGCCGTGGAGCGATGGTTGTGTGCTCGCCTGTCAACTTAAAGATCACAGGTTCGATCCCTGCTGTCGTCTATGTCCGTCTTAATTCCATTAAAAACCTTGTAAAAATTGTCATCAATGGGTTGCTGGTTTACTTATTACATGTTGTTCAGGCATAACACTAACAGTAGAGCGCGAGTAGATTATTAAAAAAAAAATAAGACCCAAATATGCTCCAAAAGTGTACGTGTATATAAAACAGCAACATTAATTGCTTAGGTTTTCTGAATTGAGTTTAACCGTAGGTATTCCATATGTTTCGGGTTTTTTTAATTTTTCAATTTTTGTTGAAATTTAAATCAATTTTGCACATAGTTCAAGTCAAAATTTCTTAAAAAAAACCCTAAATTTTGACTGGAGTTACAGTTTTAATAAGATTTGAAATTCAATTTTTTTTTATTTCTCAAAAACGATAAGGTTTTTACTGTTGATAATGTTTTTGTAGCTTCCAAAGATTTTGACTAAAAATTGCAAAATCATTTATCGGTACATGTAGTCAAAAAATTAATGAAATTGCATGTTTCAACATACGACTTCTGTTTGTTATCTATGTGTTTGCGTACATTTCGTCACTATAAAACCAAGTTGGTCGTGGCTTAAATAAAGATTGCGATTTTTCTTTCAACAAAATGATCAAGAAAAACCACAGTCAAATTTCTTAAAAAAAAAATAACTTTTAAAAAGGTTCATAAGTTCATAAATAATTTTAAAAGAGAGGTTCGAACCCACCACAAAGTTCTCATAACCCTGTAAAATGAGACTTTCACTAAAAAAATCAGAAAATGAGTTTCAGGCTTTTTTCAGAGCTTTATTTGTATAGAGAAGAAGATGATACTTGCTCACCCACCTCCACAAAGATTCTGCGAAAATCGTTGTGTCCAAATTTGTTTTGTGGCAACATATGTATGTGAATGTTGAACTACGATGCCATCTTC
Organism: Chrysotoxum bicinctum; assembly: GCA_911387755.1. Taxonomy (NCBI): domain Eukaryota; kingdom Metazoa; phylum Arthropoda; class Insecta; order Diptera; family Syrphidae; genus Chrysotoxum; species Chrysotoxum bicinctum. The sequence goes on from OU426989.1 coordinate 1,661,209, forward strand.
ATGATTACCAGATATAGAGTTTGTAGAGGCAGGACCCAGAGATTTAATAAAGAAGATGAGATGGTTTTATAAAGCGTTTCCTCCGAGCCAAGACAGAACTTCTTTTATCGTCAAAAATTCCGCTTGGAACAGTGATTACGAAGGTGAAAGGAGAGACTTAAATTTAGTGATCTGTTTTTGATCCACCAATAAATAAAAATAGATCGAATCGTCTTCAAGGAATATAAAGTACCGAGTGGTATTAGATGGAACAGAATGTGAAGTGCTGTGGAGAAAGTAGCGCGAAGGACTCCACCCATGCACCCTGTCGGTGTTTTATTTAATTTATTTAAAGTGATCCATCATACTGTCATACCATATCTTATAATCGGCTTGATCTTTTTTTATATCATAAGCGCACTGAAGACGTGATGAATATCTACCCTTATAATGTTAATGTTAGAAATGAGATACCGATGCACATTGCTTTTGAATGTCTGCACATTGAGCCGACTAAAGCATTCACCATTCGTGTAGTGCGGCTACAAAAAAAATCTATGTACTTAAGACTACGTCAAGGGTAAACTGATGAATATTATGGGTATTACGGTTGAATTGTTTGCCGGAGGAATGGAACTGGCTTTTTCACAAGAGCACTGCTTATGAAAATATTGGTAAAATAACGATAGACATGAAACATTTCGGCGGTTCTCGAGAGATTACCAAATATTGCAAGCCCCATTTATTTTCAACGGCTTTCTTGTATGAGGAAAGTGCCACTGTGGCCCTTGTCATTCTTTCGTTTAAGTTCGTTTCCCAGCTTAAATTCTTATCTAAAATATGACCCAAGTATTTCGCTTCGTCTGAAAAAGTTCGTTGTACTTATGCCTCTGATAGAAGGGGGATTTTCTTTTAAATAAACTAGATCCTTCACTTAGTTCAAAACAACTATGGAAGAATTTAAAAGGTGCCGGTATAGTTGCGACCAAAAATATTTCTGAGTGTTTATTTAACCCTGATGTTATAATGTCACAATTTGCTCCAAGCAGTTCAAGCTCCTCTTTACTTGACGATGTTAATTACCCTGATTCAAACATGGGCTTTTCCTTTAACTGCATCGAATTAGATTATGTTATTGATTCAGTTCGTTCTGTTAAATCGGATGCCAACGGACCTGATGATATATCTCCAAAGTTTATAAAGTTAATTTTACCCTTAATTGTGCGGTATGTTAAGCATATTTTTAATTTCTGTATTTGTAGAAGTATTTTTCCGATGTGCTGGAAGGAGGCCAAAATTGTTCCTGTCCCTAAGAAAACAAGTCCATCTTTGCCAGCTGACTTCAGACCCATAAGCTTGTTACCCTATCTCTCAAAGCTTTTTGAAAAAGTTATTCAAAATCAAATGTTAAACTTTTAAATGAAAATAACATGATTTCTCGCTGGCAATCTGGATTTCGGGTCAAGCATAGTTGTGAATCAGTAGTCATCAAAGTTACAACAGACTTGCGGATGGAACTAGATTTTGACAAATTTGGTGTATTATTGTTATTGGACTTTTCAAAGGCGTTTGATTGTATTGATCATTCAATTCTTATGTCAAAATTGAGAAATAACTTTAGCTTTTCAAGTACTGCTATACGTTTACTGCAGACCTATCTTAAAGACAAGATTCAAACAGTTAAAACTGATAGTGGTGTTTCAATACCACTTACTAAACCAAGGAGTCCCACAAGGCTCTGTTTTAGGTCCGCTTTTGTTCACACTGTTTATAAATGATCTGCCTGATAGTATAGAATCAAGTAATATTCAAATGTACGCAGATGATGTCCTTATATATTTGAGTCGTCCATCTGGGCTAATAGAAGATCTAGTAGAAAGAATCAATGAGGATCTTTCGAGGATACAACTATGGTCCACTCAAAATAAACTAAAACTCAACCCTTCAAAGACTTTAGCGATGCTATGTTCAAGGAGAGATATTAGTACCCGAGAATTTCCAAACATTATTCTCAATGGAGAAATTATACCATATGTTGAAAAAGTGAAATATCTTGGGTATACGTTGAATAAAAATTTGAGCTACTGCGATGCTATTTCGAGTACAATAGGAAGAATATATTCTGGACTGAGAAGTTTGAGGGCACCTGCCAGTCTCCTTCTCCCAAACATGAAATTGCGTTTAGTTAAAAGCCTCATTATACCATTTTTCGTATACATCTGTTCCGTATCCAACCTTGGAATACGACTGTAAACGCAAAATAAACGTAGCATTCAATGAATGTTTACGCTTCATTTACAATATTCCAAGACACACCAGTGTTTCACACCTTAAGTCAACTATCTTCGGAATTTGTCTTAATGACTATTTTCAGTTGCGTATTATGATGAAGCTTCTTTCTATCATACAAAATAAATGTCCTGTTTACCTGAACGAAATGCTTCGATTTTCCCAATCTCCTAGAGGTGTACGCCTTATATTGCCTAGGTTCACGCACACCATTCCTGAGCGATCATTTTTCGTGGCTGCAATTAAACTGTGGAATACTCTTCCGGTTGAGTTGCATAGGTCACGAACACCCACTGAGTTGCAGAGAGGATTCTTGCACATTTTTCCCACAACAGTTGACGCCAATTAATATCTAATATTTCGTTTTTCTTTTTATTGCTGAATTGATTGTGAAATACTATTTTGAATTAAATAATATAGTTAGTTTATTAATGCATTTATTTTTAATTTCTTAAATAAAATAATTTTTCTCACACTTTCAATTAAAATTAAAATACTGTAAGCCATATCTTTTCTGTTTTTTTTGTAAATTTCTTTTTTTATGCTATATTATAAGATATTAAATCTTGAAGCATTTTATCATACTAAGTTTGTTTAAATAAATAAATAAATAAATAAATCTATATGAGGAACTTTGCATTTCTTAGAAAAGAAAACAATATCAGTCTTATGAGGATTGACCCCAGTCTCCATCCATCTGCCCATATTATCAGCGTATTTAAAGCATGTTGTAAAAGTTTCTTCAACGTATTAGCTTGTTTTCCTGAAACGGCTATAGCAACGTTGGTCTTAGGCATATACAATCATTCTGCTTCCAGGAAGATCAGAATCTCATTTACTACCAAGTTTCAAAGAAAAAGAAGGGAAGATAGAACACCACCTTGCGGCTTACCTCTACTGAAGCATCTTGTAGAAATACCACCCAGTTTTGAATTAATAAATCCTGCTGTTCAGACTTTCATTAATCACTTCCCCAAACGAACTATGTATCTACATTCAGGGACGACAGTGCAGATGTGATTGCAGGTGTTCGACGTTGTTAAAAGTCCTTTCTGTATCTAGGAAGGCAACCATAGGAGGAAGTTCGCAGTAAAGTGTAAAAAGGTTTGTCCACCGATTTGCAGTATACATACATGTGTCTCGTATCAATGCTGGTTCTTAAATGGATATCAATAGATTTTTCAAAAGTTTTGAGGTTTCTGGTTTACATGGGAGCATGTACTAGATTTGTGTATAAAACAACTTCATCCTCTCTGCATGGTTAAGGTATTTGGACTTATCTGAAGTAACTATTGAACACCTTATTGGTCGGTGTAATTTTCAAATTGGGAGCTATCTATCTTTCCGATCGACGATATATTTTTTCCTAAGTGGCTGAAAAGAAAAAGAAATAAAAATATAGTAAAATTGTCACAGTCACAAGCTACAAATGAAAACAAACACAAAGCAATACTTTATTTAAACCTTCTCAAATGAACCAGAGTGTTATTCTTTGTTTGTAACTATTTCTTATGCGTGGAAAATTAAATACTAAAAATATCATAAGAGCTTTGTATTCCCATAAGACTTGTCGCGGCTATATAGGAGTATATTAAAATTACACAAGATTGATGATGATTAAATCTTGTTTTGGATTATTTTTCTTAAGTTATCCAGGCATAGTGTTGTTATTTTAGATCATTTTTCCCAACCGAACGCCGCACTCGGCACCTATGCGTATCATATTGAAACTGGTAATAATCTTTCTCACTAAAAAGAGATGAGCTGTAACGAGTTGTAAATCAGGATCTAGAGTAAGTTATTTGTTGTTTGGCATACCACAAGGATCTGTTCATAGATAGACGATTTCTGTTGTCGGATTATGTCAGTGTTACTAAACGTATTGTAAGTTATTGTGCGAAGCCCACGTTTACTGATGACGGCTTACACGCTCAAAAATGTGACTTGTGTTTAATTGAAATTCGTATTGAAATTAGCAATATATGGAACAAGATGATTTAAGTGTATTTGAGGAGTAGAAGGCTTGAAGTTAAAGTTAAATAGAAGTTTGGTTTAAATTTTGATTAAAAGGAATAGAGTAAATATATGTGTTTTTTTTCAACATTTAACTTCGCTTATCTTCATAGAGAAAATATCCGTAAAATAAATAAAGAATTGATTGACAAAATCCATCGATTCATAATAAAATAGATCTTAACAAAATACAACATTATATGAACATGCCAGATTTGACAGGATGATTTAATGTTATTTTCTCGTGATTTCCTAACTCTCGATGTTTTCTGAAATGTATGCTTCATGGAGAAGAGAGGGATGGCGAAACAGAAAACTACACACTCAAGGCCAATGCCATTAGATAAGGTTAGGTTAGGTGGCCGTATCAACTCACTAGGATCTCAATGGATCCATTGTGCTCCACATGGTGTGGGTAATGTAGGAATCTAAAGGGTAAGGATTTAGTGAAAGTCTTAGATAAGGGGTGTCTGCCGGAATCATCCTGATTTCTAAATGAAGTTTAGAATGCTTTTTAATGACAAAAATGAGACGTCGCCCAGTTCGTCGAAAAATTATTCTCTAGGGCATCTTTTCTAGCTATGGCTAAGCTGGAGTATTCACAAAGTAAAGGCAGTGAGTTCCAACTCTCCGTCCTGATACCCTATGCATAAGTCAAATGTGCTGATGCCCCTTCTGCTCTTGGGGGTTCCCATTGTGTTGTGACGACAAAGGATTCCAACCAAGAGAGACGATTGAGGTCTGCTAAGTTTCAGTATACTCTGTTTTTTTTTCCTTGAAATATTTGGCAAAGATTGACAGGTGTCAATTTTTGACCATCTGTAATTTGACTCTTGTGTAAACTTAGGAGTCAACGCCATTAGACAGAAGTGCTGGAATTTTTTGGGCCTAGAACCAAGCTTTCCATAGCAATGGGATAATTCACTAGCATTTTTCTGGTGGATAGCCGTGCGGCTTGGCTAGCACCAAGCTCATACGCCTTTACGTTTAAGTTGGTGTGGGAATGTGTAGGCAGGCTTAACGAATTTGCACATGTAGGTTTGTCAATGTCCAGGGAAACAAGGAGACCGACTCCCTTGCAGACTAGGCGCAAGGACGCTTTTAATGGTGTCAGAGCCCTACAACGGAATAGGAGAAAACAGAATTTCAAACGAAATCAATGGACGAGGAGGCTAAAAAATCCAAAAAACTGGAAAGAACTCCAAAAACTCAGGCGGAACTAATTACTTCTTGGGAATTATAACCAAGATCATTTCATGAATAAGATTAGCGAGACACCACACAGGTCACTGTAAACTAAGAAAACACTTGAGTACTCTTGAGCTAGATGCGAAACACTAATGCATCAAAGAAACAAGTATCTCGGACGCTACCAGGTAGAAGAGAGTGCACACTCTCTGAAGGTACTCCAAATAATTAAATTCTTTAAAGGGATAAACTAAGAGGAAGAGCTGTAGGATTAGCAACTCCAACTCATCTAGCCCTGGATGGGGGCACAATTGATATTCGCATTGCAAATCATTCTCAATATTCATTCTTTAATAGTCGGCTCTATCAACCTAACTGAAAACTCTGTTGTGATTGATAATAACTTACGGCGCGGCGCTGTCTATGTATAGTTGTCTGGATACATTTACAAACCTTACTGAATATTTTGACAGCTTTTTGTCATTGCTAACTCTGAAAACTGTTTAACCATTACAATTAGACAAACTATCATTGCTATCTTGTCACGTTTAAATGTACATCACCTATTAATATAAGTGATTTGTCAAAGTAATTTGTAAGAAATCGGATAGGTAAAAAAATCTTCAAAAGAATTTCCAGTAATAAAGTGTCACAAAAAATATCGTTCTATCTATATTTTTACAAGAATTTCATTCAAATTTCTTCTATTAGCATTAATTCTCTATTGTATGGTCGCTTGATTGTTTCTGTTAATAATGTTGTCATTGTTAATTAGTTGATTATGTTCCATGAGAAATATGTGTGAATTTTTACATAAAAAAAAACAATCATGTGAACTTTTTGATTTATTTCACTATTTTCATATTATCTTCTAGCTTGTAACGTTTTAATAAAAAATAGCGAAAATTTCTTTTCGCCAGAAAAATCCCAGAACGCGGTTTTATGGTTTCCAATCAGAAAAGAAATGTCAAATTTTGTAACAACGTATCGCTCTTAAGATTTTTATTTTTTTTTTATTTAATTAATTAAGCTAACACTTAATATTAAATTTGAGCAGAGCACGATTCATCAATTAGCGTTTAACGTGTGCATCGTTTCGTTTGGCTAAACTTGTAAACAGGAAACTAGTTTTCTTTTTAAATATAATTTAATATTTAATTTTTATTTCTACATTATGAATTTTGTTTGCCCACAATAATACCAATCACTTTGTACAGCAGGTATGCTTTATTTTCAACCATTTAGGTGTGAATGAAGGTGTTATAAAAAATTCTGGAATGTTTGCGGTAGTGTGAAAAATTCAATATAAAAACATATTAATAAATTGTTATTTTTCTTCGATTTTACTTTTTTAATTTGGAATTTTGTAACTAACGAAAAATAACAATTTATTAAGCTTAATTACTCAAAAACGGCTTGTCTGACGAAAATTTTCAATTAGACCTTTTTTGTAGGGAATTTAATTTTATATAAAAAGCAAAATGAATTTTTTTTACTTCAATGTTTTGTCAGTTCTGACGCAAAACATGAAATTATGACTAAAAATCAAAATTAGCGATGATAGCCCTCTTAAAATTGATATTAAGGGCTCAAACTTTTACGAAAATTTTTTTTTGTCATTCTGAATGATATTCTCGATATATCTTTCAAAAAAAAAAATAGTCATTTTTTTTGGCCCAGTCTAGTGGACTCTACCTACTTCTAAAATCAACTTAGTTTATAGTTGTTGGTTGTTTTTATTTTTGGTCCCTTATATGCAATTTGAGCCCTACCGTTCTACCAAATTTCATTTTTCTACTCCAATCGGAAGTACGCCATATATATTTAAATCAGTTCTGAGGAAGTGGGTGGATACCACGCCCCTGAATGGAAAACAGCTAATTTAATATTTTTTCCTTTTTATGCAATTTAAGCCCTACCGGTTTACCAAATTTCATCGTTGTACAGCAGTCAGAAGTGCCACATTCACCCAATTCGGAGAAAGTGGGCGGATACTGCGCCCCCTGAATGGAAAAGCTCGATTTTTATTTTTGGTCCTTTATGTGCAATTTAAGCCCTACCGTTCTACCTAATTTCATTGTTCTACTGCAATCAGAAGTGCGCCGTATATAATTCATATCAGTTTTGAGGAAGTGGGCGGATACCACGCTCCTGAATAGAAAACCGCTAATTTTATATTTTTTTCTTTGTATGCAATTTAAGCCCTACCGCTTTACCAAATTTCATCGTTTTACAGAAGTCGGAAGTGCTCCATTCAACCAACACCAATTCGGAGAAAGTGGGTGGATACCACGCCCCTTGAATGGAAAACCTCAAATTTTCTACGATGTCGGGAAGTGCTCCATAATTTTGATGATCTGTCAGTCAGTTACCGTTTTTGTGATTTTTGAGGCCTTATATCTCAGGAACCACTTATGCTAGAAAATTGAAATTTAGTGAGGCACCTGTTCCTGACTAGCTTAGCAAACATTCGGAATTTTAAGTTTCTGACTTCATTGGTACTGAAGATAGGGAGGGGTCAAAAAACGCCTGGGTGTAGTACCAGAACTTGGCTGGGCACTACCGTGCCCTTTGATATAAACATATAAAAACATATAAAAGTAAATTCGGACTACAGTCTTGTAAAAAAGTGGTAATTAAATACAACTATTTAAAAATTAATTTTCCATCTACGCACTTGTATTTACTATTTTACTATTTTTGTATGAATTTTATCAATTCAATAGGTGGTTCATAAATATCTTTACGTTTTTTCTGTAAGTGATCTCGAAAACATTAAATATTTCACGGTGCTTACGTAAGAACGATTTTTAAAATTGTTTTTTTATGTAATATAAAGTGATCAGCGATGTCTTTAAATATTTTGGTTAAGAATTTCAAAGAGAAGTAGATCATAAAAAAGAGAAGTATAGGGAAGTAGATTAAACTTTTTTCTCAAAATCGAAGTAGATCTACTTCGATCGAAGTAAAGTCCGTACCCTGCATCGTAAATAAACTATCTGCTTTTACTACATATATAATTTACTATATGTCTCATTTTACCAACCAAGCAGTTGCGAAAATAAAAATTGAATTTTCACTATAGGCCTAATTAAATGCGGAACGATTTTATAACAACAAAAAGGTGACATTGAATCATGTCTCGCTCTCGTTTCGTGTTCTCTTCACATTACGAATCGGGCATAATTAGGCCCAAGTTATAGATTTCATTGAAAAGCATCATTAGAACAAATCAGTGGAATGCTGACTTCATTTTTTTGACAAACCAGTTATAGCAATCATTGAAAGATTGGTTTCAGTAAAACATCCTGTCAGTGGCTGATTACAACGAAAATCAGCTGTTCATTGTGATTGATTTATATCAGTGAAATAATAAAAGTGTATTTAAAAGAAAGTTCAAATCAGAATTTAGTATTTTATAGAGTAAAAACAAGCTACTACTTATTACCTTCATTTTGGTATCAATTAAAGCCATTGCAGTTTGCTTCTCTGTCTTAAAAATGGGAATGACAATGTTCAATGATGCATTTCAATGATAGCTATAACTGGGGCCTTATAAAAACTTTTGTCTGTCGTTTTCAATTGGATTTCAATGTCACCATCTGACAAATTTAAGCGAAGATAAAAATGAACTAAGAAACGTCTAGTATTATATTAGTGTCCTTTCACGATTTATGATGTGCACCCAGCTTACTAATCATGTGCGTTAAAAAAGCGCCATCTGTGTGTCATAAAGAGCGCCATCTGTTCGTCAAAAAAGCGGCATGTGTGCGTCAAACAGAGCGCCATCCATTTTGCTCAACTTTGGTAACAAAGAAGTTATACATGATTTTCTCAATTAACGGAAGGTTCTCCTTTTTCGGCGACCAAAATTTTTTTTCCATTTTTTTCTAGTAAAATATGTAGCTAAAACAGTTTGTCTGAATACTTTTTTTTTAAATCTATAGAACAAAAACGAGACCTACCTTTTTGTCTCGAAAATTGACATTTAGCGGTATACCATATGGGCCACCAGGTGTCGACATGACTCGAAAAAAAAACTTTAAACGCGTTTTTCTCGAAACCACCTTTTTCCAACTGTTGGCCACGATTACTCTAAAACTACTTGACGGATCGTCATAATTTTTTTGTACAGCGCTCAGAAGAGCGAAAAAAATTGGAAAAAACGAACACTAAAATTCAAGCGTCCGCCATTTTTTTAAGTTTTAACTTTGGGCAATTATTTTAGCCCAGAGTTCAACTACACTCTTTTTTTTATAAAAAACTTTGATTTTTTAATTTTTGATCATTTTTGCAGGAGCTAGAGTGGCCAACAGCGAACAACTTTTTTTTTGGAGGTGGTCTCGTTCCGAGGCACATTGATTTTTAACAACCCGGTATTTTTTGATGAAAAAATTGTTTTTTGTACTTAATAAAATAGTAAACAAGTAAAGAAAAATTTGAATTGATTATATATATCATTCCTTCCATGATAAAAAATCATGAAAAAGTGTCATTTTTGACACTGAAAAAGGACAACCTCCTCTTAATTCAAGAAATCGGCAGATAGACCAAACTGGTCAGTCCAAGACTAATTGCATCATTTGTATAATTGAAACAGTTTTGAGTTCCAATTTAAACTTCCTAACTTATTTTCTAAATCCTTTTCAATTCGAAGAAATATTTAAAAAAAATGTATTTGGAAGTGGTTTTGACATCTTGCAATTTACAAGACTATACTAAAACTACTTTTAAATTAATTTTTTTTTATGTTTCCGAAAAGTACTGAAAGGAATCTTACAGAGCCCTTGCTTTTATGAAATGAAGTTTTACTTCTAGCGCGCGTACTTCAGTACACACACATTTTTTTCTACTTAAATTTATATTATTCAATCTAGGATTTCCCTGAAATTAATACAAATGTTTGAAAACTTTTAACGGATTCTGAAAATGAATCGACATTTGTGTGGGATTTTTTTTGATTGGTGCAACTTAACTCAAGCATTGGGGGGAAAACATAGAGTAATATTAAGGTTGAATTCAATTTGAAAGGAATTATCTAATTCCTGGAAAAAAATGTTTCCACCAGTGTATTTGATGAAAATATTAAAAATGAAAAATACTTGACATGAAACTATTTTTTAAATGAATGCAATTTCACTATGAAGCGGTTGAGTTTTCCATTAAGCTTCGCTGCAAAGAGAACATTTTCCGAGCTTTAAATGATATGAAATTATTATTTTTGCCAGAGAACTTTGTCCTCAAATGTATTCAGAAAATGCCTGTGCATTCGTTAACTTGTTCATTGAGATTTTTTTAAAGTTTCGAATGTTATAAATTTAAAATAGAAAAAACTAAACAAAATTGTATTGTATTGTAGTATTTGTCTGTTCTTCAAGAATTTATTTTATTTTTGGTGTGTTTATTTTGTGAAAATAAAAAAGGTTTGATGACATAAAGTCGGATGTTGCTTGAAGAGTTGCTTATTCATTTTCAATCATGCATTTTTTTATTTGAAGGTATGTGGGATCAATGTAAGGTTTAGAAATTGTTCACTAATATACATAAAACAAATGTTATCAAATGCGCTTTCATTGTATCAGTTGCACAAGTTAAATGATAACAATCTACTTTGCCATGTAGTGGTACATCTTTTTTTTAAATTATCTTATGAACTTAAATATAGATTTATATGAGGTATAATTTAATATCTATTAACTTAGAAGTTAGATTCCGAAAAATTGTTAAGATAACACTAGTGAACAAGGTTTTACTTTCGAAAACCAAAATAAACTTTTGCGAAGGTGAGCTCAACTCGAATGTGAAGTTAGGAATATTCTATTACGACACTTTTATACGAAATACTAAAACCCTACGTTAGGAACCAAATCTTAAGAATACGGTACGGCGTACGGTGAAAGTTGCACGAAACTAAAGAAAATTAAATCCGGTGTGTATCCCAAGGAAGTGTACTAGGACCAACTTTGTATCTGTTGTATACTAGGGATTTTCCAGTAGACATCGACGCGACTCCGATGAAACAAAAATATTGGTGTCTGCTAAATCCGTGAGAAAGGCTGGAGAGAAATTGCATAAAGCAGTAGATAAAATAAGAGATTGGATCCAACAATAGCGTGTTAAATTAAACGAAACAAATAGATGCATATAAACTTTGCTAACACAAAGCTAAATAACTTAGGGTAAAGCTGTGCCATACGCCCAAATACCTTGGAGTTCACTTTGGACACAACGCACGAATGAAAGTTAGGAACTGTACTTGAAGTATGCAGAAAAATGTTCTGGTTAATAGCAGTGGCGTAGCGTACTATCTCGGCGCCCGGGGCGGGAGACCCATTTTTGCCGCCCCCATTCAAAACTAAATTAAAATTAAATTTCGGGACATCATTTTACAGGCAATGAAGTATCTTTTATTGAAAGTAAAATAGAATTAGCGGTTTCATAAACGGATTCTACGGGCCTTACGAATGAGGCTCATGAGACAAAGCTGCATCTGCGGATTCATCTCCATGCATGCGTTTTTCCTGCGAATTCTTCTCGTTTTGAGTTCGATTCCGAGTCTTTTCCAAAGAGTCTTAGAAAAGTCGATTGCGGCTTGGACGAAACGGTCTCTGCTCTCCACTAGGAGAGCTTTTAAAACGCAAGTTTCTGAGCACACTTATCCACACTCAGTCCGCATTGCTGCAGGTAAATCTGTGTGTCATCTTCTTCAGGTAGCTCTGCAGCTCAAAGGCCAAGAAAAGTGAGGAAGTTGAATGACTGCATGACTGTCAGAAGAAGACTGGCTACCGATCCGTCAATTCTTCCAGTACCTCAAGAACTTCCACAAACTTATTTTTAAGCGTCTTTACAGCTTCACGAGGTTCACTTTTTCTGCAGGCTTGTGACTAGATGCTTGAGGTACTTCTGGTGAGTCGACTTCGTCTTGACCCTGCTCTGTGGTGGGACCAGAACGACTTCCAACTTCGACGGCAGGCACGTCTTCTTCTTCTGCCTGTAAAATATGTTATGCATTCCCATGAATATTGGCTGGAGAACAATTCTATGCCACTCACGTAGATGGAGGAATCTTACTTACATTGGAATCACTTACGCTGCTGCTGGATGCCGCCGAAGACGTTAACGTAGCTTTTGAACCAGAACTAGAACTGAAATATTTCGCACTTCGCGTCTGCTTCTTTCTTAGCCTTTTTCTTGCGGTATTCCGCGCCGCTTCCTTTAACTCTTTTCATTTTCAAAAACTAGTTCAAAGGTTGAGTGAAGTACTAAGTGTTTAGTTTTAGAAGATTCAACAGTATTTAAACTATAAACAACACAATCGAAATAACTTTCTGTGATGCGGGAGGGAGCAAAAACATTGAGCTGGCTGAAACTAGAATAACGTTTCCTTCGAATCCTAGTTATCTTATCATATCTCGCATATGCATATCATATGTTTCGGAACACTCCCTTTCAGTTTCGCAAGAGTTTCGGAACGTTTTGTTTTAGTTTCGCGATCAGCGACGAGGTTATATTTTATATTGAGAAAATTTTTGTCTTATCAAATTTGTATTCAACAACACTAAGGAATCCTCTTTCAATATGATTCAATCTTGACACATATTTAATGAAGCCAGCTCTTCGTCTTTGTCTTCGAAAATTAGTTTGAACATTTAAATTTAAAAATAATTGACAAGGCACTCACAGTCAACTGATGGGTCCATGTGAGATCGCCGTGTCGAAATGCCAATTTTGGTGAAATAAAAGCCAAACAACTATTTTGAATCTTTAAAAATAATGGCGCAAATTTTGCCTATTATTAAGGTATTATTATGATACTTTCTTAATTTTAAACATTTTCGAACTAGTATCGTGCTAAGGCTGTTTTTTTAATAAATTGCTTCTGAACACACATAAAGTTTTGATGTTTGTAAATGTAAAAGAGTCATACGAAGTTAGCACAATCTAAACTTATTTAAACTTTAAATAAAGGGTAGACAAAGTATGATGCTATATTCGATCAAAATTTGCAAAATCGTCGTTTCAACCTAGTTTCATACTAAATCATATTTAACATAGTATTAATTCAACCAAAATTTTGCGCCAATATTTCAAAAAAAAAAATTATTTTATATACAAAACATATTAACTTTTGCTCGAAGTCGATATTTTTTTTCGAAAAATATTTGATAGATTTTTTAATTTAAGAACAAAATAAAAACAAATCATGTTCCTTACTATCTGGTCTGCTGACAGTTAGTTTGACTGCTGAATAATAAGTAGTAGTCAGTATAGTTTGGCATTTTACCATGACTATACTTCCTTACTTACCACACAGTATAATGTTATTTTTATATCCTTAATTTCTTATACCTCTACAATAAAGTTTATCAAATAAAAAAAGTAATTATTATTGATTCGATTAATACTGATGTAATAGAAATGGAAAAAGGGAAAATTTTCTGTAATAAAGATCATACTCATATTTTAATCTAGTATGTGTCGTTAATTGCTAGTCCAATAAACTATCTTATCTCTTAAAGGATTCAATAGCAGCTCATAGGCTTGAAACAAATTTATATTAATATTCCTCTTGCAATTCTTATCTTGCCATTAAAACGTATAATACTCGTACATTGAATTCTGTTTATTTTGAAAACTATAGAATTGTATAAGCAATTTTTGTTGCAATAAAGCTTAGTACACAAGTCTTGAGATATGGCAACACAAGTGTGAATATGTGAAATTCAGACATTTTCATAGTAAAGTTTGATACGAGTATTTTAAATGGTAATCGTACTCAGAACGTTTTGTCATACGAGTGCTATTTGTGTTGTTTACAGTTATTTGAAACACTCCTCATGGTCAAAATATAGAATTGAATACGATAACTTCCACTTTTGGTAATGAATTATCAACTCAAGCCACCGTGTTTCGCTGGTTTTCTGAATTCAATGGTCTCACTTCGGTGCACGACGAAATTCTTAAAGTTCTTCTAAAATGGGTTGTTGTGCCAGAAAAAATCGATGCTGTGCGTAGATGGATGTTGCAAGATCACAGCCAGTGTGACATACTGTAAGATTGAGACATTTTAGTATTACTTCCGCTCGCATTGTGACAGCATATTTTGACACTCGCTCAAAAAAAAGCCTCATTAAAGAAAATGTTAGCAGGGGAAACCAATCGAAGAAGATGAATAATTTCCACCACGATTATGCAAGCATTGACATCGACTCAAAGAAGTGCATTTTTGAGTATTCAAATCATTGAATTGTTGGCTCATCCGTCGTGAAGTTATGATTTCTTTTTTTTTCCGCGGATTAAACATAAAATGCGTGGTCGGGGTATTTCTGAAGAAGCGGCTGATGCATTCAAAATTTAATTTAAATTTTATTTAAATTTGGTATTTGTTTATATTCAAGTTAAAAATTATAGTTCTTACTTCCTATGAAATAGATAATAGATAAGATCTCTTAATTGCTTAATTTCTGTTTTTTTAATGCAAAATTGTCAATAATGATTAACATCAATACTTTCGCAATGGCATACCAATCGATAGAATAGACGTTCTTGACCAATCTTTAAAGCTGGAAAAAGTCATAGGCACATGGTCTTGGATATTCTTCATATAAGTTGAGAAGTATAATAGTTATAATCTAGATTTTTACTTGCGATTCCCTAGAGGGGAAATAAAAATTCTTTTTTTAGCTCTAAAACTAACGGTACCCCCCATGCACCCGTAATGCAAAATCTCATTTATCTCGAAAACGGCTTTAACGATTTTGATAAAAAAAATTATGTGTGATATGTGTGATTTTTGATAAAAAAAATTATGTGTGATATTATGCACATGTACTACATATTTGTAAACAAAATTTTTGGGGCAAAATGTTATTAATGGTACCTGTAATAGAACCGTTTTTTTATTTTCGACTTTCTCATTAACGGCTCTAACGATTTTAACCAAAAATTTTCACCAGGAGCCCCCTTAAGTTTAAAATATTCGGAAAAAAAATATTTATTTTGTTTTTTGAAAAAATAAATTCCAATTTATTTTCTGAAAAATCAATATCTTGAAAACGTGTGACCGATTATTTCTTTAATTATTTCCTAAAATGTATATTACTAAACACTTTAAATTGGCATCCCAAGTTTTGTTCCAGAAAAATTTGAAAGAAATTTGTTATATAAAAAATTATTTTAATAAAACGATTTTTAAATTTTCTTTGCGTAAATTACTTTTCCGGAAATCAGACGGCATTTCCATGCATTTTATTTATTAAATGTATTTTAAATCCCAAAGTGCTTTTACATAAGAGCCAGTTGATGCGATCCAGCCCTGCATTTTATTTTAAATCAGGCTGTATTGATTCTACTTGGTGTTTGTAGCTTTCAATCTGTAAACTATAAACTCGTTACCATTTGAACCTTCTATGCAACTTTATACGAGATCAGCAGCGGATTTTATTAATTCTTCATTTGAGTTTTCGTTTAATGAAATTCCTACAA
The DNA here is from genome assembly GCA_911387755.1 of Chrysotoxum bicinctum. Lineage (NCBI taxonomy): Eukaryota > Metazoa > Arthropoda > Insecta > Diptera > Syrphidae > Chrysotoxum > Chrysotoxum bicinctum. Next base: position 1,677,163 of record OU426989.1, read on the forward strand.
CGAAATCAAAATCGCAAGCTAGGGTAGCTTAACCTTGAAATCTCCATCGCATTTGCTCAATAATTGTGTCTGATATTATGGCCGTATAATCCTTGACGCTCAAGTTGTACATTGATTTAATCTTCGGTTTTCACATTTCAGAAAATTCCGGTTCTATAAAAAGATCGCTTACTATATTTTTTGCTGAATCAATACCCAGCTCTAACTCTTGGCATAATCTTTAGTGCGTTGAACTGGCACGTAGAGGGTTTTGGGTTCGATTCTCCAGAATTGATTAATCATCATAAGTGCTCCTCATCTTAGTATCTTAGTTCAGATTCTGCAGAAAATTGAAGGTTCCTGGTAACAAATTAATGGTTGAGAGTTGTGAGTTACTAGGTCCGTGTTATTTGTTTTTATTTTAATACTATCATCACACCACTATCTGATTTCTTTTGAATCATTTAAAAAAATTTTTTTTTAACTCCAAAACTAAGGGTACCCCCATACACCCGTAATGCAAAATCTTATTTATCTCGAAAACGCCTCTAACGATTTTGATAAAAAAAATTAAGTGTGATATTATGGACATGGACTACATTTTGGTCAAAAAAAATTTTGGGGCAAAATGTTATTAGGGGTACCTGCCATAGACCCGTTTTTTTTGATTTTCGACTTTCTCATTAACGGCTCTAAGGATTTTAACCCAAAATTTTTAGCCGGAGTCTCTTAAGTTTAAAATAATATTGTATATAAAAATATTCGAAAAAATATTTATTGGCTTTAAAAAAAAAAAAAAAAAATTAAATCAATATCTTCAAAACCTATGAACGATTTTTTTTTGAAATTATTTTCTAAAACCAATATTATTAAATACTTAAAATTCGCATCCCACATTTTTTTCTTGAAAATTTTAGAGAAATTTCTTATAAGTATAAAAAATTTACTTAATAATAAAACGATTTTTTAAGGTTTATTTGCATAAATTCATACTTTTCCGGAAATCAGACGGCAATTTTATGCATTTGAACATTATTATCTCATTAAATCCATGTTTTATATTTATAAAATGTATCTTAAATTCCAAAGTACTTTTACATAAGAGCAAGTTCGTGCGATCCAGTCGTGCATTTTATTTTATTTATGTGGCTACAAGGAATAACAGCATAAATCGACTTATGTCGAAAATGAGTTTTTGATACCATCCGATGCGCAATAAGCCATTCCGTCTGTCATAATTTTTTTCGATCTTCTTGAAATGTGTCAAAAACTGACTTATGTCGTTTTTCCTTGTTGCCACAGATTTATGCGACTCTGAAAACTGCACCCCTGGCAGCCGCCTGCCTGATCAGCCCCTACCTACGAGGCTGTATAGAGTTCAGGTGAAAATATAATGTCATTGAGGAATATTTGTCTACAAATTCTCAACTTTACTTTCCACAGCCTCTTATTTGAAATCAGATTTATTCTTTGACGAATATCGGTTTTTTGAACTTATGGCATTCACAGAAACGGGTTTATATTTTAGTTCATATGTAAATACTTATACACCGAAGTCACGATGAAGTGTTACAATTTAATAAAAACATTTTTTTTTGTAATTTAAAATTTTATTTATTTGTTTATCAAAAACTTGATTACAACCTTATTGACTGAGTTAAATCAAGAGAAACAAGTTATAATCCACATAAAATCATACTTTAGATAATTTAAAAAATATTCATACTGTCACTATCACCATATGATGCTAAACAGTAGTAGTTTATAGATTTACCTGTTTTTTTTTCAAAGCATTTTATTATTTACGTTTATAAATTTACCTCATTAACTAGCAAATAATTCTTATTCATAACAAATGATTAGATATTTGCTATTTTTAATTCAAATCAGATGCTTAAAATGTTAAAACTCTCCTAATCATATTTAAAATGCAGATTAACAAGTAATAAAGTTGTATAAATTTTCTCCTTACAAGAAAATACCAGACTAATTTGCGATACTCACCATTCCTTAAACAAAAAAAAAAACAATTTTACAAATCTCATCAGAAGCTTTGAACACCAAACGAAAATATATGATTTATTCCATAAAAGTAATAAAAATAATAATTCATTCCTTAAAACCACAGACAATGTGCATAATAACCGTAAAATAAAAATAAAAAAAATCTCAAGACCTGTCCATCGCTGTGTGTTGTGACACAAACAGAGAGCTAGATTTTACATTTTACATCTTTTGGGATTGAAAAAACATTCAAATTAACGATGCTATTGAACATAAATTAGACCCTTGAAGTTGGAATATCGAAAATGCGAAAGACTTGAGGTTCAAATATAAAAACACGCTATAGTAGAGCCTATTGACGCCCACATGGCACCTGAGTTTATACAGTAACGTTGCTGGTCGGTGGCGCGCGGTGAGGCAACGACAATATGTCATTGCACAGGTTTAAGCAAAAAAGTGAATATTTGTAGATACCTTTTTTAGATACATACATACATACATGCATATACATACCTAGGTACCTACTGAGATATTGGGAAGGTCGTAAATGTTTTTTTTTTTTCTACTGTGTTTCGTCTTTGTGTCTACCATCCGGGTTTCAATGATTTGAATGACAAAGGACGTTGAGCTAAATATTCCGCCCAAGAATATAAAAAGAATACAAAATATCAAAGGAACGTCAGGATACGTTTAAATCTCCGGAAGTGATGATAACAGCGGCAAACCTGCCTTAATTGAAATTTCACAATAAATCACATGATTCATGCTATGGTTTTATTTTTGGTAGGTATTAGCTCAGCTATCTAATTGATGAGGCTTCTCGACTTACATATAAAAGTTAAATCTAATGGTGAATTTCAGCAGGAGGCCATTTTTATATAATTTTTTTTTTTTAATAATCCACTCGTGCTCAAGGGTATTTGTTATTTGAAGAGACCCTTATAATGTTAAACACAGCACGGGCGATGCGGAAATTAGGGAGGGAGAGAAAGGAGGTGACGATGAACATTGGTTTTAGATGTTTGCAAATTAAAACGGCGAGAGAAAACTGTGCCGGGTAAGTTATTCCATAATTGTGTTGTGTGACTAAAAAACGAATCTCTTTATTTGACGGTACGACCAAAGTTAGGCTCAAGGGTGAACTGATGAGCGTTCCTAGCGAAGCGGGTATCACTGGTGAATTGATAAATGGGAGCAAAGCAACTGGCCACTTCGAGTGAGCATTGTTTGTGAAAGAAGTGATAAAACAGGGAAATACATAAAACATTCCGTCGGTGTTCAAGAGATGGGAATCCATGATAGCTCTGTTTCCTATCAGTTTTAGCGCTCTGTTCTGAATTCTATCCAATAAATGGAGAGAATGACTGTCTAGTAGGTCCTGATTTTCTTTTAGAAAATGATACATATACAAATAAAACTGAAAAATAATAACAGGTCGAAAACGATAATACTTATAGTCATTGGCAGTATCTAGAAAACTTGAGAATATTCTTTCAGTGAAAATTAAAACTTTCGGAAATGTATTACTATACTCTGTTCAATTTATATTTGCAGTACAGGCCTTATGGGAGAGCTTTTTCAGAAACACTGGTGCCTGCTGCTGTTTGCACGGCACCTTAACTTAAGAAATTGCCACTGAAATAAGAAAGAGAATCACTGAGTTACATTAAAATTGTTTGTGAAATCTTCTTTGAGCTCACGTACAACCCATCATGACCTATCTGCTCCATGGGTGAAAGGAAAGGAGACTGATCGCCAATTTGCAACCAACCCTTATTGTGTTTATGAAAAAAACCACTGAATCAGAGTCAGAGTTACCATTGCTAAGTTTCAGGATTTAAGCTTTTTCGAGCTTTTGGTAGCAAATATTTTTCTTAGATTTGCGGCAATTTTTAATGCTACTACGGCAATCCTGTATAAGAGCTTTAAATTAAAGATAGCTTATTGAAATCCATAATGGTCTGAAAGGCAAATATCCTATCTTCCCTGTACTGCAAATATAAATTGAACAGAGTATAACAACTTTTTAAAAATATTTATCGGTATTTAAAAAAAAATTCTGTTTTTAAACTTTATTTTTGGTGAGAATTAAAAAAAAAAACATTTATTTCATTAAATCTGCTTCTTTTCACTTATTCAAAAATAATATTTTGTAAGTTGAAAATAATCATAAAATATTACATTCAAAATATGTTATTATTATTATATTAATATGAAAAGCTTTACTAATGACATTATACACATAAATTTTACATTTAACAATTCTTATATATCTTTTGTATATCTTTACAAAATAAAATTAAACAAAAATTGGTTTTCATTCGGCATAGGCCTCCTTATTGAAGTCCTTGCTCTGTTGTACCATTGTTGTTTATATTCGTTAAAATATTCTTCCCATCTGTTCCTTCGTCGGCGTCGTGGAACAGGTCTTTTTCCATCAGGTTTCCACTTTGTTGTTAGTTTTGTCCGTCGTTGATCTTGAATTCTCGAACTATGACCAGCCCAACACCATTTCAACTGTTTAGCTCTTTTTACTGCATCTGTTACATTTGATTACCTACTTATTTCCTCATTTAGTATTCTTTGAGATAGTATTATATTGAGTAGTTTGCGTTCTTTTTTCGTCTGATTAGTTTTTCCAGTAAGCTTGTGGCAAGTCCCAGGGTTTGTAGTCCGTATGTCAGGATTGGTAATATAGTTGAGTCAAGTATTGAATTTCGACTTTGATTGCTTAAATTGCAGTCTAATATTTGTGTTATATTCCAATATTGTTTCCCACTATTTGAAATCCTTCTATTTACTCCTTTCTCTTCTTGATTGTTAAAAGACCTAATTTGTCCCAAATAAATATGTTATTCTACATACTCAATTTCTTCACTTTCTAAGTATATCGGAATTCGTCAAAGCTTTCGTTTTTGACAAGTTTATCTTAAGACTATGTCTCTTACTTTGAATAGTATAAGTTCGTTGATCATTGATTGGATATGGCTGGGAGTATCCGAGATTAGCACGATGTCGTTTAGGGCCGGTTTTTTTCACGCGGAGTTGAACATAACTTAAGGATTTTTATTTGCAACTCTTGATTTTTTTATATTAACTCAAAGTTGAAAAAAAAAAAAAAAAAAAGTATAAGTTGATTGAGCAAACTAGAGAGTTGACATGGAACATTGTTTTTTTTTCAAATAAAATACATGCATTTTGTTTCGAAAGCCTGTTTGCTTCAATTAAAGAAACATTGGTATAATGTTCCGCAGCAATTATTTTTGTGAAAAGTGTCCATCAACTTCGTCAAGCATTAAAAGTGAAGATAATGTAAGCGAGCCATTGTTCTTTGAAAGAAGACAATACAAAATGTTGCCGCTCATTGGAGTTTAAAAGTAGGACGACCGTGACTTTATCTACCGCTTTCGTCTTTTAAAACCAGACAGCAATGATATTGCTAGGCTTGATAAAGGATTCACTTTCTTCCGACAAGAGACGGTAATAGTCTTAAACTAGCCGTGACCTTAAAAGTTCCCTTTTAAATATATCTTGTGAATTGTGGACAATCACAAAGTTATTGGTAGCACTACGATTTTATGCGCTCGGATCAATGCAATTGACTTTTCTTCAGTAGAGTAAGCATTTCCAGCGTGCATCTTGTTCTGAAACGAGTATCGAAGGCAATTGTCAATCTAGCACCACGGTTAATTCGAATGCCGGAAACGCATGAGGAAAAGCTTGAAGCGTCACGAGGCTTTTTCGTAAGATAATTAGTGCGTATACACATGTCCGAATACAATCACCAGGCAGAAGTGATGCAGAAACCTTAAGAAATCGCAAAGGATGGTTTTCTCCAAATGTGCCTTCGCGAATTAAAAAATAAATTATACTGTAGCTAACTGGTGGGTTTTATTAGTTTTGAATTCATACAAATAATATATAAAACATTAAGTTTTAGGAAGTGCATTAATATGTTTATTACATTGGGCTCAGCACATGACCAAAACATTTTTAACTTATCACGATTGAAAAGTATATTTGAAATATGTAGGTGGATTTACTCACTTGGGGACTCAGGCTATTCAAATACAAGTTATCCAGATATACCCGGATTTGTTGATATGTTAGCTTCCACAAATGTACCATCAACAATTCCATACAATACAAAACGTTCCCGATTTTTAACAACTAATTTTCACCCACTGTAGATCGAGGAAAACATATTTCATTACAATAACCACACAAAACCCGAATTTTATTGACCGAATAAACTCAAATTTAATTTTGAAAATAACAGTTTGTATATTTTATTTTAACAAATATCCCAGGGATATTTTTCAAATCACAAGTTGAACAACTTTAGATTTTCAACTCGGGAATTGAAAAAAACAATAAGTGAAAAAAAAAAAAGAAATTTCAACTTGCGTTTCAACTCTCGAGTTGAAGCCAACTCTCAAGTTGGTTAACTCGAGAGTTTGCCTCAAGTTGAGCAAAAGTGAAAAAATGGCCCTAAGTTGTTTAGAGTTTGACCGCATATTTTGATACCGTATTTATGTTTCCAATCTAGTTTTTGAAAGATTTCTTCTAGGACTTCTAAAAAAAAGTGGTGAGATTGGTTCCCCTTGGCGAACTTTTCGTCAGTTTTTATTCTTGCACTACTGTTTTTGTATATATTTTTGAGAGTTTGAATGTAAGTAGGATGAATGTTATGTTTTTCCAGAGCAGGCGCGGATCCAGGATTTCGTTCAGGGGGGGGGGCAATTTTCGTGATATTTTGCTTAACTTAAAAAAAATGGTCCATCGAATACTTACGCTTTTTTAATGATTCTCTGCATTTCTGTCTTAAAATATTAAAAAGGTATAAACACAATCGAATATAAAAATAACAAATTATTTAATTGAATTAAGGAAAGCATGTGCAGGTATATAATATAGTTCGTATGTAAATAACTATTAAATAGTAAATCAAACATCTTCGTTTACATATTACTTTAGCCTCTTTCAATAATGCTCTGTATGCATGTCTTAAAGTATTAAATAGGAACCCGTACGTATTAAAAAAAAATAAATTAATTAATTTAAATGAAGGAATTATAATGTTGTACATGATATACATAGTTCTTAAATACTTAATTCTAATCTTTTTGTGTGGCCGGTTTTTGAAAACCTAGTAATAACTTTCTCAACATCGACCGGGATTTGCCTTTGGATGAGCATGAGTGCCAGACCGCGGAGGCGGTTTTCAGCCATTATTGATCTTAAATATGATTTAAGGCGTTGCAACGAAGAAAAAGACCTTTCTGCCGAAGAATTTGTAACTGGAAGCGTTGCAAGAATAAGAAGGAAACTATGTATAATACGAAACATGTCCTTACTGCATTTATCAGTTAAATCCAGGGCAGTGTCGGGAAGCTTGTTCCTCTGCTCATTTTGTCTTACCAACAACATCAACATCTATATTTAAGTTTACGAGTTTTCCGAAGCGATCCAATAGGGACTCAACGGTGGTATCAAACTCATCAGTATTATATTTGATTATATTTTCCGGGATGAAAATCGTGAGCTTATACACATCTAATGTTTCAGGTTGAAACCTTTCACGCAAATCAGTTCGGACAAAGTCGAGTACAGGTGCATATAAAGATATTCTGTAGTATTCTTCAGGTGAATTTGTGTCAAAATTGGCTCGGTAGATTTGGCGTCCACCATGACGTGGGAATCTTCAACTCAACATTCAATTGATCACCTAAATTTTTTACTTTCTGCCAGATATTTTTGAAATTAGTATCTATGTTCTCCCGGCGACTTGAAATAACGGAAATTGTGTCTTTCACCAGCATAGCGCTGCTGGTAAGGTCAAGAGATTTCGTTTGTAGCAATTTGCTCAAAGACTGTGTTAAAGACAACACATCACTGAGAGAATATACTGGGTATTGCATAAGCTTGTTACATACGAGGAAGCTTTGGGTGCGATTTGAAGGACATTATTACCTCTTTCATGATTGTCACAGCGTCTCGAATGGCAGGTACTTTCGAACTACGAGAAGTAGAGTTGTTAAGCTTGTGACTGTAGCATGGAGTCTTCACAGCATTTTTCGCTTCCTTTTGAATCGCCGTCACAGCACCTCGAACTTCTGAAAGCATTACAGCGTACCCATCTGTCCCTATTCCCACACATGATTCAAAAGGAAGTTTGAGCTTCGTTTTTAGCTGGAACAAGATAATTTGCACTCTAGCTTTGCCAGTTTTCCTCATCGGACTCGTATTCTTCGTCAGTTCTGGAACAAGTCAGTTCCTCAAATACATCTACGAAAGTTACAAAATCCTCACGAATATGACCTTCATGAACGTATCGTAAGATTACACTCAGCTGGGAAAGGTGAGATACATCCGTTGTCTCATCGAAAAGTATGGAATAGTAACGTTAGGCCCGAACTTTACTCAAAATTTGATCGAAAATCTCATTCCCACAGCATAAAATAAGTGAGTTCTGTGTTGTTTTGCTTATGTGTGTAGCATTAGAAGAGGCTGACTGGAAATGTTGTTCTAATTTTTTGTCTCCAGCAGATACTTGAAACCTTAAAAGTTCCCTAAAATTTCCTTCGATCAACTGTGTTTCTAATTATAGCTCCATCATCTCCATGACCACGAAATGCTAAATTTTGTCGTCCAATGAAGATGATGGTTTCTACTATGGGGCGAAGGCGTTCCCTGTTTTCTTCTACCTTTTCAAGACGCTGTTGGTTTACACGGTTGACTATTTCCAGGTTTGGGTTATTATAAGTGTGAAGAAACTTAGTTCCGTCCTCAACAGCTCGCTTGTGGTAAATGTTATTAGGATGATTTTCCAAGTTTCCCTTTTGTCCAGAAATATCTTTGAAGTTTATTAAGGGTTTTTTCACAAGGCTATGTAAAGGAACGGTTTTTTGACCACCTCCAACACTTCCAGTGACGAAGAAAGGGCAGTATTTACAAAACAAACCCTGTTTTGAAGGTGAAAACACAAGCCAAGAATATTTGCTGAGATATTTATGGCTAAAATACCTTTTGATCACCTTACCTTTGAGCAAGTGCGAAGAAAATGGATTGAAAAAAATTTACTTTATAATAATTGTGAAACGAATAAATGCCAGAATTGCCCAGGTGGGGGCAATTGCACCCATTGCCCTCCCCCTGTATCCGCGCCTGTTCCAGAGCTTTGTATATGCTTTCATGTTCCACTGTATCGAATGCCTTACTATAATCTATGAAAAGAAAGTAGATCGGGTACTATAGAGTACCCTTCTCTAAATGCTTCTTGTTCCCTAGGTTGTTTTTCATTTAATTCCTGTTTGGTTTTTCGATATAACAATGTATAAGCTTTGAAAAAAAGTTTATAAATTGTAGAAATGATGCTTATGGGTCTGTAGTTCACAAATCACAAGTAGCACAAAATGGTATAATTTCGGTACCACATTTCTTAATTTATACTTTATTCCATCTTTATTAGTTATGTCAATTTATGCCTACTTAATTCCATCTTAAATATGATCTTTATTAGGTATTGTTTTAAAGAACTTAACTTGGTGTGTTTACTTCTACTTAAAGCATTCTTAAATACTTCTTAAATCGTTTTTTTTTATACTTAATTCGTTCTTTAATCCTTCTAAAAACATAACTTTTTTTGTTTTGGTTCTAAATCGGTATTTTTCAGATTCTTTAATATGTATAAAACGGTATAATATTAAAAACACGAGAGAGTTATTTGAGTAGCACTTTGAGACAAGATGTTTTATGTATCACAGATCACAGTGGCACAATAGGTAGAACACAAGCACGGCAAGCGAGAGGACTTGGGTTCGAATCTCAGTGGAGAGCACAGAGGTAAAATAAAAAAAACAACTGTTAAAATTCTTTCATTACAGCAAAAAATTCACACAAAAAGTCGAATGTAGGGGCAAAGAAAAATGAAGAGAACTGGAAACAACAATAATAAAAAAACCAAACAGTTTTTATTGTTTCTATTTTTAAGAATTGCCGTAGCTCTTTAAGAAGGAGTTAAGAAGTATTTAAAAAGATGTAAGGAACTATTTAAGAAGGAGTAATGAAGTATTTGAGAAGAATGATATCCCGATTTAAGAACATTTTAAGACTCAATTTATCTTCTTATTTCCTTCTATCGGACCGCCCATTTGCGCATTTTCTCTACTTAATATGAACTTAAATCCGTCTTATAGAAGATGTCAGATACCGATTTAGAATTCTTAAAGTAATTCTGTGCTACTTGTGTTGTTTGCATCACCCTTTGCTCCTTTTATATGTAAGCAGAATAATTGTGCTTAGGTTTATTTTGTGTTTTTAATATTGAATTAAAAAGATTCGTTAGTATTGGAGTTAAGGTTTGGTTTTTTTTTAACGTATTTCAGCATTTCAGCTTCTATCATCATCTTTGCCCGCACTTTTTTCATTTTGAGGTTTTCAATTGATGTTTCGATGTCCTGTGATTCTAAAATCGGTGTTTGAAATGTTGTATGGTCATAATCGCTCAAATGTTCGTGGTTATTTTTGTTAATGTTTGGTGTTTCTGTTTCTGTTCAGATCAACAGAAACACCAAACATTAACAAAAATAACCACAAACATTTGAACGATTATGACCATACAACATTTCAAACACCCATAAAAAAAATATGTATCTGAAATCATTAAAGCAAATGCGCTATGTACCTTTTTTTTAGGCACTCGAGTTTTGAATTAAAATTGACAATGGGTCTGGCAATTCTGTCCGACTATTCATATTTTCAATTATTCCAACATGTTTTTCTTAATACCAAAAATTATGGAAGTATTATAATTTTCTCAAAAACTATTCCACTAATTTTAAGGAAATAAAAGCTTAACTATATAAAGGCTATAAATAAGGCTTAACTTTAGTTTTTTCTTAGTTTTTCATGATTTTCTTAAAATTGTTACAACTGACTTTGACAAACTAAAGCTTCATAATGCTAGCTACACACGAGGCAACCGTTGCAGCAACACGGTCATGTTGAAGCAACGGTTGCATCGTGTGTAGCTGTGTTGCCGATTAATTTTAAGTTGCTGCAACCGTTGCCAGAAATATCAAAATGTTTTGATATTTTCGGTCGGTTGCTCCAAGTGTACTGTGGTTGCGGCAACAGTTGCCTCGTGTGTAGTGAACAAACGAAACACGTTGCTTCAACGGTTGCCTCGTGTGTAGCTAGCATAAGAGTTTGAATTGTATTGTGTACACAAATTTCCCAAAACCTTTACCTTTTTTTGGAATTTTAAAAAATATATTTTATTATTAGTTTTTTTAAATTGTTTAAATAATTGTTCACTTTATTGTGATCTGAAGGTTATTTGAGATATTCGCGCAGGCATTCAAATATTTAGTGCAAAATTAAAAGGCAAATTGAGTTTTATTAAATAAACATCGCTCGTTGTAATGTCAACGAATTGAGAGGTTTTAGATGTATAAAGTATTTTCAAGGTTCCAGAATAAAATCCTGGATGAATTAACTCATATATTAAATCATTTTAATTAATTATAAGAAAACGTGCGCACAGAAATTTTGAAAATCTTTTAAAAATAATTTCATAATTGTTACATTAAATCACAATGGCGAAATTATTCCAAAATTAATAGTCAAAAATTAAATGAAAAATCCGAACTTATCTATCATACACTTACACAAAGCAAAAAACAACAATCCAATCCAATCCAATCGGAAAGACCGACAAGTCGTTAAGTAGAACAAATTGTGTAGGCTGGCCAACAAATAACAACACACGACGACGACGGCAATTTCAGACGAGGAAAGATGCATGCAACAAGCTTTGTTCATATAGTAAAACAAAACAAAAAAAGACGCCAGCCCAGCAAAAATATCGACAGGAACGTAAATCGTGCGATCGTCATTGCCACACGACGAAGAGACAACGATCCGATGAGGAATAAGAGCGCAAAACCTGGAGCCGACTTAAGCCGAGCAAAGCTTCGTTTCGATTCGGGCACGCGCAATGGCTTCTTATCCGGTTCTGGTCTCCTCCAACTTCTACCATTCAGCTCCAACGACCTTCATGGCTTCATCATCTCAAGCTGGCATCTTGAAGCTCGGCTCTCTGATTGTTTTTTTTTTATTTAATAAGTAACATTAAGCGGATGGAGAAATGGAAGGAACAAAAAAATGGAGGCAAATAAAATAACACCAAGTCGTCATTTGCAGAAGCCAAAGGTTCAAATCTCAACTGCATTTAAAAAACCGGATGGATACGTTTCTTCTTCACCACCATCATGGATATTAATAGATTTATCATTGCTTTGCGAATGCGATATTCACCTTTCCGGATCCATTACGAGGAATGACAAGCTCTTATTGCTAAACAAATGCAAGTAGCAACCCGGGGATTGAGAAACTGGAAAAAGAATGTTTCCCCGTGGAGGAATAAGTGCGAAGTCGAGTGCGGGGGGAAGGATAAAGCAGTCGAGCAGATGCATTCGCATCAAATTGTGAGGATAAAATAAGATTTTTCTTGCTTTGTCAGATGTGTTCCTCCGCGTTTTTTTGTTTCTTAGAAAGCATCTCGAATAAGAATACACACATGCAGATTCATTTTGTATCTGCGACTTGATATGACTTTATTGGCATTTGAAGCGAGGAGCAAGGACAAACCAACAACGCAGAGCTCCTAGTCCTGAGTGGAAAATTCAAAGACATAATCCATCAGCTTGAAAGAGGATTGGATGGAGTGGGCTTTGAGTATATTCAAACTGATCCTACACGCAATTATGCAACACACTTAAACAATATAATATTAATTTTGTATTTATTAATTTAAATAAAGAGACAGAGAGAGAGTATACGTGTTCGTTATGCGACAATGAGGTGAGAAGACAAAGCCTTCTTACCTGTGGGCATGGTAATAAAAAAAACAAGACATCAGCATGATAATTAAAAAAAGGCTGCAAAAAACTCTCAGACACAATAAAAGAATGGCTGTCCTGACCCTGTGTCATTAAATCCGTGATAGGTGGTCGTAATTGCATTATACAGCTTTGAATACGCATCAGGTTTCATGATACCAAAGGCTACTGCCGTATAGTGATTTTAATTAATTGTTTTTGTGTTAAATATTTTTACTCTGGGTTTTCAAAAAAAAAAATAACTGTATTTCGATTTTTGTAAATGAATGATGCGCAAAGTAATTTGTTTTCATTATTTCAGTAAATTTGTTTCATATATATGTACATAGCTCAGCTACATAAAACAAAATATCAATTATCGAAGTGACTGCAATCTGGTTCGAAAAAAACTCTGCTATGATTTTGATTATTGCTTCGAAAAATGTTTTCAATTTAAATTCTGTAGCTTCGTGCCTTCTGGAGGTTTTAATTTAATTTATTTGAAAATTTTTATAATACAAACTCTTATGCTACTGAAATAAATCAGCCAAGTAGAAGACTAGCACTATTTTGAATTTTTCTTTAAATTTAAGTAGGCATGCACAATGAGTCGTATTTTGTGTACCTATTTTAAAGATACGAGTAACTATACTGTCCAATGGTCAGAATTTGACAAATTAAAATCTATATGGTCGTACTGTTACGTGAAAAACAAGTCTGACATTGTTTCTTATTTAAAAGACTTTTATCTTAAAAATGGCACAATTAAAACCCAAGTTATACGATTTTTAAGAGTACCATTATGTGAAACGACCAATGGAGTGATTTTTCGGGTAAAAAAACAAAAACAAAGTACATTTGTACACGCAAGCAAAAATTATTAGTTGATAACTTTAAGTACTGTAAATCTACAACTTTCTCAGCTTAAGATTAATACGCAGATCGAGCAAATACTTTTATATCTACAATTCTAATCTCTACAAAACTTTTCCAAATGCCGCACGAAAAACTTTGAATTTGGAGAAATAAAAAACTGTCAAGTATAAAATATAAACAGTTTGTTTGGAAACATGTCTCAAAAGAAGAGTAAGATTCCGAATTATAGACGGAAATTATTAAATAAAACGAATTAAACAATCGTCATGAGGACCGTTGACGAAAGTTTCTGGAAAATGATAAATGTAGGCCCAGCAAACTGTGTGGTGACGATTGTGGAACATTTTTAGCAAATTATAGTGAGTGGTCGAATTAAAGAAATCCATATGATATATACATACATACATACATATAATTAATCAATTTAATTTATTTAGGATGCAAAAATCATTGTGATGACGATATCAATCATCGCGTAAGCGTAGGGTGGATGAAGTGGCGGGAAAATTCTGCTATCTTCTATGACCGAAAAATGTCCCCTAAGCTGAAAGGAAAGCTCTACACTTCAGTTGTGCGTCCAGCACTCACATACGGTTCACAATGTTGGACAATGTACAAAAAGTATGAGAGTAAGCTAACGGCAGCTGAGATGAAGATGCTTCGTATGAAAGCAGGAGTTACAAATCTTGATCGAATTAGAAGTACGAAGATCCGAGGAAGCCTTCATGTTAAGAATACCATTTCCCAAAAAATTGAACACGACCGACTCAGTTGGTATTGCCATGTTCAAAGGAGAGATCCTGAGAACCCCGTCAAAAAGGCAATATCATACAACGTTCCAATTCGGAATAAAAAGAAAGGTAGGCCGAAACACTCCTGGTACAAACAAATGCAAAAACACCAGCATTCAGTTGGCCTCAGAAATGGAACAATACAAAACCGGGAGGCTTGCCGCCGATTTCTGAGGTCAACCCGGCGAACCCCACAGGCGGATCACTAGTGTGAAGCAGAAACGTGGGAGAGTTATGATCCCCTCGACATCGAGATCATAACAGCGCCGAAGAAAAGGAAGAAGAAGAAGGATGCAACAATCATTTCACAGAAACATTTTCAGATCCTGAAATTGATCACATCCTGAAGTTATCAAGAACTACAGCCCATACACATGACAATCCGAGAACACACCAAATGATGTCGATTGGAGCTCTTTGCCTCTGCTCGACTTGGCACAATCGCACAACCAACGAAATTTGAGAAAATCTTATTGAATCTTCTTAAGTGAAATCGACGTAAAAAATAAGTTGACATTTTCTTTATTGTGAGGTCTATAATTGACAAAATACTCGTATAGTAAAATGTATCGGGAGTCATTCTAAAGGGTTTTCGATTGGCGCAGGCCAGTGGCGTAGATAGGAGGGGATCAGGGGGATATATCCCCCCCATTGGGATCAATAATTGTTCAATATAACCAGTCATGAACCAAATAAGTTAAAGAAACGCACTCTGAATTTTTTTTTACGTCTCTCACCAATTGATAATAGGTAAACGTTCAAGAAAAAGCGCTTCCATCCAGCTATTTATATATTTTATTAAAGATATTAGCTACACTGCCGGTTTCAACGTCAACTCCCGAAAGAACTTTCTCCAGTCAGTAAAGAGAATAAAAACAATACAAAGAAGCATGACCAACGAAGTGAGATTATTAAAAATATGTCTATTTTAATAACAGTGTGATAAGCTTTGGATGTTTACTTATTTGCAGGATCGTTTGAATGATTTGGCTGCTCTAGCTATTCATCGCGAAATACCTATACTAGCAGACGAGATTATAAGTGTTTTATCTAAAAAGAACAGAAAACTGGATTTTATTTTGTGATTTATTTTTTAAATTAATATTATTTTACTTACTACAGTGCCTTGCATAAGTAAAACCGCACCTGAAAAATGAGTTTTGTAGAAAATTAAAATGTTTAATTGGATCTTTGAAAATTAAAATGGGAATGACACCCTACTATTTTTTATTGAATGGCATCACTAATTAAGTAAATTGAGAAAAAAAAGTTCCGTTAGTTTCTCTTCTGGTGGTTAAAAATTAAAACAGATTTTTTTTGTATTGCAAAAGTATCACCGCTTTTTTATTTTGATCTGTTTTTTTTTATTTTAAGTAAATTTTTCGGCTAAATTAGTAAATGACATTGCTGCCCCTATTTTCGACCAATCTAAAAATTGTTTTTGACATACTGTTGACAAGGTTATTTAATATGGAATCTTCTATACAGTTCCATTCTTCCATAATCGCCTCTCGCAGCTCAGCAACACTGTATAATTGCCTATTATGGGCATAAATTTTGGGGGTCAAAATTCCCCAAAGATTTTCAATAGGGTTATGTATGTTATTCGATTCGTACCATCCCAAACTTTGACGACTAACGTGAATTGGGGCATTATCATGCTGGAAGACATGCCGAACTCGACGAAATCGTCTTAAGTAGGGTACCAAATTATCCTGGAGCACCTGGGTGCAAGCTGAACTGTTCATCTTTGCAGAGGTGAAGGCAAGTGCAACCTTACCACGGTCGCAGAAGGCCCCCCCAAACCTTACAACTGCCACCGCCAAAGCTCCTCTTGAAAACAAACTTTTTTCCTTTCTCAGATCATGCCAATATCTTTTAAAACCACCTGACCCATCAAGATTAAACTTTTTTTTGCCACTGAAATTAATCTAAAATAATCTAAAAAAAAAACATTCATTGAATTATGCCATTTGGAATAACAAGAGTTAAGTGTAAATTAATGGAATGTTACTTATTCTTTTCCAATTCCGTTTCATGTTTTGCTGGGCAAATTCTTACTTTTTTTTGTAGACTGTTGTCAAATTTGCACCGAACAATCACTTTACTGCTTTTTAAGGTATAAAAAACCGTTGAAACCGAAATTCCTAAGCCCAATTCGTCACGAACGTCTGGCAAAGAATGCGCCGAATTGGATGCAGCATTTATTAAACGCCTCTTATCTCGACGTGTCAGCTTCTGCAGATGCCCGGGTCTTATTTTCGTCTCATAATATTCTGGATCTTGTAAGAAATTTCGGACGACACGATCGGATCTTTAAATTTTCCTACCAATAGCCCTTAAGCTTAGGCCAGTTAACCGAAGAGCTTGAATTTTGACTTTTTCCGTATCGCTTAAATGTTTACCACGCGGCATTGTTTCTTGTCATTTCGAAGCACATACCTGAATGAAGCTTCAGAGAGGTTTGCATTGTGCGGTTATACTTTTGCAATATATAAAAATCTGTTTTTAATTTTTAAACACCAGAAGAGAAAATAACGGAACTTTTTTTCTTCTCAATTTACTTGATTAGTGATGCCATTCAATAAAAAATAAAATGCACGACTGGATCGCACGAACTTGCTCTTATGTAAAAGTACTTTGGAATTTAAGATACATTTTATAATAATTATAAAACATGAATTTAAAATGAAATTGCCGTCAGATTTCTAGAAAAGTATGAATTTATGCAAACAAACTCTAAAAAATCGTTTTATTATTAAATAAATAAATTTTTTATATAAGAAATTTCTTTAAAATTTTTCAAGAAAAAAATGTGGGATGCGAATTTTAAGTATTTAATAATATTGATTTTTGGAAATAGTTTCAAAAAATAATCGTTCAAAGGTTTTGAAGATATTGATTTTTCAAAAAAAATTTTTTTTCAAAAAACCCAACACTTAATTTTTCGAATATTTTTATATACAATATTATTTTAAACTTAGGGGGACTCCTGCTGAAAATTTTTGGTTAAAATCGTTAGAGCCGTTAATGAGAAAGTCGAAAATCAAAAAAACGGTTCTATGACAGGTACCGTTAATAACATTTTGCCCCAAATTTTTTTTTACCAAAACGTAGTCCATGTCCATAATATCACACCTAATTTTTTTTATCAAAATCGTTAGAGCCGTTTTCGAGATAAATAAGATTTTGCATTACGGGTGTATGGGGGGTACCGTTAGTTTTAGAGCTAAAAAAAAAATTTCAATTTCCCCTCTAGGGAATCACCGAAGACCCATAACTACCGAGTTTGAAGAAAATAGGCCCAGTGGCTTAGGCTCTAGATCGAGGTACAGACATACAGACAGACAGACAGACAGACAGACAGACAGACAGACGGAATTGCCGGACCCACTTTATTCGTCTTCGCTATCATCGTAATGTCAACTTTGATCAAAATCTCGAGTTTGATTTTTTTTCCAAATGCAGAACTTGCCCTATAGTACCTATGTATATCGCAAGTAAAAATAGTAAAGTGTAATTCCCATTTTAATTTTCTACAAAACGCATTTTTACAGGTGCGGTTATACTTATGCAAGGCACTGTATATCAATATTTATTCTAGTTCATATTCAAATAATGCGTATAATATATTATCTTTAAAAAATATAAATTTTTATGGCATACATAATAAATTCAATGAAGTCTTGTTATTTGTTTTTTTTTAATTATTAAAACTTTAAAAAAAATGAGCGAACTAGATTTATACCTCCCCATAGCGAAAAGCTATCTACGCCACTGGCGCAGGCGGATTTTGCCTGTGGTGGCCATGTGGTTTTGTTGACATCTGTTGAATCTGCTGTTTATTATTCAGTTACTGATTTAATGGTAAGTTACATGAGCAAACAGCAGGCTCAAAAGATAAAACTTTATTATAAAAATGAGTGTTATTATAAAAATTGCGATTGTTGCGCCAATTTTACTGTGTGAGAGGCTTTCACAGTCTTCTTCTTCTTCAGCATTCGATGATTGTTTCGGTTATCAATTAGCCTACATTCTTACTTCAAGGGAACTCAAGATCGGCGAGAAAATCGCTGCGGTCCATGAAAGAGTACAATAAAACCCGATTCCTTGTCGTGCTCAGAACTCGTCCTTTCTTAGACTTCAACTTGGAGAATTCGGCGTAGAAGACCCAACTTACCCACGAGTTCAAAGTTCATGACCGTTTTAATGCCGTTTGTTCGCTGACTGCCTAATTTTGGCCGAAAATTCATCATTAGCGACGAAGGGCACTTTTGGATGAATGGCTGTATTAACAACCGTATATGGGACGACAACAATTCACACGAGGTTCACCAGGTGACAATGAATCCTCAAAAAGTTACAGTTGGAGTTTAGGCCGGCGGCATCATTGGTCCGTATTAACTAGAAAATAAAGTTGATTGCTTAAGCGCTACAGAACGATCGATGGTTACCAATTTATTATGGACAAAATTGACTCATATGCACCTAGACGACATGTAGTTCCATCAGATCGGGGCCACGATTGACATTCTGCATGAACGATTTGAGGATAAGATTATTCCAAAGATTATCGTTAAGGTGGCGTCAAGCGGTTTCAACACGCTAGATTTTGTATTATGGGGTTTTCTGCAGTCGCAGACCTATCCTAAATAACCATAATCGACATCACTCAAATTCAGCCGTATCTGTGCGGGAGAGTCATTGAAAATTGGATCGCTCTGGATCCGTTCCACTGCAAGAAGCCGAGGTGGGCATTTGAACGATGTCATATTCCATGGAACATGGGCCTTTCAAATGAAAAAAGAAACATACAGCTTGTCTTATTCCATTTCAACATACACTCGCCTTTATTGAAATACCCTTTATAAAAATTTTAAAACATTGTTTAAGAAAAAAATTAAGTGCGCCAGCCTTGAGTTCTTATTATTGTACAAATAAAATTTAAATTTCAAAATTAAAAAATATTAACCCATTTTTGATATCTATATAATTTTCAAAAAAAAAATAAATTTTAAAAAACATTTAAGCATTTAAGTCTTAATATGGAATAATTTTGTCACTTTCTTAGGAACTTCTGTATACAAAATTTCATTAAAATCCGTTAAGTCGATTTCGAAAAAAATGTTTTATAGAAGATATTATCTTTGTATATATAACCTATAGTATTATCATGGAGCGTGATTTTGTATTGCGAACTCTAGCCTGGTGGTGGCGCAGAAATTAGCGCACGCTTTTACAGTAAAGAGTAGGATAACATACAAAACAAGTAGTAAAAAAGAGAATATTTTATTATTAAGTTTAGCAAAGACAAATCTAGCAAATGCAGTCCCTAACCTTAAGATGTCTCCACAATCTTTCGTCTTCTTGATAGTAGATACTATGAGTTTTATATACAAAGATATTATCCAGGTCTTACTTAATTAAAAATTTTTAATAATTTTTTTAAATCTGTTGGACTAATTTGAGGTAAAAAATATTTTATAAAATTCTGAGAAACTGCTTTTCGTGGTCTTTAAAAAAGAAACAAAATCGTCGGGGGAACAATTTTAAAATGCTTTCTACCAAATTTATTGAATATTAGCCGAGCCATTTACTTTTTCGTCTTTCCTATCATCGTCATCGTATTGTCAAGTCTAATTAAAGGGCCCTATTATGACTCTCAAGTCGAACGTTCGCCTTTAGTCGAACGATTTGGCGTGGTATTATATATGAATAGCGAACTACGACGTTCGCCTTTGAAAACAATTATGCCAAAGTCAATTAAGATAATTTGTATGAACAAAATCAGTTTTTGAATGGCTTCATTGTATCTCCGTTTGATTTTGGAGTAGCTTCAATCGTTCATAGTCATTACTTCTCTTGATATGGGCTGTTTCACCTTGTGAGGAAGTCGTAGCTGACGGCGCTCGGGTTAGCGTTTTCGACAACTAATTCCACCTCTGTATATCGTTGCAATACTTCAGAAGGATGCGTCCCAAATGTATTGCCCCAAGGGCTTACATCCTATTGGAAACTGTGTTATCCATCAACAGGCTGTTCCAACAGGAGACGAAGAAAGCTGCCCACAAGATCTCCGTTGTTGGTCGCTATTTTTTTTAAATTTTAATTTGTTGTCAATAAAAAGGCATCTCTGCAATAATTTTTGTTAACATACTTTATAACACTGTTTTCCATTGCGGTGAGGTGGTCCTCAGGAGTTAGGTCAATAGCAAACCGATCCCAATACGAGTATTTTATCTGGCTTTTTTGTTTGAAGATCCAAACGATCCCACACCTATGGCCATATCAGGGTTTGCTTCCATAAGCTTAACAATCTTTGAAAATGTACTTACTGTTGTTCGTTCTTTTCATGATATTAATTATTTTATAGTTAACTTTATTATTAAATTATTTCTTTGCATAATCTTCTTTTGTTTTCACTAATTTCAATTGAAAATAATTTCAAATCTCACATAAAAACTTCGAAGTCACCATGAATTACAGTTCCACCTATTTTCATAAATAAAGGCGAACGTTCGTTAATTGTAATAGAACGAGATTTCAATTCGCCAAATTTTTGACATTTAAAGCGAACGTCCAGTAGGCAATTCACAAACGAATGAAAAATAGTCACATTCGCCAAATTTTTCTTGCGACTCGCAAGTCATAATAGGGTCCAAGATCTCGAGTTCGATTATTTTTACGAGTCCATAACTTGTCATATAAACACCCAAATAGCCTACACACATAAATAATTTTCATTGAATTAAGAACAAGGCTTGTGTTGAGACATTTATAAAGTTAATTTCCAAACTTATACATCCTTATTAAAATGAAAATAATAAAAACTAAATTAATAACTCCTTTTTCTAATGGTCGGTCATATGGTTTTTGGTAAATAAGATCAATCAAAATTAACATAATAATTTACTCTCAAATCTCTTTTGATTTATTGATAAATGTCTTAAATAAACATTTTTGCAAGAGTGACTTCTCGAAAATCTCTTTCTTTTCGAGCAAAACAGTCTCTTTAACAAAGTGCTATGCATTTTATGCTGCATTTTCGACTTTTTTATTTATTTTGTTCATGTTCCTTCTTTCAACTTCCAATATTCCAATATAAATGATTTGTTTTAGTCAATTTATCCAGTTTATGTTCAAAGAGAAGCAAAGAGGTGTTATTCCACTGAAGTTGCGCATAACATAAATAAAATACTCTTTAAATGCTTCGCTTCTCTTTGTATCTTATTTTCTATCTACCATCTCAATAATTCTCAACCATGCTTCATTTCGACGAGCATATGGAATGGATTTTGATTCCAGTGAACCGTTTTCTGTGTTTACCAAGAGTTTACCATCTTCGTCAGAAGCTAGCCAGTCATTCGGTGGATACTTCAGAGTCAAATGGTGCGAAGCAGTTGCAGTGCGTGTGCCGTGCGGATTGTTATTTTGTTACTCAAACTCTGAGTGTTTTGTTGTTTTTCTAATTATTTATAACCTGAAACAAAAAAAATCGACTTTGCATTCTTTAAATTTAAATAAAATGAGAAGAATCAATTAAATCATATAAAAAAACCAGTTAAAAAAAACTTGAATGCTTTTTACGAGTATATTTTTCTTATTTAAGAAATTCTTTGTTTTTGAATTTGTCAAGGTGCAAAAGGGATAAATGAAACTATTTTGTCAATATCTTATGTGTTGAAGTTGTATTGTAAAAAAATTATAGACAAATTATTTTCGTCAGAAAGGACCACGGGATTTATTGTCATTGTTCCATGTGTTCAAATTGCATCAAACCCTTATCGGAGATAATCGAATTTGGAATTTTGTCTTCTTTCCACAATTCGTTTGTGTTTCCGTTGCCAGAAGAACCAAATCCAATTGAAAGAGAAAAGTAATTAATCACACTTTACCTACAATCGTCTTAAAATACCTTCATAATAAGAAAAGTTTAGTAATGAAATAAATATTTAAAAAAAAAACGAACAAGTGAATGTGATTAAAATTTTCAAAAGATCGGAAGTGAATATAAAGGAAATCCACCCGTCAAGAAGGAAGGATATACCGAAATACCTTATTATTATATGAATGTGTGTTTCCTTTTCCTTTGAAATTTGTTGCCGAAAAGTTTTCAAATAAATCGTGAACATCGTTAAGCCCTGCTTTAAATGAGATTAATAATCTGTGTGAACATCAACGCTTAGAAGGATATATTGAATTTTGTATAGGTATACGTTATACGCGTGTGTGTGTGTTTGTATTTGAACTTAATTCGACTGATGAAGATGATTGGTATTGGATTTTGAAATTTATGAAACGGTAAGTTTATTGAACGAACTTGTATTTATTTTTTGAAGTTAAGATTAAAGTTGTGATTGGATAGGGACTAAGGATGGTACCTAGGTATATATTAATTTTTAAAAATCGAGATAAATCTTAATTGAGTTAAATGATAGGTTTGAACTATTACTTATATTTTTTCTGTAAGAAATAATAACTCTCTATCGTTGAAACTTTTATTATATTAGGAAAAATGTTAGGGAGCAATAGATTTAAGATTATGGAAATTTGATAGTCAACATTAAAAACATAATATTTAAATTTTACAACTAGGTATGTATATATTTTATGTACATGGGTGACAAATATGGTAACGTTTTTCAATGGTCCCTTATAACTTCCTTTCAATTGGCGTGTTTTATTGGGAAATTAGAACCAGTTAAAATACCCTCAAATAACAAATCCAATTTCCCCTTTAGTTAGCATATACCTACCTATTTATCGACAATTTTCTTGGTTTTGTTGCTGATTGTAAGCAAGCTCAAATAATTTCCAATAAAACACTCCCAGTCATAAATTTTAAGTCCTTTTAGAATAAAATAAATTGCTTTAAACTTCATTAATTATACGAGTATGTTCCTATCTTTTCACCGTTTAATTTTTTGACATAATGTATCTATCAACTGTCCAAAAAACAATGTATATTTTTTTGGTTTAATGAATAATAAAAAAGAATTTCAAGGGCTTCAAACGAGCATTCTTGCTAGGATTAATGTTAAATTAACTTATATACTTAACTAATTTTCTTTACTATCATTATGACCTTTAAAATTCTCTAGGTACTTACTTCTGCTTGTAAGAATAAATTGTTAGCTTGAACTATTGGAATTATATACTGTTGTAAGAACCATTGACATTCTCAGCTTGGTGCTTTTAGTTTAGTTTTAATTGTATGCAGCTTCCAATTCAAAAAGTCAAAATAAATTAAGGGTTTTCATTCGGTACCGAAGAAACATGCTATAGAAGATAGATCTTTTGGGATGTAAATGTGAAAAGGTCAGTCCCCTGTATATAATCAAAAAGCAATTTAGACACTATTAATCTTGAACTGAGATACATAACCTTAAAATTTAAGTATTTTGAAGAAACCACTAATTTTTTTGTTGATTTTAACCTCAAATTTACATTGTAAAGTAGAAAACTGACTTTATTTTTTATCTTATCACTATAACTCTAACTTTAACAAATTTGAAAAGTTTATTTAAAACTAAAAAATAAATAATGTTAAATCTATTTTTAATAAAAACCGAAAAAAAATCCATTTAAATATAATAATCAGTGAAAATAACTTCTTTATATAAAAAATAAAAATAAACTTTAATAATTTAGTGGTTTCTTTTTTAAAATTTAATGTATAGGTAGTTGATGTTTGTATAATTAAAAACATTGGCGCAAAATTTTAATTGAATTAGTGCGATGCTAAAGCTGTTTTAGTATAATACTAGGTTAAAACAACGAATTTCAAATTTTAATCGAATATAGCATCATACTTTCTCTACCCTTTTT
This sequence comes from Chrysotoxum bicinctum, assembly GCA_911387755.1. NCBI lineage: Eukaryota > Metazoa > Arthropoda > Insecta > Diptera > Syrphidae > Chrysotoxum > Chrysotoxum bicinctum. The sequence goes on from OU426989.1 coordinate 1,701,524, forward strand.
TTAAAGTTAAAATCATCGAATACCAACTTTATTTTTCTAGTATCGTGCTAACTTCATATGACTCTTTGACATTTGCAAACATAAAAAAAGGTTTGTGTACTTACTGTTTTACACGAAATGTAATTGATGCGCTGAAAGGATGAAGGTGTTAAGAGACATTATCAAACATTTGAGTTACAAGCATTAAGGTGTGTCCACACCAAAGAAACATTTCAGGAAACATTGTTTAAAAAACGTTTCTGAAATGTTTCCCATTTGTTTAAAAAACATTTCAGAAACATGGCAGAAACATTTCAGAAATGTTTCTGATTTGTTTTTTTGGTGTGGACGCTTTTTCTGAAATGTTTCTTTGTTTCCCATTGTTTCCAGATTGAGTATCTAGTCTGTAATTTTTTTTTTTCGCCTGTGTTTCACTTTGAGCGCATGAATTTTTTTTTCTACTTCATCTTCATCTTTATCAAAATTTATATTTTCGCAAATTTCAGATAAATGTAGCATAGGCTTTTTTGATTTAATTTTTAAAATTTTCGGCAAGTGTATCCCACAAAACTTTTTTTATTTCATACATTTTTATCAATTGGATAACATTCTCGTTGCTCCACACTTTTCGCGACATTTTATATTTATATTAATAACAACTCACGCACTTTCTACCTATAAAAATGCTTGGGAAACAGAGAAACATTTCATAAACATTTAAGAAACATTTCAGAAATGTTTCTCTGTTTCTGAAATGTTTCTTAAATGTTTCTGAAATGTTTCTTAAATGTTTCTTAAATGTTTCTGAAATGTTTCAAAAATGTTTCATTGGTCTGGACACACCCTTAAACACATTCATCCACAAAGTTTATTACCAAAGTGGTTGCATAAAACACCTTCATCTTTGGCTAAATATGAATCTGTAGGCAATAGAAGAGTACAGTACAGATCAGTCAGAAATTTAAGTGTCCATATAAAACTTTCATCTGTATTAAAAAAAGCCAAATTTAAAAAAATGTCACTTAAGATCTTCATCCTTTCAGCGATTCACTTTTATTAAGAAAATTCTTTTAGTACGATACTAGTTAGAAAATTTTTAAAATTAAAAATGAGTTAGTAAAATACTATAAAGTTAGCAAATTGTTAAGTAGTATCGTACTAAAACCTTAATAATAGGCTTTCTAAAATTTTGCGCCATTGAATTTAAAATTTATTTATCGTTTCTTAATATTGTTTTCAATCTTGTTCTTAGACTAGAACTTTTTAAAATTGGTAAAAATTTCTTGTTCAAATTTTATACAAAAGATAATGAAATGAAACAAGGAACATAGAACACAACGTTGTCATGTCAGCCATACATTTCATACAAAATTTCAAATAAAAACTTAGAAAAAGTGATATTTGTCATTCAGTAAAATTTTTTGAGACAACGAAGATTGTATTCCACTTTCTGCCAAGCTTTTTATAAAATATTGGATATAGAGCAAAAAAGGCAACATTTTTTCATAAACTTCTTACCCTTGTTTTCTTGCTTTCCCCCCGTGGATTAGAAAAGGGAATAGCGTTACGGGTACAATTATTGGCACCCCCTTATGTTGGGCCAACTATTGGCACCGCTTCAGCAAAAAATGGTTTTTATAAAATCGAGTGACCCGAGCAATTAAATGTTTGTTTTTTCTTAAACTGTATCTAATTCATCACAATTCTGTGTTTTTGTTTTGATTAATTTCCTCTTTGATTCGTTTTTATAAGTATAAAAGTAAAAACGTTTTATCGTTGTGAAAAAATGATCCAAAATTGAGTGTTCCCGCTAAAAAAAGAGAATTTGGTAAGCGTTCGTTTTTGATTATTTTATGGTATATTTAGTAAAAATTTATAGGTTTTGCTATAAAAATACATTAAAGTTAACGTTTTTAACAACTTTTTGTTAAGCAAATTGTAAAATTTTAAGAAAAAAAGGTGCCAATAATTGGTTCCCCAAAAAAGTAGGGGTTGAATTATTGGCATGGGGGTGCCAATTATTCATTCTATGGGGCTTCGATTATTCGCACTGCCTATACTTTTAAGAGTGCCAATAACTGTATCAGCTGACAATTTTCAGTTTCAAAAAACGCCAAGAAAAACATAGAAGTACAACGAAAATGATATTCAGCAAGCTCTTCTCCACATAAAAATATGGACGAATATCCAAAAAAGCTGGTTCCGAATAGTTAAATATTCCTAGATCTATATTAAAATTATAAATCTGTTACACGGTTGAAGTGGTAGTAACGAAATTATACAAAATTGTTAGCTTAAAATTTCAAACTTTACATTCCACAGTTATGGTACTATTTTAATCCAAATGGGTTTTGACTGTATCGTTTCTTCGAAAATTTACAAATTTTACATTTAAAGATTGTGGAATACACAAATAAGACCTACTATTGTTAAACACTCTTGTAATAATGATTTGTTATAATTAATTTTGTTTTATATATTAAATATATTTTATGAAAATTAGACTCACTTTGTATGAAAAGTGACATCAGATAAATATCCAGCATTTTGCTCCATACACACGCTCTATTTAGCGATTTTTCAATTACGTTCTGAGCGCTTAAGTAACATTTCTCTTTTTGATTTAGAGCTCGATCGGGACTGTCTCGATAAGCTCGGAAAAAAATACCGAGCGAAAATCTGACAGCATTTATTCATTGGTATTTTCCCTTTTTTGTATAATATTGCACGCACTTAAGGGATTATCACTACCAGGGTTCGAACCTTGCTCCGTTCGGAGCAAATTTGCTCCACTTTTGAAGGAAAAAACAATCTACTCCAACGCTCCGATTTTTCGAGATTTACTCCACTTTTTCCACACAGACAAATTGTCTAATTTATATACAAATATGACATTGTTGAAAAAAACTTTTGTTAAAAATTCTTTCTGAATTTGCAATTTGTTTATTTTTATAAAACAATTTTTGAAAATAGTACCAATGAAACCTGTGATTTATTTTTATTTTTTGCTAATACTATTTTTTTTTTTATGTTTATATGATGTTTTAATTTTCCTGAAAAGTAAGGATTTTCTTTTTGTTGCAAATCTACTCCGGACATCTTGCATCTTCTCCACTTTTTTTCAAATTTGCTCCGAAATTTCATGATGATGATGACTACCCTTAAAATGTTTGAGCACAGTGCGAACGTTTCAGGAAAGATGAAGAGGATTTAAGAGGAGATACCGATTCACATTGATTTTAAGTACTTATCTGAATATCATAATGCGAGGTAAATATAGAGTCGGGTATAGCATTCTACATTCCTGTAGTGCGGCTTAGGAAAGAATCTCTGAATTTAGTAGTACGTCCGAATTAAGGCTCAGGCGTAAACTGATAGAAGCGTGAGTATTTCGGTTAAATTGTTTAGGGGGAGGAATGCAACTGTCTTTTCCACTAGAACACTGTTTATAAAAATAATAATAATAATGAAAGACAAGAAAAATTGCGAAACATTAACCAGAAATAAACTAAGCCAAAGCGCAGAATTTGGACTGTTTATTAAAAATATGATACAATAACAGTTGAAGCCACAATTGTGTTTCTTAAATAGATTGGGCGCTAACGTCACACTCGGTTTGGAGCGATTCTTTTTGCTCAAGCTCTGCTGGGGGGCTTAAAAAATAAAAAAAGGCATATAAAAAAGAAAATGTTTATAGAAAACTTGTTGAATTTTAAATAATTGTGAACGAAATTAAATTTGATCTCTGATCTCAAAGTATTTTCGTCCAACTAAGCTCCATTCATATTCAAGTTGAAATATGTATCTCTGCTTCCTAAATCTCATCATGAGTTCAACTTAAGACTAATACCGACGCACGTAGAAAGGATGCAACATGCCTATCATCTTATATAATAACTAGTTGGTTGAAATCTGCACTGAAAATTTCGTAACAAATTAATAACTTGCCTACAATTAGTTGTCTGCAGTTTCGCAGGCCAAGTTTCACTAATGTGTGCCACGGTGTTCCAATACATCGCTCCTCGTTCCCCGGAGTTGTATTAGAATTTTTTCTAGACCGGATTTTCGAGAATAGATTTATTCACTCTAAATGACTTCATTAGTTTGCGTATTATTTTTTTGACTAGGTGGGTGTCGCTACATTACATAACACAGTGTTTGATTTACACGAAATTGACATTTGACTACCATCGTGAAAATATTGTCTTGAATCCTTCTCATTCAATGATATCTAAACACCACAATAAAGAAAATAAAATGCACGACTGGATCGCACGAACTTGCTCCTATGTAATAGACTAGGAATTTTAAAAACGAATGTTATTAGAGAAAACTGTTCATAAGGATAAAATGAATTTTTTAAATTCTTTTAGTAGTAAGAGATAAAAACAGAATGCTATGCAAATATGAATTTATTCAAGAACAAAAATTATAAGTCGTTGTAGTGGTTCCTTAAATAAAATGCACGACTGGATCGCACGAACTTGCTCTTATGTAAAAGTACTTTGGAATTTAAGATACATTTTATAAATATAAAACATGGATTTAATGAGATAATAATGTTCAAATGCATAAAATTGCCGTCTGATTTCCGGAAAAGTATGAATTTATGCAAATAAGCTTTAAAAAATCGTTTTATTATTAAATAATTTTTTTATATAAGAAATTTCTCTAAAATTTTTCAAGAAAAAAATGTGGGATGCGAATTTTAAGTATTTAATAATATTGGTTTTAGGAAATAATTTCAAAAAATAATCGTTCATAGGTTTTGAAGATATTGATTTAAATTTTTTTTTTTTTTTTAAAACCCAATAAATATTTTTTCGAATATATATATACAATATTATTTTTAACTAAATGGGACTCCTGCTAAAAATGTTGGGTTAAAATCCTTAGAGCCGTTAATAAGAAAGTCGAAAATAAAAAAAACGGGTCTATGGCAGGTACCCCTAATAACATTTTGCCCCAAAATTTTGTTTGACCAAAATGTAGTCCATGTCCATAATATCACACTTAATTTTTTTTATCAAAATCGTTAGAGCCGTTTTCGAGATAAATAAGATTTTGCATTACGGGTGTATGGGGGGTACCCTTAGTTTTGGAGCTAAAAAAAAAATTTCAATTTTTCCTCTAGGGAATCACCGAAGACTCTTAACTACCGAGATTGAAAGAAATAGGTCCAGTGGTTTAGGCTGTAGTGAGAGGTACAGACATACAGACACACTGAAACATGTTTTTTGTGTACTAAATTTTCCTTAAAATTTTTATAAAAAAAATTGATATGCAAATTGTTAGTATTTAATAAAATACATTTTAAAACGTAATTTAAAAATTAAATCGTGTATCGGTTTTCAAGATATTGAAGTTTCAAAAAAAAAATTGTATTATTTTTTTAAAAATCCAAAAACTATTTTTTCGAAAAAATTTTTAGTTTATATTTTTTCAAATGCAAAGCAGCTCCTGCATAAAAATTTTGGTTAAAATCGTTAGAGCCGTTGGTGAGAAATTCGAAAATCAACAAAACCGTTCTATGACAGGTACCCCTAATAACATTTCCCCCCAAAATTTTGTTTCACCAAAATATAGTCCATGTCCATAATATCACACTTAATTTTTTTTATCAAAATCGTTAGAGTCGTTTTCGAGATAAATAAGATTTTGCATTACGTGTGTATGGGGGGTACCCTTAGTTTTGGAGCTAAAAAAAAAATTTCAATTTTTCCTCTAGGGAATCACCGAAGACCCTTAACTACCAAGTTTGAAGAAAATTCCTCTGGTAGTTTAGGCTGTAGTTCGAGGTACAGACATACAGACATACAGACATACAGACATACAGACATACAGACATACAGACAGACAGACGGAATTGTCGGACCCACTTTTTTCGTCTTCGCTATCATCGTAATGTCAACTTTGATCAAAATCTCGAGTTCGATTTTTTTTCCAAATGCAGAACTTGCCCTATAGTACCTATATCGCAAGTAAAAATTGCTTATTTATAATTCAGAGATAGATATTACTGCCAAAATATCAGAGATGATTTCCACTATAGCTACGTACATATATTGAATCCTTACATTTTTTGCTTTTTTATACCAAATGCTTATCATAAATCAATTTCAGGATTAAATTTGGCAAAAATAATACTATTTTGTCATTCGTTTAGTTCCGGATTTGGTTTGCTGCATAAATGATAAGTCGAAATATTTTCTTCCACTTTCTTACCATTTATAATTGTATAGCGTAAAAGTATGTTCGTTATTAAAAAAACAGCCACGTGCAACTGACAGTTGATTTTGCCGTGTTAATATTGGGCAGACACCATTTGCTTCTTAATTTCTGACCTATTGCAATTATTTAACGTGTAAATGCAAGATATTAGCAGGGATTTTGTTGTCTCACTTATGTGGTAGAAATGCAGACAATTATATCTGTCGTGTGGATCCACTAAAATACTAACTACCGAACATACATATCTACACCATTGTGTCTCGAACAAAATATTCCCCCTGTATAACCTCTTTGATTGGTAGAGAGGTTTACTCAGACATACTGAACGTAGGTCTCCCATTTGGCCTTCTTATTCAGTTTAGCGTATTCCAAGCGGAACTTTTAGCGATTAAGACAGTTTTATATTGGCTTATTGAAAATTTAATATCTGCAACGGATATCCGCATCTTCTCAGGTAGCATCTTCTTAAATAGGGCGAAAGTACCGATCATCTCCCGTTGAGATGGCGCAGCAGTTCCTGGCCCGGCCATAGGGACATTCCAGGTAACCGTAATAGTGACAAAGTTATATAAAAAAATAAATAAATATTGTGGTGCAACAGTTTGAAGAGACCCAGGACCTAGTGACTTACAACTCTCAACCATTCCTGTGTGCGTGTTACCAGAAATGGAAAGGACCTACAATTTTCTGCCGATTCCGAACGGCTAATGAGCAGCACTATTCGTGACAAGAGATACTCTTACAGGATTTGTCAATTCCTCGTAAGAGGCAGTACACCCCTGAAAAAAACTTATTTGCAGCGGCTGAGAATCGAACCCAAGGCCTTCTGCATGACAGTCCAATGCACTAACCCTTATGGCAGGGGTATACTGATGAAGTTGCTCCAAAGTTAAATAATATTACCTATACTAGCAGATAGGATAGGTTTTGGTATAACCATCATTTCATGTAAGCTTATGATAAAACAAGATGTAATGAAGACTGTAAACTTTAGGTAGATCTCAGCTGCTCTGAGAATGTGATATCTTTAAGCAGATTGCACATTAGGTCTAATAGGTAGGCACGCTGCTCGACTTGGCGTCTTTTCAAACGATTTCTGAACGAGATGCATGGATGCCAGAAACAATTCCTCACCTATGCACATGTCCTGCTCGATCCCAAGGACATAGACTTCATTTGGGAGACTTCTACTATGTACAAAGATTGGAGTGATCTAGTAATATACTGAAGTACGTAGTTTTGCACGTAGTTCAAAATGATTCTCCGAGTAAGGAAAAGCTTTCCTAGGTCCATTTGGTATAACAACCAACCAACATTTGGTCCGACAGCCGCTTCTACATAACCTAACCTAAACTAACTTATTCGGTTGTTTTCACGTGTCAAAGTGAAACATTTTGCATATTAAATAATCCACCGATTTGTAAAAAAACATAGATCCAACTCACTTAGCGAATAGTGGGAATTATTGATACCCTTTGAATCGCAAGTCCATATTTCACTTAAGTGTATTTAGTTAGAAGAAAATTGATTCAATTATAAGCATCTTCAGAAATATCGTGATAGAAAAAAAAACACCTAATCACTTTCAATTGATTTTTAAATCAAAATAATAAAACTCCTCTCCAGAATCCGCAAAGACCTGCCAAAGCTGGCGCCATCAAGTCGGTTGGTCGTTTAAAGTGTATAATGTAAAAAAATATCCATGTATCTGTCCACAGGCACATTAGCATATCTCTGAAGTCCAAACTTGTACTAAATAACGAATAACTAAATTGCCTACTAATAAATGTTATTCGTTATCATTGAGTTATACGGCGATGTATTTTTAACATAAATCAATGCGACTTCGGGTATTATACTCGTAAACGTTCGATTAACATAAATCCATTTATGATCTAGAGACATGTTCTCTGCATCTCTGGTATACTGTAACTCGATGCAAACAAACCTATTTCAACTGCCTTGCAGCGCCATCTACACACATATGTGTATCGAACCAAGCACTGACGACAATCTTTATGCTCCATCGAGCTATTAATTAATAATTATGTATATCTATTTCTTCTTCAAGCAAATACATTGCTCTTTTCTAACATTTGATTGTTCTTGTTGGTGTTTCTGTAGTTCGGGTCTAAGCTAAGACATACGAGATACGAGTATAATAATTAAGACCCGCCGCCGAAGAGATATTAAAGATGATTAAAGAAAGAGAACAAAGTTATATGAAACGCACATCCATAGAACAACACACAAAGAAAAGAAAAAACTAGTTTAGAAAAAGATACAAATAAATTTTAATTAATTCAAAATCCGTTGGATATTCAAATTGTTGTTTTTGTTTCTACAATGTTTTTCGTTTTGGTTTTGTCTTAAATGATAAACCAACTTCGGCTTAATTAAGAATTCGTTGTTCATGTTCATATTATTGATGATTATAGTGATAGCTGAAAATGTATCTATACACACATGGAGACCTAAATAAAATGCTGCTCCTGATTAAGTGGCCAGTTAGGGAATTAGGTTTCATTAAAAACAGAAACAAAAAACAAATATTCTAATTGATAGATCACATGGGGTTATTCAAAAGGCGGTATTGCACTGTTTGATATGATATAATTGAACATTATTATTTTTAGCTCAATTCCAATGTACACATTCAGATAGATATCCAACATAATAATTAAAGAAAAAAACAAATTAATAAAGGATTTCGACATGAATTTATGAGTTTTAAATTATTTTTATTGCCCTCGTGACACTACTTTTGTGGTTAGGTTGATGAGAAAATATTAATCATTATAAAAATAGAGTTTAATTAATATAACCAAAAAATATAATATTTTCAATGAGTAAAGACTTTTGTTATTGGTGAACATAATTAGGTTGGTGCTTGAAGCTTTTCGTATTTGCGAGATTTGTGAAAACCAGCACATATGGTATAGTCACCCATATTCTGAAACTCGTATTTATGACTCGTATTCGACTAAAGTCGTAGGAACAGTCGTATGCGATGTTTTTCGTTCCCCACTCCTGGAATAACAACATACGACTGTAGTCGAATACTTGTCATAAATACGAGTTTCAGAATATGGGTGAGTGATTAAATTTAAAGGATCGACAACACATGCAGTACGAAAGTTGGGAACATATTCTTTAAGTATACTCGTATTTATTAAATTTTGATATTTCAATGAATAGTTCTTGAAAATTTTATTTTAAAACTAAAAATTTTATTTTAAAATTAAAAATTTTACCAATTTGTTGGAAATATTAATACACATATTTATTACTTAGGTGCGTAAGTAAAATGTTTAAAGTATTTGATGCCCTATGAATTTTTATCGAATGCTGAAAACCACAAAATAGTTTTTGTTTTAAGAAAAATAAAATTTATAAAATTAGTTTTTTCAAACCGCAATATTTAATTGAATAAAATTGTAAATCTCTAAATTAAAAAAAAAAACAATGACTAAAAATAAAACTGAAAAAATAACCTCACCCAAATGCATTTCTCCAATTTGCCTTTCTTGTGAAAAATTGATAAATATATTGGCTCAAGATTGTAAACAGCCGCTTATTAAGGTATTAGTATAATACTACTGAACAATTTGCTAACTTTATAGTAGTTTACTACCTCATTCTTAATTTTAAACATTTTCTAACTAGTATCGTACTAAAAGAATTCTTAATAAATTGCTTCTGAACACAGCTGAAACAATGACATTTCGTGTAAAAAAGTAAGTACACGAACCTTTTTTTAATGAAGCTAGCACGATACAAAAAAAATAAAGTAGGTATTCGATGATTTTATCTTTAATAAAAGGGTAGAAAAAGTATGATGCTTTATTCGATTAAAATTTGCAAATTCGTTGTTTTAAACTAGAATCATACTAAAACAGCATCGTACTAATTCAATTAAAATTTTGCGCCATTGTGTGTACAACACATTTTAAAAAAGAGGCTGGGTGCGACCCACACTGATAACTTCTCATTTGTGGTCTTGAAAACTTTATACATATTTAGATAAAAACATATTGTGACGTTTTCTTCAATTTTACCATAGCTATTAATGGAATTTGAATATGTGGGACTTGGGTACAACTGAACAACCTTATTCATATACGTATGTACAGTACATACATTCTTCTAAAAACTAAGTTGATGATAAAATTATGTATTATATTATAGAAATTACTTTATTATTTCGGTTCCAAACATTTTAATTGAAAAAAATTTAAAAACGAAATATTCAAATATAAAAGATATAGTTTGGTTATTGATGGAAGGGTACTTACAAAATATATCCGCTATAAAACTAGATATATGTCAAATATAAACCATTTGTTAGAAATTGTATTATGTATAAAATTAAATAATGGCAAAGTCAATATCATTGCTCGTTCTCAAGATATTCTAGTCGAAAAACAAATATTACCACTTTTTAGTAGATTTTTTTTATATTTTTGTTAAAACTGCCAATTCGATACTTGTCAAAATTTAACCATATGTTAAAATTGTATTATGTCGATACCTTCCCGTAAGAATGTACTAAGCGACACTTTTTTCGAAAATGACTTTTTGATGAGGAAATATACTATTTATATGTTAAGGGCCACGTTTTGGCCTGGGGTTCGCCAACCTATTATGCATGAAAAGGAAACTAGAGTAGATACAAATAAAAAAATTTATCAACTGCCATGTTTTCTCATTAAAATAATTTTGCCCCCTGAACTTTGTATTATCCGCCAAAAAAATTGTGCTAAGCGACATTAATAAAGATCTCATTGTCGTGAGCAACAAAAAATTTTGTTAGATGTCACTTAATTTAACCAAAAATGTCTCTTAGCACACTATGATTCAACTAGAACTTTCTTCGTTTTTTCGTTTCCAGAACAATTTTAGAAATGTCGCTTAATATACATTCTTACGGGAAGGTATCGATGTATAAAACAAAATACTTTAGAAGGCACTATCGGTGTTCATTCCCAAGAAATTCGACTTGAAATACAATTTTAACTAGTTTTCACTAGAATTTTTAATAGTTTTTTTTTTATTAAAAAAAAAAACTATTAATTCAATATTTGTCAACATTTTACCAATTGTACAAAATTATACTATGTATAAAATAAACTAAATTGGAAGTCAATATCACTACTAGTTCCCGAGAAATTTGAGTCGAAAAACAATTTTTACCAATTTTCTATAGAATTTTTTATAGTTTTTTATTTTTTGTACAAAAACTGTAAACTGATTTTTTTTGAAATTTTCACCAGTTGTCAAACACATTATTTTTCGTAAAATAAAATTATTTTGAGTTTCAAATTGTTTTCCGTTCTTAGAATATCTGGGTTATGAAATTTTTTTTTCAGTTTTTTTTATTTAAAAAAATAACGGTATGTTCATTTTTTGCCAAATTCATACCAAATCTGTATGACCTTATAGTGAGTACATTAAATTTTATTTGAAGTCAATAGAATTATTTTTTCGTGAGATATTTGAAACTAACCAAAATTTTTACTTTTTTTTTAAACCCTTATAGTGAAAAAACTACTCACTAAATTTTAATAAACGCCCTTTCAGCCTCTTTCGAAGTTATTATCTATTAAATAAAATTTATTTGAAGTCGATATCTTTACTCGTTCTTGAGATATCGACGACGAAAAATGGTACAAGAACGTACGGACGTACGAACGTACGAACGTACGAACGTACGAACGTACGAACGTACGTACACACACACACACAGACATCTCTCTAAAAATGACTGATATAGCCTCTAGAGACCTTGAAACGTCGAGAAATGTCAAAAATTCCAATTTGACAAATCGGACCGATTACAATAACTCCCTATGGGAAGTTAAAAATAATCGAGAAATTCCTTGTTTTTTTTTTAATTTTAATATTTTTTTAATCTAATTATAACTCTCAAGAGATATGGCTACCCTCATAATGTTTTGTTGTGAGTTTAAAAATTAAGTGGAGAAGATTTAATATGATATATATGTACATATGTATGTATATGCTTATATATCTTGAGAGCTTGTACAAATCAAGAAAGGCATAGCATTATATATTCGTGTAGTGCGGCAAAAGAAAGAATCTCTATACTTAATGGTACGTCCGAAGTTAGGCTCAAGAGCAAGTTAATGCGCATTTACAGAGTATTTCGGTAAAAAATTAGTTTGAAGGGAGGAATTCAACTGGCTATTTCACTTGAGCATTGTTGATAAAAAAATTGATAAGACAATTAAAGACAGAAGAGCTTGCGACGGTCTTCAAAAGGTTCCCTAATAGATGCGTCTCCTATAAATTCAAGGGTGTTGGGTCTCTCAAATAAAAATCGAATATCTCCTTGGATAATACAAGGGATTTTATTTTCTTAATAAAGAATGTAATTTAACCAAAAATATCAAACTTTTAAAATAAACTTACAAAGGTGAAGAATTAAAAAAAAAAAAAAATAGGCATTGGCCTATGTCTCAAATAAATAATTCATATACGAGTACATTTCATACAACATACAAAATTTGCGGACATCATACAAGTGCTGTATGATATTCATGCTTATTTTGACATTCTCATGAATAGTCTATTCGTTAGAATGATTCTATTCCTTCGAATGAACTTTCTTAATTTTGAGATTCGAACGAATAACATTCATTTGCGAAAGATAGCATAAAATGAACTTCAAAAAAGATTCATTTTCATTGTCAACTGTTTTACATTTACTATATTTCTATTTGAATTAGTATGACCGTTTTACATTTTTTTGTTTCTAAACATTTTATAGATGTTGGATAAATAATCAAGAAACAAAATAAATAATACACTTTTTCATTATAAAGTAAAGTTTAACTATAAAGAACTACATATTTATTACATTTTTTGTGTCAACTCAGCTGTTTTGAAACTATTCTTAAAAAAAATAAGTTGTTCATGACGCGTTCTAAATTTTTATTTTTTTTCGTATATACTTGATCACACTAAAATATTGTAATATTTTTGCTAGGTTCTTTAAATAAAACTTATTACTCCTTTTAGAATTTCTTCTTTATTTACACTTTTCAAATCAAAACAATAAATCTCAATTTATAATCAACTCTAATACTTTTATTCCAACTTAAATCCACTTCTTTTATTACACTTTCCACAATCCAATAGTTCAGCTTTGCACACTTTCATAATCGAAAATAAACTGTCCTGTGTTCACCGCGAACACTCCCTTTTATACTCAAACCAGTTGTTCTCGAAGGTTCTTGTCTAGAATATTCTATATGGAGATAGAATGTTCTAGTAGTTTGGAATAAGGAGAAATTTAGATGCGAACTGCTGGAAAAGAGCTTTTTGGTTTTGTTCCTTCATAAAGCAGATATGTAATTCCCAACAGATGGTGCTGTAGGAGTATAAAGCTCTGTTCGCAACATTGCCCCCTTCTTAAGATTGTTCGTCCCGAACAACTCTATCACCAGCTTCGGCACTGTATCGGTGCAGTCGATCGCTATGCACAACTTTTAGCTTTCCTCTTAACCCTCTTTGAATTCGGTAAACGACATCATTGATTTTCGTGACGACAGTATAAGGGCCTTCCCAGTTTTGTTGAAGCTTCGGCGACAATCCCTTTTGACGATGTGGATTATACAGCCATACACGATCTCCTACTTGGAATCCTGTCGTGTTTGCTCTTGTGTCGTACCTTGTCTTCATTCGATCGCTGTAAGCGCTCATTCTAGTCCTGGTCCTTTCGTGGATGTCGATTAGCCTCTCTTGTAGGTCACTCACGTAATCCCTTGTTTCCTTAGACTCTTGTGATGGATGTCCAAACCTTATCTCACTAGGCAGCCGTATGCTTCTTCCGAACAGGATTTCAGATGGTGTTTGTCCTGTTGAGCTATGTACTGCACTTCTATAGGCCATCAAAAATAGTGGTATGTGCCTATCCCAGTTTCTTTGGTAGTCGCCTACAACCTTAGTGAGGTGCTCTTTTAAAGTCCTGTTGAATCTCTCGACCATTCCATCAGATTGCGGGTGAAGTGGTGTGGTTCTCGTTTTCTTAATGCCAAGGAACGCGCACACCTCTTGGAATATGTTCGACTCAAAGTTCCTTCCTTGGTCAGAATGGAGCTCCATAGGCACACCGAACCGGCTTACCCAGTTAGACACAATCTGGTCGGCCACGGTCTTGGCTTCTTGGTTCGGGATAGCGTATGCCTCAGGCCATTTGCTGAAGTAATCCATTACCACCAGAATGTATTTGTTTCCATCATTCGTTTCCGGAAATGGGCCAGCTACATCAACAGCAATCCTTTCAAACGGTGAGCCAACATTATATTGCATCATTTTTCCTTGCAGTTTTCTACCAGGGCCTTTGGTTGCAGCACAAGCTTCACAATTTCGGCACCACTTTTCAACGTCGTCTCTTGCATGCAACCAGTAGAATCGTTGTCTCACTTTTTCTAAAGTCTTATTGACTCCCAAATGGCCTCCTGAAGGTCCATCATGCATCTCTCGAAGAACCTCTTTGATTTTCGATTGAGGTAACACAAGCTGCATTACATAGGATTTACCATCAGCGGACTCCCATTTTCGCCGAAGAACACCTTCTTGCACATGAAGTGAGTTCCATTGTGCCCAATAGGCTTTTAAAATTGGACTCCTATCGGAAATGTCATTCCATGCGGGTTTTTCTTCATGTTCCTTCCATGCGAGAAGAGGTTCAATGTCGGGGTCTTCTTGTTGAGCAGATCGTATTTCTTCATTGCTCCATCCATAAATGGGGTCAGCTCTTATTCGCAGAATGTTGATGGATTCCTTTTCTTCTTGTCGCCTGCAATGCTTGCAATCTATTTTACAAGGTCTCCGGGATAGTGCGTCGGCATTTGAGTGCAGCTTTCCCCTTCGGTGTTGAATTTCGTAATCGTAAGTCTGCAGTCTTTCTATCCACCTTGCGACTTGTCCTTCTGGGTTCTTGAAGTTCAACAACCAGTTAAGAGCACCATGATCGGTTCGTAGAAGAAACTTCTGTCCATAGATGTATTTATGGAAGTGTTTCGTTGCCAAAATGAGTGCCAAGAGTTCTCTTCTGGTCACACAGTAGTTTCTTTCGGTCTTCGACAGTACTTTGCTGAAATAGGCGACAACCTTTTCTTCGCCATTGTGCACTTGTGATAGAACAGCGCCGACTCCCACGTTGCTTGCATCAGCATCGATGATAAAAGGCTTGCCTGGAGTCGGATAGATCAGCACCGGAGCATTGCATAGATGATATTTCAGTTCTTGGAAGGCTTTTTCACACTCACCTGACCATCTAAACTGCTTGTTCTTTTCCGTAAGCTGATGCAAACTCTTCGCAATTCCGGCAAAGTTCTTAACAAAACGTCTGTAATAAGTAGCAAGACCAAGAAAACTTCGTAGTTGATGTTTGTCCTGTGGTGTTGGCCAATTTTTGACGGTGTCAACTTTTTCAGGATCGGTCTTGACTCCTTGGGACGAGATGATATGTCCCAAATACTTTACTTCAGTCTGGAACAGTGCACATTTTTCTGGGTTCAGTTTAAGGTTAGCCTCTCGAAGTCTCTGGAACACACCCTTTAGGTTCTTACAGTGTTGGTCGTATGTTTTCCCATAAACGATAACATCATCCAAGTAGACAAGGCAAGTTTTCCACGTCAGGCCTTGAAGGACGCACTCCATCAAACGCTCAAAGGTTGCCGGAGCGTTGCAAAGACCAAACGGCATCACGTTGAACTGCCAGAGCCCATTACCTGTGGAGAACGCTGTCTTTTCTCGATCTTCAGGGTGAATTTCAACTTGCCAATATCCACTTTTCAAGTCCAGTGTTGAAAACCAGTGTGCTCCTTCCATCGCATCTAAGGTGTCACTAATTCTTGGCAAGGGGTAACTGTCTTTCTTGGTTACGTCATTCAACCTTCGGTAGTCAACACAAAACCGTGTACTTCCGTCCTTCTTTTTGACTAGGACCACTGGTGACGCCCAAGGACTTTTGGAGTTTTCAATCAAACCATCCTTCTTCATGGTGGTAATCATTTCCTCAGCTTCACCTTGTTTGGCCAGTGGAAGACGCCTTGCGGGCTGACGAATGGGTCTTGCATCTCCTGTATTTATTCGATGCTGCACCATTTGTGTCCTTCCATATTTCCCGTTTGGTGAAGCGAAAATGTCGGCATACTCATTCAGAAGGCTTTCTGCCAATTTAACCTGATGTTGGTCTAGGTTAGCTGAATTGAATATCTTTGCCTTGATGCTATTGAGCTCCTCAGGGTCTAATGTCGTTCTCGGTGTTTCAGCGTCAATTCGTGTTATGGCTGCGACAGATTCGCACTTACCAATAACTTCTCCTTTCACTAACTTTACATCGTACGGTTTGGTGTTGAGTATCCGTACGGGGACCATATTGTTCTTCGGAGCCACAAGTGTCTTCCCAATGATGAAATTTTGGGAAGAACAATCTGGGCCTGGTTCCACCATTAGGTATCGATGGCGTCCACACTCACCTTCTAATTTTGTCCAAACGAATACCTCAGAAGAAGTAGGAATAACCACATCTTCTTTGATGACAGTCCTTAGAGTTGTTGTTCCTTCGTGCCCATAGATCATTGGAATCTCTGTATTCTGGTATTTGAGTACCTGGTTGCCAATATCCAAAATTACTCGATGTTCTTTCATGAAGTCCATTCCGATGATGCACTCGTCACATATATCTGCCACCAAAAATTTGTGTGAGAATTCTAGATCTGCAATTCGAATTCTAAGTCGGACTTCACCATAAACCCTAGCTGCTTCTCCTGTGGCAGTTCTTAGACGGTAGCTATTGGTGTTGTGTAGCCACTTCAAGTGCACTAGGTCTTGACGCACAATGGAGGCTGTGGCACCGGTGTCGATGGTGACCACACGTTTGTTGCCATTTAATGTTGCCTCGACAGTCAGACTTCTATTGTCTCGCTTAGTTTGAGAGACCTGGATGGTGTTTCTGGGGCCATCGATACCAGAAACCAGCTTCTGCCCCTCGAAGTTGGTTCTTACTCGTTTCCCTGTTGGGAAACTGTTCGGGAAGTAACACAGGTGTTATTATTACCTTGTTCTGGGTTTGAAACTCCGTGTCCACAATGTTGACAAGCTCTTCTTGGTGGTAATCGACATTGACGCTGTAAATGTCCGGTCTTGTTGCAATTCCAGCACTTTGCAAGTCCGTTCCGTTGGTTCCTTTGGACATCAGTTCTTTGGCATGAGCATTCTTCGACGATGGCTTCTCTAAGTCGATGTACTCCCTGAGAAGCTTGCTCAGCTGCTTCCATTGTCAAGGCAAACGCTAATGTTTCAGAAAGCGTTCGTTTTCCAGCAGTTCGCACGGCCCTTTGAAGATGTATGTCGGAAATGGCGCGAACAAATGCCTCAACTGCAAACTGGTTACAAATTTCCTCACCAACATCTGGATATGCAAGATGAACAAGCCTTTCAATGTCTGCTTGCAGTTGTTGTAGAGTTTCGCCCCTCTTCTGAACTCTGGAATTGAGTTGCACTTTGAAGACTTCTTTCATGTGGCTGTTACCAAAGCGTTTGTCTATAGCCAAAACCAAGGAATTGAAGTCGCCGCTCTTATCTGCTGGTATGGTTTGCAACAACTCAGCAGCTGCTCCTCTAAGAGCAAGAGTTAAGGCTATATACTTGTCAGCCTCATCCCAGCCATTTGTTGTGGAGGCTGCCTCGAATTGCTTCTTGTATATAGACCAAGAAGTTTGTCCATCAAAGGTTGGAGGTTGCATCTCCTTTTTCCTCAATGTTTCTCCAGAACTTTCCCGAATCTTTATATTTCGAATACGATCTAACTCTTTTGAAAACGTCTCCATTTTGTTGTCGACTTGATTCTCCAACAATGAAACACGTTCATCAAGTGCAGATACATTCTTCTCGATGTTAACAAGCTTGCCTTCTAGCATGTTTTTCTGCTCTTCGAGAAGGTCTTTTTGTTCGTTATGCTGTTTATCAAGGCGTTCGAGAATATTCTTTTGTTCATTTTTCTGTTCATTTCGTTGTTCTTCGAGACGTTCGAGAACATTCTTTTGTTCGTTTTTCTGCTCATTTCGTTGCTCGTCGAAACGTTGAAGCAGAAGACTAATCATATTTGAAACATCTACATTTTTACTTACGTCTGCTTCCTCAGCGTCAGCTTCAAAGACGAAAATGTCCGGGTCTTCATTTTGTTGTTTCAAATATTCGGCCAAACGCAGAACAAGCTCATTTTTCGATCCTGCTCTAGAAAGTTCTCGCTTGCCTAATTCACTTTTCAGCTCATTACAGTTGAGCTCTTTTAGTAACTTGCTCATTTTTATTATTATTATTTTTTTTTTTTTTTTTTTGCACACTTCACTGCACAATAAGTTTTATTCCACTTTTCTGACACCAATGTAATATTTTTGCTAGGTTCTTTAAATAAAACTTATTACTCCTTTTAGAATTTCTTCTTTATTTACACTTTTCAAATCAAAACAATAAATCTCAATTTATAATCAACTCTAATACTTTTATTCCAACTTAAATCCACTTCTTTTATTACACTTTCCACAATCCAATAGTTCAGCTTTGCACACTTTCATAATCGAAAATAAACTGTCCTGTGTTCACCGCGAACACTCCCTTTTATACTCAAACCAGTTGTTCTCGAAGGTTCTTGTCTAGAATATTCTATATGGAGATAGAATGTTCTAGTAGTTTGGAATAAGGAGAAATTTAGATGCGAACTGCTGGAAAAGAGCTTTTTGGTTTTGTTCCTTCATAAAGCAGATATGTAATTCCCAACAGATGGTGCTGTAGGAGTATAAAGCTCTGTTCGCAACAATATCAAAAACAAAAGAGAAGTGTTTGTGAAATGTCAAAACTAAAAGGTGAAATCTTTGTTTATTTGTAATTGTTTTGTTTATTGTTTAATAATTTAAATTTCTTGGATAAAAACATAAAATAATAAATAAAAATATGGCATTTGTGTTGTTTATAAATTAAGATGGTGTTGAAGAAGTGCAGAGGAGAAGGATAGTGGATGCTTTCTTTCTTTCCGTATCAACGCGGGTGGTAAAAAAAATCCCTTTGCTACCTCCGGGTTTTCTTCCATTATTTTAATTAACTTTTGCTTTTGTTCGCGGTTTTTTCAGTTGGAATGCGACCTTTTAACATAAACAACAAAAAAAATAATAAAAGTAATTTATTTTCCATGAAATAATTAAAAACTTACATGTTTTGTTGTTTACTCGACAGAAAAATTCAAACGACACAAAAATGACATTTAATTCTATTCTTTCGAATGTCAAAATTGAATTAGCTTTCGCAAATGAATGAACTTTCTATGGATTGGGTGAACTTTCGATTTGTTCGATTAACATTCTAATCGCCGAGTCTCAAAATTAAGTTTCAACGAATTCGACTCACTTTCGAACGAAAGAGAATGTCAAAATAAGCACCATTATCTTACATCCTGGAGAACACACTGGATCCATTGAGCTCTAAGTGGGTTGTTGTAGTTTGCATATTGTTGCGAACAGAGCTTTATACTGCTACAGCACCATCTGTTGGGAATTACATATCTGCTTTATGAAGGAACAAAACCAAAAAGCTCTTTTCCAGCAGTTCGCATCTAAATTTCTCCTTATTCCAAACTACTAGAACATTCTATCTCCATATAAATTTCCCCTCGTTCCAAGCAAATAGAATATTCTAGACAAGAACCTTCGAGAACAACTGGTTTGAGTATAAAAGGGAGTGTTCGCGGTGAGCACAACACAGTTTATTTTCGATTATGAAAGTGTGCAAAGCTGAACTATTGGATTTGAAAAGTGTAAATAAAGAAGAAATATTAGAAACAGTAATAAGTTTTATTTAACGAACCTTGGAAAAATATTACATTGGTGTCAGAAAAGTGGAATAAAACTTATTGTGAAGTGAAGTGTGCGAAAAAAAAAAAAAAAAAATAATAATAATAATAATAAAAATGAGCAAGTTACTAAAAGAGCTCAACTGTAATGAGCTGAAAAGTGAATTAGGCAAGCGAGAACTTTCTAGAGCAGGATCGAAAAATGAGCTTGTTCTGCGTTTGGCCGAATATTTGAAACAACAAAATGAAGACCCGGACATTTTCGTCTTTGAAGCTGACCCTAAGGAAACAGACGTAAGTAAAAATGTAGATGTTTCAAATATGATTAGTCTTCTGCTTCAACAACAAAAGAATGTTCTCGAACGTCTCGAAGATCAACGAAATGAACAAAAGAAAGAACAAAAGAATGTTCTCGAACGTTTCGAAGAGCAACGAAATGAACAAAAGAAAGAACAAAAGAATGTTCTCGAACGTCTCGAAGAGCAACGAAATGAACAAAAGAAAGAACAAGAGAATGTACAGAAGAATGTTCTCGAATGCCTGCAGAAACAGCATAGCGAACAAAAAGACCTTCTCGAAGAGCAGAGAAACATGCTAGAAGGCAAGCTTGTTAACATCGAGAAAAATGTATCTGCACTTGATGAACGTGTTTCATTGTTAGAGAATCAAGCCGAACGTGTTTCATTATTGGAGAATCAAGTCGACAACAAAATGGAGACGTTTTCAAAAGAGCTAGATCGCATTCGAAATATAAAGATTCGGGAAAGTTCTGGAGAAACCTTGAGGAAAAAGGAGATGCAACCTCCAACCTTTGATGGACAAACTTCTTGGTCTATATACAAGAAGCAATTCGAGGCAGCTTCCACAACAAATGGCTGGGATGAGGCTGACAAGTATATAGCCTTAACTCTTGCTCTTAGAGGAGCAGCTGCTGAGTTGTTGCAAACCATACCAGCAGATAAGAGCGGCGACTTCAATTCCTTGGTTTTGGCTATAGACAAACGCTTTGGTAACAGCCACATGAAAGAAGTCTTCAAAGTGCAACTCAATTCCAGAGTTCAGAAGAGGGGCGAAACTCTACAACAACTGCAAGCGGACATTGAAAGGCTTGTTCATCTTGCATATCCAGATGTTGGAGAGGAAATTTGTAACCAGTTCGCAGTTGAGGCATTTGTTCGCGCCATTTCTGACATACATCTTCAAAGGGCCGTACGAACTGCTGGAAAACGAACGCTTTCGGAAACATTAGCGTTTGCCTTGACAATGGAAGCAGCTGAGCAAGCTTCTCACGGAGTACATCGACTTAGAGAAGCCGTCGTCGAAGAATGCTCATGTCAAAGAACTGATGTCCAAAGGAACCAACGAAACGGACTTGCAAAGTGCTGGAATTGCAATAAGACTGGACATTTACAGCGTCAATGTCGGTTACGACCCAGAAGAGCTTGTCAACATTGTGGACACGGAGCTTCGAACTCAGAACAAGGTAACCATAACACCAGTGTTACTTCCCGAACAGTTTCCCAACAGGGAAACGAGTAAGAACCAACTTCGAGGGGCAGAAGCTGGTTTCTGGTATCGATGGCCCCAGAAACACCATCCAGGTCTCTCAAACTAAGCGAGACAATAGAAGTCTGACTGTCGAGGCAACATTAAATGGCAACAAACGTGTGGTCACCATCGACACCGGTGCCACAGCCTCCATTGTGCGTCAAGACCTAGTGCACTTGAAGTGGCTACACAACACCAATAGCTACCGTCTAAGAACTGCCACAGGAGAAGCAGCTAGGGTTTATGGTGAAATCCGACTTAGAATTCGAATTGCAGATCTAGAATTCTCACACAAATTTTTGGTGGCAGATATATGTGACGAATGCATCATAGGCATGGACTTCATGAAAGAACATCGAGTAATTTTGGATATTGGCAACCAGGTACTCAAATACCAGAATACAGAGATTCCAATGATCTATGGGCACGAAGGAACAACAACTCTAAGGACTGTCATCGAAGAAGACGTGATTATTCCTACTTCTTCTGAGGTATTCGTTTGGACAAAAGTAGAAGGTGAGTGTGGACGCCATCGATACCTAATGGTGGAACCAGGCCCAGATTGTTCTTCCCAAAATTTCATCATTGGGAAGACACTTGTGGCTCCGAAGAACAATATGGTCCCCGTACGGATACTCAACACCAAACCGTACGATGTAAAGTTAGTGAAAGGAGAAGTTATCGGTAAGTGCGAATCTGTCGCAGCCATAACACGAATTGACGCTGAAACACCGAGAACGACATTAAACCCTCAGGAACTCAATAGCATCAAGGCAAAGATACTTAATTCATCTAACCTAGACCAACATCAGGGTAAAACGGCAGAAAGCCTTCTGAACGAGTATGCTGACATTTTCGCTTCACCAAACGGAAAATATGGAAGGACACAAATGGTGCAGCATCGAATAAATACAGGAGATGCAAGGCCCATTCGTCAGCCCGCAAGACGTCTGCCACTGGCCAAACAAGGTGAAGCTGAGGAAATGATTACCACCATGAAGAAGGATGGTTTGATTGAGAACTCCAAGAGTCCTTGGGCGTCACCAGTGGTCCTAGTCAAAAAGAAGGACGGAAGTACACGGTTTTGTGTTGACTACCGAAGGTTGAATGACGTAACCAAGAAAGACAGCTACCCCCTGCCAAGAATTAGTGACACCTTAGATGCGATGGAAGGAGCACACTGGTTTTCAACACTGGACTTGAAAAGTGGATATTGGCAAGTTGAAATTCACCCTGAAGATCGAGAAAAGACAGCGTTCTCCACAGGTAATGGGCTGTGGCAGTTCAACGTGATGCCGTTTGGTCTTTGCAACGCTCCGGCAACATTTGAGCGTTTGATGGAGTGCGTCCTTCAAGGCCTGACGTGGAAAACTTGCCTTGTCTACTTGGATGATGTTATCGTTTATGGAAAAACATACGACCAACACTGTAAGAATCTAAAGGGTGTGTTCCAGAGACTTCGAGAGGCTAACCTTAAACTGAACCCAGAAAAATGTGCATTATTCCAGACTGAAGTAAAGTATTTGGGACATATCATCTCGTCCCAAGGAGTCAAGACCGATCCTGAAAAAGTTGACACCGTCAAAAATTGGCCAACACCACAGGACAAACATCAACTACGAAGTTTTCTTGGTCTTGCTACTTATTACAGACGTTTTGTTAAGAACTTTGCCGGAATTGCGAAGAGTTTGCATCAGCTTACGGAAAAGAACAAGCAGTTTAGATGGTCAGGTGAGTGTGAAAAAGCCTTCCAAGAACTGAAATACCGTCTATGCAATGCTCCGGTGCTGATCTATCCGACTCCAGGCAAGCCTTTTATCATCGATGCTGATGCAAGCAACGTGGGAGTCGGCGCTGTTCTGTCACAAGTGCACAATGGCGAAGAAAAGGTTGTCGCCTATTTCAGCAAAGTACTGTCAAAAACCGAAAGGAACTACTGTGTGACCAGAAGAGAACTCTTGGCACTCATCTTGGCAACGAAACACTTCCATAAATACATTTATGGACAGAAGTTTCTTCTACGAACTGATCATGGTGCTCTTAACTGGTTGTTGAACTTCAAGAACCCAGAAGGACAAGTCGCAAGGTGGATAGAAAGATTGCAGACTTACGATTACGAAATTCAACACCGAAGGGGAAAGCTGCACTCAAATGCCGACGCACTATCCCGAAGACCTTGTAAAATAGATTGCAAGCATTGCAGGCGACAAGAAGAAAAGGAATCCATCAACATTCTGCGAATAAGAGCTGACCCCATTTGTGGATGGAGCAATGAAGAAATACGATCTTCTCAACAAGAAGACCCCGACATTGAACCTCTTCTCGCATGGAAGGAACATGAAGAAAAACCCGCATGGAATGACGTTTCCGATAGAAGTCCAATTTTAAAGGCCTATTGGGCACAATGGGACTCACTTCATGTGCAAGAAGGTGTTCTTCGGCGAAAATGGGAGTCCGCTGATGGTAAATCCTATGTAATGCAGCTTGTGTTACCTCAATCGAAAATCAAAGAAGTTCTTCGAGAGATGCATGATGGACCTTCAGGAGGCCATTTGGGAGTCAATAAGACTTTAGAAAAAGTGAGACAACGATTCTACTGGTTGCATGCAAGAGACGACGTTGAAAAGTGGTGCCGAAATTGTGACGTTTGTGCTGCAACCAAAGGACCTGGTAGAAAACTGCAAGGAAAAATGATGCAATATAATGTCGGCTCACCGTTTGAAAGGATTGCTGTTGATGTAGCTGGCCCATTTCCGGAAACGAATGATGGAAACAAATACATTCTGGTGGTAATGGATTACTTCAGCAAATGGCCTGAGGCATACGCTATCCCGAACCAAGAAGCCAAGACCGTGGCCGACCAGATTGTGTCTAACTGGGTAAGCCGGTTCGGTGTGCCTATGGAGCTCCATTCTGACCAAGGAAGGAACTTTGAGTCGAACATATTCCAAGAGGTGTGCGCGTTCCTTGGCATTAAGAAAACGAGAACCACACCACTTCACCCGCAATCTGATGGAATGGTCGAGAGATTCAACAGGACGTTAAAAGAGCACCTCACTAAGGTCGTAGGCGACAACCAAAGAAACTGGGATATGCACATACCACTATTTTTGATGGCCTATCGAAGTGCAGTACATAGCTCAACAGGACAAACACCATCTGAAATCCTGTTCGGAAGAAGCATACGGCTGCCTAGTGAGATAAGGTTTGGACATCCATCACAAGAGTCTAAGGAAACAAGGGATTACGTGAGTGACCTACAAGAGAGGCTAATCGACATCCACGAAAGGACCAGGACTAGAATGAGCGCTTACAGCGATCGAATGAAGACAAGGTACGACACAAGAGCAAACACGACAGGATTCCAAGTAGGAGATCGTGTATGGCTGTATAATCCACATCGTCAAAAGGGATTGTCGCCG
Organism: Chrysotoxum bicinctum; assembly: GCA_911387755.1. Lineage (NCBI taxonomy): Eukaryota > Metazoa > Arthropoda > Insecta > Diptera > Syrphidae > Chrysotoxum > Chrysotoxum bicinctum. Next base: position 1,726,583 of record OU426989.1, read on the forward strand.
AAGCTTCAACAAAACTGGGAAGGCCCTTATACTGTCGTCACGAAAATCAATGATGTCGTTTACCGAATTCAAAGAGGGTTAAGAGGAAAGCTAAAAGTTGTGCATAGCGATCGACTGCACCGATACAGTGCCGAAGCTGGTGATAGAGTTGTTCGGGACGAACAATCTTAAGAAGGGGGCAATGTTGCGAACAGAGCTTTATACTGCTACAGCACCATCTGTTGGGAATTACATATCTGCTTTATGAAGGAACAAAACCAAAAAGCTCTTTTCCAGCAGTTCGCATCTAAATTTCTCCTTATTCCAAACTACTAGAACATTCTATCTCCATATAAATTTCCCCTCGTTCCAAGCAAATAGAATATTCTAGACAAGAACCTTCGAGAACAACTGGTTTGAGTATAAAAGGGAGTGTTCGCGGTGAGCACAACACAGTTTATTTTCGATTATGAAAGTGTGCAAAGCTGAACTATTGGATTTGAAAAGTGTAAATAAAGAAGAAATATTAGAAACAGTAATAAGTTTTATTTAACGAACCTTGGAAAAATATTACAATATGATAAATTTCTGAAAAAAAAAAAAAATCATACAAAATTCTCATAGTATTATACAATGTTGTATTACAGACATGCAAGTAATTTGTTAAACATAAATCATACTGCGAACCTTTCAAAATCATACCTATGGTATGGTATGGTCTGAAAGTGAAGTACGAACTAAGCATTGAAAAGCAAATTGCTTCGAAAAAGTTGCTGGTGGATATTTCGACAAATTTCAAGGCAACACAAATTCTAAGCAACGATTCCGTCCGGCTTATTCCTGCATGAATCAATTATTTTGTAACAAAGAATGTCGTATTTCTTTTAAATTTATGTTACTGTCCTAAAATTTTGCTTCAATTTAGTGAAGTCTCTCGAAGTGAATGTGTTTTCAAAAATAAATAAATGAATCCTTACATTATTATTACATTCAGTACAGATATTCTGGAATTGTATGCCACTTTCGAACAGAACTAAGAAACACCAGCCAATATGATAATTTCTAAAATCAGTTCAACGGTGAGTTAGAATCTAATGCTTCATATTTTAAAAATGTTTTTTGACAAGGAGAGCATAATGGATATAGGATATTGGATGGAGAAAACCCTTATCAAACATTCTGTCAAACATCAGTTTTCTCATGAGAATTTTCACCATGGATGTTTTGATAGCAGGTCTTGTAATATACATGAAATTTTTGAAAATGGACAAATGGAAAAAGAAAAAAAAAAAATAAGTTTGGACTAAGGAATTGCTTAAAATAGTTCAAAATGTCTCAGGAAAACTAGAATGAATTAAATAAAAATCTATCCAACAATCCATATTGCCGATTATAGCCATTTTTATTTTCTTTTTGTCATGTCAAATCTATCATGCCGTGCTTGAAAAAAATATTTGAGAATGTGAACTCCGCTCGTAATGCATTTTGTTCCTTTATGTTCATTCCGTCATCCATACACAATATTTCTTCTTCAAATTCGATTGTGATGGCTGGCTTTTGAAAAACATTAAATGGTCTGTCATCGACGTCATAGCACACTTATTCAATAACAGCGTAATATCTGGTATTTTACTTTAAAAAAAAAGGTGCTAAGAATATGGTAAATAATTAGCGACCCATCTCGTTACTTCCGTCAATAAGTAAGGTTTTTGAAAAACTTATTAAGACAAGGGCTGTGAAATTCCTTAATAAAACAAATTTCTTCGCTTCTTCTCAGTTTGGTTTTCGTGAAAGAAAAAATCAACGGAAAATGCATTCTTGGATTACTGTTCAAAAATTTTCAAAAGCTTAGACGAAAGAAAATGTACAGGAGGTTTAATTGTTGATATAACTAAAGCATTTGATATGGTCAACCACAATATTTGAATGAAAAAACTAGAGTGTGCATGTGCAGGTTTTAGATGTTCTATATACTTGTGGTTCAATTCATACCTAGAGAATAGATCTCAGATGGTAAGAATTGATAAGATTAGAAGCAGTAAAGAATACACTCATATGGGTGTACCACAAGGGTCTGCGATTGGACCTTTACTGTTTCTAATCTACATTAATTCACTATTTGAGTTGCCTTTCAAAGGTATGTTAACAGCTTTTGCTGATGACGTAGGATTCGCATACAGAAAAAAAAATCCTTTTAGACCTAACAGCTGATATAAACTGGGATCTAAGTATTCTTAGAATCTGGTTTGCAAAGCACAATTTAGTTATTAGCTCAAAAACAAAACTCATGTTGTTTAGTTTGTCGAATTTGCATAACCCGGCGCAGATGTATTTTACCTTTCTTCGGATTGTCAACGTTTCAAACTACTCGTATGTTATTGCAAATGTTAATCTAAATCCGCAGAGAATACTTTTGATAGTAGTTCAATGTGTAGTGAGTAATGTTTCGAAATTGAAAAAGTGGATACATTTAAATATCTAGGAATAACTCTGGATTCAAAAATGAATTTCTCTAGCCATACTGAAAATCTAAGGCAGTACTTCCGTTCCATTCTTAGACATTTCTTTTATTTGCAAGCTGTCTTTAGGGATGAAATTTTAAAAACGATCTATTACGGAATTTTTAATTCTAAGATGCAACATTGTATAATCTGCTGGGGAGGAAAAAATTTCAACAAAATTCAACCACTTTTGATACTACAAAAACTTATGATAAGAAAAATGTTAAGAAAATCACGTTGGGATCATAGTTTTCCTTTATTTCTAAGTTTGAAGATTCTTCCTTTACGCCACCTGTACAGTTTTAAAGTATTAAAAACATTCTTTATGAGATCTGGTCATCGTAATATAAGAATTCTTGAGAATTATAACATCCGTAGAAACCACACACTTTTGGTAAACATTCCTCACTCACGCACCTCTGCTTTTCGTAATTTTTTTAGTATTTCATCTTGCAGATTTTACAATAAATTACCACTATGCCTCAGATCAGAAATATCACTATCTAAATTCTTGAGGGGTTTAAAATAAATAACGTCCATAATATTTGTATTGCTTTTAAGTTTCAATCACTTAAATTGTTGCAATGAACTCTCTTTTAAATTTTTAGTTTATTGAAATTTTTCTTAGTTCTTTTTTTTTGCTGTAGCTTAAGACTTTTTTGAAGGGTCACACCACCCAATTTTATAATAATTATGTTCACGAATTTGAAGTGGCATTTAAAACAATTTTTAATAATTATAAATGCTTCTACTTATTTCTCTTTTATATTTAAATGATCTTATATGAACTAAAATGTTATTTATATTGTAATCAAAAAGAAATAAAGAAATAAATAAATAAAAATAAATAAAATAAATACTCTTCTTTAAGTCGTGTATTCCAAAATGTTGCCTTAAAATGTTTTTTTAATTTTGATCCTTCACATTTTTTGAGGAGGAGTTTGCAAACTTTGGTGACTTTAAAAATTTTGACACAAAGGGCTCCTTGTCTATGGATTTAGAGAATTTTTTAATACCTACATACATATTTTTGTAACGTGAAATAAATAAATCAAAAACATTGAGAAACTAAATACAATGCTGCTATAAATTTTGAGGTCCATGTGCAATTGCTTGGCATTTTGAAGAATTGCCAGAAGAAATAAACTCTGTATGCTATTTATAACCTATATATATTTTGCATTAGCAAATTAAAATTGAAATTTGTTACAAAAAGATTCAACCTACATATGTAAATGCATTAATACCTTACGTATAAATAGCGACGTCTACCTAAAGTATGTTTAATCTTGAATATTATTTTAAATGCAACTTTCAAAACAAAAGTTTTATTTTGTTAAGATTTTAGAATTATTTTAAACTAAACTAAAATAGTTTACCCTTAGGTAAATTATTCTATAAACACACATAAATACATAATGTATCTCATATAACGATATGCAGTAGCAACTCAAAAATTTTACCCATAACGCAATGCTATACATATACACCTATACACACTTAACGTTAGTAGTAGAAGATATTTTGTTGGATTCTTGAAACCTTCTTGGCTGTAAAGAGAGCTCCAATGTGAGGGTTTGGAGTAAATTTATTATTTGAATATATGCACGGTAGGATACATATTGAAATAACGTTCATATGAAAAAAGTTTCTTTCGGAGAGTCAGCGTGTTTTAAATGCATTAAAAATAAGTTTTGCTGATAGAGTGATGGTGGAAATCGTTATGGCAATTACTTTAAAATTTTACTACATTATGAACCCTTGTTGGAATTTGAAATTTCTAGGGATTTTAAGGTGTTTTTGCAAAATCAGATTGTAAGTAAGTATTCAATTTTAACATATCCTTAGACACTAATTGGAACCTTTTGGGTAAGGTTCATTAGTGGAAACAACAAGAAATTTTTCAATAATTTCAAGAACCGTATAATTTACATGGAAATAAATTTCCAAGAAATCAGACTATTAGAGAGATTTTCAAATCAAAATCTGAAGAAAAAATCCCGAAAAATCCGAAAACCCAGAAAATATTATCACCTTTTATTATTTTTGCGACACGTATCCAGGAATGGTTGAAGGTCGTAGAAAACTAGGACGGGGTAATAGAAGGGTTGTCGAGCCAACAAATTTATTTGTTTATTTTTATTTCGATACAAATCTCCCAATGGTGGGAAAATTTCAGATAAAAAGTTTTATTTTGTCAATTGCACAAGGCCCGAATCAATGCATAAATCCATATTTTTTCCGTGCAGAGCAGATCTATCAGTGGGTTTAGTCAACGGCTCTATTGCCAATATTTCAAGCAATAAAATTGTTCTATAGTTTATGGGAGTGACAACATTTTGTGGTAGATGGCAATTGTTGCTTCTCATCGTGAAATCAATATTTTCACTTTTTCAAAAAGGGTGAAAAATGAAATTGAAGGAAGAAATCCATTTGTTATTTATTGAAATTGTCGGTTTCGCTTCAAATTTTATACATGAAACATGGATGCAATGAAATTAAATGTAAAAAAACATGAAATTCATTTTTTTGTTTTATATTACAGAAACATCACTTTAAAAATTAATATTTTACACGACTGGGTCGCATGAACTTATCCTAATGTTTGAGAGTCTTAGAATAGCTATTTGTCTTAAGTTTTGATATGTATGATCATTTTTTTTTATACTTTTTAGAGAATTCCATACACAAAATTTCATTAAAATCCGTTATGCCGAAAATAAGAAAGTCAAAATTCGAAAAAAATGTTCCTCTGGTAGGTCAGTAATATTTAAATTTCGAAATGGTCATGAAAATTTAAGCGGAACAGGCAAAATTTTATCAAAATTGTATGTTTTCAATATGTATGTTTGAAAATTTCAAAACACATTACCTACTATTCAAACTTTTTACGAGTGCGTTAATTGGGCTTTCTGATCTTTTATTTTTTTATGCAATTAATAAAACAAATTTTTTAAATTATTCCCGACGTTTCGTTGGGTATTTTCCAACTTTTTCAAGGGATATTTTTATTGGACTATTGGCAGTTACATTTATAGATTTAATTGAAGTTTTTTTTTTGCACTTTAATATTTAAAAAAAAAAATGTTTAGAACGGAAAACTAAATAAATAAATAAATTAAAAAACAAAGACAAAACAAAAATTATGAACTAATATCACAGACTCATTGTTTACTTTAAGGTAACTTTAATAACCATTTTTTTTTGGACATTTTATTTTAATCTTCTGGTAGCTTATATACCAAATGAAATTTTGTTGATAAATCCCTGGAACTGTTTTTGTAAAAACAATTTCAAAAATAAGTATATGGCCGTTATTTTTGGTCTTAAAATAGAAAAAAACTTGACGGGTGAAAAATTTTAAAATTAAATCTAACAAGTTTAAGGAAAATTGGCCCAGCAATCAATGCTGTAGACGTCTTCCGTATCATCTTATTTTAAGGCGGAATTTTACATACATATGTAGGTATATATGTTGCATGTAAAATAACTTAATCAATACTTAAAATCGTTTTGAAATTTTTGGACCGGCTTACATAAAAAATAATGTTTTAAACTGTATAATCTTTTTTTTCACAGTCAAAAAAAAAAAAAAAAAAAAAAAACAAAACAAAACAAAAACATTGGTATGGCAACTTTCACTTTCACTTCAAAACCTAGTTTTAAAAAAAAAATCATCAAATCATTTTTGAAATAATGAATTTTCTAAAAAAATTTTAATTTTATCTTAAAAATTCAATCTTATATGAAAATCTTGATATGCAATGTTATTAAAACTTTAAAAGAGATTTTATGTTAGAATTTTAACCGAAATTAGTTACCAAGTCTTTATGAAGAACTTAAATAAATGTTTATATCGCAGATACTATAATAACAGTTTTTGATTTTTTAACCAAAATGTAGGTTCATCTATCACTTACTATAATACCCAGAATTATTTTCCCAAAATCTATAGAACCGTTTTTGATATTTTTATGTATACATAGAATGCTTTTCTTAACGGTTATACGACTAGTATCATTTTTTCCTTCTCGTAATTTTAGTGTCATTTTTTGAAGAAAACGTTTCACCCCATTCAGCGGTTCAGATGTTGAGACGAACAAAACTGACCGACCACTTTTTCGGGTCATAGTAATGTCAAAAATTAAATAAATAAATTAGAGGCTGAATTGGCTTATAATTCTTAATCATTTCCAGGTTCTTCTTTCTAGTAGAAATAGAAAGGAACTACAAAAAACCTAGTTTTAGAATATTTTTCACAACTCATGTTTACAAATGTTAAGGGAGCCCAAGAGGAACTACAATTTTCTGTCTTGTCCGAACGGGGCTCAGATAAGAAACACTTTTCATGACTAGAGACACTCTTGGAGAACTTGTCAATTCATCGCAAGAGGCAGTACCACTCTGAACATTTTCGCAGCGTATATGAATCGAACCCAAGACCCTCTGCATAACAGTTGAACGCACTTAATATTATGATACAATAGATCTCCAGGTCGCAGTGCAATTCCTCCAATTCATAATTCATTCATACTATTATGACAAATTTTATTAAAATCTCGAGTTCGAGTTGAACCTTTTTGATTTATGAATAAGAATTGTATCATCAAAAAGTCAAAATATCTTGTCTTAAGAGTCAATAAAAGTTATTTTTAAGTCAGGCAAGTCACTCGTACTCGTAAATGTGTAAGATTCAGTAATCGATAAAATGTTACGACTTTGACTTTAAATATACAAAACAAATAGTTCGATTTTTTTTTATGAAGGCGAACTCAACACAAATACACCACATTATGGCAATATCATTAGATTACATTTTGTTGAACATCCATCGTTTTATTAGAAAGTGTTCCTTCCAAGATGCCACCCATCTCGTTATTATGCATCTTAAAAATCAGTCATAAAATCGATTTTCTCAAGTCGATGTAATAAAATGGCTTACTTTAAACTACTTCAACCTAAAATGTACAGTGGCGCCTTCTTTTAATGATGTCGTTTTAGTCCAAAATGGTTTACAAATACATTGGGATAACTTGCTCTCAAATTTCTGAGATAAGAATTTTAATATTATTCTCCTTCATAATAAACTAGACATCAAGAATTGTTATGGGGATGTATTTTGAGCAAACTAGTTTTCAAAAATTTGTAATTGAATTAGTTTTTTTTTATATTTGAATAAATTATTCAGTTTGACTGATTTGGATTTGATAAAATTCTTAATGCCACCAAATGTGACCATTTGATTGGAAACTTGGTAGGCTTATAGAATAGCCTTTGTTATAGATACAAATTGTCTTGAATGGCTAATAAATTGACTTATCCGAAAGGTTTTGTTTTTAAAGTCAAATGAAAACATTATGAAACCTTTAGTTATCAATAAGAATTGATCTAAATCATGCAAAAGGTTGCATAGAACTTATGGTTTCGTTTGGAAAAGCAGAACAATTTGTTAATCTTTGTACAATTTATTAAACTTATTTGTTTTTAAATATGTGTAATTTAAATAAATTATATCCGAAATTTCGTTGAGATATTCAACAGACAATAAAATGTATCTACTGGGTCGCACGAAATTGCTTTTAGGGTTAAAAAATGTAATATAAAACATGGATGCAATGACATAAAATTGCAAAGACACATGAATATCATTTTAAAAATAAAATACACAGACGAAAATTTAATACCGTTTGATATCTTCAATACATTTGAACATATGCAAAGTACAATTTAAAAAATAAATAAATGCTTTTTCCTATATTTTTATATAAAACAATTTTAATAAAAACAAATAAGATATATTAATGTTTCGTATTTGCAGTTGTACACCAAAAAACCTTTTTTCAAAAAATAAATACTCCTTTTTTTAATATTGGCGCAAAATTTTAAACAGCCTATTATTAAGATTTAAGTATGGTATTACTTAACAATTTGCAAATTTAAAATTCTTAATTTTAAACATTTTTAACTAGTATCGTACTAAAGCAATTTTCTTAAAAATTTGCTCCTGAACACACCTAAAGTTCATACAAAAAACTAAAAAAAAAACTAAGTAAACAGACCTGTTTCGATGTTTGGAAATGTCAAAGAGTCATATAAAGTTAGCACTATACTAAAAAAATAAAAAAAGGTATTAGATGATTTTAACTTTAATAAAAGGGTAGAGAAGGTATGATGCTATATTTAAATCAAACTTGCAAAATCGGTAGTTTTCATCTAGTTTCATACTAAAACAGTTTTAAGATCGTATTAATTAAACTAAAATTTTGCGTCATGGAATATGAGAAAGAATTAGTTTAATTAGAAAAAAAATTTCTCTTGAAAACTTTTAAAGAAGTCTATTATAAAATCGAAATAAATAAAGCTGTTAATAATAAAGTTGAAACTAAAAACACGGTTCTATGCGGCAGGTATCTTTTATAATATTTGTTTGTAAATTTAATGCTGGTAAGACTATGTCCTGGTTCTATAAGAGCTCTTGTCCAAATTATTTTTAATGTTTTTCTAATAAAATATTAATATTTTATTTCATTTTTTTAAAATAATTGAACCCATTTTCGACACAAACATATTAGAGGTGCTGCCAGTTAGAATTTTAATATTTCAAAAAATAATTCCTTAGATAAATACCTAAGACTTTTAAGTACCGAGCTTAAAAAAAATTGGATTTTTTTTTTTTTTAAATCTAAGCAAAATTTAGTTTGAAAATTTGAGTACCTTATACTTTTCAGACTTTTAGCATAGACAAATAGACCAAATAAGTTGTACCGTTATTGAAAAAATCAAAAACAAAAAATGGTTCTATTGGGGGTATCATTAAAATTATTTTCTGGAAACATTTTACTAATTTGAATTTTTTTTTTGAGTTTAATAAAATCAGATTGAAAAACAAATTCTAAAATTTCGGAAAAAATGTTATAAATATTTGGTTTAAAAAAAAAAGATAAAAACCCTTTTGGTGGAAACATTTGAAATTGCCTTAGGCTGTAGTCGAATAAATTGACAGACAGAATTACGAATTACACAAAGTGAGGTTATGACTTATTTGATTTAAAAGTTACAGTTATTTAATAAACAATTCACATTGCGCCTAATTTAGGTCATTTCCCGCCAGATGTTCTTTTTTTATCAGACAACACGAAAGTATCGATATAAGTTCTCCCTTTTTTTCCTCAGACAAACCACGTTAATCTGAAATACTCTATTTGGCTCTTTTTTTTCCATTTGAATATTCAGAACAAAAACAAAACACTGGGCATTGGAATTTCATGTAAGTCATTACATCAGTTGTTTTTCAATATTACAATATTTATAGTTATAAATAACTCCAGGAAAATGGCCAGGAATTTCAGTGTCTCGTTTTTGGAGTTAAAGAAAAAACATAAATGGTCATTAAAGGTCCACAAGCTTCAATAATTGCACAGACATAGGAATGTTTGTAGGAATTTGTTAAATATTTTTCAATATCTCTAATAAATTTGAGAAAAATATTAATGAATTCATAAAAATTTTGTTACATTACTAATTAATTATTTGAATTTTTATGACTATTTCCTGACCTTCAGATGATACACTCCTTTTTTTAAATTCCTACAATCGAAGTACTAAGATCCAGGAACCCTTGTACAGATGTACACTGTACTGTACAATGAACAGGTCCCTACCAATTGATAAAAAATCTTTTCTTTGTTAATTTTAAGTTCTCGAATAAATATGTCTTCTTTTTTAGTTTTCTGTCTCCTCGTACATCTGTATAAATTTTTAAATTTAAGAATAGAGTGTTAATTAAGCTTCTCTGAAGTATTATTTTTTATATGTGACTGCACAAGAAGAAAATAGACAGTTAAGTTATGAAAAGCAAATCCGGAAATACCTCATGATTATTTTTGGCAAAAATAAATTAAATAAATTAAAAAAAAAATCTTATTATGTGTGTTTTTAGCAAAATATACTGAAATCCATTCTTGTAGCTATGAATTTTGACATTACAAATACGAAGTTTAATCAAATTTTGCGATTAATAGTCTTTAAATGAAGAATACGAGTTAAGCTATCAAAGTTAAAAAATCTGTTTTTACAAAATAAGTTAATAGAACAAATTTGAAATGAGGTAAGCTATTTGTGCAGAGTTCGAAATAATAGAGTGACGAAATAGTTTTTATTGTAAACTTTTGTGCTATGATCCTACGAGGGTAGGCCCAGAAGTATCCGACCTAACAAAGAAAACAAAAACAATTTGGGGAAAAATATCTTTATTTCTCTACATAGTCTCCTTTTAGCTCGATACACTTTTCCCAGCGATATTCAATAGCTTCGATATCCTGTTTATAGTGGGAACCGTCCAGCTCCTGAAAATAGCCATCAACTGCAGTCTCCACCTCTTCATTGTTGGCAAATCTTTTACCGCAGAGCCATTTTTTAAAGTTTGGAAGCAGAAAATAACCCGAGGGGGCTAAATCTGGCGAATAGGGTGCGTGAGGAAGCAATTCGAACTTTAACTCATTGATTTTGGCCATCGCGATAACGGATGTATGAACTGGTGCATTGTCTTGATGAAACAAAACTTTCTTTTTCGCCAAATGCGGCCGTTTTTTCTTGATTTCGTCACTCAAACGCTGCAATAAGTTCGCATAATACTCGCCGTTGATTGTTTTTCCTTTCTGAAGATAATCAATGAAAATTATCCCACGCGCATCCCGCAACCTTGCCTGCAGATGGAACTGTCTCCACTTTCAGTCCATTGTTTTGACTGTTCCTTCGTCTCAGGTGTGAAGTGATGGACCCATGTTTCAGCCATGGTTATGAAGCCACGCAAAAACTCTGCTTTATTGCTGTGAAACTTCGCCAAACACTCGATTGAAACATCCTCACGACGCTGTTTTTGTTCCATTGTGAGTAATCGCGGCACCCATCTTGCGCACGGCTTTCTCATGTCCAAATTTTTAGTCAATATGCGATGTACAGCACTTTTTGTAAATTTTCTTTATCATTTCTGACGTGGTCACCTCATTTGGTCGACCACTGCGATGTTCGTATTGGCAGCTCGTACGACCTCGTTTAAACTCTGCCACCTAATATTTTACTGTTGTAAGCGAAGGAGCATACTCCTCCAGAGTAGAATCTAGCTTCGCTTTGATATTGGTTGGCCTGAGGCCTCTCAAATAAAAGTATTGTATCACATAACGATGACTAATTTTTTCCATGTTTACAAATTCACTAAGAATGTTCACTATTGATGGCTGACAAACAAATACTGAACAACGTAGCGTCGTCAAACTTCTAACTTAAGTTTTATAAAGTTGGTACTCTCTACCATAGTCATTCTTTTCAAACAACAACCGCCATATATGTATAAGTCAGGTCGGGTACTTCTGGGACTACCCTCGTACCAATGCAATATCTGAGATTTCGGCTGAAAAATTGTCGAAAACATAGTATTAAAAAGGTTATTTGAATACAACTTAAAGCTATCATCTGAAATTATTTTTCAAAGGAACAAAAAAAAAACAAAACCAATTTGTCTTTCATGGTTGACGTACTTGCGATTGCGACGTGGCTCTTGTGACTGATGTGAAGATTGAACAGATATCAACATTCAGAAAGAACTAAGGAATTTAGACTTAAATCATCTCAATGTCATATTTGATTGAAACTTCGAGATTATTACCTTTACCGAAAACAAAAAGAAACTTTTCAACCCACTCCCACTGTTGTCCTTTATTTTGCTCCAAGAATACAAATAAAATTTGATGATAATCTAAAAGCAGAATTTGTCAACCAAAAGAAAGTCTTTTCCTTATTCCCAAACAACACAACCCAAACAATAAGTTTTCAAAAACCCTTTCGCATCTGGCACCAAGAAAAATCCGTCCCCAAAAACAAAGCAGCACAAAAAAGACAGGAAGAAAAATGCGCACAATATTTTTTTAATTGATTTAATCTCTTTTTACAAAAGAACAATTGTGTTGTAAAAATTATTATAATAATTTGTTAATTCACACCTTGCTAAGTATCAGATAAATTATCTCACAAAAACACACAATATAACCTTTGCAGCCATTATTGCTGCTTCCTATGGTCTTTCCTATTTGATCGGATCCCCGAAATATAAACCCCATTGTCTTAACTAATACGAGTACCTGAGAAGTAAAGTCGGGGGTAAAACGGGCGCGCGTAGGATGAAAAGTAATTTGACTCGCTTAGTATAGTAGTCCCAAACTTATTTAGATGGGCAAAAAGTTTTGCACCTTCTTTCCTTTTTTGGGGAGAGTTTAAATTTTAAACAAAAACTCAATGACTATGAATTTCGAACCAGTAATGGTTATTACACTGCTAAAAAGTCCCACGCAAAAGTTTAGTCGAAAAATGAAGAAAAAAAGATATAAATAAATAAATAAACCCTGAGGCGGGAACTCTTGTTACCAAAATTATTATTTTGATGTATAACCTACCTACCTTACCTACCTACATTTATACTCGCTCAGCGTGTCAGACCTGGCGCCCATCGCCATCATTGATTGATTAATTGCGTTCTCTTCGATGTCAAAACATAATATTTCGAAAACTATACTCATAGGTAAACCTGCGTTGTGCGGTAGTAGCAAAAGTGCCAGCCACATAACCTAGGGCTGAATTTTCTCAAACACCAGGTAAAGTTTTGGGTCAATTTTTGTTTCGTTGTATTTTCGGTTGGCGGGCCGTTTTTTGTTGAGTAGGTTACCTACTGTTAGACGAAACTTCTATCCGTATTATACGAGTAGATGGGTAAAAGTAATTTCGGCTTTGTTTTCATTAAATTATTTGGCAGTTTCTCCTTTTCCTCTTCCGAACTTTAGAGCTTGTATATGTGTTTCCCCCGTTAATAATCTAAAGCAAGGCCGCAGCAAGGAAAATACGTCGCAGGGGCATAGAATTTTCGCTGAATTATTCATAAAAACTTTGAAATACTCTGAAAACTATATTAAAATGTTCAAAAATAAGTTTATAAAGTATTTGCTTCGATGGAGAATTTATTGTCTTGTGCTTAAGAAAAAGAAAATAGAGGGTGTTTTTTGTAGAGGCGGATAAATTTAATTTAAAATAAAACAGGCATTTTTTTTGGTATCAATGATATTGAAACATAATTTTTTGTCATTAATGTTTGAATGAATGAATTATGTATTGAGGGTATTGCACTGCGATCTGGAGATCTATTGTGCCCCCACTTAAAAATTAATGAGCTTGCTCGTCCTACAGGTCCTTCTCCAAATCAATTGCTCTGAGGAATCTAAGTATTTGGGGCACCTACAGAGAGGATAGGTCGCTCTCTTCCACCTGGTTTTGTCCCAGATGGTTTTTCCTTTGGTGCATGAGTGGACAACATCTTCCCAGCAAGTGTTTCCTCATGCATGTTGAAGAATCTACTTGTGGCACATCTTGCTATACCAAGTTCTTCTAAGTTTGCAGTGTCCAGTTGGGATAACTGTTATTATTAACTGTTATTATTTTCGAAAAGTTGTTGGTTGTATTTTTGCTTGCAAGAGCTTTTGGAGTTCTTTTCAATTCCTGGATCTGTCTGCCTCCTCTTCTTGTTTAATTTAATTTTTATCACATTTTCTCCTTTCGCAATAGGGCTCAGGCCCTGTTAAAGGGGTTGATGCACCTATTTTTGCTAAGGAGTCTGCCTTTTCGTTTTCATGAACACCCATGATTTAGGTACCCAGCCTGCTTATGTACTCCCAAACCAACTTAGAGCCGATGGTATGAGCTGTGAGCTTAGTGCCTTGATAGTGCCTTGAATGCAGCTTGACTATCTGACCTGATGGCAATGTTCTTGCTACGATAGTTCTTTTCGAGATGGGGTGTTTACCTATAGGTACGCTTGGAAGATACTGGAGGATTCCATCAGTGTACCACTTGATGGTATTTTTTTCGAGGATGTAGTTTGTTTCTTCTACTACTCAATTTTCAATTTTTTTTATTGCTTGGCTCTGTAAAAAAGTTTTTCTCGAATAATGTTTTTTGATCATACCATCTCTTGGGATGTCAAGAAGGTTTGTTACTGTGGACCTACTGATTAAGTCCCTTTCTCTGAGACCAATGATTTTGCCCGTCCCAGTTCCTTCCTTTGAGAATCTCATGGTAATTGTTGATTAATTGTTGAGTACGATAACGAATTGACACATTTCGATCATCATCGATACATCAGCTATCGGTTGTTCTGTGCGTTCAACGTCTAAGGGGATACATATTATCGTATGAAGTACACGTATTGGGAAAACCATCCATAGTTTATCCAATCAATGGCTCTGATGAAGGAGGTAACGCTAGATGTGTTTCTCGAATTGAACCATTATTTTCAAAATAAATTTGAACAATTTACAAACGTTAATCCTGAGTGAGTCTGTTCATGCTGAATTGCCAAAACAAACTTACCTCAAAATATCCAAGAACTTTTAAATGCTTTGTTACAGAAAATAGTGTTGCCAATTTTAAAGTTATCGGCCTCTAAAAAAATAACCTAGCGCACTTCGAAATAAGAAATAAAAACATAAAGTTCGATATTATTTGAATTAAATAATTTAATTCAATTTAATTTTAATTTAAGTTCAATCTAATATTCATATAAATGAGAACAGATGGGCACTTGAGAACTTCTATCGCAAGATCTGGGTACTCGTTCCATCTTTTCAGTACAAAAAACGTTTATCCTCTGCGAATGAAACTCCATTCTTATTTCTAAACAACCCATTATTATTCGTAACATCATTACCGTGTGCAAGTTTTAAGCTTGCACCTTGCTTTTGATCTTTAAAGAGTGTCGCTAGGTTTTGTATGTGCTAAAAGGTGTCGTTATTCTAATAAGATTAAAAACCAATATTCTATTTCAAGATCATTTGGTTTGACATTGAAATTCCATAAACCGTATTTGTGGGAAATCAAATTTACTGATTTTAAAACTAAACTATTCTGAAATTAGGCAATGATATTTTGTATGGACAAGGAATGCTTTTAGGAGGTTTTGTGAGCCCACCATGAACCCCTTGTATGGGCTCGTTTATATGTCTACATATGAGCTTAACTAATTTAACAATCATCTTATAACCGTTCACGAATGCATGTATTGCTGATTATCCCTAGCGATTCCCACAGGTGTATAGGCAATACGAAAAACACAGGCAAAACTAAAATTAAAATGAAAAAGTTTAACGAACAATTAATTACACGTGAGTTGGTTGTTTGTCGGTGTTTTTTTTTTTTTTTTTAATTTCTTGTTGTTGTTGTTGTCTGTTTCTTGGTTTTGATCTATCATCAGACTTGACAGCATCAAAAATATGTGGGCATTTTGTTAGTGTTTTTTTGTTTTTGTGAGTTAAGTTAGTTACTATAAGTTAAGCAATTAAAGTGAAATTCCGGGTATATACATATGTTGGATTTATTTCTCAGCCAAGGAAGCATTATTATTTTCGCCGTTCACAGTAGTAAATTTTTGAGTTTTTGCATCTTGTTCTTCTTCTGGTTTATGTGGTTTAATTGAAATTTTAATTAATTTTATTACTTTGATAAGAAGATGAGGTTTTACTGGGACATCTCTCTTGCAAACTTAAATCATGCAGTTTATTTTTTTTTGCTTTTAAATTTTAGCAGATTACAGTTAAATTGGGATTCATGACCTTTAGTTTTTAAAATGATTTCTTAAGGAGATTGTATTTAAGTAAGTGTCTTAAAAATAACGGTTCCCTAAAGCAAAAGCTTATAATAAAATAGTCTTATTGACTCAGTGATAATGAACAGGAAAGAAGTCTTCTTACTTTTTGTGCGTTTCACCACAACTGGGAATTTAATTGATAAAGTGGGGCAGCTTTAGCTGAGAGCCTCTCTAACTTTTGATATGGTCTTGAATAGTTATATTTTTAAAAGAAATGTCATTTCTCGGAATTAATTGGAGGCTTGCACGCCTTAATTAGTATACAAATTTGGTTTTTTTTTTAATTTATATCTATCTTTAACGAAGGCAAGACAAAATTTAAGATTTTGATAATTTAAAAACGGTGTTTTCTTTAAAAGTGTATAGCTAGCTATATAGTCATTGTTTTCAAGGTATTTACATGATTACTGTATTCAATGATTTCTTGTCTAAAACTACTAGCTAGTCCATTAATTTTTTTTAGTGATGAAAGTATCTACTTTCAGCTTTTCATATTCATTTCTATATCCTTGTTCTCCGAATGTGGAATCCATTAGGGAATCAAAAGCCGGTTAAAATATCAATGCTCTCTCCTGTCGTTGAACCATGGGCGACACTCACATTTAGGCAGGTGGTCTAAAAATCCACTTCGAGCACCACTGCAATGTTTCATGGCTTTATTATTTTGTCGTTATTTTTATAAACAGTGTTCTAGTGAAATATACAGTTGCATTCCTTCCCTTAAAAAATTCAAACGTAATTCTCCTAGTCAACGATCAATAGAAGTTCTCTGCTTTATAAACTCTCAATAATTGGTTTGTCAACGAAATTTGTACGAGTCTACGGAAAAATCCTAGAAAACATGACTGCATATGTATAAAACGGCTCCAAAGAATCAGGGGAATTTAGATGTGACACAAGTGTCCCTCAAGGATGTATTTTAAGTCCTCTCATTTTTGCTTTATTTATTAACGACGTAGAAAACCACATACCTGGAGGAATCCACTTTGGAGATGTTTCTGTCAAAGTTTTGCTTTACGCAGATGATTTAGTGGTTTTGTGAGACAGCCCGCTTACCTTACAGCTTCAGATTACCAAGCTAAAACAGTTCTGTAATGGTTTTTAGGTCTAGAAACACATTATATTGGATAGATATAGATGGTAAGATTATTAAAGTGGTAAGCTTATCAAGTCATGCTTTGTAAATCTTTTTTCTACTTTTAAATGATTGAAAAAATAAAAACTTTATCTATCTTTTTATCTAATTCTCCTAGTTCAGGCTATGCCGATTTATTTACCCTACTTCCAACGTGCTATTAAGTTCAGTGATTCTTTCTTTAGCCGAACTACGCGAACGTAGCATGCTTTACTTGGCTCAGCATTATTCTCCCTTTGCGATTTCCGACATTCAAATCCAGGGATCGGTACATTCTTTTAAAACCTTAACACTTGCACTGTGCCAAATTTTAAGGGCAAATCCCTTATGAGCTTTTGACATGTCATGGCCTTAAAAAGAAAATGTGGTTAGGTATACATATATATATATACATATTTGATTTAAAAAGTTCTGCTTATTTTGGAAACTCGTAGGAACAAGATTAGGAATGCTACTTCTAAATGCTCCAATTTTTAATGAACATGAAGATGGGCCAGACTAAATATAATTATATCTCTACACACGAAAAATTCCTATTTTTAACCATAAAAGTCGTTGTTCCTCCATCCCACTTCTTTGATTTCCTCGAATCAAACAATTTAAAAGAAGTTTTCCTCATTAATTTTGGGGAACAGAACTTAGGGCTTGTTTTAGAAAAATTTGTATAGATTTGTGTCAAAACACATATGTCGGATTCGATGATAAAACAGCTATTCCTCTGTGTTCCCTTAAAAAAACAAAATATGGAAAATCTATTTCAAATCGTTAAAGCTTGTTTTATGCATCGTTCATTTAAATTCAATGCAATTCAACGTCGTTAAGTGATCTTCATTTCTACATATTTACTACACAAAATTATAAACCAATCAACTGCACGTACTACTCGTACCTTCTAAAACTGATTGTAAAATTATATTCAAATGGTTTTTGAAGTCTCTTTAAAACCACGTTTACACCGAAAAAAACCATTTCTTTCAAAGTTTAAACTTCCTTTTCTCTGTTAAATATATTATAGAACATGATGTAACAATTTGACAAAACAAAAGATTCGTTTTTTTCGGTTTTATTATCTTAAACAGTTCAAAGTATCAACATTGCCCCAATAACTTCCCCGTATCCCTGTAATCTTTTCACGCCTCTGTTATTTCTTTTTTTTTTCAAAATCAACTTCAATCAAGATTCCTGTTGACGATAGTTAAATGAGGTAATTAAAATGTTATAATTAAATAAATTAAAACAAAAACCCCATTAGAGTTGTAAAAAACTGAACCTAAGCATCCGCTAAGCCAATTCGTTGCTCCTTCCCTCATCTGGTAGGTATGTTATTATAAGCTATTTAATCTTTTTTTTTCGAACCATTCACCCTAGGAAAATGCATTCTCCAAAAACCAGTTCCTTATCCGAGTTTAAGTATATGAGCCATATAAAAAAACTGTATCCGACTGCATCCAACGATCTATAAATTTCCTCAAATTGATCTGACCTAAACAAGTATTTCTGGACTACCTATATTAAGATTTTGTTTCTACTTGATATAGGAATCAGAGTGTATCTACAGAGATGTTAAGTTTAGCTGTCTATCTATCTGCCTATCTATGTATTTATGTAATGCTCTGATATTTTAAAATTGCTGGGGGTTACGATTTGTTTTTAAGTTTATAGAAACAAGTGAACACTAAAAAATGGGTGCGTTCGATAAGTTAGACATTAATTATGAACGAAATATACTCGTAGCTACTTCAGACCAAACTCCAGTGAACTTTGGTAATTAAGCTTCTCAAATCGATGACCGAAGAGCAAGTTGAAAATGCAGGTGGAGTTGAATTTATGTATGTTGAGTGTAAATTTTGTGTACACTTCAAAGAAATAAGTGATTCTGTCGCTGATTACATGACACCATGTTATACCCAGATTACATTGTTGGAATTGTGTTTGATTGTTGAAATTGACGTCAAGACTCAAACGTCGTGTCGGCGCCAGAATTTTCTTTTTCTTTAAAAAGGCTTTAATTAATTCGGAATTATTGCTAAAGAATGTGCAAAGAAAATGGTTTTATTAACTCGTTCTATGTTCGGATAAGCCTTCACAAGTTAATAACGTTTAAACTCATGGAGGCGTTAAAACTGGCTAGATATAAATCTCGTTTATTGAACCAAGCCTCAATTACATGGTCCAAACTAGTTGTTAAGTTGTTTTTTTGGTTAAACTTAGATATTTAAGTGTCATATATTCAAATTCAAGACAATAACGAACTATGAGTATAAATATTAAACTCCAAAATGAACACCACAAGGCTATATCTATTCTTTTGTTGATGTTGTTTTTGTTACTGTGATAATTTATTTTATGAAATTATATTATAAATTCTATGCACTGTTGTAACTATTTTTAATTGGATGATTGATAAAAGCATATTGTACCTAAAATGTGTTTTTTTTTCTCGTAACCGACTTCACCGATTTTGATGAAATTTTAAACAGGAGCTCTTTTTCAATTCATTATTATGCCTTCTTGAAAGCACCCATACTTATACTCACTTATTTTTATAAAATAAAATAAAATTTCAAAGGAATTTTATACATGAAAAAGAATTTCTACGAAACACAAGACTGGCGTTAATTTATTGATGGCTCAAAAACAACTCTAAAGGCGGTATTGCTGCACAATGGTAACAAGTATGCGTCAGTACCAATAGCATATTCAACTGTTTTAAAAGAAACATAATGAAAATATGAAATCAATATTGAATTCAATAAAATACAAAGATTACAGCTGGAAAGTATGCGCTGATCTTGAAGTTATACTCGTAGCTATTTTGCTCGGACTACAGGGTGGATTTACTAAATACTGTTGTTTTCTTTGTATGTGGGACAGCAGAGCCACAGAAAAGCACTATGCTATACAAGTATGGCCAGAAAGGTCAGAGTTTATTTTCCGAAAATCTGGTGTGAAAAATATACCATTAATTGATCCTAACAACGTTATCTAACCACAACTCCACATTAAACTTGGTTTGATGAAGAATTATGTCAAGGCTTTGGATAAAAAGGGATTTGGCTTCTCATATTTAAAAACAGTTTTTTTAAAGTTAAGTGATGCCAAACTGAAAGAAGGAATATTTGTGGGACCACAAATACGCACATTAATTAAAGATCCAAGTTTTGATAAAAAGCTTACTTATAACGAACTTGATGCCTGGTTATCACTGAAAGCAGTTATAAAAGGGTTTTTAGGGAACCACAAAGCCGAAAATGCGGAACAGCATTTTTTAATATGTTAAAAGCATACAAAAACCTTGGTTGCAGAATGTCATCAAAAATTCACTTTCTTCATTCTCATTTTTTCTTCTTTCCATCTAATCTTGGTGCGATCAGTAATGAGCAAGGTGAGAGGTTCCATTAGGATATAAACAAACTTGAAGAACGATTTCAAGGCCGATGCGACACAACTATGCTAGGTGAATACTATTGGCGTTTAAAACGAGAAGATCATTCAAACCATAAAGGAAAAAGTTAAACTTACACGATATTGTGTATTCAAATTTTATAACATAACTAGCTGACCCGGTAAACGTTGTTTTGCCATATAAATTATTTCTAGGGAATTTCTAGTGTAAAAAAAAAATAACTAACTTATTGTAAGTGTGTAAGGATGTGGTATATGAGTGAAAGAGGCATGGAGCGCTGTGAACGATGAGGGAATATAAAAATGACATTAATTTTTTTAATTTATTATAATTTATTCCTTTAAATTATATACTTATATCATTAATTAATTATGACAATAACACTAACAAACAATATCAATCTCTTAATGCTAAAGCGTGAACAATATTTTTTGTTAGCCCATCTTTAGCTAACACAAACAAACTGGATGGTTGATCCACGTATAATTGTCCGTGTGAAAAACATGGTGTGCTCAAATCTAAGCCACAAACAGACATCGTTTGGCCTTGGGACTTATTGATAGTCATTGCAAATGCCAATCTAATCGGAAACTGAATACGTTTAAATTGAATTGGCACAAGCATAATAGGGATTCGTGGCACTAATATATTTTCACCTCAGAACTTGCCATTTAAAATGCTGGCTTCGATAAGGTTTTTCATTAATATTTGAATGACTAATAGCGTACCGTTGCACAGCCGTGGCGGGTTCAAATTACAAAGCAAACTAATCGGAGATCCAGCCTTCAATTGTAAATTATGCGGTGGCATGCCTGGTAAATCCAGTGAGTTCAAAAACTCTGTTGGAAAATTTACAGCTTCACTGGCTTCGCAAACTCTATCAATAGATTTGTATGATACCAAGTTCCCTGGCAACAACTGTTGTATCTTCAGATTTAAACAGTCAACGTCCACATTTTTTGCCGCTAAAATTGCTCTTTCTGTAAGCCACTCATGATTTATATATGTACTATGTGTGTACATCGGGAAATATTTGTTCAATAAGAGCATCTTGCGGATCAATGATTGTGCAGAAATCGTTCGGTAATTTTACGGATCCAGTTTCATCTATAGTAACTTTTCCATCGCCGATATCTAAGAGGTTTTTTAAAAAAAGGTTCAGCGGATTATTATTGCAGTATTTGAACGGGCATATTTACTTTCAGCTGTACTTTTTCAACATTACGCCACAATGGCGATGATTTTAAGCAAGCTTTAATCTCATCAGCGTATGTTGAACGTGGAATGACGGGAAGTGTTTGTCTGAAATCACCTGAAAGGAATGCCGCCAAATAGTTAGTCGTTGTTTTTAGTATCTTTCAATATCCTGTGAATGTTTGTGTGGCTTAGTACATTCATCCCAGATGATAATTTTACACTATGCCATGGACGATTGTTTTTTTTTATGTTGCACACTGCGTCAGGGTTATTTTGAATATTAAGTGGCAGCTTAACCCTAGAAAGGTAATCATATTTTTTAGTACGTTGAAGGTAATCATTCGTCGAATCGACGAAGTAAAATTTAAATGCAATTTTTTCGAAAAGTTATTAACAAATTCTTGTAGTTGTTAATAATTTATTTTTATCAAACCTTTCTTTTAATAAAAACACACTTTTCATTTTATTTTTTTAGATTTGTGACTTTTTATTCTCCTTAAAGATCTATGAGAATCTATGAGAAATTTTAAAAAGCAAAAATGATGTTCGTCTAATCGACGAAGATTACCTTTCTAGGGTGAAGTACTGAATGGGTTGTTCTGCCTCAATCCAATAAAGTTGCCGCAATGCCCGATGATGCAACGGCGTATGCGCTGACATTATTTGATCGTATTTCGGCAAGAATTAGCGAAATAATGAATGTTTTGACAGTTTCACCTGGTGCATACAAAAAGAGGAACCCACCTTGTCCTACTGAAACTGCGAGCATAATGCAGTCGTACATGGTTCTTTGTTCCTCATTCATTAGTGGCACATTGCAATTAAAAATCGCCGCCGTTTCTACAGTGTTGTACTGCAGTTCACGATTCATTTCAGCTTTCATTAAATCAGATGCAGTTCGATTTGGGGAATTCATACCGAAATGACTGAGTGGTAAGTTGGCAATGATAATGCAAAAATCCTCAAAATGGTAGCAATCAATGCTTCATTGTACATAGCGTCTCTGAATGTTATCGTTAGATCGTTGAACCGTGTACGATGTTGATGCAATATATCATCAGTCATTGAATCTTTGTGATTTTCCCACAATATCTCTGCTCGGGCTGGGAAACATTTAGTCAACACTATAGCGAATAGTAGACGAATTTGTATTGCTGTACAGTTCAATGCTGCTTCAGCAAGCATACATTCCCACTGGTTGTCGTCTTCCAGCAAGCCGAGCGCAAGGCATGCATCTTTATACGTTGGACACTGTTGCCCATTCACTTTACGTATATCTAGAAATGACAATGGGCCAGTGACATCAACCAACAACAGTCGAAGATAAAAGCACTCAGTCTGCCTTGGATGGACTGTAAATTCTGTAAATGTTAGGATTGGACAACCCTTATCACTTATGGGTATGAAAAATAGATAGTAAGTAGCTGATTCTAAGACCTACTGAATATGCATATAAAATTTCATAAAAATCGGTAAAGCCGTTTCGAAGGAGTATGGTAACTGTATATTTTATATATAAGATTTTTTTTTTCGAGTTTTTGTTACTTAAATACATAATAAAATAAAACTTGATAAATGTAAAAGTTTCTGGTTGATTTTATTGGATATCTTTAAAATAAGTTATGGCCTTTTAATTTTTAATATAATTTGGCACATTCTTAAGTATGTCTCTGATACCTAATCAAAATTTTATTTAGATAGTGTGAAACAAAATCTTATCCTTGTTAATCTTACGAACCTTTTGACTTAGTCACCTGTTGATGCTAAACATTTAGGCGTAGGTACATAGAAAGTGTAACAACAGGGTGCATTTTACATATGTATTACCAAGTTCATGCGACCAAGTCGAATATTTTATTTTCGTTTCATTCTTTTCGATGTTTTTTGAGTTACTGGAAATATTGACTCATAAATTGAAGGCGACAGTAAGTTATTAATTTCATACCAAACTTCAAGTGGATGTGTCACAAACAAACGATCACCTTATTGATTTTGTAAAAATGCAACTTTTAAGACGAATATCTTCGTTTTGTGTGAACTGTGAAGATATCTCAAATTTTCTTTCCACGCATTTGTTGCAAATTTGATGAGTATGATTGAACTATAAGAAACTGCGAGCTTCCTCTCTTTCGCTTCGGCAAGATCTTTCAATTCGTGTGGAAGCTACGTACAAAACAACTTTGAAAGCAGCTATATTATGTCAACTTCGGATACAAACAAAATTCCACTCAAAACTCTTAGTACTCTACAAGTTCAACAGTTCTTAAAAAAATAAAAACGACAAAACCTATTATTCTACTGATACACTTTATCCTTTTGAATTATTTAGTGTATATTGTGACGGTAGCAATTGAATTTCATCTTTTCACCAACATGAAACCCATTTTAGTCACGACACCAAAAACAAATATGGATTTTAAATTTTATATTAGTTTGGGGATTTAACAACCCCACATAGTGCACACATGTGTGTGCCTTCCAATTTCATTAAAAATTCTCTTCTGCTCTTTTCATGTCAGAAAATATTTAGAATAAAAACAAATATTCCTAGAATGAAGCCGTAGGTACGTACGAGTACATATTTTATATTTTTTTTAATGTTCAAAACTTTAATATGGCTTAAGCCAAAGCGGATTTAGCCAGTCAAAATAAAAAAAAAATATAAATATAAACAAAAACTAGAATAAAAAAAAAACAACGATTAAGCTTTAGTGAAATATGCGTAACTCAGCATAAAACTAACAAAAGTATATTTAATCCGGCGTTTCGAAGTTTGAATAATAATTTTCATAAATCATAAAACCTTGAATATGAAATATTCGAATCAATGATATTGCGTCTATGGTGTTTTTTTCGCACACTATAGCACATTTTATTTTTGTTTTTTCTTGCATAATATAAAAAAATTGTTTTGAAATGTTCGTATCCAAAGCTTTAAGGTTTAATAAAAATTCAATTTGAATATAATTCAGACTCATGATAAATGGTTATTTCGTTGACATAGCGCCCCCGCAAAATGAATACATAAATCCACTCCACGTCTACTCTTTATTGTCCACTTAAGAATTGATTAAAAGGTTGAAATGCATATTTTATCTTTATTGGAGTTCAATTAAAAAAAAACACTTAAAATTCAAAATACTCGTATTTTATATATATTTTCTTCATTCATTGAAATTTTATAAGGTTAACCATGAAGCATGATGTCGAATGCACATTCAAGAAAAAAGATGTCTATAAAAGTGTTGTAAAATTAGAAAATACTCAACTCTGGAAAATAGAAGGCAGCACGCACAGCACATGCGATGTTCCAACAACAACAGCCCAAAAAACACATCAAAAACATCATGTCAATAAAAAGATGATATTCTAAATGGAGTATTTTCGTTTAGACTGTCCATAAAAGTGAGCTCATTCCTATTTGAATGCGGGAAGCTTTTTAAAATGGATCCTTTTGAGTTAACTCGAAATTGTTAAGTGATAATTAACATTAGCCGATGAGGACACAGCGCGGTTTTGGGTGGGATAGGAATGAGATTGCTTCATTATTTGTACCTAAACTAGGTGGTCCCAAAATAGTCAATACGTCATAGGCATGAAATATGTGTAATCATCAGTGAATTTTCAAATTTTAATTGGGGGAATGAGTTTTAGTTATTTGGTATAAAGTGGGGCGTTCAGTCGAGCAGTATTTTGTATAATCATGCACTGGTGTTCGGACGATTGATCCTTTCCTTTGGCTCTATAGTATTGCGGCCCGTACCTAAGAACTACTAACAACTGGTGTTGACTCATATCAGAGCTCTACTATTGTGTCTTAAAGGTTTTTTGCACATCCTTCCAATTGACCTTCATTTTAAAGATTTGGCATCTCATACCCGTATAAGATTTGTGTTGATAAAAGATCTACAGTGATCCACAAAAGTCTGCGTACAAGGAAGAAATATTTTTAAAAACTGCTGTTATTTACAAATTTGAAGTGATTTGTTTCAGAAAAAAAAAAATATTTTTTTAATAAAGAAATGTACAAGGTTTTTATTTTCAACAAAAAAATTAAAACAATTATTCATAACAAGAAGAAATTAATAACAACAAAATAAACCTCTGAAATTCCTACACAAAAGTTTGCGTACAGCTGTAACAGAAATTAAAAAAAGTTAGTTAATGTAGACCCTACCAGTTTTTATGTATAGGAACTATTGATCTTACTCGGTTCGGATCTTTTTTTACAATTAATCTCAGCAGTGCTCGATAGGGTTAATATCTGGACTCTGTGGTGGGGTTCGTAGCAGGTGGGGAGTGTTATATGTCAGCCACATGCTCGTATTATGGGCGGTATGTTTGGGGTCATTATCTTGCTGGAAGTAATAGTTTTTAAATTTTTTTTGAGGATATCGATATATACATATTGATCCATTGTTCCTTCTATTACTTCCAGCTTACCGACTCCTGAAGACGCCATACAGCCCCAAACCATAACACCTCCACCAACGTGCTTGACAGTCTTAATTGTGCATCTGGGATTAAGAGCATCGTTTGCTCGTCGCCACACCCTCAAACGACCGTTAGAACCAAAAATGTTGTATTCTGATTCGTTGGAGAATATAACCTTACCCCAGAGGTCCGGAGGCTTGTTAACATACTCTTTTACAAATGCTAGCCGTTCCTTTCTGTTTGTTTTACTGACTAATGGTTTTTTCCTGGGTGTGCGTGACTTAAACCCCTCTTGAACAATTGATCTTCTTACCGTTTCTGCATGCACTGTATTGTAGTTATATATTTCGAGCCATGTGGTTATCGTCTTAGCCGTTATAAAGTGATATTGCTCCAACATTCGCTTGATCACACGCTTATCCCTTCCGGAGAGCTTCGAAGGTCGGCCGGATCTTGTCTTCGATTTAATCTGTCCTGCGTTTCTAAAGCGATCTACCGTTCTCTGTATCGTTGACCGAGCTCTTGAGGTTATTTTTGATATTTTACCATACGACTTTTTTTTGTTTTTAATAATCAACTGCCGCTCACTCAAACTTAACTCTTTATTTGCCATATTTTGCTTTTAAAAAAATAAAATAAAACCAAAGACAATTATTTGCGTTTAGAACGATTAAAAATAAACAAACAATCATATTATGCAAAAACAAATTTACCGATACTCAAACAGTGTGTAATGTTCACCTGTACGCAGACTTTTGTGGAAGAATTTCAGAGGTTTATTTTGTTTTTATTAATTTTTCGTGATACGAATATTTTTTTTTTGTTGAAAATAAAAACGTGGTAAATTTCTTTTAGTGAAAAATACCTTTTTTGAAAAAAAAAATGTTGAAAATAAAAACGTGGTAAATTTCTTTTAGTGAAAAATACCTTTTTTGAAAAAAAAAATCACTTTACATTTGTGAATAACAGCAATTTTTTAAAAATTACTTCATTGCACGCAGACTTTTTTGGATCACTGTATGTACTGATGGTTTTAAAATCTAATGATAGCTGAAATGTCTTTAGTTTATTTCTCGTAGATTTTCTGAGAAAAACGACTACAATATTGCTCAGCCTCAATAAAGATTTAAATTTCTTACTCGTTCTATAGGGCAAGTAATAGAAGTATATTAAAAGACAAAATTAAGTTTATAGCTGTTTGTTAAGTGTTACATGAGTATTGAAGGTTTGTCTTGCTTTCAACAGGGCTGGGATTCAATTTCCAGGCGCTGCAAAAATGGGTTTCAGAGGTGTACTGCCTCTTAAGATAAATTTACAATTCCTCCAAGAGTATATTTTTGTTATGAAAAGTGCTTTTCATCTTAGCCGGTCCAACTCTGTTGAAAATTGTAGTTCTTCTCGATTTCGCAAATAGGAATGATTGAGAGTCCTAAGCCATTAGGAAAAGGCTATATATATGAGCCGTTGCTCTCTAATTTAATTCTAACAGTGTAAAAAATATCAAATTTCAAAAAAAATCATTAGTCTGTTTTTGATTTTTTTTTCTGAAAATCGTTGTTATTTAAACATTTTAAGATCTTGTGCATCGTAAATTCATTTTAAATTGGTTTAAAAAATATTCAAAACGGCAAAAATAAAAAAAAAATACTCATGTATGTTAATGAGCGCTAAACTTAAAATAGTTTCGTTTGTTGTGGTGATCAGACTAATTTACACACAGTTACAAATTTTTGTTTTGAAATCGTAGAAGCCGTTTTAGAGAAAAATAAATTTTAAAAGTTTTTTTTATAAAACATTTGAACCAACTACTATTACTTTTTGATAAAGGAGCAATTTTATTTTAAATCTTTAAGAAAGTGTTCATACATTTAATTTTTTTAATCCAAATATATTCTATTTAAAAAGAAATTGGTAAAAAGTACTGTTTATCTTTCTAGAAACTTCCGAACAAGAAATTAATGAAAATCAGTTATTGGGGAGAACGATAAAATGCTTCTATGGTTCATTAGGTATATTAAAGAAATATTTTGTCATAAAAGTAGCATTTTCTTAAATTTTTTCAGTGACCTAATTTTTTTAGAAAAACTTGTGGAGCATCAATTAAAAAAAAAGATTTTCTTTACTTAAAAAAAATTTCCTAGGTATCATATTTATTGGTCATAAACAAATCTAAAAAAAAAACATTATGTCAAAGTTTGATTAAAATTTCGAGTTTTATTTTTTTACGAGCATTATAAGTAATTGCTATAAGGTACCTACGTATGAACAATGGCAGTAAAATAACGATTAAGTGTTTTGTGTTATCGCAATTTTTTTTTAGCAGATGTTACGGGTTGGTCAATTATTCTTGAAAATCACTGAAACAAACGCATCATTTTGTTTGTCAAGAAGCATTTTTCAAAAGAACGCGACCAAATTTTACATTCAGATCTGTAAAATAGTTGTGGCAGCCATTTTATATAGACCCTTACGAGAATTTTCGTTTAAATGGAAAAATGTGAATTTTGTGTGCTCCTTAAACACTATTTTTAAGAGAAAAAACGATTACGCAAACCAAATAAAACCCTGACAAATATAGTGGGGACTTTTCACCATCGATTGGAATTATTCACCACTGGTTTCCCAATTTCGGTGCAGAAATATTAAAAAAAAAATAATCCAGGGTATAATAGGTGAGTGAAGGTGAGCGGGCTTGGAGAGGCATCAAATTTATCATACCGAGCCTTTGTGACGTTTCGTGTTGATGAAACATGGTTACCCCAACACGCTAAGAACCAATGAAATAGTCGAATTAAGACAATCACCAGCGCATATTGAACAGAGCTGCTGAATCGATTCCAAGCCAATTTGAATCCAGAACGGTCGCATTTGGCGAAGAAAAAAGTGCTTTCCATCAGGACAACGCACTGGCGCACAAGTGTACAATACTATTAGTGAAATTGCATGAGTTAGGTTACGAACTTCTCGCTCATCCAGCATACTGGTATTCTAAAAATGTATCCCCCTGCGACTATTTAATTTTTTTTTAAACATAAAGAAATAGCTCGTAGGTAGGAGATTTTGGGCGAATGAAGAGGTCATCATTGAAACAAATGTTTATTTAAGGGACTGGAGAAATCGTAACATTTTGAGGGCATTCAAAAATGGAGACGTGTTGAATGAAGTGTTTCGAGCTAAAAAGAAGCTATGGTGAGAAGTAAAATGTTTTTATGCTGAAAAGAGTGTTCCTCATTTAATTTTTCAGGGACTTATTAGTCCACCTGCATAACGTGTATGATTTTTCATTAATTTGAGATATTTTCTGAGGTGATACGTCTACTATATCACCAGCTAAGCTGTTTGACACTTTTCTTGTAATTTGAAAACTTAATTCTTAAAATATTTGGGTTAATAAATGCTTTCTGAAAAACAAAATCAATGTTGAAAGGCAAACCCAATTAAAACCTAAGTAAAAAATATGACCGTACATCCTTAAATATGTATTCCATTATATTTTCAACTTTCTTTCAAAACCTCATAAGTTCTACAGTTAACATCATATAATAAAACGGAAAACGGCAAACATGTTTTTTGTGGTATACACTTTACGCAGCCCACAAGAACCGAAGGGGCATAAATTACATATTAAACGAAAGCATTTTTTGCATAGATGTGCACAATGCTGTTGCTGAATAGAGCATACATTTACACTATACTGTTATACATTATACAGGGTGATTGGCATAAGGTGTGACAAAAAGCTAGGGCGTGTAGGTTGGACTTAGACAAGAAAAAAATCGTATGAGAGGGGGGGTCTATTTCCCCCCGTTTAGGCGGGAGGGGCAATTTAAGAAAAAAATCACTTAAAACAGGAAAAAAATTATTAGAAAATAACGGTGATACCTACAGAGTAATGCTATGGCATTTTGAAAAGCCAGAAATACATTCTTTAATTTCGTTTTTAAATAAAGTTGTTCGAGTGAATAGTTTTTGAAAATTTAATTTTCAAAATCAAAATTTTGAAAAAAAAATGAAAATTTTGTTTTTAAACAA
The DNA here is from genome assembly GCA_911387755.1 of Chrysotoxum bicinctum. Classification (NCBI taxonomy): domain Eukaryota; kingdom Metazoa; phylum Arthropoda; class Insecta; order Diptera; family Syrphidae; genus Chrysotoxum; species Chrysotoxum bicinctum. Next base: position 1,756,951 of record OU426989.1, read on the forward strand.
TTTTTTTTCAAAATTTTACGTAATTAAGTATTATTTTTGTATTCAATATTCAATGCTCTTATAAATTTTTGATCAAACACAAAAAACCGGATGTCAAAATGTTTTGTAGTTTTTGAGAAAATCAAAAATAACAAAAACTACTTTTGTTCTAAGAAAAGCCTTTTACTTTAGTTTTTACGGTTTTGGATTCTTATGTAGGTGAATTTACGATTGAAAGGATTAACTTTCTTTTTACTATTCTTTTAATTATCGTCTTATAAGCATACAATAATGTGACAAAGTACTGGATTAACCATATTTCACAGTTTTTTCATTGAGAACACCTGCGTGAGAGCATTGGTTTAAAATTGACCTGCCACTTTTTTATTATGGTGGGGTCGGCTTGGCTTAGGTGCATTTACGCATTTGCTTTTGTTGTTGTTTGGAAAAATGCAGCACATTTTGTTCACTTTTCACTCTTTGAAGTTGAATGTAGTTAAGTCTTAACTACATCTATCAGGCAATTTCCGTGTTAGGCTAGGCGCGCGCATTTAATTTTAGTTGCACAACTGTTTCGTTGCTTATAGAAAACAGATGAATTATTTGGTTGAATGTCCGCGCAGGTGCATATAATTATATGTTACACAAAATAGCGAACTTCTTAGTTGCTCGAACCAAGCAGATGCGAAACTAAAAATTGAATGTGCGCGCCTAGCCTTAGTGTTTTCAAAAAGTGAAAAAGTGAAATCTAGAACCATTCCAATTTTTACCTTTTGTGTTTTTCGAGATGGAAGATAGAAATTTGAAATGAGTTTGAAAAAGAGAGCATGTAGTTCTAGCTTTATGCTATGCGTTACTGTTTTCAAATCTTCCCTCAAAATAAAATATCCCCCTGGTTTGACAAGAATGCGTTAACATACAAACAAAATATCAAATTCGAATTAGAGCTGAGTAAATCGTTCATTTCAAATGATTGAATCGTTCAACAATCGATTACTAAAATGATCCGATCATTTCAACCAACCGATCATTCGATCATTTTCATTTCACTGAAATGATTCAATACTGTTCCTATTCGATGTTAATTTCGATTTCGATGATAAGATTGACTTATGGCTTTGATAGTTCTCACAAAATATTCTATTATTGTAAGCCATAAATTGCCAAATAACATCGAATGATGCCTACTTTGGACATGGATTAAAAAGTGTCAAAAAAGTTTTTGGCTGACATTTTGTACGGAATACACTTTGTACGTCAAAGCTGAATTATCTATTTGTCAAGTCATAAACTGTCAAATTCCATCAAAGGATGGCTAAGATTTCGATGGATTAAAAAACGTCTATAAATATCCAAAAAAAGGTATTTTATTTGTTACTCCGGAAAAGATCAATTTTAGGGCTTTCGGCTAACATTTGGTACAAAATACACTTTGTACGTCATAACTGAATTCGTCCTCTATTCGTCAAGACATAATCTGTCAAATTCCATCAAAGGATGGCTAAGATTTCGATGGATTAAAAAACGTCTATAAATATCGAAAAAAAAGGTATTTTATTTGTTACTCCGGAAAAGAGCAATTTTAGGGCTTTCGGCTGACATTTTGTACGAAATACACTTTGTACGTCATAGCTGGATTGGTCCTCTATTCGTCAAGTCATAAACTGTCAAATTCCATCAAAGGATGGCTACGATGTCGATGGATTAAGAAAGGTCAAAAAATCCACATTAAACATACCGGATTCTGTTACATCAAATAACATCAGTTCAACCCAACAATTGTTTTTGCGGCCTACAACATCAATAACCAATCTGCAACGTGTCAAAAATCGGCAATATGTCAGAAATGTGTATAGGTTTGAAATTTTGTTTATTGTTTACCATTAACTGTTTTCCTTTGAACTCCAGGATTGAGCGCTTAGTAGGTACATTCAACAATTTAAAAAAATCATGAATTCTCTGTCTTTTATTGAATGATAAATGAATTAAATAAATAAATTGGCACTCGAATTTCGAGAGCTGGGTCGGCTAGTTTTTATTTAAATGTATTTGAGATTAAATATCACTGTCGCAAATTTCAAACAGCCTGGTGTTAAGGTATGAGTGTGCAACTTATCAGTTGTCTGACCTTAAAACAGTTTACTAACTTGCTCTCAGTTTTAAACATTTTCTAACTAGTATCATGCCAAAGCAATTTGTTTAATAAATTTTTTCTGAACACACCCAAGCCGATGGCAGTTCGTTTAAAGAAAAACAATAAGTAAACCGAACTTTTTTTAATATTTAGAAACGTCAAAGAGTCATAGAATTTAGCACGATATTAAAAAGTTAAAATAGCTAATCAATGATTTATACTTAATTAAATTGTTATAGCGTGATTTTAGGTGTGATTGAAATTTTGCAAAATCAACGTTTCTACCCAGTACCATTCTTTAATCGTTTTCACATTTCACATAGTAGTTCGACGAAAATTTTGGGCCACTAAATCATTTTCTTGTCCTCTATCAACTAGTTTTAAGACTTTCAAAGCTTTAAAAATTGGAACTCCTGAATAAACTTATATTTTCGACTTGCAAGATTTTGAAAGAAATACGGAGATATCCTTTATTATCGTATGTTCTCTGCCTGATAAAGCAATGAAGAAATGGCTTTCCGTCTATTCAATTATTTTCCTCTCTTGACCCAACCTAAGAGCCATAGCATTTTTTCCCACCTTTTGAAATCCAACTTTTATTTAACTTCATTGATTCCGAATGAGTCAAAGGTATAAAGTAATTAAAAATCCGTATTCAAAATAGCGCTAAGCTTGAAAGAACTTCACAAAGAACACAGCCAACCTCTTAAACGAAATTGAAATAAAATGGTACCTCGTACACTATACAGTATACATAAAGGCTAATTGAGTGCAAACATTAAGTTTTAATTATAATTTTACAAAATTCTCTAAACAATTTACCTCCTTCATCGCCATCATATTTTTTTCTGTTGAATATTCTCACCGTCTTATTATGTCAAAATGCGGGCCAATTGAATGTAAAATAACGTCAAGCTTACGGCAATTATAACATTGTTACGCACTGACGCCCCCGGAAATCCTTTTGAGCTTTGACGGAAGTACATGAATACGAATTCAAAGTCAAATCAAAGGCAGTTAAAGCAGCATCAGCCAGCAGGTATGTATTGAATACAGTTGGTTGCCTTTGAAATATAGTAAGAAAATAAAATTCAAAATTACAAAAACGAACTTTCAATTGTGTTCGAAATTTGAATTTTCATTTTTATGGATTCTCCTATCAATTTTGATTGCATTTATATTTTAACGACTTTCCTCCTCGTCCAATCTGGTCCAAATTTTTGTTTGTAAGTCCAGCAACAGCAATAACAACAACAACATTATTATTTACGTCTTTCGAACGAATAAATTTAAATCGCATTAAAATCATAAAAAATCGCAAAGCTCCGATCCAACCATCAACAAAGTTGTGTTTGGGTAGTTTACATTGAACGGACCTAAAGACGATAGACGCCGCAACCGCCGCCGCGCCGCTGTGCTGTGTCACCTTGCGAAGAGTGGTCCAGGGCGACACGCTTGCTAGCTGAAGCTGCAGCTGACTGGGTTTTTACAAAACTGGTGCCATAAGGCTTGGATCTGGTTTAAAGCGACCTGATGCGTAGGCGTGTGTTTTTAATTTCATTTGATTTCAACATTAAATTCGTTGAAAATCCTCTGTCAAATGGGCTTTTGTGCGGTAGGCAACGCGAACAAGTTTCAACTTCAACTCATAAAAGATTCAATAGCTGAAAGTGCTCTCTCCTCGGGAGGGGACTAACATCATATTGAAGGGTCATAAAACCGAGGTTGGTTCACTTTAGCATCGCCTAGCCGTAGCAATCGCCATTCAATATCATCTAAGATTAGGAGTGGGTAATTGGTAACATATTTAATCATTTCACGCAAGTAGAAGACTACCTGGTAGCGGACAGATGCCTTCTATTTCCATCTAGATATTGGATAGTTGTTGGCTTCTGATTTTTTCTGATTCCCATGGAAAAAGAGCACACCACACCAAGAGGCAAATTGTAAACCGGTGGACTACCGATACCGATTGCTGCATCAAGTGGCTGCAAATGTACATTTAACCTTTTACTGCTGTGCACAACATGCAATTCAATGGCCGAGCCGTGTAACATTCGAAACACTCCTCTCCGGCTCGCATATAGAGTTAGATACTGCCAGGCTAGGGGCAGACACCCAGAGATACTTTGTGTGCCTATACTGCGCCTCGAAACGAATCCAATTCGATGTCACATTCACATGTGCGACTGTGTTCTGTTTCTCTGTTTATTATTTGGCAAACTTAAGTGCGCCTAAAATAAGACGAAAAAAACATACATGGAGGTTCTGCTGTATTGCGCTTATGAAGGCTATCGATTTTGGGTTGAATGTGCTCGCCTTAACGAAAATTAAAATCTGAGCTAGATTTCGGTGGGCAATAAACTGAGTTTTTCCATTTGCAACGTCGCTCGCCTTCGTATATAAACTACTCATTATAAAACTTTTATATGAGGCAAGTGCTGCAATTTGGTTTTCATAAACAGGGTGTTCCGTTTGAGTATTTAACTATGCATGCATACATTTTTAATTTAATGTCAAACTATAAAACTCTGGATTAAATTTTTGTGTTTTCCTTTTAATTCCTTCCTGTCGGCCGTTGCAATTAGGTATTTATTATAAATAAAAACTTCACCATTTTTTATGATCTGCGGTTTTGATATGAAAACAAAAACTTGGATACAGCCTGGTTATAGCCTAACTTTTAAGTAGTATTTATATTGTTAGATGTTGTCGTTGTAAATGTTTTTGTAGTTTTTCAAGGAAATTAACTACCTTCGAAGTAATTTGTGTATAGTTGCAATAAAAACTAGAAAAAAAGTCTAATTCGAGATTTTAGCGAAATATGTCATAACGACAAAGGAGAATGTAAAAAAATTATGAGTATAAGGTACTGTCACAGCGTTAATGGCTTTTGGGATTTACTCAAAGCTGGCAGATAACTTTTTAAAAGGCTGAAGGCAATAAAGGCCGTATGAATAAAAATGACTAGTTTTTCGATAGTTCTAAGGGTGTGTCCAGACCAAAGGAACATTTTTTAGACATTTCAGAAACATTCAAGAAACATTTCAGAAACATTTAAAAAACATTTCAGAAACAGAGAAACATTTCTGAAATGTTTCTGAAATGTTTTCTTTGGTCTGGACGCTCGGATCCACTCTTGACGAAAATTTTAAAAATAAAATCAAAAAAGCCAATGATATACCTGAAATTTGCGAAAATATAAATTGTGATAAAGATGAAGTAGAAAAAAAAATCAAACAACAACACAGGCGAGAAATAAATTTACAGACAACTCAATCTGGAAGCAATGGGAAACAAAGAAACATTTCAGAAATGTTTCTCAAAGCGTCCACACTAAAAAAACAAATCAGAAACATTTCTGAAATGTTTTTTAAACAATGTTTCCTGAAATGTTTCTTTGGTGTGGACACACCTTTATAAAATCAAGTATAATCTACTTTTTGCTTAAAAATTAATACAAATGCTCGTAAATGAAAAAAAAAAAACTGATACCAAAGTATATTTACAATCTATCGAAAAACAAAAACTTATCGACTTATGCTGCAGCATAGCTTTCGGAGTAAAAAGGTACTGTAATGGAATATCTCAGCGAAAAGTGGAAACATTGCATTCATTATGCCTGTTTTTACTACATTTTACATTTTAAAAGCGTTTGGCACCAAACTCTCTAATGAAACAATATTTGCGTTTGGTTTTCATGAAAATCTACTTCTCTGGAGCAGAAATTACCTTTTGAACTTTTAAACAAAAGCAGTATTTTCGTCGTTGATATGATATCTTAAACTGAAACACGAGTATGTTCTGGTGTACCCCAGGGCTCTGTACTGTCTTCGACATTCTTTCTCAGTTTATCAAAAATTATTTAATTGATAGTTAAAGTGTCCTCAGTTCTAGAATGGTATTATACTCATCAGATAGATGCTTTTGCACCATTCTAAGACAGTAATTTTGATCGTTGTTTTCTTGCAATTTTATAATGAGGGATATGAAATTTGCAATTTCTTCTTCTTAATAGAATTTGTTTTTTAATTTTCTTCATGTTCGTTCAATTTTTCCTAAAATCTCTGAGGCTTGTATTCGCCCACTTACTGACTTCATCAACCATTTCTAACAAAAAATGGTTAAGATAAAACTGAAAGTACGAGTATATTTGATTTTGTTCTACTTTAAATAAGGTTTCGCAATTTGGGGGCAAGAGGAGGTACACCAAATTGTTATAATTATGTTTCGTCTTGCGCGTTGTCGGTGTGTAATAATTATTCCGCAGAAGTGTTATTTTCCACTAAGTCCTTAATCGAGTAGCTCTTGGAGTTCAGTGACGTTTTCACAAGTGTCTCAACTGCAGTTTGCACATAAGACGGAATACTAAAGTCCTGCTGTACGGCACTTATGTTCTTATAATTCAAATGTTTTGCATTTGAAAGAAATCGTCTGAGCAGTCAATTCCAAGCCACGAAGAGATTTCTCTCAGCCCACTCCGTTGCTTTTAAATTATAGACAAAAAATATTGTTCGTAATAGAAAGACTAACGTTTCAGGTACGTTAGGGGCTTAATGTTAATATACATACCCAATATGTATATGTATATCAGAGGAACCTTTATTGGAGCAGGGCCAGACTACCATAGAAAAAGAAGTGAAAAAGTTTGTATTTTTCAAACTTGTCAAGTAAAAAATAAAGAAATACTGATATAGTCCAGAGTCAGTAATTCACTAAAACCTAATTTTTTCGTCAAATCTAGGATGGTGGCTTAGTCAAAAATTTCCCAAAAACCATCTTATATACTCCTTATTGACCCACTCCAAGGAATAGTGAAATAAAAGTGTATAATTATTACTTCTCCATTTCCTCAAACCTCGCTTTAATTTTTATAATTTGTTCCCTTTATGTTTAAACAATACAAATAACATAATACTCACACTTCTACGAATATACACCATTTTTCCTCTGACCGTTGTACTTTCAAGTGCAGATATTCTTTCTTTCAACATACTTCACGAATGTGGAACTCCTTAAACGAATATATTTTTCTCTCGCATTTTCGTGACAACGTCAAAACGTCAATCTTTCGATGAAGTATAAAATGAGAAGGAAATGAAAAAAAAAGTTGGCAATTTGACAGGAGTTTACATCCTGCATAAAGATTATTCGTAGTTAAGCAATCAAAAGCTTATTAATTTTCATCCAACCACAGAGCGATGAACGCCCAACATTAATAATAAAAAAAGATAAATAATTCTGTTGAAAAATATATAAATATGAAGAACTTCGAGACCAAAATCAAATACAAATAAAATGCACGACTGGGTCGCACGAACTTGCTCCAATGTAATAGACTAGGAATTTTAAAAACGGATATTATTAAAAAAAACTGTTCATAAGGATAAAATGATTTTTTTAAATTCTTTTAGAAGTAAGAGATAAAAACAGAATGCAGAATATGAATTTATGCAGGAACAAAAATTATAAGTCGTTGTAGTGGTTCCTTAAAAAAATAAGCTTTTATGTACAAAATTTTTAAAACATTTAAAATAAAAATTGGTACGCCAATCTTAAGTTTTTATTATTGTACGAATAAAAGTCTAATTTACAAAAAAAATACTAAGCCGTTCTTGAGATATCGAATTTTTCAAAAAAAAAATTACATTTTTTTTTTTAAATTGAAAAAATATTTTTTCTTAAGTTTTTAAATGCAATGGCGCAAAATTTTAAATAGTTCTCGTTTAAGGAATAAAACCGGCTCTACTTAACGCAGTCGTTTAGCTTGGAAACTTGGTCTAAATTTTGCATAATTTTAAACAAGTTAGACAACTCTTCTAACTGATGTGGGTTTTACAACAGAACCTAAGCGAATTTACGTTGAACAACCCTTAATTTGACAGATACATAACTCACACAACTACAAAAACACAAAAAAAAGTAAAAAGAACAGACAACTTTAAACCAAATAATTTTTCGCCAAAAAAAGTACATTTTATATACTACCTCGGTACAGATTTTGATTGTTTATAAGTTATTTACATTATTTTAGATGGAAATAAAGTAAGTATAAATCACAAATTCACAGCATAAAAACTCAATTTGTTGTTGCAAGGTGCAGATTCATTTAGCTATACTCGTCTCGGCCGGTGGCGGCGGCGCGCGTGCATACATAAGATATGTACATATGTATGTACCTACACACATTTGTATATGTATTTACAGATTTGTTCATCGTAGAGCACTTTCGTACGAATATTTCGAATTTATAATAAGTATTCAGTTATTCAGTCTATTTACAAAAAACATCTTTAAAAAATTGAATAAAAATCAGTAAACATTTTTTCTTCCATTTGCTTTGGTATGAAATGACCATTGTTAATATGGATAAAGTATACTTTTAAATGATAAACTAGCTATTTGCTGCTGTTAAAGTAAGACGAGCTCTTTAACGTTAAAGTATAGTTTATGTCCTTTAAAATTAACAAAAAGTCGGTTCTCGTTTTATACTCAATATTTAGAGTCGACTCCCATTCTAAAATTGATTTAGAGTAGGTTTTAAATGTTTAAAATTTTGCGCCAATGTTTTTTAAACTTTTTAGGAGCTTCTTTATAAAAAATTTCGTTAAGATCCGTTATGTCGATAATGAGTAATTCAAAATTCAAAAAAATCGTTCTATGGTAGGTACAGTCAGTAATATCTAGATTTCAAATTTTTTTTTGTTAAATTATAGATCGTAAAGATTGATCAAAAGGAGAGAAATCTTAACAAAATTCTCGGAACCGTTTTCGAGAAAAATACGATTTTCGAAAACCATTTTTTAAAATTTGTATGGAAGGTACCGTTAGTTTTAGATAAAACAAATTTTTTTTCTCAAATCTTGTATATTATGTTAAGAAACTTTTATTTGTCAATTTTGAAAAAAATCGAGCATGGGGTTTTTGAAATATTGAGTTTCCAAAAAAAAAATTTGAATTTTTTTTTTAAATCCAAAAAATTAAAAATTTAAAATTTGAATATGTAATAATATTCAAACTTTGGAGGAGCTTTGGCATAAAAAAAAATTATTTAAATCGGCTGTACCGCTTTCGAGAAAATCAAAAACAAAAAAAATGGACCCAGGGGGGCTAACAAAAATAACAATTTTTTGTAAAATTTTTTTCAACCATTAGATAGTTTTAACTAAATGAATTTTTTCAAAATTTTTTTTAAAAAATTCTGTGGGACAGTTTTTGAGAAAAAAAAAATATTTATAAAATTTGGAAAAAAAATCGTATGGCAGGTACCGTTATTTTTAGTCTTAAAAAAAACAGAAAAAAACGTCCGGGGGGAAAAATTAAAACCCATATCTACCAAGCTTGAAGAAAATCGGCCGAGCCGTTTAGGCTGTAGTCGAACCGACAGACAGACAGACAGACAGAATTGCCAGACCCACTTTTTTGGTCTTCGCTATCATCGTAATGTCAACTTTGATCAAAATCTCGAGTTCGATTTTTTTTACGAATGCATAACTTGCCTTATAGTACCTATAAGTCGCAAGTAAAAACAACGCGCCCCAAATGCTTACTATACGTAGGAATATTTAATTTACTTAAGTTAACCGGATCGAACAAAATGGCCTTCAGCAATAATAATTGGTTTGCTTCATTAAAATTAAAAGACTCTTTCGCTCTATATGGATCAGACTACTCTTGTAGTCTACCTAGGTACAGGTGGGTACATTTTCTTCCTTGTTCCATTGCACTAAAAATAAAAATAAAAAAAAACATATTGCTGGTTGAATTGGAACACAAGGATTTGTGGAATATTTTTTTTTTTTCTTAATTAGAGGATTTTCTTCGGCAGTTTTATGATAGGAATTTATTTCAACCCCATGGAGATGATAATATTTAAGTTGAAACCAGTGAACCAGGTATATAACTCTATAAAGCTATGTGCATATATAACTAGCTATACGACCTATACGCTACGTACGTGTGAGGCTTTTCTTACGAGAACGATGAAGATGATACACAATGTTAGAGGTTATAAGGATATGTAGGTACAGTAGAACACCCAGGTGGTTAAGCCAGCAATAAATAAAACGAAATGCTGAATTTATTTGAAGAATTAAAACATCATGGATAAGATATAGAGCTTTGGGGAAAAGTCTTGTGCATTATTTTTTGTTGTCCCATGGAAGAATTATTCTCAAGAAATAATCAAGAAGGTAAGCAAAAAATATGTATTTTTTAATTTTTTTTTTCAATGTAAAATTTTCAAAAAAAAGAAGCGTATACATTTTTGAAAACTGTAATTTGTTTCGTAAGATTTTTACTCGCATTACTGCCCCATAATATTAAAACGGCAGTTTTACTTACCTACTTCTTCTAATAATTCTTATTTATGTAGGCCCAGCTTTTCATTGGGAGATTAAGAATAGGCACTAACTCACCAAGTTTAAAGAGTTATCTTATGTTTAACAGCGAAAGTTGCCTTATTGTGCAGTGAAAAACCGTGTCTCGGTGATATTTTTCAAACTGACATTTAAGACCACAGTTTTTGAACAAACATCGAATTATTGTACCCTAAATCCTAAAGCTTACAAAATAAATTTAAATTTATAAAGGATTCACATTGGTCTTCATCTGCAGATTTGAGGAAAAGTAAAGCTGGTCACAGCTGGTAACTCGCTTTTACTTTCTACAACATGCATATAGACAGCGCAGAAAAGTAGTGTTTTTTCCTATTTTGACAGTTGCGCAAGAAAAATTATAGAAACTTGTGAACACATCCAAAAACATAGAAATGCAGATGGAGATACTATAACAAAGATGATCGTGTTTTCTCCAGTTTCCTATAATCTTCATTCGAGAAGACCTCTGTATATTGGTCTTCTATCTCTATTTAAAAAATTTAAATTTCGTATCCTACATCCAGTTTTTATTTGGAGAACTCACATGAAGATGAATGTGAATCCATCATAAGTAAGGAACAATCGTGTTTAGTGGTTTATTATTTGATAGATATGTAAGTGTGGATCCTGAGCAACCTTAAGCCAAAAGTGCTTCTTAATTGACTCATTATCTTAGCCGATTTTCATAATTTTACTAAAGTAACTGATCAAACGCAACTTTGGCTGGGTGGCGCCGTTGACATTGATGACCTTGGACAAAGTCATTCTCAAAGAAGTATGGAACTGTGTTGCCGCCAGCCAAAAATCCACAACAAACAATGACTTTCTCAAAAATCCACAAAAAACAGTGACTTTCTTTGGATGCATTGTGATTTGGTGGATCTCTCAACTAGACAAAACAAAATCTTTAATACCTTTATACTTCCCAAAAATGCTCGCAAACTTTAGATATTTCCAGAAATAATAAACTTAATTAAGGTTGATTGAGCGTTCCTTTTTCATATTTTCCTATTTAAACTTGCAGATTATTCACGACTTTTTTTGTTGATTTAATAAGAACACACTTCTTTAACACTTTCAGTCTATAAAATAAATTCTTGACCTTTCTGTTTGTTTATACTAATTCAACCTGCTGAAATTTTATATTTATAAGTTCATGATATTTTAAAGACCTGCCACATAGGTTGGGTCCGCTTATTGAAAAACCCAAACATTCACATTTAAAGTCTGGAAACCCTGTGTTTTGACCCCATTTTACTATACAACCTATGCGCATATTTTTGCTTAGACACTTTTTGAAAAACTGTATAGCTTGCGTTGAAAATAAGGATTAAGGTCGGTTCTTTTTATTTCTGAATCGTAGGCTTTCAGTGGTAGGGGAGTGCTCAAATTCGTGGAGCACACACTCTTCATAGAAGCAACATTTTATGATTTCTAACTAAAGTACCAATAAACTCAGGGTCCGAGACGATGTTAATCCCTTGGAAAGTGCGGTCATCCTCTTTACTGGAGAAGTGCTTGCGTTGATGGCAATCGTTGGTCAATCTGATTCACAGTTGATTGATCAGGAGATCGCCATGTCCCCTTGAGAATATCGAGATGTTTGAGCTGCATACTAGCTACAAATACCTAATCTTGAAAAGTTTAAAATCGAATGTGGGCCATATGTCGAACCATTACAACAGGAATGTCACGAGAAATAGTACATTGAAGTCGAATGACGAATTTTTCAATGCCGTTTTTATTGGAAGTAGATCATGCAGATCCACAGAGCAAGGCTCCCCCTCCGATAGGTAAACTTATGCCAACCATAGCTTTTTTTTTTTGTTTTAAGAACACACATCGCTTCGCGTGATCCACGTTTTGCAGGCCGATTAGCGCGATTGGGTGGACTTTCAGTCCTTAGTTCGATTTGGAGTCTATGACAAAATATCTTTCAAGACTCTTTACATTTCTTATCGTTCAGAAGTACGAGTACGTATAACCTAATGGTCCATTTTTTAGTTACTTCGACAGAAAAAAAAACAAATCTCATCTATTTCTCTCAATAACGCCTTAAACGACGCAATAAAAGATCTTCTTAATCCATCCAAGTACAAAAGGAGATATATGACCCAATTAGCTGGCACAAATACATATCTCAACCTTTTTCCAGTGAATGTTCTCAAACAAAAAAAAAAATGAACTAGCTATAAGGAAGGATAATTGATGGTGATTCCCAAGCACACGCCTCTCACGTAATCCTCTACAAAGTCACTTCTATGTCTTTTTATTTTTGACTTTTTTTTTCCAAATTGTAACCTTTGGAGGAAGCAAACTCCATCGGATGTTACAAAGTCAGCAATCAAAAGAGATTTTTACGGGATTACCTATATTTATGTATATACTATATAAAAAAATAAAGAAATTTATGAAAGCAGTATACATTTTTCATGGGGCTCTAATGAAATATGATGTAAGGTACATAACCTACCTCCATAAGAGCTCTAATATGGGACACAACACATACTGTAGGGCATGATATTCAGGGTGTCGCTTCTTTTGAGGGATTTGAACCCCTCAGTGTGACATAAAATAATTAGACTTATGTAAGAGTTGGAGGCGAGAATATATTAAGGGAAAAAAACATTCTTTTGGGACCATGTCAAAATGGAAGAAGAATTTCATAGCAATTTTAAATATTAATTCAACGGAAGTTCTAAGATACTGTTGGGCCGTAAAACTAGATGCAAAACGAGCGATCAAACGCGTAAAATCTACAATTTAATAACTGAACCTTAATTCTTTGCGTAAGTTTAACTAATCTAACCATTTAAATTGAATGCAGTTGTTTTTATGTCCCGCAATTTATTTACCTGAAGCCCACCAAGAGAGTTTCTTCAAATCGAAGGCCACCAACCAATTCCTATACCGCTGTAACTTTTATTGAATCTTTTTCCTGTGGCTATTTGCATTAAGATATATGGAAAAAAGCGTCCATCCTAACCATTGATCGGTAAGTACGAGTATATCTTCCTTTTCCGACTACTTTCTGTTCTGTAAATACGTAAATACTCGCAACTTATAAAATCAAAATTACAAAATGAAAGCATAAATTATTTCCAAGTCTCAACGCTTCTTCCCAGACTATTCAGCGTACCTACAAGCCGGGATGATGCATCTGGACGACGTTTTGCCTTCTGTAACACAACTTTAACACACCCTATATCAACTAGCATGGCAAATATTATTGCGCTTGTTTTAAAACAACTTTTATACATATACGGCTCACAAATCTCAGTTAGACTTTTTGCGCATTGCCATCAAAGTTTAGATTGAGAACCCCTCGCGCTACGCCATCGCCATTATTTCATAGAATCTATTGGCCGTATGTAGCGAGCGTTAGAAACTGGAAAAAAGCAGACCTAAGTGGGCTTACCAGTTTCTAATCGCCCTGGCCATGTTGGGTAATCGCACGGCGCCGGCGCGTAAGAAATCCAACATTCAGGTCATTTTCAAATCGATGAACAGCTCTGGTACAGACAAAACTTTATCTACATATTGTATGTATAAATGGAGGATTGGGACATCTCAAGGTGTTGTTCGCCTCTCTCACATGTTAGTATACTACAAACTTTTGAACGACTTAAAATTTGCATTCTATTTCTATACTTACGTGTGTACGTATGTAAACGTGTTACAATTATGGTGACCATATATATTTTTTTTTATAAAAAAACTTCGTATTTTGGTATATTGCTTATGTATAGGGTGACCAGATGAGATCGATATAGAAAAATGGAAAATCTTATTTATATCGAAAACGGTTCTAACGATTTTGATAAAAAAAAATAAGTGTGGTATTATAGATATGGACGACATTTTGGTAAAAAAAAAATTTTGGGGCAAAATGTTACTAACGGTACCTGTCATAAAACCGTTTCTTTTTATTTTCGACTTTCTCATCAACGGCTCTAAGGATTTTAACCAACATTATTCGAAAAAATATTTATTGGGTTTTTTGGCAATTTTTTTTTTTTGAAAAATCAATATCTTCAAAACCTATGAACGATTATTTTTTGAAATTATTTCCTAAAATCAATATTATTGAATACTTAAAATTCGCATCCCACATTTTTTTTCTTGAAGAATTTTAAAGAAATTTCTTATATAAAAAATGTATTTAATAATAAAACAATTTTTGAAAGTTTGTTTGCATAAATTCATACTTTTCTAGAAATCAGATGGAAATTTTATGCATTTGAACATTATTATCTCATTAAATCCATGTTTTAAATTTATAAAATATATCTTAAATTCCAAAGTACTTTTACATAGGAGGAAGTTCGTGCGATCAGTCGTGAATTTTATTTAGTATTGTTCCAGTTACTTAAACTTGCTAACATTTCTTGTTCTTTTGTACCAAAGTAAGTAAATATCGGTAAACTAAGGTTTATTCTGGACTCTAGAAAAATGTACCTGGTACCTTTAACTGATGCCGGGTATAGCCAACGTCACTCGTACGCTTGGTGTACCTAAAACTACGATTGTGGATGCCATAAGACGATTTCGGGAAACTGGCACATACACGAGGAGGCCAGGTCAAGGTAGTCATCGATGCACTTCAGTTCGGGATGATCGCTTTATCGCCAGCAACATACTGAGAAATCGGTTCTGCACCGCTACTGAAGCTCGTACACGTCTTTTTGAAGTGAGGAATGTTAGTGTGAGTGAACCTACTATCAGAGAAAGGTTGGCAGAATTGGATATCAGAGTTTCCGACCAGCGCGCCCCGGAATTGCTCCCACATCACCGTACAGGAAGACTTTGTTTTGCGCGAAAATATGTTAACTGGACTACAGAAGAACGGAGGGACATCTTATTCTCAGACAAAAGCAGAATAGGTCTACGAGGTCCAGAATCCAGATGAACGTCAGCGTGTCTACATGCTAAAAAACGAAAGGTTTGCTCCATGCCCGATAACCAAAACAGTGGGTTTCCAAGGAGGGTCTAAAATGGTTTGGGGAGGCGTCAGTTATGAAGCTCGCACGGACCTTGTTTTGTTTTTGATAGAGGCAGTGTGAACACTCAGATATACGTGGAAAACGTTTTGCAAGACAATGTGATGCCTTTCGCACCATTTATTGGTGACAACTTTCGGTTAATGCATGCGGCAACGCTGCCATACCGCAAGTTCTGTAAATGGGTTCGCTAAAAAAAACAACTATGGTGTGGGATCTAAAATTGATTCTGGCTTCATTTTGAAGGCGCATTCATGTCATCATGTATGGAATAGCACAACATTCAAATGGCCGCCTGTGCTTCGCTGGCAGTGTTTCCAATTTGGGATGAAGTGCGGTTTATTTCAGCAATAGCGTTTCGAATGTTAGCTTCGAGATCGTCCAAAGTGATTGGCTTGTTAGACTACATAAACTAAGAATTTGACGAAGCCCCAAAGAAAGTTATCGATCGGTCTCAATTCGTATGATGGCGGCGGTGGACAATTGATGAACCCTCGCCGTGAGATGACCCATTCGCCAATTTTCTGCTGCACAACTTCGAGCGTTGCGTCGCTTATAGCATGAAGTACCGTCTTGTTTGGAACGACAGCTCGGGTATATTGACGTCACCGAGCTCTTTTCGCAAAAAGTCGTTCAACATTTATCTATACCCGATATCATTAACTGTTGCGATTCGATGATCATAAACCACACCAAACTTTCCATCTTGATGCTTGATCAAACACATGTGGATTGTATTATTTATAATGTATTAACGGCAATTCTGCTTATACACAGTCAATGAGCGTGCATCGTCCACGAAGTTGTGAATAAAATCCGGATCGCCGGCGAACATTTTACGCGAACTCACGACATCTATGATCGTTCTAATGAAATGGCAAACCTCACTGAAAACTGAATTATTTAGGTAACTTTGGCAGTTGCTAAAACATAAAATTTACAAAAACTATTATTGTTATTTCGTCACCCTTCCAAAATTAAGCATATTTTCCAGAATTGATGTACATACATATGGTTACAAGAATACGTTGGAAGGTTAGCTTTTCCCTCTAGGATTTTAACAAGCTTATTCCATTATTTTGCATAGAGATTTATTTTTATAAGTGTTTTTAGGGTGTTAACACATTTTATCCAGAAGAATTTAAAGTAAATAAAATAAAGATGGTCACCAGAATTAAAAAAAAATTATATAACTTAGTTAGCAATTGTTGCAATATTGAAAAAAATCTCCTTTTATTTTATGACTTACCACAGTGACAGTTCATGCGATCGACAACGTGTATACATAATATAAATATGTACAAGTAGAAAGGTGGTTACACCTTAAAAAGGTATATCTTCGCGGTTGGGGTTTTTAAGAGTTGACTTCTTGTCACATTCCTCATTTATGTTATAGGAAGATATCTACCTATAAAATTAAACTAAGTGAAAAATGAAACCACACAAAAATAATATTTCCAAGAAGCTTGTGGTGGATAAATTATTTTTGTTCAATGCCACAAGACTTCTTCTCGAATATCGCCCTTAAGTTTAGTCGCTAGTATCTCCTGTCATTGCTATTTACTCCAGACAGGAGTAAGAGTATCCGGTCTCAAGACTCTGTCACCATATCACCATCCTGTGACGTCTCTATGGATGGGCTGTGAAATGTGAATATTAAATGTAAATTAACGTGTGCTGGCTGTTTGAATTGGCTGGAAAACAAAGCATTCCTTAAGGGACAAAATCTTCGAGCAAGGGAATAAGATGAATTACAAAACCGCTGCTATTAACCGACATTGTTGACGAGGAAGCCCCTAGACTCCTTAGACTGTAGAGAATAGATGTATGGGTAGGTGCACAGCCCCCAACTGCAGTTGAATTTGTCAGCGTATCGGTGTGCAGTCGACTTTTGGTATCTATGATGGTTGTTGCGATGGTGAGGTTGTATTGTGGATAATAATGATGATGACGATGCTGG
Source organism: Chrysotoxum bicinctum (assembly GCA_911387755.1). Classification (NCBI taxonomy): domain Eukaryota; kingdom Metazoa; phylum Arthropoda; class Insecta; order Diptera; family Syrphidae; genus Chrysotoxum; species Chrysotoxum bicinctum. The sequence goes on from OU426989.1 coordinate 1,774,402, forward strand.
CTTGAGAGCTGAATGACGATGGTGATGGCTTCCATAAAACCAAAATGCTGATGTAGATCTATTTATTAAGCACATATTTATGCTCATACACAATTTTGTATACATTTTAGTGAAGAACACTTTTGCATTATGTTGTGTGTTTTGCATGTGCATCATGCACCGACCACCACAATGTTGATTTTCTGCATAATATGCAAAATTATGAAAAAGACCACCCGCCCCGCTCTATACTTATTATTTGAAAAGGACAGCGACGACAAGTGAAAGCAGGGATGTTATACAACCATGCAGGAAACAAAAATTATTTTAAACATAAAATAATAAATACTTTATTATAGTGAACATGCTATCAAAGGTTTATTTAGAATCCACTTAAATATTAATTTCATTACATTTCTCTTAATTAAGTTGAGTGAGTGGTTCATTTCCTCAAATATTAAAAACGTCTCTAAACATGGTGGTTCTAGGCTCCTTTAGGCAATGGAAGAATAAAATATAAGGTTACTAACTTAATGAAAATTAAATAAAACAAAACAATTTTTGAAATTGGAACGAAGTCATTTTTGTAAGTGACCTAAACTGTCGCCTTTTAGACTATGAAATTATCGAACTAGTGGGGAAACGTATTGTATGACGTCAAAAAAACGCACCCGCATTTTTTTTACTCTACTCAACTAATTATAGCTATGTATGTTCCTCATACTCTTATAGACTATGCACATATATAAAACTTCTGTACTAACAACAAATTACGGTCAGAGAAATATGAAAATAAGTCTCCAACTATAAGTAAATGCACCAGATTTCGGCTCAAATGTTCCACAGCGAATAGAAACTTGTTTATTATCATTTTCTATTCGACTTCCCAGTACTGTGTTGCTATTTATAAGACAATGGCTTCGCTATATGCATATGAAAGCTTCCCCTTAGTATTCATGTTTAAAATACATACTTTAAAATTGATAAGTGCAAAAACTCTCGTTGGGACAATCTTCTTTCTGACTTCGAGAAATCAAGTAAACCCTTCGTGAAGTTTCCAACCTTATCAAAAAAATAGTTTCTGGTATTACACCCCTAAAACACACACACACAATGAATTGTTAATATCGGAAAAATAAAAAGCAAATATATTGTTTTCAAAATTTTCAAAGAATCACGAAATAACAACTCACTTTAGCAGTCACAGTGCTCTCACTGAAGTATCAAATAAATTTACTAAAGTTAGTAAATTAATTAAAATATGTAAATTAAAATGTGTCCCTCTTTCGGGCTTATGATATCTTAATTCAATTTTTAATGCCTGGCTTAAATTAAGCTACTTTCCAGATAATTTGAAAACTGCCATAGTATTACCAATTGCAAAGCCTGGCAAACCAAAAGACAAGACAAAAAAATCTTAGAAAATCCTGACAATCACTTAACTGCCCACAATATTCTGTCTTAATATCAATTCGGTTTCAGAATTTTCCAAAACCCAAACAGTCAAATTCGAAGAATTAAAAATATTGTAAAACATAAATTCATTATAAAAGAGTCGACTGCCTTGCTGCTTTTGATATTGGAAAGCTCTTCCACACTTTCTGCATGGCGCGCGGGATCCAATATTACTCAAACTTTTTTAATTTAACTTTTCAACGGCGATGTTAAAAAATTGTTCAAAGCTTTTTAACTGGCAGGAAATTTTTAGTAAAAGCACAAAATGATAATTCTTCCATACAAAATATTCGATATGGTTTGCGTCAAGGTACAACACTTGCTCCGATCCTTTTTAACATCTTTGTCTTTTCTCTGAAAAACTGTAAGCATTGCGATGTTTGCTAATGAAACGGCTGATTTTACATCGGAGACATATTTTTTGGACGTCTGTCATACGTTGCAAATGTGCCTTTCTACAATAGAAAAATACTTTTTTAAATGGAAAATTTAAGTAAACCCTTTGAAAATCCAAGCTATTTGGTTTAAAAGAAGTCGAAAATCTTACTTTCTTCCAAACAAAGTATTGCTTCACCACAATGTATATATAGCAACTGGTCCGAGCATTGTCGATATCTTTTCTATGATCATAAGATTGATAAGATGAATTTTAACCTACGAAAATTGTTGATTCAAGCTATACACTTCGACTTGGAGTTCCTCCAAATGATTTTTGGAGAAGCTGCATGGATGAAGAGGAAGAGGAGACAGTGTCTTATCTTCTATGTTCTTGTCCTGCCCTATCACAAAGACGTAGAGTCTAATGATCCTAGTGATCTAAGAAATTCCGACATTTACTGTCTCAAACGCTTCATTGCTAGCTCCAAGTGGTTTAACGAGTAAGGGAGATCTTTAGAACCCTGTGGTATCATAACGAACCAACTATTGGTCTAAGTGTGTTGGCTTTTCCGGCCAGCAGCCACCTTAACCTAACCTAACCTAACCTATGCACTTCGTATTGGAATTATTATCTATAATAAGGAACAAATTTATAACATCCCTGACATCCATACATGTGAAATTGCTGCTTACATTTATGCAGCCGACTCAAAATTTATGTTGGTAGTTTACCAAGCAGGGTAAAATTGAAAGAGAACCCAGCGGGAGGAACTGTATTAAATTCGGTTATAATGCGGTTCATTGGGTTCACCCTTCATCCCCAGAATTACAACCATTCTTCTTCTTCTACTTCTTGTTCTTGCAACACACAAAAAGGTACATTTTCGTCTAAGTGGTGAACTAAAAAGAAGTGAAAATATGTAAATTCATCCGTATCCGTATCCGAAAAATTTGAATTTATAAACATCAACCGCACGCAGAGGAAATATACTCGTACGCACGCAAACGCATCGTATCTTTCAAACGCCCGGACGGACGTGGACATGTCATTTCTGATGAGGGCCAATACCACAATTGGGTTTGAGATGAGCTTGAGTTGGGACAGATTTAAAGCTGGTCATGGTGCATTTGTGCCCCGGGACAAACAAACACACAAATGACCCTGTTTGAATTAAATTTGGTTTTCGTCCTGTCAATTTCAGATGCTTGCATCCTTAAGTGTTTGTTATTCTCAATGTATGGGAATTTAAGCATTATTTGCAGAAAGGAACGAAGAGTTAGATGACTTTGATGCAGTCGGTGGTAAATAATTCCTCTGACCAGGTAATTGCTGAACAATGAGATGGCGAGTTTGTTTGCTGGTTGCTTACCGGGACTTGCCTGATGGTTGGTGGCAGAAAAGAGTTAAACGTTCTTTTATGTGACTTTGGTTGCAAGGTTTTTTGTTACCCTCAGCAGCCGCCGTCGCATTTGCGGAAAATAAATTAAAATTGCACACACATTCATGTGTGCGAGGAACTGATGCTAGTGGGATAATTACACACCTCAAATGCATTTCCCTCTGTTTTTTTTTGTCCAAAGCCTCGAATCAAACCTCTGATTGCTTCGACTTGAAAATCACCGCACATAAACACCTGAGAAAAGGTGCTGACGTTAATGAGATGAGCTGCATTGGTCATTAGGCGAGATACTACCAACTTGCCTCTCTTCTACCTAACTATAAGGTCATATGCAGTGGGAAAAAAAGTTACCGACGACGAAGACCGACTATGGCGACGATGTCGGGAATATCAAATATAAAATTGTTTTATTGTTATTATAATTATTTTTTTTTTAAATTAACTTCTCTTCGTGTGGAAGTTTCTTTTTTTCTTGTTTGATTTGAAGAAATGACGGCGCCGCTGCTGCCTTCGGAATAAAGTTGGATCTTAGTTTGGGCTTGGAATGATAGTTAAATAAACAATAGGTGTATAATTGTTGAAGTTTATCCAAATTATGGCTTGAATCATAGTAATTGAGACAATTTTGAAGCTTTATGTAAGTTCTAGGAGATAATTTAAAATGCAGCAGATATTATACATATTTCGAAGTTGATAGCGGTTTTTGTAGCAAGGGAAAGAAAAGTCTGAAGGGAGGAGATATAAAATTAGTCAAGTAATTTGTCTTGAGGCACAAAGAAAAATTGTCTTGTTTTTTTTCCAATACCAAGCAATGCACTTAAGAAAAAAATTATTTAATAAACCGAAATATATATTGCTTTATGCATATACATGCGGCCCCCAGTTCTAGACTTCATCCATATTTTTACTTAAAACTCCACTATAGCCCAAAATATTTTATTATTTCTTCACTACACATATTTACTTACAACTAAGCTTTAAAGGGATCTTCCACTTTATAGAGGCAAACATTTTCGAATCAATTTTTGAAAATTGCTTGCGACTTCACTATAAATAATTATAGAAATGTGTTTATGGTATTTATAGATATATACTTGGACTTACAAAGTAACATCATTGGTGTTTACTTGACTCCTTCACTTTTTGCAAACTAGAAGTATTGACTACATCAAAGATAAGTCCTACGTGCTGTTGGACAAAACATATGATCAGTACCCTAGATATGACATTCAAATTGTTTTAAGCGATCTTAAGGCTAAACTAGAAGGAGGAAACATCTTTGGTGGAATAGTCGGAAGGTACAGCCAGCACGAAATCAACTCCGATAACGGAGTTAGGTTGATCGACTTTGCCGCTGCTTCGATTATTTGATCATTATTTTTATAAACAGTGTTCTAGTGAAATAGCCAGTTACATTCCTCCCTACAAAAAATTCAACACTCACACTCGCACTTAAGGAAATGCCCATCAGCTTACCGTTGAGTCCGAATTCGGACTTACTGTTTAAATCAGAAATTCTTTCTTTAGCCACACTTCACGAATGTTAAATGCTTAACATGGTTCTATATCTCTCTCCCGTATAGATATTTAGACTCTCAAAACCCATGTTACATCTTCTTCAACTCTCCTAAACGCTAGCTTTGTCGTATAACGGAAAGTGCGTTAGACAGTTATATTTACAGTCTTGGAGTTTTGTCCAGCGATACTGTCTGTTCTCGAAAGGAAGTAACAATCCTCCAAGATTATCCATTGTCTTGAAAAGTGATTTTCATCTTAGTCCGTTGGAATCGTCAGAAAATTGTAGGTCTACTTTATTGCTACCAGCAATGCACTCACAGAAATGCTTGAGAATTATAGGTAAAATTGGAATCTCGAACTAATCAACCGAGAAGAAGATTAATTACACTTCTATCGACTCAAAGGACTCCTGTGGTATCAAGGGTGTCTGGGCATTTTAAAGAGTTACTTTTGACTCGGTCTTCTACCTCATTTCATTGCATTGAAAGTGCAGAGACACTCGTGACATCTACTGGCAAAAGAGAAGAGAAGAACAGCATATTCTCAGAAGGAAGAAGAATAAAAAACGCGCGTTGGTGGAAATACAGCGATGTCATAACGGGAATGAAGTTCTGAGTAATAACGAAAATATAAAAAGAACCTCTCAAAGCTACATTCCGCGAGTTGAACGTTTCAAAGACGGTCAAGATAACAACGTTGGAGAATTCGTCACATCATCATCATCGGCTCGACAACCGGGTTCCGGTCCTGGCCTCTTTCAACAAGTCTCTCCACCTATCCCGGTCGACGCCAACCAGTTGCGCACCTCAAGGCTTCGGGCGTCCAGGTCTACGCCATCTCTCCAGCGCAAACATGGTCTACCACGCTGTCGTCTACCATAGAATGCACCACAAAGAACTTTCCGAGCAGGTTCCTCTTCGCTCATGCGAGCTAGGTACCCTGCCCACCGGAGTCTACCGAGCTTAATTTTTGTCACGATATCTGCTTCTAGGTAGTTCATGATTGTACCATCTTCTTAAGGCTTTTCTCTCGAACGCAGCTAAGAGGTCGGAGTGCCTTTTGCTAAGCACCCAAGTCCCGGATCCATATGTGAGTACTGGCAGGAGCATGGTCCTGTATAGCAGCAGTTTTGAGGTTATGGTGAGATTTCTGGATTTGAAGAGCTTTGACAGACCATAGTAGGCTCTGTTGGATTTGAGAAGTCGCCCGCGTATTTCTTCTTCTATATTGTTATCGGCTGCTACTTAACCCAAGGTATTTAAAGGATTGTACCACTTCAAATTCGTGCTCCGCTACCTTGATTGTTTGACCAACTGTTCCTCTCGCATTCGACCCCACCATGTACCTTGTTTTACCTTCACTAATGTGCAGCCCCAGATTTTGTGCCGTCTGCTCGATCTGGATGAAGGAATCGTGTACAGCTTGTTCGGTTCTTCCGATCATGTCGATGTCGTCTGCGTAAGCCAGTAACTGGCTGGACCTGTTGACGATGGTCCCTCTTGTTGCCGTGCCAGAGTCACGGATTGCTGTCTCCAAAGCCAGGTTGAAGAGGAGGCAGGCCAAACCGTATACATAAATAGACGATGCCGAATTCTCGAATTCTCTTATGGCTTTGTAAAGTTCTACCCTGGCTATGCTATCATATGCGGCCTTAAAGTCTATAAACAGATGGTATGTTGGGATGTTAAATTCTAGACATTTTCCATCGCCTGCCTAAGGGTAAAGATCTGATCAGTTGTTGATTTGCCTGGAATGAAACCACACTGATATTGTCCGATGACGGTTTTAGCGTATGGGGTTATCCGGTCTTGTAGGATAGAGGAGAGTATCTTATAGGCGGTACTCAACAACGTGATACCTCTATAATTGCTGCACGTTGTGACATCTCCCTTCTTATGTATGGGGCATATTATGCCTTTTTGGCAGTCTTCTGGCATTTCTTCCCGCTCCCATACGTGCACTATAATATCATGAATTGCCTGACGTAAGGCTGGCCCGCCGTGATGGAATAATTCGGCTGGTATGCCATCGGCTCCCGGGGCTTTGTTCTGTTTAAGCCGGCCTATAGCCTTCTCAACCTCTTCTGTGCTTGGTGGCGGCAACATAGGGTATTCTTCTTGAAGTAGTGGAGCCTCCACTTCTGCAGTGAGCTGACCATTTAGCAATTCATTAAAGTACACTTCTCATCGCTCCAGTATGCTTTCAGGATCGGTGATCAGATTTCCCTCTCCGTCCTTCCAGTATTTGCAGCGTGGTGTGTGTTAGAATTCGCATTCGGTGCTAAAAATATGGAAACCGAGACGACTTGGAAAAATAAATCAATACTCCTAATCTCGACGAAGTAAAAAGCTTTATCTTTACTTAAGAACTGTATGATTTAAGTGACATACTCGAATCGGTTAGGGGTATGCACCACCTGTCTGATGACCAAAGAGATCTGACCTATATTTGATCTGAAACACTCTAAGTGTTTGATATCATTTAGTAGATCGCACATCAGCTCCGTAATTTGTGTCATAAACGGACACTGTCCTACAGGCAATCACGCAACGAGGTTTGGTTTATTCAAACGATTTGGCAGAAGCTCTATTGACTAGGAAGAGGTAAAATCAATTCTTCATTTTCTATGTATATGTCCCATAGGAGCAGGATCCATCTTGGAGAGTTTTTCTTCGAGGAATCTATTGATCTAATTAATGCTAACATATGAAGTCCTCTCCCGCTTCATAAAAAGCTCTAAATAGTTAAACTAGTAGAAAAAAATGTGGTATCACAATGGGCCCACTCTGGTCTATGTGTGTCAGCTGCACCAACTCATCTACAAATTATGGCCGAAGTAAAGTAGGTCCGATAAATACAATTTGCTTTCTTTGGCATTGTTCTTAAAATAAAGGTACAAGCCTTGCGCCAACACTATAAGTACAATTTTTCAAGAATCGCTTTTATGAGTATTGAGAAGGAAACAAAGAAGGCACGTTTAACGGTCAATGGACCACAAGGTCCAGCCATCTAAAAAGGACACCAAACCCGACTTCTTGAACATTTCGTTACCATCCATACACCGCTAAAATTTCAAAGTAATGAGACTTTGTCTACCTAGCCTCTCTGCTATAAATTCAGACAAAAATACCAAATGAAGATAAGGACCCAATTGAGTAGAAATTTTTGTATATTTCAAATCTACCTTAAAGAATTGACTCACGGTCAATCAAAATATTAGTTCTACGAAGAACAAAGTTCAATATATTTTTTTGTATTGAGTCTTAATTTTTACAAAGCATGAAATCAGTGTACTCATCTTAAAACAAAAGGTTACAGGCTTTTGTAGAAACGGAAATATTTTTCACGACCTTCTACACCTCATTTATGACTACAAGAAACGAAGCCTTTACAATTATAATAGAAGGGCGTGAATTCTTATAAATGTCTTCAAAAGTCATTACTTGAGCTCTAAGGAAAACCAGCAGATTTTCCCAGAATTTTATTTTTACTAAAATGAAAATCCCCATACATTAAAAAGAGAGATTCCTTGGAATCATTAAGAATTTTTTCCAAAACATTTTTAGCCTTAAAATCCAAATCGATATGGATTTACAAAACATACCCCTCTCTTGACTTTTTTCAATGAAATCAATCAAGCCATTGGTCTTAAAATTCAATTATTTTCCATTACCTTAACTTCTTAAAGAAATGGTGTTGTATGGAAATTTAAACTACACAAAACAATAATTCAAATTGCTTTAACATTTTTTTTCTATTTCTCAGTGAAATCATCAAAGTCCTTAAGATTTTCCGAAAAGCGATGGTAAGCTATGCTAATTAAAATGAACTCGATTAAATCATGCAAGTAGCAGAGAGAATATACATTTTCCACACAACAAAACTGAAAAGGTTAGATTTTGCTTTCCTTTACGGGTAGGAATACCTACGATCCTACATATTTTTGAAATATTTACGTTTTAAGCTTTTGGGAGAAAGTTATACCTACATACGGGTTATCGTTCGATACTATAGGAGTATAGGAATATGGAATGCCCAGCAGCGTTTGGAAATTATTTTTTGATGAAATGAATAAATTAGTTTTTGGTTTATTGTTCACGTTGAGCTTCTGTATAAATTGCAGAGTCTGAAGGGAGGCATTTTTGTTGTTGGGTGTACAGTATAAACTGTATTCTTCAAATAAAAACAAATAAATCTTGAGAAAATCATTAAATGTATGTTAAAGATTTAAGTTTTTGGAATCGATAGAGATTGAAATGTGTGTTATTTCTTAAGTGAATGCATAGGTATACATTGGAGATCTAGCTTGATAATGAATGAGGAGATAAATTATTGTTCTTTGAATATTTAAATTCAATTTATTGGATATTTCATGTCACACTTAATGTTTTCAATTGTAAAGGCAAGTTTTCATTGGGAGCTCAACAGAAAATATTGGAACACTAGAGGGTTCTGCCTAAACAAATTCTTAAAAGTTCAGCACTACAAAATTCTATAAATAAATTCCAAATTCGTTACAACTGTTTTTATATATAGGAAGTTTCAGAATCTTATTCTTTTTACTTTGTACGCTTGTTTTCATGGAATTATTCGAGATAGCTCTAAAAATATTGCAAAAAATCAACAGAAAATTTTTAAGCGAAAACTGGCTATCATATTTTTTTGGAAGTTAGTGCCTAATGCGCTGCACATGCGCAACGAAAAATGAAATCCTGCCTTACATTCTGTTGTGTACGCTCTAAGACGCGAAATTGATAATTGTATAGAAAATTATTATAAGAACTCTCCACTCTTTTTTTCGCACAATATTAATTTCATACACAGGGTGCGTCTTATGTACCAGGTCGATGTTTTTTGTCAATAACATTTAAATGAAATACAATTTTATAATTTATATTTTATTGATCGAATATAATTATGCTCTTTAACATTTTGCCTGGAATATGACGTCATAATCTGCTTGACTACAATATATTAATATTTGTTATCCTATACTTCATTAAAGGAATTTAAAACAAAACTAACTATATTTCAATTCATTTGAAGGTCGATTTCATGATGAATTAAATTAATCTTTTTTAAAGATCGAGATATGGGTTCCATAGCTCATCCTGTGACTAGATTTCTTTTGGAAACCCAAAAAGTGAAAGCAGATTTTTTTAATTCTAAAATTAAATTTGTCCTTTCTAAAAAGAACTCCTAGAGTTTCTCTATGACTTTTTAAAGATTTTCAGCCTATTCAAGTGCAACTAACACCATGGCTAGGCAAGCCGTTTGACCACTTTAAGTTCGTCAAAGCAAAGCGTGCGAATCCGTTTTAAACATTTTCAATCCTATCGAAAGAGTTTTGATAAAAAGGCGACAAAATAACCATACAAAAAAGTTCTAAATATTTTGCACTTAGAGATATTTATTTCAAAACATTGAAAAAACTCATCTATATCTTTTTGAAAGTTAACAAAATCTTCAATTGAAGATATTTGAAAATATAGTTTCAAATCGTCTGCGAACATTAAACACTTTGCAAATTGTTACCAGTCCGAGATATAATTGATTAAAAGATTGAAAAGAAGCGGCCCCAAATGCCTAACCTGAGGCAAACCACATAAAATTTCAATAAAGAAAGATTGATCACCTTCGATTTAATCAATCTATTTTCGATGAGACAAATATGATCACAACCATTTAAGAGAACCGAATTGAAAGAAGGCTATTATTGACTCTATCTTTCACAAAATCCGTGTACAAAACATCGATATGCATTCTCTTTCCCAAAGAAGATAAATAAAAATTTTGTGAAAAGAAACAAATTAGTTGTAGTTGAGCGATAACTAAAAAATGCATGTTGCTTAGAAGTTATAATATCTTTCGCGCTGAAATTGAGCCCATTAAGTACCAACTTTTCAAAAAGACTTTGAATTGCTGAAAGTTTTGAGACTGGTGATTATTAAGTGCTTGAAATTACTTTATTAATAGGACTTATGGAATATTTTTTCCACTCTTCTAGAAAAACACCAGTAAGAAGCGATTTATTTAAAATCATTTTTAACACCTTATAAAGCGCAACACCGCATTTGGATAGTTAAAAGAGAGGAATCAAATTCACTCCAGCTTTTATATTAAAGGATGCGTTAAGCCATCAAACACTTTTTGATCTTTTAAAGAACATCCAGAAATAGCTGCCACTTGGGGGGACTCAAGACCATTTTAAATATTTTCTATATTCGGTATAATTTTTTCTATATTTGTTTTTATTTTTGTATTTCTGAACTTTTTTTAAATTATACTTTTACATTTTATTTTTAAGAAGCAACACACCAATAAAATATAAAAATATAATTTCTTCTCTATAGTTTGATTGAAATAATTGGTCAAAAAGATTGCATGTAGCATTTGGTATTATTAGAGGTCTCACCGTCAAACTGAATAAAATTAACAAATACAGAGCTTTGACGTTTTGAATTCAAAAATACCAAAAAATATTGGGAATTATATGTATGTACATATGTATTAAATATTCCTCCTAATCAAATTCCCTTTACAGTTGAATAAAACGAATTACATATATGTATGTACATGCATATATATTCAGGTTTCCTCGATGATTTTCTTAAAATCTTGTTTTTGACGTTTCGTTTTTCGCCAAAAACGGCGCGGTGGTCTATCTCGAGTTGTAAAACTCAAATAGTCAAATTTTGCCGACGTCCATTTTCATTTCTCTGTATCTAGTGTAAATGTGTCAATTGAATTTAATACGTGTATAAATGCGAATATGTTTTGAGAATTTTTAGGAAACAGACATTCACAAATCTTGTGCACGGCTTTCATGAGAGGTACCCAGAAATGGGAAGTCAGCAACACTTTACTCACTGCATCAATCTTCTCTGGCGAACATTGGCATCCTTGTCCCCCAGTTTTTACTTTATCTCCATGTGCATGCAAATTTAATAAAAAATATACACCAAAGTTAACTAATTTTCTTAGATAATGTTTTAATAATTTCAACACGTTGTTCTTGCGTGAGATGCTCCAAATAAATTGTTGCGCCAACTGAGAATTTTCATTCAGACAAAAATGACAATCAACCTGGAACGACCTGGAATAAAAGACGTACCCTGTATATTTCATTTAATTGCATTTAATTTTACAATAATTAGTGAAACTCTCCATGAACATTTTGCAGTTATATTTTAAGAAACATTACGTTGTGTTGTTGGAGATTAAAGACAAATTTCGTTACTCACCAGCAGCAGAACCTTTTTCGAAAGAAAATTTGTATAGTAGAGTGTGGCTGAGTTCCAGAATGTCTCAGATGCGAATTTGACTAGTAGTCATAAAAGAAAATGTTGACAAAGTCACTAGTTTCTTAACGCATCCTCATATCAGTGATGCACATAACAACTGTACAGTACAGTACAGTACAGACAACGCATCGAGTTTTATTTGGATGCTTTCATTTGACGTTTGATTTTGAAGTCTTGACAGAAGTAAGCAAAGTATATTTGCTCAATAAATTGTTCATTTTTCTATTGATAATTACATTATAACTGTTGGATATAATATACCTGTTGGACTTTCAAAAGAAGCTTTTCAAATTTGGTTAAATTGAAAATTTGCCATTATAATTTTTGTAAGTGGTTATTTTGGGATCAAATGAGATAAATGAAATGAAAACTATAAAAATTCCTATCAAAACGACTTCTTTTCAACTATTTACTTTTTGGCGACCAGGAGGCATGTTCTGTTACTCTCACATCGAGTGAGTTTTCGCATAAACGGTGCGAATCAGAACAAAAACACTGCGGAATGACACAAAATTATGTTTCTCACACGCAACTGTTTCTGTAACTTTTTTTCACTCGATCAACAAGAACAAAATGAAAAAAATTATTGGAAGTATTGGAAAAATGTGAAAAAAAACTGTATCTGTAAGTCTAAAGTCGATACAATCTTTCGATTTTTCTGTCAAAATCATTCGACCACTCTGATACAAGTGAGAAGTGAGAACAAGACAATAATAATAAAAATCAAGTATGACGGAAAATAAACAAAAGGTAAATAACTTATTTTGTATGTTGTTTGATCAGGAAAATTATTATTTTTATCCGTATAAAATTCAAAGGATCTCAAAAGATCGAAAAGAAAAAATAATAGATTACATGGCAACACATTTAGAGTTCGCGAAAGGCCAATTCGGCGGACCAAATTCAAATATTAAAAACAAGGATGATTGGGAAACCTTGTCGACAAAACATTAGCTGTGGCTTTTGTGAAGCGGTAAAGTTCAGTATCTCGTAAATGACGTCTGTGAATGCGCATCATATTTCTATTGTCACTTTGTTCACTAATTACAAGCACACTATACATTTTACTTGTTTTAAAATTTTGAATTACTGCAAAATAAAAAAAACTTGAACACTTCAACCTTTTCAATATAAAAGAAAAAATAATTTTTGGTTAAGTGTGAAATAAATTGAAGCTGTCAGTTTAAGGGAAATGTAAACATTTCTTCCATTGGAAACTAGAAACTATGGTTTTCGCACAGGGGTGTTTTCGCATCATGTTATACGAGTAGACACAGTTCTTTTTCCAATATAGAGAAACGATGAAATTTTTCGTTCCACCTCTAATCGACTGCGAAAATACTCGACGGAGTTACAGAACATGGGTCCAGAGTGCTGTATAAACAGAGTTATGAAATGCAAATTGATGTATAGTCAAATGTATATATGTACATACAAAGTTTCGGTGCGGGTGCGCATTTAAAATGTATCTACCAGCATCTAAGATATTTTGTATTACGTTTCTTAACTACGTTGAAACTCAGTCTGTTTTATAGAGAGATTGAAACCCTATCAATCACACCGATACTGTTTTAAACAACCACGGTATTTTAGGAAGTTAGCAATGTCTGTGTTCTTAAAACAGACAATTGCTGATATTATGAGTTTAAAATGTGCATTTTATGTATGTAGATCGCTATTCATTGTTTTGAAAAATTGTTTTTTTAAGAGTACTTAAGCCAAAGAAATTCTAGGTACCATCCACAAAAAGCTGGAAAGATCTATCTGTCAAAATTCAAAACAAATTTTTTTTAAATTAAATTGAAACAATAATATCGAATTTGAAAAAAAAAATTATATATTGAAAGTTTTTTACATACTAAACATAAAATTTATTTGATACACAATTTTAAATTTCACTTCTTTTAATTTTCAGTATACCTATTCTAACTAGTGATGCCAGATCTACAATTTGGATATTTATTTTGCTGACTTTTTAGTTAAAACGTGAGTAATAACTTATATGTACTTCAATTTTATATTAAAAAAAATTTTATCTTTTGGAAATATTCCAAATTCGAAAAACAAAACTTTTTGAAAATCCGTTTAATTTAAAGTTTCTTTGAAAATAGCGGACTATTTTATATATCGTTTATGGTTTTCTACAAAAGAATCCAAGTCTTATATACTATTAGCCCTTTTGAGATAAAATTCTACCGATTAAGGAAAAAATAATTTTAAGGAAAGTTAAAAGTTCCGCAAACTCTGTTCTATCGTTAACAATCGGTCTTACGGAAATAAAATATATAATATCGTCTAAACAAAGATTTTGGAATTTTTGTTTTAAGCACATCTGTCTTAGAGATATGTTGTATTTCCAAAAAAAGTAAGAAAATTAGGTAAGGTAGGGGGGCCAAATAAGGCCCTGTTCCCAATAAGGCCCACTTGTCAGAAAACACAGAAACGAACGAATAACGGGACTTTTTCTGCTTTGCATATTTAAACCATGTCTACAAGAACACATACAAAGGAAAAAAAGCCAGCTGCGCGATTCAGGTCTTGACCTATAGTTCAATGAAGTTCGTCTGGGGGTGAAGAACTACCAAATTATAAAAAAGTAGTGTGTTTTGTGTTCTTTTTTAACAAATTTAAACCAAGTAAGTACCTATTTTTGATTTTTCCCGTATAATATATAATATTTTAAGTAAATTACAATATTTGTTTGTAAAAAATGTTTGATCGTTAGTTTTAAATAATTCTTTTTTTTTTAGTCTTGCATGTTCCTAATAAGGCCCACAAAAATAAGGGATGGGCCTTATTGAGCACACGCAAATTTGCTTTTAATTTATTGGGTCTTATATTATATTTTTAATGTGTTTCAGACCAAATGCCAACTTTTCCCAAAAAAAGAGCTTCTAATAGGACAGTAACCAACATACAAAAACGCATTGCAGGTTAAAGAATATTTTTGTTTTATTTTTTTACGAAGAAGTGAATTCTAATTTTTTTTGTTTAAGTTTTTTGCTAAAATTAAGTTTTTTTTTTAATTTGTGTTTTTTGTTAAACTGAAAAGTATTTTCTTATGAAATAAATTTAAAAGAAAATGTTTGTTGAAAGATATTGATTTTTGTGTGTGTTTTACTTGCGAAATTATTAAGAAAACTGAGTGGGCCTTATTAAGACCCCATGGGCCTTATTAAGAACAACGTAAGCTTTTTTAAATGTCAAAAAAATATACTTTTCAATTTTACGAAAACAATTAAATCTATGTTTTCGTGTAGATAAAACGACAAAGAATCATAACCTTTTTAGTTTACTCGGATACTCTCAAAAATCTAGCAGTTATTTCGAAAAATCCGTTAGGTGGGCCTTATTTGGCCCCCCTACCTTAGGTAAACCAAACTTTGTAAACACTCTCGCTCTACATCTGTCTAAAAATGAATCGCAATAATCCGTGAAATTGCAAATCTTTACAGGATTTTTGTACAAAACTTTCATCAACCATTTAATGAGCCTTAGCCTTAACCTATGCCTTATAGATAATCTAGGTACCTACATTACGAATGTTTTTAGAAATAGAAATTAATATTTTTTTTTTTAGAACTAGAAATAGTTTTATTTTTACAAATTTAATCTTTGTGATTTTCCTAGTTATTTTTGCATACTATATGTCGTTTTTAGTGGTAACATTTATTTTCATTAGTTGCACCTACATATATTCGTATATTTACTGATGCTTTTGTCCTTCATTTTATATACATACATATCTATGTATGTATGTATATACCTATGTATGTATTCTACAAAAAACCTTCGAAAAGTTTTTTTCTTAATTTGGAAGTCAACTTGTGTAACTCAACACTGTTGTGGTCTACAAGCATCCCTTACCAAAAGCCAAAACAAAAGGCAAAATCTAAAGGTAATCCTTTTTCGATTAACCTACCCGAAAATAAAAAAAAATGCATCTCAACTCAAAAAAAAGGGTTAAAAATTATGCACAGGTACTACACACAGCACACATTGAGATGAAATCGAATAACGCCGAGGTATCAAATTATGAGATCAACAAGAAGCTAACGAACGGGTTTTAAGTATCATCATCATCTTAAGACCTTAGGCAGTCTGACAGCGCCTGGCAGGTAGGTAGATAACAGGTTACTCTACTATACTAAAGCCAAATGGCAACGCCAAACATAACAACAACACACAAAAAAAAACTATAATCAGAATGGACACAGGTCTGCAACAACAATAACAACAACAACAAATAAAAAACAGAATCTGAAAAAATGAAGACAGAAAATAAAAAAAAAATTAAAAGCCGGCCCGATGTGTTGTGCCTTCAGAAAAACAAGAAAAATCTCATAAAAAAGAAATCCCAACGACACATAGTAAAGAAATACAAAAATAAAAAAACAAAAATCTTTTACCATCCAGAAGTTGGGGTCTTTTATGGAAAAACAGAGGATTGAGGACCCCTTTGCCAGAAGTAGGCATTAAACTAGATGCAGGGGCGGATTTACTTACTAAGCCATGTAGAAGGCCTCGGAAGTCATGAACGTTTTTCCCATTCTTTGTTGTAATTTCTCAATCAGCTTCGTCGAATGTTACGAACATTCCTCCATTTTGACATTTCGTTCACTTTGCATTTTCTTATTCGCGGTGAATGACGTTTAATCCAAAGATCAAACAAACTTAATCAAGAATGATTTTGAGGTTAGCCTCGCCCAATTCATTGTTTCAGTGTGGATGGTATGTGGAACGCGAATTGAGTTTGACAGTTCATACAAGTCAGATTCGATTCGTGACAGCCAATATATTTTAGCAAATTTACCTTTATTAATGTCTAGTTCTTGTGAAGAATTTGGTATTCTAAATGTTTTAAATCCCGTTAGAAGCTGGTTGGTACGTTTGTACGTCGTCTGCTGTAACACGCATATATTTTGTTTTATAAATATTCATAAATGACTGATAAAAGACAAAGAGCCCACTGAGCTCTATAAATAAATCCGACACTGAAGAAATGAAGGGTATGAAAGAGCTTGGATTTACTAGAATTAAATTACAGGACTGGAAACAGTGTCCAGTTCGATGATGATGATGATGACGATGACGACGGGATCCAGTATTACTGCATATCAGTCAGGCAGGCAAGCACACAGGAAGGAAAAAAACTATTTTAATTTGCTTGTAGCCAGGCCGTGATTGGTCCATTGGTCCAGGTGGCCACACGCTCGTTTTCAATCTTTATATTTTTGTAAGATTCGTTGTTCTTTCCTTGGGTTTGGTTTTTTTTTCTTAAGCAGCGCACGCACATTCAGCATCCAATCCATCCATGGGGGAACTATCTATATGTAGGTAATAAGCCGCGAAAACATTCGGAACCTGTTTGCCATCTCGGCCGATGGAGCTGGAGTCACAACAGCAGCCAACACCGTCGATCATTGCTGCTGCTGTTGATGCTGCTTCCTTCAGCCACCGCGCTCTACCATCTCCATTTTTTGATCTCTCAGTGAGTGTGTGGAAAAGGAAAAAAGCGCCCTAAGTACCCGTTCTATACTCGAAGCTCTGCGAACACGTACGTCCAACTACATATACATATATCCATCCATCGCCATTGCCATCGAATCGGATGTGGAGGATTCATTGCGTAGAACAGATTAATCAAATTGATTTTGCAGCTGGACAATGCTGCGGTAAGGCATTTAGCAATGCGAATAATGGATGCCACCGACCGATCGCTGCCGTCGCGTCACTTACGTCGCACGCCTCTTTCACTCGGCCATTCGTTAGTTGGTCGATAATTATACACAGTGATGCACCTGTTTGGCTAGAGTGGATGGATTTCTTGAAGTGATTTTCCCGCAGTCGAGTCGAGTGCAGATTTTTCTATCGATTGACGACGATGATGGCATAGTTATTTTTCTATTCGTTTGAATCTCTGGAAGATCTCCCACCTGCTCCATTAGAGTTCACACAAATAAATCCTTCCATTCGTGTCTCCGTATATACTGGCTTTTGCTATTTTGAAAGAGGAGAAGGCCCTTTACCTTACATTAACTTTATCTAACCAAACGACTATCAGCACTTCCCGATTTGACTCTTTTTTTTTTCTTACGTGGATAGTGATGCCACTTTTTATGAAGTTTCTTATACATATTGTAAATATTAAGGAATTAATTCGAAGGTCTCAAAGCCAATTCTAGAGTTTGAACTCGATTTCAAACGGGCAATTTTACAATATTATGTAATCTGGTGTAAAACTTAAAATTGTCTATAAATTTTATTGATTTCAAGTGTCAAATGTGTAAATCTGAGAGAACGTAGAGTAACAAGCTTCACACAAAATTTGCCAGTTTGTTGATTCTATTACGTCAACGGATAATAACTATAAGCTGTGCCAAATTAATTTTGCATTAAATATAGTTAGTTTTAAAAAGTATGCCATACTTTCTACTTAATTATCCTAATTATATCCTAAATTATTCGCCATCATAAAAGTCGAGTCGACGTGACAATTAGTTAGCATTACATTTATTTCTTCCGACAAAAACAGACATTTTGAACGCATCTCATAGATATCTATAAGTTTATAATTGAGTGCAAAAAACTTATCACTTTTAAAACCACTTCCTTGTTTCATCTAAAAATATCTTTAACTATGAACTATTGACTGGTACTGTGATTATTTGTATGTTTATATAACTAAGACTTATAATTGTCTCAAAAGATTGAAATGTGATATCTATCTTTTTTCTCCGCGTGCGATAAATGTGAAACTATTATATCTGTGGTTGAACTTTATGTATGGCTTACGTTCCGGTTTGTGGTTGATTTGTCTGTTGTGTTTCAATTTTCTTCTTTTGATTTAAATCACAAAAAACTAATGCTTATTTAAAATATACCGGTATATATTTTTTCCTTTAATCTAATGTAGTGAAAACATTGACCATTTTATTCAAATTTAATCCTGAAGTTATTCATCTTAATATTGAGGAACTTAAAAGTTTTCCATACAATTTTTAACTTTGACAGGTAATTGCAGCCATGTTGTTGAAGCTACTTCTGTCAAATTAACTGTCATTTATTTAATATTTCTTACTAAATCAACTTGGAGAGTAGTTGCGTTCAATAACTTGTAGAAAGGATTAAATTGTTTCATGAAAGCGGGTCTTCTCTTCGAGCAACATTTCGGTTGAAAAATCATTTTCATCGGCGAGGCATACTTCTAGATGAATCGGGTCATCAACAAGTAAAATAGTGAATTTGGGACGATCACAATCCCCACGGGATCTACCAAATAACAATACATCCAGAGAAAGTCACTGCTAGGTGTGGATTTTGGTCTGGTGGCACAATCGGTCCCCTACGTGCCACACAGCCCGTGCCACAATGGACATTTTGCACGACCGATTTTCGAACATGTTTATCCAGCGGAAGCTATATGAAATGGACACAGAGATCGTGCGTATATTAATCCCGTTAGACTTCTTCTTGTGGAGTTACCTTAAGTCACTGGTCTCTAGTCTATAGTAATAGACCAAAAACCACCACTGAAAGCCAATATAATCAATGCCATTGGTCAAATTCTACCTGATTTATGTGCCAGAGTTATGGAAAATTGGAGGTTTCGGATGCGAGTCACTCAGCGAAGCTGCAGCAGACATTTGCATATTTCTATCTTGCATACATAATGGCCATACATGGGGCCTTCTGTATATGTATGTATATATATAAAAAACTTCAACATCTGACTTACATTTGTACTTGCGACTTATAAGTACTATAAGGCAAGTTATGCATTCGGAGAAAAATCGAGATTTTGATCAAAGTTGACATTACTTGTTTGTCTGTCAGTTTGACTACAGCCTAAGTGGCTCGGTCGATTTTCTTTTAACTTTGCAGATATCGTTTTGAGTTTCTTCCCAATGCACGTTTTTTTTTCAAGACCAAAAACAACGGTACCTGCCAAACGATTTTTTTCGAAATTTTATAAATATTTTTTTTTTCAAAAACTGTCCCACAAATTTAAAAAAAAAATTCAAAAAATTTCATTATTTCTGCTAACGGTCCCCAATAGTTTGAATGTTATTGTGAATTCAAATTTTCCAAAAATAATTTTTTGGTTTTTTAAGGAAATTTTCAAAATTTTTTTTGAAAACTCAATATTTCGAAAACCCCGATTTTTTTTAAAACTTGATAAATAAAAGTTTCTTAATACAAGATATGAGAAAAAAATTATTTTACCCAAAAATAACGATACCCTCCATACAAATGTTAAAAAATGGTTTTCAAAAATCGTATTTTTCTCGAAAACGATTCTCAGAATTTTGCAAAATTTTTTTTTGATTGATTTTTACGATCTAAAATTTAATAAAAAAAAACGGACCATTATTTTTTTCTTGTAAATTTAATTTTTATTCGTTCATTAATAAACTATTTAAATTGGCTTTCCAAAAATTTTTCTTAAAAATGTTTTAAAAATTTTGTATATAAAAGCTTATTTTTTTAAGAAACCACTATAACCAATTATAATTTTGTTCTTGCATAAACTAATTTTTGCTTAGAATACATGGCATCCTGTGTTTAGCTCTAACTGCTAAAGGAGTTGTTTTAATCATTTAAAAATTGAATTTTATCTTTATGAACAGTTCTTTCTTCTTTAATAACATTCGGTTTTAAAATTCCTAGTCTATTACATAGGAGCAAGTTCGTGCGACCCAGTCGTGCATTTTATTTTTTATTCAAATTCAAATATTGGAAACTCTTGATGGAAAATTCTTTATTTCTTCATTGAAGGTTAGATAAAGTATTTAGGCTCGATATTCACTTCAGGTCAATATTATACTTAACGCTTGAACTGCGATAATCATTTTCAGGGTAGTTATAACCCCTTGAGTGGGCGCTAATTATAAAAAAACTGTAAAATTTCGGGTGTATTTACACTCTTCTTAAGGCCTTTTATTTGTTTTTAATTATTAATCAATAATATATTAAACACCTACTTACGACACACACTCGAAACGTTTGAAGCCCACTTAAGGACATATTATTATTTTATTAAAATTTTTGAAAGTTTTTAAGGTAGTGTTATCTCACCTTCAGAATTTCTTATTCTGAATTTTACATTTTCGAGTGAAATTTATTTTATTTAGTTTCAATATTAGAGAGTTTCACCCAAATAAAATCTGAAACTTTTTTTTCGTTCAAAAATTAAAAAAATTGAGATTTTTAAATTTAGTATTGATCTCGGTCATAACTGCTGAACTTTTTTCGATCCCGAAATTTTGAATTTTTAAGCAGGATTTGAAATATATTCAATCAACCAAACTATAATCTTTCAATTTTTGAAGTGAAACTTCTTTGCGCGCGATGAGGGTAACTTTTCAAGGCTGTGTCACGATAAGCGTCAGATTTTAGTGCGACGATTTTAAATTTTAAAGGACGGATAGATGTAAACAACCAGAGAGAAAGAGAAAGAAGTTTCACTTCTGACATGCGTACTCGCGTACACGCTGTTTTTTTTGAGCAGATA
Organism: Chrysotoxum bicinctum; assembly: GCA_911387755.1. NCBI lineage: Eukaryota > Metazoa > Arthropoda > Insecta > Diptera > Syrphidae > Chrysotoxum > Chrysotoxum bicinctum. The sequence goes on from OU426989.1 coordinate 1,795,950, forward strand.
ATCGTATAGTTTTTTTTTTAGTTTGCACAGAAAGCATTTGCTAACTTATGACTAGATCTTGCCTTCTACTCGAATTGAAATGTTTTAAATTTGCTTTAAATATTTTTATCTTAAGCAAACCAATATTATGGCTTTCATTAAGCGTTTTTCTTTTTCAGTCCCGAGCGGGGCAATAAGCTGTCAAAAAAAAAAATTTTGTAACTTTTCCAACTCGAAGCGCTCAACTTGCTTTTCTTTTTAGCTTAGGGCTCGGTCGGGGCTCGGTCGATGAACTCGTAAAAAAAGACAGCAGATCCAGAAAAAAGCTGAGCGCGGCTTACTTCATTATTCAATATTTAAAAAAAAATCCTGAAATCACCAATTTCACATACAAAGTTGAAAATTTTCACTGTTTATTAGAACGGAGCGCTTAGATCACGCTCGACTCGGAGCTAGTTCCATTCGTCCAGGCCCCGTCTATTTTGAATAGCGATTAGAACTAAAGAAAATTATATAGATTCGTTCGCTCCAAATATTATCCCAAATCTTGAATGCTAATCTAACCAGTCATAGTGTGAAATATTTAGTAATTTGGTACTTATTTGTATTTAATTTGAAAAACGAAAATGGTAGTTGCATATGTTTTGTGTGTTATTTTAAGAAACAATCATAATAAGGGAATTATGTAAGCGCGGAAAACCCAGATAAACCTAAGAAACGAGATAATTTTATCTCCGCAGAAACGAGCTGTCAAAATTTGTATGGGAAAAGCACACAAGGTTCGCTTTCTACGAGCAACACAATTATTTCGCACAGATCTGAAGACATTCAACAGTGTTGGAATGAAATGTTTACAGAAGGTCCACCCGAAGAATCCAAAAAAACCGGAGAGCGAACCTTGTCTTATACAAAATAGTTTTTTAATTACAAAAATCTCAACCTAAGAACACTAAACACAATCTGAAAGAACACAATTTCAAAATGACGAATGCAATTTTCCTCTGTTTGACATTTAACTTTGTATTATTCGTGGAACGTTCGAATTGCTATTCGTAATGAGAGTCTAAAGCAAGCGCATAATTTTGATAAAAAAATTCCTTTGATTTGACAACAACTTGTAAGTTCTGCTTAAGCAAAGTTAATTGATTGATGTAGATCTCTCAAACGCTTGACATACAAAGTCGATGTTTCCTCAAGCTAGACCAAATCAAAGTACTTGGTCTTCATGTACCGTTTTAAAAATCTGTCAAACAAGCACATACCATGGTCAATGGTCATCCATCAAAAGCATTTGCCTGTGTAAGGGATGCTTTAGACAACAAATTGCATCGAAAATAGATTTTAAAACTTTGTGTATGTCTCAGACATAAGTGCTATTCAATCGTACCGACGACGGCGTCATCAAATCCACTTTGTCAGACTTCTCGACCATCGTAGTGTTAAGTTTGATCAAATTATTAATTTTTTTCCACTTGGCTCCATAAAGCAATTACAAAATGAAAGAAGTTTTATACTAAATACTTCCCAGTAAGAAATAAAAACCCTACCAAAATCGTAGGTAATGACAATCCCAATCAATTTCTTTAAATTGGGAACACCTTCCTCTATAGCATAACACTATAACATGGTGGGCTTCGCTTCTTCTTTTCTAGCCATGTGGGTGTGCACAACAATAGCTGCTGCTTAACATCTTAATGCAAACAACAATCGAATTGCTTGTTTATATTTATGACATCCTTATGGCAGCGAGGAAAAAGGTGATGGGATGAAAGGAATTCTCAAGTACATCTATTTATAGCGATCCATCTTACAGTTACACTTACTTATTCATTATGTTGGTATTCCTAAAGCCTTGGTCGAATTTCATTCGGGCAAAAATTTCCATGAATAATATGCCTAGCCATAGAGTGTTTAGCCCGAAGAATAAGGAGAAGAAAAGCCTTTGTGGCGCACTTTTGACTCTCCAAGTGGTTTCAAATTTCGTAATGGTTCGTTCGATTCAACAGAAGAACAGACTGTCTTGAATGATGGGACTCTCTATTAAAGGAACTCCTCGTAAGTGGAAACCCAAGGGTCACTTAAGTGTAATTTTCTTGAACGAACCATATGGCGCATGGAATGGGCAGCAAAGCAAAAAGCAAGAATCAAGTGAGCATCTGCCGCAATTGATGCTGTAACTGTAATTATTTGGTTGCAGCAAAGTTCAGATGTCGCCTCTGTTCCAAGTGTTGCAAAAACGAAGGACCAGATATTGTGGTGGCTTTGAATGTCTCTTCAGACAGTGATACAACAGACGATGGCGATGATGAGCATGACACGACAAAGAAGCCTAATTCCTCCATCGGCATCGGTTCGGTCCTATTTGTAGAGTTGCTGCATTCACAAAGACAAACACTAAATACGGAGACGACGACTCTATTTTCGGTCATAGAAACAACTCTCGATTTGTTATTATTTTTGGAACCTTTCAAAGTAAATAAGTTTGGGATCTGTTGCTGTGGTGCAGTTACCATTTCTAGCCTGATATGTCTGGCTGCGCTCCCAGAATTTGCTTGCTTCGAGTTCAAAAATGTGTGTTTTCTTTTTGACTGTTTGTGTCCTTGAAGAAGTCGTCGGCTATAACACTACCAAAGTTATAGCACCCAACTACGTCAACGAAACACTCGACAATTTGATGGGAGAGAAAGTATTTATAGATAGACTTGGGGAACGTTTTGTTTTTATTTCGTGGAAATCTCGAATGGGGATGATGCCATTGCCACATTATGGAGACGAACTCGCATCCGGTGTAGAATAATGGTCCCTATGTACGCATTTATACGAGTACCATTCCACCATGAACAAATTAATGGTTGAGTGCTTTGTGTTACAGCCCCGACTTAGGGGAGGCATAGGGTAGGCAGAAAGGTATACATGAGGTATCCGCCTGGTTCGTTTTTAGATTTTTCGAAATTCCAAATTACAATTGCTAACATATTTACGTAGAAAATTGTATGTTGGTATATCAGCGGGGCGGTGGTGTTCGTCGTGGCGGGGCGTATTTGAAGAAGGAGCAGCAGCCGCACTGAAGCCATCAAGTAATAAATAACGAACAATCGTTTCTTGGCTGGTATGTCTTTCTATTTTCTGATATGAAAAATAGAAAAAATTGTTTGGTATAGAAAAAGTGTTGCCACTTTATTTCAACTCCAAGTTCTTCACTATATAACTTTGTTAGAAAATCAATCAGTACTCTGTACTTTTGATACTACCTATAATACCTATGTAGCCTAGTATGGACTTGATTGCCATTAATGAAATAACGTAACGATTAATTCGCTCATAAGAGCCCCTAGAGAAATATTTGTTGGGTGGTTCTTAATTCTTCCATTAGTTTTTGTTTCTGGAGCTCTGAATCTAAATCTTTGATTTATTAGCAAAATTTTGAGACGCAATATTAAAATAAATGCAGAAAGGTAAAAATTCGGAGTTTTCGCAGGTCTTCTGTAAATAACTCGCAAACTATGCGAAGTGAAAGTAAATGACAGTTTTTTCTCTGAGGGAGAAATTAGTTTTTTATGCAATCGAGGTACATATATAGCACGTGATTTTAAAATATTTATTAATCAAATTCCAGCACTCACTTTGAAAATCGAAAATAACGTTTTGAATTTTAAAAACCACACCGCTCAACTAGCACTTGAGTCGGAACTGTTCAGTGAGGGAAATGGAAGGCAATAGATTTACTTACATACTTTAGATGGCGCTCACAGTCCAAGGTGGACCACGGCCTCAACCAACAAGTCCCTCCAGTTAGCTCGGTTCCTATAGCTAGCTGCCTCCAATTACGCAATCCAAGTTGGTTGAGGTCGCTCTCCACTTGTGCGCGCCACCTGAGGTGGGGTCTTCCTTTGCTGCGCAGACCATCAGGGGTGAATTCGAAGATTCGACGGGCTGGTGCGTCGGTGTCTATACGCTCCAAGTGTCCCAGCCATCTCAGCCGTTGTATTTTCAGGTTCTTGACTAGGTCAACGTTCGTAAAGCCCGTACAGCTCGTTGTTGAACCTTCTCCTCCATACTCCATCGATACAGACTGGACCGAAGATCAAACGAAGAACTTTTGTTTCAAAGCACCCAAGCAGATTTTCAGTGACAGTGTCCATGCTTCTGCCCCATACAGCAGTACCGAGATGATGAGAGTGTTATACGAGGTCTCCTTGGTTCTTTGAGATAGGGCTTTATTACTCAAATGCCTTCTTAGCCCGAAGAAACAGCGGTTGGCAAGAGTAATTCTTCGCTTGATCTCTGCACTGATGTCGTTTTGCGATGTTATAGTCGAGCCCAGGTAGACAAATTCTTTGACGACTTCGAAGTTATACCTATCCATCGTGACGTTTTGCCCGAGTCGACGATGTTGAGATTCCTTTCTCGATGATAGCATGTACTTCGTCTTGTCCTCATTAACAGCCAAACCCATTTTCGCCGCCTCCAGTTCAATACTTGCAAACGCACCGGTAACAGCTCGCTTCGTCCTCCCAATGATATCAATATCATCCGCATAAGCAAGCAGTTGAACTGACTTTTGAAAAATTGTACCTCTATTGTTGACGTTTAAGTTTCGTACAATTGCTTCAAGAGCGATGTTAAATAGGTTGCATGATAGCGCGTCGCCTTGCCTCAGACCTTTCTCGGCATCAAAAGGTTCGGTGGTGTTCTTACCGACCTTGACGGAGCAGCGAGATTTCTCCATCGTCATCCTGCACAAGCGGACGAGCTTGGCAGGGATTTCGAGATGAGACATGGCTCTATATAGTTGTTCTCTGTCCACGCTGTCATACGCGACTTTGAAATCGATAAAGAGGTGGTGTGTATCGATTTGGAACTCCTGGGTTTTTTCTAAAATCTGTGAACATCTGATCCAGGGTAGATTTGCCGGGCCTAAAAACACACTGATAGGGGCCGATGAGCTCGTTGACAAACGGTTTTAGGCGCTCACACAGTACAGACGGCAGGATTTTGTATGCGACGTTGAGGACACTTATGCCTCCGTAATTGGCACACGACAGGGCATCTCCTTTCTTTTGGATGGGGCACACTATGCCGAGGTTCCATTCATATGGGCATACTTTCATCCGACCAAATTTTTTAGATGAGTTGGTGGTACTAACCGTTTTATACCCTCGCAGATTTTGAGAATTTAAGAACTTGGATATTACCGTTTTAAATAGTTTCTAGTTGACTTCAAAAGCAGCTTTTCTTTTTTTGTTTAAATTATAACAAAACTAGGTTATTTAATAAATTTCTGTTGAACTGGCAAGTTCTGTGCAATTCTTAAGATGGCAACACTGACTTTCTATGGATAGACCCATATGTGAAGGAGTAAAATTAGAAATATCTCTTATCCTAGCCTAGCGCAATGTTTGCTTTTTTCAATGTTTTTCTCGCTTGGATATGACACTTTTAAGACGGCTTTACTTTCACTCTTTTTTTTTTTATTCGACGAAATACTCTTGTTGTGGTGTGAACATTAGCTAAGCGAGGACTACACAACAACACATTCCGTGATTTATCGTGCTATTTTTTCAATACTGGGGTCGTTCAACGCGGGTGTTTACTTTGTGTTTTGTTCTTTTTTATTTTTGGTGCAGTAAATCAGTTATTTTATTTGACTCGTCGTCGGGGGTGACATTAAAGGAAACCAATTATGCTTATCACGTTGGGATTTTTTTGATTAAATTTACATAGGTACACTGAAAATAAATTCCTAGGTAATATTGACAAAAACGTTTTGTTGACCTTTAACAAAACAATTTTATCGTTCTGATAAAATTTTTGTCAATACGAAAGAATGATTTTGTTGATTTCACAAAATTTTTATAATCCAGCATGATTTTTTGTCAGTTTAACAAAATATGCACTACAAATAATATTGTCAGTTTAACAAACCAAGTTTTGTTAATATAACAAAATAAAACAGAGATTTTTATCACATCGACAAACTTTTTTGTGATGTTAACAAAATGTTTGTTGTATCTACAAAAAATCTGTTTTGTAAATGTTTGTCAATATCACAAAGTTTTTGTTAATTTTTTTTTGTCAATTTAACAAAAAATGAAAACATTTTTGTTAAAATGACAAATATTTTGTTTTGGGGTTGAATTATTTTGTAATATTGATAAAATAATATTATCAGATAGATAAAACTATTTTGTAAGGAAACCAAAAAATTTCTTTTGTGTATGGTATAGTTCACACTTGGTTTTTGTCAAAAAATCGATGTAAGATTAACTGAACTTAACAAAAATTGCGTATTGTCCATAGGCCCTCACAGATGGTTGCATGTGAGATCGTAGGGACGAAACGCCAATTTTTGTGGACTTAAATCCCAAAAAAAAAAATATTTTGACAAAATCGATTTTGTTTTTTTGTGGATTCAACAAAAGAAATTTGTAAGATTGACAAAATATTTTGTTGAATTGACAAAATATTTTGTTAATTTAACAAAATATAACAAGAAATTTTTGTTAATTTAACAAAATATTTTGTTAATGTAACAAAACAATTTTGTTGATTCAACAAAACAATTTTGTTAATTTAACAAAACAATTTTGTTAATCCGATAATAATAAAAAACAATAACACTATCAAAAAAATTGTTAATACAACAAAAGAATTGTTAATATGACAAATTAATTTTGTAAATTCTACGAAATTTTGTCATATTGACAAAATATTTTTGTTATTTCAACAAATTTATTTGTTAGCATAACAAAATAATTTTGTGGATACAACAAAATATTTTTTGTTACCTCAACAAAATTCTATAATTTTTGTCAATTTGAAAAAACTTTTTGTTGGACGTATATTGACAAAATTTTTGTTAAATCAACCTAGATTTTTATCATATATACCTAGATTTTATTTTCAGTGTAAGGCTTCGCGTACACAAGCTTATTGGTTTTGTTTTTTCTTCTTTGGTTAACGTGTGTAAGTAATTATTATCCTCGATAGATGCAATGTGGGATTTTTATGGGAACATCTAGGTAATAGAAAATTTGGAGCTCAACATCACGCAACAGTGTTGAAATAAATTATAATAAATCTTGGTGTCAAATAATCATCTCCTTTGGTTTCTCGTTTGAAATTCTAATGGCACGTTGAAAAATATCGAATAAACCTAACCAACTCAGTATAATAGTGTTATGCATTAGGGTGTCTCTGCTTAGTGTCAATTTATTATGGTAATCATCATTTCGGTAAAACCGGATATGTACGCGGATTATCGTCACTTTGATCGATGGAACATTTTCAGAACGTAAAAGGGAATTCCTGATGGGTGTACACAGTGTACACGTAGTACACCTAGTTAAATCAAATATATTTTTGAGGAAAGTTCATATTTTCTCTGGCTATAAACCCCATTTTCACAGCACTTCGATTCCAAGTAATGGTTTTGGAGCTTTTTTTTCTATGCCCAATTATTTTTATTTGTCAAAAACTACAGAAGCTTAATGAATAGTAAGAACTATTCTTAGGCTCAGTTTCACAGTGAATTTTCGTCGGGTTGCCTGACTGTTCCACTCCTAATCGAAATTCGTGTTTCCAGAACTGGAAAATTCTGAAAAGACGGATTTTTTAAGGCAATCCAATCGAAAACGACAATACTCGTATTCAGATAAGTATATCTATATTTGCGTTGTGAAACTGGGCCTAAGAATACAAAGAAGTTAAGCCTCACACACAACATATCAAAATATCTAATCTTGAAGCTTATTGTGCCAAAAGTAAAGCAGAATAAAAATAATTTGCTATTTTATTAACCAAGGAAACACTTTTTAAAGCTTACCATAAAATTAAATAAAACATATGTATACTACCACAAGACTCCCACTTTGGTGGCAAGTCTTTAATCCTCAATAATACCTACACCATTTTACCTTGAATTTTTGTTTTCTTTAAAATAAACAAATAAGTCTAAGAAAACTCCCACATAAGCAAGGTAAAATAATTTAGCTTAACAAATAGAGAACCATTCGACCTCCAGTTGAAATTGTCAATTTGCGAAGAAAAATTAAAACTGTACCGCCTTGTATTAGTAGGTACATGTAAGTCTTGAAGAAATTATGTAGTTTGAGGTGGATAGTTCCGGTACCCATCACATTACACATTTGTATTAATTTAAAAAAAATATTAAAGCGATCTGCAATCCAACAGATTTATACATTTATAAAATGTGGACTGATAAACTATTCAAGGAATTCTACAAGTTTTATTCAAATGAGAACGACCAACGTACGATGAATTAACGAATATTCGTTCATTTTGACATTTCTTTCACAAACATAAGCAATTCATTGTGATGTGGATGATATGTGGAACGCAAATATATATCGACAGTTTGTACAAATCTGACATTCGTTAATTTTGACATTTCTGTTCGCCAATGCTGTTAAAAACAAACAAACAACGCAAATAGAGTTTGACAGCTTTTAACAATCAGTTTGGAATTCGAATCGGCAAATTTATTATCTTAAAATTTTGTTTTTTTTTAACATTAATTGTAATTAGTTTTCTACCATTTCATCTAGAATCTGTGAGCAATTTAAGCTTATAAATTTTTTAAGACCCGGTTGCTTTTTTATTCGTTAGACGTTGAGCCTTGTGAATACTCCTAAACCACTAATACTCGCCTGTTGTGAAGTAAGATGGGTCAAGTATTTATATGACCACATGTTGTACTAATGTAAAAGATTACAGGGAAGAACCTAACGTATTGTGGAGGAGTATTACTTACATGTTTAATAGATCACTAAGCTTTGGTTTAAAATAAAGACTTGTAAAGTTTAACATTTCACTTGAAATTTTTGGTACAGTAAGACCCGCTTAAGAGAAACGGCAAAATGTCACAGTCTTTCTTTCACTTAAGCGGGTTTTTCACTTAAACGAACCCCGTTTAAAGCCTAGTACTCACCTAGCGTGAAATGAAAAATAAATACGTCCCAAATTACACGCGGAGAATGAAAATGAAAATAGAATAAACTTTTCCACGTGAATTTTTGATACTCACCTGAATTACTGATACTCATATTTTTTGCTTTCATTAAGTAAACTCTCGAGAGCAGTATCAAAAAATTCGTTATCCATTCTTTATTTCTGTTTATAAATTTTCAATTTTTATTTTGAAACAAAATATTTAAATTAACTGACAAATGTCACAGTTTTTCACGCTGCCTTAAACTTTTCCTGATGGTTGTACATTGAGAAATGAAAATTTAGCGTGGAAAAAGTTGTGGAACATAATTGTTTTTCCAATCCACATTTTGGTACGTACGCACCTCTCGTTGGGGATTTCATACGAGTGAACCAGCCGCCACATTTATATGAAATTTTCATTTTCACTTGAATTGAGTACTCAGTTCAAGTGAAAATGAAAATTTCATATAAAAGTGACTGCTGGTTCACTGGCATGAAATCCCCAACGAGAGGTGAGTACTAAAATGTGGATTGGAAAAAAAAATATGTTCCACAACTTTTTCCACGCTATGATTTTCATTTCTCAATGTAGAACTATCAGGAAAAAGTTTAAGGCAACGTGGAAAACTGTGACATTTTTCAGCTGATTATTGATTTGAATATTTTGTTTCAAAACAAAAAATTGAAAATTTATAAACAGAAAGAACGAATTAGTTTAAAAAAACTGTCTTTTTTTCATTCAAAATGAGTATCAAAAATTCACGTGGAAAAGTTTATTCTATTTTCATTTTTATTCTTCGCATGCAATTTGGAAAATATTTATTTTTCATTTCATGCTAGGTGAGTAACTGAGTACTAGGCTTAAGTGAAAAATAATTTCACTTAAGCGGAGTTCGGATAAGTGGAAAAAAAATTTCACTTAAGCGGATGTCAAAATTTCATTAAGCGGAGATTTAATGCTAGAAACAAAATTGTTTTTATCTTTTGGACTTGCTTTGAAAGAAGTTAAATAAAACAACGACTAAATAACACAAAAATAATTTATTAAAAAACGAAAACGAAAAACGATTCAATTTTTTTTCACTTAAGAGAGTTTTTTTCAATGAAAAATATTAAAAATTAACTGAAAATATGTTTCAGTTATCCGGGTTTTTCTCTTAAGCGGGTTTCTCTTAAGCGGGTTTTAATGTAGACTTTAAATCAAACTTTTAAAAAATATAGGAAATATTTAAGATTTTCAGTCAAGGTATTTCTCTAAATAGGTGCATGATTTGAAGTTAAATATAAAAGAAAAACGAAATATATTTTTCTTCTTTAGAATATGTGAATATAAAGAAAAGTGTTCTGAGCTTAACAGAATATGGACTTCTTTGGGAAAGTAAATGAACGACTTTCATACGTTAACTAAACAACTAAACTTTAGCCTAACCAAAGAATATATTTCATTAATCAACGAATTGTACGTTACTTAATTAAATGAAGTTATTGAATCAATGAAAAATTTATTGTTTGATGAACAACTGCATAAACCTATATGAACAGCTATTCACTGACGCAACGATGTCTTCCAGCGTTTGTATTTTAATCAACAAAAGGAAAAGTTTAGTTTTAAAAGTATAGTTCTTAGAATAGCATTCACAAAAAACAATCAAAACAAGAATGCAACTCCACTTCGTTAAGTGCTTTTTTACATTCTGAGTTACAAACCTATTTCAAAGTAAAAAATTAATACGTTTCACATTTCTACGTTGATTTCTTAGCCATAATTTTGTAGATCGCTTACAAAAAGGAAAAATAGGAAGTGTACATTATGTAGTAAGAGAAGTTTGATATTCATCAATGCATGTACCTATTTATTTTTATTTCAAGTACAAAAAAAAAAAAAAAAAAAAAAACGTTAATATTTTTTTACTTCAACTTTTTTCTATGGAGAAACCTTAAGATTTTCTTTGTGAAATTGATGGTTTCAAAATGTATGTTATGCGATATATTTTCTCCTAATATACCTTAAATACAAGCTTAATAGATTAAACATCTAAAAATTTTATTTTGTTTCATATTCATATTTTTTTATTCAAATCTCTCTTAACAGATAAATCCTCAACATTTTCACCTATTAATCAGTGAATGTATTGGGATTTAAAAAAACATCATTAGCATACCTACACCTTTCGGCTTGTAAAGTACAACACTTTTAACAATATACTAAGCTGCATTTAAGAAATCCTCTTTTCAGATGCATCTATAGATTTCCAAACGCGTATACACACATAAGTTTGAGGTTAAAATCCTAAAATTAATTTTAATTCTTATGCGTTCCCCCGCAAAAAAAACCACGGAACTCCATCAGCGCACGATTATAAAATTTATGATTTTAAAAATAACCCAATGTCAATATTCAAATAAGATCAAATGAATTATTTGTCATAAAAATGTCCATTTAAGTGCCATCAAATTCTTCAGCGCCTCACAATAGAGATAGACAGGTATTAAACAGTGGAACTAGTTTCAAATAAAATATAAATACGAACAAAAAAAAAAAAAAAACAATAGAATACCTGCCCACAAAATTTAAATATCGAGATCACATATCTCAAGCAATCATCATCAACAGCAACATCGTTTCTTTGGGGACGTTTCTTTGTAGATTAAAGTCGTTGTTGCTGTTGTTCCGTTTTTGGGAACAAGAATTCCAAAAAATGATGCTTAAGCTAAAGATTAAAACGCGTATCTCTGGGATGCCTCATATACTTTCACCTACTCTCGCACCTTGTTTGATTAGCATAAAAATATTATGGAAGCACGCCACGAGACAAGACAAGAGCGTATAATTTAATTTCAAGATTCAATCTGAGGCCACCTTGTTCGCCCACGCTACCGTTTTCATATTGGAATACCAAACCACTCCACTCCAGCCTGTTCGGTCCTCTCGGCCCCAATTCCAAACAAGTTGGTGTCGCTTATTAATTTTGCAAGAACCGACGTAAATTATTTAAACATGTCTTTGTTTGAGGGTTTTAGTTCGTAATTTTACTAACAAAGACAAGAGGCTTATAATTGCACACACGTTCGTTCCTCCAACTCAACCCATCATATCAGGAGGAAATACACACACATAGCTTCCATGCCGCAATTAGGTCACAGTCTCTCACCGGTGAAACATATAAAATTACTCTTGCAGAGTGTTGTTTGTTAAAATGATGTGAAGAGAGTTGGACCGTTTGTGTTTTTGTTGGGCGCCATTGCCATGGGAATTTTTATTCTGGCTTTCATAATCCAAAGGAGACACAAACATTACCCATGCCTAGTGAAAGTCATTTTTATGTTGATTAATTAAATTTCAGCTTGTACTGTGTGTAACCCTATTCTGCTGGGAACTACTCGTATCTTAAAGAGTCAAACACACACATCACAACTCAGCATCATTTAGGAACAAAATACAACACCGATAAAATTCATCTTCGATTTTCATAAATAACCGCAGATAAGGAGTAGGAGAAGGTCGTCCAGAGAGCATTCACATTGTTCGAGTTTGAGTTCAGAAATGCCTCCCTTGTCAAGCGGTACTTAAAGACCCAATCACATGTTAAAGAAATAAAAATACATAAAATAGAGTTTCAGATTCTTTGGAAATGGCTCTCAACAGTTGTTTTGTTGTTCTTGGGAACTAAATGAAAAAGAAAACCTAAAAAGAATACTCATTTAATTCCAAGAAGCACCTACTGAAAGGGGTGTATTTTGTGTTGCAGCGAGACAAGGCGCCAATGGTATGTGGATTCTCTATGAAATGTGAAATTTTTAAATCAAGATGATAATATAGTGTTGTTCATGGCTTGGCTCGATTGGCCTAAATGAAATAAAAAAATAAGATTTTGAAATAACATTTAGATTTCAGTTTCTTTTTCGGGAAAAAGAGTTGATAAAAATTGTCAAAATTTACCCCTACTTCTGAATTATCTTTAAGATATAGAAAAATTAGGTAGGTACATTTTTACAACTTAATATAACCAAACTCAATGCTATTTAAGTTTTTAAAGCAAAGTTACTCATTTAATATCACCTACCTTAACCTCTAGTGACATGAAAAAGGGATACGTTCCACAATAATTATTACCATTTTTTTTAAACAAAAATTAAACTCCAACCGGTTTAATTATTAAAACTTACTAGGTTTTTGTTTTATCTCGAAAAAAAGAATTGTTAAATTTAATGTAGAGAAATTTAGGTTAAAATATTCCACAGCTTCCTTTTTAAACCAAAAGTAATTTATTGTGAAATTAAAGAAGTTTCGATATTTTTCAGCTTTTTCGACGAAAAATAAAAAAAATCGCAATTAGAAGAGTGTGGAATGCATTCAATTTTCATTTGTCAAGAAGTGAGTACTCGACATGATGTGAAGGTGGAATATAAAATGTGCCGAGGTAGGATTGTTGAACCAAATAATATTAAAGAAATTAAAATTTCACGAGTGACGAGTGACGGTTTCTCTTGACATCTTTTGAAATATGACATGTTTAAGTTCTGAATAATTGTCTCAACACTTTGTGTAAGCTTGGCTCCAATCCTCGTGTATGAATTATTGATTCTTTTAGATTGTAACAAAACTCTTGGTGTGAATTGTGTTACTTTCTGTTAAAATATAATTTTTTAAAATGCCAAAGTTTTTTTTACGCTTATCAATCTTTTCCCTTGTAATGAAGAGAAAATTGAAATTTATTATATGGCGTGAAATAGATTGTGGAAATTATTCGTAATCTATTTTTTGTGAGTGAAATACTAAAACTGCTATGAAAACATAATAGTTAATCCCTCTGTACGCATAGTTTCAGGCGCCCCCATTTGTGTGCCAATCTTCAACAACTCCAGCCCCTTCTATGACCAACGTCCAACGACTACATCTTCAATGATGAGTGTTTATGGTTCATAATTATGCTTTAATGGGCATTGTATCATTCGGGTAATGACGGAGTCCCACAAGAATTCCTTCCACATCAAAGAAATCATGTGTTTTTCTGGCCATCATAAACAGTGCTATGATGTCCGATTTCCGAATTTTTCGACGCATCTCGGTACTTCAACAGCGCGTAGTTAGAAGCAATCATGTGTTACAAAGAAAAGAAAGAGTGATTCATTTGGTGGAGAAGGTCATTTGGATTCGACGTAGGCAGGTACTTCTTCTTTCTTCACTTCAACATAAACACACACCTCGCCACTGACTTCCGTACAAATCTCTGTGAAAATGATTGGATTGTGATGGCTGTCACTGTCCAGTTGTTGGTGAAGTTGTATAGCCCTCTTTTTTTATTACATTTTATATGTTATTTGTTTCTCATTTGGAAATTACCGACTTCCTTACGTGCGACTATTCATTAGGTCGGGTCGTGTGGGTCATTTCTTTTTAATCCTATTTATGTCGCCCGCAGTCGTATCTCGGTCTCGGATTGAATGATAGCACACCAGGCGACAAGTACCAGAGTGAATTCCATTTGAACTATAAGAGTGTGAGAAAGCAGAGTACACATTGAAGAACCGATGGACGGACGGACGCCTTAAGTCAAATACCAAGGCAAGGCAGGCAAATGGCACAAAAGTCTACACTCGGCCAGTAGCGGAAATGCATGACATATTACTGTCATTAAATGGAGAATTACATAATTATGCTATACATGGAATGCTCTTAATTCCTCGATTTTTTTTCTTGTCAGTCTTGTTCGTTTTCTCATAGAATATGAGATTGACGTTTGCTATATTCCAACTGTCAACACGCTATAGATAAACTTCAAAGGGTTTTTAAGATTGGGATGGCAAATCGAAGAATAAAATATTATTATCGCCCTTGGAGAAGGTTGAATGGTGAGAAACTATTTTTTTTTTCGTCAGGCATTTTCTATAATTTTCTCATCTCATTGGCCTAGACAAACAGAAATGGAAAATAAATAAATAAAAAGGATTCCTGATTGTCAGGGATGTACGAGTACGAGTATACTATATGAAGACGATGACGACCAAGACAGCTTAAAGTAACTTATCCACAGTGGAGAATGGAATGAGATTCATTGGAATTTAGAGATTGGGACAGAGACACTGGGAGCCTTGTTTTTATTTCATTTTCTCTCTTCTGTTCTGATTCTGCCACGGAGGCTTCAATAATGCGAATTCAATTCGCAGACGAAAGATGAACTGTGGGTCACATCTGTACTCCAGATGGGGAGAATTATCTTTGGAATCTTCGTCTGGGAGGGCGAATCAACAGACAAATGAAAAGCACATCCTGTCGATTTGTGTTTTTTATGTGTTTTTTTATGGTTCCTTCTTCCTTTTTGTTTTATTTTTTTTCTTTTTCGGCTTATAAAATCAATTTGGTGTCTTGATCATGTTTTCATTGAAATCTATTTTTAAAAATGAAAGAACAAGTGAAACTTCTGTTTTGCAATGCAATGTACTTATTCGTCTTGTATTCGTTTCTTCGTGACTGCTAGGAAAAGTTTGTTGGAAAAGTCTGCTAATGTCCGACGTGATTATAATAATTTGCGTTTAAATATTTATCTTTGACGAAATTAAATTAAGTATCTATTTTGCTTTGACCTATGAGTTGTGTTTTATTTAAGAAGACTGATTCAGTATTTGCCATTAAAAAGAAATAGAAAAAACATGAATACAATTTTTCAAAAATAATGATTAAACGTGAATTTCTCAATATGAATGTTACAGAACAGGAAGCAACAGCAAAAGCAATTAACAAAAAATTAGAAGAAGACAAATTTAAAAAACTACTTAAAATAAACATGAATGCAATTCCACTGCAAATTAAATACTTACCAAAGCATACATTTTTGAAATAAAACTGATTTATTGAAGACTGGCAAACTTTTCTCATTGAGATTGTTTCCTTTCGAAAACAGTTAGGTATTGATATTCAGTGAAATCTTCCTCTGCGGACACTTTAGTTAGGCGGACATATTTTTGTTAACGAAAATTGCTCCATATTTGGGCGGACATTCACGGACACAAATGATAGACATTTTCTGTTGGACGGATACCAGAGCAGAATTAACTAAGCTAATTTTGGGAACGATTTTTTGAGAAGAAAAAAACTTTGTGCGTAAATATTTTAGAACCTAGAAGCAATTCATTTTATTAATAATGGTGCGAAGCTTATAACAGGAAAATTACTTGCTAATCGAACAAAGTTTAATGCTATATTCGAGAAATACTTAAGAGAACCAAATTCTTACAGGAACATAAATTAAGGCAAAAAATCCTGCAATGTCCCGAAGGCAGTAGAAATTTCTGGTAATTTGTCAAGAAAGTAAAAAATTCAACTTCATCTTCGGTTCCAACGCTCATCTATAATGACAAACTGATAACTAGCTCTTTAGAGAAGGCAAATGTACTTGCAGCTCATTTTGCTGCTAGCTCCACGTTGCCTGTTAGCAACATTGCCCCTCCTGTACTTGAGGACGTTAATCATTCAATGGGACAGGTTTATTTCCGCACTCGTACAGTTGCAAGAGCCCTTCGAGATCTCGATATAAACAAATCCGCTGGTCCTGAAGGTATACCACCTATTCTTCCGAAGAGGTGTTCTTCATCGCTGAAAAAACCATTGCGTATTTCCATCGCTCCTACCGTTCTGGAAAACAGCATTTGTCCAGCCTGTTCCTAAAACAGGTGACCCTTCCTCCCCCTCGCCCTATCGACCAATCGCACTTACGTCCCTTCTTTCCAAGGTCATTAAATCGCTGATAAATTATCAGCTCAAGAAATATCTCGAAGATCGAAAGCTTCTTAATGACCGGCAATACGGCTTTCGCAGCAATCGTTCCACTGGTGATCTGATGGCATATCTCACCGAAGAGTGGAACAGATTTTTACATTGTTTTGGAGAAAGTAAGATTATTGCGTTTGATATTTCTAAGGCATTTGATAGAGTTTGGCACCAGGCTCTCTTATTGAAAATGTGTGCGTTTGGCATCAACGAAACCCTTATTCGTTGGATTAAAAATTACATTCTAGATCGTTCAATACAATGTTGTATTGGACGGTTCTAAGTCTGATCTTCAAAAAATAAATGCTGGTGTTCCCCAGAGCTCCGTTTTGTCTTCGACTCTCTTCCTGGTTTTTATTAATGATCTCTTGTCTGAAGCTTCTAATCCACTTAATTGTTTTGCCGACGACTCTACTCTCAGCTTTTCGTACTCGTTCCCGAATTCACGTCCATCTCCTTCGGAAGTGGAATTGCAACGGTATCGTATGATAAGCTCATTAAACTCCGATCTTTAGAGCATTGTTAAATGTGGTAGAAAAAGCCGTGTGGAGTTTATTGCTTCGAAAACTCAATGCTGTCTATTGCCGTTGAAGCAAAATGTTCCCCTTATGCCATTGTCGCTGAATGGTACTTGCATCGAAGAAACCGAAATCGGTATGTGTGTTAACGACGATCTTCGTTAGAATGATCACATACTTGAGACCGCCCAGAATGCTGCTGAGTGCTTAAGATTTCTATATCGATGTAAGAAATATTTCACCTCTTCTGATCTGGCTACCATTTATAAGGCGTTTATACGTCCAAAACTCGAGTATAACTCACACCTTTGGACAGGCGCTGCACAATCTTTTCTCCATTTATTGGATAGAATTCAGAACAGAGCATTAAAACTGATTGGAAACAGAGCTATCATGGATTCATTCCCATCTCTTGAACACCGTCGGAATTTTTCATGTATTTCCCTGTTTTATCGCTTCTTTCACAAGCAATGCTCACTAGAAGTAGCCAGTTGCATTCCTCCCCTTTATCAATTCACCCGTGATACCCGCTTCGCTAGGAATGCTCATCAGTTCACCATTCATCCTAACTTTGGTCGTACCGTCAAATATAGAGATTCGTTTTTTAGTCGCACAACACGATTATGGAATAATTTACCTGGCACAATTTTTCCTTGCCATTTCAATTTGCAAACATTCAAAACCAATGTTCATCGACACCTCTTTTCTCTCCCCTCCTAATTTCCCCCTCGCCCGTCCTGTGTTTAAAACATTATAAGGGTCTCGTAACATACCCTTAAAAAAAAAAGAAAAGATTTCTTCGAGATAGTTCAAAAGTAAAGAAATCAAGTCACCATTTGTTCTTGCAGTAGTTGATCTCGCTATGTTTCTGATATGAGAGTGATTGTGGATCGTGTCCATTTTTGTATTTTTTTAAGATGATGATCCTCATTCTACTTACCCCAGATTTGAAATGAATTATATACATACTAAATATTAGTTTACGCATTTGTATTTTTTAAACGTCCATAACTTAAAAGCAATTTTGTAAGAAGTTTGAGATTTCAAAATCTCAACTATTTTTGTATACCTGTTAAGATAAATAGATTTTTGACCCTGATTAAGCTTAGGCCCTATTTACACAATTTAAAAATAAAATTCCAAAAATGCCTTTCTTAGCAAGAACGTCTAAACAAATGCTGACAAATTTTGTATAAATTTATACATTTTGCGCTAGATAAAATAACCATCAGAAACCTGTCAAACAGTCATAACCGTCAAAATAAACTCTGAAACTATTGATCTAGTACCAAAAATGTGCATAAAAATGAAAGATAATAAATTTTAATTAATCTTAGTAAGTATTACGAAAAAAATGCTCTCAACTTGTTTGACCACGACCTATAACAGACGAAACATAAATTCCTTGACTATTGACAAATAAAACTATATCTAGTTACGAAGGCATTACCTATCAAATTTAATGAAAGGTTGAATTGGAGTAATAAAACTTTCACAAAATACCTATTCCGACATTTGTGTCCATATCCATCCATCTATGCATAACTAAGAGAACAAAAGTAGATTTAACAAAATCTATTTCAATAAAGTTTATTTACTTGTGTCCTTAGTTTTAACTTAACTGCCAAGCTTTTAATAGCTAAATTAAAAGAAGTTTTTCACTTTTGACCTTTTTTAGTCCGAAATAACAATGCTGGATAAACTAACAATATGGGAAGTAAGGAAAAGAGAGAGAGGAACTTCACCAACAAGGAAGTTTATATCGTTATTTTAAGAGTAAAAGTTTCAAATTGTTTCAAAATAATTGACATTTTCATTATTGTCCAAGTTTCATGTTTTTCGGTTAGTATATCTAGAAGATGGTCTATAAACTATAAGACACATTGACAGCAGCTGTCTACTGGCAGTACTTGTCGTATAACCAAAATAAATTTAAGAAAATTTTCAAACATTCTTTTTTGTAAAATGTCGATTATAATAAAAAAAAGTATTTTCAATTCAGCATTTCGGTATTGTCAGAGATGCTTTGTTAATTAAGCCATACTTTTATGGTTGACCTTTGAAAAGAACAAGATATACATATGTTTTTAGAAAACAATGAAACTAGTGCAATCTTTTGAAAATAAGTAAAAAAAGGAAGAGCTTTTAAAAATGACCTTTGGTGTTTGTCATTTTTTTCATACACTGATCCTTATTAAAATTTCGAATTAAAATTGACCAAATTTCTAGCGACTTTTAAAATGAAAAAAAAAAATACCAAACGTCACAAAAACAACTATCAAAATATATCTTTGATAGCTCGCTCTCACACTAAATACGGACAGAGACGTCAACATAAATATGGTTCAGTAATGAAGAAAGAAAGTCCAATAATTGCAAATAAACCACAATACAAATGTAAAACGAATAGTCACTTGCACTTGTCACTGAAAAGCATAATGAGAAACTTTAGACCATTAAAATTATAGATATACTCGTATATAAAAAATTATAACAGCCTTTTGCTCAGTGAAGCTAATAATGTCATTAATCAACAACAAAAAGTAATTTTCTAAAAATTAGAGATAAGCTGCCAAGTGTGCCATTTAGGTCAGGTTGTTGGGCTGACAATTGATGTCACTATCGTCACACTTAGATCAATGTACTAGATCCATTGTGTTACCCGTGAGTGTAATCACTCTTTTCTGATAAAAACCTATGTATTCTGTTAATCAGTCAAGCAATTTTGAGGCATTGACGAAGTTCAATATGTGAATTCCTGAAATATTGGAAAGATCTTTTAGATTGTCAAAGATGTAACTACCAAGCCATTTCCTTCTCTGGTGGCATGTACCTCTTCATCACCACATCCTCTGCATAGGTCATCTGTGTACTGAGTTTCATTTTGAGTTAATCATATTTCAGTAAATTATGTCCGGTGATTATGCTTTTATGCTCGTAAGAAAGCGAAGGGACTTCTTACTAAGTTGCATAATTTTGTCGGTCCTCTGCTTGTTAAAGCAAGGCCATACTTTAAATCTTAAATTTTCTGTTTAATGTTGCAGAGTAGGATACTTACCATCTCTGCTTGACTAGCGTCAAGCACTGATCCCTGTCTTGCACCATATCATCGGCATTTTTATTACCTGGTATGCCGCTGTGTCCCGGGACGCGTATTGCCAAACTGTATATCAGCACAGATCTCCTTAGTCTGTGCTCAGCCATTTTCTGCTCACCGAATTTGAAAGTATTGTAGAGCAAACTGTATGCTACCACAGAGCGCTCTGTGGTCACATGCAGTTTGCTTGTAAAATATTAAAAAAGCTGAAGCAAACTATATACTATTTCAGATCGAGCAAAGTACCTGTGATTACAGAGCCATCGTTCACGTTGGTGTGGTTATTGTGTGTGGTGTGTGGTGCCGTGACATAAGGCCAAGTGACAAAAGGCCAAAATTGTTTGTGACTTAAGGCCAAACATAAAATATTTTGTCTTGAGCAACAGTACCTTGGGTGGCCCGCTTCGCGGGCTTTCAGGTTTTTAATTCCCTTTTCGGGGCTCACACCCGCTCACACAACTCCGTTGCTCCGCTTAGGGTATGTTCAGTCGCCAGGCAGGCGCCTGTAGCAACAGTTTTGTATTTTACAATAATTGGAGTAAACAACTAACAGTTATGTACTGCTGCTCAGGAAAACTGTTGCTACAGGCGCCTGCCTGGCGACTGAACATACCCTAAGCGGAGCAACGGAGTTGCGTGAGCGGGTGTGAGAACCGAAAAGGGAGTTAAAATCTTGAAAACCCGCGAAGCGGGCCACCCAAGGTACTGTTGCTCAAGACAAAACATTTTATGTTTGGCCTTGAGTCACAAACAAATTTGGCCTTTTGTCACGGCACCACACACAATAACCACACCAACGTGAACGATGGCTCTGTAATCACAGGTACTTTGCTCTTAGTTTCCTGAGCAAAATGTATACCAACACAGAAAAATCTGCTTTTGATCTGACACAGTATATAGTATGCTCTTAATTTCAATGAGCATTCTGTAGTCTATTATAGAGCGTCGGAGCTCTGTACTGATATACAGTTTGGCAATACGCTCCCGGGACCCAGCAGAGTCTAATATTGTGCTGCGTGCCAAGAACCTTAAGCTCTTCGCGGCAGCAAGAGACAAGCTGGTGATATCAGCCCTTGGTATCGCCATCATTGATACCTGTCTAGCAGCTGTTGTCACTGCCAGAACCTACGTTTGGAAGACACTACTATAACCTGGGAGCCTAAGTGAGTTGTTTAGCACAAAAACAAACAAAAACTTGTAAATTGAAATGAAAAAAGAGGCTGGGTGCGACCCACACTGATAACTTCCCATTTGTGGTCCTGAAAACTTTATATTTAGTTTTTTTCAAATAACCAAATTTTCAGCGAAACAAACATTAGCTGTAAGATTCAAACAAACATTATTTTAAGATTGAAAAGCATTTTAAGCAGTAGATGGAAGATCGAAGTAGATGGTTTCATAGTGTAATTGTTGTTGCGGTTTATCCGGATTGAAAGGCTGTGATCTGCACTGGATATACAATGACTCCTGTTTTAAAAATCGATGATGCTTGTGGCATACTATGATATTAAGAAATTTGCTTTGTTTTGTTGATGATGAGGATACTTAGTCGCTCATTTTATGTTTTTTTTACAGAAAATGTGTTTAACTAATTTTAAACTTTTCTATTTAAAATGTTAAATTTCTTGTAATAATTACGAAGGTTGGTAGGTACATATTATATACTGAATTATATATTTCCGTGTTTTTTAATATATCTGTGTTCCTACACCTAAGAAAAACTTGAGTAGAATCTTACATCTTTTTCATGGACAAAAAGATAAAAACATATTGTGACGTTTTCTTCAATTTTACCATAGCTATTAATGGAATTTGAATATCTGGGACTTGGGTACAACTGAACTACCTTATTCATATACGTATGTACAGTACATACATTCTTCTAAAAACTAAGTTGATAATAAAATTATGTATTATATTATAGAAATTACTTTATTATTTCGGTTCCAAACATTTTAATTGAAAAAAATTTAAAAACGAAATATTCAAGTATAAAAGATATGGTTTGGTTATTGATGGAAGGGTACTTACAAAATATATCCGCTCTAAAACTAGATATATGTCAAATATAAACCATTTGTTAGAAATTGTCTTATGTATAAAATTGAATAATGGCAAAGTCAATATCATTGCTCGTTCTCAAGATATTCTAGTCGAAAAACAAATATTACCACTTTTTAGTAGATTTTTTTTATACATATTTTTGTTAAGACTGTCAATTCGATACTTGTCAAAATTGAACCATATGTTAATAATTGTATTATGTCGATACCTTCCCGTAAGAATGTACTAAGCGACACTTTTTTCGAAAATGACTTTTTGATGAGGAAATATAGGTACTATATGTTAAGGGCCACGTTTTGGCCTGGGTTTCACCAACCTATTATGCATGAAAAGGACACTAGAGTACAAATAAAAAAATTTATCAACTGCCATGTTTTCTCATTAAAATAATGTTGCCCCCTCAAATTTGTATTATCCGCCAAAAAAATTATGCTAAGCGACATTAATAAAGATCTCATTGTCGTGAGCAACAAAAAATTTTGTTAGATGTCACTGAGTTTAACCAAAATTGTCTCTTAGCACACTATGATTCAACTAGAACTTTCTTCGTTTTTTTCGTTTCCTGAACAACTTTAGAAATATCGCTAAGTATACATTCGTACGGGAAGGTATATCGATGTATACAACAATATACTTTAGAAGGCACTATCGGTGTTCATTCCCAAGAAATTCGACTTGAAATACAATTTTAACTAGTTTTCACTAGAATTCTTAATAGTTTTTTTATTTAAAAAAAAACCATTAATTCAATATTTGTCAACATTTTACCAATTATACAAAATTATACTATGTATAAAATAAACTAAATTTGAAGTCAATATCACTACTAGTTCTCGAGAAATTTGAGTCGAAAAACAATTTTTACCAATTTTCAATAGAATTTTATATGGTTTTTTATTTTTTGTAAAAAAACTGTAAACTGATTTTTTTTGAAATTTTCACCAGTTGTCAAACACATTATTTTTCGTAAAATAAAATTATTTTGAGTTTCAAATTGTTTTCCGTTCTTAGAATATCTGGGTTCTTAAATTTTTTTTTTCGTTTTTTTTATTTAAAAAAATAACGGTATTTTCATTTTTTTCCAAATTCATACCAAATCTGTATGACCTTATAATGAGTACATTAAATTTTATTTGAAATCAATAGCATTAGTTTTTCGTGAAATATTTCAAACTAAGCAAAATTTTTACTTTTTGTTTAAACCGTTATAGTGAAAAAACTGCTCACTGAATTTTAATAAACGCCCTTTCAGCCTCTTTTGAAGTTATTATCTATTAAACAAAATTTATTTGAAGTCGATATCTTTACTCGTTCTTGAGATATCGACGACGAAAAATGGTACAAGAACGTACGGACGTACGAACGTACGCACGTACGAACGTACGAACGTACGAACGTACGAACGTACGAACGTACGTACACACACACACACAGACATCTCTCTAAAAATGATTGATATAGCCTCTAGGGACCTTGAAACGTCGAGAAATGTCAAAAATTCCAATTTGACAAATCGGACCGATTACAATAACTCCCTATGGGAAGTTAAAAATAACTTTTAACCTTCATGTCAAGATCTTAACGGTGTAGATTCGACTATTTCCTGGAACGAAATTTAAATATCTGAGTTCAAAATTAGCTCTTATGTGACAGTTTAGGCAAAGAAAAAACTAGAATATAAGCGTTTAAATTGAACTTGAATACTTAGGTTTTATAGCAAACAGGTCTTAATATTGTGGGCTTCGGATGGTAACCATATTCATTACTGGAGATTTTGAATATAAAAAGCGTTCTCTTTATTCCTTCTGGGCTAAATGATAAGATGATTTCACTTTGGCTTTGAAACTTCCATTTCGTAAGCAAGTATTAAGTCCCTATTCAAAAGCTTGTGCTGAACAGTTCCTCTTCAAAAATCAAGTTTATAGCTTCTTATTTTATTTTTATTAAAACAATTTGAAAATATTATTCCTGGAGGAACAATCCAAATTCTGATCTATCGATTCTAGAAGTTCGAAACTATCATCCCCTTTCCCTATTACAAATTAAATTTATTAGAAAAATTGTTCTTTAGCGAGAGATGCTATTAAGAAATTGCCTTTTATAGGTCTTTCCATACATTAAATTTGAGAGTGTTTAAAATAATTTACCAAATTCCAACGAGAAACCTTAGTTTAAATTCTAACACCAGAAGAAATATGTATGGTTTTTGCTTTGAATAATCTAAACAAATTTATTAAAATTGATAAAATATCATATTCCAAAAAAAGGGATTTGAAAAAATCCATGTAACCATTTCAACCTGGCACGCATCAAATCAGCAGTCTCAGTCTGCTTGGTGTCGATTTCATTAACCCTTACAGCAGCGTGGTAAAAAGTCGAGACTCCAAAGCTACCTATTGACGCATATGCCAAAAAAAATAATATTCAAAATTACTGAAATAGGATCTTGCTTTCTTTTCGAAAGGGTTACTGGTTTATTCCTTAAGTAGATATTTTTTTTTCTTTTATACCTGATGATGGTGAATTTTGATACGTGCCAGAAACAGGTGACGGCTGCAAAAAAAAAAAAAAACAACTTAAAATTTAATATGCTACACCCTCGAAATCAAAGCATGTGTCACTTAATTATTACAATCTACCCTTATATATTTGTATTGTCCCTTTTAAATGAGTCAAAGCTGCTAGGATAAAAGAGAGAAGTTTTAAGGTTTTCAAGCAGGTAGGTTTGAAGTTTTATGCTTTTCTCCTGATGTAGATATAGAAATAAACGTGACTCACTTATTTGGACCATTACAAATTACACGCCCGCTTGCAATTGATGACTAGGCACTCTTATTAAGCCCAAGCTCCTTAGAGAGAGTCCTGCATTCACAGGATCACAGAATATAAGGGAGACAAAAGGTAATTGTTGGAAATGAGGAAAAAAAGAACAAAAATGAAATACAAAAAAACGTGTGCCTTGAGGAGACATTTTAATTGCCAGCAGGTATACCAATGCATGTATGTATGAGTATAGGTACTTTTCAACATTTTTATATAACTTTATCTATGCAAGTACAACAACAAAAAAGCGTTTCACAAAGGGTGTACGACATGAATGAGTCAATGGGGTCGTGAGTCAAGTAGTCCACCCTCGCATTCACGGGGGTATATTTTATAACTCCCACACAGCTTTGTAAAACTTCCTAATTTGAATCATTCTTCTATTTTTATTTTCTAGTTCCTGTGCAGCACACCACCACTGTGTAATGTGCATTGTGTGTGTAAGTACACGAAAAATTAAAAAAAAAAAAAATACCCAACACAACACCCTCATTTCATCTTAAGGGTGGTCCTTTGGTGCTTTGGTCTTTCAATTGAAATCAGACATGCCTAATTAGAGGGAATATTCCGTTAGTCGCTCACTTCAATTAACGCATTCTCTGCGAAAGCCGGCAAGCGGGTAATTTCCATTAAATGCAGCCCTATGTGCTACACAGAGACGTGGCATCAAATCGAACTCACCGATTCCGGCGAATTGTCTTTAATAAATGAATAGAAAAGAATTCCATTGTACTCTCGCTATACGGACTGACTTGACTTCTATCAGAACTGGGATAGAACATCAGAATCAGGAACGAAGACCGAACAGAAAAGACCTAACCCCAATTGAAATCCCAAGTCCCAAGCAAACTACTCGTATATATACATTCTACATCAGAACCCTTTCCTTTTCAGGCTTATGGTCTGGTCTAGTATGGTATGGCCCGGCCCGGCCACCGCTGCCGCCGCGTTAGTTCAATGTGCTGTTTTAGTTCGAAAACTCGGAACCAGTGGCGCGGTGGTGCTATTATATTATTTCATTTGCTGTTCGTCTCTGTGAAAAAAAAAGTTTTTTTTGCCAAAAGTGCATTCCGTTGGATTCTATACAAAGTACATTTTTATGTGGCAATATGGAGAGTAATGTTGCCAGCTTAGTGTTTTGGTTTATTGTACAGGACAAGCGTTTTTATTGTTTCATTTATATTTAATATTTTGAAAACCTTGTGAAACTTGAAGTAATTTCTTTTGAAGTCAAAAATAAAACGAAAGTCTCCAAGAAGATGCCTTAGACGCAAAGAAACATAGCACTTTAAAGCTTTAATATATAATAAAGCGATTCGAAATAATGAACGTCCAAACAATTCAAAGACCTTAATAGCATAAAAGGCTTAGTAATATTATATCCAACGCTTTGATGTCGTTTCACGAATTTGATGTTGACACAAATTCCAACTGAAATCTTTTTGGGACCATGGTTATTATTATCTTTTGTGTTTTTCTCAGAGTCGTGCTGGGTATTTTTAATGATGATTCCGTCTTCCGAGCTGAATGAAACTGTCCTTAGATTTTTTTAAAGATATATTTCATTTTAAATCCTAATGCCTCTTACAAAGGGTTCAATCTGTCATCAGTTCCAGAGATTGAGATAGAAAACCTCGATATTTGAAGATTTACAAATATTGTCGATTGAAAAAACACCCTTACATTCCTGAAATCATCATTGATATTATGAACATTGCAACACCATTGACCAATTTAACAAAGCCCGATTTCGTCCATTATGTTGTAGGTATGAACGAATGTTGCATTGAATCTTTAAACAGTAGTGCAACAAAAATATTAACTGCACTATTTTCAAGACTTAACTTAACTTAAATTATTGGAAGCCACAAGGAAAATGTGAAACAAATGGTTTGGGTTTTTTTTCCCGGGCAAAGAAAACAATAAGTCGAATGTTAAGATTGAAAATTGTAAGCAATACCCGGGTAGAATTTTCGACTCGATAATGCCAAGGCCCCAGCTAGTTTTTCTTAGTTTCAATCATGGCCCTACCGAGCAGTATTTAGCTTATCCCTCGCTAATTTGTTAATGCTCTGTATATAATGGGCCTTGCTAGATGTTCCTATATGGGCCCTAGATGGGTCTTCACAAGTAGCACAAGAGCTACGGCAATTCTTAAAAAATTATTAGAAACAAAAAAAAAAAATTTTTTTTTTTATTATTGTTGATTACTTTCAATTTTTCTTTGCCTCCCTATATTCGACTCTTTATGTGATTTTTTGCTGGAATGAAAGAATTTTTTTTTTTTTAATTTACCTCCACTGAGATTCGAACCCGAGTCCTCTCGCTTGCCGTGCTTGTGCGCTACCTATTGCGCCACTGTGATATATAAAATATCGTGTCTCAAAGTGCTACTCAAATAGCTCTCTTTTAATTATACTGTTTAAGAAGACTTAAATACGTATTAAAGAATCTGAAAAATACCGATTTAGGACCAAAACAAACAAGTTATGTTTTTAGAAGGATAATGGATAGCCAGAGACATATGTATAGGCACATCTAGGATACATCAAGTAAAAACTATATAGCCCCAGTATAAGTAACATCTGAGAAAGCCTATAAAGAGGCGAGACTAGCTAAGGCCAATATAACGGCCAGATACAACTCCTTATCTAGGCTACATCAAGTAAAAACTATCCAGGTCCCTTGCAGTTTAAATGTTACAATGCCAATAAAGAGGCGATACTATCTACGGCCAATATATCGCCAAGAAAAAGTTTCATATCTAGGCTACATCAATTTAAAAATATCTAGGCCCAGTCTAAGATACTCCTGGAAAAGCCAATAAATAGGCAGTTCTAGCCAGGTTCAATATAAAGCCAGGATAAGCATAAATTAGTCAAGATCCGCCAGGCTTGCATCTGTCTAGGCCCAGCATAGGATTTACTATATAATGGCCAATCTAGCTAGGGCCACGCTATTCGATAGTGTTTCCTAGATAATTTTCTACCCGGGTACCTTAGCTGAAAGCCATTAGACCAGCTTTTAATGCCAAAGCAAATATTCAATAATATCGGGTTTTTCAATAAGAGCGCTACAAAAGTTTTTTTTAAATAAAACAAAAACGGTTTTGGATATCAATGAAATTATTTATTCCTGTGAAAGTACGTTTAATGCCATTATGTATGGAACTCGATTTCTTTTGCCACCACGGGCACGCTGGCAGAAGTCCAGACGCTGAACCCAATTTTCGACGGTTTTCAAGCATAAATCGGCCAATACTGCTGCAATTTCACGTTCGATATTCGTACGAAGTTCATCAATCGTCGCTGGCTTGTTGGCATAGACTTGACGTAGCCCCACAGGCGTCAAATCGCACGACCGAGGCAGCCAAGCGACTGGACCATTTCGTGAGATAACATGTTCTCCAAACTTGGTTTCCAATAAATTGATTGTGACATTCGCTGTGTGGCTTGTGGCGCCGTCCTGTTGGAACCACATGTCCTCCAAGTCTATATCATCGAATTGGGCCCAATGACGCCACCGGCCCATAAACCACACCAAACCGTAATTTTTTCGGGATGCAATGATGACTCATGGAGTACGTGTGGATTGCTGCCTGACCAATACCGCATATTTTGTTTATTGAGGAAGCCATTCAGCCAGAAATGAGCCTCATCGCTGAAGATGATTTTTCGATGAAAATCCGAATCATTTTCAAGTTGTTGCTCAGCCCAATTCACGAACATACGACGCTTCTGGTGGTCAAGCGGCTTCAGTTCTTGCGTCAATTTAATCTTGTAAGGATGTAGGGCAAGATCTTTTCGCAAAATTCGCCACAACGACGCACGTCACAGAGATGCCCAACGTTTGAGAACGACGTGTGAGATACACATTTGGGCTTTCTGCAACTGAAGCCTCAGCGGCAGCAATATTCTCGACACTACGGGCACTTCTTTATCTCACTGGCACGGGAACAATTTGTACTGTGCCTGTGGATTAAAATTTTTCTACTAGACGCTCAATTATTGATCTGCTAGGACGATTATGACGACTATAAATTGGACGTAGCGCTCTTAACGTTGAGGCCACTGACTCCGAATTTCGGTAGTAAATTTTAATAATTTCGACTCATTGTTGGTTCGTATATCTTTACATCATGAAATGGCAAACCTTACTGAAGAGAAATGTCAAAAGAGCGGCAAGAAACATGGCGTCGTTTGATGTCCCTGTCGCTCTACTTTTGTAGCGTCCCTGTTGAAAAACCCTTTATCAATGATAATTGTGGAAAGACAACGAATTTAAGAAGGCTAAGAAATACATCCCTTATACGATTCTAAATTATTAAACTATTGATAAATATTTAAATCGGCTCGTTGAGATACACAAATATTTTATACTTAACAAACGAAAAAAATTATGAAAATCGAATCAATAGTGAGTGATTTTTCTAAAATTTGATTTTGGTGATGTATGGAAAAATTTGTTAATACAATTTTTCTCAACTCTACCAGCTTCTTAACATTTGTTAGATTTTTGAAAAAGTTAATGAAATTTTTCTTTTGCCGCTAAATGTACAATATAGCTTACAGAAGAAAAATAGAAACAAAATTTAAGAGACAAACATATTTTTCAATTCTTCTGACTTTTTCAGTTCTTTCGATCTAGACGTCTATAAAAAGAAAAACTTCGTATTGTTATAAATTGTTTTTCAATTGCGACATTTGAAAGTTTTGCATTCTTAAAAACAGTCGAACTCGATCTTTTGAACAGAGTTTATATTACTTTAGGGAGGACTACAAAAGTCGTCCGTCATCTGTCTGTTTGACTACAGTCTAGATAATAGTTGACTTAAATCTTCCAAAACATAGTAGATATCTCCTATTGAACTATGTTTTTGATGTTCGATTTTTTCAAAAACTGTTAAACGGGGCTTGATCAATTATATAATTCTAAAAATTTTGAATAGTATTTTGTTTTCATTTTGTTTTTAATATTTCGAAAATCATACATATACTCGAGTTTTTTTTTACATCACCTGGTCAGGTCCTAACAGCGCCGACTGTATACAAATGTTAAAAAATGGTTGTTTCGAAAACGCCACCTAGAATATTGGTAACAATTTTTTTCTAAATTTTAACGATCTTTAATTCAATGAAAAATATTTTGAAATTAAGATATTACTGACAGCACCTCCCAAAGAACCACTTCTTGGATTTGTATAAATCAGAGTTAAGACTGATGTTTGTCCTTAATTCGGACAAACATAAATTTTATAAATGAAAACGGTCACGAAGAAAGAAAACATTTATGGTGGTGCAATAGCTCGAAGAGAACCAAGACCTATACTCTGGTTCAAAAAAAATTATCGGTACAGGCGTTATGGGAGAGCTTCTTGCAAATCAGTGGCGCCTGATTCACCCTTACTACTCTGCGTTGGAAAAAATTCCACTTAAAAAAAAGAAATCCACTGACTTTCCTTAAAGAATTGTTGTTGTAATTCTTCGCAAAAAGTTGTTCACCCCAATACGATCGTGCGCCGGCGCCATGCGCTTATTATCTACATCAAAACAGAGTTACCATTATCATTCTCAATTACAAGCAAGGAGCTTATTCATTGGATTTTATTAAGGAGCTTTTGGAATTTGAAGCTTTTGAGAACAACTTTTATGAAGTTGAGTATGTTGAGTGTTGGCGATCTTATAAACTAGGGAAACCCTGTGAGGGCTTTAAAAGGCGATACACTTATGCAAGCTAATCAAACCAGAGAGTGAAACGTCTTATCTTCCTTGTACAATTTTTGTTGAACAGAGTATAGTGACTTACAACTCTCAACCATTCCTGTGTGCGTTTTACCAGAAATGGAGGGGACCTACAAATTTCCGATTCCGAACGGCTAATGTGTTGCATTTTTTATGACAAGAGGTACTCAAAAGAGAATTCTCAATTTCTCGCAAGGATCAGTACACCTTTGAAAAGATTTTTTACAGCGGCAGTGTGAAGTATGTCATCGTCAAAATGAAATGAAGTGATGTGTGATGAAACAAGTTTCAAAACGTAAGATTGTTTCTAATCTTTCTGGTCACAGATATCATATTCGTTACCATTATCATTGCGGATTTCTGAGCCCCATAAAAAAAAAACAACTATGTATATTGATTTTAAAGTGGAATAGCTAAAAGACGTGCTTGAAGAAAAACCATGACGATGACCAGATATTGACAAGCTACGATTCAAAAGCGAATGTCTCATATAAGATATTCGCCTAAGGACCTGATTGATTTCTATATGACATACACTTCTAAAGGTATATGTAGCTTTATATGTTTAAAAAGTCTTGTAGTCTATTTCATTTAGGACCCATATACCATTACATTTCTTTGGACCTACTGGACCATATTTTAAGAATCCGAAAACTTTACGATCTGCTCATTTAATTTGTTCCAAACTTAGAAACCCCTAACGATGTCAGGCTGACCTGCTTTCGGTGCTTCGAAATACTTAATACAATTATATGACAATATTTCAAAAGAAAATGCACCAGCCTCAGTTACCAAGTTGGCAATACTTCTCCGTAGATATAGTTTCCGATACATGTAGCTGTTTGTCGTGGTCGTGGAGCACACTACTGACACAAACTTTCAAGCAGATACACTCGTCGTTTTGCAGATACTACATCGTCGTCGATGCCCCCGTCGAATCGTTTCAGAACAGAATAAAATTTGTAGACGCAAACACTGTATATGTATTCATGTTATTGATGGAAAAGTTTCCAGTTGAAAGTATATGGTGTGAGAAGAGGGTGGCTTACATAATGCATTCAATGCTATTAGAGATACCACTAGATTCGAATCTCTTAACAACCGTATTTTTTCTCATTTTATAGCAAACATTTCTCTTTCTCTTTCTGTTTTTTTTTTTTTTTGGTTTTTTCTTTATTTCTTTATTTTCTGTGTGCTTTTTGATTGTGTAATACTGGCGTCGTTGTCGTTGCTGCCGCCATGGAGGGTTGTTTTGACAAAAGTTTTATGGTGAACGTTTCATAATATTTTGTTTAACCTCCCACCCCAGTTGAAGTATTGGGCTTATTTCGTCAACCCCCTCGATAGTTGGAATAAATAAATCGAACGCTAGGAAGCCTGCCCACACCTCATTCAGCTCTATCAGGGCTATCAGCAAAGCAACCCCCAATCGAAACATCCGAACAAGAGTATCCATAGAACTGAATGGGGTAAATGATTGAATGAATGACACAAAGGGATGAACGGATGACTCATAACAGAACATTATGTCAATGTGGGGGTGGATGGCGTTTTGGTTGACACAAAACGATATACATGTATATGAAGCCCTTTTCTCAATAAGAACAAAAAATGAAATAACATTTAAACAACACCAAGCGAAAGTTTTCCCAATAAATTGTCAGGCTTTATAAAACTTTACGAGCTCTCTCGATGGGGGATTTCGTTGAGGTGTTCGAGCAAGAGTGGGTGCCGCAGCCAGATTGCATATCCAAATAACAAATTGTGTGCTTTATTTGTCAGGTATCACGTGGTTTGTCTCATTACCTTTGTTATAAAATTATGGCTTAGATTACGATATTCTGTTCCAGATGTCTTTGCTCAATCCACCAATTCATCGAAATGTCAAAGCAATAAAACGAAACAAAGGCAAACGAATAATATCAATAAAAAAAAACCTATCGATAACATCGAGAGAAAATTACTATTCGGATCGGGTCGTCGCGCCACTAATGACGCGAGGACGTAATCGCCCCTCAAACGGTAGCATAGAAAATAAAAGGGGTTGGCTATGATGTGACCAACTAAATGCGATTATAGCCCAAAATAACGTTTTCAAAAGAAGGAAGAGAGAAATAGTAGTTACGGCCGCATCAGGTGTCTTCGCTCAACATTGGTGCGGAACGATGTCTGTCTTACAAAGGGCGGCATACGTTTTTCTGGCAACTAATTCCTTGTTTATACAAAAAAGCGAATCACACAAGCTTTCAATTCTTAGTTGATGGTTTCTTAGGATGTAAGTAAGTAAGTTATTCATTTATTTCTACTTCCTTCATAGTTTAACAAAAAATAATGGCGCTGTTTTAGTATGATACTAGGTTAAAACAACGAATTTGCAAATTTTAATCGAATATAGCATCATACTTTCTCTACCCTTTTATTAAAGTTAAAATCATCGAATACCAATTTTAATTTTTTAGTATCGTGCTAACTTCAAATGACGAACTGTCATTGTTTTAGGGTTGTCCAGAAGCAATTTAATACGAAAATTGCTTTAGTACGATACTAGTTAGAAAATGGTAAAAACTAAGAATGAGTTAGTAAACTACTTTAAAGTTAGCAAATTGTTAAGTAATATTGTACTAGGTAATAAACGGTGATTTTTTAAGAGCTTGAGAACTTTTTAAAAAAAAAAAACGCATAAAATTTGCAAAATCTCATCGATTCTTTATTTGAAACGTTAGATTGGTCCATGACATTTACTTTTTGAAGATAATTTCATTTAAATGTTGACCGCGGCTGCGTCTTACGTGGTCCATTCGGAAAGTCCAATTTTGGGTAACTTTTTCGAGCATTTCGGCCGGAATAGCCCGAATTTCTTCGGAAATGTTGTCTTCCAAAGCTGGAATAGTTGCTGGCTTATTTGTGTAGACTTTAGACTTGACGTAACCCCACAAAAAATAGTCTAAAGGCGTCAAATCGCATGATCTTGGTGGCCAACTTACCGGTCCATTCCTTGAGATGAATTGTTCTCCGAAGTTTTCCCTCAAAATGGCCATAGAATCGCGAGCTGTGTGGCATGTAGCGCCATCTTGTTGAAACCACATGTCAACCAAGTTCAGTTCTTCCATTTTTGGCAACAAAAAGTTTGTTAGCATTGAACGATAGCGATCGCCATTCACCGTAACGTTGCGTCCAACAGCATCTTTGAAAAAATACGGTCCAATGATTCCACCAGCGTACAAACCACACCAAACAGTGCATTTTTCGGGATGCATGGGCAGTTCTTGAACGGCTTCTGGTTGCTCTTCACTCCAAATGCGGCAATTTTTCTTATTTACGTAGCCATTCAACCAGAAATGAGCCTCATCGCTGAACAAAATTTGTCGATAAAAAAGCGGATTTTCTGCCAACTTTTCTAGGGCCCATTCACTGAAAATTCGACGTTGTGGCAGATCGTTCGGCTTCAGTTCTTGCACGAGCTGTATTTTATACGGTTTTACACCAAGATCTTTGCGTAAAATCTTCCATGTGGTCGAATAACACAAACCCAATTGCTGCGAACGGCGACGAATCGACATTTCACGGTCTTCAGCAACACTCTCAGAAACAGACGCAATATTCTCTTCTGTACGCACTGTACGCATTCGTGTGGTTGGTTTAATGTCCAATAAAGTAAACTGAGTGCGAAACTTGGTCACAATCGCATTAATTGTTTGCTCACTTGGTCGATTATGTAGACCATAAATCGGACGTAAAGCGCGAAACACATTTCGAACCGAACACTGATTTTGGTAATAAAATTCAATGATTTGCAAGCGTTGCTCGTTAGTAAGTCTATTCATGATGAAATGTCAAAGCATACTGAGCATCTTTCTGTTTGACACCATGTCTGAAATCCCGCGTGATCTGTCAAATACTAATGCATGAAAATCCTAACCTCAAAAAAATCACCCGTTACCTTAATAATAGGCTCTTTAAAATTTTGCGCCAATGGAATTCAAAAACTATGGCTTTAAATATATAAATAAATAAATAAATAGAATAATAATTATGTACATGAATTCTGTCAATAATAGCGCTCTATATTTATAAAGTTCTTTCAAAAAGTTGTAAAGTGTATTCCAATCGAACCCATTCAAAATTCGTTTCCTGCATCGTAAGTGTTCTTTTCCCGAAGTATGCAAGGTGCTGTGGAGAAAATATGGGGCATATGCTGACAAATTGGAAACAGTCTTCTTTGGATCGTAAATTATACATAAGGAACAAAATTGGTAGAAACTTCCATTGTAAAGGCTTCCGTTTAGACCGAGGACTTCACATCTCTCTTTGAAGATAAGTGATATTTCTCTATAATTAGGTCGTGAAAATAGTTTTTTCCAATAAATTGGTGTTAAGGGGGATTCTACTTTCGGATTCACGGGCTTTAACTATAAGCGTATCACGGACAGATTTTTCATAGCGCTGAAAAATGCGGTATAGCTGTTCTTTAAGGATGTAAGAGTTGACTGGATTCATCCAAAGGATTTCTCCATGGACATCTCCCAAGCTTTTCCATTTTGACATCCACCAATCCTCATTCCTCAACTCGTATAGTATCATTTTTTTAAGGAAGTCTGTCATCCTGGTGGGAGAGCATCTTTATGATGTAATCTGTTTGTACCTTTAACCTGTAGGTAAATAGGTTAGACAGACCCGTTTCAAGATATACATAGAACATAATTAGGCGTTTTCAGTGGTAGGTTAAAAAGCTTTTTTATGAAATTC
Organism: Chrysotoxum bicinctum; assembly: GCA_911387755.1. Lineage (NCBI taxonomy): Eukaryota > Metazoa > Arthropoda > Insecta > Diptera > Syrphidae > Chrysotoxum > Chrysotoxum bicinctum. Next base: position 1,831,638 of record OU426989.1, read on the forward strand.
CTTTGAAAAATCTCAATAACCTCATATTCATGGATTCTCCACACTTGGACAGCGTGACAAAGTGTAGATTTTATGACAGCATCAAATATTTTAAGTTTCGCTGAAAGATTGACGTGTTTATTTAAAAATACGTTCTCTTAGTATGAACAAACTCTTGTCTGAAACTGCCAATTCACTGTGCTCTTTTTCTGATTAGAGAGCCATTTTCATATTATACTTCTAGTGACGTGTGAAACTACATTGGCAGCTTATGATGAGCTTGCTTATTAAGCTAAAAATTATCGGTAAATTTCATATCAATAATCGTCCATAGTACATAATTTAAATCTATTTTCAATCGTTATAGAGGAATATAATTCTTTAACACCAATCATGAATGGTAAAGTACGTGTAACTTCAAAGGCTTTGGTACTTAATATGTGTATCACAGGTCATATGTCGTCTTCTTTGAAAGGATCACTCATTTTGTTTTGCTAAAAATGCAATAAGATTCCTAAATTTCCAAAGAGGATATAAGAACTTGCTCCTGATGCTGGCAATCTGGTAATAGTTTGAAAGCGTACAAATGCCAAAAACTAGAGGAATTCCCTACTTAACTCTGTTTCACCTTGGTGCGAAAATTCTCTTGAAACTTAAGAATGGAAACATTATTAAGAATCATTTCAATATTGGAAAAAACAATATAGGTCCGTAATTTGTCGAGTTCAAATAGAACGATGACATTCGTAAGAGCTGAAATCCACAGAAAACATCAGTGAAACGCACATAATTGCTTTTGACAACCGCTTTGTGAATTTACAGAAGATAGTTGAGAAATGGAAAATAAATAAAATGACAATTAACCAAATTACGATTCTGAACTATCTATTCTCTATTGGCTGTTGAACATTTATATTGGTATTTGGAATTTTAAAACTCAATTTATTGAAAAACTGATCAACTATCGATTGATTTCTATCAATTTGATTATAGTTCTAACATCAAAAATTATATCAATTGTGGATTGTAAGAAATTAAATTATTAATTGATAAATAAACAATAGTACAGTAGTAGGTGCAATTTCCAAGGGGTCTGACAAAATCATATAACTTACTTACTTAACCGGCTCCCGATCCATGGAGGGTCTCTGCCTGAGTTATTGCGGTCTTCCATAGGTCGCGATCCCTCTCGAGCGCCCTCCAGTCGTCGGGATCAAACGCTCTTGCGTCTGTAACCGCCTGGTCCCTGTAGCGGAAGTTCGGTCTTCCTCGTCGTCTCGAACCTGGGGGCTGAGATTCGAAGATTTTCTTGGCTGGAGCGTTGTTGTCCATTCGCTCGATGTGACCGAGCCAGTGTAGTCGACGGTTTTTTGGCTTTTTGGACTACATCCACATCTTGGTACAGCTCGTATAATTCACGATTGAATCTTCTCCTCCATTCGCCCTCTTCGCATATAGGACCAAATATCCGCCGAGAATTTTTCTCCCGAAAGTGCCCAGTATTAATTCTTCTTTTTTACTTATCGTCCAGCACTCGGCGTCGTAGAGTAAAACTGGTAAAATTAGCGTTTTGTATAGCGTGCACTTTGTCTTTCGAGAAAGGAGTTTTGAACCCATTTGTTTGGCCAAACCGAAGTAGCAGCGGTTTGCTAGGGTAATTCTTCGTCGGATTTCCACTAAGGTGTCATTCGTGGGATTAATGTTCGTTCCGAGGTAGGTGAACTCCTTGACTACCTCGAAATTACTGCTACCAACAGTGACGTTTTGTCCTGGAAGATGGACAGATGAGGCTTTGTTTGTTGATAGCATATACTTTGTTTTGTCCTCATTCACTCCAAGACCAACGCGTTTCGCCTGTTCATCAATAGCTGTGAACGCTTCTAGCACAGCTCGCTTGGAGCGGCCGATGATATCGATGTCGTCCGCATAGCCAAGCAGTTGGGAAGACCTGTTGAAGATAGTGCCTTCCAAGTTAACACCACTCTTGCGCACTATCTGCTCCAGGACTAGGTTGAAGAAATCACATGATAGCGCATTTCCTTGTCGGAAGCCTGTACATGTCTGTAATAGCTCGAATGAGCTGTTAGCCATTTGCACGTTGCACCGCGTATTTTGTAACGTCATGCGGCATAGCTGGATCAGTTTTTTCAGGATCCCGAGTTCCCGACATCGCCAATAGAAGCTCTTGGCGACTTATGCTATCATATGCGGCTTTAAAGTCGATGAAAAGATAGTGGGTCTCGACTTGAAATTCGTTGGTCTTTTCCAGCATTTGCCTCAATCTGAAGATTTGCTCTATCGTTGATCTGCCTGGCCTGAAGCCACACTGGTACGTGCCGATTACAGTGTTGCAGAAAGGTTTTAGACGCTCACATAGTACGGTGGATAGGATCTTGTAGGCAACATTAAGCAGGAATATGCCCCTGTAGTTTTTGCAGGACATAGGATCGCCTTTTTGGTAGATTGGGCATATGGATGTATTTGGCCAGTCGTCGGGCATACTTTCCTCCTCCCACACTTGGTTGATGAGCTGATGCATGCACCCTATCAGGACATCTCCTATATACTTAAGGAGTTCCGCAGGTAGGCCATCCGAGCCTGCGGATTTGTTATTCTTAAGCTTGCGTATTGCTTTCTTAACCTCTTCAGTACTGGGTAGTGGGACTGGGTCTTCATTGACTGGTCTTATGCTTCTTTGCTCCCCTGTGGTTTCTTCTAAATAATGCCCATTAAGCAGCTGCTGGAAATGCTGCTTAAACACGTCTACAATTTCCTGTGCTTCGGTGACTAGGTTCCCTTCGCTGTTTCGAAGAGCTTGCGTGCCGGTCCTATAACCTGATGCCAGTTGTTTGGCTGTTTTGTATAACCGGCGGGTGTTTGTGGCGGCGCTAGACTCCTCGAGATACCTGAGCTGAGAAGCTGCGGCTGCTCTTTTCTTTCTGCGCAGGGTTTTTTTCTCTTTCCTTCTCTTTTCAGGGTACACCTCTTTTGCTGCTCTTGTTTTCCGTTGCAGCATTTGCATTCGTGCATTTTCCGTCTCCTGCTTCAATACCGCGCATTCATTATCATACCACGGGTTCTTTTTCCTAGGTGGTTGATAGCCTATGGTGGTCTCGGCTACCTCCTTAATGATGTCGCGGTACTGGCTCCACTGGTTGTTGACGCTTGTGGCTGGGGGTACGGCAGAGAGTTTCCCGGTTAATTGCTCACTGTAGTCTCTGGCTTTCTCAGGTGTGCTAAGGCATGCAGTATTGAATTTCTTCACTTGGGCGGTCCTCATTTTCTTTTCGTTGGACAGTCGGACTCTGAACTTTGTCACAACAAGAAAGTGGTCAGAGTCCAAAACAAAAATCATATAACCTAAATAAAAATTGTCTGTCGTATTATTGCATTGTCAAATAGTCGTGTGACATTGACATTTCTGTAAATATTGTCAGACAAAATTGTAGGTTCACATAGTCGTAGGCAATCTTTTCCTCTGACAAATCGGACAGTATAATCAGATTTGGCAATCGTCTGAGCTACTTGCTCTTTGTACCCCCAGTGTAGTGTATTCTGCGCACCCCACGACTTTGTGATTCTTTCAAAAAACCCCATTTCAAAACCAGATTTTGGGGTAAAAAGTGCAAGTGTATCATCAAGAAACAATAAAAATTTCAAAACCTCGCTTTTTCCTTGATGGAACACTCATATACAAATACGATTTTAATAATTTTATTTAATTATGAGAAAGGCGCCAAAGCCCCTTCAACTGGCCTTGTGTGCTTGACACAGCTAAACCAATTTAATTTCAACACACACATGGCCTGCAATTCGCACCAACCGTACCTAATATGAGATACGAGCTTTGGCAGTCGTCAATAATATGGAATCACGTTTCTCCCCCCTCCGAGACCTCCTGACGACCTTAACAGCCGAACAACAAGGATTTAGTTCTTTTGTCTGTTTTCAATTTGATTCACCAACAGCAAAAGCACCCAGGTGGTAGTTGTTGGTTTGGTGGCGGCTATAAGAGCTAGAGCAGTTGTTGTTGTTTTTGTAGGTAGGTGGGGAGAGTATATTGATTTATTACTATATGGAGCTGTAGCCGTGCATTACACGCGCAGAACACCTGTTCTCGTTACTGGTCTTTCTTTGCATTGTGATTCGAGTCCTTAGAGAATCGCAGCTCCTTTTCTGCTCGGATTTTCATTTTATTGGGTGCTTGAAGCTAATTTCATTGCTTAACGTTCGTCCGTCCAACCGTCGCGTCGGTCCTCATTGCAATCTTGGCGTTTGGTTGTTGCATCATGATGGGGATTTAGGGGAGCATTAAATAAATGCAGATAGATTCCACATCTACAATATGAAGCAGTTCCATCGACCTAAACGTGTTTTATATTTTTTTTGAATTCATGGTGGGTCTGCCTGCTGAACTTGTAATAATTCTGGTGGCCCCAACATGTGGACGGAGGGCAACGCAGGACGGTTGGGCAGCAATTTCTTGGTCGGCATCTCAGTTGTATGACTTCTCTCTTCATTCGACTTATTCCCCTTCCGAAGAAAGAAGCTAAAGAATATAAGAAGCCTGAAGAACTGGTCTACTCGACGTGGACGGCCGACGAAAAAAAAAATCCAATCACGAATTGAACACCTGATATTTTTTATGTGTGCCATAAAAAGGGGCCTTATTTTTAGGTAGAGAGTTGGGATATTTTTTTGTTTATTAAATTTTAATTTGAATCCTTTTGTAAGTGTTGTGCAATTAACATGTAATTTTCATGATTTCTTAATTTTTTTTCCTTTTTGTGTTGTTCCCTAAAAAATGCGTGTTAAGTTGTTGGATTTGCGTGTACGTAATTTGTACCTTCTTCTGTTTTTCTCTTCCTGCCTCACTCAAGACATCGACCTACGCAAAAGAGAGTTTGATAAACAGGAAGCGACATCAGTTAAGGTTTACGTGTTACCCCTAGGATATAATCTTCCACCCCACTCAGCCTCCGAAGGAAAACCCTCCAGATTTTTTTTCGTATTTTTTAAGACAAGTCCTTGACAGATTGGCTTAAAGCATCTTTTTATGCCTACAACCGATTCCACGACCCACCAACGTTGGTTTTGCTATGTGACACTCTGACATGTGTCCAAAGGATTCTACTTGAAAAAACAAAGAAGGGTTGAAAACTTGAACCATGTACCTCAATAATGTATTTTTGAAATCAAGATCAATTCCTGTCTTTTTTTTGTGAAAATTATGAAACACTTTAGACGAAATTCTAACAAAAGGGATTGACGACTGTCACGTGACTTGGGTCTATGAGGATTTCGAAACTTATTGTTTACAACGGAGTATTATATTATTTATGGTATATATTTTTTTTATCTTACATCATTCGTCAGACCATTGGAATCTCATTTTTTTCCGGAAGCAATATGTCCTCGTTAAAATAAAGTATTGAAGAAAAAAAATGAGTATCAAGGATTTATTTAATGTGCTTTGGCATGTTTGGGAAGGAAAATGTTTGAGTGTCCTTATATTTCTTTTTTGTTGGTGGGAGGGCAAGGAATGATTTAGACGATGGTTTTGAACAATAGCCAAAACAGACTTTTCCAACGATGACGAGGACGAACGCGAAGGACATTACTCAAAATTTTTCACAAAATTTTATGGCTTTACAGTTTGGCCATTGTATAGTTTATAATAGATGTTCCAATAGGTACATGAGGAAGGTACCTGTCCGGTAACATCGGCCATTGTTTCAATAAAAATCTAAAATATATTTTTCTCTCAAATGAGGCTGGCAGCTCGGAGAGGCGGTCGGTGGTGGCGCTAGCGATAAAAGGACATACTAAAATTGTGCAAAGTCATAAAACGTCCATAGGGAATAGCCGTAGAGCTGATGGCCTGGTTTTTAACATGTTTGTTAAAACAACAATTCTGCCGCATGTTATTTTTCAAATGTTTTGCCTATAAAACAATTTTATTGCATTGGTTGGAAAAAAAAAAAAAAAAATTAAAAACAAATTCATATTTCAATAATTGACATTAGTTACAGATGTTTAGTTGACTTTTTTTGTGTGTTTAGATAAATTGCAACGGCATCGATTCTAAACAACCATTTAAATGTGATTTCGAAAAATGAGGTAAATAACAGTATTTATGTGGTTTTACGTTTTCAAACAAATTTAGCGCAACCGATAGACAACAACGAATGACAATAAAGGTGAATTTGGAGGCAAATTATAATCAGGCAGCACTGGAAAGTGGCGTGAAACCCGCTGTTTCGGAAAAACAAAGGCCAGTTCTCATTTCATGATTTAAATCTGAGGAGGTTTATCTTGTAAATAAATTAAACTCGATTAAACTCAAAAGTTAGAGGGTTAGAATTCTTTGATTTCGTTAGATGTTTGAAACGAAACGGAGGGTTCATTTTGCATTATACTCGTTAGCACTATATTCAACTGACCAACTTATGGAGTAAGTAGACAATATCGACATCAACATTTTGTAATAGGGTCTTTCACAACTGTTGAAGATCAGACGAGACTTGTTGGTCTTGAAGTAAATGAGGATAAGACCAAGTATATGCTATCAACAAGCAAACATCTGCCCTCAGATTAGTGCAAAAACGTCACCTCGCAGTTAATATTAACTTCACGAACTTCACTTTAGTCTCGATTCCATGAAGAATTACCCCAGGAAACCGCTTCTTCGGTTTAGCAAAACAAATGGGTTAAAAATTCCTAACTTTCAAGACGAAGTGCACGCTCTTCAAAACCCTTATACTATCAGTCCAGCTATACGGCTGCGGCGCGTGGCGTCGAGTATTGGGTAGGTAGGTAGGTAGAGATGGTAGTCGCCAGCCCAGGACCCGCGAGTCAATTACCGCTGGGGTGCGCCGTTTCGATACCATTTACTCGTGTCAACCTAATAAGGGTTTAGTACGGAAGAATATGGCTTTTATATACTTTAGCGGAGCATTGCTAAAGCCATTTTGTCGCATTCAGAAAGATAATCAGATCTTTGATTTTCTTCTCCGAAAGTTCGCTGGGGTCATCGAGGAAGGCTTTCCCAAAGGAAGTCGTCCTCTAATTTGCTAAGGCGGGGCAATCGCAAAGAAAATGAACCACAGTTTCTTTTTCTTGTGGATCTCCACAAATACGGCAGTGTGGGTTGTAAGGGATGCCTAGCTTTCTTGCATGTTCACCTATGGGCCAGTGCCCGGTGCATATTGCTGTGATCCTGGCTATGTCGCGCCTGGGTCTGCATATTAGATCGTTGGAACGTGAGTTGTTGTAAGTAGGCCATATCTTTCTTGATATGACACAGTTTGTGAGACTGCTCCACCTAAGGTTGGATTCATTGAGAAAAATCGAGAAGATTTTTTTCTTCATAGAACCAAAAGGAATATTTACGTTTTCTGCTAGTGAGCTATGTAAGGCCGAGCCTTGCCGAGCTAAAGCGTCAGGCTATTCATTACACTCTATGTCACTGTGACCTGGAACCCAAATGAGAGTGACCTGGAGGTCAATGTTCAGACTCGCCAGTTCGTCTCGACATTTCTGGACAAGTATTGAGGTAGATGTAGATGATTTAATGGCCTTAATGGCCGCCTGGCTATCTGAGCAGATAGCTATATTTCTGAATTGGTTTTGGTTAGATTGGAGCAACTTGCATGCCTCCTGGATTGCTAGTAGTTCAGGTTGAAATACACTCGCAAAGTCTGGTAGTCTGAAGGACTTGGAGATGTTAAAGGACTCGGAAAAAATTCCTGAACCAACACCGCACTCCATCTTAGATCGAATCGAAATCCTTTGTAACAACATTATTTTTCCAATCCTCTCTGGTGGGAAAAATGGCTTTGAAATCCCCGCTTGGGCCAAGAGGAGGATATGGTCGCAGTGCAATAACCCCCAATACAATTCATTCAAGAGGAGGTACGCAGTAGTCGGTGTTCGACAGGAAAATATCCGGAGGAATCAATTTTGTTATGTTTCCATGACCATAGGGTTTGGAGAACCAGCAATTAGATTCTTTAAGTCTTACAGCACTGCATGCCGCTAGGTATTTTATATGAAGGTCGAGTGGTAAAAGGTTCAGGATAACGCTCAGGGCATCTGTTGGGCATGATCTGAGAGCCCCTGTAGTGCCGACGCTAGCCGTTCTTTGAACCCTTTTAAATTTTTCAACATTATATAGCTTGCTAAGTGCAGGCCACCAAACAATCGATCCGTAACACAAAATCGGCCGTACCACTGCAGTGTACGTCCACAAAATCATCTTCGACTGAAGGCCCCACTTCTTACCAAAAGTTTTTCTGCAGGCATAGAAAGCTATACAGGCTTTCTTAACCCGTTCTTCAATATTTACCTTCCAATTCAATTTAGGGTCGAGAATAACTCCAAGGTATTTAGCTTTGGAAGATAAGGAAAGAGTTTGACCGTTAAGTCGAGGTAGGGTGAATGTAGGTATTTTAGTCCTGGTAGTAAAGAACATCAGTTCCGTCTTACTCTGATTAACTCCTAGTCCACTGCTAGTGGCCCAGTTGCTAACTCTTTTCAGAGCCAATTCAGTGATTTCACCAATCACTGTGGTAAACTTTCCTGACACCAATAAATTTAGTTCGTCAGGGCAGTCTCCGTAGACTTGCCTTTTAGGTATGCATGTTGCGATTCATCTAGTAAAACTCTGATGTGAGTATCAAGGATGCGCTCTAGTGTCTTTAGTACAAAAGATGTCAGACTAATTGGTCTAAAGTCCTTCGCGGATTCATGACCTCGTTTGCCGACCTTCGGAATAAAGACCACTCTTACATGTCTCCATGACTCGGGTACATGATTGAGATAGAGACCACATTTGAAGATCATTTCAAGCCATGGTACTGTCAAGTCTTGCAGTTTCTGCAGCATAATTGGGATTATGCCATCAGGGCCTGGTGATTTGTAAGGGGAGAAAGTATTAATCGCACATGAAATACTATGTCCTGTTATAACAGAATTGATTTGCTCCTTTTGAGCTATAATGGTATTTATAGTGCTAAGCGTTTCGGGGTAGCTGTTCTCACAACCCGGGAAATGTGTTGTCATCAGCAGTTCCAAGGACTCAGCTGGAGAGGCTGAGTATTGGACTATAGAAAAAATGTTCGCAGATATTTTTTTTATAATTCACACTCGCTCAAGGGTTTATCGTGTTACTCTAATAATGTTCAAACATAGCCTTGAAAGAAGGTGTTGATGAACATTGGTCTTGAATGTTTGCAAATTAAAATGGCAAGCGAAAACCGTGCCTGGTAAATTATTCCATATTCATGTTGTACGACTAAAAAATGCATCTCTTATTTGACGGGACCTCCAAAAAAAGGCACAAGGAGGAACTGTTGAAGGGGTATCATGAATGAACTGATTGAGGGGACGAAAGCAACTGGCTCTTAGGTTCTGTATGCGAGTAGAAGAATGAGCTGCACCAAGATGTTGGTGTAGTCCAGAAAGCCAAAACACTTCGCGTACATTGGCTCGGCTTCATAGACCGATTAGAAAACAATTCTCCAGCTAAGAGAGTCTTCGAATCCCAGCTCCCAGCTCCCAGATTCGTGGCGACAAGGAAAACCAAACATCCGGTTTAAAGATAAAAACCACCGTGGATGCCAGAGCAATTGGTACAGATGACTGGAAACATCGTGCTCGGGATGGCAGAGGATGGGAAGCTGCCGAGTGTTAGGCAAAAACCCTTCATGGGTTAGTTGACACGAATTTCTCAGAAATATCTGTTGGGTTATGTTTAGGAACAAATTTCGTCAGTATAGGTATTCGGGATCTTAATTGACAAAGAAACATATTTCAGGAGATAAATCCGGCTTAATTCTGAAACTAGGATCATCTCGCACTAAAAAACCGGGCTTAAATGGCATGATTCATTTTGAGTTTTTACCCGCTGAATCTAAAGTTACTGTCAGTTTTATATCTTAATTCAGTAGTTTTTCATGATATTCGCCTTATTAAGGACCTAGGAAAAGTCAGCGAAGATTAAGAAGCCACGATTACATAAAGCGATTCGCACGAACCTGCTTTTGCGGTGATTCGAAGCTGTGCCGACGCCAAGTTTCGAAAATCCATGGCAACGATTTATTTATACAGGGTGCATTTTATGTTCCACGTTGTTTTTTTTTTCAATAATTTTTAAGTGAAATAAATTTTATAATTATTATATTTCATTGATTTTTTTTAAGTTGGAATGGAATAATATATGAACAATTTGTAAAGCCCGGAACAAAATCATTCTAGCCAATGACGAACTATGTATATTAGCAAAACCTTAAAATAAAGCAAATATCTCAAAAAAACTTCAAAACCAAATTAACATTATTATAATTGTGTGGTAAAAACCTGTGGTTTTATTATATTATTGTGTTATTATGGGTTCAGAATTTAGACAAAACCTTCTTGGATCCGTTTTTGAAAAACCATTTCTAGGTCCTTTAAATAAAATAAAATCGAATTTCCCTCCTAGGATATTACTTGCGTTGTAGATATGCATAGGCCCCTGTTACTTTTGTCAATATTTTGTATATTTCACATTTATCAACAAAATCCTTGATTCGGTATTATCGTTATCAAACATCAATTTTGTTTCATAAACTGTGAATATGTGGGAATTATTTGTGACCTCTCAAATTTATTACAGAGAATAGAACCCGCACAAATTATTCTCTGTAACAAACTGTGAGTGGCGGTTTCCATAGTTAGGATCAATTGTTCATACTTCTTTTGAGGGAATCGTTTCCAAAAATATTATTGTTTATCAATTCTTCAGTCAAGTTCCAAAATCTTAGTTGCTGTAGCTGTTTTCACTTTAAATCTAACATTTTATTGATTGTGGAATATGAATTTTTCTCGCCTCAGCTATAGGTTGTGTAAAGTATTAATATTAAATTAAATATGTTAAGTATTAATATTAAAAATTATATAATACCATACCCTTGAGGTTTTTATTATACACTTGAGCTCATCAGCAAGAAAACGATTTACGTCATCAACTCTATGTATTTGACATTTATACTTTTTTTCTCATTCTCAATTAACGTCTTGAATAAAGCACACGTTTAATTTATAGAATTTAAATTTTAGTTGTTTCATTTCTTATCAGGTTGTTTGCATCTTCCCAGATATCTTAGAGCTTTTTAAAGTGATTTTTGGTTGGTAGAGATTATGTTTCCATTGCCATCGTGCTCTAGATGCTTTACAGCCAGCTTTGTTGCCAGAGCACCCTAAATGGATTCCCAGCCATTGCCACACAGGAACATATTCGCACTCTAAATAAAGATAATTTTAAAAATATGTGCTGGTCAAAGGGGTGCAAGCATCTTAAGATCTTGATATTTTTGTAGCTTGTCCTAGAACATTTTACCTTAACCTATTTTGAATCACACCAATTGAAGTTTAAACAGAAAAAAAAATATATAGTATCTTTATAAAATGAGTGCTACGTACTTTCATTTCAAATAGCAACTACAAGATGGCATATTCTGTTACCTAGCATACGCTTAAATTTATTTACGTTAAGTCTAGCCCTAAATTCAAAGTCTTATTATACCTAACCACTGTTAGATATACGAGAGATAAGATATTGAAAGAATAATCTTATATAATCACCCCTATTACAGGATTCGGCGAATGAGCTAAAGTGACAGTTTCAATTCATTTCCAAACTTTTGCTATTACTGAATCCGACGAATGAAAGTTGAACGAATGTCGGTAACAATCCCTGCACCACTGACATTTTGTTCAACTTATATCATATGGTATTACAGAATTCGCAATCCATTCGCACTCCATACAATTTCTATCATTTTACATTCGCACCAATTTCGAGACGAATCTGAAGTGAATTTTTGATTAAACGAAAATAAACAATGGAGAGTACAAAAATGTAAGACAAAAGCTTATCATAGTGAATGCTAAAGTGTTTGTTTAACAAATTTTAATAGAAAACGCACAAATAGCAACGCAACCAAAAAGCAAGAAACCTTAAAAAAAAGAGCACACGGTTGGTTTTTAACTGTCCTCCATCTTCTTACTAACCACACTCAACGATGCTTGATTTCGTTGATCGAAATCGAATCGATACTAGCCTAGGCCAGTTGAATAAATGTTTGTAGCTGACAGTGTCGATACAGAAGTTCATAAATGATAAGGTAATTATTTTAGGAATCGACAATGTAGTTCATCTGACGAATTTCATAATTGAGTTTTAGAGCGGATGCGAATCGAGTCAACTCACCGGGGGTAAAATTCTGCGAATTCTGTAATAGACATGAATAATCCCAAATTTCCTAATTTTTAGGAATCAGTATTTCAAAGTTCCGACTTAAACGCTCATTTTAGCTAAAGGCAGACCTATTCACAGGTCAACAAGGTTTTTGGTGCAGATACCAAAATGTAGTTTTCCGAAGGTTTTTGTTGTGCTGACCTTGAATTTGAATTCAGAAATATTACATGAAATCCTATTAGATCTTCTCCACCTTGCCTAAAGCTCATACTGTGTTACACAATAATTTTATAATGTTAAACTTCCTTGAGAGTTCGGAAACTATGTATACAAACAAGCCAATAAAGTCAATTTTTCAATAACTGGCGCGGCGCATGCTTAGCTAAAAAGTTCAATGTTCCGTGTTTAATGTTCAATGCAAATTTGGCAACACTTCTGGCAAAAACCAAAAATTGAACGTGTGATCAACTTCATTACCTTCATAATGCCTCATCAGTAAGTCATAGCCCCAATTTAGTTAAAACCGAACCAAATTCAGTTTAACGGGAGATCAATCTCGAACACAGTTAAAAATGTGCTCATCACCATGATGCGCCATTACATCAACAAGATAACGAACATAATATTATCTTCTTGAGCCCTTTTCCTCTTAACGAACAGATAGAAGGTACCTTTATAGCTTGTGGAACATTTATCTTATACAAAATCATGTCATGTCATTGTTAAGTTATATTGAAATTCCTATAGGCCAGATTGTCGTAAGCAACAAATCCAAAAACCCGACTGTCACCTTCCCTCTCAAAATCTCGCTTTAAAATCTGTTAATTTGACAGTTTAACTTTTGTATTATTTACACACCTGCTGTAAGCTATTTAACTTCCTCCAAAAACCAATAAACAGTTAGGAGAAACAAAGTTTTGGAACATTTTTTTCCTCAAGTTTTTTGAAGACATAGTAGTTGGCATTGCCCTCCCTTTAAGCAGTAAAGAAGGACTAGGTATATGGCCACAAAACAACTTTTGAATTCATTCGATTTCCAAAAGAAGAACCCTTCCAATTTCTGTTCAGATGCAATTACAAGACTTTCGTCAACCCTCCGAATCTCCAGCCCACAGCAACCTCAAAAACATGTGCTTTTGTTCAGAAAACTTGTAACTGCAACAAGAGTGTGAGAAGAAAGAAAAACTGAAACATTCCGCATGTGACATTGTATAACTATCTTCTGTTGAAAAGTTTCCCCTATTGTCTTTGGCAAGAGCATTTATATAAAACCAGACATATTTTCCACATTTCTCCGGGTGTAGGAGGAGGGCAAGACCATTGTCCATCGGAAGCTACATAGCTTATGGCATAACCAACCCACCCTGGGTTATATACTTCAACTCGCCATAACATTCCCATATTATCTTTGGTTATTATTGTAAAACAGAAGAAGATTAAACAAAAAACCGAAGACCAACTATGAATCCCACATTTGTGGGTTTATATAAAGCTTGTCTCAAAGCCATCGGTATGGAGTTTTTATGGCCTTAGCACATTTTTGTACTGTAGCTCTCGGATAGTTAAAGTAAAGTGAGACTAATTTAAGACGCAAAACTATTTTTAACGAGATTTTAATTCTCACCCAACACTTAGCCAGCATAAGATATTAGCGGGAGGCTTCCCCAGTTTTTAAATTATTAAAAAAAAAATGAGAAAACATTAAAAATTTTGTTTTTGTCATTTTTTAAATTGCAGGATCTACCAAAATAGGCACATTCACCAATCCAGCCATCGCAACCACCCATCACAAATTTCCATTAAAATAAGTGGTGTTGTCGGCACATTGTGTGCGCACACACAATGAGCGGAAATAGCGTGCCAAACTCAAGGAACCCAGTCAGCGGGAGATGCTCGACTACAGCCTTACTTATAGCCATCACGGTGATGGTGACTTTTCTGCCATTTGAAGTTGCGGGGAAACATATTCACGCTAGTGGAGGAGGAGGTGGCTATGTCAATTTCAATAATCAGCGTTTCGCCATGGAGCCTCAGGACCAGACTGCGGTTGTTGGCGCTCGTGTGACGCTGCCTTGTCGGGTCATCAACAAACAGGGCACGCTACAGTGGACAAAGGATGACTTTGGCCTCGGTACGCACCGAAATCTAAGCGGATTCGAACGGTACTCAATGGTGGGGAGTGACGAAGAGGGTGACTATTCGCTGGACATCTATCCGGTAATGCTGGACGATGATGCAAAGTATCAGTGCCAGGTGAGTCCGGGTCCAGAGGGTCAAGCAGCTATTAGGTCGACATTTGCCACCCTGTCGGTGCTGGTTCCACCAGAACCACCTAAAATATCTCAGGGCGACTTCATCATGACCACCGAGGACCGCAAAGTGGAGATTGAATGCATTTCCGTTGGTGGCAAACCCGCTTCAGAGGTAAGTGTGTAAACGGGGAGTGTAGACAGGACGACCTTTAAAACTATTCTCTCCTCATCATAGATAACCTGGATTGATGGCCTGGGAACCGTAATCAATGACAACATCGAGTACACGGTGATTCCCATGCCGGATTTACGACGATTCACTGCAAAGTCGGTCCTCCGGTTGACGCCGCGTAAGGAGCACCACAACACAAACTTCACTTGTCAGGCCCAGAATACGGCCGACCGAACATATCGGTCTACGAAAATCCGTGTTGAGGTAAGCAATTTTAGCGCATTTCACTGCGGCGCGGATGCAATGATGTGTTTCGCTCTTAATTAGTCTAACATGGCCAAGCCTAACTTTTCCCAAAAAAACCTAACGTTTCAGGTGAAATATGCTCCGAAAGTCAAAGTGAATGTAATTGGTGGCGCTTTAGCTGGTGGCAGGATTCCGGAGTTCGCTCAGGTGCGATTAGAATGCAAAGCGGATGCCAATCCTGGCGAAGTCCGTTACCGATGGTTCATCAACGATGAGGCAATTATGGGCGGCCAGAAAACTGAAATGGTAATATTCCCATTTTCAATTCGAAGCATCTTTTGTGACTTCCGTCCGTCTGTTAGTTCATTCGTTCGTTCGTTCCTTCATTTGCTGGTTCTCATGAAGAAGTGGTTTGAAATTAATTTTTTCTTCCCTCTTTCCTTTGTATCAGGTTATCCGGAATGTTACACGAAAGTTTCACGATGCAATCGTTAAGTGTGAGGTGCAGAACTCGGTGGGCAAGAGTGAGGACAGCGAGACCCTGGACATAAGCTGTAAGTAATAATAAACGAGTATACCCAGGCATACTCACAATTTGCAGGTCGATGATTTCTCTATGTATGTGTGTGTTTTTGTTTCCAATTCCAGATGGACCACAATTCCGGCTGCGTCCTCAGTCCATGGAGGCTGATATTGGCAGCGTTGTATCACTGAACTGTGAGGTTGATGGGAATCCCATGCCGGACATTGTTTGGATTCAACATCCCATCGATAGGGTAGGTTTTTGCCTTCAAGTACATATACAAATCGATAACTCACAAACCACATCTGACTTTGTTTGCACCCCACAGGTCGTTGGCGGCAGTTCGAATTTGACATTTAGTGTAACAAACGAAACTGCTGGGCGGTACTATTGCAAGGCAAACGTTCCTGGTTATCCAGAGATATCGTCGGACGCGTACGTTTACCTTAAAGGCTCTCCTATAATCACCTCGTCGCACTATCAATACGGTCTGGTCGGGGACACTGCGAGGATTGAGTGCTATGCGACTTCGGTGCCGCGGGCCAGACATGTATCATGGACGTTTAATGGTCATGAGATTTCAGAATCGGGACATGACTACTCGATACTGGTGGACGCAGTGCCTGGAGGAGTGAAATCGACCCTCATCATCAGAGACAGTCAATCGTACCACTATGGCAAGTACAACTGTACGGTGGTTAACGACTATGGCAACGATGTGGTTGAGATAAATTTACAGGCGCAAAGTAAGTTGTCCCAAGCCAAACCGAACCGTAAGAGTCATTGACTTTTGCGCCAATTCCTCAATCATTTTAATTGTTTTTGTGTCTTTCTCTTTGTGTCTTGTTTTATTGCAGAAAGTGTCCCATTGCTGATGACAATCGTTGGAGGCATTTCATCAGTGGCCATCCTAATGATCCTGACCATCTTGGTAATTGTCTATTTTAAGTGCAAAAAGCGGAAACTCCCACCAGCCGATGTCATCAGTGAGCATCAGATTTCGAAAATCGCCGCCAAAGAGGCCGGTGACCGCACATCCAACTACAGTGACCTCAAGGTGGACATCTCTGCCGGTTATGTGCCTTATGCCGACTACACCACCCACTACAGTCCCCCGCCGCAATATCTGACAACATGTTCCACAAAATCAGGCAGCCATCTGCAGCATCAGCAACAGCAAGCCATTAATGTGCCAATGACTTTTATAAATGGCGGAGGCAGCCTAACGGGCAGCATCATTGGGTCCCGAGAGATCCGGCAGGACAATGGTCTTCCAAGTTTACAAAGCACCACCACCAATGGAAGTGTGGTAAGTTCATCGCCTAATGGCAGTTGCAGCAATAATAGCACCGCCACTCATGTAGCACAGAACTCGTTGAGTATCGATCCAAGGTATAGCGCCATTTATGGCAACCCCTATTTACGAAATTCTAATTCATCATTGCTGCCGCCACCTACAGCTGTTTAAAGTTGAAGAAACAAACAAAATCAATTAAACTAACTATAAAATAATTTTTAACAATTATTATCGCTTTCGAATTTACGTATATAAATTATCGAGTTAGGCTAATTGAAACAAAAACACACAAAACTAAAATATATACTCTTGTATGGACTAACCACGCGTAAAGACTGATCTCAACGATTTAGTGAAATGGGTTACCTAAATTCCAAAACAAAAACCGACTACATTTTGATAAATGATTTTAAAATAAACTTGACTAAGTTTGTATGTGACGTAGAGGGGGTTGAGATATTTCAAAGAAATTATTGATTTTTTTATTAGTGGACAGTTTTATTCAAGAATAGGTGTGCTTGAGAACTGTTCGCCTACTTGTCCTCATGGGAAATACACGTTAGTCTGTGTAGTGAGTTTTTAATAAACGTTCACCGAATACATTATAAGGGTAGTCATATTCCCTTGAGGGTGTGAAAATTAAAACAAACAAAAAACAGTTTGTAGCTTCTAATGCAGAAAACAACTTTTAGTTACACTAAGAGCAAGTATTGCTTTGATCGAGAAGACCAAAAAAGTTGTTTTCTTCATATCGTCCATTCGTCTGCGCGATTTTGCGTTTGTGCGTATATGTGACGTTAACAATCAAACAGAGCCTAAAAAAAACTGAACATGAAACCGAGCAAAAGGGCGGAAAACTATAATTCCTAAAATATTTAAGATAATTCAATGCAGTAAATTTTGTAAAATTTGTAGGAGTCTTTTTTTATTAGATTGACCAAAAAAAATACTAAAGGGACCTTTTATTTTCGTCCTTTAGTGAAATGTTTTTTTTTTAGGCAGTTTTGTTTGTTAAAAATATGTTTAGCGCGTTTTGAAAATAAGTTTCTTAAATTTTGATTCTCAAATGCCTGTAAAATTAAAAAAGAAGAGAAAAATTAAGTAAGGAAAAGTTCTTTTTATTGGAATTCATTAAAACTTATTTAACAATGATAACAAAGAATACTATAGGTAAACTAAAGATCCTTTTATAAGGATCAACAATTTTAGCGCCCAAAATTATTTAGCTCCTTTTGAAAAACAATCCTATCTATTTGATTTCATTTAGAGAAAAATAGAGCCGTTTTGAAAATTACAAGCATTGTATGAAAAATAGCACCCATTTGATTGTTAAAAAATAACAAATAGCCTCGTTTTTATCCTTAACTCAACATTAAAATAGTATAATAACTTCTAAACCAGCCCGTTTTGAAATACAATTTTTCCACCATTCTATAGCTCTTTGATACGCAAATTTTGGTATACCAGACTCCATATTTTGAAAAAAGTGCCTTTAGCAGCGTTTTGATTGTTAACGTCACATATGTCTGTCTGTCTGTATTTCCACTATACGTAAAGATAGAGCCGACTGATTCACTTTATATTTGGTACGAATTATTTTTATGTGATTCCATAAAAAACGGGTAGCTGTCATACAATAATTTTAATTTTTTCAGATTTATTCCAAAACAGCTCTGACAGTTTCGAATGAACTTGTAACATTTTTTTCCCTTAGTAATTGTTATAAAACTGTGTTTTTAGTTTTGTCAAAGAATGCACATAATAGAAACAGAATTGTGACGTTTATAGAAAAAACCGTTTGTATCCCAAATGCCTCCACCAATTTAGTTACAATTGCGCACAAAGCATCGGCGTTGCATGTCAAAAATACTTTTTTATAAATCTAAAATCAAATATGCCCATTCTACTAATCGGGGAAACGAAATTTCAAACGAACAAGAACAAGATAGTTTTAAGAGAATTAAAATTGTTGATTTTCAAAAATATAATTCCCCCCGACGTATAACAGAATAGGACTGATTCATTTTTGCTGACTTGTCTCTGTTATCAATGGTTTCCCACAGCAAAACTAGAATAAATTTATGCGATTATATATGTTTTATGAATTTTTTTTAGTAAATTAATATCCCAAAAACATCCTATAAGACGAAAACTACTCAGAATACTCCCATTGTGACTTTTAGAAAGTTTACCAAATGTATGAATATTTCTTACTTTTCCTAATTCATTTGGTAAGCTTCCGCATTTGCATTAAAAAGTTTTGGCAAGAAATTAAAACAGTGCGATGAAGCAATCAGATTAATAGCCAATGTTCTGTCTGTAAGGATCACCACTGATAAAAGCTAAAATATCCTACTGCAGTTCGATTTTTGACGTCTATTCGAGCACCGAATGAAATTTTAGTAGATAGATTCTTTCTTAGATGTTGGTACAATTGATAGTTTAATTGTATCTCGATGGCTGCGTTCGTGAAGCAGTTACTATTTAATTTTAAACTATACAGACAAATAAATTGTTGTTAATATTATTTTGTTAAATGGTCACTTTGTATTACTAATATGTCAAAGAAATCCATATTCTCAAAAATATAAGCGCTTTTTCTCACAAAAGCTATTAAAAAGTGGGATTGTTTTAATTTATCTTGCAACAGTTGTTATCAAAAGTCTACTAACAAACCCCATGACAGTGTTTTCGTTTTTGGCATTAATTAAATAATAATAACATAAATTATTTTATAAAATCTTACTTCAAAGTTTTTTCTTTACTATATTATCTACAAAATTGTCTATTTTATTTATTTAAAATTAGGTTTTCGTTAAAGTAAATTTTTTCCAGCTTTTCATTCATACAAAACTTTCTTCAAATTGCATTTTTTAATCAAATTTAACTAAAATTCAAATGTGAAATATAATAACCAAGCTATGACCGATGGATTTTTTTGAGAATTTCTCACCGTTATAAATTAAGAATGTCAGAAAAACGCGTATGGTAATTCGAATTTTTCAGAAATATCTGAAACAAGGCAAAAAATTGTGCCTCGGTCGCCATTTTAAAAAATCCAATTTTAAATAGTATTCGGAGAACAAATGTCAGAAAAATTCTAAAAAAATAGTTAAATTTCTCTTTTGCATACAATTTTTGTATAAGATCCATACTTTTAGAGTTAAATCGCGAAAAAGTATGTTTTTCAGTTTTCGCCACATAAAGGAAAAATTAAATCGAAAAAAGAAAATTAATTAACTTTTGTGAACGATGAATCGTTCTTGAAATACTGTTGTCCCACCTGTTTCTTTTTTTTTTTTTTTGAGTGTTCCCATACAACTCAAAAAATATTATCCTTATTATTATTACATCGACTATCAACCGATTGACGATTGATATCATTTATCAACTGAAATACAATTTGCTATTGTAAAAATTGGTTTATAAGTCTGCTATTATGAATATCTACGAACATTTTTCATTCTTGTTAATAAGTTATGCGTTTGACAGAAGTTTTTTTTATCTAAGAACGTAAGAAAT
The DNA here is from genome assembly GCA_911387755.1 of Chrysotoxum bicinctum. Lineage (NCBI taxonomy): Eukaryota > Metazoa > Arthropoda > Insecta > Diptera > Syrphidae > Chrysotoxum > Chrysotoxum bicinctum. The sequence goes on from OU426989.1 coordinate 1,851,870, forward strand.
TTAATTTTTGCAAAGTTCTTATTAAAGTTAAAAACAAAAAAATTACTTCAATTTAACTTCTCTTTTCTTGATGAAGATGAGGAGTTAAATAATTCTGCTTTTATTGAAATAAATACAAATTTGTTAAAATATCTAAATAAATGATCGTGATCGTTATAAACAATATGGCAGCAATCACCTGTCAAAGTTCAAATATCCCTTTTGGAAACCCATTTAAAATTCGAAGGAGCAAAACTTATGGCAGCGTCAATGTTTTGCTTCCTCAAGACCACCTAATGCATTTCGTTGCATATTACTATTTAAGACATGTTTAAATAAAAAACTAACAATATTTTCACTCGGAAAATAACATTAATATTATTATCAACTTAACAACTTTAAATCTCAAAATCAAAATCAAAAATATCAGGAGCGGAACTATATAACATGTTTCACACACCTTCAAGTTCTTAAAATTATGGGTGATAAGAGCAAGGGCTTTGTTCTAGTTGAAATGAAGTGTGTAAACTCGTATTTTTTCAAACAAAGATTCGTAACCAAAAGTTTCTTGGCAAGTAATATATGTTACTCCCATTTACGTTTTAAAAACCAGCTTAATTTTTGAACATTTATAATTTTTTACTCGCTCTAGGCCAATTATTGGTTTCGTGTAAGCAAAGATTAAATTTTAGTTAAACTTAACGTTTGAATAAATGTTCGTAGTCGAATACAGTGCTGCATGTGTTTATACACTTCGAAACACACTCTTGTACCTCAAGTACTTTTAAAACAACCCAACCGTTTATTCAGTCGTCGTTGACCACATATTTTTCGTTTGATCTGCGGGAATAGAAGGAAATCATTGGGTCCCTAATCTGGCTGAGATGACCCAATAATTCTATGTTTTTAATGCTCATAATTCTATATTTGAGCAATTGTCAAATTATGCGATTGCAACGCGAACAAACCTTTTTGACGAGTAAATATTCATGGATTATGCGAGTGAAACTATTGCCCTAGTGTGCTTCAATCTAGTATGCCACATGACGATCTTGCAACATCAATTCACACACATCATCGATTCTTTTCTTAAACAACAGCCGTTTTGGGACGACCTGTGCGACCACGATTTGAAAAAGCAGCTAACCACGGTGGCTTGAGATGCTGCTTCATTACCAAAAGTCGAAGTGATTTTACCGTTCCATCTACGTCCAAAATTATAAAAAATCATCACACGAAAATGTTGATGAAACAAAGAGCACTCGTAAGACAAAAAGAGAGTGAGTACAATGACCAATAAAGATGTCAAAATGTTAGATGACAATGTCAAATTTGACACATCCATCATGGTGTTGCCATATGTCACCAGTTACTTAGCACCCTCCGTACAATAATGGAGCAATTCAACAAACTTTTATTAGTCATATGCTCTCCGTTGATCTTTGTCCGTACATCTGTTCGTGGTTGCTTCTATTATACTCTGTTCAATTTGTATTTGCAGTACAGGCCTTATGGGAGAGATTTTTCAGAAACACTGGTGCCTGCTGCTGTTTGCACGGCACCCTAACTTAAGAAATTGCGACTGAAATAAGAAAGATAATCACTAAGTTACATTAAAATTGTTTGTGTAATCTTCTTTGAGCTCACGTACAACCTACCATGACCTATCTGCTCCATGGGTGAAAGGAGACTGATCGCGGATCGCCAATTTGCAACCAACCCTTATTGTGTTTATTAAAAAAAAAACACTGAATCAGAGTTACCATTGTCGAGTTGATAGAAATTCATATGGCATTTTCTTTGGTTTGTGCTACGTAACTTTCAGGATTTAAGCTTTTTCGAGCTTTTGGTAGCAAATATTTTTCTGAGATTTGCGGCAGTTTTTAATGCTACTACGGCAATCCCGTAAGAGCTTTAAATTAAAGATAGCTTATTGAAATCCATAATGGTCAGACTGAAAGGCAAATATCCTATCTTCCCTGTACTGCAAATATAAATTGAACAGAGTATAGTACACTTTATATCGAGCTAAAGTTCCAACGGGAATGTACACCGATTTTCTTCAAATTCGGTACCAATCATTTTTGTTTTGTCTAATCTATACTTCATCCAACAAAAATATGCAGTACACACTACACGTCTTATGGGGGAGCTTTTTCAAAATCAGTAGCGTGATATATTTTTGCACCATACTAAATTGAAAGAACTCCTCCATAAAAAAGTATTTGTGCGCCCATAAGTTTTCGATTGCATCTGAAGCAGACCAGACGTCCTATTGACTGCAGATCTGAGTGTGCGTGCACTGAATTACTGTAGCCTATGGCTGTTGGTGCTATTCAATTTCAACCCCCATTAATTATTGCTGTGCATTCAGAGTTACCCTTGTTCATTTGGTAATTTGTTCAGTTTTTTTTCCTTTGGTTTCTGTTGAGGTGCTTTTGATTTTAGAGCTTTAAAAAAGGGTCTATTTAAAATCAACACTACGACAACCCTGTGAGAGCTTTAATGAAGGACAGATTTATGCAATCCACTGTAGGCAAACGTCCTATCTTGCCCACACTGCATATTTTTGTTGGACAGAGTTTAGAACTGGTATTTGCCAAATAATGAACTTGTCTTTCCAAATTTTCTCAAAACGGAACTATTGATTTTGATCAAACTTCGTATCAATTATGTACTAAAGGCTTGTAATTACAGGACTTTTAGAGTTTTTTGTTTGAGAGAATAGTCTTACTTTTTTAATCAACCAATGCGGTCTTAATTTTGCGCAAGGGAACTTCTGAACGATGGAAATTATATTGCATTTTGAATTTTTAGCAAAAATAGTTTTTAACAAAATTTCGTACTTTTATGCACTTGAACTACAAGTTCTGCAATCTAGTTAAGCATATAATTTTAACTATTACGTCTACTTTGTGTATCTGTCATAAGACATTCTGAACCTTTCTTCTATGCTTCTCAGTCATATAAGTGCTAAGTTTTCGAGCATCTACGATAACTTAAAGTCTTAAAAAATGGTTTCGTCATGTTTTTGCGTTCCCTTATTTATGATCGAAATGTTATGTATTCTATTGAAGCATTCTTAAGGAATTCATTACTGGAATATTTACGTTGGCATGCGTTGGTTGGATAAGGACTCTGCGGGGTAGCTCTTGTTTCACGTGTCAGCATAGGTAAATATTTACCATCATGATTCTATGCACCATGGAAGAAGGTCAATCGATAGAAGGTGGTGATGCATAAGAGCGCCTTTCTAGCAAAACCAAGAAAAGGAAAACTCATACCTTTTGTGTTATTGTGTTATAACAATAATTTACGTAAGAAAATCGTTTCCCTTGATTTAGTTCAATATGCATTAAAATCGATAAAGCTGAATGTTTTAAGAGAAAACCACCTACTTATAATGCGGTTCTATATAATAAGAATAAGTAGTGAGGGTTGTCTGTCAAGGATTTTTTTTTATTTTCCTTGGGTAGTCTGTGTGGGGGTTTTGAAGTTATTTGTGCATTGATTTATATATTGGGTTGGAATTTTTATTTTTTATTTTAAATCGATTTGAGAGCTTAAAGTTGTTCTACGAAACAAAATAATGAATTTCTAGGGGTTGAACTTGAAGGGTTTGGAATTTATTTTATTTTAATGTTATATCTAAGAATATGTGGGTTGAATATTTTTCATCTTGTCTTCGATTCCTTTTTATTTTAAACTACCTTCATAATGATGCAGTGAAGCAAAAAACTTGTGGCTTTTGCTAGAGGTTGGTAATAGCAACTCAATAACTTGAATTGAGTTTTATATGATGATCTAATTTTATGTGGAAAATAACGTTTCAGAAATCAGGACAACATTTTAAGTGAACAAAAAAAAAATGTATTCCTAGGCAATTTTATCAGGATAAAGGGATTTTGAAGAGACATGATGTTGATGTAAGTTTGAAGGGTACTTACGAGCCTTAATATTGTGTTTCTAAATCAATAAGTTTTTGGATCCAAACATACATAGACAAAATGAAGTGTCACTTTTAGGGTCACAAATGACCTATTTTCGGCTCACTAAATATCTTAGCATTTTTTTGGCCATTTAAGTACCATCATTATCTTATAATAATTATTTTAAACTCAATATGTCTTCTGTTTTATTATCTAACCACCATTTTTATAAACAGTTTTTTGGTTGCATTCTTCCTCAAATATAATTCAATGGAAATACTCGCGCTTCAGGAAATGTACCCTTTTGTCCAGTTTCGGACGTACTGATAACTACAAATATTCTTTTTTTGGGAACAGAACACGAATGTGAAATACTTAATTTGGCTTTGTTTTTACTTTCCATTTCGACATCCAAGACTTCAAAAACAATGTGCATCGGTAGCTCCTCTTAAATTCTTCCCTTTTTTCCTGACCCTCGCAATGTGTTTAAGATTTTTAGGGTAGTCAAAACCTCTTTAGTGCATGCATAAGAGGTGACACTACCATTTCATAGCTTTATTTCTGTTTTTCATAGATCTAAAGGGTGTTTTGTTAGACGCAGAGACATTTAATTTGAAATAAAACACAAACTCATGGTAAGATAATTTCGATCATGTAGACAGTGTGGCTGGCGCATACATGGCGAAATCTGGAGGTCCAATTTCCACACACTCTTCGCAGTAAATCAGGCTAGATTTCGGCTATAATGCGTTTAATGTTGAATTCCATGTGCTCAATTGATTCAGGTTTATCACATTACACTGTACATCAGAAATTGCTTTTTCTATGCGCCCTGAATGCCGTCTTATGGTGTGTTTAGAGTAAACGTATTGTAAAATCGATCCATATTTTCCCAAATATATCGCTCTGATAGACGATTTGGAGTACAACACAATGCACGTAACGCCCGACGTGTTTCTCGAATTGAACCATGTTTTTCAAAATAAATTTGAACAATTTGCAAATTTTGCTCCGACGTGAGTCCATTCATCATGAAATGCCAAGCACAACTCACCGGAAAACAACCGAAAACTTCTAAATTCGCTGTCACAGAAAACAGTGTTGCCAATTAAAAGTTTTTTGCCTCCAAAATAAACTTATTAATTTGGTGTGTATTTTTATAATCGTTTTTATTGAAAAAAATCTAATTTTTTGAATTTTTCTCGCCTTTTCAAAAAATCCTCCAAATATTTAGCTGGTTCTACTTCTCTTTGACCCAAATTAATCGATTTAAAACCGGACAAAATGTGCTTTAAGATCTGACACCCTCAAATTGTTTATATAATGTTTTGACCCTCGGAAACAAAAAATATAAAAAATCATGGCGATTCAATTTTTCTTATGTACCACAGTTTTTTCTAATATTTTCTCGGTTCCTTTTTTATTTCTATTTTAATTTCACTTTTTATTTTATTTGAATTTATATTTAAATTTTAATTTTTTTAAATTTTAATTTTATTTTTAAGTTTTTACTTTTGTTTTATAATCCTGTTCTCAGCTTATCTATGATGCATAATATTTTACGGAATCGATCCTCCTCCTCTACGTCACAGCTCCCACTTGATCAATCGTGCTTCTAACATCACATTGCAAATAAAATTAATATACCATATATATATACATAAAAAAAAAACGAACATCGAAATCAATACTTAAATAAATAAAAAAAAGTACTAAGCTTCATTTCATATTAAAACTCAAAAAAAAAATATAAATATAAATAAATCAACTAATATACTTTAACGAAAATTCTAACAAAATTGCGTCCCAAATTACATACAACAACAACAACAAAAACTTTCATTATACATATAAAAGAAAAAAACACTAAATATTACAACCAAATTACAAAACAAAAAGCTATATACTGCATCTTCAAAAAAAAAAAAACAAAAACTTAAAACTATATAAAAACTGAAAGATTTATATATAAAATAAGATAAAGGTATTATAGATTATATTTAACAACAAATTTAAAATTAAAGAAAAAAGTATTTTCAAATTAGGGAATTATTGCTTAGAAATTCAATATAAAAAAGCGTTTCCTCCTAAATGTTTTAACTACGATCAATCAAATCGAATAGCTTTTTTGAACATAAATTATAGTAAATATAAAACAATATTTATAAATAAAAACAAAATGAAACAATTAAAATATTTAAGAAAATTAAAAAGAGAGACCCTCCACAGTCCCTCAAGTACCTGATTAGCTTATAAGTTGTTAATTTTAAGGATAATATAAATACAATTTAGTTAGTGCTTCTTAGTGTCTTATTCAGCAGAAAAAAAAAATCGATATAATTAAATGTATTTGTATATTTTAAATTAAAGAATGAAAGCAGAGGGAGTTATAAATAAGTTTTTGATTTTAGTTTTAAGATAATAAAATGCAGTTAAAAATATATTTTCTAACATTATCAAAACTATTGTCAAAAATTTAAAAAAACAAAAACAAAATTTGTCCAAAATGCTTATCGAGTTAAACTTATTAAATACAAATATAAAAACAAAACAACTCCAGAGTGCTTACTAATTTAGCTGTTAGGTTCCCATAAAAATGTATTTATATTTTTCTAGTACCGTTTTGATAGCCGTTATAGCGATATTAATCAAATTATATGTCTGTATGTGTAAGAGCTTTTTTCTTTATTTTTACTACACATAAAAATGGAACAAAAACAACAACAATGTATTGTTTTTGTCTCAATGGCAGCGCACATCAGCTGAACAACCAAAAATATCCTTTTTGTTGCTTTGCCTTTCCGGTTGAAGCTAAAAGTGGCATGAAATCCGAAGGGGGAAAAGACAGAGAAGCTCCATAAATTTTTACAGCATATACTGCCTTTTCCTTAGACTCATTTAATGGTTCAGTGACCTCATAGGATTGGGTTGCTTGGGATTGGTGGTGGAAAGACTGCCCAAAAAAGGCTTCACTCGTAATTTTATTTCATTTTCGGTTCTCCTGAAACTCATAATAATCCTCACTCCACCCCATTATTGTCTTTCCACCCTTAACATCTACCCCCATCATGGGAGTAAGTTTTTTTGGTGGGAGCAGAATGCGCTGCCAGAATTCAAATGTTCTCAGAAATATATTTTTTTAAGCTATATAAATTGGTTAGTCGAAGAAGTTTGAAATTTTATATAAAAGAAAAAAATATTTTAAATTTAGTAAATTAAAAATTAATCCAATTAAACCTACGTGTGTTGTCTTATGATTTTTCGATTTGTTTTTTGTTTTTATTTTTGTATAAATAGTTTTTCTTAAGATAGACCGTAAGTTTTAGACTGTGTTATTCTCTAAAGATTTACGATGATATTAAACATACAACATTAATTATATATACCTATACATACATTTATATATATTTTTCACATTGTAATTTTAGAAAGTTAAGAAAATAAATCGACGAAAATAAAAGGAATACAAAAAAAAACATTTTTAAAACAAAAAATCTGAGTTTTTCTTTTTAATTTATCTATGGAATGGAATTATGAATTTGAGACGATGTAACGACAATTGAGGTGGAAAAAAATGTGAGAACCATGTGGCATTCTATGTTTCAACATGTGTTATCTGTGATTTTATTTCAACTTTGTAGGTGTCATGTCAGTGGTGTCAGAAATAGAAGACAAATCCAACCTTTAACTTACTAAAAAATCTATTAAAACTCTCAAAAGGATTAGTATTTGAAAATCTTTTCTATCTTATATGTTTACTTTTATTAAGGTAATATTTTTCGTTTTAAGTTTATCTAGAAAGGTGCCGTGTGGACTATAGGGCCATAGCTGGAAGGGCTGTGTATAAACACAAGCAATTGTTTTAAGACCTACTGAAATTTGAAGGATGAGGCTCCTTTTGCCTCTTTAAGCCTTCTTAAGACTATTTAGTTTTTGATACGAAACGAGCTACATTTTAAGTCGTAGTCGAAAAGATTTAATGATTCGATTCGAGGTTTTTAACTGCGCATCATAAATTGCCTACAGTAAAAAATTATAAAATACAAACTAGAAGGTAATATCAGCTCTCAGGATTGATAAAAAGCTCATATTATCTTCTTCTCGTAACTCAAAACTTCTTTTTGATCGATTACATACTGTAAAATGAAATTGATGGCTTGCACGGTTGGGTTTAAAAATAAATATAGCAATGTTACGGCCCTGTTGAAGAATATCAATGCGATTACAAGCTTATTCTCAATATTTATGAAATGTATGACTTTTAATATTTTCAAGGTTGTTAACACATGGCATTTTTAAACTTTGGGATAAGATGCATTTTTATAATCCAAAAATGTATGTGTAGAACAAAATAAAAAGTAAGTATACGGCACAGTGTACTCGTACTAGCGTATCACATAGTCACCATCTTTATCTAGGAATATTTTATATTTAAAAAACTCATTTAAATATAAAAAAGTTTATTTTCTTGTAGATATAAGTATAAGTACTTAGAAGAAGAATGCAATATTACAGTAATAATTGGAATTTAATTATTTCATCAATTATTTGCATTGAAAAGTCCATGTTACGTAACCCCACACATTTTGCATAAAACAAAATACTAGAACATATTTTTACTTGCGACTTATAGGTACTATAAGGCAAGTTATGCATTCGTAAAAAAAATCGAACTCGAGATTTTTATCAAAGTTGACATTACTATGATACTCGTAGCGAAGACCAAAAAAGTGGGTCTCGCAATTCTGTCTGTCTGTCTGTCGGTTCGACTACAGCCTAAACGGCTCGGCCGATTTTCTTCAAACTTGGTAGATATGGGTTTAAATTTTTTCCCCCCGGACGATTTTTTCTGTTTTTTTTTTTTTAAGACCAAAAATAACGGTACCTGCCATACGATTTTTTTTTCGAAATATATAAATATAAATATTTTTTTTCTCAAAAACTGTTCCACAGAATTTAAAAAAAAAATTTGAAAAATTTAATTTGGTTAAAACTAGCTAATGGTTGAAAAAATTTTTACAAAAAATTGTTATTTTTGGTAGCCCCCCTGGGTGCATTTTTTTTGTTTTTGATTTTCTCGAAAACGGTACAGCCGATTTAAATCATTTTTCTTATGCCAAAGCTCCTCCGAAGTTTGAATATTATTACATATTCAAATTTTCAATTTTTTTATTTTTTGGATTTAAAAAAAAAAATCAAAATTTTTTTTTGGAAACTCAATTTTTCGAAAACCCCATGCTCGATTTTTTTCAAAATCGACAAATAAAAGTTTCTTTACATATTCTATAAGATTTGAGAAAAACAATTTTGTTTTATCTAAAACTAACGGTACCTTCCATACAAATTTTAAAAAATGGTTTTCGAGAAAAATACGATTTTCGAAAACGGTTCCGAGAATTTTGCTAAACATTTTTTTCTTTTGATCAATCTTTACGTTCTATAATTTAATAAAAAAAATTGAAATCTAGATATTACTGACTATACCTACCATAGAACGATTTTTTCGAATTTTGAAGTACTCATTATCGGCATAACGGATTTTAACGAAATTTTTCATAAAGAAGCTCCTAAAAAGTTTAAAAAACATTGCATTTAAAAACTTAAGAAAAAATATTTTTTCAATTTTTAGAAAAAAAAGTAATTTTTTTTTTGAGAAATTCGATATCTCAAGAACGGCTTAGTATTTTTTTTGGAAATTAGATTTTTTTTCGTACAATAATAAAAACTTTAGATTGGCGTACCAAAATTTTTTCTTAAAAATGTTTTAAAAATTTTGTACACAAAAGCTTATTTTTTTAAGGAACCACTACAACGACTTATAATTTTTATTCCTGCATAAATTCATATTTGCATAGCATTCTGTTTTTATCTCTTACTACTAAAAGAATTTAAAAAATTCATTTTATCCTTATGAACAGTTTTCTTTAATAACATCCGTTTTTAAAATTCCTAGTCTATTACATAGGAGCAAGTTCGTGCGACTCAGTCGTTCATTTTATTTTTATTTTGATTGGACTAATTTGGTATTGCAGATTCTCAGCGTCTTTTTTACTTTATAAATAATAACACAAATATAATTTTTAATAACTTAAATTATTTTAAATAATATGCATTTGTAAAAAAAGAGGCTGGGTGCGACCCACACTGATATCTTCCCATTTGTTTAAAAAAAAAACTATTAATTCAATATTTGTCAACATTTTACCAATTGTACAAAATTATACTATGTATAAAATAAACTAAATTAGAAGTCAATATCACTATTAGTTCTCGAGAAATTTGAGTCGAAAAACAATTTTTACCAATTTTCGATAGAATTTTATAAAGTTTTTTATTTTTTGTAAAAAAAACTGTTAACTGATTTTTTTTTAAATTTTCACCAGTTGTCAAACACATTATTTTTCGTAAAATAAAATTATTTTGAGTTTCAAATTGCTTTCCGTTCTTAGAATATCTGGGTTATGAAATTTTTTTTTCAGTTTTTTTTATTTAAAAAATAACGGTATGTTCATTTTTTCCCAAATTCATACCAAAGCTGTATGACTTTATAATGAGTACATTAAATTTGAAATCAATAGCATTATTTTTCCGTGAGATATTTGAAACTAACCAAAATTTTTACTTTTTTCTTAGACCGTTATAGTGAAAAAACTACTCACTGAATTTTAATAAACGCCCTTTCAGCCTCTTTCGAAGTTATTATCTATTAAACAAAATTTATTTGAAGTCGATATCTTTACTCGTTCTTGAGATATCGACGACGAAAAATGGGAAGTTAAAAATGCGAATGAAATTTCGATCAGACGCAAAAGACTAAAAGGCAACAGCGTAAACGAATCGGCTGATTTTCTTTAAACTTGGAGATAACATTGTTCAATTACCCCCCCTCCACAGGTAACTTTTAGAAAATAACTTCTTTTTTCGAAATTTTTTTGATGCAGTAGTAGTCTACTGACGATGCTCTGCTTTAATTATTAATTAATTAATTAACAAATTTCAAACAAAATGAATTTTTCAAATTTTTAAATTCAAATAATGAATTTTCAAACAAAATAAGAGAGCAACAAATGTAAAGATATATACCAGACAAATTTTGAAACCTCTTTTTAAAGACTGTTTAAAAAAAGACGGATACCAAACAAATAGAAATATTTTTATTTGTTAATGTTAAAGTTAAAGTTAAAGAAGGGTGTAATCACATCCGAAACGCCACAATATAAAAAAATAATAACAATTGACCTTTAGTCCACATAAAAACAAACATCATTTTTGTTAAGAAAAGTTCACGAAGAGAAGAAACATTTTTTATATGCAACACTCTTAAAACATTTTTAACGCTTAGTTTTAAGATATAGAATTTAAAAAAATTTTTGTTTTTGAATTCAAAAAACATTTTTTTTATTCTGAAATGCAATGTTTTTAAGTTTTTAGAAGCTTTTTTTTACAAAAATTCATCAAAACCCGTTATGCCGATAATGAGAAATTCAAAATTCGAAAAAAGGTTCTATGGTAAGTATACAGTCTGTAACATTTTAATTTTAGAAATTTTTGCATTAAATTATAGATCTTTAAAATTAATAGAAAGAAAAAAATTCTAGGTGCGGTTTTCGAGAACAATACGATTTTCAAAAACCATTTTTTAGATAAAATAAATTTTTTATCACATCTTGTAGATTGTATTAAAAACTTTTAGCTGCCAAGATTTAACTTAATCAAAAATAGGGGTTTACAAATATTGAGTTTTGAAAAATAGGTTGGAGTTTTTTTTTAATTTAAACAATTTTTTGCTTAGAAAATTTGAATAGACAATACTATCCAAACTCTTGGGAAACTTTAGCATTGAAAAAAACCGATGAAATTGTTTGTACTGTTTTTGGGAAAATCAAAAACAAAAAAATGGTCCCATAAATATCTATTTTTCGATCTTGGAAAAAAAATCGAATTCGAGATTTTGATCAAAGTTGACATTACGATAGTAGGGAACACGTAAAAAGTGGGTCCGGCAATACCGTCTGTCTGTCTGTATGTCTGTACCTCTCCCTACAGCCTAAACTACTGAAGCATTTTTTTCAAACTGGGTACCTAAGAGTCTTAAGTGATTCCATAGAGCAGAAATTGACATTTTTTTCAGCTCTAAGACTAACGGTACCCACCATACACCCGTAATGCTAAATTTTATTTACCTCAGAAACCTCTAGAACGATTTTGACAAGAAAAAACTAGGTTTGCTCTAATGGACATGGACTACATTTTAGTTAAACAAATTTAGGAAACAATCTTAATAACGGTACTTGTCTTAAGACCGAGTTTTTTTTTTTATTTTCGACTCATAAACGGCTGTAACGATTTTAACCAAATTTTTTTAACAGGACCTCCCTTAAATTTAAAATAATATTGTACATAGAAATATTCGAAAAAATATTTTTTGGGTTTAAAAAAAAAATAATAATAATTTAATAATAAAACTGTTTTTAAACTTTCTTTGCATAGAATCATACTTGCCTAGAAATCAGTCGGCAATTTTATACATTTGAATATTTGTATCTCATTAAATTAATATTTTATATTTATTTATACATAATTTTTAAATTCCAAAGTTCTTTAAATTAGAGCAAGTGTTATCCAGTCGTGCATTTTATTTGAATTTGTTTTTGAAAAATCTGTGAAACATTTTTTGAGAAAAATTAGTATTTGTTATGAGAATTTGATTGTTTGTATTTGATGAATTAGTTCACACGAATAAATAGCAGAACAGGACTCAATATAAAATTAAATTAGGGACTTTAGGGAACTATATAATAGGATAATACAAACCTATGAAAATAGATGAATATTTAAAAACATCCAAACTAAACAATCCATATAGCACAACGAACAAGTCGGCTAATTTAGTTTTGTATTGACTCCTGTTCTGCTATTTATTCGTGTGAACGTAATGAATTAAATACAATTCAAATTCTCATATCAGATGATGCACATCTGTACTTTCAGGTTGTTGTTGCTTAGTACAACAAATGTAGACCAATTCAGCACAATTAACAATAAACTACAATAAATCTTGAAAACAAATAATCAAGAAATTATAACATGGAATAATAAGAATAGAATGAAAAAACTATCGAATGCAAAAATTAAGAATTAATATATTCATTTTTGAGAGAAGGGTTACAAGGATACAACCGGCCTCAGAAAATGTTACCTTTTTATTGTTTTGAGTAACGAGTTACAAACATATATGGGGCTTTTTTCAGGTGTAAAAGTTCTTCTCTTGTTTTAGTTGAAACAGGTTTATAAGTGTAAGACATAATAATTGATAGATTGATAAACAAACAAAACAAACTTCTTAGCCGCTGTTCTATTATTATTATAATTTAATTAATTTATTTAAGTTAAATTTCGGTCTTACAATAAATTAACTTTTCTAAATATAATTATGATATGGTATGGTTGTCGTCTGCCAAATTTAACGTTTCGTAAATATAATTTGAAAGCAATAGAAATGTGATTTAAAATTATATTACAACGAGCTTATCTTTTGATTTTTTAATTAAATAAATTGAAAGTTAGAGCGCAATATTTTAGTGTTGGTAGATTTGCATAAAACTATTCCTATGAATCAGAGCATTTTCACAGAAGTTTGGAAGCTTTTTTCAACCATCCCATCCTTAATAATGAGTGTGTTATTCGAAAACTAAATTAGCTATGAAACGAAGAAAGTCTAGAAAGTGAACGATTTCTTCTTTTTCATTGAGATTGCAGAAACTCCGGAAAAAAGGTAGGTCCGATCTGAAGGGCATGAAATTTAATTTCAACATTTTCGTTTTCGCCCGGAACATATACAATTGAATGTTACTAGGGAAAAATGTTCGTGACCATAAAATTACTTTTTTTTTAAATGAATAAAACAACTCCAGAGGTTGTTGGAGCTAAGAACAGGATGCCATGCTGTTTTTGCAAGAACAAAAATTATAAATCGTTGTAGCGGTTTTTTAAAATAATAAGTTCTTGGATATAAAAATTTTAAAACGTTTTTAAGAAAAAATTTTGGAACGTCGGCTTTAAATTTTTATTACTGTACGAATAAAAATAAAAAAAGAGGCTGGGTGCGACCCACACTGATAACTTCCCATTTGTGGTAAGAAAAAAAAAACATATTGTGACATTTTCTTCAATTTTACCATAGCTATTAATGGAATTTGAATATGTGGGACTTGGGTACAACTGAACAACCTTATTCATATACGTATGTACAGTTCATACATTCTTATAAAAGCTAAGTTGATAATAAAATTATAAAATTATGTATTATATTATATAAATTACTTTATTATTTCGGTTCCAAACATTTTAATTGAAAAAAATTTACAAACGAAATATTCAAATATAAAAGATATGGTTTGGTTATTGATGGAAGGGTACTTACAAAATATATCCGCTCTAAAACTAGATATATGTCAAATATAAACCATTTGTTAGAAATTGTATTATGTATAAAATTAAATAATGGCAAAGTCAATATCATTGCTCGTTCTCAAGATATTCTAGTCGAAAAACAAATATTACCACTTTTTAGTAGTTTTTTTTTTTATATTTTTGTTAAAACTGTCAATTCGATACTTGTCAAAATTTAACCATATGTTAATAACTTTTTTCAAATATGACTTTTTGATGAGGAAATATACTATATGTTAAGGGCCACGTTTTGGCCTGGGTTTCGCCAACCTATTATGCATGAAAAGGAAACTAGAGTACAAATAAATAAATTTATTAACTGCCATGTTTTCTCATTAAAATAGTGTTGCACCCTGAAATTTGTATTATCCGCCAAAAAAATTATGCTAAGCGACATTAATAAAGATCTCATTGTCGTGAGCAACAAAAAATTTTGTTAGATGTCACTTAGTTTAACCAAAATTGTCTCTTAGCACACTATGATTCAACTAGAACTTTCTTCGTTTTTTTCGTTTCCTGAACAATTTTAGAAGTGTCGCTTAGTATACATTCTTACGGGAAGGTATCGATGTATAAAACAACATACTTTAGAAGGCACTATCGGTGTTCATTCCCAAGAAATTCGACTTGAAATACAATTTTAACTAGTTTTCACTAGAATTTTTAATAGTTTTTTTATTAAAAAAAAAAAACTATTAATTCAATATATGTCAACATTTTACCAATTGTACAAAATTATACTATGTATAAAATAAACTAAATTATAAGTCAATATCACTACTAGTTCTCGAGAAATTTGAGTCGAAAAACAATTTTTACCAATTTTCAATAGAATTTTATATAGTTTTTTATTTTTTGTAAAAAAAACTGTAAGCTGATTTTTTTTGAAATTTTCACCAGTTATCAAACACATTATTTTTCGTAAAATAAAATTGTTTTGGGTTTCAAATTGTTTTCTGTTCTTAGAATATCTGGGTTATGAAATTTTTTTTTTCAGTTTTTTTTATTTAAAAAAATAACGGTATGTTAATTTTTTTCCAAATTCATACCAAATCTGTATGACCTTATAATGAGTACATTGAATTTTATTTGAAATCAATAGCGTTATTTTTTCGTGAGATATTTGAAACTAACCAACATTTTTACTTTTTTTTTTAAACCGTTATAGTGAAAAAACTACTCACTGAATTTAAATAAACGCCCTTTCAGCATCTTTCGAAGTTATTATCTATTAAACAAAATTTATTTGAAGTCGATATCTTTACTCGTTCTTGAGATATCGACGACGAAAAATGGTACCAGAACGTACGGACGTACGAACGTACGAACGTACGAACGTACGAACGTACGAACGTACGAACGTACGAACGTACGAACGTACGAACGTACGAACGTACGAACGTACGAACGTACGAACGTACGAACGTACGTACACACACACACAGACATCTCTCTAAAAATAATTGATATAGCCTCTAGGGACCTTGAAATGTCGAGAAATATCAAAAATTCCAATTTGACAAATCGGACCGATTACAATTACTCCCTATGGGAAGTTAATAAATTGAAAGTTAGAGCGCAATATTTTAGTTTTGGTAGATTTGCATAAAACTATTCCTATAAATCAGAGCATTTTTACAAGTTTGGAACCTTTTTTCAAAAGTCCCATCGTTAATAATAAGTGTGTTATTCGAAAACTAAATTAGCTATGAAACGAAGAAAGTCTAGAAAGTGAACGATTTCTTCTTTTTCATTGAGATTGCAGAGGCTGCAGAAAGAAGGTATAGGTCCGATCTGAAGGGCATGAAATATAATTTCAACATTTCCGTTTTCGCCCGGTTTGTAGCGGTTTTTTAAAATAATAAGTTCTTGGATACAAACATTTTAAAACGTTTTTAAGAAAAAATTTTGACACGTCGACTTTAAATTTTTATTACTGTACGAATAAAAATAAAAATAAAATTGAAAAAAAAAATATTCGAAATATTGAGTTTCGACATTTTGAATTCAAGAAAATTTTAATGCACTACTACCCAAAATTTTGAGGAGTCTTAGCATAAAAAAAAATATCAAAATCGGCTGTACTGTTGTTGAAAAAATCAAAAACAAAACAAATGGTTCTAAGAGGGTACCATTAATAATCATTTTACGGATTTTGTTTTAAAGCAATACCTTTATTTTTGGTCTTAAAAAAAATAAGAAAAATTTAAAAATGCTATCTATCAGGTTTAAAGAAAATCGGCTGAGTCGAATGCATAACTTGCCTACTATATGGCATACACATGTATAGTAAGTAAAAAACTGTATAATTTGGTTGTCGAATTTCAAACTATACTTAGAAAAATTTCCTTTTTCTACTTCGAGATCACCAAGTTCCTGCGACTTATTGGTGTTCTTAATTTTGCTTTCAAAGCGAATCGGCACTCATTGCTGTTGTGTGTAAAATGTCCTTTTTCAGCCTACTGGGACACTTCAGACTGGTAAAAGTCCATATGGAGCTCTGATGGGAGGGTTAGTGGAAATAGAAAGGGTGCTATACTTTGTTTATTCACACAAAAGGGTGTGGTGCGATATGCATATAAATGCGGTGTGTGCGAAGCCAACAAAAAAAACTACGACAAACGCCACCAACGCTCGTTCAGACTCACGGTTGACAAGGGGTTGATCATGAAAAGTCCTTCTAGCCAAAACAAAAATCGATATCCTTTAAAAAAAAAATACTGAAAATAAACAAAATACAGCGAGAGAATAATATTACGCCGCTATTGCTGTTTTTTGTTAGAAGTGAGTCAGTCCAAAAATGACATTGAATTTATTTAGTGTGTGGAGGGTCCATAAAACGGTTTTGTATTACTTCACGTAAAGCGTCTGCCAAATGAAAATAAACCTTTCAGCTAAATAGTAGAGCTGGATGATTTACACTTATCCTCATACACATATCTCCACCACACACATACTTGTGTGTATGCGCTAGTGGAACTATAAGGACAAGTTGTGGCTTTTACTTAACTTTTCTTCGCAGTTGTAACGAGTTCAGTTGGATATCGAATTGCATGGAATTGTGTGCGTCTGGGTTGACAAAAAACTAATACTAATTAGAAAATATAGAGGTAAGGTAAGTCTCTCAAAGTCACTGGAGAAAGAAGGGGCTGGCAAAGTTAACTTTATGTCAATTTGCTTTGTTTGGAAATGGAGGGTTGAGGATTGGGAGTTTGATATTATTGCGACTTCTTCCCTAGGGAGTACAGGGAAGGGTTAATGACGACTTTGTTTATTACTAATGCAAGGACACTTCAGGTATGCACGTTCAAGTTAGCCTCTGGCCATAATTAGAGTTAGAAAAGGTATAATTATTGTACAAATGGGAAAGTGTTAAATTATAATAGTTTCAATGTAAAACAATAATATTGTGGAGTTGAGTATCTTCCATGCATGTAGGTAGGTTTGACCGGTGATTGAGGGTGAGTTTTATAAATTTCTCTCTACATCAAGAGGAAAAATAGTAAGAAATTTTGAAATAGCCACTCTGGAGATTCCTACATTCTTCAAAGTTTATTAATAATGCTTAAGGGCAGACTTTTGTTTCAGATGATAAATATCTATTATGTTACATTTGCATAGCTCGTGGCATTTGTGTACTTAAATATAGTATTTCTCCCTACAACTTCTCCTGATGGATAAGTTCAAAGCAAAGAAAAGTGGGGTTGGATTTAAAGGTACTTTTGGGGTTTTCGTTCCGTAATCCGAAAGAACTCACCAAACGAGGAGCGGAATGGATCAGGAAATCACAGCATGTCCACTTCAGAAGTTGTCGTATGGCTATTTCTGGATCACATCTACAAATCGGAAGAAAAATGTTTGAAAGTCATAAATTGCTACATACGAGTAGACGTTTGAGTGAATGCTTACCTTTACGCAATGAGACACTTCTTGGAAATGTACTTTATATTGCTGGACAAAACAAAGTAAATATTTTTAGTTGTGTGTATTTTTTGAAAATTACTCAAGTTTCTTTTCCATTTTTGTGGTTTTATATTTTCCTGTTCTTAGCCCCGTTGGTGTATTCATTGAAAATATAACATACACAAAAAAGTTCTATCATGATTACGAGTAGGTATTTTGGTATTAGGTTGTCTGTAAAAATCTTATTTAATTGGACAAGAAGCTCTCTTAAACGGTCAGAATGTTATTTAATTGTGAGGGTATTTCCAAGTTCTTCTTTAGCATACACAACTAGATCACACAAACAAGTATTATTATGCATTTAACACAAATGTACCTACGCGTTTACATAATTAATTAGATATAGAACAACTTCACGCTAGTTCCGACTTAAGCCATAATGCCAACTAGCGCTACTGGTGCTAAGGTGTAAATCATAGTTTAACTCTTGGTTTTGGTCCTGGAGTTATCAATAATTGATACTTGGATTTGTAAAGGGTGTCCAGAGGGAAATTGTCAAGTTTTAATTTTAATTTTTGTCTTAGCAAAAGTGTGGGGGAATAATTAAAAAATACTATGTACCAAGTTTAATAAAAAATTGGCCGAGTGGCTTAAACTGAAGTTGAAGAAACAGATAGGTATATTTGCGAGACCCACTATTTTCGTCCTCCGTATCATCTTAAAACTTACGAGTAAGTTAATAGTATCAAGAAAAATCAAAAACGAAATTTGAATTATCCAAATTTATCTTGAATTTTAAAATAAATTAAAACAAAATTGGTCAAGTCGATTTTGAGAAAATTTAAATTCCTTAAATATAATTTTAAGTCCTTAAAACTGTTTCTGTTGCGTTAAAATTAATTTCACAATTAAAAAACATGAGTTGGGATCAAAACCTTTTCTTTTTTAATTTTGCCTTTAAGACTCGGCATTCAACATTATGCTCTAAAAATTATAATTTCTATAGTAAGCTGTCTAGTTTTGGTTTTTTTTGTGTGTTTGTATGAATTCGATGCCCTATCCGACTCTATCCAGAGAATTGTTTCCCATTTTCCACACAGTGAGATCGTTGTTACGGGCGATTTCAATATACACAATTCCTCGTAGCTGCGCTATTCTGGTCAGACAACACCCGAAGTAAGGTATGTTGAGATTTTTGCTGAGTTAAACAACTTGTCTCAGATTGTTGACGAGCCAACTTGAATTCCTGATGTCGCAGGTCAATCAGTCAGTACTCTAGACTTGTTCCTTACCTCTGACTCTGATAAATACACCATAAGTGTTTTATCGCCTCTAGGCTCAGCCGACCATTGTGTCATATCTGCGAATTTCTCGTGTCAACAAACCCCAGATAAAGAAAACAACCCTATGAGAACCGTTTGGCTATACGAGAAAGCCAACTGGGAACGTCTCATTGATTTCTTCGGCAAATTTAGCTAGTCACTATGCTTCCTCGATAGTGATGTAGATTCCAGTGCAGACATGGTTTCAAATTTGATTCTTTACGGTATGAGAAATTTTATTCCAAATAGGATAAAATTTATCAAACCGAAAGAAAACTCCTGGTTTGATTCGAACTGTAAAGAGGCTATCGGGGTTAGAGAAGTAAGTTTCCGTAGTTTAAAAGCTAACCCTACTGAGGAAAACCGGAATAAGTACAAACAAGCTAGAAAGACCTGTAACGTGATTATTCGACGAACTAAATTTTTACATGACCAAAAATTACGGCAAAAAATACTACAATGTCCCAAAGGTAGTAAAAATTTTTGGATATTGGTAAAAAACGTACGGAACAGTACGAAATCCTCAGTTCCAACACTCGTCTTCAATGACACTCCTGTTATAAGCTCGATAGATAAAGCTAATTTTCTGGCAGCACAGTTTGCTGTTAATTCGACGCTACCAGAGAGTGACATGACTCTTCCTGTACTTGAGAGCGTAAACGGTTTTATGGGACGAATCTTCTTTCGCACTCGTGCAGTTGCAAGAGTTCTAAAGGATCTTGACATTCACAAATCCGCTGGCCCGGATAGTATCCCTGCTATTGTTCTGAAGAGGTGTTCTTCAACGCTGGCAAAACCACTGCGTAGGCTTTTCCATCTGTCCTACTGTACAGGTCTCTTCCCGAGTGGATGGAAAACAGCATTTCTTACGTCCCTTTTTTCCAAGGTCATGGATACCCTGATAAATTATCAGCTCAAGCTTGTCAATGACCGGCAGTATGGCTTTCATAGCAATAGGTCCCATCGTGATCTGATGGTATATCTCACCGAAGAGTGGAACAAATCTTTACATCGTTTTGAAGAAAGTAAGATTATTGCGCTTGATATTTCAAAGGCATTTGATAGAGTTTGACATTAAGTTCTCTTATCGAAAATGCCTGCATTTGATATTGATGAATCTCTTCTTCGTTAGATTAGAAATTACCCTTCGCACCGTTCACTACAAGTAGTTTTGGACACAAAATAAATGCTGGTGTGCCCCAGGGCTCCGTATTGTCTCCGACACTCTTCCTTATATTCATAAATGATCTTTTATCTGAAACTTCTAATCCACTTAATTAATTCGCTGACAACAGTACCCTCAGCTTTTCATATTCGGTTTTAGATTCACATCCCTGTCCTTCGGATGTGGACTTCC
The DNA here is from genome assembly GCA_911387755.1 of Chrysotoxum bicinctum. Lineage (NCBI taxonomy): Eukaryota > Metazoa > Arthropoda > Insecta > Diptera > Syrphidae > Chrysotoxum > Chrysotoxum bicinctum. The sequence continues at coordinate 1,872,812 of OU426989.1, forward strand.
AACGGCAGCGTATGATAAGCTCATTAAATTCTGATCTTGACAGCATTGTTCAATGGGGAATCAAAAACCGTGTAGAATTTAATGCCTCGAAAACTCAATACTGTGTACTGTCGCTAAAGCATAACCCTCCCTCAATGCCACTATCCATGGATGGCACTTGCATCGAGCAAACTGAACAGCTTTCAGTACTCGGTATGTGTATCACAGACCACCTTTTATGGAACGATCACATATGTATATGATGTCGCCAAAAACGCTGCTAAGTGTTTAGGTTTTCTCCGCCGATGCAAGAAGTTTTTTACCCCTTCTGATCTGGCTGTAATCTATAAGGCCTATATTTGTCCAAAGCTCGAGTACAATTCCCATATCTGGGCAGGTCCTTCAAAAACCTACTTGAGTCTCTTGGACAATATTCAAAAGAGAGCTATAAAAATGATAGGTGACCCTTGTCTAACTCAAACATTTGAATCTCTCGAGCACCGCCGCAATGTTTCATGCCTATCATTATTTTATCGGTATTTTCATTAACAGTGCTCTAGTAAAATAGCCAGTTGCCTTCCTCCCCTCAAACAATTCAACCGTAATACTCGTACTTCTATGAATGCTCATCAGTTTACTCTTCAGACCAATTTCGGACGTACTCTCAAGTACAGAGATTGTTTTTTTAGCCGCACTACACGAATGTGAAATGCTTTACCCGGCTCAATGTTTCCAACTCATTGCAATGTGCAGACATTCAAATTCAATGTGCATCGGTATCTCCTTTCTCATCCTATCCTACTTTTTTAATTGCTCGCACTGTATTTAACATTATAAGGGTATTCATAACCCCTCGAGTGCGCGTATAATATAAAAACAAAATTATTTCAAATACCTTATTTCAAGAATTTTGTATTAATTTATATAGATAAATTTAGACGTATTATAAAATTTATTATAAGATTAGAGGAGAGAAAAACGAAATCTCGCCGCACAAGATCCCGAATCACGAAATCCCGCCGAAAATAAAAATAAAAATCCCGCCGACAGATATTTTTAGAAATATTTGGCGGTATTTTCATTACTATTTTAGTACTATTAAATAAATATTTTATTTTGATCTATTTTTAAACAAATGGAAAGTATTTAAGGCACTGTTTTTTCGGGAAAAATTCAGTTCTTGTGAGAACTCCGAGGTGGTAAGCCTCCTCCATCTTTAGAGAGTTTATTTTCAATGTTTTGGCCAATTATTTTTGGACATTCGACCAAAATATTCTTGGACATTTTTTCAAAAATATTTTTTTAACAAATTTTTTTTCAACAATTTGTTTTTGAAGAAATTTTGATTTTTCATACATTTTTTTCTGGACATTTTTTTTCAAAAATATTTCTTGACAAAAATTTGCCACCCAAGGTACTTTTAATCAAAAAAATTGTTTACATTGGCGCCTGCCAGGCGACTTAACATACCTTAAGCGGAGCGACGGAGTTGCGTGACCGGGTATGTCCCCGAAAAAGGGAGTTAAAATCCTTAAGTCCCGCCGAGCCTGCCACCCAATGTACTTTTAAACGTGATTTCTGGCTAAACTAGGCATCTTTTGCCGGTCGTCCACTAGGCGATCAACGCACAAATTTCGAATTCAACGCATTCAACTCTAATGTACGGTGCCTTCAGTTCTGTTCAACCAACGGGTTGGATCTAGTTGTTGGTTCAACGAATTGCGCAACAAGTGTACGGGTAGTGTACGAGCTCGTGTTGCTCCTTGAAAATGTTCGATCAACACGTTGAGCAACATGAAGTGTTGCACATTATTTGTTCAACGCGTTGATCAACTTTTTAATTTTCTTTGGGATTTCTTGACGTAATATTGTGTTGCGTTGCGTTGGTTGCAGTGAAATGTGTCTACGTGGTTGAACTATTGCGTTTCCATGAACTTGCAGTTATTGCAACTTGCAAACTGTAGTTTATTTTGGTTTTTCGTCATGGAAGGTGATAAAAAAACAGAGTGGACCACGGAATTAATTTTGCAGTTGATTTCAGCAATTGAGGAAAAGCCCAATATATGGGACATTAAGAGCCCCTCTTATAAAAATCGGGATGCTAGGGAATTGGCTTGGTCTCAAATTTCCTCGAAAATGCAATTGCCTAATGTACCGAACTGAAGTCAAAATTATTTCAGGTTTGACGGTTGAGTATTTTGTTGATCCACAACGAGTGATCCTTGGTTAAGTGTACGAAGGTATCGACTCGTTTATAAACTGGTTGAGCAACCATATGGAAAACGCAGTTGATCAACTTGAAAAACTTTTTTTTCTGTCAAAATCGAACAAGTTTATCAACTAGTGTACGAGGTTATTCAACATTTGAGTAAGTTGATCAACTAAGTGTACGGAGCTATTCAACACTGGAATAAGTTTAAAGAGTTGATCAACTAGGAGTGCGTAGTTGGTCAATTATGTGCACGGGGCTCCAAACGCATTTTGTTCAACTTTAGTTGCTCAACGTGAATTACGTAAGTTGCTGCACTAGTGTAAGAGGTTGTAAATTCGTTTATCCAACGAAAGAGTTGAATAAAAAGTTGAACGAAGTTGGTTGAACTTATCACGCACATAGTGGACGACCGGCATAAGTGAGTTAAAAATTTGCATATTCGTTATGTAGGGTATGTATCACATGATTTTTTTAAAAACTTTTTTGGATATTTTTTTTGTTATTTTTTTTTTTTTTTTATTTTTTTTGACTCAAGATACTTTCAAGACTTCCTACTTTACTTGTCTTCAGCTTTAAGCCAATCAGACCTCGTTAAAAATTTACGAAATCAGAGTGGTTTTCTTTGTATTGAATATTCCAGTACAATAGTAGGGAACTTCGTTTTCGTTGCTTCCGATTGATTCGAGTCACCATTACTATGGAAATGAAAATCTATACTGTGTTTTCAATTTAGTATTGAAACGGCGGGGTTTCCTGATTGGGGATTTTGTGAATCAGGATTTTGTGATGCGGGATTTTGTGAATCGGGATTTTGTGATGCGGGATTTCGTACCCAATCCAGATTAGAGAATGCTCATTTTTACACCAAAACAGAATTTCGACTCCCACCTAAAATTGTATATGCTTATGTTTTACTAAAAATAGTGAAAACAGCATTCTGTTCGTTCCTCTTCATAATAGTACTATAAATATTTATAAACATTTTATGTATGTATATACAGGGTGGGTCATGTAGTGATTTATTTTTAAATCATATGTTATTTTGACATTGATAGCTGTTTCCCGCTGAAAATCTTGACAGAAAGTCATACCTCCGCGGAACGAAATAAGTCGCTTTACGCTTTAACAACGTTGGGAAATATTGAAAACTTGTTTCGAATGTGACTGCTGTGTAGCCCAAACAGGACATTTTTTGAAAAGAAGTTTTGGCCGATATGAAGCATCCACCGCGTTTGCTGTACGCAAGTTTATGCAAAAAGGTAGTGAGACTGCCCAACACTCAAGGTCGCCGTCGTCGTACGGTGTACACACGAGAACGTGCTGCTGTAGCCGATACTGTGAGACTGGATCTTAAAAGCTTAACATTTCACGCACTTTCCTGAGGAGAATTATGCACAAAGATCTCGGATTATTCGTTTACAACTGACTTACATTGACTCATCACGCACAACCATCCGGTTCGTTATCGCTTTACTTTTTTTGCCTTAGAGCAGCTTGAATTGGACAAGGATTTTGGGCAAAATTTTATCTTTTCTGACGAGGCGCACTTTCATCTCGGCGGCTACATTACCAGACGAAATTTCCGCATTTGGTGCTCGGAAAACCCGCACGTTTTGTCCAGAAGCCAATGCATCCACAGAGAGTTTCAGTTTGTATAGCGGATTGTTGAAAGCAGAATGAGAGTGAACAGTGAAGATGGATCGAGTAGGTTATTCGAATCTACCATTCACGTGAATACCAGAATAGGGCTGAAAAACCTAAAATTTACATACCAAGTTTTTGTTTGAAAAAATATTCCCATAAGTATCATACACTCTTAATGTTTAAAAAAAGCAGCTGATTCTTGAAGTTTCTTTTAAAATTTTATTATTGATAACTCGTTCAAATGGTTTTAGATAGTTATTTATACATGTCCGTGTGGCACCTTTATACTTCCACCCGTGGTAATGGAGTTAAACTACTACGATGTTTTTCATATTTTATCATTAATTTCTATTTATTGACCCAAATAAACATTAAAATCCTTTTGCTTTCGTTGGACTTTGTTACTAATTTTGCTTAGACTTGCAAACAAAACTTCCAGATGCCGAAAATAAACTGTAGTAAACATATCAATATAATCAGCAACAAGATTTGCAACAGGTATTTCATGTCTTTTTTCGAAGTCAATTGTTTTATGGCAGACCAAACAAATATAAAGTAAATAATTAATCATGCATGACCTCATACAAGGCCAAATATGTTATTCTGAAAAATGATCGTAAAAAATTATTTGAGGTCTTGCTTATCAAGCTTAATAACTTACCAGATTAAACACAATAAATGTTTCCAACTGTTTAAATTGTTAAAACTGGTGTATTTTGTTTAAAATAGCATTTCATTTATTAGATATTTCTTTCAGCAAGTCCTTACCCATTGTCAAAGTGGAAGCAAGGTATTTTGAATTTCCTGTTACGGAATTACTAGTTTGCTATAAATACTGATTGGCAATAAAATTCTTTTTTGAATTTTATTATTTCGCTTATTATTATTTTCAAAAACTGTTTTGCTTTGCAATATATTACATTTGAAGTAGTAAATTTTCTCAAATAAAAATAAAATTTTTCAAGTTGGAAGACATTTAAATGAGCTCAAAATTGTATACATTCGCTGCAACAAGTTTGCACCTAAAATAACAAAACTGTTTTCTTAAAATATATGGCGAGAATTTTGTTGTTTAAAACCATTTCACATGGTTAACATTGATTTTCGGCCAGTTGTACCCACCTCAACATTAAAGAACCTACAGTATAAAGTTAGGACAAAATAAACAACTAAATATTCGATTTTCAAACAAATCGTAAGAATGCTACCATTTTTATTAAAATACAAAAGACGAGATATTACAGAAATACTAAAACAAACAAAAAAAAAAAACATGTAGATAAATGCACTTATTCAAAAATCATACAATATATAGATTTCCATATACAGACTGTGATGTTCAGTACAAGGGACAAGTCATTGGGCTTGAAAATACTCGTAGTTTAGGACAATCCTCCTGTCACCTCAACAGAGGCACCATTTATGTAGGAGGCTTTCTTTGATGCCAGGAACGAAATCACTTCGGCAACCTCTTCTGGTCTGCCCAATCTGCCCAGGGGACAAATTCGTGTCGCCTTCTCCTTGATGTGTTTTGGGATAACATCAACCATCGGAGTGTCAATGTATCCAGGCAATATGGAATTAACTCTAATGTTAAATTTACCAAATTCCTTTGCCGCAACTTCTGTGAACGAAATCACACCCGATTTCGAAGCTGCGTAGTTAGCTTGGCCGATTGTTGTCAATTTCGCCGCAATACTCGAGATATTAACAATTGATCCGGAAATTTTGTATTGAACCATCGCCTTTGCGAACTGCTGTGTAATTAAGAAGGTGCCCTTCAGATTGACCTTGTACACATCATCGAAATCGCGTTCCCCCATTTTCAATAGATAGCAATCGCGCGTAATTCCAGCCGAGTTCACAACAATGGATGGTGGTTGCTTGTATTTTTCTATACAAGTGTCAAGAGCTTTGCAAACACTGTCGAAGGAAGAAACGTCCACTTCAACGGCACTTGATTCTGTGGAGAAAAAAAAACTGATGAAAAAAGAAAGGACTTAGTGTGAGAATGGAAGTATTAATTTTGTGAGCTTGTTGAAAAGGAGGTATTAGTTTACTTTTGAAATTAAGTTAAATGACGAAGAAGGATTTTTTAAGTTAATAAATTAATTTATTGATGTGTGCTTAAGAGGTATTTAAGGCAATTTCTAATTTAATTGAGCTTTAGATTGAGTTAATAATAAATTTTAACCAGCAGCATTGGCAATCGAATCAAGGCAAACTCATTAGCTTTAGTGTCTAAAAATAAGAGTCCATCCTAAATTGACGTTCATTTTCAGAAAAATTCTGATGGGTGAAAACTTACATAGCATAATATGTATCCCGTTATTCTGGCAGGAAAATCATTCAAGATCAAGTGACGAAAATATCAATTTGGCGCTTATAAATTTCAAACGGTGAATATTAAGGAAAAGGTAAATAAATGAATTAGAGGCCATGACAGCTCATATAGAAAGCTTAAGTGACTTTCAACTCTCAACCATTTCTGTGTACTGGAGGGGACCTACAATTTCCTGCCGATTTCGAACGGCTAACGGGCAGCACTTTTCCTGACAAGAGAGGATTTGTCAATTCCTCACAAGAGGTAGTACACCTCTGAGAAACTGTTTTGCAATGACTGAGAATTAAGCGCCAAGACCCTCTGCATGGCAATCCAACGCACTAACTATTACGCCCAGGGGCATAACCATTTTTTTCTTCTGTGTTGTTCGCCATTTTGAAATAGTCGTTTTAAAGCATTTATACAGTTCTCTCGACTGCTTTTCGTTGAAGAGTGGGTTGTTTCTTTAATTTTCTAGGAATAAATCTACGGTTGGAAAACTGTCGAAGAGTTGGTATTAAAAATGGGTCTTTAACGATTATGAAATTACATGTTTATCTGAACAAAAAAATATCCAAGTTGATTTTGTGAAGCATCTTAAAAACAGCATGAAAAAGGAGCCGACCAAAATTAGGCTCGAGGGTGAACTGATGAGCATTCGTAGCGAAAAAATTATCTGAACTGTGTTAGGGGAGGAATGCAACTGGCTACTTCGAGTGAGCATTGCTTGTGAAAGAAGTGATAAAATAAGGAAATACATGGAACATTCCGACGGAGTTCAATCTCTGTTTCCTATAAGTTTCAACGCTGTGTTCTAGATTCTTTCAAATAAATAGCGATAAGTTTGGGCTACACCTATCCAAAGATGTGAGTTTTACTCATATAAATGCCTTGACACACATAACGCTACTGAGAGCTTTTCGGCTTCTTTGATACATGTGCCATTCAAGGACAATGGCATAAGGTGGACATATTGCTCCAACCTTAAAAAGACAGCAAGCAATGAGTTTTCGAAGCATTAAACTCCACATGATTTCAAAGCTCAATGAGCCAATCGGACGATACCGTTGCAACTCCACTTCCGTAGGACGTGAACAAGTATGAGAAACTTAGGGTAGAGTCGACGGCAAAACAATGAAGATGATTAAAAGTTTCAGACGAGAGATCATTTAAACAAATAGGGAAGAGAGTCGGAGACAAAACGGAGCCCTGCGGGACACCAGGATTTATTTTATGAAGATCTGGCTTAAAACCAATACAACATGTATTGAACGATCTAGAAGGTTATTTTTAATCCAAAACGTGGTGCCAAACTTTATCAAATGCCTTAGAAATATCAAGCACAATAATCTTACTTTCTCCAAAACAATAAAAAGATCTGTTCCACTCTTCAGTGAGATATGCCATCAGATCACCAGTAGAACGATTGCTGCGAAAGCCGTATTAGTCCAGTCATTTTAGGCATTTTAAACCCCAATCTGCGGAAAAATTCCTAGTGAGCTGAATTTTTGTATACACCTTTTATCACGATATTGTAATGAAGATGTAAAAAATCGACATTGATATCGTGCCGGCTAAAAAAGTTATAGGGGTCAAAAGGTCACAAAAATCAGTTTTTCGCAAATATCTCGCGATCTATTGCTCAGAGGTCAATAAAGGTCATTATAAAAATTGTTTGTCGGGAAATTGTCTACAAAAAATGTCTCATGCATTTTTCTGTAAAATTAACCGTTTTCGGAGTAGAGCGCTGAGAAAGCGAATATATTATGACGATGCACTTGTTTCCTCACCACCTTCGAGGTAGAATGCAGTGCGCGTTTTTTATACATGTTTTCCCCCGTAGGCATAATCCATGATATATGTAATCAGAGGTTTTTTTATTCACCGAGTGAATAATTTTTTATTTGAATACAGAAAAATACAGAAAAATTAACTTTAGTATATAATTTTTTTTTATCATTCATTGTCGGTATATAACAAGTATATGGAGAAAAGGAAAGCTAATATTTATTCCCAAAATATAGAAAAAAGATAGAATATTAGATGCGTTCTTAGACATAGAGGGAGCCTTCGACAACACATCCCACGAGGCTGTAGGCAAAACTTTTGTTAGGAAATGCGTACCCATCACCATAACTAGATGGAAATGTTAGGCACTAAAAATACTGTCACAAAAAGGACAAAATGTAAAAAAAAGTAATCACAACAAGAGGCTGTCCTCAGGGTGGTGTATTATCACCCTTGTTGTCTTAATGAAGAGTCTTGTAGTGGATGAATTGTTAGAAAATCTTCCCTCCCAAGGTATATTCTCCATTGGATTTGCTGATGATATTGCTATCATAGCCGTAGCTAATCCAAAGAGGACTAAAAATTACACGGAAATGGTGTCTATCTGTAGGATTATCAATAAACCCCTCCAAGACGACAATCATACCATTAACAAGGAATAACTTCTGCCACATATGAAAACTATCCATCTAGCTGGTGAAGTGATTGAAACGCAGAGAGGGGTAAAATATCTAGGAATTCTACCAGATAGTAGACTGCTTTTGAACAAACACTTAAAAGCTATAGTCGGGAAAGCCACAAAAGCCCTAATGATTTGCAAGAGACTTGCAGGCAAGTCATGCAGATGCAAACCGAACATCCTTAGCGGGATATACACTATGATGGTAAGACCAATCATTACATATGGGGCGGTTGCATGGCACAAGAGAACCGAATTATCAAGAATAAGGAAAGCTCTAGAAAAAGTCTAAGGGCTCGCGTGTATCTGTATTACAGGAGCAATGAGAACCTTCCCTACCGCAGCTATAGAGGTTCTCCTCTATCTATCCCCTCTACACGAGGCCATCAGAAGTGCGGCAATGGGAGTTATCTTGAGATCCTCGAAACAAATATCATCAAGTGGTACACTGATGGATCGAGTCCTAAGCAAAATAGTTTCAGATTTCTGAAACTGACTTCCATATAATCGCAATATCACTGAATCTTGTTGAAGTCACAGTGCAAAAGAATTCTGATGACCTCGACTTTGGGAGCTGTTCTGTACACTATTAGGTCGACGGCATACACAATTGCCCGAGTTAGACTACCTATTAGATCGCTGGTGTAAATGCTGAATAGAATCAGCGAGTTAACACAGCTGAAGACCATTTTTAATATCGAAGATTGCGGTATGCAATATTGTTAATGACACAGAAACTGAAGATATCGACAATGAATGATAAAAAAAAAATTATATACTAAAGTTAATTTTTCTGTATTTTTCTGTATTCAAATAAAAAATAATTCACTCGTAAATAAAAAAACCTCTGATTACATATATCATGGATTATGCCTACGGGGGAAAACATGTATAAAAAACGCGCACTGCATTCTACCTCGAAGGTGGTGAGGAAACAAGTGCATCGTCATAATATATTCGCTTTCTCAGCGCTCTACTCCGAAAACGGTTAATTTTACAGAAAAATGCATGAGACATTTTTTGTAGACAATTTCCCGACAAACAATTTTTATAATGACCTTTATTGACCTCTGAGCAATAGATCGCGAGATATTTGCGAAAAACTGATTTTTGTGACCTTTTGACCCCTATAACTTTTTTAGCCGGCACGATATCAATGTCGATTTTTCACATCTGTATTACAATGTCGTAATAAAGGTGTATACGAAAATTCAGCTCACTAGGAATTTTTCCGCAGATAAAACCTAAAATGACTGGACTATATTGCCGGTGATTGAAAAGCTTTCGTTCTTCGATATATTTCTTGAGCTGATGATTTATCAGCGATTGCACGACCTTGAAAGAAAAAGGTTGTAACTCCAATTGGTGGATAGGAGGAGGGGGAGGTTGGGAATAATCTGGCAAAATTCTGTTTTCTGGTCATGTAGACTTGTTTCATAATTTTCTGTATAAACAGAACATTTTAATTAAATATAAATCAGGGAACTCAATCGAATATCATATTTTGTTTCAGTTCCAAATTTCCTTTCCGGACAGTTTTTCTTTACACCAGTTTACAAGGAATATTGGATCAAGAAAACTATGTTATAACGCTTTGTTCAAAGTGATGATCAACACAAAAAAAAAAATGTTTGATAAAACTTTTAGGTTTACGAGCTTATCTTCACAAAACAAAAACAAAATTTGATAAAGAATTTCTGCTTAATATAATAATTTAATTTTACTGGATTAGTAAATATGTATATTATCGAAAAATGCTTTATTCAAACTTTGTAAATTATCTGATACTCATTAAATCAATCATTAAAAAAATATTTTGTTTTAAGAAATTGTTTAAAAAAAATAATGATTTTTCATTTTAACATTTCAATGGCGAGTTTTCCGAAAAATTATTTACATTAAGTTTGTTGATTATAAAAATGTCTACGAAATATTTGTTGGATTTAGAATATTGTTAAATGTTGGAAATATAGTTTTGTAAGCAATTTTTTGGATTTTTATTTTTTTGTTTTGCCCACAGGTTTCCTATTTGTTTCTTAAAAAGTGTATAAGAGATAAACAAATAAATCAAGTACGAGTTGCCTAAAGATCAAAAAAATTGTTGCGTCGCATAAAATCATTTTTATGAAGGGATCTTAATATTTTTTTTCTACAGATACTTCAACAAAGAATAAATCACAATTGTCAGCTAAAATGATCAAAAAGAATTATTTTAAAAATTATGGAATCCCAAAAAAATAACGAAAACCCAAAATAATGAAAACCTAAGGTCCCGAAACTCCGAAAAATTATAAAAATTTCAGCAAATTTATCATTTATTTATTTACATAACTAAATTGCTAGTTTTACAAAAAATTTCTTACAAAGGTGTACATTAAGATTCTTAAACAATTTCTTGGAAAAATGTTGTTTTAAATTGACATGAATTAATTATTGTTTTATCAAACAAATTGTTATATTTAAGATTGTAAATATTAAATAGTTTAAACATTTTATTTAATGGAGAAAATTTTTCATAATTGGTACGATAGTTTGAAATAAGTATACTCTCTGGTATGTTCCTCAAAGTTCTTTGAGGAATATTAAAATTAATACGAGACAGAAGGTGCAAACAGTCTATGTTACCGTTGATTAATTTTACAATGAAAACGAAACATAAATAGGAACGTCTATTCTCGAGACTAGGTAAATCAATAAGTCTAAGTCTATTATTATAAGGTGGAAGATCATAAGGATTATCCCAGCCAAGTCCCCTGAGGGCAAACCTAATGAATCTTTTTTGCACCTGTTCTAGTCTATTTTTATGACATTCGTAATGAGGTGACCAAACCTGACAAGCGTATTCTAGAATGGGTCGAACAAAAGATATAAAAAGCTGCTTTGTCACGAAAGGGTCTGAAAATTGTTTCGACTCTCTTTTTATCCATCCAAGAATGGAATTAGCTTTGTTTGAAATTAAGTTTATATGTTGAATGAATTCGAGTTTGCGATCAAATGTGACGCCAAGAATAGATATAACTGTTTCACGGGATATTGATATGCCATTAAACAAATAGTTGAACGAAATAAAAGAAAACTTTCTTGTAAAACACATAGTTTTACACTTATCGATATTAAGAAACAAACAATTACGAGTACACCAGTCAAAAAACGAATTAAGATCACTTTGCAATTCTTCACAATCACGAGTGTTTGTAATAGTTTTAAAGATTGTCACATCATCGGCGTAAATGAGGCACTTGGAGTATCTTAACACAGATGGTAAGTCGTTTATAAATAAAATAAAAAGGATAGGGCCTAAATGACTACCCTGTGGAATTCCTGAGTTGATTTTAAACTTATTTGATTCGCAACCGTTAAATAGCACTGAATAAGATCTGTCTAATAGATAAGATTGAAGCCATTTTACAAAATTTTCGCTAAAACCTAATTTTCTTAACTTAAAAAGCAAAACACGATGTGATAGCTTGTCAAAAGCTTTACTGAAATCAGTGAGTACACAATCTACTTGTTTACTGTTTTTAAATGAATCAATACAATTTTCAACTAATTCTATTAGAAAAGTAACAGTAGAACGTCCCTTTATAAAACCATGCTGATTAGGAACAATGAATGACTTGACATAAAAACATAAAGCTTCACAAATAATAGCCTCAAAAAGTTTAGGAATCACAGATAATTTGGCAATAGGCCTGTAGTTTTTCACTTCGTCTTTTTTCCCTTTTTTATGTAGAGGGATAATGAATGAACTTTTCCAAATAGATGGGAATGAACATGTTGACATTGAAAGATTAAATAGAATAGACAAAGGTAATGACAAGTGACGTACACAGTTTTTCAAAATAGTAGAGGGTATACCATCAGGACCTGGTATACAGCTGTCGTCAAGGTTAGATATAAACTTTACAATGTTGTCGATATCAATGTTAAAGTTCATATTAGTCAAGTAAGTAAAAGATTTCAAATGGTCAAAGCTTTGAGCCATTTCGTCAGATATATCACAGATTGAGGAATCACAGGTATCACAGTTTGAAGTATCACAGTTAGAAGTATCACAGTTGAAGGCACTTTGAAAGAAGTCAGAAAAAAGTTGCGTTATAACCCGTGGGTCATGACTTGAAATGTCATTTAACTTGAGAACAGACGGGTAAGGACAAGATTTTCTTTTGCTGTTAATAAAATCCCAAAAACACTTTGGATTCATTTTTAGATCTCTTTGCACCTTCTGAATGTAATTTAGATACTTTAAACTAGATATTCTATTGAAAATATCCCTCGATTCACAATAAATTTTAAAATTGGTTTCTGTTGGATATAGTTTAAAAGTAGACCATAACTTGTTTCTTCGATTTCTCAGACTTTTGATTTCACTATCGTACCAAACTGGCACAAAAGATCTTGTTTTAATAATCGCTATGGGAACAGATTTAAGAAAACAATCAAACAATATATTGTAAAATTTAAACACCATTAAGCTAACATTTAAACAATTATTCAAACAAGACCAATCAACTTGTGATAACAAAGAATTAAGTTTTAAAAAGTCTGTCTTTATAAAATTAAAAGAGTAAAAGTTATCACACAATTCATTATCAAAATTATTAAATTTTTTAAAAAGTGAACAGATCAGTGATGGGTGATGGTTATCTTCAGGCACTAAAGGCTCGGTGGATTTTTGTATTATAATCTCATCGTCAATGGTAGTAAACACTAGATCCAGCAGTTTTCCATTAATATTTAAAACATCGTTTAATTGAAGAAGTCCAAGTGAAGTTAAATCATCAATTAGCTTAGAGTCGTTGGATCTGAGATTACCAGTTGGTAACATACCATTTGTGTCTCGACAGCGCGTCCAAGAGACATTGGAAAGGTTGAAATCGCCAAGGCAAATGATTTCATCCTGGTATTCCAATAAGTCATAGATATAGCTTAAGTATTCGAAAGCTTTGGTATAAACCTCTTGTGGGCTTCCAGGAACTATATATAAAGTTATAACATACAGGTTCTTGTCTTTAAATGATACTTTTATGCAGAGAATTTCACTGTCAAGTGAAACAGGAACATTAACCAGAGAAGTTAACATAGAAGATATAACATAATTCTTCCGGATTTAGATTTCAGAAAAATTATTTTCAGAGCAGGATTAATAAGTAAATAACTAAACAAGTAGATTACTATTCATTCCCGTTAGTACAAGTTTCGTTTTTCTTTTTTATACAAAGATATTAACTAAAATTATTATTGTGCTTCCTAAAATGTTCTGATTTTATTAATATCTAAGGAAAAGATTTCAAAAAATTAAAACAGTCCAATTTACAAAAAGTGCTTTTTAATCCCGTATTCTACACTTTTAGTAAGCCATTGAATAGGAGTAAAAGCCCGGCTTTTACTTTTACATTTAGAAAAAACGAAACGTTCGAGCATTGGTAAAGTGAAGTTTATAAAAAATCTACTAAAATACATTTAGAATTTTCTTCTTCATATTCAAAGTCTACCTACACTAATTTAGTTTCAAAAATTGCTTGTGTATTTTTATCGTGGGCTTTTTTTGTTTGTAAATAAAAGAAAATAACAAAAAAATATTTAAAAAAATGAAAAAAGGTATCAAAACTGTTGCTTAAATGACAAAACATGTTTTTTTTAATAGACCAATATAAAATATGTACAAGATTGACATTTCATTTTCTTATTCCTGCGCTAAGCCACCTTCTTCAATGGCTTAGCTTAATATAGTAGTCAGTAAACATCATTTAGCAGAAAATTTGTTTTATAAATGACTTAATGATAAACCGCTACTAAACCTCTTTTATTAAATTGGGTGAAAATAATAAAATTGAGAAGTCTTTTATGATTTTGGATTTGATATTAAATTAAATTAAATTAAATTAAATTGTTTAAAATTGTATATTTTTTTATTTTTTAGTTTATTTACGAATAAAGGAAAAGGACGGTTTTGAAGAGCCACAACAATTCATTTATATTTTCAATATTAATAACGAAATTTTGGATTTTCCAGATTTTTCTGTCTACCTAAAAACTTGAAAACCAGATGGTCGAATTTGAATTCCGTTACCTAGCGGTTTTTAACAGTATATTAAAGATTCAATATAAATTTACTTTTTTTTCGAAAATACCTGTTAAAAATGTTAGAAGCTGGTCCAAGAATCGTAAATTTATAAGTAAATTTCATGCTTTTGAAAAAATTTCTTTTTAGGTGATTAACGTATTTTGTGTCCAATTTTGTATGCGGACATTTTTATTAAATATATTTTTATTGCATATAAAAATTGTTCAAACCATAGAAAAAATTAAATAGGAATGGGGTAGATATCTATTCCACTCTCTTAGGTGGCAGCGGAAACTTTATAAAAAATGAATGACTTAAAATAAAAAAAAGTTTCTGTTTCTTAAACCAAAAATTGAAGTATTAAAATTTCTAAAAATTTTAGATTTAAAAATTAGTTGATAAATTTAAATTAAAAATTAAATTGATTTTTTTTTTCAAAATTTTAGGTCAGAAGTCATATTTTTGTTTTCATAATCTCATGCTCTTATCATTTTTTAATTAAACATTAAAATAACTTAAACTACATATTAATGTAATGGCTTAAATGTCGTCCAATTTGTGAAAAAAAATTGAAAATAACAAAATCTATTTCACTATACTCTGTCCGATAAAAATTGTCTGTACAGGGCTTATGGGAGAGCTTTTTCAAAATCAGTAGAGCATCTGAATTGACAAAAATCCCCTATAAAACCTGTTTACCCACCCATGAACTTTTCCCACACGACCTTCATGGCGCCAGTTGAGTGCGCACTGATTGGCAGTTCATTTAATGTCGGGTTACATTTGTCAATTTGGTTACTTGCCTTGTGTTACTGTTGAAGAGCTTTTAAGGGATTTAAACAAAGTTTCTAGTGATTAATAATTTTGCCATTTCAAAGTGATTAGTATGACATCCCTGGGAGAGCTTTTGTAAGTATAGCGCTAATGGAAATAAAAAAAGTGCGAATGCGAGGCAAACATCCCTATCTTCCCTGTACAGTAAAATTTTATCGGACAGAGTATAGTAGCTCCTTAACAATGGATTGAAGCCAAATCAAAGGCAACATATTTTTGTTATTTTCAATTTTCCTAGACATTAAGGGATTAGGTTTTTAGTGCTTCCCTGAAAATTTATTTATTTATTTATTTCCGCAATTTTTTAGAAAATTTCCCTTCTTCCAAAGATATCAACTTTTTTGTAATTCATGCAACAGTCTGCATCATTCTTAGTAATCAAAACTTTCATTTTATATTAAAATATGTTATGGCCTATGGGTTTTAAAATTTAAACATAGCAAAGGTTGGTACTGAATTTTTTTTTGTAAATTTAATTATAGATACATATATGTATTTCGCAATTAAGTTTTATATTTTGAAGATTTTCTTCAAAAGCCCCAGGCCAGCTCTTCAAATTTTTGTCTGAAACCAATACAAAAATGATGGTTTTTATAAGTGACTGTTTTGTATGCAAATAGCCATATTAAAAAAAATCGCTTATTCAACCTATATTCCACGGCATTACTAAACCCAGAAATATGAGTTAGGTCCTGGCTTAAATTTTCACATTGATAAAAATAAAATGTTCGAGGAATAGAAAAGTGACGTTTATCAAAAATCCTTTAAAAAATTTACTACAACAAGTAAGCCATTACTTTTTTATAATCTGTTTCTGCCTAAATTTAGTTATGTAAATAAATAAATAAAAAAATAAATAAATAAATTAAATTGATTGTCATTTGCTTGTGTCTTATTGTCCGTCTTTTATGTATATAATACAGGAGTCATGTGTGCTTTCACGCCAGTGACAAAATATGTCCCTTATTGGCGTCAGAAACTGTTTATGTACAGAGGATAAAAAGATTAGGAAACGAAATTAAAAACATGTTTGGATTTATATTTATACAATTTTTATCAAGCTGTCTTTACTTGCACAATATTGGAGTATCTAATACCCTTTCATATTCACATATTATTGACCGTTTTCTCCTGCCTGTTTTTTTCTCATCAGTCAAATGCACCTGTATGACTTGTCGAAATCAGCATATGACCTTTAAATCCCTTCGTAGTTCTCATTTTATTAAACTGCTTTGCTTTCAAAGCAAATGCTTTGACAACTCGTGAAGACACGCACTTGGCTTTTTTGTTTAATTTTTTTGGTAAAACAAAACAAGTTTGACAATTCTATTTCTTATTCTCTCGCTAATACTACGTTTTCACCAGAAGATCCCAGATTTAAGGCAAGAGATTTATATGGTATTTTCACCGCACTAAAAGATTAAAAAGAAGATTAACTTTGACAGCATCTATCAAAATGCTAATGGTGTTTCAATTTTTCTTATAAAGTGGAAGCGAAAGAAAGAAAGTTTCACTTGTGCCAAACGATGAAAAATCATCGAGATAGCTTAGCACGATATGGATATTAAGTCAGTTCGAACTACAGAACAATTGATCTAATGAAGATTTAACACGATTTATTTCTAATCTGCTAAATTTACGAAATAAATTTGTATGGTAAATCTTTGAGATTTAAAGAAGATTTATGGTTATTCCACCTAAATCCGGGATTATCTCTTGGTGAAAACGTAGTATAAATATAAACTACCTACTTCGGTGGTTTAGCTAAATCATAGTTAGTAAACGTCACTTAGCGAAAAATTTGTATTATTAATGAAATTTCGCACTTATTCCAGGACTTAAGGATAAACCTCCACTGAACCATCTTTATTAATATGGGTGAAACAGTTTATAAGATATTTAGCACTTTTTTTTATATTGATTGCTTGCAATATAAATACGTACAAGAGATTACAAATTCATGGAAGCCATCCCTGGTCATTGGAAATAGTATGGCATACTTTCAGGATATAGATTTTAAATTCTGATCTGACAGGTTAATGTTATTTTCTCATCGAAACTCCAAAAAAAAAGATAAAAAAAAACCATTGCTTATTGTAAAACGCATAAACAGTCAGAAGTCTATTTACTTACGTACCTGAACCAAAATCTGTAATGGTTTCCTTGGCAGTGTCTAGGTTTCTGTCGGCGGCGATAATTCGAGCGCCATCACGAGCTAGCACTTTGCAAACAGCTCTTCCGATTCCAGATCCGGCACCTGCAATTATACGCATGTACATACAACATTTGTGTAATCAGCAGGTGAAATAAAAAATAGTTTTGAAATCCAACCAAGCGGTGGGATTGTTATTTGTTTCCTAATTAGCAGATACCCGCACATACCTGTCACAATAGCCAATTTTCCAAAAAGTGGACCTGGCATTTTATTTAATTTTTCTATAATAAATTGCAAGTTTAATAATAAGAATAAGAATTAATGTTAATTGTTTTATCTTCTTTTTTTTATCAATGCCGACACTACAATCTCCGGAGGAATACACCGTCGAACTGATCCTCGCACTTGACTGCCAGCCGGTACACGGCAGTCGCCACCCTGGAGATAAAAACCGAACGAAATGCATAGACAGAAACGTCTCTCGATTTCTCGAACTCTCCAAAAAAAAAACAACAAAAACGTTTGTTCGAATGGCAAAGCTCTCTCTGCTTTCTTCGGCAAGCGAGTGGTCTGGTAGATTGACTTTTAAGTGCTTCCAAGCCAGGCCCGTCCCAAATTAGTAAAACAGATGTATACAGGGCAAACTCAGGTGGGGGTTTTGGGGGTTCAAACCCCCTCCGAATCATGTGGAATAAAAAAATAAGGATTCATTTTCTTAAAGAAAAAAAAAAAAACAAAGTGTTATTTTAGTGCCATAAATTCTTCTATATCTTTTCATAAAAAATTTCCATAATTCAAATATTATTAACGTACGTACGGACCAAGAAAAGGAGTTCATGTAAATAAAAAAAAAGGTAGAGGCAATTTTCTTTGAAAATCGCAAAAATTTGTAGTCAATACTTGTACTTATTTATAAAGTAGGAACAAAAGTTAACAACTTTATTTATATTATATTCATACCACAATTTCTTTAAATGTCTAGTAAAGTATGCAATAAGTAACTATAAGTAATTAAATAAAAAACAGCAATATTGCCCCCATTATGCCCCCGTGTAACAAGGAAATCGTTTTGAATTTTCCCCCCACAGGTTTTTTTTCTCTTTTTTACGACTAAAAATAATGGTACCTACCCATACGGTTTTTTCGAAATTTTATAAATATTATTTTTTCTCAAAAACTGTTGCACAGAATTAAAAAAAATTCATAAAAGTTCATTGAGTTTATCTAATCTATGCAGTGGTTAAAAAAATAGTTATATTTTGGAAGCCCCAAAATGTTTTTATCTAAAAATAAAGGTACCCACAATACAAATGTAAAAAAGTTTTTTTTGAAAATCGTATTTTTTTTAAACAGCCTCGAAAATTTTGATAAAGATTTTTTTTATTTCGATTAATTTTTACGATCTGTAATTTAATAAAAAAAATTTTAAATTAAGATATAACTGACTGTACCTACAATGAATCGTTTATGCGAATTTTGAATTTCTCATTATTGGCAGAACGGATTTGAATGAAATTTTTCAGGGAAAAGCTTCTAAAAAGTTTAAAAAACATTGCTTTTCAAAATTCGTTATCTCAAAAATGGCTCAATATATTTTTTGGAAATTTATTTTGTATTCGTACAATAATAAATGCTACAAGTTGGCGTACCAAGATTTTTTCTTAAAAATTTGTTTAAGAATGTTGATGATATGATATGAACCAAATAATGGCATCCATCACAGGGCCGGCCCGTAGTAAAAGTCTATGTCTAAAAATTAATAAAAAAGAATATTTTCCAACTTTTGGTAACATTATTCAAATTTGCCAAATGGGTATCCGTTGCAACATTAGCTATATGAAATTGTTCCAAAAGTCCCTATCCCTAAGAGCCAATATTGTTTAGTTATGACATATTTATGTTGATAACAATAAAGATAATGTAACTAGCAAGAACCTTCGATAAAGTAATAAAATAATATATTTATAAAAATTTGATATTTTTTCTAAAACACCCTCCGAAATTATTTTCAGCGTCCGCCCCTGGATGTATACATATATGTAAACGAGTTCAGTCTAATTTTCGTTCAAATTTTATTGTCAATAAACTCAGAATAAAAAATCCATTTGGCCTTGGTCTCATTTTGTTTTATTTTTTTATTGGAACTTTGCTCGATAATTACGCCGTTGGATGACAGACAGATCCAAAAATATTATTCCAGTCGATTAAAAACCAACCTACGAAATGACGCAACGCATGCGTTGAGGGAGAGAAGAGAAGGAAAAGAAATAAAAAAACTGATAAACATAAACAACACATTTTTTTGGTTATGCACTTTTCGTTTCAATTTAAGTGTGTGTGTGTGTTCTTGTTTACTCTGATCAGTCCAGTTGTACAGTAAGAAACCTAATTATGGCATTGCCCCTTAAGGCAGACTGTGTATTTTTAGGGTGATACAATTTTTATTATGACATAATTTTAGGAAATTTCAGTAAAAGACATTCATAATTGGCTGGCACTTAGCAGTGCTGTCTGAGTACACATAAATGTAGATATTTACTGCTATGAAAAATTTACTTCGTCAAATAAGAGAGTATGCGTTATTGGCCAGGTCAAAACCTACATGCGCTTCAAGAAACATCACTTCATCCACGAAAAATAACTGCTTAGAGTGGTTTTCATGCCTGTTGTGTTATTGCGAAGTTTTTTAAGTTGATTCAAACAACCGTAACGTTACAGTCAATGGAGAGCGCTATAGAAATATGTTAAAATGCAATTTCTATGGTAAATTGAGGGATCAGACATTAATGATGTCACACAGCGGGTATAAAAATCGACTTATTAAAATTCAAATCTCAATTCGATGAACGTGCTACACGAGAGTGCTAAATCGAAATCAATGCCAACGAACCGAAGTCGTTAGAGCAAAGTTAAGCCAAAGTCAATATTGAATGAGAAATAGCGGCCCTTTCCGTCGAAATGTGATTCATGTACCAAAAACAGAACCAGGAATTGCAAACATCAAGGGAGATTTATTTTTAAAAATCGCAAAAATCTATCCAACTGAGCCTCTAGTCTCAAACAATCGGGTTCGATTTCGTTCTTAATTAGGCTAGGACCGCACTTGCGATTTTTCGTCGAGGCGACTAAAAAGTCGTAGTCGCTACAAATTATTGTCATGCACGCACTTGCGATTTTTTGCTGCGCGATTATTTAATCGCGAAAAATAAAACACACTACTTCTTATGTGAGTGCACGCATTTGCTACAAATAAGTAGCGACAGAAAAATCGCTTGAAAAAATAGAACTTGTTTCATTTTTATAATCGCTACGATTTTTAAGTCGCATGTGCGTGCATTCACATTTAAGGCCATGTGTCTTACTTTTTGCGACTAAAAAATCGTGGATTAAAAATCGCAAGTGCGTGCATGCCAATTTCTCTTTGCGACTACGATTTTTAAGTCGTAGTAATTTAAATCGCAAATGTGGGCCTGGGCATATCCATTTGAGTACATGTGTTTTATTTAAGTTTACGACAATCGCATCGCAAGAAAAATGAAACAAATTGCGACTTTTAAATCGTCATGATTTGTTGGTAGCAAGTGCGTTCATTCTCATTTAAATTCATGTGTTCTATTTTTGCGACTAAAGAATCGTGCGATTGAAATCGCAAGTGGGGTCCTAGCCTTATTGGTGAAAAAGCTGCACTACCATTCAGATCAGGCAGTTATTTATATCTATGAAACTATATTCTAATACTAATTGCAAGGTTTATTGGAATCTTATATGGCGCTAAAGTGGGAGTACATAAACAATTCATGGCAAAAACCTCATGAGACTAAATTCAATTAGCACAAAACCTTGAAAACCAGTTTTATTAAAATTAGAAATTACTTGAAAGAAGCAAAATCTTAAGAAAATAAATTTATTAAATACCTCAAAAATAATAAAAAAAAAATTATGTTTCATTTGTTTCTGTTATTTAAGTCAAACAAACAGATTTCTTCTCTTCTTTCAATAATGATTAATTGGGTTATCGTGTTTGCTCAGTTGGCCGTAACTGGCAAAAACGATTTCGAAAGTCTCAGAGAAAGTCGTAGTGGAAGTAGTTTCTATTTTGAAATGATAACTGGTTTTGAAGTTTTAAAAACCATAAATTCCCTTAAAAATTCAAACTTTGTGGGTGTTGATGGAATTTCGAATGTTGTGTTGAAAAAAACTGCCTTAAATATAGTAGATATAATGTCGCATATTTTTAATAAAAGTGTCTTATCAGGAATCTTCCCTGATGAGCTGAAATCAGCTTTTGTAATACCCATTTTTAAAAAAGGCAACAAAACAGACATTAAAAACTATAGACCTATTTCGTTATTGTCATCAATCTCTAAAGTTTTTGAAAAAATTATAAAAAATGAGAATTCTGCGTTTTCTATCAAATTTGAATTTCATTTCTTTAGTCCCTTTCAGTTTGGATTTAGGTCAGGTTTGTCAACAGAAGATGCTTTGTTAAACTTTTGTTGCTTAATTCAACAAGGTGTGGATAAAAAAATGAAATGGGCTGCTCTTTTTGTCGACATCACGAAAGCATTCGATATGGTTAATCATAGAATTCTTCGGAATAAGCTTTATGATGTTGGCTTTCGTGGATTCATTTACAATTGGTTCGAATCTTACCTTAGCAATCGAAATCAAAGAGGCAAAGTTTATAATGCATTGAGTGATTCTATGTATGTTAATTTAGGTGTCCCACAAGGATCAGTCCTTGGGCCCATCCTTTTCTTGATATACATAAATTCTCTTTTTTACCTACCTTTTTTGGGGATAGTGAATGCTTTTGCTGATGATATTGCGATTGGATATAATGCAATAAATCCATTGAATTTAGTTGCTGATATCAATAATGATGTCCACTTATTAAGGTTATGGTTCGCGGACCATAAACCAAATTGTAAACCAACTGTTCAGTCCTGATTCAAATACCCAAACTGATATAAAAGTTGTGTTTCATGCTCCGCATTGTTCCAGTTTTAGCCTGTTCAATAACAATTGCTTAAGATCTTCTTTACTACGTAGTTTTTATCCTGAAGCAACATGTAGTAGTACGTGCTTTAATTTTGAAATTGTAAAAGATTTCAAATATCTAGGTGTTACAATTGATTAACACTTGAAGTGGGCTGAGCACGTATTGAACCTTAAGCAATACTTCCTTTCAACAATAAGATGTTTTTACCGCCTAAGACAGTTCTGTTCAAATTCTACGTTAAAGAACGGAATATTTTACTCAAAACTACAATATGGCATTTGTTGTTGGGGAGGTGCTTATCTAAACAAAATTCAACAATTAACGATCCTTCAAAAGTGTGTTGTAAGAAAGATATGCAACACTTCTCGATTAGCTCACTCTTTAGAATTATTTAGACAAACGAAAATTCTACCAGTAAAGACAGTTGTATTATTTCAAAGTTTTAAAAATATTTTTTATGAGAGGTGGTTATTTGGAAAGCCCTATACAAGACTTTTATAACTTGAGAAGAAATGCTACCACTGTTCCAACATTACCTTTCCGGACTACTCTTTTTAGAAACTCATACACAATCGTTTCTCGCAAATTGTACAACCGACTCCCAATCGAGATACGAAACATTAGAAACTTGTCACCTTTTTTAAAATCCTTAAAATCATAGCTTTTCAACTTTAATACTTATGACATCGAATCTCTGCTAAGCTACATTGTTTAATAAATTTGTAATCACTACTAAGATCTCTACTGAGTTTTTTTTGTATTTATACTTCTTTTAAACTTCAATTGATGAAAGTAATGTTATTTGTTAACTGAATATTATTATTGTTTAACTTTCTTTTATCTAACGTTTATTTTTGTAGTCACCCCACAATAAAATAAATTTTTGTTAATGTGGCATTATCTCAATTTTATATAAATTTAAATGCTACAAACTATTCTCTTAAATTATTGTAAAAACAAATAATGTATGTATTTATTTATCATAGATATGTTATTAAAAAATTGTTGGAGAATAAGAAATCAATAAATTCAATATTGTTTTTGAGGTTAACATTTATGCTACAAAAAGTAAAAGAAAACCTACGCTTAGTAAGTTGCTACTCGTACAGTGTTTCAAAGTCAGCATTTGTATTAGTTAAATTTGACAATTTGAAACATTTGGCGACAGGGCCATCTGTGAGACGTTTTTAACTGAAAATCTAACTCTTTAAATAAAAGGTGGGCCAAATATAAGTTTCTTTTTAAAAATTAAATAAAATGAACAAAACTTAATTTTTTACATGTAATAGGCCTTTATTAGCAAGAACAAACATTTCCATTAATTATGGAAGACAACGTCGTTCAAGTAGCTGCCTCGGCTGGCTTTGCAGTAGCGCATTCTGTCACTCCAATTTTCCAGGACCTTGTGATGGTTTCGGGCTGTAGCTCACGGATTGCTTCGATGATATTGACCTTAAGTTTAAGCTTAAATCGTTTTCGGATTGTTGGCATAACATTGGTCCATCAAGGTACAAATGCATTTCTTCAATGTTAGTAAAAAAAAGTCAGTTAGCATGGCTCAGTAACGCTCACCGTTGACCGAAACGCTCTTCCCAGCCTCATTTTTCAAGAAAAAGGGTCAAATGATGCAAACACTCCACAATCCGCACCAAACTGTCAATCTCTCTAAAGCTGTGCCAATCGTTCATCATATTTAAAGATTGAATCAATCAATGATTGATTGGTTCAAAGATTCGATCTTTTCAATCAATCGTCCAGTCAATCAAAATCAGTTCTTATCCGGCCGTTTCATTCCGAACCAAATCAAGATCGATACGAAATGATTTCAATCGTTCATTGAGCTAAAATAAATTGTAATAAGTATAAAACGTTTGCATTTGAATTTTTGTGAAGCCACATAAAAAAAATAAAAAGAGCTTAAAGTCATCAGGGAGAAAATATGGATTTTTGAGTAGGTACAGATTGTTAATTTTCATTGTATTAATATAATAATAACAGTTCACTACGTCTACCTTGAAGACCCCCGAACAATATAACTAGTTTTAGACATTTGGTTTTTAAAGTTATCATTATCATAAATGGTTTAAAAAACGTGATTATTCCAATATCAGCCTCGTATCTGTGTTTGTATGTAGTCGGTAAAAGCCAGACCTGCCGCGCGCCCTTAGTTTAGTCTGCCAGAACAGAAGGTGGTGATTAAGGACCTGTGCATAACCAACAAATTCTTTATTCAACTTGGAATGCCTACTTCGATACGAGTTAAAAACAGAGACCAAGCCAGAGACCTTGTGCCAGAAAAGCACTTCGATATGAACCAGCAACAACAATATTTGTAAACTCAAAGTAGACGGTCGATAACTGATTTGCGTAGATTTGAATGAAAAATTGGATTGCATTCGCAATTGCATCATTCAGAATTGCACAATGCTATTGGATGGCGGACGAACTGCGAATTTGAATCAGACAAAAATACCAACTTGCAACATAAGCTAAAACTAAGTCATAACCACAAGCCAAAATGTCATGTAAGACTATTGCAAAATGATCCTAAAGAAATCCCTCCAAACGCTTGACCGGTTTCGATTTTCGACAAAACAAATAACCTTTCGGGAGGTACCTACTCATATTCTTCTTGCTAATGATTTCCGAAAAAAACTTTGCCTGTTATTCCGTGATCAATACCCGCAAGTGAGCTGAACGCATGCTTAAAATCCTCATTTCTTTGGATCAGAGTCGAGAAAATCCCCCCACCGACCGACGAACATGCGTGTGCATTTCTTGCAAGACCCGTCTGCCAAAACATTCTCAAAACAACTTTTGGTTATCTGAAGTGTCAAGTGCCGGGCTTCTGTCAAATGCAACTTAATATTCAAGCCCACAGGGTATTCCCTAGTCTAAAAACCAACTACAATAATCCAGATTAGCTGTGCAATCTTGTAATTCCAACACCAAAAATTTAAGCTGACCGGCGAAATTTAAATCGATCGACGAAGAACAGGCAAAATAAAAGAACTGGGGCCAAATTACCGCATCAGTTATCGAGTAATACGTGACTAAATTATGTGAGTTTGGCATTACCGCTTACGTCATCGAGCAAGCGATTACTCTTATTTGACGTTTTCATTCGATCACTAATGGGACGCACTCACTCGGTCACTGAAGCGGTAATTTGGCTCCTGTTTTCCGTTCCGTTTGGAGAACGGGTGACAAGGATCGTATCTATCACGATTTACACACTTTTACCATTTTAAGATGTTTGAAGCGGCGCGGCGGCGGCGGCGCGGCGTCTATAATTGCGGGATTTCATCCACTTTCACTTTCGATATCATGAGTGAAGAGACAAAATAATGCAAAAATTCAGAAAACCTCAAATCCTTGAAATTCCAAAATCCAAAATCCTGAAAACCTAAAATCTAGAAAACAAATCAATCTTTCTAATAAGATGCAGATCATAACAGTGAAAACCGGATGCAAATTATTTTGGTATACCATTTTGAACCATTACGGACTAGGTGTACGACCCAAACGCAAAATAGTTGGCCTACTCATCAATTAACAAATTAACATTTTTTATGTGCCTATATTTTCTGATCCCCAAGCAGTTGTTTTTTAATTTTTTTTTGTCGATGTAATAAATTACATTTAATAAGTAAATTAGACCAAACAGAACTAAATTCGAGAAAGCACATATGGCTCCAGTTTGCATTCTCTCAAACAAAGATAGTGCATAATAGTTGGACTACTCTTTTTGGGATGCAAAATAGTTGGCCTACGAAGATTTAAATAGATTTTCAGTTAACCGTTATTAAAAAAATGACATGCACTTGTTTTGTTGTTTATTGATCTCCTGTTTTATGCAAGCCAGCAATAGTTTAATGTCAACCATGGTGCGTGGCGTTGCATTATCTAGAGACCTTAGGGAATCCATAAATAAAGCCTTCGAACCGCGATTATGGAGCTATAAAATCGCAAAACAATTCAATTTACCGCGCTCATCAATTCGAAACATTATCTCAAAGTTCAAAAATAGTGGAAATGTGGAGATCGGTTAAAAAACGGGACGCCCACCAATTGCAAAACCTCGAGATTGCCGAGTTTTAAAAAAAATAATAAAAGAAAATCGACGTCAAACGGCCGCTGCAATAACTGTTCAATGGAGGGAAAGAATAAAAAAAAAGTGTTTAGGTCGACACTTGCAAACGGACTATGAAAAAAATTGGATACAAATTTTATAAGGTTTGTTTTAGATTTATTTAAATTAGAGCAATTTTAATTCGTTAAAAACATAGGCCAAAGAAAAACCACTTTTAACACCTAAACAAAAGAAAAAGCGGCTAGAGTGGGCCAAACAACGTAAAAACTGGACTTTAAGTCAATGGCGGCCCGTTATTTGGAGTGATGAGTCCAGGTTTGAAGTTTGCGTGGGCGACGAACGAAAATGAGTCATTAGAAATTCAAGAGGTTTTTCACAAAGATTGCCTTAAAAAAACGGTCAAGTTTCCAGCATCTCTAATGATATGGGGATGCATGTCGGGGCGGGGTTTGGGCAATTTACATTTTGTAAATGGAATTGTCAATGCTGCCAAGTACAGGATATTTTGGAAAATGAGCTTCTCCCATCAATACCACGACTTCAAACTAGTGATGGAGACTATATTTTCCAACAGGATGGAGCTTCTTGTCATACTGCAAGGTCTACAATGGCGTGGTTATCTGCTGAAGCTATTCCTTTTCTGGAATGGCCTTCCAGCAGCCCTGATCTTTCACCAATTGAAACTGGCTGGCATAAAATGAATCAAAAACTGCGAAAAGAACCATGCCGGACTCTTCAAGGCCTTAAAGCTAAAATCATAAATATTTGGGAGTCTTTTGGTACGAAGAATGTCAAAAATTAGTTGACACAATGCCACGACGCATAGAAGCAGTTATCAAGGCCAAAGGCGACGTAACACCATGGTAAAATAAAAATTAATAGCCATAGGCCAACTATTTTGCACTTAAAAAAATGTTTAAATCGTTATTTTATTTTGTAAGATTGCTCTATACCGTTATTTAATTGAAGTCATTTTGTTTTTGTTACTTATTCCTATTCAAAATAAATATATCTTAAGAAAAATACCAAAATATTGATTTTATTTCCGATAGAATTTAAGAATCAGAATATTTTTGTTTTTTATCATAGGTAGTCCAACTATTTTGCGTTTGGGCTCGTATATGTATAATTTATACAATTATATACATACATATACATGTACATACTAAACCCTGCTCTGCTTTTGTTGTTATATGTTTATAAAAGTCAGATAGAAATAGCCGTAAAGTTAACAAATACTTTTTTGGCACGAGTATATTTTTTTAAATACATTTTTATGTGTCCCATAACGTCATAACTTCTACCAATCTGGAGTTCATACGCAAATGAAGCACATATCACTTTTCTTCTCACAAAAAATCGATAAAGGTTTTTTTTAAAAAACAAAAAGAAACCAAAACGGAAATCACTCGGCTCTATGTGCGCCTACTTTTATACCGCAATAAAAAAGGTCATCTGAAAAAAAAATAAAAAAAACTTCCAACGATGATGATACCGGTGTTCATGAATCTATCTGCAAGTTGTGTATCCATGCAACAACGGAGCACGGAGGTAGGCAGGTATATAGAATACCTTCCTGTTTCCTTTATTTTGAATTCGGTGCAAATTGCACGTTTCATGGCAAGCTATTTCGCACAGTAGTTGCAACGTTTCAATTATTCAATATAATTGGATTGACACTCACACTCGTTGTAAGAATCTCTGCGAATAATATGATATCTGCAAGCCTGGCGCAAACTTCCGGAATTTAGTAGCAAAACTTGAGTACAATAAAGAAAAAAAAAAAAAAATCAGAACACCCGACCTACGCGACACGGCACGGCGGCATCCATTAGGAGAAATAAGACCACCGGAACTACACCCTCACGCCATACTTCGAATGAAATGGTGGAATAAAGTTATATCCTTCTTGAGACGTACAAGGATGCGCAGCGCACAAGACGAGGCCGGAACTCATAATGATTATTATTATTATTATGATTTTGGGTACAGAAATCCAGTGCACAGCATTGTAGAGGAGTGCTTAACTACAAGGGACACGTAAATCTGTCAATTAAGGGCGTAACAACCCCCAGTCTAACGAATGAATGTCATGTACTCGTAGCTGGTGCTTATACTTTTGTAGGTCTTGCTCAGGGATGTCCCAAATACGAGTGCTGCTGACTTTCAAAGAGAAACCAAAATGATACGGCCTTACCATATTTATTTTTGATACTCAGAAGCCACCAAGTTGAAAGCACAATGAAGACGCACAGTTCCATTACTCGTACTATACAAAGACTTCCATCCTGATGTCCAAGTGTTCTGAGTTTGTAGCCGGAGGCACTTATTGCTCGGCACTTCAAAGAACGTTGTGCCCATTTCCTGAGGTTTGGATTGGGAATGGGCCAAACAATGCACACAACCAACGAGAATAAGGTGTTGAGAGAAGTGAATGGGCGATTCTCGTTACATGACAGCCAGATGGGTTGAATACGGTGTGAATATTATTGGCCTGGAGGGCCATTGATGTGGTTTATATAAGAAGACCTGATTCAAGTCTCATAATTTCAATCAACCGTTTACTCTGGATAGGGTTCATTGTGCTGCGAGTATCAACTCAAGCTGTGTAACAATATGGTTTTGGCTGTTAAATTTCTAATTTCCATATTGATTTCTGCATCAGTCGCAAAAGGTACACAAAATTTCCTCAATTCACTGCGAGTATTGATTTTAACAAAATATTTCTAAACAGCTGGAGTTTTGCGGTTTGGAGTTATTGAAGAGGATGAGGTCGAACGATACCCTCAAACGAGCATTTCTAGTGCTCTGCCAAATTATCATATACTGCTAGTTGAGGAGCCTATTTCAGAAGTCCAATACGACGAATCATCGCATGTTCTACGAGAAAGTGAAGAAAATGACCCGAAAGTCATTAGTAACCTTGAATGGAAAAAACTTCGCCGATACATGAATCGTCAGCTAAAAGTTCCACTGCGTTATTGGAATAGGATTGTAAGAAATTTGAATAAAGTCGTGAAGTTGCGGTCAGCTGCTGATGACACCCTCAGGAGAACATCTTCGCCGAGCTTTGAAAATATGGACGTTGATTTTCTAGCTAACAAAAACGATTATTTTCTATCGAGAGATATTATAATGAATCGGTGTAGAAATTTGCAATTTTTAAGGAACCTAGGTATTGGTTACGATTATACGGATTACGATGGGTGAATAAAAAATTACATAATAAGAAAGAGCAAATAATGTATTTTTATTTAATTTAATTTTGGTGGGGGCAATACCCCCATTTATTTGGCTTAATACAAGCTAATTCTTAATATAACTTAAGTGCAGCTCTTAAATCTAGGGTTGGGAATTGGAAGGATGATTAAGACGGAGTTTCAGGCAGGATGAACTGAGGTTAAAGTCGAAGCAGTTAATGTTACAATTAATCCTCAGATGCATGCTAGTAATAGGTTCGTTGGAGCCGTAAGAGGTACGGTGGGTAGGCAGAAAGAAGAGACGAGTATTTCTTTTATTACGGGAATTAGTGTCGAAAGAGATGGAATTGTAGGAGTTGTGCAGTCAACAGACCCTGAAAGTAATCGATGAATGAAGGGAATGTCTCTTATTGCTCTTCGTTCTTCCAGCGTATTCAAGTTGATTAACAAAAGTCGGTCCTGATCAAGAGGTAAAATAAGAGGGTTATTCTAGGACAGACCACGAAGGACGAAGTGCGAATCGTATGAAACGACGTTAAATGCTCTCGATTCTGGATATATGAGTTTGTTGATAAGGGGACCATACTGACAGGCGTATTCAAGAAGCGGGCAAACAAAGGTTATGTGTAAAGAACGGGTTACGAAGGGGTCAGAGAATTCTTTGGACCAACGTTTCACAAAGCCTAGTATAGAGTTTGCTTTGAGTATAATCTCGTCAATATGTGTGAGAAAGGTGACTTCTCTATCACATAAAACACCAAGGTCTCGAATTGATTCAGCGGTGGATATGGGCTGATAATGTAGAAGGTATCGACGGGGAGTGGATCGGATGCGTTTTCGTGAAAAACTTATTGATTGATATTTGGAAATATTTAGTTCTTAGCAATTTTTCAGGCACCAGACAGAGAAATTGTTGAGATCAAGTTGTAGGAGAGTGGCATCATGTGTGGAAGAAATGGTCTTGAAAAACTTTGTATCGTCGGCGTAGAGTGAGATATGACAATGTTTAATGACCATTTCAATATCATTAATAGTAAGAATAAAGAGGAGAGGTCCTAAGTGGGTGCCTTGTGGAACCCCGGAGGTAGCTAAGAAATCATCAGAGAAGGAAGATCTAAATCGAACTTTGCAGTAACGTGTGTTTAGGTAAGAAGAAATCCATCTTAAGAAGATAGGTTCAAGTCCAAGGGTGGACAGTTTGAATAGAATAAGCTTATGTGAGATTTTGTCAAAGGCCTTAAAGAAATCGGTTGAGAC
The DNA here is from genome assembly GCA_911387755.1 of Chrysotoxum bicinctum. NCBI lineage: Eukaryota > Metazoa > Arthropoda > Insecta > Diptera > Syrphidae > Chrysotoxum > Chrysotoxum bicinctum. The sequence continues at coordinate 1,904,045 of OU426989.1, forward strand.
AACATCGACTTCCTTTCCGTTTTCTAAGGCTGAGAGGTTAAAGGATACGAATTCAACAAGGTTAGTCGTTGTGGACCTACCCTTTACAAAGCGGTATAGTCTAGGGGAAATGAGAGACTTACAACGAAAACCTAAAATATAATACAAAATGCTTTCAAGGATTTTGGGAATATGTAAAAGTTTAGCGATTGGACGATAGTTTGTAATTTCACACTTTGGGTTCTTTTTATGTATTGGGGTTGGGGTTATAAAAAAGGTCTTCCATAACTGAGGAAATACTCCTTGAGATAGAGAAAAGAGAGTGTTGAAGAGCATTTTTTGAGAAATATGGCGGGGATACCATCTGGGCCGGGAATATACTCATCATTGATTTGATTCAGCTTATTTTCGATGAGTAATGAGTCAATGGTATGAGGTAGAAATGGTAAAATGGTATGAGGTGGAAATGGAAGAAATTCGGTAAATAATTGAAATAATTACAATCAGGTATGTATAAAGGAGTGGTCGGTAAATGATTTTTTAAAGAAACTGTGGTTCGCTTATTGCTTTTCATCCTAAAAAGCTACTACGTTGCATTTGATATTAAAGTGGTTCTTGGATGAATCTGTATTAGCATTCAATGAAATTACAGACGATTGGCCGACATTGGTTATACCCTCTTTTTTTTAAATGTTAATTTTCGTAGCCAGATAAATGTGTATTTTTCATAATTTCACTCATTGTATATTTCTTACGAAATTCTGATTGTATCTATTACTTTCTAGCCTTAAATAATATACATATATACATATGTACATTAGACTGGGCCAAAAAAATTGACTATTTTTTTTTTGAAAGATATATCGAGAATATCATTCAGAATGACAAAAAAAAATTTTCGTAAAAGTTTGAGCCCTTAATATCAATTTTAAGAGGGCTATCATCGCTAATTTTGATTTTTAGTCATAATTTCATGTTTTGCGTCAGAACTGACAAAACATTGAAGTAAAAAAAATTCATTTTGACTCACTTTTATATAAAATTAAATTCCCTACAAAAAAGGTCCGATTGAAAATTTTCGTCAGACAAGCCGTTTTTGAGTAATTAAGCTTAATAAATTGTTATTTTTCTTCGATTTTACTTTTTTAATTTGGAATTTTGTAACTAACGAAAAATAACAATTTATTAAGCTTAATTACTCAAAAACGGCTTGTCTGACGAAAATTTTCAATCAGACCTTTTTTGTAGGGAATTTAATTTTATATAAAAGTAAGTCAAAATGATTTTTTTTTACTTCAATGTTTTGTCAGTTCTGACGCAAAACATGAAATTATGACTAAAAATCAAAATTAGCGATGATAGCCCTCTTAAAATTGATATTAAGGGCTCAAACTTTTACGAAAAATTTTTTTTTGTCATTCTGAATGATATTCTCGATATATCTTTCAAAAAAAAAAATAGTCAATTTTTGTGGCCCAGTCTAATGTAGGTATGTACATACATATATAAATTAAAAAAAAAAAATTTCAAAAAGCCCTGAATGATCTTTTAAAATAATATTTTTTTTTACATGATAATTTTTGTAAGTCTCATATAAAGGGTGGTTAAATTTTAAGGGCCGATGTTGATTTTGAATAAAACACAAATTATTTAGGAAATTATTGTCATTTCTTTTTATTATGATAATATTGGTATGGTTCAATTATGTATGGAATAAAATATTGGCCAAATGGCCGCCACGACCTCGGCGGCACACCTCCATCCGATGGTCCAAATTTTCGATGACGCATAATTCAGTGCGGTTAATATGCCGAATTATCTCATCCTTTAGCTCTTAAATTGTTGCTGGCTTATCGACGTACACCTTTTCTTTCAAATAACCCCAAAGAAAGAAGTCCAACGGTGTCAAATCACATGATCTTAGCGGCCAATTGACATCGCCATCACGTGATATAACACGGCCATTGAATTTGTCGCGCAAAAGAGCCATTGTTTCGTTAACTGTGTGGCAAGTGGCACCGTCCTGTTGAAACCACATATCGTCCACATCCATATCTTACAATTCGGGCCATAAAAAGTTCGTTATCATCTCACGATAGCGAACACCATTCACAGTAACTTCTTGACCGGCCTCATTTTGGAAAAAATACGGCCCGATGATGCCGCCAGTCCATAAACTGCACCAAACAGTCACTCTTTGTGGGTGCATTTGTTTTTCGACAATCACTCTTGGATTATCATTCGCCCAAATGCGGCAATTCTGCTTTTTGACGAATCCACTGAGGTGAAAATGTGATCATCCACTGTTGCCATTTCTTGCCACCATTCTGACCATTGAAGACGCTTCAAATGGTCAAGAGGCTTTAGTTCTTGAGTCAATTGCACCTTGTAAGCGTGTAAATGCAAGTCTTTATGCATAATGTTCATCAACGACGAGCGTGAGAGGTGCACGACGACGAGTTGAGGTGGACGACTCTTCAGCCACACTATCGCGAACAGCAGCAATATTTTTATACATATTTTTGCACGATTTTTCAGATTGTAAGCACATTTGTATGATTAAATTGACCGATAAAACGACGAAGTGCACGATATGCATTTTGACTTGAACGCCCATTTTCATAATAAGCCTGAATAACTTTAACGTGTTGCTCGATTGTGTATCTTTCCATGGTTCAAATTGAGTTAGTCTGAAACTGAGAAATGTCAAATGAAATGCAGAAACAAAATTGACGTTTAGGTGTGGTTCACATTCAACAATGGCCCTTAAAATTTAACCACCCTTTATAACCTTGAATAGATAATTGAAGAAATCTACAAATTGTTCCTAAGATCGTAGAAACTTTATACCTGAACCACATTTCAATAGCTAACCCATGCGCCAATTGTTATTTAAGCAACTTGTGTATAATAAAGGCGAAAACAGAAGTACCAAGTACTATTAGGACTCCAAACTAGGTTGTGAAATCAAAATCCAAAGCAAATAAAATGCACGACTGGGTTGCACGAACTTGCTCCTATGTAAAAGACTAAGAATTTCAAAAGTGAATGTTATTAGAGAAACTGTTCATAAGCATAAAATTCATTTTTTAAATGACTAAAAAAAAACTTCTTTAGTAGTTAAAGGTAAGCACAGAATGCCATGTGATTCAAGCAAATATAGATTTATGCAAGAACAAAAATTTTAAGTCTTTGTAGTGGTTTCTTAAAAAATAAGGTTTTATATAAGAAAATTTTAAAACATTTTTAAGAAAAAATGTTGGTACGCCAATTTGAAGTTTTTATTATTGTATGAATAAAAATTAAATTTACAAAAAACGTATTGAGCCATTTTCGAGACATTGAATTTTCAAAAAACAAAAAATTGATTTTTTTTTTCAAAATTCAAAAAAATATTTTTCTTAAAGTTTTGAAATGCAATGTTTTTTAAACTTTTTAGAAGCTTCCCTCTACGAAATTTCATTAAAATCCGTTGTGCTAATAATGAGAAATTCAAAATTTTAAAAAATCGTTCTATGGTAGGTACAGTCAGTAATATATTGTTTTCAAATTTTTTTTTATTAAATTACAGATATTAAAAAATGATAGACGGAAAAAAAATTTAAGCAAAATTCTCGGAACCGTTTTCGAGAAAAATACGAATTTCGAAAACCATTTTTTAACATTTGTATGGAGGGTACCGTTATTTTTAGGTAAAATGAATTTATTTTGCTCATATCTTGTAGATTACTTTTTCAAACTTTTATTTATGAAGTTTTGGAAAAATCGAGCATGGGGTTTTCAAAATATTGTGTTTTCAAAAAAAATTTTTTAAAGTTTTTTTAAAAATCCAAAAAAAAAGAATTTTGGAAAATTTGAATACACAATAATATTTAAACTCCTGGGAAGCTTCAGCATAAAAAAATGATCAAAGTCTGAGGTACCGTTTTTGAGAAAATCAAAAACAAAAAAAAATAGTCCCAAGGGGGGTACCAAAACTACTCATTTTTTTGAAATTTTTTTTCGACCATTACCTAGGTTTAACTAAATTAAATTTTTTGAATTTTTTTTAAGAAAATCGCAGGAACAGTTTTTGAGAAAAAAAAATATTTATAAAATTTCGGAAAAAAATCGTATGGCAGGTACCGTTATTTTTGGTCATAAAAAATCAAATCAAAAAACATCCGGGGGTAAAAAATCAAAACCCATATCTACCAAGTTTGAAGAAAATCGGCCGAGCCGCTTAGCTGTAATCGAACAGACAGACAGACAGACAGACAGAATTGCCAGACCCACTTTTTTCGTCTTCGCTATCATCGTAATGTCAACTTTGATCAAAATCTCGAGTTCGATTTTTTTTACGAATGCATAACTTTCCTTATAGTACCCATAAGTCGCAAGTAAAAATAATCGATTCGGCCGAGCGAACTGTCTCTCATGTGTAAGAGACTTAAGATTTTTAATTAGTTCTGCAAGGAAGTTTGAATTTAAGCCAGAACCAAAATATTGAATTTTAAAAAAGGAAAAGATTTTTAAGAAAAACAATGTTGGTATATATACGTTTATGTTTAGTTTTTAATATTGTTCATCCAAGAAAAGTTTTCTCGCGATATATTATACTGTAGGCCAGAAAAAAGTATAGCTAGGTATATGCTTTAGAAAATGCCAACGATTTGTGCCAGAAATCTAAAATATTTATTTTTTTTTAATAAGTATGAATACTCTTATTTCGTCGTCGTTCTATGAAAACTCCCTAAGTCCATTTTTTGTGTTTTGAGATATTTGCATTTAAATTTGGAAATTAATATAAAAAAATCCAAAAATTATCAGAATAGCACGATCTCAGGCTTTAACTGTAGAATGGGTTTGGCGTAGCCATTGTGCAAACAAATTTTTTGCAAATGGTTTATCCGAAATGAATTAAATAAGAATTGAATCACATATTTTTTTAAAATGGACTTAGGGAGTTTTCATAGAACGACGACGATTTATTCTATACAACCCGAAACTGTTCATGGTTAAATTTGAATATTATATATATATATATAGCTGTCTCCAGTTTCGCACGTCAAGTTGGTTGAAGTCCTCTCCTACTTGTGTGACCCACCTGAGTGGCCGCCTTTCTCTACTGTGCCGGCCGTCCCTCGGGGTTCCATTCGAAGACTTTCCGGGCCGGAGCATTTGGGTCCGTTCGCTCTATATGACCTAGCCATCTCAGTTGTTGGACTTTGATTCGTTTGACTGGGTCAGGCTGTACAGCCCGTACAGTTCATGGTTGTATCTTCTCCTCTACTACCCGTCTATGCAGACGGGACCAAAGATCACACGGAGAATTTTCCTCTCGAAAGCGTTCTCATCCACTTTCGTTAGAGTCCATGTCTCTGCACTATAGACAAGGACCGGGATGATGGGAGTTTTATAGAGGAACACTTTAGTTCCTCGAGAGAGGACTTTGCTACCCTAAGGCCCTCTTAATCCAAAGAAGCAGTGATATTTTCCGTTTGATTTCAGCGCTGGTGTTATTCTCTGAATTTATAGCGGCGCATAGGTAAACAAAGTCCTTACTTAACCTAAAATTATAGCTGTCTAAGGTGACGTTCTGTCTAAGACGTCGTCGGTGTTGTGTGTGCTTTCTTGATAACAGCATATACCTTCCTTCAATTACCGCTAAACCCATCTTCTTCGCTTTCGTCTTATATTCACAAATACCCCAACCCCACTGACATCACGCTTTGTTCTTTTAATAATGAGAATGACTTTCGAAAGATTGTGCCTCTTGTGCTGACGCGTGAGTTTTGTACTATTCTTTTAGAACTATGTTGAAGAAGTCGCACGATAGAGCATGGCCTTGCCCTTGCCTAAAACCATCGGTGAGATCTTTTTCGACCTTGATGGAGCAGAGTGCATTTTCCATCGTCAGCCTGCACAGACGAAAAAACTTTTCAGGGATGCCAAAAAAGTTCGTTCCTTTATAGATGCTATATCATACTCGGCTTTGATATCGATGAAAAGGTGGTAGATGTCGATTTGTAGCTTTTGGGTTTTTTTTTCAAGATCTGCGTAATGTGAATATTTGATCGATGGTGGACTTTCCTGGTCCAAATCCCATATAACCTATAAGGTTATTGATGAAAGGCTTCAGACGTTCATAATACGGCAGATACGCGATGTTCATGAGACTTATATGCCTCTGTAGTTTGCGTAGTTCAGACGGTCTCTTTTCTTGAGAATCAGACAGACAATGCTGAGGTTCCATTCATTGGGCATGATTTCTTCCGATCATATTTTGCAGATGAGCTGGTGCATACTCCCAACCAAGTCATCGCCTACCTCTTTGAACAATTCAGCAGCGAGGCTGACTTAAATATTTATTTGCATTCTCTTAAATAGTGCTGTTCAAAACTATAGCAACTTACTATTTGCACGATGTTATGTGATGAAAAGCCATTACTTTGAATCTTTTTACTCAAATTAAATTTTAAAAAGTAAAACAACAAAATTCGCACAAAATAAGATTAAAATAAATCTATTTAAAGATTTTTTATTTTGTTCTTAAATGGCGCGAAAAAAATGATCGTACTGCGTCGTACTCTGGTCAAGCAGAGTTATCAAAAAACTTTGCGTCCATAAATCAGTGATAGAAGATTTATCCATTATGAGAACAGTAAAAAATTAATTTATGAGCTCTAGGGAATTCAAGAATGAATTAAACCTAGAAGTGAACGAATTAAAAATGCTTCAGAGGACTTTCGATGACGCCCTGTCTTCTTTTAAGGTTTTAAAAAAACCTCTTATTTCTTCCAAAAGCAGAAAGGCAAGGTTCCAATCCAAGATCACATCAATTGGAGAGAGTCAAAGTGTAAGACAATGCTATTCTCTGATGAATCCAAATTCAGTTTGAAAGGTTCGGACGGCTGCGACGGATCCGCCGTACAAATCAACGAAGCAATTTATCGTCGCTGTAAAAAATATACTGCTCAATATGAGGGAGGGATTGTTATGGTCAGCAACAGGGTCCAATTCAAAAAGTAGAAGGCATTATCGATCGGTTCATGCAGAAGGAGGTCTTGAAGAATATTATGCTTATGCTTACTCATTTTCCTGAAATGAACATTCCAGTAAAATAACGACAAGAAGCATAGTTTCATACTTGTCAAAGAATGTTTTCCATTCTAAAATACTGACGAAGCGGAATGGCCAGCCTGATCTGAACCCTAAAGAAAATCTATAAGGATTTGTAGGTCGGAGAATCGACGAATTTTCGAATGAGTGCTTATGAAAATTAGCACATATTCACATAGATACCTTCCTGGGGACTGAACATACCCTAAACGGGTACCTGCAAAGTTGGCCGTCCAAGATGTCTGACGTCATGTCTGACGGTTCAACATATGAGCTAAGCATTTGTGCTAAGAGTGAAATAAGGCCAAATTAGTCTTATTTCGTTGTCCAAAGATCAAGATTTTAAATGATTAAACGATTTCGATTTGGGTTATTTCACATCACCACTAACAAAGCTTAAGTTGACATATCGCACCGTCCCGTGCAATATCGACGTAAGTGCATTTTTTCTGAAATTGAGTTAAGAACGCCATAATTACCTACATGGCAACTTTTATATCTGGTAAAAACGACGTGATTGTATCCTTGCTATTTCGTACCTAAAAGAGGCCACTTTTTTGTTTGACACAAAAGCTGAAACGTGTTGTATTTTGATAAACAATAAAACTTTCAACGTGACTCCTCGCCACATTTAGGAAAATTGCACTTACATCGATATTGCACCGGAGGACAAATTTGACAGCGAAAAAAAGCAAACAAAAAAAGAAGAAATAGACAAAAAAAATCATTAAACAAATGTTGTTTTAATCAATCAAATCAACTTGAGTCCTCAACCGGCTCGTTGTTTGTTTCAATAATCCAAAGCTTAATTCTGTGAAACAACAAATCGACGTACTGGAGTCTTGGAACGTTTCCTCTTAACATTACCATTATTGTTGTTTATAAGGTACTTTTTTACTTTACTGGGACCACTATTGTACGTGGCTGAGGGATTCACGACGACAGAGTTCCGTTTGTTTTGGGAATTGCGCATATTTTTTGAGGGCACCACAAATCTGAGTCCTTGCTGGTTACTCTTGCCCTTGACAAGTTTGTAGGTTGTGTGGTGGTCCAATTTGGCGTTGAGTTTTTCATTTGCCATCTCATCTTCATAAAAATCTTCGTCGTCGGTAAAATCTCCTGCCCTGCTGTCAACGGGACTTGTGCTTACAGTACCCGTGAAATCAACTTCAAACGAAGAGGGATCAGTGGAGGTAGGGTCTGACGTTGATGGCTGGGTAATGATGATAAATTGTGGTGTGGGTGTTTGCTTGCCTAAAAGGAAGAATTTCTTGAAGAACATCCTGCCACTTGATGAATCCGATTTTATGGCTGCAGCTGAAGGCCGATCATTCATAGGTTCCGATTCAATGTTTTCATCTTCAGCGCGATCGTGTTCATACCCATTTTGGTTTTGCAGCAATTGTTCTATATCTATCTGTCGTAGCTTCGACTTCGAGGGTAAAATTAAAGATTTTCGTCCTGTAAACGTAATTATAAGTTATATTAGTCGATAAATCCTAAGATCAACTATTTTATGTGTTACCTTTGGTTTTCTCAGCCAGGGACCCCAAAGCCATCAATGTCAAAGCCAACACAATGTACAACTTCATATTGTTACTGGTAATGTTCTTTGAGCAATTAATGTTGATACGAGTTGGCAAAGCCCTTTTTATACGGAATTCTCAAGTCTCATCTTCTACAAGACCAAGCAATAAGAACCAAAGTCAATTACCGTAACTTATTTGCTTTTTAGCCCCAAAACTTGCTCAATTCGTGTCTCCTTCAAAATTAAATGAAGTTTTCGCTATTGGACAAAAAAATAAAAACACACTGTCGTAGCTTCGGGCCATATTAGATTAACATGGGTGAATAGCTTACGCTTCTTCTAATGAGATTACGATTGAGAATTATTCATCTCGCATAAGTAAAGTGCTGTGGGTATATTGACGTTTTGGATGATTGGTAAAATTGACTTAGTCTTACATTGCCCGGGGAGACCATGTATGATATGACGATATGGGTCAATTGTGATGCTAAATTGATGATACAAGTGCGATGATAGTAGAATGCTTTCATATAATAGTGAATGAGCTATAAGAATTTCTTGCCTTTTCTGAGGTTTATTTTGTTTCTGTTTTGCGTATGCTGTGGTATTAAGTAATGGCTGAAATTCTTTTGAGGCTTAACCACATCAAATTTAATGTTAAAGTCTTAATAACAGACTCTGTGCTTCACCAAAGAAAGTGTGGATACATGATGAACTGTTATATGACAAAAGCTATAGCTTTACCTTAGGAATATTAATAATAAATTATATTCAAAAGACTATTAACGAGTAGGTATCCATTGATGAATAATAATTAAATAAAACTCTATACATGGCGATTACTGTAAATTGAAGTTCAATAAAGTAAATTAAAACAAGTAAAACTTTCAAAGAAAAAATCAATCGAATTAAATTGGCACAAGAAACATGTGAATCAGAAGCAACAGAGCAGTTGAAAAATTTAAAAATTCAAGATTTAATTCCAGCTAAATAGCTTTTATAAACAGAAAAATGTTACCTTGATCATCAGAATACAATTGGTGCAACATGAGATCTCAATTTAACAGTAGAACCTGCATAACGCCAAACTGATCTGGCAACTCAAAGAAGCTGACTCTTACTGGATTTCGTAGGAAAGCTGTCTAGTCAAAAAATAAGAGATTCCTTCTTAAGCCGGACTTCACGAATGTGAAATGAAAATTTCCATCGATGTTTAATGAAAATTGCCATCGTGATTCTTGCAATTTATTTATGAATATGATTACTTTAAAGGAAGAATAAAAAAATCGACCGGCAATACCGAAAAAAAACACGACCTATGGAATTTATGCTAGTAAGCGAAAGTCAAATGGCAGAAACTGAAAACGATAATCGAGGGCAAGTTTGAATTCGAAGTGGGAGATATCACTCAAAATGCTACTACCACGACTAGCTCAGATTAAGGGGTCGGGTTCAACAATAAATTTTATTATTTGATGAATTATTTTTATCGATCAATTGATAAAAGTATGTTGATTTAATCTCATTTATTACCGCAGGGGCGTAGTACCTGACAGTTAAAAGGGGTGTCAGTATTTTTTTTGTGAGGATATTACAAACCTAAGGGTCGAAAATGTTTTAAAATAAAAGAATACATTTTATTTCCGAATAGGAATTTGAAAATAATTTTATTTTCTTGGGACACCTTGCAAAATGGGAGAATTAAAGCCAAGATCTATTAAAATAAAAAAACAACGAGTAAAGTAAAGATAAAAATGGACCGTTTACACTTCGTTACGAGAAGGATAAACGAGTTCCGCAATTTCGGAACTATGAAAAAGCACAAGCCAAACGAATTGAATGACTTTTGCTACAAAGTCTTTGAAATTTAAATCGGTATAATATCAAACAACCTCTACTAAACCATAACTGGTTTTGAGAGAGGGGGTGGAGTCATGATCGCAGTAAAATCGTGTTTATCTTGCAAGCTTGTTGACCTCGTATCTGACTCCTCTCCCAATCAATCTAATTTCGATATTGATCAATTAATTATTAATGTTACGTTATGTAATAATGAAGATTTTTTATTATATGTAGTTATATTCCCCCTAGGAGCTCTGTCAATTTATATGATGTGCATTTAAATAACAGTAAATTTGTTCTTGATAATCTGGCTAACTCACAGCATGTTTTTTTTGCAGGTGATTTTAATTTAGGTGAAATTAATTGGATTCTGGATGAAGATGACAAGTATTTAGTGCCATTTAATGTTAATTCAGAAACTGAAGTACTGCTGGCTGATTTTTTCAGCCAATATGATTTAATTCAATTGAATAACAATCCTAATGATCTAGGACGAGTCCTCGATCTAATCTTTGTTGATAAACAATTTAATGTTGAAATGCAGAGATGTTTGCTACCTTTGCTCCAGAATTCAGTTCACCACTGTGCTTTAGTTGCCAATATTAGCTTTTATAATTATTTAAAGTCAAATAAATCAGATAATTCCAGAATCGTACGCTGTTTCCAGAACGCTAACTTTGATGCAAGTAATGCTTATCTATCTGCATTTTCGTGGGAGAACATGAAGAGCCAACTTGATTTAAATTTGGCTTATAACATTCTAAATTGTATCATCTCTGATTCTATTGAACGTTTTGTTCCAATAAAAAGAATCTCATGCAATTCAAATCCAATCTGGTTTAATAAACGACTCTCAAGACTTAAGAATCAAACAAATAAAGCTTATAAGAGATATAAACGTAATAAAAACGACCTTAATTTACGTAATAAGTCTCGACTGAAAAGGTAAAGTATCTTAAGTCAATTTTGATGATTTTTCAGGAGAGCAAAAAAACACTTCAAAGCTGTATCCCAAAAAATCTTTCAAATATAGACTTTATTCAACAAAGCATTTATATGTAAAATTTTATGATCTTTTTTTTGAAATTATTTTCAAAAAGATATTTTTAATATTTTGGTCGTTATGAGGAAAAATATGACTTAAGATAGTTTGGCTTTTCTATAAATTGAATTTTATATTAATTTCCAAAATCTTAAGTTGAGATAAGATATTTTGCCTTGCGTTTTCGAAGGACGTTTTCAATTCTTATGTCCATTTAAGATGAGTTGCGTGTGCAAAAGTGGAAAAAAAGAGATTTAAGATGATATTTGGTGGTTTTTATTTAAGTCGTATATGAAAAAGTCACATTTGTTCTATAGAGCTTTAATAATAATAAAAAAAAAAAACTAATAAAGACTTGAATTTCTTAAAAAAAAAAGGCTATAAAATCACATTTGGTTCACAGAATAGAAACAATTTAGTTTTATTCAAATAATTTATTTAAAAAATATTAAAATAAAATATGAAATACATTATTAAATTATTTAAAAAAAATCATTGATCATTGTAAAAAGTGTTACATGAAAACATATTTTTAAAATTCAAATTAATAATAACAAAAAACTATTGGAAACAATTTACCTAGGGGACCCAAGGGGAGATAGGAGAAATTGAAAATTGTTTTTACCTCCGAAACTAACGGTATCGCACCCGTAGTGTAAGATCTTATTTATCTCGAAAACGGCTCTTATGATTTTGATAAAATGAAATTTTTGAATAACATTTTATTAACTGTACCTATCATAGAACCGTTTTTTTTTTAAGTAAAACTTCTTTTCCGGCGTTGGGGGTACAAAAAATGTCTATGCAGCTGTCAGTGACGTGTCAAAACGACACGCTATCAGTCAAAGACAGCGACATGTAAAGAAGTTTTACTTCTACCGCGCGTACGTCAGTACACACAACCTTTTTCTTTTTATTTTCGACTTTCTCATTAACGGTTCTAACGATTTAAACCATTTTTTTTTAGTAGGAGCCCCCGAAGCTTAAAATAATATTTTATATAAGAACATTCGCAAAAATATTTTTTGGATCTTTTGAAAAAAAAAATCTAATTTTGTTTTTTGAAAAATCAATATCTTCAAAACAAGTGAAACGATTATTTTTTGAAATTTTAATTGAATTAGTACGACCGACGTTAAAGCTGATTTAATATGAAACTAAGTTAAATCAACGATTTAGCAAATTTTATTCGAATATAGCATCATACTATATCTATATCTACCCTTTTATTAAAGTTAAAATCATCGTAAGAATATCGTGCTTTTAGAAACGCCACAAAAGGTTTGTTTACTTAGTTTTTTGCACGAACTGTCAATGTTTTCGGTGTGTTCAGAAGCAATTTATTAAGAATTCCTTTAGTACGATACTAATTAGAAAATGTTTTAAACTAAGAATGAGTTAGTAAACTACTTTCAAGTTAGCAAATAGTTAAGTAGTATCATACAAAGAAATTAAAAATAATAGGTTGTTTGACATTTCGCGCCAGTCTTTTTAGAACTATTCGCCAATACTACTACGTAATTACTTAAAATTGGTATCCCAAATTGTAATCTTGAAAAGCTTTGAAGAAATTTCTAGCATAAAAATTCTTTTAATAATAAAACTATTTTTGAGCTTTGTGTGAATAAATTCTTAGTTTTCTGGAAATCAGACGGCAATTTCATACATGTGAACATTTTTATCTCATTAAATCCATGTTTTATTTTTATAAAATGTATTTTTAATTCCAAATTCGTGCAATTCAACTCTTTTTTGTTGTACGAGTATACGTATGTGTTTCATTTGTAATAATTTTTCAATCGCGTATGAAACAAAACTGTCTGCAACACTAAATGAAAAAAATTAGAAAATCGGTCGCACAAAAGGCAATCTAGAAACAAAATACGCTTAAAAATATCTTATGTCCTTGTTATTACGGAAATTGTTTTAGGTTTGCAAACGGTAAAATATCCTATGACTACTTAGGGAGCGAAAAATTTCAGTTTTAAATTTAAAAATTCATCTTATGTTCACATAAGATGATTTGCGTTTTCACACTTTTGTGGAATTTTTTTAAGGATTTTATCTTATGTCGACTTAAGGATGACTTTTGTTCCTGTTTGCACGCGCGAAAATATCTTAAGTCAACTTAATATGATTTACGATTTCACAATAATAAAAAAGTCTTAAGCCAACATAATCTTAAGTCTATTTTAGGTTTTAAAATTAAGCAGAACACACAATCTTATGTGGACTTAAGATATTTTGCCGCGTGTAGAGATGTGTCTTTTGAACATAAGATGAAGTTGTTTTTGTCTATAAAAAAGCACAGGAGTGAGATAGAAGGAAGCCGATAACACAGAACTGTAGCCTTTTAGAATGGCAATAAGGATCAACAAAAAAACGCGAAATATCTTAAGTCGACTTAAGATACTTTACCTTTTCAGTCGAGAAGTATTTAGACCTAGAACGGGAGTTTGTTTCTTTAAATTGGTTTTTGTATAAAGATTACATATCTTCCACTGAAGATAAAATCAAAAATGATTGTAGTCACTTTTGGAAATTCATTAATTCGAAACGTAAGAGTAGTGGTTTTCCAAATTGTATGCATTACTTAGGAACGACAACAAGTGATTTATCCAAGATCTGTAATCTTTTTGCTCAATATTTTGAGTCGGTGTATTCTCGTGATTCGTTTTCAGGCAATCTTCCTAATGTGGCTGAAAGATTCAGTTTGGGAAGTCTCCGAATCAACTCGGATGAAGTATTAACTGCATTAAAGCTTATAGATACATCCAAATCAACTGGACCAGATGGTTTCTCACCAATATTTTTAAAAAATGCGGCTGAATCTTTAGCTAAACCACTTACGTTTTTATTTAATCTTTCGTTGGAAAGCGGAACTTTTTTAAGTGAGTGGAAAGTTTCTTATCTTACTTCTATATTTAAAGCAGGATCCAGACAATCAATCTCTAATTATAGACCAATATGCAAAATCTCAGTCATTCCTAAAATATTCGAAAAAATTATCAGTGATAAAATTCTCTTTGTTGTTCGAGAGCACATATCGGATTTTCAGCATGGGTTCGTACCAGGGAGGTCAACCAGCTACTAATCTTTCTTTATTTATCAATTATGTAATTTATAATTTTGAAAATAACCTTCAAACTGATATCATATTCACCGATTTTGCAAAAGCATTTGATAGAGTGAATCATACAGTTATTCTTCATAAATTAGCATGCCTTGGTTTTCATTCCAATTTACTGAAATGGATCGAGTCTTATCTAACTGATCGTGTTCAAGTTGTTAAAATTGATACATATTTATCGAATCAAATTTTGTTCCTTCGGGCGTACCTCAGGGTAGTCATATTGGACCATTGCTCTTTCTTTTATTTATTAATGATATATCTGAGGTCTTCATTAATTCAAAATGCCTTCTTTATGCAGACGATCTGAAGCTTTACAGGCACATCGAATCAATTCAGGATTGCATACTACTACAAGTATTAACTTGTTTTAAAAAGAGAGTATGTTCTTACTACAGATATAATTTGTCAAATGTGTCTTTAGAAAGGGTCTCTCAAAAGAAAGACTTAGGAGTTATTTTAGACGTTAAATTATCTTTTAAACCTCATATAGATTGGATAATAAGTAAAAGTAACTCTATGCTTGGGTTTATTAAGAGAAACGCTCGTGAGTTTTCTGATTTTTTTACACTAAAAATCCTCTATTTTTCGTTGGTTAGATCTATTTTAGAGTATTGCTCAGTTGTATGGAGCCCATTTTATTCAACTCACTCTGAAAGAATTGAAAGGGTGCAACGAAGATTCACGAGGTACACCTTTTTGAAACTAATTTATTGGAACAGTGATATTCCTTGTTATAATGCTAGGTGCTTATTATTAGGAATTCATACTCTCGCTCTTCGTAGAAGATATTTTTCAATTATGTTTGTTCGTGATATTTTAAATTCTCGAGTTAAATGCTCATTTCTTTTAAATGAATTTGGTTTTCGTGTTCCCCCAAGAAATACTAGAACTTCAGTTCTATTTATCGTTTGCCATCATGGAACTAATTATGGTTGCAATGAACCAATTTCAAGATGCGTCAAAGAAGCTAATTCTGTTTGCAGTTTAATTGACTTTTTTGAAAATTGTACAAGAGAGACTTTTAAAAATAAGCTTTTATATACGTTAGTAAATTTTGAACAAATTTCCAATTTTTAAATTTAAATCATAACACTGTTATTGCTTATTTACTTGTTATTATACTTGTTATTATTTATTATGAAATTTTGTTATCATTTATTTATTTCTTCAATTGTTATCTATATATATTCAAGTCTGTAAGAATAATTCTGATTGACAAATAAACTAAACTAAACTAAATAATAAGGAATAGTTTCAAACTACTTCTATTTTATAATTACAAGAATATCACTCTTTTTATCTCTTATCTTATTCAACTGCCAATTCCTACGTTCTAAGCCAATTCTCTTCAATTTTCGTCTCTTGTTTTTTTTCGAAATCACAACACTTCTCCTGATTTTATATCATCGTTTTAAAACTTTTCATTAATGTTTTTGCTTTCGTTTCAAATTTGTATATTTTTTTTGGCGTTATTAATCAGAAACACTGAGCACTTTGAAGAGAGTGAGCGAACGCAGTTGAAAACGATCAGCCTTCTTGTTCTTGCACTTTAAACCCGAGCTTTATGCACAGTCATCACCATTGCATTCGCCTACCTCTGGCATAACTTCCAGGCTATTCAATTAGTATACGTATTAACTACCTATATTCCAATTAAAATAAAGTACACAACTGGATCGCACGTAGTTCCTCTTATTAATAGTACTTTGGAATTCGAAAATTATGTATAAATAAATATAAAACATAGATTTAATGAGATAAAAATCTTCAAATGCATAAAATTGCCGTCTGATTTCTGAATGTATGCAAAAAAAGTTTAAAAATCATTTTAGTATTAAATTAATTTCTTATGTAAGAAATTTCTTAAAAATTTTCAAGAAAAAAATTTGGGATGCCAACTGTTAGTATTTCGTAATAAAGATTTTACGAAATAATTTCAAAAAATAATCATTCACATGTTTTGAAAATATTGATTTTTTAGAAATAAATTTAGATTTTTTTTCCAAAAACCCAAAAAAATATTTTTTCGAATATTTTTGTATACAATATTATTTTAAATTTAAGGGGGGCTTCTTTTAAAAAATTTTGGTTGAAATCCTTAAAGCCGTTAATGATAAAGTCGAAAATAAAAAAAAGGTTCTATGACAGGTAACGTTAGTAATGTTTTTCCCCAAAATTTTTATTTACCAAAATGTAGTCCATGCCCATTGTAGCACACGTAATTTTTTCTTATCAAAATCGTTAGAGCCGTTGTCAAGGTAAATAAGATTTTGCATTACGGGTGTATGGGGGGTACCGTTAGTTTTGGAGCTAAAACAAATTTCAATTTGCCGTCGAGGGAATCAACAAAGATCCTTTAGTACCGAGTTTGAAGAAAATAGCTCCATACAGACATACAGAGAGAATTACCGGACCCAATTTATTCGTCTTCGCTATCATCGCAATGTAACTTTAATCAAAATCTCGCGTTCAATTTTTTTCCCAAATTAAGAACTTGCCCTATAGTACCTAGTACCTACATATATCGCAAGTAAAAAGATATAGTGAAAAATCCGTGTAAAATGGGTGTAAGAGCAATTATAATTATTTTAAGTAAGAAAGAAGAAGTTGGCAGTAATTTCCTACTTCGCGAATTTATACTTGTTCGTTTGGGTAATAAAAGTTAACTTTCCATTTTGTACATGAAATCAACAATTCTAATGATAGCTTGGGCCAGCGGCCATTATCATATAGAGTCACTTCGGCGTTGGATGACCAATTAAATTTTCGTGTAAAAATTGACAACATCGAATTTTTGTTTTCTTAAAATACTTAGGGAGAGAACCAAGGACCTGTAGAACTGCATGAGGATGGTAACTACATTCGATGTACGAGTATTGAGCGAATATTTATAAACTTTTATAAAAATTCTTTTGTAAAACTTAACGAAAGGAAAGAGAATTTTTGAGAATTTTATTTACGAGAGGCAATCGTTTTCAGCAGGCTAGCAAGCAGCGTGAGCAGGACCAAGTAGCGTGAGCAGGTTATAAAGCAGCGTCAGGCCCGGATTAATAGGGGGGCTAGAGGGGACTGAAGCCCCGGGCCCCGCGGAAACGAGGGCCCCATCCCATTAAGAAATTTAAACCGTAAAACAACGATATTCAAACTGTACAATCTAATAAACCCCAAAAATAAAAACCAAAATTAGAATTGTTAATTTCCACGAGTCCGTTTTGAGATTAACAAGCGAAATATGGCGATACAAGTTTTGCCGCAGAAGTATTGAATCGTATTTTTCGACACAAGTAGTAAGTGTAGCAAATATGGCCTACCCTTAACATTTTTTTAAATAAAACCATAAATTTAAGTCTAATTCATTTGGGAAGGTCAATACTTCTGCACTGTTCATTGTAAGCTGGCGACTGGTCTTTTTAAATGTGAGCCAAAGTCACTATAAAACTTAATTTCCGATATCAATAAATTTCAAGGGCAACTTTCGAAATTATTTGAGATGACAATTTTGAAAGTTGGTAACAATTCCCAGGGAAATTTTATTCACGATAGGCCCCATTGTCTTTGGAATTAAATTGGACTTTTGAATGAAATCGCTTTCCTGACTTTCTTATAAAGAAGCCGTTTTAGCGCGAATGCGTTTCTTTTTGTTCGGTATCTGTTCGCTTCCCAACATCATATTCTTCTTCTTAGTTTCTTTCCCCTCTTATTCTTCAGACTCGATATAAAAACACTTAAAGAAACTTGCCAAAAAATTACAACAAAAATACAAAAAAACGGAATACGCCGTATACGAGTATTTTCCACGATCGTCGCACCACACTCACCACAAAAGGCTGAGGCTAAACCGGTTTGAAGGTGTTCGCAATGATGTTTTTTTTATTTCGCTGTAGGTTTTGGTTTGCGAAATAGAGCAGTAGGCCATATTACCCACGTAGGCCACATTTGCCGCACTTACTCTACGTAAAGTTGAATTTTCCGAAACGCTCCCGTGTGCAAAATTCAACTTTACGAATATATCTATTATTTATAATTTATACTTACTCATTCAATCTAATAAATCCTAATTCCTAGATAATTTGTTAATTTTAATTTTTAGAGTCTGACGGTTTTGAGTTCATGATTTTTGGATTAATTACGAATTGGGTTATGTGGGTTCAACGCTTTTGGGTTTACGATTTATTATTTGCGATTGCGAAATGAACACATTTAATTTTTCAAAAACGTTAAAAAGAGGAGCCCCTGATAAATAATTAGCCCCGGGTATCAAAAATTCTTAATCTTATCGACGGTTGGAGCACTTGGGGGATAGCTTCTTGGATTTTCGTCAACTCCTCGACGCATCGTCTCTGAGAGCGTGGACTCCTAGCGCCCCGGGTTATTGGGGATTGGCTCGCTTGGGGTTTAGGACGCTCTGGGTTATGAGGGGTTGGCTTGCTTGGGTTTTATATCTTTTTAGGGGGCCTCAAATTTGAAATAGCCCCGGGCCTCCATTTTCTTTAATCCGGGCCTGAGCAGCGTATGCAGGACAATAAAAAGGTCGAATAAAAGTGGGTTTTTGTAATATTTTTCCACTATAATTGTTTTGTTTTATTTGTTCTGGCAGTCATAATTTTAGCTCAGAGCGTGATGGTTTGTATATTTTAATAACTGTTTCCCTGAGCTATGTATGATACAGAACCATGGGCAATAGCTGGAAGAGGCAGGAACTAGGACAATTGAAAGTTATTTTTGTTGCGGTAAATTTTTTTCCGTAGCATAATGCTCAAACATCAATGTGCATCAATATCTCCTTTTAAATCCTCTCCAACTTTTCTTAACGCTCGCAGCGGTAAAACATTTCAATTTTTTCTTAAATTCGATATCTCTAAAATAGGTCTGTTTTAGCATCATCAAAATTGGTTTATCCTTTTAAAAACCTATTATGTGTTTCTGAACACTTTTCAATAAGATCATTCATTTAAAAAATCATCAGTCTACCGAAAATAAAAACAAGTTCGTGCAATCCAATGGTGCATTTTGTATTTTTTTTAATTCAAAAAAATTTAATTGCTATCTAATGGTTGGAAAAATATTTCAAAAAACTGGATATAAATGGTACATCTTATTGAAGCTTTTTTTATTTATTTAAAAAATATTTTTTTTTGAAAACTCAAAATGTATTTCAAAAACCATATGAAACTCATAAGCAGTTGTTTGATTTGAAAGATGTAAAAAAATATTGTTCTTTTATCTAAAAATAACTTATCCACAAACATTTAAAAATATGGTTTTCGAAAATAGTATTTTTCTCGAGAACGGCACCTGTTTTATTGTTTCGCTTAATTTGTACGATCTATAATTTAATAACAAAAATTAGAAACTAAGACATTACTGACAGTACCTACTTACCACAGAGTCGCTTTTTGATTCTTGCCTTCCTCATTATCAACTTAACCGATTTAAATAAAATTGCGTCTGCAAAAACTTCTAAGATGCTTAAATTCTATTCCATATCAAAACTCAAAACCAAATAGTATTTAGATTTTAGAAAAATAAATTTTTTTTGGAAATTCGATATCTGAAAAAAGATACGATGATATTCTCAAAACTTTATTTATATTTGTACAGTTAAGAAAACAACATTAAGATTGGCATACCAATAAATTAAATAAATAAAGCACTTTTAGGTTAAGTTAAAATGTTATTTTTTTTTTCAAAAACCGTTTGAAATTTTTGGCA
This sequence comes from Chrysotoxum bicinctum, assembly GCA_911387755.1. Classification (NCBI taxonomy): domain Eukaryota; kingdom Metazoa; phylum Arthropoda; class Insecta; order Diptera; family Syrphidae; genus Chrysotoxum; species Chrysotoxum bicinctum. The sequence continues at coordinate 1,924,382 of OU426989.1, forward strand.
TTCTTTTTCATTTCCATCTATTCAATTTAATTTAATCCGAATTCCACGTTTTCGAACATTTTTTCTTCCCTTTTTAAAATTTCAGGTCTCTTGAACATAAGAACAAATTTGTGTGACTCAGTCGTGTATTTCATTTTATACATACATATATACAAAGATTCAATGTGTTATTGCTGATTTTTCTCTGATCGAATTTCAATGGAGATTCAACAATAACTTCATGCTGTCAAAAATTTATCTGAATGAAAGTACGGGGCCTAGAATTTTCCAATTGACTATTGAAATCTTTGTTGTTTCGAAAAGCCTGCTTCCTTGCCTTTTAAGTCGCTGTATGCTTACACTGATTTCGGCTTCAATTGATGATGTCGTTAATATTGATTGAAACACAGATTATGACGTCATGTCATATTTCTTTCTCTGGACGGTTGGGAACTACTTTTTAATAAGCAGTCAAGCTCTGAATTTCGCCGCAAGAAAATGATCAGCTTTTGACCCTCGAAATGAACGAAGTACTAAGAAGTTGGAGACTTGCCTTGCATATATTAGCAAAAGGACGGTTTTGCTGATGGCATGAAGGACTAAAAGCTGATTTGTGGATCTTTAGAAAACCTAAAGCTAAGTCTATTAGATGGAAGTATGTTGTTTTTCGGAGATGCTTTCCCTCCAGTGTTGTTCTATGTAGACAAAAAATGTAGTCTATACGATTGTCTACGTGTAGACAATTCAACGTATACAATTCATGATTGTCTACAGTGTAGACATTAAATTTTTTCTTATTATGTTTCGTCTAATAAATCATAAAATTAAAACAAATTTTATATTAATTCAATCTTTCACTCTGAAATTGTATTTATTTGAACACAGAAACAAAATCTGTAGTCTTCAAGAAAAAAAAACTAATTATGAATAACATACAGAACAAATCAACTATCGCCATACTGTGATTGGGATGGCTTACAGGCATTCCTTTCGTAAATGAATGTGAAGGCATTATTATTAGGATATGAATATGCTTTTTTTAACAAATTTTTATTTACCTGTGGCTGCGATCTGCGAAGACGGCTTTCTGCAGTATTTTGTAGATCTTTGTTACACATTGTACAATATGCTACATATTTGTTATTGTTTTTTATTAAAAGAAAACTTAGTTGATCTAAACCTTTATTTTTTCGTCGACCAGACATATTTTATTCACAACACCTGAAATTTTCTTAAATGAAGTAAACAATGTGACAGAGAAATCAAGAATGACAGATTGGCTTGGCAATTGGCATGCTTTGTCTTCATTGTGTACATTGTCTACATTGTCGACATCATAGTCGACATTGTCTACATTATATACATTGTCGACACAATTGTCTACGCATTAATGTAGACAATCAAAGTCGACACGTAGAGGAACAACACCGTTTACCTTGCTAGACCATGGTTATGAGCCCCTTATACCGCTTAGGATAGCAAGCCAGATAATTCGATTGCACGGAGATAATGAGAGTTGCCATTGGATCTTGCATGTTTCTTGTTAGCTCTAAGTCTAGTTCTGACATACTGACAATCATTGCTGATCTCAGCTCTAAATATGTCGGATTAGAATGTAAGGTCACTGTCTTTCAGACTATTTAGGACACTGTTAATTCACTCAATTGAATTCATCCATCGATCGCCATTTTTATCAGCACTGAACATTGCCATGTTCACACCTATCAGTGGTTTCCCACCTCTTAAAAGACTCAGTCAATAGCCTTTTCCTTAAAGGAACAATAAAATAGAAACTTTAGTCTGTTTGTACATATTATATTGCTGTTCAAAAAGAAATATATATATGGAAGACAGTATGAATTCAAAACCAAAAAAAAATTGGGCAAGTTATTATTCAAATTTTCATTTTATTTCTGAAATTCTAAATTTGGACTCTGAAAACTCTGATTCCCTTATTTTGATTGCGGCGGCGACGGCGTCTCATTTGTTGTCGGCGACGTTTTTTTTGCAAACGCCTGCGCCTATTACGGATCTGTTGTTGCTGTCTTCGACGGCGAATTCGCTGCTGTTTCCTGCGATTGCGCCTTCTTATGTCATTGCTACGTCTAGAATCACGTGCACGTTTAATTTCTCTCTGACGTTTCAGATTTTTTGCACGTTGCAATTCTTTATTACCTTCAATTTCGTTTTGGCGTTTTGATGCACGTCCTACTGAAAAGCCAGAATCTTCAGGCTGGTCGCAATCTTTTTGCTGGGTAACTTGCAACTCTGAATCCTGTTCAACTTCAGAGTTTTCATCACCGTTTTTATATTCATATTCAACAGCGTTGTCATCATAGTTACCACCATCATCATTGGAATAATCATCATCATCATCATCTAGGGAATCATCTTCATCGTCATCGAGAAGGCTGTCATCGTCTAATTGGAAAATAATCTGATCATCATCTTGCAAGTCGTCTACGGCACCAACATTTCCCAACAATTCTGACGAAGGCGATTTATTTTTTAGTTGGTTTGTGTTTCTGCCGGCTGGTGGATCTACTGGAGGATCTACTGGAGGATCTACCGGGGGATCAACGGGAGTATCTTCTGAATCGGTCACTGGTATTAAGGGGTCAACTCCGGTACTACTAAGGGAAGGATATGAGGCGGAAAAGTCGGTGGTGGGTGGATTGTTTTGCATGATGTAAAAAGCGCTAGGTTGAGACTGCTGTTGATTAAACAACATCATGATTTGTTTCTTTAAATCCATGGACATCCTTCCTGTTCCTTGGACATCTTCAAATTTTCCTGCCGAAGGCTTTTTCTTAAAAAGCTTGTATCTGCCATTTTCTCGGATTTCTTTAAATAAAAATGATATTTTACTTTAAAATTTTATTTATAATTTTTCAGTATGCATGTATGTACTAACCTGCAGCTTCGATAACAGCCGCTGCTGCAAGCACAAGGACAATACAAATCTTGAATATCTGCATCTTTGTTCCTTCTTCGCAAGCTCTAATACAAGTTCAAGTGCTAGCGAACACTGATAATCAGAAGTTGGTGCTAAGGCTTTTATATACAAGACAAGATCAATTTGATAACTTTGATGGGGAAACGCCTCAGTTAAATTTGCATTTTGACACTGATAACTTTATGCATAAATTAGAGTATTAGTAATAAGTTCTTTTAATTTTATTGCTAATGCTAATTTCTTGGATGCTATGTTCTTAGCCAAATAACCCTGTTTTGAACTCTGGATTTGCGAATTAGTTAGTGATAATAGAAGAAAAAGAAATAAAAAGTATATGAAAGTTTTTGAAGGGAATGAGTTTTTATTACAAAAGAGCTTTTTCGTATTACCAAATAATTGGTCTACGAAAACTACCATTATTTGAATTATACTCCTGAAAGTAGTTCCAAGTCATTATTTTGCAAGCAATGGATTGTGATTTTCTTCAAGCTTCGTATACGAAATATTTTCTGAATAAAGGTCCAATATTCTATTCAACATTCTCTGTTCTTAAAAGAAATGTTGGTTGGGCAACTATCTGGGTCAGCGGATTCATGTATGTCAAGATCTTTCAAGACTCTTGCAAAACCACGAAAGAAGATTGGTCCCATAACATTTTAAGGCCTTCGAATACTGGGGGAGTCATGACTCTTTCTTAGAGTGTAGAATTTCTAGCAAACTGATTCCCTAGAAGATATAAGCTTTCGCGATGAGCGTTAGAACCGAAGACGAGGTGGTATTTAAAATTTTAAATGTTTTTTTTTTTCAAAATGTCTCTACCTTTGGGAAATGGTAGTATTTTTTGCCTTAATTTTTGGTCATGCAAAAATTTAGTTCAAGGAATATGGGCACTCCAGACCTTTCTTTCTTGTTTAAACTTTTTCCGGTTTCCTCAGTGGTGTTGGGTTAAAACATCGCAAGCTTACTTCTCTGACCATGATAGCCTCCTTGCAGCTCGAATCAAACCATAAATTTTCTTTTGGTTTGATGCTTTTAACTTTATTCGTGATAAAAATTCACATACTTGAGGGAATTAAATTTGTGACCATATTTGTACTAGGATCTATGTCGCTATCGAGGAAGCATAGTGTACCAGGTAAATTTCCCAGTTGGTTTTCTCGAGTTGCCAAACGGTTTCCTTTGGAATTTTTTCTTAAGTTGAATTTTGGAATTTTGCTGGCACGAGAAATTTGCAGATTACACAATTGTCTGCTGTGCGGCGATAATGCACCTGGAGTATATTTATCAGGGTCAGAGGTAAGGAACAAGTCTAGGGTGTTTTCCGCTCGACCATTAACATCTGATATTCGAGTAGACTCGCCGACAAGCTGAGTATGGTGTTTCAACTCATCAAATATCTCAGCATACATTCCTTCGAGTTTTGCTGGGCCCGAAAAGTGAAGTCAAGAAAAATTGTATACATTGAAATCGCCTGTAATGGTGTTTTTGTTGAGAGGATACAGGGAGATAGTTCTATCTGTGGAGTCAGACAGGGTATCAAAATCACGAGAAGTTGAATTTCTGCCAGGTTTGGAGAATTTAAGCCACATGATAGTAAAGATGGAATTTGAGCACGGACCGTATTGTGGTACGAGTTGGTATGGGCAACATGATTTCGAATATAGATTACGAGAACATGATTTGAAAAGAATAATCGCAATAAGTTGTATCTATGCAGAATAAACTAGGAAGCAGATGGCTTGTATACTAGAGTATGGAGGTATGCTAACAGAAGATTCTTAGCCCACGAATATTGCAATAAAATCAACCCTGAAATTACCAATCAAGATACAACACCAAAACAGGTATATAAAAAAATATGTATATTCGGGCAAAATTTTAGTTGAATTAGTACTATGTTAAAGTTGTTTTAGTATGAAACGAATGTAAATAGTATGAATCGAATATAGCATTATAATATAGCATTATACATTCTTTACCTTTTATTAAAGTTAAAATCATCAAATACTTACTTAGGTCCTCGGACCTATTACGTCCGTGTGGTTCCCCATGCGGGGCATAGGGCCTCCACTAATCCTACGCGCCATTGTGTACGGTTTCTGGAGATGTACCTCAGCTCTCTCCAACTTTTCCCCATAGTTGTGCTGATTCCTCTTCGACCGTTCTTCGCCAAGTACCTCTGAGTCGGTCCACTCCTCTGCCTCGCTGCGTGAGAGGGTTCCATTGCATCGCTTGACTCGCAATGTACTCGTGGCCTTTTCGAAGCGTATTTCCAATCCACTGCCACTTACGTTTTCGTATTATAGAGTCGATGGGATCCAGACCTCTCCTCGCATGAAGTTCATCAATGGAGATACGGTTAGGCCAGAAAATGCGCAAGATGTTTCGCAGACATCTATTTACGAACGTTTGCAGCTTTCTTGTGACAGTGGGTGTTACTTTCCATGTATTGCATCCATAAAGAAGCACGAATTATACATTGGAGCGGAACAGTCGTAGCTTGGTCTTTAGGCTTATAGAGTTGTTTCTCCATATTTGGGACAGCATTCCAAACGCAGCCTTTGCTTTCCAGATTCGGCTGATTATATCAAGTTCGGTCCCGCCATCAGTAGAGACAATACTCCCAAGGTATTGCAAACTCTCTACCGTCCTTAATGGTTGTCCAGAAATATCTATTTGAGTAGATGCGGAAGTTCTAAGGCTGATCCTTTTAGTTTTTGCCGTATTGATCTTAAGCCCGGCGGTTTCGGTTTCTCTCTCCACCCTTGTTGTCATTTGATGGAGATCCATGATCCTATGAGACAGTAAGCACACGTCATCCGCGTAGTCTAGATGTTTCAAGTGTGGTAGCAGATTCCACTGAATTCCTCCATTTAAAGTCGAGAAGGCTGCATGCAGCACATCACTTATTACCAACAGGAACAGTATTGGTGACAGTATACAACCTTGTCTAACGCCACTTTGGATTTCAAACTCCTCTGACAACCTTCCTTTATGCAGAACGTGACATTTGGATCCTTCATATGTAGCCTTGATTATAGCGATCAATTTATCCGGAATGCCCCTTCTGCGAAAGGCAAACCAAATAAATTCTCTATTGACACTGTCAAACGCCTTTTCGAAATCGATGAACAGCAGGTGAAGTGGTGATCGATATTCAACGCACTGTTTGATGATGATCCACAAGGTGTTAATGTGATCCACGCAGGAAGATCAAGTGCGGAAACTGTTCGGCCTCAAGCGTGTCTTCTAGGTGGCCTTTTATTCGACCTAGGACGATTTTTGCTATAACCTTCGCTACAGCAGGCAGCAGGCACATTCCCCTCCAGTTTTCGCACTGCGTAAGATCTCCTTTCTTTGGAAGCTTGACAATTATCCCCTTTTTCCACTCCTCAGGAAAACTTTCTGTTTCCCAAGCTCTTTCTATGAGTGGGTGCAGGAGCTCAGACGATGCTGTTGGCGCTGCTCGTAAGAGCTCTGCGGGAATACCGTCAAGTCCAACCGCTTTGTTGTTCTTCAGTGCTCTGATTGCGGTTATGATTTCTTCTCTACTGGGGGGTACAGTGCGTATTCGGGAATTCGTTACTATGGACGGCTCATTGGGTGTTAGGTTGACTTCGCTGGTGAAAACGCGATTTAAAACAGCAGAAAAATGTTCCTTCCATCTTTTGATCTGGTCCTTTCCGAAACTAGCAGTGATCCGTCTATGTCCATTACCAGGTGCTGTTTAGAGCTTTGGACACCAGTTAGCTCTTTGGTAATTCTGTAGACGGTCCTACTGTTGCACCTACTTGCGGCCTCTTCTGTTTTTATTGCCAATGCGTTGATATAGTTACGCTTGTCACCTACTGCTGACGTTGCTGCAATGTGAGCTTTGAGCTGTTTTCTTTCTTCGATCCTGGCCCAAGTTTCTTCGGAAAGCCAGGCACTATTTCTTCCTTGAGACCGACCGATTATACTTTCAGCACCTGATATGAAAACATTTTTCACAGCACACCAATGGTTTTCGATGGAGGTGGGTTCCGTGCTACTGATTGTTCTCAATCCTTGTGAAAGATGGTCCCCTAGTTGTTGGCGGATTGCGGGATCCTTGAGTCTATCGGTTATGAACTTGGGCATTCGGGTGTTTCCTTGGGATCTCCGAACTGCATCTGTTCGTAATCTTAGGGTAGCAACCATCAGATGGTGGTCCCGGGCAATTCCCATGTCTGCACCTCTTCTGTTTCGGACGTCCTGGAGACTGCTTCTAAATCGACGACTGAACGCGAAGTGATCAATTTGGTTGGAAGTTGCTTGTCTGTCCGTCGACACCCAACTGATTTTGTAGCACGTCTTGTGTTCAAACATGATTCCTCCTATAACAAGGCGGTTGGCGTTACAAAATCGACAAAACGTTCGCCATTGTCGTTCCGGTTTCCAACACAATGCTTTCCCATAACATGCCTGAGCCCATCATTGTCATTGCCAACCTTGGCATTCAAGTCTCCCATTACCATTATGATGTCTCCATGTGGTGTACTATCATAGGCAGCACTCAGTCGGTTATAAAAGGCCTCCTTCCCCTCGACAGACGAGAGCTCCGTGGGGGCGTATCACTGTATGATGGTGACGCGGCGTACTCTAATCCTGTCATCTAACGCCTCCCAGGAAATAAAGCTCTTGTGAGCTGTTTTAGAAAGCAGCAATCCAACGCCAGATTCACGGCTACTTCCAGCTGCCTTTCTGGAGTAGAGAAGTACAGTGTTACGGGTTGGAGACTTATATTTCCCCGAGCCCAACCATCTCACTTCACTGATCCCTAAGATGTCCATCTTATACCGCATGAACTCACTCTCTAATTGGAGGAATCTGGAATTTTGAGGACCTTCACTTCCGTTATCGAGAAGCGTCTTCACATTCCAGAAACCAATCTTTGTCCGGGTACAATGGCCAAAAGTCGTCAATATGTTATCGTTCCTTATCCGAGGCGTAGTGTCGGTTTCGTTAGCGGGTAATTGTTTCAGTTACGAAGAATGCTACCCTCCGTAACCTATCCTAGAAACCTATCCTAGCAATTTATTAAGAAAATTGATTTAGTACGATACTAGGTAGAACATTGTTAAAATTAAAAATGAGTTAGTAAACTAATTTAAAGTTAACAACTTGTTAATTATGTAGTATCATACTATAACCTTGACACTAGGCTGTTTAAAATTTTGCGCCATTCTATTAAGGCCCAAGAACACTTCACAGATCACGTTACCACTAGTGTTATGCCTCAGAGTGTACAAATGTCACTTCGATAATTGGAAATTATATGTATGTATATATTTTTTTTATTATGACCAAAGCAGTATGAAAATTTGTTGTCAGAGATCACAAATATTAGAAATGGACAATTTGATATGATGGACATAAAATGTTTTTTAATAAATTGATAGAGTGATGCTACATACAATATATGTACATATGTGTATGTCAAAACAGTTTCGTATTTATCATATTTTAATATTAACCTGTTTGTAGTGCTAGAGTAAAGCTGACTTAAGTTTGGCTGAGTTCAAAAATGCATCAGATGGGTATTTGATGCAGTCATAAGCTCCGAAAGTCAAAGGAGAAAATGTTGAGAAAGTCATGAGTTTCGTAACGCATCCTCATGTCAGTATAATGCGCATTAACTGAGCAGACAATGCTGCCATTTTTGATTCGATGCATTTATTTGACGATTTAATTAATAGAAAAGTATGAAGTTTCGAAAGAAGTTATCAATATGTATTTGCTTAAGATAATGTTCACTTTCTGTTGTTCATAATCAGTTGGTTTCCGAAACAATAAACAGACGCTTTTAAAATTAGTTTGCAATTACAATTTGCGAATATGTTTACTCTGGGGTGAAAAGACTTAAATAAAATGAAAACAGAACAAATTCACATCACGCGGACTTCTTTGCGAAACGTCAAACTAATGCATAGTAAAATTTATTAAAAGCATTAAGGCAGGTGCGCATGAAAAGTGTAATGCTAATGTAATGTAATTTTAAGGTGTGCAAGGTAAAATCCAATAATGAAGATAGTCATAGCTGTTAAATGTAGTGATTTTTAAATTGTATCCTCCTGACTGCCTGCAACTGGTCATGTAACTAGCAGAATATCGATCAGATTGAACATGGAGATATAATTGCTTATATAAGTTAATTATTCTACTGGAAGTAACTAAAGGGTGGTCCAACGAAAACGCACGATGTTAATTGTAAATAAAACAAAAAAATTTCAGAGAATTATCTTAACATTTTGTATTATGATAGAAGGATCTATGACAATTATGTTTGAAACAAAAATTTGGCTTATGATAGCCACGACTTCGGTAGCATACTTATATCGGATGGTCCATATTTTCAATGCCTCTGAGACATAATTGAGGTTCACCGTCATTAATGTGCCGAATTATCTCATCCTTTAGCTCTTGAATTCTTCTTGGCTTATTGACGTACACATTTTTTTTTAAATATCCCCAAAGAAAGAAGTTCAACGGTTTAAAATCACATGATCGTGACGGCCAATTATCATCGCCACGACGACGTGGGATAACACGGCCATTGAATTTCTCGCGCAAGAGAGCCATTGTTTCGTTGGCCTTGGCTGTGTGGCAAGTGGCACCATCCTGTTGGTAGCACATTACGTCCAGGTCCATATTCTCAATTTCTGGCCACAAGAAGTCCATTATCACTTCGCGATAGCGAACACTATTCACGGTAAGTTTCTTGGCCAACCTCATTTTCGAAGAAGTACGGCCCAATGACGCCCCCAGCCCATAAACCACACCAAATAGTCACTCTTTATGAATGCATCGGCTTTTCAACAATCACTCGAGGATTCTCATTTGCCCAGATGCACCAATTCTGCTTGTTAACGAATCCACTGAGGTGAAAGTGTGCCTCGTCGCTGAACATGATTTTCTTTGTTAAGTCACCATCCACTTCTGTCTGTTCAACCAACCATTCGGCGTATTGACGACGGGGACGATTGAAATGGTCAGTAGGCTTCAGCTCTTGAGTCAGTTGGCCCTTATAAGCGCGTAAATTCAAATCTTTATTCAAAATTCGCATCAGTGATGTTCGTGAGATGTTCAATTGTTGGGCACGACGACGAGTCGAGGTTGACGGCTCTTCTGCCACACTATCGCGAACAACAGCAATGTTTTCCGCGGAAAGAACTGGGCGAGCATGCACAGCTGTTTTTACATTTCCTACAGACCCAGTTTGCTGAAATTTGCGCGCAATTCTACCGATTGTGAACACATTTGGTCGATTGTGCTGACCAAAAAAATCACGAAGTGCACGAAATGCATTTTGATTTGGACGCCCATTTTCCTAAAAGGGTTCAATTCAACGATCGTAACGCGCTGCTCAATTGTGTACATCTCCACGGTTCAATTTGTCAAACACTGAAACAAGAAATGTCAAATTAAGTTGGACAAAAAACTTGACAATTAACATCGTGCATTATAGTTGGACCACTCTTTATATGAACCACCTCTTAGGGACCTCTTCTCCTCCCTCCTCTGGGAATTTGTGAAAAGTAGCAAATAATCAAGGTAGCTAAATCAGAAGGTATATTAACTCAGTTACACAGTTACATTTAACAAGAACTGTCGTTCTTGTTAAAGAAAATGGTTGTCTTCTCTAGCACTAGTCAAATAGGTAGTATGAAAAGATAAAACTTAGTTTGATTGAGGACACGCTCGAACACAGAAGAAGCTCAATTCGGTTCCCCGGATCGATGGATAGCTCCTCGCTCAGGATTTTGGTGGTAGACATCGTATTATGATGATTGAGAAGTTAACCATTTAATGAGCAAGAAACATCGGGCGACGGGGTTGTGGTTATAAGAGTCAGATAAATTGAAAAATTCTACACTTAAGAAGTCTTTATACTTGCTTCAGGAATCAGGATAAATTGGAACAGGAGTTCGGCCGCTGTTACTTACAAGGCACACGGTCATTAAATGGGTTGGCCAGACATGAGCCGTCTGACAGTTACCTCTTAAATGGAAAAGCAGAACTGAGATTATTGCAGATGGCCGAATTGTAGAGGGTTTTTGTATTGGCTAGCTGAAAACCCTTAAACAGTATATTGAGATATTGGTCCTGTAACATTTTTGGACCGCTGCTGTTAAGTCTTCATTATTGACAGTGTTCACTTAAAACGTTTCTAATGCTGACTGCTTGTAACAAAATATCAAGTCTGCTGCTTGTTTATAACAAATTGACTGCTCAACATACTTACATATTGTGAAAGAATTGAGGGAATATTTACGGGTATGATTTGTAGTATTTAAGAAACATACAAATATATACGACGTGTCGTACATAGCTAGTGCGTAGGCTGTTGTATCAGATCTAAATGTATCGATTTCCCCAGCTATTGGAAATACTTCTGAAAAATGATGCTTAAGAGTAAACGAGAGCTTAGTCTAATTACTTGACAACACAGAATTCCTTTGGAAACCCGATTGATTTATTTGCATTGGTGTCTTAATTCAGCTTTCGCTCTGCTTTTTATTTATTTGAATTCGACTGAGTGATTATACCTTTTGAGAGCCTGGTTATGCCATTCAAATCGAGCTGTATTTACAAGTAGACTTAATTTTTGATTCTAAATTTCCAACTGAAGACGAACATGTTTTCTGTTTGACATGTCGCGTTGTGACCAAAGAAAATGGAAGCATTTCTATAAAATAAGATCATGTGAAAGTAGTCCGGTCAAATTAAGTCAAAAAACAAGAGCAAAGCTACAAAAATTACCATCAAGCTGAAACTGAGTAAACTTGTTCAAAACACAATTAAAAACAATTTTTCAAAATTCCCCATCAACTCAAGGTCAAATGTCAAAAAAATGGGTTTTTCACGATTTTCTTCAAAACGGTAAGTTTTATCGTAAAATTACCTCACACAAAATTGTAGATCATAAAATTATCTATAAAAACGGTATCAATAATTTTTTTCCTAAAAGCTACCGCTTCTGAGATAAAACGATTCATAAAGTTGTAAAGTTGGGTCGTAACGATGGGGAATTTTAAAAAGTTGTTTTTAATTGTGTTTTGAGCAAGTTTACCCAATTTCAGCTTGATGGTAATTTTTGTAGCTTGCAATGTGTAGATTGACCGGACTAAAAGTGTTTCTTTATGATAAATAGTTTTACAGGCCATAAAGTGGTTGAAAACACGTCGAAACAACCCATATAAATAAAAATTTGTTCTTCAAAAGGCATTTTGTGTCAGGCGAATTTGATGTTTTGTTCATTTTTGTAGTTCTTGAAGATATCCAAGTTTTAGAATGTGTATAAATCGATTTCAGAGGGTTTTCAATACCAGATATGATTTTAAGAATCTCGAATTAACTGTCATGATTTTGATAGTCTTAATGATTTTTCTACCAATCATCTGAAATAAGATTTCCATAAAAATTTCATTTTGTATCACTTCGGAAAATCATCATTATGAGCTCATATAAAATACGATTTTTCAAAAGTGGCTTAAGTTTTTTTATTAGAACGTTTCAGGGGGAATCATTAATTAAGTCGAATCATATTTGGTCGCTGTCTTCTTCGGTTGGACACTCTATTGCCTCCGCTTCCCGGACGTATAACTCGAATAGCGGGTCTTCTCCTCCTATTGTTTCCACGCCTACGACGACGTTGTTTGTTGCCTCGTCTTTTGCGTTTGGGTCCACCCCTGTATCTTCTGCGATAATATCTTCTTATAGCCCTGCCTGTGCTCTCTGAGTCGTCAACCAAAGCTAGAATGCTTCCGTTGGGAATATTTTCTAGAGCCGCACGTGGAAGGAAAATTGCTGTTTCTCCGGAATCTTCGTCATCATCATCATCATCGATTTCTCTCTCTTCCAATTCAATGACATCATCCTCGTCTTTTCGTTTTGAAAAAATTGAATTACTATTGTCTAAGGAAATTATTCCAACAACGTTGCCAGGTAGTGCTGAGTCTTCGTCACTATTGTCGTTTTCAAAGTTGTCTTCATTGATGTGGTCATCGAAGGAGCTATCATCGTCATCATCTTGAACAACTACCTGTTGTTCATAATTGTTTTCATAGTCGTCGTCACCATCATCATCATCTTCAAAGAAGTCACCAGCTGATAGGGGTACTTGAACAGCTTGAATGGAGTTTGCGCCTTTTCGTGATGTCCCAAGAAACCAGTAGGGTTGGTTTCCACCAGCTGATACTGCTCTAGCGGCTAAGCTTCTCTGTGGAAATCTTCGCTCTAAAAATATAAATTGTAACAATTACACATGAACTCCAAGCAAATTTGACTTCTTCTAAGTTTATATTACGTGCGCAAGCCACTCCAATGCAGAGTAATATCACTCCTGCAATGATTGTCTTCATGGTGGTTGAGGCTCTTCGAATTCTGGCCAGGTGACTGAATCAAATCTGGGTAATCAAACTGAAGGACCTCGTTTGCTAGGTTAATCTGTTAGAACTGTATGACCAAACTAGAGATTCCATGGTTTTTATTTGAAAAAATTCGGACTCTTAAGTCAACGACCGACCACCGAGTTCCCAGCGAATTATTCCTCAGTTCAAAACTTCTTTCCTCTGATGAGGATAATTGGGTGCTATTATTCTTGCTCAAGCTTCTATTCTATTTATTTATGATTATAATGAGTGATTGCTAATGGTATGGCTTTTTAAATTTTTGTTGTTGCTATCGCTGGGTTGTTTCTTTGGTGCTGATGGTTAATGATTTCGTAATTAATGAAGAATTGCCCTGGGGTACGTACGCTCGTACACCCAACTGAAACTTCTTCATTTTTTTGTATTTAAATTTCAATGAACTCAGTAACTATAAGTCTTATTAGCGGCGACATTTTGAATTTGAGTGAAATATTTCTCATACCTAGTTCTTGCAATAAATCAGTTTCTGATGCTAACAAGTTAAGTTATGGGGGTCTGCAAAGCCCTAGAGCTTATTATGGTGAATCTATGTGACTTGTCTGCTTTTTCAATTTAAATGACATATGACCAACATTTCCAGAAAAATTAAATCTACTCTGTTCGGGGTTAATGCCCTAGATGTGAAACCCGTTAGTTGATAGTTTTGGGAATATTCTGGGAATATTATTGTTAACAACAAAATATAAAATCTGGGTATAGGAGAGTTTTAGCTAACGGAACTTTTATGACAAATTGTAAATTAAGTCAAGAATATGCGAAAATAAATCGGGTCACTAGATTAAAAGCAGTGAACAAATCAACGTTGTTTTGTGAAGTGAATACATTTTTTTTCGGTTTAAACGGTACATTTTATAAATTAATTGTTCTTGATTGAGTGTTAATAAAAATGGGCAAGAAAAAATGTTTCACAGTGGAGGAAAGGGCAAGAATAGATGTTTATTACACTGAAGGTCTTATCGGCAGCTAAAATTAGGGAGAAAGCTATAATGTTAAGGCCAGCTTATCCACTGTTAAACGCACGATTCGCCATGCTAAGCACTTAAAGCGCCTGAAGCTTAAGAAAAAACCACCACTTAATGACGCAAGGAAGAAGCAACGCTTGTGTTTCGTGAAAGATCATATGAGCTGGGATGTGCAAAATTGAATGACCACAAATGATTGGCGGAAGGTTATTTTTTCCGCCGAAAAAAAATTTAACCTAGATGAGCCAGATGTATATAATTATTATTTCCATAACCTGAGGAAAGAAGAGCGGTTTTTAAACTGTCACCATAGCAGAGAAGGAGGCGAAATGATCTGGAGCTCAATTTCATTTTATGGCGCCATAGACTACCAAGATACCAAAATGACTGGGAAAATCTGCAAAGATTTGCTTGAATTAGTATTCCCCAAAATTGCGAGGTTTTTGGACCAATTCCATGGATTTTTCAGCAGCACAACGCTCCCGTACACACAGCCCGAGGGGTAAAATCCTTCATTGAGAACCAAAACGTCCACTATCTGCCTTGGCCACCATATTCCCGGACCTTAACATAATTGAAAATGTGTGGGGCTGGCTTACACGTAAGGTATATGAGGAAGCGAAGCAATACGATGACAAGAAAGCGCTAATTCATGGTATCAAATTGGCCTGGAGTGAGATTTCACTGGACTACTTGGAATCTCTTTATAAATCCTTAAAAGATAGAATTTTTGAAGTTATTTTGAAGGCTGGTGGCAGCACACATTATTAAAAATCTAATAAAAGCTGAAATAAATAACAAAATAGCTAAATCTCTCCTTTACCCAAATTTTATATTTTGTTGTTAACAAAATAGTCTCTCGTTTACCATAGTTGTTTTTTTCTAATCCATCATTTAACGGGAGAAATGTCGATTTTAATTCTCAAAAATGCCTGCTTCTAACCTTATGACCGGCAGTGTATGTTAAAAAAAACTCCGTTTCCTTAGGAGGCAAACCATAAAACCGTCGGAGATGTAAGGATACTGGGATATATATATTTATTTCTTACCCCTTAATTAAGTACCTAAGGCATCTTCGTCTATTAAAAGACGGCGCAGCTCCACTACAATCAACAGTATTCCATTTTCACATTTTAATGCTTAAAAAATTCAATGTTGTCTCCTGTCGTTAAGGCAGAACCCACCCACCGCTTACCATGAGCGGCATTTGCATTGAGGAAACAGGGCAGCTTTTAGTTCTGGGTATGTGCATCTTAGACCACCTTGTGTGGAATGAGCACATATTTGACGTCGCGAAAAACATTGCTAAGTGCTTAGGTTTCCTTCGACGCGACGATGCAAAATAAATTTTTCAACCCTTCTGATCTCGCTGTAATCTATAAATCGGATATTCGTCCAAAGCTTGAGTATGTTGCTATATTTGGGCAGGCGCTCCAATAACTCACTTGAGCCTCTTGGATAGAATAAAAAAAAGAGCTTTAAAAATGATAGGTGATAGAACTATAACAGAAACATTTGAAGCTCTCGAGCACCTTCGCAATGTTTCTTGTCTTTCATTATGGATTCCTCTCCTTAAACGATTTAGCCAACGGCCTTGCCTTTGATGAACGCATCCCTTCCATCGATCAGAGAAATCAAGCATCATTGTGCGTGGTTAGTACTTGGATGGAGGACCGTTCAAATACCAACCGTGTGCTGTTGACATGTGTTTCTTCTCAGTTGCCAGTGCTTTCAGTGTCTCTACTTCGTAGATTTATCTACGGAGTAGTGTAATACGTAATGTAATGTAATGTTTAACGATTTAACCGTAATACTCGTGCTTCAGGGAATGCTCATCAGCTTACTATTGAGCCCAACTTCCGACGTTTTGTTAAATTCAGAGATTCTATTTTGAACCGCACTATACGAATGTGGGGTGTTTTACCGTACTCTATATTTACCTCCCATTATGATATCCAAACAATACTAATGTGCATCGGTATCTCCTTTAAAATTCTCTCAAACTTTCCTAAACGATCGTACTGTGTTCAAAATTTTAAGGATAATCAAAATACCTTTATTGCGAGAAAAACGTTTTTTTTTTTTTTTAAACCAGACCTAACCTTTAGTTTGATGATTGAGATTGTTACATTTTGACAAACATATCTAATACTAAACTAAACTTGTTCCTAAAATTCATTTTGAGTAATCCTTTTAATTACAGCCAAAAATTTCGAAGAGCCCAACAGAATGGAATAATTCTAATATCGGATTCGAATTCGTAAGATCAAAAAATTAGAGCTTATTCCGGTTCCAAATAAGGACGGCATAATTAGTATAACTCTTAACCATTGCTGAGTACATGTTCTTGGAAGTGCGATCGGCTGAGATGAGATACACTTTTGCTTGACAAACGAAACTTTTGGTTGATTTTTTTACTTCCTCGCTATTTGACACCATTGGATTTCATTCTTTGGGGTCTTGTTTCGTAAGAAAAACCATTACAAAGAAATATTAATAAAAAAGCGAAACCTTCGGGGTGAGTACTTAAGTACACACTTTATATTTCAAATACGCGTGTTAATCCGCAAAATATTTAAAAATCGTGTCTAACAATCGCGAAAACCTTAAAAGTTACATTGCAAATAACTCAAAAAGGTCGTAAATTAAAATATGATATTTGATGCGCCATTGATGAAGCCGGAACTGTGCCAATGCGAATATTATTAGAGCACCCCATATAAGCAAGAATTTTTCTAATATCTGTTTAGTTGATTACACATAATTACAAGGATTTTTTCCGGAGAAATAAGTACATAATAGATTTTCTATAGATTTTTGCCATCCTGGATCCAAAATGAACTCATTTTGATCCATCAGCTTTAGGTTTTGAAATACTCGTATGTGTACAAAAACACTTATCATATGGAGAATAAAAATACGATAATTCCTCAAAAGTACGCCAGAATGTTTTTTGATGATTTTCTAATATAAAATGCTCAACTCTGATCCATCTTGAAATACCAAGATGAGAGTCATTTGGCCAAATAAATTGATCAGCAAGTACGTCCCTACATTGATCACCGGACTATTGAGAACATCAAACCATAAATAATACAGTACTTAAAAGAAAATATCCGCCCTGAAGTTGCTGCCATTAAACCAATGCAAATTTAATATTCCGATTGCAAAAGTGTTTTGAGACGAATCTACAACTTTGTTTTTAAAACATAAAATTGAATAGCTACTGCTTATACTGCGTTTTCACCAAGAGTAAATCCAGGATTTAAGGGTAGAGATTTAAAATAAATCTTGAAGTGGTTTCACCAGAGAAAATGAGATTTATTTGACGTTTTCACTTTGACTTGTCATTCAATTGTCAACTTGGACAAGAGTAAAAAATAAAATGCACGACAGGGTCGCACGAACTCGCTCCTATGTAATAGACTAGGAATATTAAAAACAAATGTTATTAGAGAAAACTGATCAAATTAATTGCTTAAATTCTTTTAATAGCAAGAGACGAAAACAGAATGCTATGAATATATGAATTTATGCAAAAACAAAAATCATGTGTTTTAGACTTTTTAGAAGCTTCTCTATAAAAATTTCATTAGAACCGTTATGTGGATAATAAGAAATTAAATATTCGAAAAAATGGTTCTATGAGGTACAAGCTGTAATATCTTAATTTCAAATTTTTTTTTTTAATAAATTAAAGATCATAAAAATTAATTGAAAGGAAAAAAAAATTTATCAAAATTCTAGGTGCCGTTTTCGAGAAAAATACGATTTTTGAAAACCATTTTTTTAAATTTTTTAGCATTTGTATGGTAGGTACCTTTATTTTTAGGTAAAATACAAATTTTTTTCTCACATCTTGTAGATAACAGTGAAAAACTTTTATTTATCAAGTTTGAAAAAAATCTAGCAAGGGGTTTTCGAAATATTGAGTTTTGAAAAAAAAATTTGAAGTTTTTTTTAAAAATCCAAAAAAAATTTTTTTAAAATTTGAATACCTACACAATTCTATTTAAATTTTTGAAGAGCCTTCGCAAAAAAAAAATTATTAAAATCGGTGGTACAGTTTTTGAGAAAATCAAAAACAAAAAAAATGGTTCCATGGGGGGTACCCTCAATAACCATTTTTCGGAAAAAGTTTTTCAACCATTACCTAGCTTTAATTAAATGAAATTTTTCTGTATTTTTATTTTTAAAATCTGTCGAACAGTTTTTGAAAAAAAAAAATGATTATAAAATTTCGAAAAAATTCGTATGGCAGGTACCGTTATTTTTGGTCTTAAAAAAAAAAGAAAAAAGTGTGTGGGGGGAAAAATTAAAAATGATATCTTAAAAGTTTAAAGAAAATCGGCCGAGCCGTTTAGCCTGTAGTCGAACAGACAGACAGACAGAATTGCGAGACCCACTTTTTTAGTCTTCGCTATCATCGTAATGTCAACTTTGATCGAAATCTCGAGTTCGATTTTTTTTTCGAATGCATAACTTGCCTTATAGTACCTATAAGTCGCAAGTAATAAAGTAGATATTCGATGATTTTAACTTTAATAAAAGGATAGAGAAAGTATGATGCTATAAAATTTGCAAATTCGTTGTTTTAACCTATAGGATCATACTAGTTAAAACAGCTTTAGCATCGTACTAATTCAATTATAATTTTGCGCCATTGTTATCACACCATTTGATTCTGAAAAATGTCATGAAATGGATAATTGGTGCATTGGATAGAAGAATCCATATTTATAGAAAAAAACGCCGGCAGTGCTTCTTAAGAAATATTATGCTAGCCAGAATAAAAAAACCTATAATACAAAAGAAAATGTTAAAAAACAATATATGTAAAAGAAAAGTATGTACCAACCAAATTCATTTCTTCTATTAAATTTTCCTTTTAGTAAATAACCAAATTCAACAAGTTTGACAGATATTTCTATTTTGTTTTGATTGTCAATGAAGAAAATGGGGTTTACATATTTGCGTTCTACAAAATAAGGTTTGTTTGTTTTGAAAAAGGAGATTTATTTTAAATCTTCATTTGAGGTGATTTATTTGTATGGTAAATCTACGAGATTTAAAGAAGATTTATGGTAAATCTACTTAAATCCCGGATTTACTCTTGGTGAAAACGTAGTATTACAACCTTATCCTGGACTTGTACGCCTAAAAAAGTGTCATCATTTCTGACATATTTTAGCAGTTTAATTAATACAATGCCAATTTAAAAATTTATAAATCTAGCATTATAAAATATTAAATAATCTTCCACTGTGTTCTATAAGAATTGATCCACCCGTCTCCAGTTCAAGGGCTTCAGGTCTTTATAATCTTCAGTATTCATTTGAATCATTTCCTTTGAATGCAAATCAATGCAGACTTCAAATTAATGGAAAGCATTGTAAAGAATGCATGCATTTTCAGAAGATTGCAATTTTTTTAAAGTGAATGAATGGCGATTGCAAATTTGAAATCACAGTCTCAAATTCACTTCAATAAATGATTTTTAAAGATAACATTTTTTTGCAACCCTGCTAGGTAGATTGGTATAGTTCTTACTCTTCAAACAACAGTGCAAAATTTTAAACGATTTAGTAAAGTGTTAAAACCATTTTAGTAAATTACTAAGTTAAAAAGAAGAATTTTTTTAATTTTAAACGATTCTAGCATCTAACTATCTCTTACATTTTACTAAAGTTAAAATCAAAAACTGGCTTCTTTAATTGTTAGAAATTTGCTAAATCCATATGAAATCTGTCATTTTCTCCGAAAAAATTTCTTAGCAATTTTATTTGAAAGAGTTTAATTGTGTGTGTTTTATGATTCGTAAGCTAATTATTTCTAAAAGTAAATAAAATAATAGAAAATGTTTTCGGAAGGTACAAATTTTGACTACATAAAGATGCGGTCAAAATAATATCAGTGTAAATAAAATCATTGCTAAGTCCCTGAATTTTCATGTTTTTGTGGAGGAATATTCTGTGGCCAGACGCGTCCCAGATTGTGTTATATGGTGCAAAGGGATATCGTCAATATGTAAGAAGACCTCCGAACACAATATTATCCACGCTTCACAGCTAAGACAGTAAAACATGGAGGATCCAGCATAATGGTTTGGACATGTTTTTCCTTATATGGTGATTGAAGTCATTATGAATCGGCGTCTTTATGTGAAGATCATGGAGGAAGTTATGCTCCATATGCTGAAGATGAAATGCCACATAAATGGGGTTTTCAACAAGACAATGACCCAAAGCATACAAGTAAACTTGTGAAGCAGTGGTTCCAAGAAAAGAGGGTTAATTTCATGGAGTGGCCTGCGCAGTCCCCAGACCTCAACTCTATAAGAAATCTTTGGTGCGATGTCAAGTTAAGTTTGTTGCTAGTTGTAAGCCAACTACTTTGGGAAATTATACAGCAGTCTATACAGTTCTTGTAGAAAGATGTGAAAATCTTATTAATTCGATGCAACGTCGTTGTGCTGCTGTTACTTCTGACAATGGATATGCAACTAAATATTAATTTAACGTTCAAACACTCAACTATCACTTATGGTAGAAATTGTCTATTAACTTTCCTTTTTGAAATATATTTAAAGGTAGATTTTAAATGCACTACTATTTTTTTTGATATGACTTGGATAGATTCGAAGTTACCAACTAATTTATTGAATTTGAAAATGATTTTTTTCTGAAATTAAAAGCCTAAAACACATTAATTTGAAAATTAGATGACTATTTATTTCTTTAAAATTCTTAGATTAATTTATTTTAGTTTTTGTTGTGTTAAAAGGTTCACTATAATTATTTTGACCGCAGCTGTATTTGTATGTTTAGAGACTCAGCTTTGTGCAGTAAAGTGTGATATCTTAAGTCCCGAGAAAATCCTTTTGAAGAGCTGGACGATAGAGAATTTAACTCCAGGTTTGACAACACAACAGTTCGGTTCTTGGTTGAAAACCTAAACATACAAGACCGAATAACAAGTCTTGGGCTTCCGATTTAACCAGAATTTCAAGTACTATTTACATTAGATTTCTTGGGGAGAATTATCCATGATGCTGGTAGGTTTAGTTTTTAATGCAGATCAAATAAATTTGGTGGTGCAACAGCTCTTAGTGAACCAACACCTAGTGACTTACAACTCTCAATCATTCCTGTGTGCTTGTTACCAGGAATGGAGGGGACCTACAATTTTCTGCCGATTCCGAACGGCTAATGAGCAGCACTATCCATGAGAAGAGATATACTCTTAGAGGATTTGTCAATTCCTCGCAAGAGCAGTACACCCCTGAAAAACTTTTTTGCAGCGGCTGAGAATCGAACTCGAAACCTTCCGCATGACAGTCCAATGCACTAACCATTATGCCAAGGGGTACTATTGTATCTATGTTTGTACAACAATTTAACTATAGGAGCATAAAATAATAGGAAAATAATAAAAACATTTCGAAAAAGGTCAAACATAATAAATTAAATTCTAGGTCAATAAAGTCAAAGGGACGATTTTTGAGTTTCTGACATTTCAAATTATTAGGCCCGTATCCAAGATTTAGTTTTATTTGCTTTGCTAATTTTCACGAGCTCTCATAATTTAAACGTATTCAGATGCGCAGTTTTTAATAAAAGAAATTAGTATTTTACTAGCTAGTAAAATGAAAACAAAAAGATCGAAATTTTCGAATAGCAAGTAAATTACAAAATGTTAACTAAATGTTAAATTGCTAACTATTACTCGTAACATGCTCAGCCCTTAACTATGCAAAATTTTAGCCCAATATGTCGAAATTCCTAAAATTTTTATGAAAGAAAGAAAAATTAATATATACAGTATATTAAATATATATATAATAATAATAATAAAGGTGAAAATCCATAAATTTTATTTGAATTTTATAACGGTTGAATAAGCTCTTAAAATGATAATAAATATTTATCAGATATAAGTGAAATTAAGGATTAGCCAAATTATTCACACAATATTTAAATCTATTTCAAATATGTTAAATGAGCTTTAAGCTGAGTCAAAACGACTATGCTCTAAAACTAACGATTTTACTAAAGGTTCAATAAATTGCCCCCAAGCTATGCCGCGCAAATTTAAATCAATATTTGGACATAGAAATTGCTGCTAAAATTCCAATACCCAGGGAATATATCTAATATTTATGGAGAAAAAACTTTCTATATCAAGACTGTTAATACAAAATAAAAATAAAGATCTATTGCCGAATCTTATCTGATCATTAACCCCACAATGTGTGTAGATATAGCTAGGGGCAAAGCCTGAAGCTTTTTACTTCTTCGTTGGTCATTCAAGTGTGACCCCGACAATGATCAGCAGTTTTTATAAATATACATTGATTAGGACAAATTTAATGATCAACCACAACAAAAACATCGATTAGTTGGTTTGCCTTTTAGCCGATGGCGATGGCTATGCCAATAGATTTGGTTAAGAACGAAAAGGTGAGAAATTATTCTGAAATTTTATGTTATACATAGGTGCTTATATTATAGCATTGTTGGTCTTAAAAATGTTTGAATGAATCAAAATAAAATGCAAAACTTCATCGCATAGTCTTGCTATTATGGTTTAAGATTGAAGATTATAGGTTTATTAACACTCTTTCATGGTAATGTCAACTTTGATTAAAATATAAAATTTTATTTTTCTTTCCAAATACAAAACTTGTCCTTTAATTATGTCGCAAGCAAAAAGCTTTTGAGTTTCCAGTATTTGTCTATTTTCTTTTGTAGCAGTTTTATTTTTTTACTAACTTACTTCTATGTTTTTTAAACTTAAATAACATTAATTGAATAAAACTTTATACAAATTTCCTAAGGGAAAAGAGTATTAACTATGTCATTAGTTTAGTTTTTAAAAAGGAAAAATGTAGTACATACAAGAATTAAAACAAAATGCTGAAAACTGGCTTAAGTAACATAAGCCAATTTAATATACAAATTAGCCAAGAATAAAATGGCTTAAGTGAGAAGTTTTGCTTGTAAAAAATGTAGTTTAATAATTTTGGTATCCTTAAATTCATATAAAAAGTGTAGAAAATTATAATGATTTTGCGTGTTGACTTGAAATTCATTAGAAAGTACAGAAAGAAAGTAACTTAGAACTTGTATGGTACAGCAAAAGACTTCGTTTTTTCTTTAACTTGAATTTTATTTTGTTTCTGCTTGACTGATTGATTAATAATTAAATATTGAACATACAAAAGTAAAAACTCAAAAAAGTAAAAGCAACAAGTAAATTTGTAAATGTGCACGAGTATCATGCATGAAATCATTTTCCAGCTGCAGCTTGGGCACAGTTGGAATTCGATTTTTTTGATCCGATCATCGAAAAGTATTGATGATTGAAATCAGAAGTTTTTATTTCAATCGATCCCAGTGTCAAACATTTCTATGATTCTCGTCTCGATTTTCAATTCCAATCTCAATCATTTCAAAGAATCTCGATTTTTAATAGGCGTTTTCCTTTTTTAGCCCCGAGCAGGGCACAGAGCGGGGCCTGAGCGCTTAGAGCTCGCTCCGAACCGAGCGTGACCTGAGCGCTCTGAGCTATTTAAGAAACACATCTAAGCACTGAATTGTCATTGTATCATTTTTCAAATAAACTGTCAAAATTCTCAGCTTTGTTTGTGAAATTTGTGTTTTCATATTCTTGAAAACTTGTTTTTAATTAATTTCTAATTAATGAAAATGGAAAAAGCAATTATTTTAAGGGAACCTTCAATTTGTTTTTTGATTTTGATGATGAGGAAAACTTTGAGCAAAACTCGTGAAGAAGAAAAATTATGCCGAGGAAATTGTACCCCGATTTAGACAGAACTTTTAAGCACCATTTTCGTGTGAACCCAGACATTTGTTTAAAGATTCTATCAAGAACAACGTCATCTGTTTCATCCACTTCACCTCTTCGAAAAAAAAAATATTATACTCTGCTCATAATTATATTTATTTTTCCTTATCTTCACTGGGAGAGCAACCAGCTTCGCCCGCCATTTCCATTGTTTTGATTTTTTATTACTTTTTTTCTTTTACTATCATTCCTTCCAAAAAATTTAATGAAGTTAGCCGCGCTCAGCTTTTTGCTCGGTCTGCTCGGTCATTTATTATCGAGCTCATCGAGCGAGCCCCGTTCGAGCTCTGAGCTAAAAAAGAAATGCAAGTTGAGCGCCTAGGGCGCTCTGGGTTACAAAAGTAACATAGTTCTTTATTTGACAGTTCAGTGCCCCGCTCGGAGCTAAAAAAGGAGCCTAATATCGGTCAACTCGATTAACTATCATTTACTCGATTCCATTTGTCCTGATTTTTGATTAAAAAAACCAAACGCAAGGTAGACTGGAATTTAGGGATTGAACTCGACATTGAAGAACATACGGCACTTCGCTTTTTATCTAATCTGTCATGTGCCATTTGTTTGTAAAATAAAAAATTGAAATTAATTAAATTTAGACATCCTGAAAAATGACTGTTGTTCATACAATTTTTTTTATATTACTTTCTCGTGGCTATTAAATTATTCATATTTTTCATCGGAGAAAATGGTCGGTTTCTTATTGGTATTTTTGTCAGTTAAGGGGTCAGTTCAGTTATAGCTATCATTGAAATACATGATTGAAAATTTTCATTTCCATTTTTAAGACGATTAAACAAACTGCAATGGCTTTAATTGGTACCAAAATGAAGGTAATGAGTAGTAGAATTTTTTCACTTTATAAAATACAAACTTTTAAACTTTTAAAATTCACTTTTGATTATTTTACTGATAGAAATAAATTTCAATGAATAGCTGATTTTCGTTTCTTTAATTTGTAAATTAAATGTTCCACTGAATGTGTTCGATTTTCTTTCTATTCTCAAACGTCAGTTTTGTATTCAATGATCAACTTTAACCTCACATACATAGAATTGGTTGTTATCAGTCACTGACAGGATCTTTTACTGAAACCAATTTTTTAATGATTGTTATAAGTGGCTTGTTAAAAAAAATTAAGGAAGCATTCCACTGATGTGTTCTAATGATGCATTTCAATGATTGCTATAACTGGCCCCTAAAGAATTTTTATTTTATTTCGCTTTGATTTTACAACGAAACGAAAGTAAATTTTTTTTAAGTTTGGATCAAATTGTATTCGATCCAAATTGGTACATTATTGGACTGGAATTGGCTAAAATTCGGAGATTGAATTTCATCGAAATCGAAATGAAAATCGAATCGGAACAGTATTGAATCATTTGAGTGAAATGAAAATGATGGAATGATCGATCGACTGAAATGATCGAATTAGCTTGGTAATCGATTGTTGAACGATTCGATCATTTGAAATGAACGATTTAATGGAATAATGGGTGAAACATTTTCGGCATAAACACTTAGTAGCATTTTTATTGAAGCCGAATATGTGATCATTCACACAAGGTGATCTGTGATACGAACACCGTGGACTGTAAGGTGTATGGTTTCCAGAATGAAAGTGTCGGTCATAGATGGGTGGATCACTCTTTAACGACAGGAGACAGCATTGAGTTTTTGGAGCATTAAGTTCTACTTGATTTTTGATTCCCCATTGCTCAATGCTGTTGAGAAGAATCGGTTCTAGTTCCACATCCGAAGGATAAGAATGTGAATCTTGAAACGAATATAAAAAACTTAGAGAGCTGTCGGCAACAAAATAATTTAGTGGTTTAGAAGTTTCAGCCAAAAGATTATTGATGAATATCAGAAAGAGACTCGGAAACAAGACAGAACCCTGGGCCACAACAACACAATTTTGTATTGAGCTGTTCAATAGGTTATTTCTAATATACAAGAAGAAGATATTCATAAATATGATTTGGATGCATTTTTGATAAGAGAGCTTCATGCCAAACTCTATCAAATGATTTTGAAATATCAAGTGCAATAATCTTACTTTCCCAAACACGATGTAAGGATTTCCACTGTTAGGTGAGATATACAGTGAATATCCGGGCCAACGGATTTGTGTATATCGAGATCTTTCAGTACTCTTGCAACTGTAGGCTTGCTAAAGAAGATTTTATGGGACGGTCTCAATTATAGAAAGAATTAACAACAAACTTTGCTGCAAGCAAAATGAGCAAGCGAGAAGTGTTATTGAAGACGAGCTTTGGAACCGACGCACGATAAAGCAGAATTTCTAATGTTTTACAAATGACCAACAAAATTTACTACTTTTGGGACATTGTAGTATTTTTTGCTTTATTTTTTTGTCATGCAAATTTTTTTTTCCTCGAATATGGCCTTATTCCGGTTTTCCTCATTAGAGTTGGCCTTATGACATCGGAAACTTACTTCACTCATCCTAAGAATATCTTTACAGCTGGAATCAAGCTAAGAGTTTTTCTTAGGTTTGGTAGGTGTTGTCATTCGGAATTAAATTTCTCATTCCATTAGAGAGATTTTAGATAAATTTCTCTAATTGATTCCTGTAGGTAAATGAAATTAGCAGATATAACACAATGGGCCGTACCAACAATCAAATCAAGAGACGACTTTAATATTTGAGCGAAATGTACCATTTAAAGAGCTCTATAAAGTTAACCATACATGTTATGAACTTAATATTTAAGTAAACTCTAAATTATGAACCATTTATTGTAAGGAACCTAAAAAATAAAATGCAGCATATATGGTCAGTTATATAGAGTCCATTAAATAATGCTTTATTTCGTTCAAATATTTAAGTCGTCTCTTAATTTGATTGTTGGTAAGGCCCAATGTCACTCGATTTTTGTTTGTATTAGGTATTAATAAACTAGCTTCGATAAGCCGCTGCAGTTCCCTTGTATTTTAAGAGTTTTTCACTGCAAACTTGTATGCAACTAATTAAGAATATCAACGGGAAAGGATATAGCGTTCTTGGTACCGTTCTTGGAACTTGCCTAGCCATATTCGCAAACAAAGTTCCTCTGGCAGTTTCTCGAAATACAACCAAACGTTGAGGCTTGGCGCAGGGTATTAGTATCAAATCACTGCCTATTCAACACACATACATAACTTATGTTTTCACTAGTAGGTACTGCATCTAGTTCGAAAGTGACAATTAGTCCAAGATAATCTCATATCATTCAAAAGTCTCTCTAGCTGTTCGATGCTGCCGATGTATAACTTGCACACAGAAATGGATAAGAGTACGAGTATTATTCACTAGTCCTCTAAATTAATATTCAATATTCCAACTCTTCAAAAGGCTAAACTTAAATAAACCTATTCCACGACATAATTTAAATGAATACCAAATTTATTAGAATTAGTCTAGACGTTCGACGAAAACCCTTCAAACACAGTTATATTCGTAATAATAGTGAAATATATGTAGGAGTAACAGAATGTAGGATAGAGGTACTATACTGTGGTATTGGATGGATTTTCAATAAAAGATACATCAAGTAAGATACAATTCCATTCTTTTATTTGATGAGTAATTCACATAAAACGTGTTTAATATATGAAATTTTGATGCGATGAAGTTCTTCGACACAAAGTTGGTATGATTAAAAACGGACTAATTCCTTCACTCGTCGTAATCATCTTCCATCTCCCACCTATGGCTTATCCGCGGAGAAGCTCTTCCTCTTTTAAATCCGCGTTGATTATTATAGTGCCTATAGAGGTTCAGATCAATTTCTTTATCGTCGTCTTCATCAACCGGTCCTACCACAATAAAAGCATTTGCATCTTCGTCATCGTTTTCAACCTCCAATCCAGCTTGAGGCTTCTCCTCTGGCTTATTGTCATTGTTGCTGGAAGGTAATTCTTCGCTTTGATTTTTTGGTGGCTTCTTTTTGGTGTCCAAGGTCACTGGTAAATTAGATGTCTGGGGTGTCGTCTTTGAAGGTTCATCAAGTTGAGTTTTGAAGATTTCTCGAATTTGGTCTTCATTTAATATCGAGAACACAGGCGATTGTTTCTGGAGCTGACCTCTCAGGGGCTTACGTTTCGGGTTCTTCAAAGGCTGGGCTGGTTTCTTAGTTGGGCGTCTCTTACGTTTCATGTGTTGTTGTGGAATTTGAATGATAATTGGTTTGCTTTGTTGTTCTGTTGAATTTGGCTCTTTGGGTGGCCCAGCAAATCCAAGCCTTGACCAAGGAATACTGAGGAATTGCGACACAGGTCGTTGTTGATTATTTTGTGTGGTAGAGCTGGGCTTCGTGTTCTGAATTGAGTTCATCGCTTGATTCTGAGTTATTGGAACTAATTCGAACGTTGCCGCTGGACGTCTTTTACGCTTAACTTGAGTGTTAGATGGGCGGTTTTGTACTACCTGAACTTTTCTCACTGGCTTCCTCACTTTCTGTTGCTTCTTTTTGGTTGGAGTCTTACGGCGCCTATTGACTGAGTTTTGCGGTTTCCGTTTAATCTTCCTAACCGGCGGCAACTGGAGATCGTAGTCAAAGTCATCGTTTTCCGGGAGTTCCTCTTCTATGTAAAAGTATTGCCTATTTGGATGCTTCTGCGTTTGTCTTATGCCATTTCGTTTCTTAACAGGTTCATAATCATCATCGTCTTCGAAAATATCGTGATTGGAGTTATGCTCGTAGTTACCGTCATCATCGTTGGCTTCTTGTTCATCATCCAAGTCATCTGAATCCACTAGGACTGGTCTTTGGCGTAGTGGCCTCCTTCCATTTTCTGAACCTACCAAGACCTTACGTCTAACTTGTTGGCTAGGGATTATTGCAAACACTTCCGGTGCGGCAGTGGTTGAACTTGAGGGCCTAAATACCTGTGGAATCATGCGATTGTTAAACCAGCCGGTCAAGGAACTCGCTGCTGATCCCAGACCATTGCCAGCCTTGAAAAAGATATTGGAAGGGGCTGGTGTGGTAGCTGTATTTTCCTGATTTCTGCCCATTGGCATGTCACTTTTGTCCTCCATTTTCGGCTTAAAGGCTGCCAACGGAGCTTGGAAAAGATCCATGACCGCAGCGAACGGTGGTGATGGTTCTGTCGATGTTGACGTGGTTTTTGTAATAGTAGTCGATGACACGTGTACCTTTGGAGATGCTGTTGGATATTATTTAAATGATCACATTTACAGAGTCAATTACTCCACCATACCTGTAGAAGTTATATTCATTCCTTCACCCGCAACTAGAACCGCCAATCCGGCAAGTACTATCGTAAGCAACATCTTGAACGTTGGAGTAGCCCTCATGAGGTTGGCGATGTTTTGTTTCCCAAGATATTACTTTAGAGCTCACAGGGAATGACTTCTGACATGCGAAACTGTTAACCAACTGGTTGGCAAGTTAATGCGCCAAGAGCTTTTTATCATCACAGGCACAGAGTTGCGTCGGGTCAATGGATGGGTAGTTAATTATTCTATGGTTCTTCACACAAAAGAGCGAGTCCTCCATATAACGATAAACGAAGAATTCTCCATTAGTCACCTAAACGAGTAGATGGGGTTTGATTTTTTTGATCGCATGATGATGGTCATGGTGATGAGAAGCCTGGTTGAATGATTGTTATTTAGTTGTTGTTATTTCGTCGTTAATGTATAGAGAGAGAATAGAAATATTTATTTGAAAAGAAAATATGGTGAGGAAAGAGGAATTCGAAGAATAAAAATGCTATGAAAGCGTGTGGAATGGTGTCTTTCATTATGCCTAAGGGTTTTTGAATACTTGTATTAATATTTTTCAATTAGATATGAAATATTAGCCGGAGATTTTTTTTTTAAGAATTTGGCATAAATACCTTAAACGGACAACGTACCGAAGAAGAAATTATTGTTTAAAAAAAATACTTTTTTACTATTTTAGTCAATTTTTCTAAGACCAGAAACGATACTTTAAGCGTTAAGAAATGTGAAGGTTGAATATATGAGTATGGTAGTGCGACAGGTCGTGGAAAACCAGTGACTTCAACTGCCAACTTTCCCAGTGTTGTGTGTTGTGCTAAGATGAGATGTACTTTTTCAAATCCAGGAATACTCTTGAAGGATTTATCACTATCGCAAATCGTTGGTTCTAACAAATTGCTTACATGTAAAGCCAAATTTCAGTGAAAAATAAAGCAAACCACTAGGTCACAAATACTTGAAATCAAGCTAAAATTCTAAAAGAATATTTAAATACTTATTTTCAAATGAAGTTTTTTTTACATATACATATGTAATAAGAAAACTATATGCTATAGAAATAAATCAGCCAAGTATTACCCTGAGCACTATCTGATTGGACTTGTGAATTATTGAATTATTGAGTAAGGAATTTAGTTCACAAAAAATGAAGGATGAGTTGAATTTAACAGGAAAAATCGTCCAGCGTTAATAATTAAAAATTTGCATATTGTAAAGTTCGAACTGGATGAAGGATGAACTGAACTTAACAAAAATTTCGTAGCGACAAGGTCCCGCACTAGTAAACTGATTAGTCGAAGTGAAATCGCTGGAACGAAACGTCAATTTTTCTGGACTAAAAGGCACAAAAGCTATTTTGAATAATATACATTTTCTTCAATTGATAAGTAATTTATTGCTAGCTATAATTAATCTGAAAAATTATATCCTCAATCTGTTAATCGAATTGAAGAACACATGATCCACAACTGTTTGAACTTCTTGGGTACACAAATATATCAGCCTAAGAAACTACCACTAATCGTTGATTGATGCCCATGAATGTAGGAAACGCAGTTGTCGTTGAACCATCGAGAGCTACCGTTATATATTTAATATAAATATTTCTGCTCTCAAAAAGTCTCGAATAGGCACTTGAGTGGCGATTACTCATTTCGCTTATAGTAAGTAGATGTGAGAAATCGTTCGAGTTATTTGAGTATTCGAATGATTTGAGTGAATAATCGATATACCTATCTCGAGATGGATCAATTATATCATTCGAATGCGCCCCACCACTAATTTAGACCCCTAGTAACCGCACAGAAACATTTAATACGAATTATTTCAAATAAAAATCGTTAAGCTGGAGGTTGGCATGTTTTCAAAGTCTTAAGAGAGTTCTTCAGCAGGAATTTACTTCTGCAAATTTGCTTCACCTGCAGTAGCAATTTTTCTTATTATAATCGAAAAGGTCGTTCTGATTAAAATCTTGAGTTCAATTTTCTTACAAAAGCTATACATTCAAAACTTATTTTTGAAGAAAGCAAGTTCTATTTTTTCATCATTCATTGGTCGACATTTGAGTTGACTGGTTGAAACATAAGACTTTATTCTTCCAATTTTCAATACTTACCTTGTAACGAAGCGTTACACTTTTTCTCCTACCGCCCGAAAACCCCCCAACCGTCGCTGCCGTATACCGAATCATTACGTTAAAATGCCCGCCTAAAACATCATACGAGTATAAATTACCGAACCGATGCTACTTTTCATTTTAAATCAACCACACCGTATCATCCTACCGAACCCTGGGTACAAAGCACACCACTTTGCCGCACCATACTACCGAGAAGTGTTAACAAAAGCAAATTGGTATGTGGGTAATTCTACAAATGATGGAATTTTCGGTGGCGCAAGAAATATTTTAAAATCCGTTCAATTATTTAATCTAATTTTTTTTTATAACATTAAATCTGATTGATATCTACCTGGCCTAACAATATTATTAGGGTGACCTTATTTTATTTTGCTCAAAAAATTCTTAAAAGTGTCTGTTTCTCAGTCCCCTGACGTGTGCCCAGTGCGTTTTCGCAAAGAAAAATTATTACAGTTCTCTTATTTCAGGTCTCAGATGAATTCCACCGAAGTTAAGCGAAATAATACATCTTTTCTACGAATTAGATAAATATTTTTTAGTAATTGATTTGATTACAAAAAAACTTAATAACACTTTGTCCCCCGCATTTCATATCAGTCCCCTAGAATATTGAAACAGCCGAAAAAATCAAAAACTAGAATATCGATCGAGTTTCAAGTACTTGCATTTTGAAGTACCAAGTCTCCTTACAATAAAACCGTGGTGCAACTCGATTCTGTTTCTTATGTTAGTATTGTGAAAAAGACATTTGTACAAGAAGTCGTGGATTGTCCGTTTAGTTTATCAGTTCTCTGGTGAGGTTTTACAATACAAATTTGTTAGCAGTATAGTATAGGTTTAATAAAATGTAATCTATATATATAAAAATCAATGCCACTTTTCGTTGTAATTCTATTACTCAAGAACGGGCTTACCTATCCAAACCAAATGCTATGGCTTTGTTTGGACTATTTAGTAGATGGTTTATGTGAAGTTTGCACAAAATCGGTCAAGTGGTTCTTCATTTATCACATTTTTTGTAACAAATGAATTCAATAAATGTCGGATCATTTTGTTAGTGGGGATTTTGCTGTCAAATTGAAACTTATATTTTTAATTTGATTTATTCTTTTTTATATGAAGGAATGTCACAAGCCGGGCGAACAAATATAGGTCGGCGAACGCGTAATGCAAATGATGTGGCATTACTAAGTCGATCACAGACTGCAGATGAACGCGCACAAGCTAATGCATCGCAGTAAACGTAATGCACGAAATACATAGATCTGTTGACCCTGTACCTGTATACACTGAAACAATTTTTGTACATTCTTTTTATGAATGGCGATCATTCAGCCAAAATCATTAATTTTTAAAGAATATTCATACGAATAATGCACGAATTCATAAAAATTAATTTTTGTTTTATGACCAAGTCATGATTTTCATGAAAAACCATTCATAAAATCCAAAGCAATAGAATTGTTGTTGGAAAATCAGATTATGATATTTTACATTTAAAATATGAACAGTTCATACAAAGTTTATTGTAAGGTTTTATGAAAAATTTCTTAAAATGCTTGAAACTGTTCTTATATTGCAGGAACAAAGTGACTGATTATATGAAACCACATTCATCAACATGAGCAACTGAAATTTTATGAAAAAATACTTTAAATTCTTGAAACTATACATTTTTTACATGCAAAATATCATTCAATGCATGAAACCACATTCATAAACATTTTTTTGTTGCGAATTCCAAGCAGGAAACTTTACATTTGAAATATGAACAATTCATACAAAATTTAATATGAAGCTGTATGAAAGATTACTTAAAATGTATGTAACTTTTTATTTGTTACATGCAACATATTATTCAATATCTGAAACCATATTTATAAGCACGAGTAACAGACATCTTTGATGCATGTAAAAATAGGCGGACTAACATTCTCAAGAAAATGTTTGACAAATATGGCTAGATGAATAATCGACGGATTGTGAATTAGCGTACGCATTCATCAAACATGCTGTTAAACATCACTTCCTTCATTTTTGAATGTAATACTATTAAATGCGTATTAGAAAATATTAACTTTAATAAAGACATTATATAATTATTTAAAAAGAAAACCAATTTAATGCGGCTATGAAAGTGCCGTTATAGAAATCTGGTGATTTGAGAACTAATTCATAAAAAATAAGATTACTTTCATATTTTGCATGATTAACACTTAAATTTTAGGAACAGTTTGATTGTTCACTATTGTGAAAGAATTTATTCCTGAATCGTAAAAATTTTTTCATACACTTCAAACTCGTTACTTTCAGTTTATGGATTATTTCTTTAAAGTGCAAAATATTACCGTTATACACCTATGGCTGTAGTCTGGTGTTTTAAGAACTTATTCATAAAAAAAGGAACATTTTCATGTTTTGTATGACTGACTCTTTGCAGGTACTTCATGTAATATCATATCAAGAGTTCATTTCTTGTTTGATATTACCAGTGTTAAAACGTGATTTTACAAAGTTCCCAAAAAGTTTTCTTTTCCAAGTTTATTTTAAAAAATATGTATAAATTTTTCAAAGTGTTGCGTATTGTGGACGACGATAAATTTATTTAACTACTTGATTGATAAAATTTGTAAGTATTTAGTCTATAGGTAGCGAATATTTTTCATAAATTCGTTATATAATATTATTTAATTTCTCTAGATAAAAATGGATTTTGGTGTGTTGTTTGGAAATCGCCCAGGGATTGTCAGCAGATGGACAAATCAAGCCATTCGACTCAATCAATTTTTTCTACAAGTAAAACATTTAAGGGACAAGGAGATGAGGGCAATGCTGAAAAAAATAGATGAAGCAGATGTCAAAGTGGTAATTTTATTTTTCTTAGTTCACATATATTTATTTCAAAACACATTAAACGTTAACATTAAACCTATCATTTTTGATTGCCAAAATTGCTTTTGTTTTAATGATTACTTTAAGAAAACCACGTTTAATGGGCCTTGTGAATAAAAAAAAAGCTAAAGCTAAAACTTGGATTTTTAAGTAAAAGCTTGATTTTTAGTGAATAAAAATAAGCTTAAGCTAGCTAGTTAAAGATGTTTTCTAGTAATAGCTATTTTAAAATAGCCAAAGCTAAATTCATTTAGCTTTAGCTTGTTTTCCTAGCTTAAGCTTCAATTTGTGTGAATAAAAATAGCTTAAACTAGAATATTATAGTTAAAGCTACAAAAATTTCAAGATTTTTTGGACCTGTCTAGAAAGCTTTGACTAGGTCTTATTTTCAGTATTAACTTGTGCGAGTTGTTAATTAAACATAAGGGAAATCTCAAAAAATAGGACTGTGAACCAATAGACCCAGAAACTGACATACGAAATGTTAAAAACATTTTTTAGCCGAAACCAATACTTGCCCTGTAGAACAGATAACAAATTGAGGCAAAAAAACTTTCCTTTCGGTCATACATGTACCAGTTTTAGCTAAAGCTACCTAGTCGAAACCTGTGAATAAAAAAACGAACAGCTTAAATTACGAAGCTTAAGCTAGAATTTTCTAGCATAAGCTATTTAGCGTTATCATTTTTTTATTCACATAAAACAAAGCTTAAGCTAGAACTGTCTAGCTTTAGCTGCTAGTAAAAGCTATGACTAGTTGGCTTTAGCTTCCTGCAAAAAAAGCTTTAACTTTTTTTTTATTCACAAGGCCCAATATCCTTGACTAATTGACTTTGTATTGTTATTTTTGTTTTAGATAATGCTGCAGTGAAATTAATGTGGTGTCTGGGTAGAATGTTATTCACCAGAAATAATTTTTCACGAACATTTTCGACTATCGGACAGACGGACACCCTATATATTTTATTTATATGTATATGTTGTACGCAAGAATTTGATATTCAAAAATATATTCAATAAATAATTGTTCTATTTTTTAATATTTTTCTTTTCTTTTCTTTAAGTTTTCAGGTATAACATTGTCTTGAAAATAATTTGTCATCGGGGCTTTTGTATTTCAGGTGGAGGTGCACGTATAATTATTTGTTCTTAACACCAATAGAAATCATTGGAAATCAAAGACAAAATTCATTAGTTTTATGAAAAAATAGCTTAGGTTCCATAATTTCTTACATAAAACTAATGAAAAGATTCAAACGAATATAAGAAAAGTTGCATCAAATTAATGATTGTTTCATTATTAAAAAAGAAACTTTTCTTACAATTATTGCAAGCAAATAATTAAAATCATTAAAAATAGAACTATCACTCATTTAATCAATGAAAAACGTCATAAATCTTAGGAAACTTTTCCTAGAACAAGTGTCAGAGTTTTTAAACTAATGACCGATTTCATAAAATTAATGAAAAACTTCATGAATTCCATGAATTTTTACATACACTGTCTGAAACTGCTCATACATTTTAAGAACAATAAACATGATTTTCATGATTTTTTACATTAAAACAGTGGATCTGTTCCTTCAATTTATGTCAGAAGGTCATAAAATAAATGAAAAATATAGTAACATTGAATGACAAAATACATGAAATTAAAGCAAAAAATTATGAATTTCAATGTTTACTTCTTACATCGAATGAAATAGTTCATATTTTTTGTGAATTATCGAAAGACTTCCAATCATTAATTTAATGCAGGAATCAATAATTTTAAGAACGTCGTAGGAACAAATTCATAAAACGTATGTTCAGGGTTTCTTTGTTTTAATGAAATCGATTCTTGGCCCGTTTTTAATGAAGTTTTTCTTTAAAAACATGCAGTTTTTCTTTCGAATCATGTACCTTTTTGGTTCAGTGATACTGAACCTTGCACACCGATCACGAATACGACGTGCTGCTCTTTTGGCTAAAATGATGCGTGCTGCTTTTAATTACAACAGTCCACATAGTGATGCGGCTAACTTTCCACGTGAAAAGCTCGGCGTGTGTTGTGCTAATGGCAAAGTGAGAATTCCAGCATTAGAAACTCCACCCAAACCATTGTATTCATTTATTTTTGGGACATCTCAAACGTCAAATCACTTTTTGATCCATATTCAACAACACAATTCGGCATTTCAAATGACCTCCTTTAGTGCTACTAAAATTATTAGAGATAATTATGCCGACGTTTAAGGTAAATACTTCAACATGATTGTCCCATGTTTATATCAATCTGAATCATAAAGTATACGATAGTTTTAATAATTCTGATCCAACATCTACCTAAAATTGCATACATGTTACAGATTCAGAACCAGATTTATCATCAAGCTGGTTCGTTATTGCCATACTTCGACGCTGATCATCAATTTTTGCAAATTTATTTTATTGGTGATGAAAATCGTGAATTGGATCAACGTTGTGCAATTGTTTCGAATACAAGACGAGAAATTATTCGTGAGCTACAAAGGTTTTTCCATCAGCATAACGCATTAGTTCAATTGTTCAAAATTGCTCTCGATCGTATGCCATCTGATAATCACAAAATCGTAATAAGGGCTGATAGAACACCTTTTGGAGAGCATACAAGGCGATTCAATGCACCCACAATTGATGAGGTTGCAATTGTAATTCTTGGTGATCAGCTTCAATCCCGTGATATTGTACTTCTTCGCAGAAATGAGCAATTGCAACATGTTTCGGAACTTCATCGTATATGACACAATCATGCAAGCCGTTTCCGATAATGCAGGTGGATTATATTCCTTGGATGCGCCTGGTGGTACAGGCAAAACATTCGTTATGTCATTGATTTTAGCTATTCTAACTATTCGATTGGAACAGAAAATTGTATTGGCACTAGCATCTTCGGGAATTGCTGCTACATTATTAGAAGGTGGTCGGACTGCACACTCTGCACTAAAATTATTGCAATTGAATGTACAGGTGATTGAAACTCCAACTTGCAATATTTCGAGAAAAGTTCTGCGATTAACACCAATTATTTTATGGGATGAGTGTACAACAGCGAATAAAAAATCACTAGAAGCATTTAATCGAACAATGAAAGATTTACGTGGTAATCAACAGTGTTATGAATCAAGATGAGGCAATGAATTATCCAATTGAATTTTTAAATTCATGGAACTAGTTGGCATGCCACCGCATTGCTTGAATTTGAAAGTTGGTTCTTTGATCATATTATTGCGAAATATTAATCCACCAAAACTGTGTAATGGCACCAGATTGGCATTGAAGAAGTTTCGTTTGATACCACGTATCCCTATGATTCCAACTGATATGCCATTTGAGTTCAAACGATTACAATATCCTGTGCGTTTATCATTTGCGATGTCCATCAACAAGGATCAAGGGCAAACACTTCAGCCGTTTGTTTATTCATTCCCAAAATGGAAAAACAAAGATTATTGTTTATCCAAACGTTTTGGATTAAGTTTTAAAATAGCTAGCAATTAATAAAATATTTTTTTGTTTGAATAAATGAATTTGATGTTGCAATTAATTTTTTTTTATTATTTCACTTTATACGTAGCGAAGCACGTACCGGGCCGCTAGTATCATATATATATATATTTTTTTAAGTAAAACCTTAATATCTTTTTTGTGCAAAAACCATTAAAAACCTCAGTCCCCTGGCCTCAGTCCCTTGGCTAATAAATGAACAAATGATATTTTATTCAGAAACCTGAGAAATTTTTAGTTATGTAGAACTTCGAACTTTATTGCGAAATATTTTTAAAATTTTTAAAAAGAATATAATTTATTTTAAACTGATTCTAAATAGAAAAAAATATTTAATTATAATATATAATATTCTTTTGAAGTTATACGTATTAATCATGAATTTGTATGTTTATGAAGACTAATTACATTTAATTTCTATATTTCAATGTGTACCCAAGAAAAAATACAAAAAAACTAAAGATTTATTCAGTCCCCTTAAAAAAAAAACTCAGTCTCCTGAACATCCTTTTTCGAAAAATGTCCTTAATTTTTTTTTGACTGGCCGCTTTCAGCAATGCAAAGAAACGTTCTAATGATCAACTATAGAACAACTTTTACGTCTTTAAAAATGTCGTGCCGAAATTTGTTGTAACATTTTATTTCATTGTTTGTAGAATCACGAATTTATAGTATGCCACCGAACCCTGGGTTGTTATTTGCTTCCACATTACACGGAACTCCGAGACCATTTGATTACCTAAATCCATATAAGGAATACCGGCAACCAGATGTTGGATAAGATGAATATGTATGACGTTGTTGGTAGTTTGTTTATTTCTCTCAATTCACACTGCCTCAAGTGTACATAAAGGAAGAAAACCAAGCTGATTACATTCAATTCGGGAAGGCATTAAATTAATTAGCAAGTAGTAGTAGGAAGAGGAACACACTGCTGAGTACGAAGTTTACCAGATAGTAGTTCCGAAAAACCGTTTTGGGTTCTGAACTATATACCTATACCTGCCGCTTAATCTAATCTGACCGACCCCTTCCCGTTTATTTTTACGCTCCACTGTTAAGTGTAGCGCGGACAAGGCTTAGCCTAAACCGATTTTTCTTCTAGTCTTTTGCTAGATGCAGGCCCGTATCCCAACGATTCTTTCTGTGGCTACTCTTCTTCCAAGAGTACCACAGACAAACTTCTTAACGCGAACGAAGCCCCAATTTTTCCTCCGGTCTATTGCTGAAGACATGATTGAATCTTAAATCCGTATATGAAGTACCATGTTATTTATTGTAAGAATGTTTATTGTTAATTAAACGAAATACTTTGTTAAGTAATTGATAAGAAGTAACTAAAGAAATTGTAAACATTTTAAACAAATTTGTAAATGAATAAAGATTGAATTGATTTGAAGTTTGGAGACTTCTACCCAAGTTTTTTGGTTTCTTTGGGACAAATCCTGGACACCGACGTCAGCCTCGAATAAAAATGCATATTACCAGCTATATGGAATTATAAAAAGGTACACCAGACACGATTCATGTTGGTTGTTAGAAAAGGGCTTGAACTTACAAAAATGTTTTATGTGACTCCATTGAAGGTAAATGAATAATAAATAACTATTAAGCCGGAAGTAATAATCGAAGCCTAACTCGCTACGTAGATAAGAACTTATGCATTTCCTCGAAATTAATTAACGTACCTACCAGCGTGGATGCGTCAAGTAACTGTCATTATCAATTCGAAGTTCCTACTTACTTTTTCTACTTGAAATGTTTTGACATTCCAACAGCACACAACGAAGCATGTTCATAGTTTTGATCGTTAACGTTATTGCAACACGGAGTGGAGGTACAACCTACCTTCACTTGATTTTTCTAATTTAATATTAAATACCTCGCGCAACTTCTCCCATTTAAACTGCTTTTGCATTTAACATTATTTCAATTTGGAAAAACACCTGGGCGGGAACGGGGTTCGAGCGGGCGTAATGGAGCTTATGTTGCAATATTTCATGACCCGCACATTTGCAATTCACAATCATAGTGCACCTCCAAGGTAAGCCGTAAATGGGAAGCATCTACCACAGCAGTTGCATCAGAAGGCTCCAGAACTCCGATCCATCTACTCCTGCATCTGCAGGCTTCAGGTGGTTTGGATAACTTAAGTTCTACCCACCGCACACTCGCTCTGCACTTGTGGTGACTATTCATCTTCACGCGAGTGTCTGTATATGTTT
The DNA here is from genome assembly GCA_911387755.1 of Chrysotoxum bicinctum. Classification (NCBI taxonomy): domain Eukaryota; kingdom Metazoa; phylum Arthropoda; class Insecta; order Diptera; family Syrphidae; genus Chrysotoxum; species Chrysotoxum bicinctum. The sequence continues at coordinate 1,964,630 of OU426989.1, forward strand.
GCAGTTGAATCTACTTAGCACTCTTGCTGTGCTGCAGCAATTCAAAGGATACTAATTAGATGCCTCCGTAAAGTCTCTTGAGAGCATCAAATAAGAGATGTTGGTTCCACATATATTTAAGCAAGGATGTAGATACATATATTATGTTAAAGTTGTTCGTCTTCAAGGAAGCCCGAAGTGCCTGTCAGCGGATCATTGGCCACAAACAGTGGTCATACATCCCCTGCCATATACTCGTTTTGAATTTATAAAGCCTTTTGCTGATGATAAGGATGTGCTGGTTAAGCCTTTGTGCTTTGCCACCAGTTCTTTTGGGAACTCCTGTTATTAAATCGAGCTGACAACTATAACCACCCTCTGTGGCTTTTGGGCTGTTAAACCGACGACGTCTGTTTATAATTTTTTAGTGCTACAGCTTACAGCTTACATGATTACCACTGCGCGACACTTTGGTTAATCTGAAAAATTTCCTCCAAAGACAGGAACGTAGAGAAGAATTTCGAATACGTTTGAGAGAAATCTCAAGTATTTGTCAATTGCACCACTTTCACTGCGGCATCACAGTGGAATAGGTTTAACTAAGATTTGGCATATTTTCAATATGGTTGATTCTGGGAGGGTTCCTAAATTACATATGAGAGGAACTACTCGTATAATTGTAAGAAGTTAGGAGTTCATCTGCCTAGGAGTAAATATTCATGTCAATTACAGAATTCGCAGACTTTTACTCCCGGTGAGTTGACTCGATCCGTTGACCTTTCGCATCCGCTGTAAAACTGAATTATAAAATTCGCCGGATGAACTACATTGTCGATTCCTAAAATTACCTTATCATTTATTAACTTTGGTATCGACAATGTCAGCTACAGACATTTAGTTAACGGCCTAGGATTTGATAATAGCATCGCTATCGTTCAACGAAATCAAGCATCATTGTGCGTGGTTAATACTTGGATGGAGGACCGTTCAATACCAACCGTGTGCTTTCTTTTTTTTTTTTTAGATTTCTGGCTCTCCAGTGGCGTTGTTAGTTGTGCGTTTTCTATTAAATTTTTTTAAACAAACACTTAGCATTCACTATGATAAGCTTTTGACTTACAATTTTGTGCTTTCTATTGTATAGAAATTGTATGGAGTACGAATGGATTTCGGATTTAGCAATACCAGATTAGTTGAACAGAATGTCGGTGGTGCAGGAATTCTTACCGACATTCGTTCAACTTTCATTCGTCGGATTCAGTAATAGCAAAAGTTTGGAAATTAATTGAAACTGTCACTTTAGCTCATTCGCCGAATTCTGTAATAGGGGTGATTAACTCCATGAACGACATCCTAGTGAAAATCCGACCAATAATTGTCCTCGGAAACTGTTGCTACTTTGGTTTGGCGTCTTTTAGGTAGACGGCAAAATTGCCATGCTATTATTCTTAGGCATATAAAAATGGAAATGTACTGAAGAATTTAATAAAGAATTGTGTAGTCTTGGTTTGCTACGCTAAATGTTGGACTAAGAGCAGAAAAATTCTTCGATATATATTTGATCCTGGGTGCGAGAAGTGAATGGAGGCGAAGATATGAGCCAAAATGTGAAATTGAAATGGATAATTCTGCAAGAGAGTCCTCGAATCCAAGGCCCCAAGTTTCCCGGATACTTTTTTTCTAAAATTGTTACCATTTTTTTTTTAAATTGAAGCTTGTACTTCCGATTTTTCTAAGAAAAATTGTTTCCATAAAAAACTTTTCTGTAAGCCTGAGACACTGTAAGATTGAAAAACTTAATTTTTAAATTATTTTTGTCGGTGGAGATCTTCAAAACACACGTCGGTACCAAGAATTTTGGGACTCTCACTCTTGCCACACAAAAACCACGGGGATCAGGACCAATCCATAAAAGATGGACAAATTATTTTCCTTTCTTAATTTAAAATCACATTGCAGGAAGTTTAAACTGTTAAAAGTTTCCCATACCTTTTAGACTATCAGCTAATGAGGCCTGGTTCTTTAACATTGTAACGTGCATTTAAAACGATTTCTATTCCAGACTTGGTATGACTTCGTAGTCGCTGAGTATGTGATACAGCGCGTTTTTTAACCACCTCTGTAGTCCAGTCAAAGCGTCATGAAAAAGGGCCTGACCTTGCGCGCAGATTAAACATGTATTTATTCCTAATAACATTATCTATTATGTTCTAAAAAAAACATTTGTTTAAACAAATGAAAAAAAAAGTTATAGTAAGTTAAACAAATTTTTTGTTGTTTAAAAATCACTTTTTGGTGATTATTAAGAAAAAAGCTCATTTAACGATGAAATTTTTATATTTTATTATTAAAGTTCTTGTAATTCCCTACAATTTGAAAAAAAAATTCAACACCCTACGATGAACGAAAGCCGAGTAATAAATTATTGAACATGGGTAAGTCAGCGCACCCACGCATTTTATGATTTTATGTTTTAATTATTATCTCAGCCCCAGTATGTCGCAAAGTGAAAATAAAAAACTGTATTGCTAATAACAATATTTTCTATCAACTTGCATTTAATTTAATATGTTTGAGCAAAAACATAAAAAGTTACCGTTGGTTTCAACGTTTTTTTTCTTGTTTTTAATACCTTTTTTTCATAGTTATTGAGAAAAAACCTGTATTTCACGGTAAATACTTTTCAGTTTTGGATTTTTGTTTTATAGTCCTGCTAATTTTCTTTAAATTAAAAAAAAAATTAGTTCATTACGACAAACGGGAGCCAAGATATTCATGATTTAAAAATTTAGGAAAACTTACAATTTAGTATTTTGACCTTGTAGCTTGTAATTTTGGTGTCGCCAGCAACAAGAAGCAACAAATATGTGTAAGTATGTGTGGGGTTTTTGAAGGATACCAATATATCTTGTTGCTGGCGACACCAAAATTAAAATACTAAATTGTAAGCTTTCCTAAGTTTTTAAATCATGAATATCTTGGCTCCCGTTTGTCGTAATGGACTAATTTTTTTTTTAATTTGAAGAAAATTAGCAGGACTATAAAACAAAAATCCAAAACTGAAAAGTATTTACCGTGAAATACAGGTTTTTTCTCAATAACTATGAAAAAAAGGTATTAAAAACAAGAAAAAAAACGTTGAAACCAACGGTAACTTTTTATGTTTTTGCTCAAACATATTAAATTAAATGCAAGTTGATAGAAAATATTGTTATTAGCAATATAATTTTTTATTTTCACTTTGCGACATACTGGGGCTGAGATAATAATTAAAACATAAAATCATAAAATGCGTGGGTGCGCTGACTTACCTATGTTCAATAATTTATTACTCGGCTTTCGTTCATCGTAGTGTGTTGAATTTTTTTTCAAATTGTAGGGAATTACAAGAACTTTAATAATAAAATATAAAAATTTCATCGTTAAATGAGCTTTTATCTTAATAATCACCAAAAAGTGATTTTTAAACAACAAAAAATTTGTTTAACTTACTATAACTTTTTTTTTCATTTGTTTAAACAAATGTTTTTTTTAGAACATAATAGATTATGTTATTAGGAATAAATACATGTTTAATTTTTGTTTGTACGAGATAGTGGAGCCGAGATATTCGCAAATGACCAAAAAATGACACAAAACACATTTTTACCAATAACTTTGGTAAAAAAAGTTGTCATGTGGTGCAAATTTGGTTTTAAGCTTTTCTCATAAGCACCTATCGATCCATGAAAAAAAAATTGACCATGCCTCTGCGCGCAAGGTCAAATGACGCTTTGACTGGACTACTGTGACAATTTCTATTTGAAGTCACAACGAAGATAGCTATTTTTATGTACCAAGGGGAATTTATAATTCCTCGAATGACTTTGTTCTCTTTGTACAATTTCAAATACTAATTTATTTTCTATTAATTACAACCACGGATAAAACTATTAAATAGATAAAATGGGAATAGGGTGTTCCTAGAATAGGAAAATTAAAATTAACGAAAATAAAAGAAAATGGGCGCCAGTAATTTTTTTTTGTTTGAATGAAAGGAAATTACAAACCTTTTGGAGCGGAACCAAGAAATTTTTGTTTGAATAAATTAAAAAGAAGAATTTAAACTTTGTTTAATTAGTTTTTAATTTTCTCGATTTTTGCGTGGGAAACCTTGCAAGCAGGATTAAAATCCAAGATCTTTTCAAGATTTTTAAGAACAAAGAATTTTCACAAATTTAAACTGTGAAAACAAAACCGAAAGCAAATGAAACGCAAGTGGGCCGTTAGCGAATAAAAAAATTTCAATTTACAGGACTGAAATTGACACTAAAAAAAAAACACTCTACTTATCTTCTTTTTTTTTTAATCTACGGATCTCTTATCCGCCTCTTTTCCTCTGTCACCTCGACTACCCTCCTGTTTCCTCCAAAATTTCTTCTCCACCTCGAATCACAACTTTCTTTTCCTTCAAAATTTCCTCGACAAAAAAAAAAAACATTTTCTCAATTTTATTTTTCTTAAGATTTTTATCGACTTCCAAAATCAACTTTCTGCTTCAAAAGTTCCCCAAAGAGTCCCTTTCCAAGCTAAACCTATTGTTTTACTTGGCCATTCCATTCTCTAACACATTCATACGTTTTCGAGATCTTCAGTCACGGGATCACGGCTTCCTGAAAAGCTACGTGCTCTCCTCGAAAACCTCCGTTCCGCCGTAGTCGAATCTCATCGAAACTTTACTCTCAAACACACATTCAATGATTCAACAAGTTGTTGGATGTCTTTCTAAAACTTGCCGAATCCAAATGACCGAGTTCAAACCCCTCCCTTTCAACTAAATTTTTCGAGAAAGTCTAAAAGGACTAAAATCGAGAAAAAGTTTCTACTATAGTTTCTCCTAGTTATCTACTATTAATTATTCGCGAATAATTCGAAGCGCGAAGCAATCTTTCCAAAACTAAAACAGAGGTGAGAGAGGAAAACGTTTCTTTAAATTTTAAGCTCTAATTAGTTATTTTCTTCCGTTGTCAATTCTGAAAGATCTTCTATTATAACAAAAATTGCGCTTTAAGAATTTTGAAGCACGTTAACGACCCATTGCTTGTTATGATTTAAAGAAATGATTAAATAATATTCTAAGTTTTAAAAGATTTATTGAAATCAAATTAAATTAATTTTTATATATGAAAGTACAAAAGAAGTAAACTAGGTTTTTTGATATACTATAAACAACAACTTAAAATACTATCAGTATTGCCCAGTAATTATTTAGTGTATTAGACTGCAACCTTTAAAGACTTTGTTACATTACTCCCTCAGACCTTATTTGTCAAACATACCCGCCTGGAACAGGACTGGCCTTTTTCTTATTCTTCCTGTACGTCTGAGTGTAGGCGTTGCTGTCGACTCAGTTCTCTGTGTATTTGTTTTCTCATTTTCAGTTTGACGTCCTGGTATCTGACTGTCAGATGCCATGGGGCTAGACCCAGTACTTCTTACTTGGTGGTCTATTGCAGTGTCGTCGCAGGATGAAGAGCTGTCAGGGGACGATAATGGAACTGTTCTTAAATCGATTTCGAAATCGTCAGTATTAACTTCGTCTCCGGGTTCTGTATGTTGTCGTGTTCGAAGTTGGTTTTGGTGACGTTTGATGTCGCCTTTGGATGTTTGAACGATGTAAGTCATCCGTCCGACTACCTTGGTGATGAGTCCAGCGATCCAACGATTACCTATGGTATAGGACCTTGCGTAGACTTTTTGTCCGATTCCAAATTTGGTAGACAGATGCTGACTAACGTGATTTTCTGGAAACATGGCCGAAAATATGGTGCGAGGTTGGCGGCCATGCAAAAGTTCCGATGGTGACTTTTTTGATGATTGGCTTGGTGTCGCTCGAAATGTTATCAAATATTTGTATAAGGCCTTCTCTCGGTCATTCTCCTCTTGCATTATTTTTTTGAAAGACTCTTTGAAAGTCCGGACTGCGCGTTCAGCTAACCCATTTGATGCTGGGTGAAAGGGTGCCGTTCTAACATGTTCAATGGAATTAAGTTTGCAGAACATTTCGAATTTGGCTGATGAGAACTGTGGACCATTGTCGCTGACAATTGTACTTGGCAGTCCCTCGATTGCAAAAATTTTTTGGAGTGCATAGATAGTAGATTCTGACGTTGTGGTTGACAGCTCAAAGACAAATGGAAAACTGGAAAAGGAATCTACAACAATTAGCCACATTCGAGAGAAAAACGGACCTGCAAAATCGATGTGGATTCTCTCCCACGGTCCAGCTGCTTCAGGCCATGATGAATATTGTTGCTTCGGTTGACTTGAATGAAAGCCACAGGTTGAACAAGATTCTGAAGAATTTTTGATCGCTTGGTCAATGTTCGGAAACCATACATATCTACGTGCAAGTTGTTTCATGCGGGTTTGGCCCCAATGACCCTCGTGAAGCATTTTGAGAACCTTGTCTTCGAGCGATCTTGGTATAACAACACGAGTATGCTCTGTTTGCAGAAGTAAAACTCCACTCTGAAGAGAAAGCGCAAGCTTCCGATTAAAGTACGGAATTAACTTTATCTGTGATTTAGGTAGCTTCTGTGGCCACCCGTTTTCAATGTAATGTATAACGCGACTAAGAATTTCGTCTGTCTTGGTATGTGTTGCGATGAGATCTGCACTGATCGGAAAATCGGCGATAACTGACTCATAAATCTGGTCAACTGTTAACATCTCTTTCTCTTTCTTATCAAATTCAATGTCATCTCCCATTGGCAAGCGTGATAACACGTCAGCATTAGCATGATATTTTGTGTTGCGGTAGTAAATCGAATACGTGTAGGCCTGCAGAATAATAGCCCAACGTTGAAGCCGATGAAGAGTCATAACTGGTAGTTTTTTTGATGGATGGAAAAGAGTAACGAGTGCCTGATGATCGGTTAGTAGAATGAAGTGTCTGCCGTAGAGGTATTGATGATATCTTGTGACCCCGAATATAATAGATAAAGCTTCTCTTTCAATTTGAGAATATTTTGCCTGATGTTCGTTCAAGGTCTTTGATGCAAACGAAATTGGCTTTTCTGTGCCGTCTGGATAGCGGTGTGAAAGAGCAGCACCGATTCCCGTTTTTGATGCGTCGGTTGCTAAAACGAGAGGAAGATTTTCGTCAAAGTGAACTAATTGAACAGCTTTGATGATGTCATCCTTCAATGAATTAAAAGCTGTATTTTGTTCTCTGCCCCACACGAATTTCTTGTCTTTTCGTCTTAATTGATTCAACGCTGAGGCCTTTGACGAGAAATTTTGGATAAACTTGTTGTAATAATTTATTTTGCCGATAAAGGATTCTAGTTCCGTTATGTTTCTTGGTTCTGGCATTAACTTTATTGCCTCTATTCTTTTTTCAGATGGTCTTATACCTTTTGCATCAATTTCATGTCCAACATACTCTAAATTTTCTTGCGCAAGGTGACACTTTTCTTGTCTGCATTTGAGGTTATGTGCGGAGAGCCTTTCTAGAAGTGTTTTTACATTATTTCGGTGTTCTTCATTATTTTTACCAGTGACAATGATATCATCGAGGTATACTGCGCAACCAGGTATACCAGCTACTACACCTTCCATAGTTCTCTGAAAGATGCCAGGTGCGCTCGCGATCCCGAATGGCATCCTTTCATATTGAAACAGACCAAAAGGAGTGTTGATAACCATTAGCTTTTTTGAAGGCTCTGTAAGTTCTATCTGAAGATAAGCGTCACTCAAATCAATTTTAGTGAATAACTGTCCACCGCTGAGTTTATGGAACAGCTCCTCGATTCTTGGAATTGGATATCGGTCGATTTCAATTTGAGAATTTACAGTGACTTTAAAGTCAGCACAAATTCTTATTTTTCCATTGGGCTTTTTCACTACCACAATTGGAGCAGCCCACTCACTTGAATTTACTGGCTTGAGAATATTTTGAGATACCAATCGGTTAATTTCGGTACGTACGTCGTCAAAAAGTGCGAAGGGTAGATTATATGGCTTGTAAAACTTTGGATGAGCATTTGGTTTTAATACTATGTTGGCTTTATACGTGGAACAGAGCCCAAGCTCCGATGAAAATGTGGACTGAAATTCAATTTTTAGAGCTTCGAGATCTTCCTTAAGAGATTTTTGGTCTACTTTGAAACATCGAGGGGTTAAAGAACTGCATTCGTTGATTTTGTTGATGTTCTTTGGCATCTGTATGCCGAATTCCAATTTTTTAAACCAATCCATGCCGAGGATGTTGGATGCACTTTGACTGTCAACTACTATCAAACTCAAAATTTCTTTATGTGATCCTAAGGCTACGTCAACTGCTATTGTGCCTTTCAATGGTAAGATATTACCGCCATATGTTCTTAAGATTTTCGTTGTAGGTAAACACATTGGATTGTTCAGTTGCTGAAATCCTTCAAGGCCAATAAGTGAACATGACGCGCCTGTATCTATTTGAAATTTAAGAATTTTCTCATTGACGCTTACATCTACGAATAGCTTATCTGAAGTTACATGGCTATGATTGACATCGATATGTGACACAATTGAATCAAAAAGATAAACAGTACTTACTGTTTCAAATGGTTTGATCTGATTTATGGCTTCATGCTTTTTGCTCTGCCACTTTGGGACGTCTTGTTTCTGATTGTTTGACTGAGATGATCGATTATATTGAGATGATTCTGGAATTTTTGATGACATGCATACGGCTGCAATGTGTCCGACTCTTTTACATTTCTTACAGATCGATTTGTTTTTATAGTGGAAGCACTCCGATCGCTGATGAGAGATGTCGCATCCAGGGCACGACTTATTACTTTGTCTCGTTGCACTCTTACTACCAGTACAGTTGATATTTAACCGCTTACCTCTTGGTCGTTGATGTGTTGATTGATGGACTGCATTCACCTCTGCTCCACTTTTCTGCTCGCCCTTAAGTTCACTGCAAGTTTTCGTAGTTTCTTCGTAGAGTTGTGCAATCTGAATAACCTCCTCCAGTGTTGGGTTTTCTTTTTGTAGAGCAGTTGACCGAACCTTATCATGTGGGGTGTATAGAATAATCATATCCCTAATTTTAGAGTCTACGTACGACTCCCCACAACCAGCTTTTCCACAGACGAACATGCATTCTTTGGCTGTTCCTCGCAACTCTGCTACCCAATCAGAATACGTTTGGTTAGGTTGCATGAACGTCCTATAGAACTTGAATCTAGATGCAAGCATGTGAGGCTTTTTTTCAAAATGGTTAGTGAGCTTTTCAATTAATTGACCGAATGATACTTGAGCAACCTTTTCTCCATAGATTTTTTGAAGTAAATCCAGTGAGTCACCACCAATCCAGCTAAGCAAACAAGCTCGCTTTGTGTCTTCTTCAATGACGTTATTTGCAATGAAATGCTGTTCCAATTGCAAAAGATATGTGGCCCAAGTTTCTTTAGATTTATCGAAAGCTTTGAAAGAAGAAATGAATGTCTGCTGTTTCACGGGGTTTTGCTCCAACATGCTCTTGAGGAATTCCTGGTTGGAGTCCTGAAGTTTTTTAAGAATAATTTCAAGAGTTGCAGCGTCCATATCCGTTGAGTTCTTTCTTTTCCTCGTCGCCAATGTTATGATTTAAAGAAATGATTAAATAATATTCTAAGTTTTAAAAGATTTATTGAAATCAAATTAAATTAATTTTTATATATGAAAGTACAAAAGAAGTAAACTAGGTTTTTTGATATACTATAAACAACAACTTAAAATACTATCATTGCTGACAAAATTAAATGCACCATTGGATCGCACGAACTTGCTCTTATGTAAAAGTACTTTGGAATTTAAAATACATTTTATAAATATAAAACATGGATTTAATGAGATAATAATGTTCAAATGCATAAAATTGCCGTCTGGTTTCCGGAAAAGTATGGATTTATGCAAATAAACTTTAAAAAATCGTTTTATTATTAAATAAATTTTTTATATATATAAGAAATTTCTCTAAAATTTTTCAGGAACAAAATGTGGGATGCGAATTTTAAGTATTAAATAATATTGATTTTAGGAAAAAATTTCAAAAAATAATCGTTCATAGGTTTTGAAGATATTGATTTAAAAAAAAAAAAATTTCAAAAAAAACCAACAAATTTTTTTCGAATATTTTTGTATACAATATTATTTTAAACTTAAGTTGACTCCTGCTGAAAATTTTGGGTTAAAATCCTTAGAGCCGTTAATGAGAAAGTCGAAAATAAAAAAAACGGGTCTTTGGCAGGTACCCCTAATAAAATTTTGCCCCAAAATTTTGTTTGATCAAAATGTAGCTTATGTTCATAATATCACACATAATTTTTTTTATCAAAATCGTTAGAGCCGTTTTCGAGATAAATAAGATTTTGCATTACGGGTGTATGGGGGTACCGTTAGTTTTGGAGCTAAAAAATAAATTTCAATTTCTCCTCTAGGGAATCACCGAAGACTCTTAACTACCGAGATTGAAAGAAATAGGTCCAGTGGTTTAGGCTGTAGTGAGAGGTACAGACATACAGACACACTAAAACATGTTTTTTGTGTACTAAATTTTCCTTAAAATTTTTATAAAAAAAATTCATATGCAAATTGTTAGTATTTAATAAAGTACATTTTAAAACGTAATTTAAAAAATTTAATCGTGTATCGGTTTTCAAGAAATTGAATTTTCAAAAAAAATTGTATTATTTTTTTTAAAATCCAAAAACTATTTTTTCGAAAAAAATTTTAGTTTTTATTTTTTCAAAAGCAAAGCAGCTCCTGCATAAAAATGTTGGTTAAAATCGTTAGAGCCGTTTGTGAGAAATTCGAAATTCAAAAAAACCGTTCTATGACAGGTACCCCTAATATTATTTCGCCCCAAATTTTTTTTTAACCAAAATATAGTCCATGTCCATAATATTACACCTAATTTTTTTTATCAAAATCGTTAGAGCCGTTTTTGAGATAAATAAGATTTTGCATTACGGGTGTATGGGGGGTACCCTTAGTTTTGGAGCTAAACAAAAATTTCAATTTCTCCTCTAGGGAATCACCGAAGACCCTTAACTACCGAGTTTGAAGAAAATACCTCCGGTAGTTTAAGCTGTAGTTCGAGGTACAGACATACAGACATACAGACAGACAGACAGACAGACGGAATTGTCGGACCCACTTTTTTCGACTTCGCTATCATCGTAATGTCAACTTTGATCAAAATCTCGAGTTCGATTTTTTTCCAAATGCAGAACTTGCCCTATAGTACCTATATCGCAAGTAAAAATAATAGATTACGTTAATAAAAAGTTAAATTTGGTTACTGAAATCTTGATTAATTATTCGGTATGTTTGGACTCGATTACTTCTTCAGCTCATCCGCTGACACCTCGAAAAGAGACCCCCGTCTTCTTTATAATTTTAGAACCAACTGTTCCACTCCGTTTGCATAATATGTACATAGCTCAGAAACCTATTTTTGTTACTTTTCCAACATACTTTAAGATCAGGTCTCTGGTTGATGGCCACCAGGTATCTACTAACTCTATAAGTATTTTGGGGCAGCAACGGAAAAAGAAACTAAAAGTGATTAAAGGCAGGTGAGACTTGTTGTGGTAAATTTTAGCTCAACAGTTATGTGCTCTTTCCATTCCAGCCTTACATTAAAAGTCACTCCAAGGTAGATATTTGGCAGTACGGGCGTATGGCACAGCTTTACCGTTTTATATGCGTGGTTTTTGTTTCGCTTAACTTAATACGACATTGTTGCATCCCATCTCAATCTTGATCGATTATCTGTAGCCTTCGTGACGGATTTATCAGGCAATATTAGCAGTATCGTCAGCAAAGGTGCCCATAATTCTGTTGATGTTCACTGGAATATTTCAAGAGCCGTTTTATAACTAATATAGAGTTGGTTCTAGGTCACTTTCTTATGGTACATCGGCTTCAATTTTCTCTAGTTTCAAGTTCGTTACGTAGGATTTCAGTATTTTGTAGTACTGCCTGGGAAGGTTCCTTTGCAATTTGTACTCAAGTCCCAAGTACCAAACTTTGTCAAAGACTTGAGCTACATCTAAGAACAGAGCTGAACATGTTTTTCTTCAAGTGCCTTTTCTGTATAATCCGTAATTCGATGCGCTTGGTCTATCGTGGAATGTTTATTTCTAATATTTCTTGTCTTTGGCAAAACTGATAGTTCGGAATAAGACTATTTTATTCCAATAAGCCTTTTCAAACAGTTTCTCGAAAACTTTTACCATGATAAGTATAAGTGATATACGTGGGTTAGTTGTTACTTTTGTTGCTGGTTAACCTTGCCTAGGCATAACAATGACTTCTGTATTTTCAATTGTTGTTGCTCATATATTATAAGCTTAAGTCATGCGTTTATTAAGAATTTGAGGTTTTTTGAATGCTAGAATGGCTTTAAGAAATTCGTTTTGGGTTTCCGATCTACGAGTATTTTCCATCGTGAGACTTTATTGGCGGGTTTTTATGTCTGCAGTCTTTTAAGGCGCTTGGCTATTTTCCATAAGGGGTATTCGGTAGAAACGTCCGTGGTAAAATTTTTCAGAATTTTTTTGAGTGAATAATTTTTGAATTCACTTATTCATTTTTTTAGTTCATTGTTAACGTTTGAATACTAACTTATCATTTATCATGTTCTACTTCATGATTTGGTGGATTTGAGGTTTATAGGACTCTCAAACTTACCTCTGAATTTGTTTTCTTATTCAGCAGGATAGGATTACCTATTTTTATTATTGCCCCCTCACTCAGTGACGAAATTATTGGAGAAATTATTGATGATAAATCGGAACTACCTTCAACAGTTACTTATATGATTTCGTTTAATTACTTTGGCTACGAAAAAGGCAATAAGCTCTGGTATTTTATTAGGGTCAAATGGCCAGTATGTTGGCAATCCAGCAGAATAGAATTGCGGCCTACTTGGAACAGTCTTTTGTAGTAATAAGCCCAGATCCCCAATGGGTGTGCGAAGCATTAAATTCGCCAGCACAAAGAAAGTTATGTCTTAACAAATTAAATACCATAATTAAATAATATTTTGTCATTCGTTCTATAAATAAAACAGGTTCTCTATTCTATTGCCCCACTGTGCGTTGACAGTCTTATACTCCCACCTACTGTCAACCATTTGAGACGATACGAGTAGAATGTTTTCCGAATAAGAAGAACTTCCGATTGCGGTGGGCCTGACATAGGCACGAAAAGTTCTGAATTTAATTAGGGAATTTTTCGGAGCGAAAGAATTTAGGTATACTTTGGTACAGTTTCTAGGTTGAATGCTAAAGTTGTAAATCAAATTAGAAAAAGCGTGTAAACGACGGTGGTTGCTGGCAGTGGTGATGTTGGTAAGGATGAATTCCCAGGATTCTCTGGAATGTACTGTTTTGTTTGAGAAATGCTTTTGTGTATAAAGTCCGCCGTTGTTTTGATGAATTTAATTATTTCTCAAAAATAATAAAAAAAAACACTACAAAACAAAAACTAAAGTAAATACAACCTAAAAGAAATCGGTGAAAGAACCTCAATTACAATAAGTTTCTCATTTAAGTTTTGTGTTGGTTGATGATGAAAAGTTCAGGTGACCGCATAAGGTCTTCTGAATATTTCCAGTTGAATATAACTCAATTGTTCTATCTACATATCCGAGACATATTTGTCTTGGGTGGAAGAATTTTGTGATTAATTGTGGTGGTTATGGGCGGAATTTGTGTTGTAGGGGATATATAATAAAGGAAATAGGTAATGATGTCATAACGTTTGAATATAAGAATAGGACATAACTTAAAGATATTATTATATGTATATGTTGAGGCACACCTTGTAGAACTATTTCTCAAAAAGGGATTGAATTTATGGGGTGAACATTACTTCACCTTGGGAACAAAATACCTGAAAAGTTGTTCTTTTCAGTTTTGTTTAAGAGGTCGAGTTTTATTTATTTATTTATTTACCGTCATTCAAGTTACAAGACTTTATGCAGACTACCCATTAAAATTAACTTTCAATATAAGTACATATATACAATTTTAAAAAGATAAATTAATAAATTAAGTTAAACATAAGTTATAGTATTTGCAATAAGCTTATCAATTTTCTTTTAATTTCATTTCTATTCATATTAAAATCAATTGCATAATCAAATTCATTAAAATCAATGCATGCATTAGTGATTGGACTGTGCCTAGCATAACTTGTACTATGATATGGAACATATAAAAAATCACCATTTCTTGGTCGCAAACTACGAGCAGGTGCATACATATTAAACATTGACAACAGCACTGGACAATCAATAATAGAATTGAGAACATCATAAGCAAAGAGTACAGAATTTAATTTTCTTCTCAAAATGAGAGGTTTAAGGTCGATGAGAACACATCTGCTTTCATAACATGGAACACTTAAAGAACCAAAAGTTTTACGTAAGGCAAACTTAGTAAATCTTTTTTGAACTTTTTCTATACGAAGAATACTTGACTTAGTGTAAGGATTCCATATAACGCTACAATATTCCAGCAACGGTCTTACAATACTCGTGTAAAGAGTTTTAATTGTATAAGGATCCTCGAAACATTTTGAATTTCTGACTATAAAACCGAACATCGAGTTTGCTCTAGAAATTATATGATCGATGTGAAGCGAAAAATTTATTTTCGAGTCGAAAATCACTCCGAGATCCTTCTGATAATCTACTCTTTGTAAAGAGTGGCTATCAAGCTTGTATTCAAAACAGAAAGGATTCAGTACTTTTGAATAAGTAACAACACTACATTTGTTATTGTTAAAAAAGAGTCCATTCATCTTACACCATTGAAGAATTTTATTTAGATCAGCTTGGAGATTATTTGCATCAGATAACGATTTTATGCAGCTAAAAACTTTAAGATCATCAGCATACAAAAGGCATCTTGAAAAAGAGAGGAGGCTGGGCAAGTCATTAATAAAAATAATAAACAGTAACGGTCCAAGGTGACTACCCTGAGGTACACCTGAGAAGTTCACTATTTCCTTAGATAACTCGCAACCAATTTTGACATACTGCTTTCTGTCCTCTAAATAACTTTTAATCCAACTAAGCAGCACAGAATGAAAACCAAACATTTCAAGTTTCTTTATTAGTACATTATGTTGAACGTTTATATTTAGAAGTCTTATTTTATGAATTTTCGTAAGTAAACATGTGTTATTCTTACTTACTTACTTGCTAATAAATTAAGGGAGAGGGCAGCTTTCACGTGCCCGGGCCTCCACGATGGCTTGTTCTTAAAACAGCATGTTCGGTCTACCTTGTCATCTCGAACATAAGGTGGAGATTTCAAGGCTGTCTTGGAACATTTGTGTTCATGTGTTCCATGTGGCTATTCCCTGGATTTTCAATTGAACCCTCCTTAAGGATCAACGATTTTCATATGAAAGATATCGATAAAATACCGAGAATAATAGATAAGTCCAAAATATATCCATAGAAAGAATGAGAATCAACAAGAACGAACATTTTGGTATTTAATAAATTAAATTAAAAAGAAAACAAAAATTATATATGTATAAAATTTAGTTTTATTTAATTTTAAAACAAATTTTTCACAACATTAATTTTAGTTTTATTTCCAGCGACGCGACCCCATACAAAGTAAAGTTTGGCAAACTACACACAAAGTAACGAAGCTAAGGCCGATGATGGATGTATACAAAAAAAATAAAATTAAAATTAATGTTGTGAAAAATTTGTTTTAAAATTAAATAAAACTAAATTTTATACATACATATGTATACAAAAAAAAATAATTTTTTTTTAATCGTTTTACATTTATTAAATACTTAAAACACAACATGGACACTATTACACTAAAGAACATTTTGAATTAAAATTCCTATACAAAATGATAAAATTCCATATTTAAAAAATCTCTATTTCTTTTACTATTATAAAGGGTTTTCCAATAAGAGGTGTTATTTTGATATTCAAAGAAAAATGGCATTTATGGAGATAAATGATCGGATGTTTATTTCATTATAAAGAGGAAGGTATGCCGTTAATAATGGAACACAACATCAGCCAAATGGCCGCCAAGACCACGCTTACAGGACCATATCCTTTTCATGAAATTTTCCATAACCAAATCGCAAAGTGGCTGCCCTATGTCCTCGATAGCCTCACGAATTTCATCTTTGAGGTCTTGAATCGACGCTGGGCTGTTGGCGTAGACCTTATCTTTCACGTGGCCCCAAAGGAAGAAGTCGCAAGGTGTTAAATCACAAGATCTCGGTGGCCAATTGTGATCACCTCTTCGAGAGATAACACGGTCCGGAAACTTTTCCCGTAAAAGATCGATGGTTTCATTGCTTGTGTGGCACGTAGCGCCGTCTTGTTGAAAGTAAACGTTGTCCAGATCAATACCATCCAATTCAGGCCATAAAAAATCATTAATCATCTCTCGATAGCGCAATCCATTGACCGTAACTGTTGCTCCAGCCTCATTTTCGAAAAAGTAAGGTCCAATGACCCCGCGGGACCATAAACCGCACCAAACAGTCACGCGTTGAGGATGGAGAGGCTTTTCAACAATAACTCTTGGGTTTTCCGAGCCCCAGATGCGACAGTTTTGCTTGTTGACGTAGCCTCCGAGGTGGAAATGGGCCTCATCAGTCAAGATGATTTTTCGATGAAATTCCGGTTCATTTTCATGCATTTCAAGGACCCAATTTTAATAATTTCAATGCGTTGTTGAAGCGTCTATCGTTCCATTTTTATTAATAGCGTAGTTTCTACTTGTCAAATGTCAAAAAATGACAGCTTCAAAAGTGACAGCTACCGAAATAGCGGGCTATTCAAAATAACACCTCTTATTGGAAAAATCTTTTTACTTTTGAGATTCTGTAATATTCGGGATTGGAAAATTCGGGATTTTGTCACATTCACTAAAATCCATATTTTTGAAAATTTGAGTGTCGAACAAGGTGTGTTAAAAAATTCGATTTTTAAGAAAATAATTTTGTACACCAATTTTAAGTTTAAAGTTTAAACTAAGAAAGAAATATGCACCATTTTCACCTTTTTATACATTTTTGAAATACTGAATTTTGTTAGGTATTAATTTTGTTAAGTATTAAAAAACTTAAAAAAAAAAAAAACAAGTATTTATTTTTTTTTAAATCCAAAACAAAATTTTTAAGGAATTTAAATCATAAATCATTTGTACAGTAAATTTATTAGGGCAAAAGAACATAAGTCAAAAGAGATTTGTGATTTTTGAACTTCAAACACGGAATAACGGCCTTACTTGACTTATGATAATACTCTGATTTACCAAAATAACTTATTTCAAATTAAGTTTTTCAAGTTAACTGTCAGTTAAGACTTTATCCCACGGAGAGCCTACCCTCATCGGAGTCAGATTGAGCCCTGACCAGGGGCGAACTCAGATGGGGGTTTTGGGGGTTCAAACCCCCTTCGAAACATGTGGAATAAAAAAATAAGGATTCATTTTCTTAAAGAAAAAAAAAACAAAGTTTTATTTTCGTGCCATAAATTCTTCTATATCTTTTCATAAAAAATTTCCATAATTCAAATACGAGTATTATTAACGTACGTACGGCCCAAGAATAGGAGTTCCTGTAAATAAAAAAAAGATAGAGGCAATTTTCTTTGAAATTCGCAAAAATTTGTAGTCAATACTTGTACTTATTTATACAGTAGAAACAAAAGTTAACAACTTTATTTATATTATATTCATACCACAATTTCTTTAATAAAAAAACTTTAAAATTAAGATATAACCGACTTTACCTACTCGTACAATGAGTCGTTTTTTCGAATTTTGAATTTCTCATTACAGGCAGAACGGATCTGAATGAAATTTTTCAGGGAAAAGCTTCTAAAAAGTTTTAAAAACATTGCGTTTCAAAATTCGTTATCTCAAAAATGTCTCAATATTTTTTTTGGAAATATATTTTTTATTCGTACAATAATAAATGCTACAAGTTGGCGTACCAACATTTTTACTTGCGACTTATAGGTACTATAAGGCAAGTTATGCATTCGAAAAAAAAATCGAACACGAGATTTTGATCAAAGTTGACATTACGATGATAGCGAAGACCAAAAAAGTGGGTCTCGCAATTCTGTCTGTCTGTCTGTCTGTCGGTTCGACTACAGCCTAAACGGCTCAGCCGATTTTCTTCAAACTTGGCAGATATGGGTTTTAATTTTTTCCCCCGGACGTTTTTTCTGTTTTTTTTTTTTTTTTTAAGATCAAAAATAACGGTACCTGCCATACGATTTTTTTACGAAATTTTATAAATATTTTTTTTTCTCAAAAACTGTCCCACAGAATTTTTAAAAAAAAATTCGAAAAATTTCATTTGGTTGAAACTACCTAATGGTTGAAAAAATTTTTACAAAAAATTGTTAATTTTTGGTAGCCCCCCTGGGTCCATTTTTTTTGTTTTTGATTTTCTCGAAAACAGTACAGCCGATTTAAATATTTTTTTTTATGCCAAAGCTCCTCCAAAGTTTGAATATTATTACATGTTCAAATTTTCAATTTTTAATTTTTTGGATTTTTAAAAAAAATTAAAAATTTTTTTTTTGGAAACTCAATATTTCGAAAACCCCGTGCTCGATTTTTTTCAAACTTGACAAATAAAAGTTTCTTAACATATGTAATCTACAAGACTTGAGAAAAAAAATTTTGTTTTATCTAAAACTAACGGTATACCTTCCATACAAATTTTAAAAAATGGTTTTCGAAAACGGTTCCGAAAATTTTGCTAATTTTTTTTTCTTTTGATTAATCTTTACGATCTATAATTTAATAAAAAAAAAATTAAATCTAGATATTACTGACTGTACCTACCATAGAACGATTTTTTCGAATTTTGAATTCCTCATTATCGACACAACGGATTTTAATGATTTTTTTATAAAGAAGCTCCTAAAAAGTTTAAAAAACATTGCATTTAAAAACATAAGAAAAAATATTTTTTTTAATTTTTAGAAAAAAAAAGTCATTTTTTTTTTGAAAAATTCGATATCTCAAGAACGGCTTAGTATTTTTTTTGGAAATTAGAATTTTATTCGTACAATAATAACAACTTAAGGTTGACGTACCAAAATTTTTTCTTAAAAATGTTTTAAAAATTTTGTACATAAAAGCTTAATTTTTTAAGGAACCACTACAACGACTTATAATTTTTGTTCCTGCATAAATTCATATTTGCATAGCATTCTGTTTTTATCTCTTACTACTAAGGCTAGCCGCGCACTAGCAACTTTTAGTTGCGAAACTGTTTGGTTACTTATAGAAAACAGATGAACTGTTTGGTTGAATGTCCGTGAATTTGCAGATAATTATATGTTCAATAAAATGGCGAACTTATTTTAGGCAATCGTTTAGTTTGTGTCAAAACACAAACTTTTTAGTTGCTCGAACCAAGCAGTTTCGCAACTAAAAGTTGCTAGTGCGCGGCTAGCCTAAGAGAATTTAAAAAATTCATTTTATCCTTACGAACAGTTTTCTCTAACAACATTCGTTTTTAAAATTCCTAGTCTATTACATAGGAGCAAGTTCGTGCGACCCAGTCGTGCATTTTATTTCTTAAAAATTTGTTTAAGAATTTTGATGATATTATATGAACCAAATAATGGCCTCCATCACAGGGCCCGTAGTAAAAGTCTATGTCTAAAAATAAATATTTTCCAAATTTTGGTAACATTATTCGAATTTGCCAAATGGGTATCCGTTGCAACATTAGCTATATGAAATTGTTCCAAAAGTCCCTATCCCTAAGAGCCAATATTGTTTAGTTATAACATATTAATGTTGATAACAATAAAGATTATAAGTGAGATTATGTAACTAGCAAAAACCTTCAATAAAGTAATAAAATAATATCTATATTTATAAAAATTTGATTTTTTTTTCTAAAACCCCCTCCGAAATTATTTTCTACGTCCGCTCCTGGACCTGACCATTAGCCCCGAGTCAGCCGAATCCAACTTACCAATCCAACCGAGGTCAACCAAGGTCACTTACAGATGATTCACTGCAAAACTGAGGGCCTGTCAACCCCAGTATACATACACCCAGCCATCGATCAAGGTAGTAACCAACCACTAGAGTGTGCTTCCTTTTATTATTTTTCGTCTTTGTTTTAGGAAATATATTCCTAAGCAATCTTCCTGATCTCAACGATCGTTTATATTTAACATCACATTTCCAAGATTGCTAAACCAAAACGTCGAGCAAAAGAGATCATTAACTCGATTGCTTTACTTTACGTTTTGGCCGTAACATGGTCATCACATCGTTCAAGATTTATATAAATAGAACAAGGGATCCGTTGCTCAGAAACCTGAGATAGGATATAGCACTAAATTTGTTCGGACATAGCTTGAACTAAAGGGTTTTTCAACAGGGACGCTACAAAAGTAGAGCGATAGGGACAACAAACGACGCCATATTTCTTGCCGCTCTTTTGACATTTCTCTTCAGTAAGGTTTGCCATATCATGACGGAAAGATATACGAGCCAACAACGAGTCGAAATTATTAAAATTTACTACCGAAATTCGGAGTCAGTGGCCTCAACGTTAAGAGCGCTACGTACAATTTATGGTCATCCTCATCATAATCGTCCTAGCAGATCAACAGTTGAGCGTCTAAAGGAAAAATTTGAATCCACAGGCACAGTACAAAATGTTCCCGTGCCAGTGCGACAAAGAAGTGCCCGTAGTGTCGAGAATATTGCTGCCGCTGAGGCTTCAGTTGCAGAAAGCCCAAATGTGTTTCTCACACGTCGTCGGTCTCAAGCGTTGGGCATCTCTGTGACGTCGTTGTGGCGAATTTTGCCAAAAGATCTTGGCCTACATCCTTATTCCTTACAAGAATAAATTGACGCAAGAACTGAAGACGCTTGACCACCAGAGGCGTCGTATGTTCGTGAATTGGGCTGAGCAACATCTTCTTGAAAATGATTCGGATTTTCATCGAAAAATCATCTTCAGCGATGAGGCTCATTTTTGGCTGAATGGCTTCGTCAATAAACAAAATATGCGGTATTGGTCAGGCAGCAATCCACACGTACTCCATGAGTACGGCGTCATTGGGCCGTACTTCTTCCGTGATGATCAAGACCGGCACGTTACTGGGAATGGGAATCGCTACCGTTCAATGATAACCGAATATTTTTTGCCCCAATTGGATGATATGGACTTGGAGGACATGTGGTTCCAACAGGACACCGCCACAAGCCGCACAGCGAATGTAACAATCAATTTATTGGAAACCAAGTTTGAAGAACGTGTTATCTCACGAAATGGTCCAGTCGCTTGGCCGCCTCGGTCGTGCGATTTGACGCCGCCGTTAGACTATTTCCTGTGGGGCTACGTCAAGTCTATGGTCTATGCCAACAAGCCAGCGACGATTGATGAACTTCGTACGAATATCGAATGTGAAATTGCAGCAGTATCGGCCGATTTATGCTTGAAAACCGTCGAAAATTGGGTTCAGCGTCTGGACTTCTGCAAGCATGCCCGAGCTGGCCATGCAAAAGAAATCGAGTTCCGTACATAATGGTATCGAACGTACTTTCACAGGAATAAAGAATTTCATTGATATCCAAAACCGTTTTTGTTTTATTTAAAAAAACTTTTGTAGCGATCTTATTGAAAAACCCCATACAACTGATGTCCTTTTTGTTTCAAAATGGTATCTTTATTATCTAAGCAATCTTACTTTTATTAAATCAATTCCATGGATTGCTAGGCTAGAATATCTCACTCGCTTTAATTTTTGTATGGCCGTGACTCTTATGGTCTTATTGAGTTTTCTTAGTTGTCTAAATCCCCAGCAAGCCGGAGAAATAGAAAAACTCATCGGGGAGGAGGTTGACTTAAGAAATATGATTTAAAATTTTTTAACTTGACTTATGTTTAAAAAAATAAAAATACAGAATAATAAAAACTTAACTAACGTTAAGAACCCGCCGTCTTATGGAATTGTACTTTTATTGAATTAAGTTGTTATGGCAAATTATAATTTAAAAAAAGAGACTTAGGTGTTAGTTTTTTTTGTTTATAAAAGTCTCAGACTTTAGCACGATTATGATATTTCGCCTCGAGCTAAGCGGTTACGGCTTGCGGCCACTAGTACCGTTATAGCGTACGTTAAAATTACTAACCCAACTGTAAGAAATAAGAATATGCTTAGATCATCAGACATAAATTGATTCAGTAGTTGTCGAGGTTTTAATCCACAAACAAACTAACATCCATTTATGTATTGATTTATAGATATATGTAGATACATACTCATAGACAGATATCACTAGAACATTGAATTAAAAAAAAAATCATTTTTAAAAATTTAATTTTCAACAAAAAACAACCACTTCTACCCGAAACGTAAACGTAAACGTACGCGACTGGGAAAAATTAATATACAAAATTCAAACCGAGTTGAATAAATTACGTGACGCTAGCTCTGTCTATTGTTTTCACTTTTTTGTTTGTCTTTTTTTTTTTTGTCAAATAAATTTATTCATAGTATTATAATTCGTTCGTTTTAAGAATGATTGATAGTTAAATAAATCATAACAAAAACATTTTAAGGCGAATTATGCGATGCTTCCAATTGATTGTTTTGTTAGCTTTTATTCCATCTCCCTTTAGCTATAAGTATCTTGTCGTCTTTTAGTCGTTTGTAATTATGTACATTAACATTATTACATTCAAAGTGATTTTTAGACAGAAATAAGATTAATTAATTTATGGTTTTTAAATTTCATAGATAATTAAATGCCACTTAAAATTTTACTAAAATTTTTGTGTCTTTAAGATGGAATAGTAGTTTAAGTGTATGGAGATTGAGATGATATGTTCATCATGATATAAATGGGCTATGAATAAATTTGTTGAACATTTATGTTACGAGTTAATTAAAATGCTTACTTACTTTGTTGTTGGTTGTTGAATTAATCGTAGTTGGACGGATAATTGATAATTTAGAAAAGTGCGTTTGCTTTTTATGGTGCATCTCATGAGGAAATTGTAATAACTAAAACAATTTTAAATAAAGGCGTAGAGTTTTCGTAATGTTTAAGTAAATTTAATAAGAGAATGAAATGGATTTGAATGTCCGACGGTGTTCAAGAGATGTGAACGAAGCCATGATAGCACTGTTTCCTATCAGTTTTAACGCCATTTAGCGACAATGGGATAAGGGGGACATTATGCTTCAACGACAATAGGCAGCATTGAGTTTTCGAAGCATTAAACTCCACAAGGTTTTTTATTCCCCATTTAACAATGCTGTAAAGATCGGAGTTTAATGAGCTTATCATACGATACCGTTGCAATTCCACTTCCAAAGGTGGTGGACGTGAATTTGTGAACGAGTATGAAAAGCTGAGAGTAGAGTCGTCGGCAAAACAATGAAGTGGATTAGAAGTTTCAGACAAGAGATCATTTATAAAAATGAGGAAGAGAGTCGGAAACAAAACGTAGCCCTGATGGGGAACACCAGCATTTATATTTTGAATATCAGACTTCAAACCGTCCAATACAACATGTATTGAACGATCTAGAAGGTAATTTTTAATCCAACGAATAAGGGTTTCGTTGATGCCAAACGTACGCATTTTCGATAAGCAATCCTGGTGCCAAACTCTATCAAATGCCTTAGAAATATCAAGCGCAATAATCTTACTAAAGATCTGTTCCACTCTTCGGTGATATATGCCGTCAGAACACCAGTGGAGTGAATGCTGCGAAAGCCGTATTGCCGGTCATTAAGAAGCCTTCAATCTTCGAGATATTTCTTGAGTTGATGATTTATCAGCGATTCAATGACCTTGGAAAGAAGGGACTTAAGTGCAGTTGGTCGTTAGTAGGAGGGGGAGGAAGGGTCGCCTTTCTTAGGAAACGGCTGGACAAATACTGTTTTCCATCTTCTTGGGAAGATTCCAGAACAGTAGGAGGATGGAAAAGCTTACGCAATGGTTTTGCCAGCGATGAAGAACACCTCTTCAGAAGAACAGGGGGTATACCATCAAAATCAGCGGATTTGTTTATATCTCGAATGGGCCTCGGAACTGAACGAGTGCGGAAATATACCTGTCCCATGAATGATTTACGTTCTCAAGTACAAGAGGGGCAATGTTGCTAACAGGCAACGTGGAGCTAGCAGAAAAATGAGCTGCAAGTATATACGATTATCTAGTTATCGATTTGTCATTGTAGTTGAGAGTTGGAACCGAATATGAAGTCGAATTTTGTACGTTCTTGACAAATGACCAGAAATTTCTACTGCCTTTGGGACATTGCAGCATTTTTTGCCTTAATTTCTAGTCATGTAAGAATTTGGTTCTCTTTATAACAGCTTTACATCATAGTAGTGATTTGCGTTTTCAAGAAAAAAACTTTTTTATTCAATTTTATTGAATCTTAAAAAGTTAAAATTTTTGAAAAGTTCAATACACACTAATATTAATTTTATTTTATTAAATTTCTAAATTTTATTGAATCCCATAATGCTTTTTTTTGAAAATTTCAATATACACTACTATTCAAACTTTTTAGTATCTTTCGCATACAAAAATTGATCAAAATCGGTTCTACCGTTTTAGATTCAAAACAAAAAGAAATAAAATGCACGACTGGGTCGCACGAACTTGCGCCTATGTAATAGACTAGGAAATCTAGAAACGAATGTTATAAGAGAAAACTGTTAATATAATAAGGATAAAATTAATTTTTTAAATTCTTTTAGTAGTAAGAGACGAAAATAGAATGCTATGCAAATATGAATTTGTGCAAGAACAAATATTATAAGTCGTTTTAGTGGTTTCTTAAAAAATAGCTAATAGTTAAATTATATAAAATTTTTAAAAGATTTTTAAGAAAAAATTTTGATACGCCAACCTTAAGTTTTTATTATTGTTCGAATAAAAATTAAATAAAAAAAAAATATTGAGCCGTTTCTGAGATATAGAATTTTCAAAAAAAAAATTGTTTTTTTTTTCAAAAATTCAAAAAAAAAAATTATTTTTAAGTTTTGAAACACAATGTGTTTTTAACTTTTTAGAAGATCCGTTATGTGGATAATGAGAAATTCTAAATTCGGCAAAATAGTTATATGGTAGGTACAAGCTGTAATATCCTAATTTCAAAATTTTGTTAATAAATTAAAGATCATAAAAATTAATTGAAAGAAAAAAATTTATCAAAATTCTAGGTGCCGTTTTCGAGAAAAATATGATTTTTGAAAACCATTTTTTTTTAATTTTTTAACATTTGTATGGTGGGTACCTTTACTTTTAGGTAAAATTAAATTTTTTTTCTCACATCTTGTAGACTATATTGAGAAACTTTTATTTATCAAGTTTTAAAAAAAATCTAGCATGGGGTTTTCGAAATATTGAGTTTTGAAAAAAAAAATTTTGAAGTTTTTTTAAAAATACAAAAAATTTTTTTTGAAAATTTGAATAAACAGTTCTATTTAAATTTCTGGGGAGCCTTAGCAAAAACAAAATTTATCAAAATCAGATGTACCGTTTTTGAGAGAATCAAAAACAAAAAAACGACTCCATGGGGGTTACCCTCAATAACCATTTTTCGAAAAACAAATTTCAAACTATTACCTTGCTTTAACTAAATGAAATTTGTTTGTGTTTTTATTTTTTAAATCTGTTGAACAGTTTTTTAGAAAAAAAAATATTTATAAAATTTCGAAAAAAAATTCGTATGGCAGGTACCGTTCGATTTTTTTTACGAATGCATAACTTGCCTTATATTACCTACATATAAGTCGCAAATAAAAATGGTTCCTATGGAAGGTGTTTTGCCCTAGAACTCAGAGACCACACACAACTCACAGAACAAATGACATAGTTCGATTACGAGCAATTAGTCATGCTTTGTTATACAATAGGAACGGCAATCGAACTATGTTAACTATACACAATTCAAGCAATGCAGGATCATTTTGCAAACAAAACCAATACTAATCCATCGGAGTGCAACTATGTCAAGTGTGGCATATGTTGCATTATTGCAAGCGAATGAAAAAAAAAATGCGTGGTTGACCTGGAAGTGTTGAGGATCTGTAGCGTACGAAATGAAGAATAGAAGTGAAGTCACTCTTACTCTAGTCATCAAACAAAAAGGTTGTGTTTTAATTCGCGTAAAAAGTGAAATACCAACAAAGGTATCGTAATAACTATTTTAAATTTTTGTTTTCCAAGAAGAATTGCATCGCAGGTACCGTTATTTTTGGTTTTTAGAAAACCTCGTCCGGGGGAATTGAAAAAAGCTGTCTATTAAGTTTAAGGAAAATCGGCCGATAGACAGGCAGAGTTGCGAGACCCTTTTTTTTCGTCTTCGCTACGATCGAAATGTCAAGTCAATTTTTAACGAATTTATATACTTGTGAAACATGAAAAACATATGTATACTCGTATATCGCGAGTAAAAAAAGTAGTTAGTGAGAAATACAAATAGTTTGAACTTAAACTTGAGCGAAAAAAAAAAAGAAATAAGGCCTGGTTCAGATTTAATCTATCAAAAACATACGAGATGTTAGGAGTTTATCAAGAACTTCAAATTGACTTTCTGACCTTTTCCAATTTTCTATACTCCGAATTTATTTCGAAAACTGAAAGTGAGCTTTAAATTAATTTTTTTAGTCATTATACGTAGAATTTTGCAGACTTTTCTTTAACAAGCACTTCTTACTCTCTCTTACACTTTTCTAACTGTTAACAATATATACATCTTAATATGATAATAAACTTTTTAATTTTTGAAACTTCCATATATTTTAAAACTTATTGAACGTTTTAGGCTTGGCCTGGGTGGTGTTTCGTCATTAATGTGAACTAATGTGTTTCTTACCTGTCTTATTTTTTATTTGTTCTTTTCAATGAGTATCTATGCTCCTTCCCTTTGAAAATATTGCTACATTTCTCCAGTCTTTAAGAAAGGCCTTAAAAATTTAATAACAAACTATCGTCCTATTGCAAAACTAGCTGCCATTCTTAAACTATTCCAATCTTTTGTCGACATATTTGCTTTTAATTATTCTGGCGAAAATAAATAGATTTTATCCATATATTAATTCATTGGACTTACACTTCAAAGTTGAACTTAGATCGTCAGAGGTGTGTTTTGAGTTCTTGTGATTTTTAAAATGGTAAGTGGTTTCTTGTGTTGTGTTTTCCAAAATTCGTGAGCTAAGAAGAAATTTCTTTGATGTGTACGCCGATTCTGTTAATTAAAGACCAGCTGTTTTGACACTGGTTGAAACAAGAGTTGATATGAATACTGATCTTTCCGAAGTTCGCCTGCCTGGCTATAACTCAATGCCATTGCTTTTTCGCCATCACTGCCTTATAATTTATATTAGATATGTTGTTGCTTGCCACAGCCTTCGTCAATACTGATATTTTTTTAATACGAACTTTAACTTCATGTGGCTAAAATTCACTGTCTGCAAGCAAATAATCCATTATTGTTTCAATTGTACGAGTATAGGAGTCTAAATCTTAACAGATATTCAACTCTTAATGAGTTTGATACGCTGTCTGATTACATTTCTCTGTAGCCTCACACTGAAGTCGTTATTGTATGCGACTTCAATGTACACAATTCAAGTTGGCATCACTATTCACGACAGACAACACCTGAAGGAAGAAATGTTGAGATCTTTGCTGATAAGTAAAATCTCCATTCGGCACTTCGGTTCATTGTGTAATATCAGCCAATTTCTCCTATCCCATTCATCCAGTTTAAGAAAAGCATCCCACGAGAAACCTACTTGGGACGGTCTAAATAACTTTTTTCTCTTTTTGAAGTCGTTATTATGCTTCCACGATAGTGAAGTTGATGTCAGTCCTGACATGAGCTTGAGCACAGAAGTGAATTTTCTTAGGATTCATAACTGAATTAAAATTATTAAACCTAAAGACAAGTCTTGCTTCGCTACAAGCTGTACAGAAGTTATCAGGTTGAGAGAAGTAATTTTTCGCTCTTACAAAGCCAACCCAACTGAGGAAAATCGGAAAAAGCACAAACAAATCAAGAACCATTGCCACTCTGCTGTTATAAAAAGAACCAAATTCTTACATAACCAGAAATGATGGCCACAAAACCTGCAATGTCCCAAAGGCAATAGAAGTTTCTGGTCATTTGTCAAGAACGTAAAAAATTAAATTTCATCCTCGGTTCCAACACCCATCTTCAACGCAGCACATTTTGCTGCTAGCTTGCCGTTGCTTGATAGCAACATTTCCCTTCTTGTAACGTAAATCATTCAATGGGACATGTATATTTCCGCCCTCGTACAGGTGCAAGAACCTTTTCAGATCTTGATATAAGCAAATCAGCTGGTCCTGTTGGTATAACCCTCATTATTCTGAAGAGAAGTTCTTGAACGCTCGCAAAACCATTTTGTAAGCTTTTCCATCGCTCCTACTGTCCTGGAATCTTCCATAGCAGCCTGTTCCTAGGAACGGCGACCCTTCCTCTCCCTCCCCCTATTGACCAATTGCACTTACGTTCCTTCTTTCCAAGGTCATGGAACCTCTGATAAATCATCATCATCATCATCGGCTCGACAACCGGGTTCCGGTCCTGGCCTCTTTCAACAAGTCTCTCCACCTATCCCGGTCTCTAGCCGACGCCATCCAGTTGCGCACCCCAAGGCTTCGGGCGTCCTGGTCTACGCCATCTCTCCAGCGCAAGCATGGTCTACCACGCTGCCGTCTACCATAGAATGTACCACAAAGAACTTTCCGAGCAGGTTCCTCTTCGCTCATGCGAGCTAGGTGCCCTGCCCAGCTCCAGAAATATCTCGAAGATCGAAAGCTTTTTAATGACTGGCAATACGGCTTTCACAGCAATCGTTCCACTGGTGATCTGATGGCACAAATCACCGAAGAGCGGAACAGATCTTTCCATTGTTTTGAAGAAAGTAAGATTATTACGCTTTATATTTCTAGGGCATTTAGTAGAGTTTGGCACAGGCTTACTTATCGAATATGCGTGCGTTTCGTTTCAACGAAATAACCTTCTCGATCGTTTAATATCTACATGTTGTATTGGACGGTTTCAAGTCTGATCTTTACAAAATAAATGCTGGTTTTTCTCAGGGCTCCGTTTTGTCTCCGACTCTCTTCATCATTTTTATAAATGATCTCTTTTCTAGAATTTCTAATCCACTTCATTGTTTTGCCAACGAATCTGCCTTCACCTTCTTAAACTAGTTCTAAAATTCACGTTAAAATTGCAACGGTATCGTATGATTAGCTCATTTAGATCCGATCTTTACATCATTGCTAAATTGGGTAAAAAAATCGTGTGAGGTTCGGACACTCAATGCTGTCTATTATCGTTAAAGCAAAATGTACCCTTTATGCCATTTTCCTTGAATGGCACTTGCATCGAAGAAACCGAAAAGCTCTATACAGAATCGGTATGTGTGTCAACGACGATCTTCTTTGAAATTACCACATCCTCGTGACTTCCAAAAATGCTGTTTAATCTACTAAATGTTTAAGTTTTCGGATCTGGCTAGAAACTATAAGGCGTTAATACTATAAAACTTACATCTTTGGGAAGGTGCAGCACAAACTTTTCTTCATTTAGTCGACAAAATTTAGAACAGAGCGTTAAAACTGATAGGAAACAGAGCTATCATGGATGGATTCCCATCTCTTAACCACCATAGGAGTGATTCATGTATTTCCTTGTTTTATCGCTTCTTTCACAAGCAATGCTCACTCGAAGTAACCAGTTGCATTCTTCCCCCTTTTTGTAAGTTGAAAGTCCCGTGGGAAGTTATTTAGGTACGCATGTTTGTATATGTAGATATATGTACAACATACTCGTGTACATACGTAAAATATGATTTCCAGTGAAATTACACGCCGATTTGTTAACTCGTCATTTTATTTTAATTCTAGCGTAGGTTTAAATATTTTTTTCAACTTTGTTGAAAAAGAATTAATATATTTAATTAACTATTCATTTTCTTAAATCGGGCTTAAAAAAAACCAGATGTAGAACTTCGATCAATTCACTCATCATATATCTAGGTGTGGTATACCTACGTGTATTTGAGAAAAATGTTATTCAAAAAATCCTTCCACAACGCTTAACTCTTATTTAACTTGCATGTGATATACCGACGCGAAGCTAAAGACCGAGGTCTTATAAAATAAAAAAAAAAGCCTTCTAAAAAAAAAAAAATCAGACGAAACGCCACATCAATCTTCTGCCTGCATTCAAATTAATTTCCAGATGCTCGCAGTTTTAAAAATTCATTTTCATTTTCGGTTAAATCCATAATCCTCTTTTCATATCGCATGCCGTGCTCTCCCGAACAAAGTATTTTAACGAAAAACTTCGAAACAACACGTACCTGGAGCGTAGCAGCAGATGCCTCCAGAAAGAGAATTCCTTTCCCCCAAAAACCTCGCAACCGTATTTACCGCCACCATCCACCATACCACACATGCTCAACATTTCTTTTCCTCCTGATTTCAATACATCAAATTCCGGGGGACCATCGCATCAACATAGGCTCAAGCTGATTTTGGGCGGAAATGTTAAAAAGCAATACAACTTTACTCTATTCTACCGAATACCTCAAACCCCAAACCAGACACCCTCAGGCTCAGAGAATGCCGTCTATGTGGCTTCCTCACGTTATTGTCGTCATCGTCGTCATCGCAATTCGCCGCCATCTTCCCCATTTAACTGTGTATAATTTGGCGCCAGCTTTTAATTAAGTTTTTATATAAGATATCTACAGATGCTCTGGCGATTCATTTCTCAAAAGGATACGAATTGGTTTCAACGCTATAGAGTTTTAATGTTACATCATTACGAAGAGAAATAGGTACCTAGCTATCAACTTCTATACCCAGCTATGACTACGGTCGGTCGAAGAAAGTTTTCCAAGTTATCATTGCCATTATCCTTATGTAAACTGTCACAATGAAAGCACAAGCCCTGCGACAACCGACGACATTAATAGCTAACAAGGATACCACAATGCTATAACCTAAGAGCTGAGCACCTTCACGCAGGTAGGAATCTATAGCTTCGTTCCTATATATCGAATTAAGAACCAAACTATATCTAAAATGCCTTAATTTTGAATAAATCCACAGCCTATTGCAATGAAATATCCTTATAGCCAGCCGTATAGCCATATAATCCGATTGGTATCTAAGGCAATTTCTTGAGATTGGGCCGTGTGCTCTCTGCGGTGATGCTCTGCTCTGCAGAGGAATTATCAAATGACTCGAAATCAGTCCGATAAGAGGAAAACTTTTAATTATTTTCTTTTATTGCCTCCGTTCTACGTGATGGCCAGAAGAGGTTCTTTTGGATAGGCATTCCAGATTGTCGCACAGGGCGCTTGTGAATTCAAGGGGCGGGCATGCTGGATTCACTCGCCAGAGAGGGTTCCGGCATTTACACCTCATCAGTTAATTTTTGTATTTCTGAAAAAATCCATGAGTCAAAAGAAAGCTTTCTTGCATCAAAGATTGAACATAATTGATTGACATGTAGTCTTCTCGGAAAAAAAGTATGAAGAAACTTGTTCAATCAAAGAAAAAGTTCAACCTATTCTATACATTTGAAAAGACCGAACTTGATAGCCACCAAATATATATTAAGACTATACTGTTAAACAAGTTGGTAACAGTTACACTCAGATACTCAGTTTTAAGACAAGGCATAGTTTCTAAGCTCCAATACCTTTTATTACAATTTATTACAACAATTTTGAAACCGAAAACTTCTTATGTTGTTTAAGTTCCATAAGTTATCAATGTTATATGAAAGGGCGTTCATTCAAGAAATTTAAAGCTTCCAATTGGCCTTTGTCTACACTGTTAAGGTTCTCTGCACTTCAAGCTATTTAAAGAATGTATTAAGCTAAATCCTAAAATATTAAAAGACCTTCGGCCCAGCACTGGCAATGGCAAGGCCGATGACGAGGAAAGCAAAGTGCGGAGAATAAAGACTGAATAGCAGGATCGAAAGGACACCCTCTGCAATGGCCTTGTCATGTTATGGCTAATTGTGTGCGGTCCGATAAGAATGCGGCAGTCACAACTTCGGGTCGCCACAGATGATTTCTAAACAATTATTTTGTGCGGAGCCTAGGTAGATACTATACGAGCATGTGCATTGTGTGCGGTGTCTCTTCCCTTTGTCCTGTGCGTAGCTATAAAACAAAAACTGCCATAAATATTTCGCAAAGCAAGTATTTATTGTTATTCCAAAGGTACCTTCATACTCGTACATGTTAAGTTGCTACTCAACGAAATAAAGGTGCTCCCTATCCTTGAATTGAATTAAAGTCTAGGAGCTACATATATTGTGGAAACAATTGGAATAAAAATGTTGCAAAATTGTTATCATTTGAAGTTATAGAAAAAGTTTTAAATTATTTGGTATAAATTAACTTTCTCTTTTGAAATTCCAGGACAGAAAAACAAAGTCCTGAAAATGCTTACAGTAAATACTTATATAGGTAGGAGAATAGTATGAATTTCAATGATGTAGTGGTAATTTGGTTTTTACTTGCGATAAGGGGTCTTGCATTAAGAGTTTCCTATCTTTAAATTTGAATAAAATGAACTGTGGGTGAGATAGAATCAAACATTTTATTTATTTAGAAGGTCCATATATATCATATTATGTACAGATTATAACATTATTTTAATGTATACCTTGGCCTAGTTGGGTGGTCTGCATCCGAAACCTCCAATTTTCCATAACTGTGGCGGGTAAATCAGGCTGAATCTGACCAATGACGTTGATTTTGTTGATTCTCATGGCAGTGGTTTATTTTTTTTTTTAATTTTTATTTTCATTCCTCTTAAAACTATCTTAAAGCTAGACAAAAATTCATAAAAACTAGCTTAATTATCCAATAACTTAAAACTAACTTACTGGTCCTATGCGGGCGCTCTAAGCTAATCTTTATCTTAATTCTAATACCTTTCGGCCTAAAAACTATTTTGTATTTAAACTACTTAAAATAAACTAAAACTATTTAAAACAAGAACAGCTACAGCAGCAAATACCTATAATTTTTTTTTTCCACAAATGTGTAGATTTTTTTTTTTTTTGGCAGTGGTAGTTTATTACCATAGACCAGTGATTTAAGAAAACCCAACGAGAAGACTTCTTACGGGGTCTAATCACACGATCTCGCTGGACATGTTCGGAAATCGTTCGTGCAAAATGTTCATTTTGGCCAGTGTTCTCACCCCCTACGATTGTAGTGTTTTTGCTACACTTTTTTTCAAAAGCAGACACTACATACACTATACTGTGTTGCACGTAGCGACGCACAGTGGGTCCTCTCCATACACATCAGTGCTCAAAATACAGTTTTTAACTTTTGTCTTTAAAAAAAAATAAAAATGCATAATTAATATACATATTATAACACATGTCACTTGTAAGTATTATCTTTTTTCTCTGTCTAATGGTCAAGTTACGGTACATTCAAGTTGACTCTTTGTCATTGATTTTTATTAGACATGCGCAAGTTTTAATTTTGTGCAATTTTATTTTAATTTTAAAAGTTAACTTCGTTAAACAAAAAAAAAATTTAAAAATATGTTGTTTGTTCAAGAAGGCATGTAGATTGCAAATACATTTTTATTATCGTTTGAAAGTTGTTACTTAGTGTATAAAATACATAAATAGATGACGGTTTTACTCACGGGCAATGCAATTTTTAAAATGATTTTTTTTTAACTGGCGCAGGGAACTTTTAAATCTAAGTATACAGCATGAAAGTAGAAATACTTGATATTAAAAATCAGAAGACAGAAGTAAAAGTTAGCTGCGCTAATTCGAAATATAACTGTTTGAGTTCGCGGTTCAATAAATAAATAATACAATGGCCGACAAAAAAATTTGGTAGTGGATGTTTAGAGTTCAGCTAAAATATGAGTATATGGGTTTATAAGTATGTTTATCATGATATTAAATCCGAAAATTCTGGCAGGTTTTTTTCTCAGCCTTGGGTAGGGGATAGGGGTGAAGTTAAAAACTATCTATTTGTCCTATCTTTGTTCCAGGAATATAACCACTTATATAACTATAAAATTTAAATATGCAATTTGATGCTCTGTAATTAAACCTAAACTTACATACCTGAATGTTGACCATCCGACTGATAGAACTTAAAATATAAGCTTTTTAGTGACTCATATCGAATTTTTTATTAATTTTTTGCTTAATATAAGATCGGTTTTCAGATACATGCGGAAAGATTTAGGTATTTCTTCCTAGAAACAGCTCGACTTTACGTGAAGCTCTGTCCTTTGTATCCCATGACCATAAGTCTGCACCAAATCCTTATCAATGAAAGTGAAATAATGACTCATGCCCTACTTCCAATTAGCCAATTAAGCGAAGAAGACCAGGAGGTGCGAAATAGAGATTTTCATATATCGGCAACAATTCAGCGGGAAGACATCACAAAAAAAAGAAGGATAACATGTGGGATGTTATAAATAGGTTATTTATTTCTGCCAATCCCTTGATAACATCGCGCACAACGACAGTCATTCACCGAAAAAGGTTTTATCCTGGAGTCATAAATATGTTACCCGAAGAACAATTGTTTTCTTAATATAAATCTAACCTTGAAAATATTTACTATAGTCAGAAATATATTCATTATTAATAATATTTTCATTGTCAACAGCAGTTAGTATCTATTTATAACAGTTCTTAGCATTTTAAACTTAAAATTTTGAATTTTGAGCACTGCTTAGTATGAAGGGGACTGTGCGACGTTCAGTTGAAAGCTCATGTCGTCGGTGTTCATACACTGCGCGTCATCAGGTTAGCACACCTCCTTTAAGCTTAATAAAACTGATGTTCGGGTGGTTGTTGTTAATATGCAGCTACTTCTTTGTGCTCTATTTTTCTCATCCTTGTATACACTCTTACTGGCAAAAAGAGCATGCAAAGAAAAGACCCCGTTTTACGGTGTTTGCTTTTTTTTTTTAATTTTCGATTGAAAAGTGTGCTTTTTTTTGCGTCATCAGGTTAGCACATGAAAATTAATTTTAGTTTTTCTTCATAGAAATCGAAAATTGAAGCTTATGAGTAGTTGAAGCTGTCAATAAGTGCAATAGCCAAAAAGATCGGTGATAATAATAAAATAATTTCGAATACTGATAAGAGAGCTATTTTGAGAGAAGCATCTAACTCTCATAACTCGGCTTCAAAAATCAGGGCAAATGTTGGTGTTAAAGCTAGTTTATCTACCATTCAAAGAGTGATGAGGAGTGCTTACAGTTGAAGAAAAAACCCCCACTTAACATGGCTCGAAAGGAAATATCCTTGAATTTTGCACGGGCGCACATGACATGGAATTCTGATTGGCACTATACGTTGTCTTTTTGGATCAAAAGAAATTTAATTTGGAAGGCCCAGTAGGCTACAATTATAATTTCCATGATCTTCGCAAGGAGGAACACCAGTTGGATCGGCTTCATACTCGGGTGGGGGTGTGATGGTTTGGGGAGCCATTTCCTACTATGGAACGTGCGAGTTACAGTTTTTAAAATCAACTATGAAAGTAAATAATTACAAAAACGTGCTTGAAAATGCTTTTCCCCATTTTGAAAATTTTTTTGGTAGTCTTCCATGGCATTTTCAACATGACAATGCTCCCATAAAAATAAAAATAAAAATAAAAATAAAAATAAAAATAAAAATAAAAATAAAAATAAAAATAAAAATAAAAATAAAAATAAAAATAAAAATAAAAATAAAAATAAAAATAAAAATAAAAATAAAAATAAAAATAAAAATAAAAATAAAAATAAAAATAAAAATAAAAATAAAAATAAAAATAAAAATAAAA
Organism: Chrysotoxum bicinctum; assembly: GCA_911387755.1. Lineage (NCBI taxonomy): Eukaryota > Metazoa > Arthropoda > Insecta > Diptera > Syrphidae > Chrysotoxum > Chrysotoxum bicinctum. The sequence goes on from OU426989.1 coordinate 2,000,547, forward strand.
ATAAAAATAAAAATAAAAATAAAAAAAAAAAAAAATGAAAATAAAAATAAAAATAAAAATAAAAATAAAAATAAAAATAAAAATAAAAATAAAAATATAAATAAAAATAAAAATAAAAATAAAATAAATAAAAATAAAAAAATAAAAATAAAAATAAAAATAAAAAAAAAATAAAAAATAAAAAAATAACAATAAAAAAATTAAAATAAAAAAAATAAAAATAAAAATAAAAATAAAAATAAAAATAAAAATAAAAATAAAAATAAAAATAAAAATAAAAATAAAAATAAAAATAAAAATAAAAATAAAAATAAAAATAGAAATAGAAATAATAAAATGCACGACTGGATCGCACGAACTTGCTCTTATGTAAAAGTACTTTGGAATTTAAGATACATTTTATAAATATAAAACATGGATTTAATGAGATAATAATGTTCAAATGCATAAAATTGCCGTCTGGTTTCCGGAAAAGTATGAATTTATGCAAATAAACCTTAAAAAATCGTTTTATTATTAAATAAATTTTTTATATAAGAAATTTCTCTAAAATTTTTCAAGAAAAAAATGTGGGATGCGAATTTTAAGTATTTAATAATATTGGTTTTGGGAAATAAATTCAAAAAATAATCGTTCATAGGTTTTGAAGATATTGATTTAAAATTTTTTTTTTTTTTTAAACCCAATAAATATTTTTTCGAATATTTTTATATACAATATTATTTTAAACTTAAGGGGACTCCTGCTAAAAATTTTGGGTTAAAATCCTTAGAGCCGTTAATGAGAAAGTCGAAAATCAAAAAAACGGGTCTATGGCAGGTACCCCTAATAACATTTTGCCCCAAATTTTTTTTGACCAAAATGTAGTCCATGTCCATAATATCACACTTAATTTTTTTTATCAAAATCGTTAGAGCTGTTTTCGAGATAAATAAGATTTTGCATTACGGGTGTATGGGGGGTACCCTTAGTTTTGGAGCTAAAAAAAAAATTTCAACTTCTCCTCTAGGGAATCACCGAAGACACTTAACTACCGAGATTGAAAGAAATAGGTCCAAGGGTTTAGGATGTAGTGAGAGGTACAGACATACAGACACACTGAAACATGTTTTTTGTGTACTAAATTTTCCTTAAAAGTTTTATAAAAAAAATTGATATGCAAATTGTTAGTATTTAATAAAATACATTTTAAAATGTAATTTAAAAATTTAATCGTGTATCGGTTTTCAAGATATTGAATTTTCAAAAAAAAAAATTGTATTATTTTTTTAAAAATCCAAAAACTATTTTTTCGAAAAAATTTTTAGTTTATATTTTTTAAAATGCAAAGCAGCTCCTGCATAAAAAGTTTGGTTAAAATCGTTAGAGCCGTTGGTGAGAAATTCGAAAATCAAAAAAACCGTTCTATGACAGGTACCCCTAATAACATTTCCCCCCAAATTTTTTTTTCACCAAAATATAGTCCATATCCATAGTTTCACACTTAATTTTTTCTATCAAAATCGTTAGAGCTGTTTTCGAGATAAATAAGATTTTGCATTACGGGTGTATGGGGGGTACCCTTAGTTTTGGAGCTAAAAAAAAAATTTTAATTTTTCCTCTAGGGAATCACCGAAGACCCTTAACTAATAAGTTTGAAGAAAATACCTCTGGTAGTTTAGGCTGTAGTTCGAGGTACAGACATACAGACATACAGACATACAGACAGACAGACGGAATTGTCGGACCCACTTTTTTCGTCTTCGCTATCATCGTAATGTCAACTTTGATCAAAATCTCGAGTTCGATTTTTTTTCCAAATGCAGAACTTGCCCTATAGTACCTATGTATATCGCAAGTAAAAATAAAAATAAAAATAAAAATAAAAATAAAAATAAAAATAAAAATAAAAATAAAAATAAAAATAAAAATAAAAAAAAATAAAAATAAAAATAAAAATATAAAAAATATGTGTTTAGCATTGTTAGGTCTTATTTGGTATTTTACATAAAATATGTAAATGAATTAATGAGTAAAAAAATCGGATCCTTGAATGACGTACTGATGATTAAAGGGCATTCGGGTTCTCGATTTATTTTCTATTTAAATTGTTGAAATCCTTAGACTTTGCCCGCATACAGAACCTCGAATGTGTGCCTTGTTTGAAAAATACCACCAATACCAGATATTTTACATTGAGAATTTCTTTTTCGTTTATGTTGCTCTCATCGAATATTGCCGCGGATAACACTCCTGTTCCTTCTTTTATTAAGATGCTAAGAGATTAGACAACGCTTTCAAAGGAAAAAGAAGGAAAAAAGAAAAAATAAGTAAGAAACTCTTATGAAGGCCAACACGGAAGTGTGGATACATATTTTATTTGACATCGAGATTAGCTTAGTATAATACTTATTTTAGTACAAGTAAGTATAAGAAGTTTAGTTAGGGATGTGTATACATTAATTCGTTAGTTATAATACTCCTCCTCAACATTAGAATCAGTTAAACTGAATTCCTAATTTGTTAAAACAGTAAAGATGTTTTGTATTGGAGACTGGTTTTGTGAGCGCATCGGCAGGCATCCGATCAGATTGTAAAAATTTAATTTCTTACTGTCTCCTCTTCAATGGCCTCTCTTATATAGTGGTATTTATAATGGATGTGTTTAGTTCTGGAATAATATGATCCGCCCTTGGCAAGGTGTCCAGCACTTTGGGAGTCACAGTAGATAATAGTCGGGGTGTCAATCAAGTAGCCCAACTCATCTAACAAATATCTTAAATAATGGGCTTCTTTCGCAGCACATGTTAAAGCGATGTACTCAGCTTCAGCACTAGATGTAGCTACAACGCGTTGCTTTCTAGACTCCCAACTCACTGCAGCACCTGCAAGAATAAAACAAAACCCAGTTTGAGATTTCCTATCATTCAAATCTTCCGCCCAGCTCGCATCTACAAAGCAAAAAAGTGGTATATTTGTTTTTCTAAATATAATTTTAGCATCCTTAGTTGTGTTTAAATATCGTAATAACTGACAAGCAACGTTCCAATGTTGTTTTCGTGGATCCTGACAGAATTGAGAAAGCATGTTTACGCTGCATGCAATATCCGGTCGGCTAAACACCGCAAGATGCAAAAAGGCTCCAATAAGTTCTTGGTACTTGGTTTTATCAATTTTTAGATTTTCTCCAGGAACGGTTGGATCCTTTTCTAATTTCATTTTACTTTGCATCGGTAATTTCATGTTTTTCGAGTTTTCCATATTGTATTTTATTAATAAATTTTTAATATATCCTGTTTGAGAAATAGATATATTATTCTTATTTGTATTTATTTCAAGTCCCACACATAAGGAAGGCTTTCCCAAATTTCTTATTTTAAATACAGAATTCAAGTTTCCTATTATGTAGTCAATGTATTTCTGATTTTTCGATGCAATAATCATGTCATCGACATAAACTCCAATAATTGAAACTTCATTATCTTTTCGTTTATAATAAATGCATTTGTCATAATTTGACTGTTTAAATTCAAATTGTTTTAGAGTATCATCAAGAGTTTTATACCATTGTCTACCTGATTGTTTAAGACCATAAATTGCCTTTTTTAAAAGACAGACTTCATTTCTATTGCCGTTGTGAAAACCTTCAGGTTGTGACATAAATATCTCTTCATTAAGTTCGCCATTCAGAAATGCGGTTGAGATATCCAGTTGGTGCAGCTTTAAGTCATGTTCCACAGAAAGAGCATATATTATACGCAAGGAACTTTGCCTAACAACAGGTGCGTAAGTGTCATTGTAGTCAATACCAAATTTTTGAGCGAAACCTTTGGCTACAAGTCGCGCTTTTCGCCGTTCCACGCTTCCATCAGACTTGTATTTCGATTTAAAAACCCATTTGCATCCAATTATATTTCTCCCTGGTGGAGGAATGTTTAATACCCATGTTTTATTTTGGATCAATGACTCATATTCCTCATTCATAGCGATTTCCCACTCATGACAAAATTTTGATTTTTTAGCTTCAGAAAAACTTTTCGGATCATGCTCTCGAACTAAGTTGACTGATTCAGAAAGATAATTTTTCTTACTTCTAAGATTGTGTTCTCTTTTAGGATGTTCAATATGCATTTTTTCGCTTTTATTATCACCTGTGTCCGTATAAATATCATCATCTGTTTCCGTGTCGTCATCAGCCTTTTTTGCCTTATCATGATCAACAGCTTGTTCTTCTTTTTCCTTACTTTGCCTTATACAAAATTCATAACAATTTTGTTGCTCCGGATAATCAAAGTCTTCAATAAATTTCAGGTCACGACTTTTAATAACAGTTCTGGTACCTCTTTTCCATAAACGATAAGCTTTTGATTCAATAGAGTATCCGACATGTACGTACTCTTCGCTGCGTGGTTCCCACTTTGATTTTCCAGGCTTGTTATTGAGAGCAAAAGCTCTGCTTCCAATTCGCCTTAGGTGTTTGATGACGGGCTTTCGGCCGGTCCAAACTTGTTCTGGAGTCATATTGTGATTCAATGCAGTAGGGCAACGATTTCGTAGGTAAGCGGCTGTATGAACCAATTCTGCCCAGAGAAATTGTGGTAAATTTCCCTCAATCATAATGCATCTAGCCATTTCTATGAGCGTTCGATTCATTCTTTCTGCAATGCCATTTTGTTGTGGTGTATATTTTACAGTGAGATCGCGTTTTATACCATTTTCCGATAAGAAATTAGTGAAATCTTTGCTTAGCAATTCAGAACCATTATCGCTTCTAATTCTCTTAATTTTTCTCCCGGTTTCATTCTCAACCAAAGATTTGTATTGTTTGAAAATACTTAAATATTCACTTTTCTGTCGCAAAAAATAAACGTACACTTTTCGTGAAAAGTCGTCAATAAAAGTGGCGAAGTATAAGCTCCTACTAATTGACTCAATACGCATTGGACCACATAAATCCGTATGTATTAGGTCCAACAGACATTTCGATGATTTTTCGTTTTTTGAAGGAAAAGGCAGCCTTGTTTGCTTGCCTCTAATACAGGTTACACAATTTAGTTTTACATTCATGAAATTTGGTAAACCTATTACCATTCCTTCGTTGCGAAGTTTATTTAAAGATCCCATATTTAAATGTCCTAATCTTTTGTGCCATAACTCAGCTAAATTCTCATCAATTCTAACTTTCTCGTGTTTTCTATCAGCCGTTTCGTTATTCTCAATTTCATGCTTTTTAATTATTTTATTACAGACTTCATGCAGATTCTCTTCTAATTCGGCTATAAATAATCCATTATTTTTATAAGCTTCAAGTAAGATATCGTTATCTTTTGTAATGCATGCATAATTATTCTTGAAGGTAACACAGCAACCATTATCAGTGGCTTTACTTGTAGATATTAAATTACTCTTAAGATTTGGGACGTATAATGTGTTAAATAAAGAAATATTTTTGGTTTCGTTTTTAATCTTTATCTTTAATATAACTGTTCCTATTCCTGTTATTTCAACCGGTTTTTCATCGGCGAGATGAACTGTACCAACAAATTTCTTCTCAAGGTTAATAAAGAAGCTTTCATCGCAGCACATGTGAGATGTTGCTCCACTATCAAAACACCAAGTACTCTTAGTTTTTGTTGGAAAGTATGCGCTGTTAGCGTTCTCATGTGATTCTTGCTTTTCAATTGCAATAAATCCTACATCTGTTTGCTCAACTAAATTTGACTTATATGATTTGTCCTTTTTAACAAAAACGCGACAATCTTTCATCATGTGGCCTTTTTTTCCACATTTATGGCAATTAAATTGAAAGTTTGACATACCTGGCTTAGAAAAACTTTTCTTTTTTGGATTGTTATACCTGGAGGCCTTAAACGCATTATCAAAGTTACAGTTTTGAGCTTCATTTTTCTTTTCTCCAGCTTCCAACAGACGGGAGCATATTACGTCATATGAAGGGAATTCACACACAGCATCAAAGGCAGCTTTGATTTCCTTATATTCCTGGGGAAGACCATCCAACAGCAGCACAGCAAGCAAATCAGCATCGAGCTTAGCATCCATCTCTCGCAAGCGATTAATTGAGCAATTGAATTCGATCAAATATTCAGATATGTTTTGATTAGTATTCATTTTAGAGTTAATAATTTTTCGAAACAGTTCTACCTTTTGGCGGGTTCCTTTCCTGTCGTACGTTTTTTCCAAAAAGTTCCAAATTTCCCTGTAAGTTTTCAGGTTTTTAACAATAGACACCTGTGCTGGTTCCATTGATATGATTAATTCACATCTTGCATCCATATCTCTGTTATTAAAGTCTTCCAGTTTTTCAGGTTCAGCTGGCTCCTCTTCCAATCCCTTTGTGATATTCAGAAGCCTATTCTTATGAAGCACCGCTTCAATTTGTGCTTTCCACGTTAAATAATTTTCTCCATTAAATAATGGAATTTTACCAGAAAACGTTGTCATTTTTCCAGGTTAATATAATTTTACTTTTATTTTAATAATAATTTCGTGGGTCTGGGCCCATAACCTATTAAGATGCTAAGAGATTAGACAACGCTTTCAAAGGAAAAAGAAGGAAAAAAGAAAAAATAAGTAAGAAACTCTTATGAAGGCCAACACGGAAGTGTGGATACATATTTTATTTGACATCGAGATTAGCTTAGTATAATACTTATTTTAGTACAAGTAAGTATAAGTAGTTTAGTTAGGGATGTGTATATACATTAATTCGTTAGTTATAATATCTTTCGAAGTGAATAACAAGGGTAGATAGTCTATTTGGTTTCTTGTTTCGCTGTAGTAATAAGAATATTTTTTTTTAATAACTTTAGATACGTCAATATGTCCTTCAGCACGTTCGATTCATTTGAAAAGCCTAAGTTAACTGATGGTGTTTGTTCTCTCAAAGCCTCAGTCTTGGCCACTTTTTTGGTAAAATCGAATCGTTGGTGGAACGTATTTTTCTTCAATTTTCTTTTACGAACATTATTTCAAGACTTCGTGATGTGATGTCTGAGATAATAATACGGCAAAATCAATGGCAAAAACGTTTCACGTCAGAAACAAAAAGATCCATATGCACTTTTTAGATTTTAAGCGAGCTTGTGTTGTCTGCAATAGAAACGCAGAAAAGCTTAAGTACGGATTTCTACTAAAATTATTCGAAGTCTTACAGAAATGTTTTGTAGTTATAATTGGTTGGTTGATGTTAACCTTTTTCTTAAATTACCCCGCATCAAATCAGAGGATCGTCGATCGGGCAAGTCGATATAACCACTTTTTGACAGTATTCGGCCTGGGAAAATTGATCGTAAAATTCGCATCGTAGCACGACCTTTGAAGTCACATGTTCTGTAGGCCTAATCACAAGAAAGTTATTCCACATGCCCCGATTTGCGGTCAATAGTAACTATTGCAGCCGTTGTTTGAGATGTATCAATCGAGGGTTTTCAGTTTCCCAAGATTTTGTGTTAAAAATGGCGTTCGCGAGATGTAAAACTCGAGTACCCAAATGTCTCTAATAGTTATGGTGATTTTGATGCTCCACAATTATTATCGACCACTCTCTGCGAGTGTCAAATGCCAACTGACAAATTAACACAAAAATGGCAACCAAACAAAATCGGCCTGGAATTTACAGCACTTAGATTCCGTCTTTATTCGAACCTCATTAAAAGTGGAATGTACCCGTACTTATTTGCTCTCCCTTTATGAAGTTCAGAACTTCGAAACCAGATCTACTTTTAAATCCTTCCGCACGTCAATTATGCTTACGCAACTCTTGTTCTTTCAAAATTCAATATAATTTACAATTTTCCTGCAGCAACAAAATCTGCCTTTTCAAAAACTGCCATGATGAAGCTTTCATTAAACTTATTCTAATAAGATTAGAGCGAGAAAAGGAAAAACAAAAACATCTCGGAAATATCTTCTCACTTTCAGTGCAGTGCACAAACCTATCCTCGTTAATCGATCATTATGTGAATATACTATGTATCTTTTCTAGAATAGATAACTTTTCCTTGAAGCTGCATCATAAACTTATATTACACCTTCAAGGATATTCAATCTCATTTTCTTTGAACATGAAATGTATGCATTTATTTTATGATGAGACACAATTTTACCTTCATAACTTTTTGCTTCTTTTTTTTTGCAAAAAAAAAACAATTTTACCTTCCGAGGAATATTCAGAAGGAAGTTTCTTGCGTTTTCTAAACGAAATAATCCCATAATCCAGTTTCAATATATTTTTTTTACAATTTTCGTTCATCATGTATTTCGAATACGCATGCTACCTAAAAATTTTAAACTATTTTTCTATAAAACGTCAGAGCTTTACTCTACTCTCCGGTCCGGGAACGAGCCTGGTAGGGTAGAGTCGTGTGCTTATAAGAGAGTTGAATGTGGGTACGTTATTTTCAGGAATTTATGCTTATTCCATAGTATAATCAGCCCCGCCTCCTCCCCGTTCCATGCCCTTGCTCTTGCGATGCCTTCATCATAATATTCACTCGTCAGAGATATCAAACTACGAATACAGTGCGGGACCGAGAGCGAGACATGGGTCTTTTCCCTGAACGCATCAAAACGGATATTCTACACACGAGCAGTTTTCATGTGACACATAAACCGTTATCCTGTCCCTTTCCAGATACCCACCTCAACGATAGGGTACCAGAAACAAGAGTAGAGTGGCCCACGAAAAACATCCTTTTTGGCGGCATACCCGTCATTCGTTACCACTATAACAACGAAACCCACTACATGTTGCTTATAAAATATTCTATCCGCGCGGAACAACGGTGGCAACAACGTTCAACATCATAGTGTGGGTTTAATACGACATCACGTGATATGTAATAATGTATTACTTGACACACGGAGTGTGGTGCCGGGAGCCGGGACCAGGACCGGGACTGGGACAGTGCTTGTGCTCTGGATGGATGGTGCGATGAAAAGAGAAATATGGCTTCCTCCGCAAGCAGGCAGGCAGCAGGACGAGCTATCGGTTCGTCCTTATAGATTTTGCATGAATGCATGAATTTCCGGTTGGATGGGGCACATAACCGTACTCCAGCTCTCGTTTTCTGTTCGTGCTTTGTAGTTAAAAGATCTTCCTATATACATATATTTATTTTTTTTGTTGCTGCCAAATTCCCACATCTATACACTGCCATCACCAACCCCCCACCAACATCACAAAGGGGAGAGCACCCTCCGGACGAGGGTGTCATCATAAATTATGAAATTTCAAATGTAAATGTGAGTGATGTGAGATGAGAGTGGGATGGCGGGAGGATGCTTTTAGCTTGCAAAGTCTACATTGTGACCACGCATTGTTGACTAACTTCCTCTTAGCAGCCTTTTGACGCTGACATAGTGCGAAAAAGTTTTTATATTGTTTAGCTTTTTGATGTAGCGATATGTGCAGAGAGATAACACAGATCATAATTTCTTGGGTAGAAATTGCTAAATTTGTATTCAAATGTTTCCAATGGAATCACTCCATCAGGCAAAAAAGGGATGATGTGAAAAAAATTGATTCCCGTCGCTATCGGCTTGAAGTTAAATTTAGCAAAAAATCGTCCTTGCCTAATCGAGAAGAAGTTATTTTTATTGTTGAAGCAATAAATGTCTCCATAAAAACAACATAGAAATTCAAAAGATAACGTTCATTACATTGAAAAATGACATCTTGCGGAATATTATTAAAAAAAGTCTACATAACATTTGTTGGTATTTATTGTTTACTTTTGTTCAAAGCGAAAGCATAACCAAAGTATGCCTAAATAGGTAATATTAGTTTAAAGTAAAAAATTTACATTTGATGAAATTAAATATTTTTCATTCGTATTTTTGCTTTTCTTAGTTCAAAAATCGTACTGAAATCAATTGGAGAGATAAGTTGATATGCCTTTTTTTATTTTGTAGTACACCTTGGCATAATGGTTAGTGCGTTGGGCAGTTATGAAGAGGGTTTTTGGTTCGATTTCCAGCCACTACAAATTTTTTTTTCAGGAGTGTACCCCGTATAGGGAGTAACATCCTCCAAGAGTATCTTTTTCATGAAAAGTACAACCCATCTTAGCCGTTCGGACTCGGTAGAATATTGTAGGTCCCCTCTATTCTTGAGAGCTGTACGGTCCTAGTTCTCTACGAGGTATTCCACCACCAAATAAAATATTTTACTACTTACACCTTATTTATTGAGCTCGGATATCTTAGCACTTCGCTTGTGGTGTTTTCCAAGAGCATTTTTGGTGGGTTGGACAAATGTGTTAAGACCAACGTAGTCTCGGTTAGAACTACAAAGTGTCTGTTGCTAAAAAGTACGTATAGTTAAGTCTAGTCAATGAAACTGTTTAAAAAAAGAGGCTGGGTGCGACCCACACTGATAACTTCCCATTTGTGGTCTTGAAAACTTGTAATAATTACGAAGGTTGGTAGGTACATATTATATACTGAATTATAGATTTCCGTGTTTTTTAACATTATATTATAGAAATTACTTTATTATTTCGGTTCCAAACATTTTAATTGAAAAAAATTTAAAAACGAAATATTCGAATATAATAGATATGGTTTGGTTATTGATGGAAGGGTACTTACAAAATATATCCGCTCTAAAATTAGATATATGTCAAATATAAACCATTTGTTAGAAATTGTATTATGTATAAAATTAAATATGTAATGACAAAGTCAATATCATTGCTCGTTCTCAAGATATTCTAGTCGAAAAACAAATATTACCACTTTTTAGTAGATTTTTTTTATATTTTTGTTAAAACTGTCAATTCAATACTTGTCAAAATTTAACCATATGTTAATAATTGTATTATGTCGCTACCTTCCCGTAAGAATGTACGAGTACTAAGCGGCACTTTTTTCGAAAATGACTTTTTGATTAGGAAATATAATATATGTTAAGGGCCACGTTTTGGCCTGAGTTTCGCCAACGAACTTTCTTCGTTTTTTTCGTTTCCTGAACAATTTTAGAAATGTCGCTTAGTATACATTCTTACGGGAAGGTATCGATGTATAAAACAACATACTTTAGAAGGCACTGTCGGTGTTTATTCACAAGAAATTCGACTTGAAATACAATTTTAACTAGTTTTCACTAGAATTTTTAATAGTTTTTTTATTTAAAAAAAAACTATTAATTCAATATTTGTCAACATTTTACCAATTGTACAAAATTATACTATGTATAAAATAAACTAAATTAGAAGTCAATATCACTACTAGTTCTCGAGAAATTTGAGTCGAAAAACAATTTTTACCAATTTTCAATAGAATTTTATATAGTTTTTTATTTTTTTGTAAAAGTATTTTTTTTTTCTCTCTAATTTTTTTTTTTACTTTTTATAAATTTTTATCAATATCTTAATTGATTTTTTTTTTCCAATTTCAAATTATTTTAACTAATTGTAATAAATATATTATTAATAACTTTATAAAGGATTCATCATAATGACGTTTAATAGGGTAGTCTTTCTTCTTTTTTTTATTTTACAAACCTCAAAGCTGTAAACTACTTTATAAGATATTATATCTTAATGTTTATATGCAAATTAAATAAATAAAATGAAATGAAATGAAAGAAGAAAACGGTAAACTGATTTTTTTTGAAATTTTCACCAGTTGTCAAACACATTATTTTTCGTAAAATAAAATTATTTTGAGTTTCAAATTGTTTTCCGTTCTTAGAATATCTGGGTTATGAAATTTTTTTTTTCAGTTTTTTTTAATTAAAAAAATAACGGTATGTTCATTTTTTTTCAAATTCATACCACATCTGTATGACCTTATAATGAGTACATTAAATTTTATTTGAAATCAATAGCATTATTTTTTCGTGAGATATTTGAAACTAACCAAAATTTTTACTTTTTTTTTAAACCGTTATAGTGAAAAAACTACTCACTGAATTTTAAGAAACGCCCTTTCAGCTTCTTTCGAAGTTATTATCTATTAAACAAAACTTATTTGAAGTCGATATCTTTACTCGTTGTTGAGATATCGACGACGAAAAATGGTACGAGAACGTACGGACGTACGAACGTACGCACGTACGAACGTACGAACGTACGAACGTACGAACGTACGAACGTACGAACGTACGAACGTACGAACGTACGAACGTACGAACGTACGTACACACACACACACAGACATCTCTCTAAAAATGATTGATATAGCCTCTAGGGACCTTGAAACGTCGAGAAATGACAAAAATTCCAATTTGACAAATCGAACCGATTACAATAACTCCCTATGGGAAGTTAATAAGAATGCTAGTTTGTAACAAAGCGTTCTATGCTACTCCACTCTATACTTCTGCATTAATACCGAGAATTGTACTTCGCCCAAATTCAATTCACAAGCACCATGAGCACATGACGTCACAGGAAAATCAAACGCATTAATCTTTTTCGTTCACCACTTACATAGTTCACATTCAGTTTCTATTGAAAAACCATGAAGAGGTGAATGAAAAGCACCCTTTCGATCAGACACACAGTCAGGCGGCACACTAAATTGATTGCATAAATCTTTCGAAATCCAGTCGTAGACAACTAGTACAGACGAATTGGTCATTTAGCTTTTCTTGCTTTTTGCGGAGCTTCCCCCCACCAGTGGTAAGGGGTTTCGTAGGAAGACAAGTTAGGTAGGTTAGATTGTCCAGCTATTTCTTATTAAGGCTTCCCCCCACCAGCGGTATGGGGTTTTAATTCGGGTAAGGGGTTTTATTATTAATAAGTGGTAGAAGGGACGAAAATCAATGATAGAGAGTTTGTGGAAAAGTTTTACGTAGTAAAGCCATAATTTTAGATCTTCGAGAAGCAGCGTAAGTAAAAAATGGGGAATGAATTAACATGGTCATATTTGAATTGCTTGTAGTTTCAAAAGAAGCTTCAGACTAAGCGAAGAGACATTTGTTTACATTTTTGAAATAAATCCCTTAATAAAATCGACTTCAATTCCCTTAACACAAAATTTCTTCCTTCTTATTTCATAAATTGCAACACAACTTTTTCTTGTCGGGAGCTCTTTTGTATTTTCTTGTAAACAACAATTTATCAATCAATCAAATCAAGATTTCAAATCTTTATTTACACGTTTATCAATTTCACCAAATAAAACTAAGTGAATTGAATTCACCGTAAAACGCTATGTATTCGAAATGTAGAACACGAATTTTCATCTCCGAAAACTTAATTCACAAACTTCATTTCGGAATTCAGAACACAAACATTTCACATTCGGAATGAACAAATCACAAGTCATTTTATGCGGAATGCAGAACATCAAAATTCACTTTTGTTGCTCGAATTCACAGTAAGTGAAATGCAGAACATGGGTGAAAAGCTTATTTTTTTAAGGAACCGTTACAACGACTTATAATTTTTGTTCCTGCATAAATACATATTTGCATAGCATTCTGTTTTTATCTCTAACCACTAAAAGAATTTAAAAAAATCATTTTCTCTAATAACATTCATTTTTAAAATTCCTAGTCTATTACATAGGAGCAAGTTCGTGCGACCCAGTCGTGCATTTTATTTTTAAATGGAAATTATCTCCTGCATACAAATTTTGGTTAAAATCGGTAGAGCCGTTGGTGAGAAATTCGAAAATCAAAAAAACCCGTTCTATGACAAGTGCCGTTAATAAAATTTCCCCAAAATTTATTTTTACCAAGATGTAGTCCATATCCATAATATTACACCTAATTTTTTTTATCAAAATCCTTATAGCCGTTTTTGAGATAAATAAGATTATGCATTCCGGGTGTATGGGGGGTACCGTTAGTTTTAGAGCTAAACAATAAATTTCAATTTCTCCTCTAGTGTATCACCGAAGACCCTTAAGTACCTTGTTTGAAGAAAATACCTCCAATGGCTAAGGCTCTAGATCGAGGTGCAGACATACAGCCAGACAGACGGAATTGTCGGACCCACTTTATTCGTCTTCCCTATAATCGTAATGTCAACTTTGATCAAAATCTCGAGTTTGATTTTTTTTCCAAATGCAGAATTTGCCCTATAGTACCTATGTATATATGTATATAGCAAGTAAAAATATTGTGTATTATGGTAGGAATGGTATATGTATCTCGATCAACATTTTTATATCTTTTGAATTCAAAATGTTTTTCATATATTTTTTTTTTATTTTCAAAAAATAAAGTTTAAATTTTGAAAAACAATCCAAAATTGGACAAACAATTTTTAATATTTCTGATCAAGTGTTGACAATTATCGAAATAAGTTTTACCTAAGGGTGATATTGTTAGGTTAGGTTAGGTTATATGGGCCGACGATTGATCTTGCTCTCGTCCCACTTAGATCATATTTGATCCATTGTGCTGCCCGAAGTATTACAAGTTCTGTAATATATAAAAGAACCTATGAGTCAACAGGGAGTTCTAGCCATTTGGTGGTCTCAATAAATTTCAGGATTAGTTTCAGAGGGTAGTTAGAGAGATCCTCTAGATCATCAAAGAAGTAATATCCTAAAGTCCTATTCCTTATGTGACTGAGTGCTGGGCAGTGGCAGAGGAAGTGAGTGGTATCCTCGACCTCGTCGGCGCTGCCGCAGCCTCTACATATGTCATCCGTGCTAAGTTCTAATTTAGTCTTGTGATAACCTAACAGGTTGTGACCCGTTATGACACTAATAAGAGATTTTATGGATGGTTTCTTAAATAGTAGGATTGAGTTAGATTTTTTCTCGTCCCACTGAGGCCACAGCCTCCTGGTGATACCGCATGTACCAAGGAGGCTCCATCTTGCATTGCAATTACGCTTGGTTATGCTGCCAACGTATTGCTTGATAGCACATGGGGGGATGTTGATTGTGCGGTCTATTAGAGAGAATCCAAGTGTCGAACCCCTTCTAGCGAGTTCGTCAGCTTTTTCGTTGCCTGGGATACCACTGTGTCCCGGGACCCAGCAGAGTCTAACATTATGCTGCGAGCCAAGAACCTTGAGCTCTTCGCGACAGCAAGAAACAAGCTTCGACTTGGTTAGATTGGCAGAGAGTGCTTTTATCGCTGCTTGACTGTCAATGAAAAAGGTGATATCAGATCGTGATAGCGCCATCATTGACACCTGTGTTGTAGCATTCTTTACTGCCAAGATCTCGGCTTGGAAAACACTACTGTGATCGGGGAGTTTGAAGTAGGAAGCAAGATTGAGGCTTTCTGAGAAGAAACCTGCTCCAACCCCAGTATCCATTTTCGATCCATCTGTGAAAATGGAGTGTGTTGTTTCAGCTACGAGCGGTATATTGTTCTCCCATTCCTGTCTGTCGGGGAAGTAGGTGCTGTAGGGTCTTTCAAAGTCTAACTTTGGGGTTATATAATCCGTGGTTGTATTTGTACTAACATAATTCGTCAGGATTTGGGAGTGACCTAATGGGTTTAAACTCCAACTCTTCGTCTGACTGAGTCGTAGGGCGGTGTTAGCCGCGGATTCTTGTACAAATAAGTCGAGAGGAGTGAGGTTTAGAATAACTTCTAAGCCTGCATTTGGTGTTGTTTTCATGGCTCCCGTGATCATCATACATGCCATTCTTTGAACATTGGTAAGTGTTTTAAGGTGATTAGATTTAACTAAGGCACGCCACCAAACCAAGTTGCCGTGGGTGAGGATGGGTCTTACAATTGCTGTATACATTTTGGGATTGGGACCCCAGTTCCTTCCTAGGATCCTGTTACATGTATATAGTGCTGTCATTGATTTACTATACCTATCAAGTATGTTGGGACCCCAGTTGAGTTTTTTATCCAAGATTACCCCGAGGTACTTGGCACTATCGGATAATTCGAGTATTATGCCATTTAGCCTCGGTTTATTAAAATTTGGAATTTTCCTTCTATTGGTGAAAAGTACCATTACTGTCTTTAGGGGATTCACAGCAAGTCCGCAGTTCTTTGTCCAATTGCATACTTTGGAGAGTGCGGATTCTAGCTGTTCACTAACTGTGGTTAGGTATATTTGCCTGTAGCAAGGAGAGCTAAGTCGTCTGCGTAGGCAACTACCTTAACGCCACTGTATTTCAGTTTAATTAGAATCTCGTTCATTACTAAGGTCCATAGAAGGGGTGAAAGTATCCCTCCTTGAGGAGTTCCTCTTGAAGCGTACATATTAATATGAGCATTATTGAGTTCACTATGAATTTGATTTGTCTGTTTTCCAACATATTCATGATCCATGTAACGATCGATAGTCGTATTTACTTTAAGGTCTAAGAGTGCCTTTTCGACCGCATTGCTTTGAACATTGTTGAAAGCTCCCTCGATGTCAAGGAAGGCCGCGAGTGTGTATTCCTTGGCAGCGAGGGATTTCTCAATTGTTCCTGTGATATTGTTAATAAACTATTGAAAATTTGGGATTTGTTTTAAAGAAATCTGTGGAACTGTTTTTGAAAAAAAAAAAACATTTTTTTAAAAATCTAACCTACAAGTTTTAAAAAAATCGCCTGAGTTGTCTCGTCTCACTTATCATCGTAATGTCAAGTCTGATAAAAATCTCGTGTATGATTTTTTTAAGAATGTATATAACCTACACTTTTGTACCTATGTATATGTCACCAGTAAAAAGCGATAAAACGACGTTTAGCTCCTGGTATAAAATCTTCTACCTGTATAAATGTGCAAAACCCCCATTTAAAATCAAAGAAGACTACGAAATACATTAGCTGTCTTAAATTTTCATTAGAGTCCACAAAAACAAATCCTACAACATTCGCTTATTGTTTGTGTTATTCTTCTTTTCTGAATACTAATTACTAGAAGCTGGTAAATATTCCTAAGTGTTTCAAAGGAATCTAAAAAAAGGCCAAAACATATACAATTTACCTGATTGATCATTTCTAATGGAAATTTATACAAATATTGACTTTCAAATCCAAGAGCTTTCAGTGCCTACCCATTTGAAACACGACCTATATTTCCATTTAACTTTCAATTATTATTGACTATCAGGCAGCATTTGTGTTGTTGTCTTTAATGCTAACGAATCAAGTTGAAAAAGTTTAAAGTACTCGTATCAGAGTGACTTAAATTGGCTTTAAAAACGTCCAATGCTCCCGCTCAGTCCACGTTCAATTCATAACTTCAGATTTTAAAAATATCCATTTTGTAAACAGAACATTACTCGTTGCAACAAACTAGAAGGACTCTGCACTTCATATTCATGAGTCCCTGAATGTTGACTGGCATATGCAAAAACGAATACAAAAGCCCATGGTCTCCATGTCGAATGGGAGTTGCAGTGTTCGTTCCTGCCTTTTGGATCATTAACTCTGCTTCGAATTTTAATGCCAATTAAGAGAATCGCTGGGTCTTTTAAAACCAGTATATCTCTTGTATATCGATGACTTAATCAGAGCTCAACGGCACCTACAGCGACGATAATAATCGAATTGAAATACAGAAATCCGCACTTTGCAATTACCAATATGTTCCAACAAAAGCGAGTCGTCTTTCGGGAAGATACCTATAAGGCGCATTATAGTGGGCTGCAGGTTTCTGAACCGCAACTTCCACCCTCCACAGTGGCCTGGAGGACTTTGATGATCCGAACGGTTCGACAGGCTAGCTTGTATAGCGCGAATATAGCCTAGGTACATAAATGTCATGTCGATTTTAAAATTTATTAGCGTGATATTAGGAATTCAATGTGACATGCAACAATTAGGGTAACATGGGCCTGATATGCAATCCTATTTTGCTTTTGCATAAGCCAATGGCATACTGTGGTTGGATTCGTTAGTCGTCATAGAATAAAAGGGTACTTACTACGAGTGGCGTTGCCCAAACAACCACTTCAGAGATTTCCGAACTAAGCGCTCGTCGACTAAAGGCAGAATAGGAGGATAGACGTGCAGCGATATGTATTTGTAGAATCCTCTGAGGGTTTCCAAATCAATATGTAAAAGGGTAAAACTTTTACTACGCGACTTCAGATTTTGCTATACTGAAATTTGTCACTTATACTTTGTACCCAATAACCAGAAATCTGAGATTACTGCTGAAAAATGTTGAGATTTCAAATAAGTGTTTTAATCGCGATTTCGAAATATCAAAAGTTTTCAGCAGAAATCTCTTATTTCGTTTTGGTGAGAACTTAGTATAAGCTTGATTTCCGAAAACCGGTATACAGCATAAGTTTACATAGCCTTTTAAATTGTGAGTAATAAAAACTAAATTTGTGTCAGTAGAAAAATTATAGAAAAGATAATGAACAACTTAGAAGTCCCCCGCTCTGCCAATATTGATCATTCTACAACAATCGGAAGTGCTATATATAATTGCTAAGAATTTTGAGTAGATGGGTAGATGCCACGCATGTGCCCCATAAATTGAAAATCACAAATTTTGTCCTTTGTATATACACCACAAAACCTTCCCTTTTGCGAAATTACAAGCTTCTACGGGGTCCAGAAGTGCCCCATAATTTTGATGATCTGTCAGTTAGTCAGTTAGTTACGGTTTTAGCGATTTTTGAAGTCTTATATCTCAGGAACCACGAATGGCCAAGAAATGAAATTCTGTGAAGTGCCTGTGTTTGATCAGATCGATAAGTACTGTAATTTGAACGGTTCGGAGTCTGTTGGTGCTTAAGTTAGAACGAGTCTGCATAAGTTAGTTTTTAAATTTCTCCTGACCAAAATCCACTTTGCTGAAAGTCATGAACTCCAACTTACATCCCATTTCTAGAATAGAAATGGAAATTTTGGAAGAATCAAATTGAAGTTTTGACAGAAAGATAGTATACTTTTAGACGGTGTAACTTTTTGTAAGGACAAAATTAATTGATGCTGCAAAATGGGCTCCAAAGTATGGCTTTTTCGTCTTTCGAAACACATGAAGCAACCCAGAAATTCTTAATGGGTTTTGGAATTCAGGACATGCAAAACCTTCGGGAAGTTTCAAACCATTTTCTTTTGCAGAAAATTTGTGGTACGCCTACCGGTAGTCCCAGTCTATTCATCCCCGGATATTTGATCCCACGAGAACTGGTCCTACCACAACTGATCCCACATTATCTATATTCTTTCGATAATCAAAAATTTGGCTATCGCTATCTTCTTCTTCCCCTCCTAACTGCATGTAAAATGTAAAGAAACTTCGCATACATCCAACTCGAACCTACCCCAAATCCTATAGTGTGCCCAAGCAGGGGGCAGCATGGCCCCCTGACATACCTCAATGTTTATACGCCGTAATAAGAAACGGGTTTATAAAAATGCTGTTTGTAGTGGGATCGGTTGTCGTGGGATCAGTGGTCGTGGGATCAGTTGTCGTGAGATCAGTTGTCGTGGGATCAGTTGTTAGGGACTAGTTGATTGGGAACCAAAATTTGTAAGCCTTTGTTCCCTTGTGTCATGATAAGAAAGTCTGGACTTTCAGTATGCCACAAAAATAGTTCCTTCTGCCGCCTAATTCCTTGTTTTTCGCTACCGGTATTCTTTTTCTTATACCGACAGAGAAAACGATGGCAATAGTTCTTATGATGTGAACTATTGGATCTTGCCCTTAGCATCTAGAATATATCACGAATAGTGCCAATTTTCACACTTAGAGTGAATTGAATTTTCCAAATCTAAGATGTCCAAATTACAGGAGCTCAAACAGAGCATAGATAATATTCGTGGTAAGCTTTTGCTGATCTAACTACTTTGAGACTAGCCGAGGATCCAATCTAGATTTATACTAATGTCATTTGAAAATTCATTAAACTTTCCCAAACCGAATAAAAGAACACCGGTGAAGTAAATGATATCACAAGATATAAAACCATGATTGCCAAATTTTCTTTTCTATATTTCTATATCAAAGAACCGGCGAGTATTTGCGCATACAAAACCTTTCAACCTTTTGGTCTGAATATTGCCAATGTCAATAGTTATTGATTTTAAGGGATTCTCTACTCCTTCTATGTCGAGGGCCGAGACCACTTTCCTTTTTATTTTATTGGAGACCCCATCATCGAAAAATCCAAAAGCGACAAGTTCTTTCGACAAGTACTGGAGGTGCCCAAGAAACTTTTGGAGAGCAACTTTTGAAATAATTTCATTTATTTTCTTGTGATTGCCAAGGTATCAAATTGCACTTATAATGCTGATGATGATGACGCTAACACTACCTACCATGTCTGATGAGACTTTATTTCCTGCTCTTCCAGTTGTCTCCTCTTTAAATTTTCTTTTTTTTGCTAGAGGTAATTTTTTTTTTGTTGTGTAAGATGTTCTTTACGGGTCAAGAATGTTTTCAGGGAGAACATTCCAGGGAACTAATAAATTTAAAGAGAAACTTATTTTTTTCAGGTGAAGATTCAACTAGTTGTTATTTGGGCTGACCAGGTTGATTTTCAAAGCCCGGTAGCAACCCCTAATTTTTATCGGATTTGGAAAATTTTTTTTGTCAATTGAGATAGAACCAGTTGACGGGTTGGGAGAACGTAATTTCAAAAATTTTAAAACAAGGCGCATCCTAATGTATGTATATTTAATATTTTGACAGCTTTTCCAGCTTCAGCTCCGACTAAATTGTGTTCAGCCAGCAAAACAGAAAAATTAATGACAGCTCGATTAAGGCAGAGGTTAAGGTTAAGAAAAAGGAATTGTTGGCAGTTTACTTGGAGAAGTAAAATGATAGATTTTGTGTTAATTTTTGCAATTATCTTTTTTGTGATCATTTGTAACGATAATTTGGTTTTTGTTTCCATATCCAAACTGCAGAAAACGTGACTTGAAGTTCTTGTGTTGAAAAGGTCAATTTTTTGTCAGTGACACTTCTTATGACAGCTCACAAAAAAAAATCGAACAGTGTGTTGTCAATTCGACGCTGCCTGATTGTGCCAGTTGGAAGAGTATACTGAAAGATCTCGATATACACAAATCCGGTAATAGTACAGGGTGGGTCAAAAGTTACTTCCTATTTTGAAAATGATGTGTAATGGAAAACGCTCTAGAAAGTGATCTTGTCTCTGTGAGCATGAAGCTGGTGCTCATTTAAGGAACATTATAATCCATACTTAGCCCAAAAAGATCTTTATAAATCATACTTTGTGATTCTAAAATTAAATCTATAAAAGTTATTATCACTTAAAATAGGAAGTCACTTTTGACCCACCCTGTGTCTCCCCAATTGTTTTGAAGAGGTGTTCTTGTATGCTGGCAAAACAATTGCTCCCGCTTTTTCATCTGTCTTACTCTACTGGTCACTTTCCGAGTGGATGGAAAACAGCATTCGTTTCCTGTCCCTAAAAAAGGCGAATCATCTTCCCCATTTTACTATCGTCTAATTATTACACTGAAATTTTTTTCGATTACCGGCAGTATGGGTTTAGTAGTAATAGGTGATCTGATAGTATATCTCACCGAACAGTGGCACCAATCTTAACATCGTTTTGGAGAAAGTAAGATTATTGAAAGCATTTGATAGAGTTTGGCATCATGATCTGTTACCAAAAGTTTTATTCGATGGTTTTAAGTCTGAAATTCATAAAATAAATGCTGGTGTGCCACAGGGCTCCGTTTTGTCTCCAACTCTCTTTCTAATATTCTTCAATGATCTCTTGTCTGAAACTTATGATCCATTAAATTTTTTTGCTGACGACAATATCTTCGAAAACACAATGCTGCATTCTATCATTAAAGCGCAATAATGGAAATTTTACTTCCATTGGATGCACTTCTGTTACTTTCAACAAAGAAAACAATATGGCAACTCTAACTCCTTGTCATGTTCTCCGATAGTGCAAACTGCCAGCAATGTGATTGTCATTCTTGGTTTTTGTCAGGGCCTACAACCTACTCATATTATTATCAATTATAGGAGCCCAGGGGCTGTTCTGTTAACTGCCATGACTAGACCTTGCTGCCATTCAAAATGTATTCCATTGAAAATGTTTGCCATAGACTCTCAAACAGAGAGTACTCACGGTGCGGTGGTTGTTGTGGAAATGCCCTTCGGTGAAGGTGATGATGATGAGGCACACACACGAGCCTCTAATGTGGGTTTCCTGTCGATAGCGGGCGTACTCATAGAAGTGAATAGAAGCTATATCCCTGTTCCGTGCAAAAACGGATCAACGACTGTACAGCATACGATGTGACAAGACGGACGCGAAGGGCGGAACAGAAAATAATTACTCGTGTACTTTCCAGTTGATATTTGTAAACGTAAGCGCTGTCCTTATTGATTGCTTTTGCGTCCTTATGTCCGTTACTATCTGGAAACAAATTTCCTGTGCTCCTGGTGTGTTTTCTGGCTACAACACCTGGCCTTGTACAAATGCACCTCTGCTTACATACAAACACAGTTCTTGGAATTTGTGCCGAGAGGATTAGCATAAGAGAAGGCAAAGCCTCAGCACGAGGACGACGACGCCGACGGTTTCGCGCCACCCGTGTAGACCCGTCAGCGAAAATTCAATTCACATTCAGGGATAACGCGGCAAAACTTATGTCTCGGAAACAAAGCCACAGTACATGCAATCAAATCACCGGTGTTAGTGAATTATGATAGACAGGGATATTCCAGCAAAGTTTCCTATTTTCGTTTTTTCTCTGGAGCGCTGCGCGGAGCAGCGCTCGGAACCATTCCAAATTTGTAGCGTAATTTGAAAGGCCTGGGAACACATATTTCTTCGTTTATGACGGCAGAATGTGGGCCAAAAGTGAATAACTTTTTCCCTAAGAAGAATTATTTTTTATTATTATTATAATTTTTTTTTTGAAAGTGAGTATGTGGCAATTTTAGCAACATATATACGAGTAAAAAGGGCTTTCGAGAACCATCAAATGATTCATGATGATGGATCAAAGTTTCATTTTTCTGGGATGTAGGGTGCTTTTTGAGAATATAAGCTGCAACGTGGGATCAAGCATCAGGAATATGTTTTCCATCATGAGCATGCTCTCGATGATTGATTAAGGCAAAGGATGCATTGCAACAAACATTGGAAATGCTGGGGCATAAAGTTGGTTGTTGAATTGGGATTAACTTTCAACATCGAAATGAGAGCGAAAAAAAAAAATCGAAAATGGATTTTTAACGATTTTACAGCTAAATGAAGAACACTCCACTTAAACTTTTATTTTAAAACCTATATATGGTACTCTATGGCAAGTTCTGAATTCATAAAAAATTTCAATTTTCTCGAAAATGGTTAAGCTTATTTTTAAAAATTTGTATATTCAAAAACTTTTTAAATCTTAAAACTTAAAACTTAAAACAGTATTGTATACAAAATAAATGGTGCTTATTTTGACATTCTCTTTCGTTAGAAAGTGAGTCGAATTCGTTGAAATTTAATTTTGAGACTCGGCGATTAGAATGTTAATGGAACAAATCGAAAGTTCACCCAATCCATAGAAAGTTCATTCATTTGCGAAAGCTAATTCAATTTTGACATTCGAAAGAATAGAATTAAATGTCATTTTTGTGCCGTTTGAATTTTTCTGTCGAGTAAACAACAAAACATGTAAGTTTTTAATTATTTCATGGAAAATAAATTACTTTTATTATTTTTGTTTGTTGTTTTATGTTAAAAGGTCGCATTCCAACTGAACAAACCGCGAACAAAATGAAAAGTTAATTAAAATAATGGAAGAAAACCCGGGTTTTTTTACCACCCGCGTTCATATTCATACGGAAAACATCCACTATCCTTCTCCTCTGCACTTCTTCAACACCATCTTCATTTATAAACAACACAAATGCCATATTTTTATCTTTTATTTATTATTTTATGTTTTTGTCACAGAAATTTAAATTATTAAACAATAAACAAAACAATTACAAATAAACAAACACTTCTCTTTTGTTTTTGATATTTTAGTGTGACCAAGTGTATACGAAAAAAAAAAATTAATAATTTAGAACGCGTCATGAACAACTTATTTTTTTTAAGAATAGTTTCAAAACAGCTGAGTTGACACAAAAAATGTAATAAATATGTAGTTCTTTAAGGTTAAACTTTACTTTATAATGTTTCTTGATTATTTATCCAACATCTATAAAATGTTTAGAAACAAAAAAAATGTAAAACGGTCATACTAATTCAAATACAAATATAGTAAATGTCAAACAGCTGACAATGAAAATGAATCTTTTTTGAAGTTCATTTTATGCTATCTTTCGCAAATGAATGTTATTCGTTCGAATCTCAAAATTAAGAAATTTCATTCGAAAGAATAGAATCATTCTAACGAATAGACTATTCATGAGAATGTCAAAATAAGCATGATTATGTGAGTTTAAGTATAACTCACGTGATTTTCAACCACTTTACTTGAATTTTCTTTTAAACTATTCAAAAAAAACAATGAGTAGGACATGGGCCCTTTTTTTTTACTTTTCCATTAAAAAAAAGCAAAACAAAAGTGCGTTTCGCTCATTTTAGAATTTCGCTTGATCAATTGCAAAATGATTCATAGGTTAGTAAATTTTTTGAAAATTGGAGTTGGACAAATTCCGATAGACAAAGAAACTGGCTTACAAACCAATGTTTACAATGTACAAAATGTTGTATACTAAAAAGCGTTACATAAATAAATAAATTTTCAAAGAGCATTTTAAAGAGAATATTGATGTTTTTATTTGACGACCAGCGAAGCGAACGCCGCCGCCGCGCCGGTACGCTAGTTATTAATAATATACAAACCGACTATAGGTAGTTTTCAAAATATAAATAAAAAGCCAAAAGGATGTCAACGATACTAACTTCGATGACGATGAAAATTGGTAAATCATTCAATTCACAATAGCAAAATTTAGATGACAGAATTCAATGATTCAATATTAAAACCAGTGCTGTCTACTGAAGGGTTTTTCATTTAGCATTCCACATCTTCAACTTTGAACAAAACAAATTTTGAGTGAGATATCATTTAAAATTTATGTGAATTAAGAAGACCCATTATGCCATTATGAATAGAATATAATATATTTGCTGGGTGCTGCACATATGAAACGTCCATTTTTCCATACGTGTGGTGTAATAACCAGGCTGAATTTGACGAAGACTATGTTGACGTTCAAGAGAGTGGTGGCTTGTGGCATATTGACATAGACATGCAACTTAAGAGAACCGTACCAGAAGAAGTCTAACGGGATCAAATCGCACGATATTCGTGTCTAATTTACATCGCCTCCAAGTGAGATAACTATGTTTGAAAATCGCTTGTTGAAAATGACCATTGTGACTTGCTGGCTTTGTGGCATATAGCTCCACGCCACCGTCCTGTACTCGATTTTCATATCATCTAATTCGGTCCAAAATTAATTGGTTACGTTCTCAAAAGAAGTATAACCATATGATGGTCCCAGCCTAAAATCCACACCATCAGTCACTTTCTCGGAATGCATTACAATTTGGTGGATTTTATGTGGATTGTGATCGACCCAAATTTAACAATTTTCCTTGCTCACGAACCCATTCATTCAGAAATTAGCCTAAAAGCTATTTTATATTTTTAGTATCATGCTAACCTCATATGACATTAAATAAATAAAATTTGGCAGTGCAACAGCTCGAAGTACGCCAAGAGGAGACCTACAATTTTCTGCCGACTCCGAACGGCTAATGAGCAGTACTTTCCATGACAAGAGAGAAGAGATACTCTTGGAGGATTTGTCAATTCCTCGCAAGAGGCAGTACACCCCTGAAAAAAAAACGTTCTTGCAGCGGCTGAGAATCGAACTCGAGACCTTCTGCATGACAGTCCAACTAACCATTATGCCAAGGGGTACTACATTGACATTGGTTGAGTAGTTTCATACTAATTCCTTAACACTAGGCTGTTTAAAATTTCGAGCCAATTTAATTAGAGAAAAATGTACATAAGTATAAAATTCACAAGCCTAAAAGATTTCGCTTAGTAAATGGAACTAAAAACAGAATGCCAATAGCAAATATGCATTTATGGAACAACAAAAAGTTATAAATCGTTAGTTCTGTAAAAAAATAAGTTTTTATATCATCTATTTTTAAGACATTCTAAGAAAACATTAGATTTTGCCAATCTTAAGTATTTAATTGATGTGTATTTGAAACATAGAATTTTCAAAAAAAAAAAAAACTTGAATTTTTTTTTACAAAAATTAAAAAAATATTTTTTATCAGTTTTGATAC
The DNA here is from genome assembly GCA_911387755.1 of Chrysotoxum bicinctum. Lineage (NCBI taxonomy): Eukaryota > Metazoa > Arthropoda > Insecta > Diptera > Syrphidae > Chrysotoxum > Chrysotoxum bicinctum. The sequence continues at coordinate 2,026,688 of OU426989.1, forward strand.
ACAATATTTTTTAAAATTGTTAGAAGCTTCTGCGTAACAAATTTTAAAATCGGTTTTGGTGATGAAGAAGTCAAAAAGCGCAAAAATAGTTCTATCGGTGGGTACAATTGGTAACGTCTTAATTTCAATTTTTTTATTGAGTAATAGACCGTAAAAAATATCAAAATTCTACGTGCGAACTTCGAGAAAAATTCGATTTTCGAAAAACATTTTCTAACATCTAATGGTGATGGATACCATTATTTTAAGATATACTTAATAATGTTTTTCTATGAGAAAAAATTAAAATTGAGTTTGAAAATAGTGATTTTCAAAATACTGAGTTTTCAAAAACAAAAAAATTTTGAAATTTTCTATAAAAATTAAAAAAAAAAAAATTTGGAAATTTTTTTTTCAATATATGTATGTCCACACAATATTATTTCTTAGAAGCTTTATTAAAAAAAATTGATCATAACCAGTTGCACCTTTTGTTAGGAAATAAAAAAAAAAGATTCTATGGATGGCACCTACCATTAACAACCATTTTTCGTAAAAAAAAAGTGTATAAGCTAGCTTTTGATAAACGAATTTTTTTTAAAAAAATTTTTAAAACTAAATTTTTGTATTGCTTAAAGAAAACCAGCCGAGTCGTTTAGGGCTTAGTCGACAGACAGAATTGTGAGATCAACTTTTTTCGACTTCGTTCATTACGGTGATGGTAGGAAGTCTGATAAAAATCATAATGCATATAACTTGCCAGTAGTACCCCTTGGCATAATGGTTAGTGCGTTGGACTGTCATGCGGAAGGTCTCGAGTTCGATTCTCAGCCGCTGCAAGAAAGTTTTTTTCAGGGGTGTACTGCCTCTTGCGAGGAATTGACAAATTCTCCAAGAGTATCTCTTGTCATTGTCATGAAAAGTGTTGCTCATTAGCCGTTCGGAATCAGCAGAAAATTGTAGGTCCCCTCCATTCCTGGTAACACGCACACAGGAATGGTTGAGAGTTTTAAGTCACTAGGTCCTGGTTCACTCTGAGCAGTTGCACCACCAAATTTAATTTAATATAACTTGCCATGTAGTACCTATTTTTCGAAAGCAAAACATAGATAGGGTTGATTATTTATAAGTCTAAACTATGCTTCAAAATATCTTTAATTCCTTTTGCATTCAAGCGTTTTTCGAAAATATCTAATGGTTTTACATTTTTGAGCATTGGAAAAATGACTTTCTGCTTCTTGGGGTTGTTGCGTATCGGGGTACCACAGGGGTGTTTCTTCATGAGATGGAAAAAGGCGATGGCATGCTTGCTCTGGCTCGGCTAAGCTCGAAGGATTGGGGGTGGTTCTTGCCATTTTCCAAACTCATCCCATTTCGCAAACAAAATAAAGTCATGCCTTGATCAGAGGATTGGGATAGGAAGGGGGTATGGGATTATAGGATAGGTGTTTGGGACTAAAACAAAGGAAGAGCACAAACCTAGTTACCTATGCTACTGCATTGGTGAAAGGGTGAGGTACTAATCAGATCTCTCAGCAAAAACAAAAAAAAAGGAAAAGTAAGATAAAAGAAAATGAAACTTAACCCTAATCTACAACTAAACCCTTAATTATTATTTCATATCTGAAGGATACGATCATAAATCTAAATCTAACTAACCTAATCTAAAAAAAAAGTTTTCCTTTTTTTTTTTTTCTTCTTTCCTTGCTGGCCGAAAATCCGCATCGTCCCCACTGTCTCACCAACACAGCAGTTCGCCGAGTCTCAAAGGCCTTGCCTGGTTTTGATGGCAAAAGCTTGGCCTACCCACCCTTGTATCATAGATACAACCAATACTATCTCCTGGCCATGAGTCTATTGGAGATAGCCCCTAATCCGAAAACTCTAGCTACAACTTGAAATCATCATCAACAATGATCTAAGAATGTCGGTACGTATATGTATGTATGTAGATTTGTATGTAAATATAGAGGTAAGTATTAAAGTGATATGTTCAGTAAGTCTGTAGGTAAGTATTTAAGTAGGTTTGTAAGTAAGTTTGTAGGTAAGTACTTAATTAAATGTGTATAGATAAGTTAGTTAGTAAGTATATAAGTATGAATGTAAGTATGCTATTATGTATGTAATAAAGTAATTTTTGTCGTAAGTTGTCGTATTAGTCCTTGTCTGTATTGTTAGTTACGTTTTCGTCATAGTTTCCCCTTTTATCGCCGGCCCAGTCGATCCTCCACACACCTAACTTTATGTTTAGCACATCATGAAGTTATCTACTTCACTCTCTCAAAGAAAATTCCCAAATTGTCTCTAGTTTTATATTATACATATGTTTATTTTATCCAAAACAAAAAAATCCAGTTTACTTTTAAAAAAAATTATTAAAAATTATAAAAAAAATGAAAAAAAGGAAAAAGAAATTAATAGGAACAAAAAAATATACTTATTAAAAATTCAGGTGTTCTTTGACTCGTACTTCAATGTACGTATCTCAGAATATCTTCACTTTTCGCAGAAAAAAAATAAAATTAAAGAAAAACAAAAAAAAAAAAATGAGAAGTGGCTTAGGTCTATACCCTCAGAGTGTGAATACTTCTGGATATTTTTAGTTCACACATGTGTGGATATTTATATATGTATATATATTAAAAAATGTTTATTTAGTATATTTTCTTAAAAAAAAAAGAAAACTTACTTTTTTTTTTATATAGATTTTACTTTCCTGTTGTCCTTTGATGTTCTGCCGGCAGTAATTCTCAGGTACAATCGGGGCAAGTTCACGTCTTTCCTTAAGGTATTGATTACCATGCCTCAATTCAATATATATATATACGTATACACACATATATTTGATCTGAGAGTCCAGAGAGACACACTTCACGTTTCACGTTTCACTTTTTCTTTTTCTATTTTAAATTCACTTAATTATATCTTTACTTTTATCTTATTAATTCCTCTTTTTTTTCTGATTATGTAAAAAAAATGTAAACCAATAAAGATCTTAAATAAAAAAAAAACTATTTAAAATTAAGGTAAAAAAATGAAAATTCGAAAACTTAAATTGACAATAAAAGATAATTAACCCAAAAAAATTGTTTATCAAAACAAAATCAAACAAAATTCGCGATTAGTCCGAAAGAAAAATGAATGAAATTTCAGCCAGGCGTTACGACTGGTGTGAGTGCCTAAAGTGCACTCTTCTTTAAGACAAAAGCACAGACTTTGCACCCTGCAGATCACCAGCCAACCAATCTCAAGTATCTCCGTTTTGGGCTCTACGATCTTCAGTTAATAAATCCTTCTTGGAATATATATATTTTTTCTCTTCTGTCTATGAATTTCAAATGTCCTCAAAACAACAAAAAAAAATCTTAGCAGAGGCTCAAATCGTGAACGTAGACGGGCTCCTTTGTTCTCCGACTATATATATATAATATATGTACTATTATATATATATATATATATATATATCCGTATCGGATGCCTTTGAGGCGAAATTTGCTCTAATTCAACTTAAACCTATAAATATATATATTTTTAAATTAATTTTTCCACGCTTTAATACACTAAATAAATTCCTACCTCTGCTTTATTTGAACGGAGTCTTAAATTTTCCAGATTTTCCTATGGCAATATCTCGGCTACACCACTTTTGCTTCTTTGGCTGATATCTAAATATTCGTTTCAAAAAAATGATTTTTATATAAAAAAAACTTCTTTTCCTTTTATCACTCACAAATTCCTCACCTTCCTGTTTTTATATAGATTTCTTAATCCACAGGATATAAATATACTTTCGTTTTTTTCTTATCAAAAAACTATATAAAAATCACCTTGGATTTTCCTTTCTTGCTTCACAAAAAAACTTCAATTTAAATTTGATTTGCTTTTGCGGTAAAAGCACAACAACTTTTCTTTTTGCTTTCGAAATATCAAATGAAGCTTTTTATTGCATCATCATCGGTCGTTGCCCTGTGGCCTATATATTTATTCTTACATAACTTCTACAGATGTTCCCCACTTACAATCATCTGTCTAATCTAAATCTGCACTGTTTACCTTTGTTGTACCTGGTAACGCAGGTGTATGGGTGTGGAGTCTAAGCTTACAAAATTTGGTTGCAGCAACAAACTTAAAAAAAATAATAAATAATAATAATAAATAATAATAAATAAATCTATAAACTAGACAAATACTCTACAATCAAATCTACTTATAATATCTTAAAAATACTAATATTGCACTACCCTTAATTTAAAAATCTTAACACTTTTGAATTCAACCGATCACATCAAAAGCTCAAGTAGAGAAATTTTTATTTCCTGTATGTGAAAGTCTTTAAAGCTCTTATCATAGCTTCTGTTTGCATGGCCATGCCCTATTCGGAACATTGAACCCTCACCTCAACAAGTGTCAGCTGTCACTTAGCAAAACTTTCATTCTTGTTATTGTTTTGATAGTGTGACGAGCAACAATTATAACAAAAGTACAAATAAAAAGAAAACAAATTAAAGTAAAAAAATTGGTAAAAACCAAAACAAAAGGATACAAAAATTAGAAAAAATCATCAACTAAAGCGACACACCTCTAGATACACTACAGGAGTAACATTCCGATCACTTGTAAGTTTGGCTTTGTGATTATAATTGCACCTGTCATAATTGGTTTCTTATTTATACCTATCTCTTCCTTTTGTAGATTTACTGCCGCATCCACCAAGTTTACACGTCTTCACTGGACTTCCTGGTCCTGGTTGCGTATTGCCAAACTGTATATCAGTACAGAGCTCCGACGCTCTATAATAGACTACAGAATGCTCATTCAAATTAAGAGCATACTATATACTGTGTCAGATCAAAAGCAGATTTTTCTGTGTTGGTATACATTTTGCTCAGGAAACTAAGAGCAAAGTACCTGTGATTACAGAGCCATCGTTCACGTTGGTGTGGTTATTATGTGTGGTGTGTGTTGCCGTGACATAAGGCCAAGTGACAAAAGGCCAAACATAAAATGTTTTGTCTTGAGCAACAGTACCTTGGGTGGCCCGCTTCGCGGGTTTTCAGGATTTTAACTTCCTTTTCGGGGCTCACACCCGCTCACGCAACTCCGTTGCTCCGCTTAGGGTATGTTCAGTCGCCAGGCAGGCGCCTGTAGTAACAGTTTTGTATTTTACATTAATTGGAGTAAACAACTAACAGTTATGTACTGCTGCTCAGGAAAACTGTTGCTACAGGCGCCTGCCTGGCGACTGAACATACCCTAAGCGGAGCAACGGAGTTGCGTGAGCGGGTGTGAGCCCCGAAAAGGAAGTTAAAATCCTGAAAACCCGCGAAGCGGGCCACCCAAGGTACTGTTGCTCAAGACAAAACATTTTATGTTTGGCCTTTTGTCACTTGGCCTTATGTCACGGCAACACACACCACACATAATAACCACACCAACGTGAACGATGGCTCTGTAATCACAGGTACTTTGCTCTTAGTTTCCTGAGCAAAATGTATACCAACCCAGAACTCACCACACACAATAACTATACCAACGTGAACGATGGCTCTGTAATCGCAGGTACATTGCTCGATCTGAACTAGCATATAGTTTGCTTCAGCTTTTTTAATATTTTACAAGCAAACTGCATGTGACCACAGAGCGCTCTGTGGTAGCATACAGTTTGCTCTACAATACTTTCAAATTCGGTGAGCAGAAAATGGCTGAGCACAGACTATGGAGATCTGTGCTGATATACAGTTTGGCAATACGCGTCCTGGTTTAGGATACCTGGATACAGTGGACAACCCAACCCGATTCAGGACAAATAAACAAAATAACAAGAATCATCATTACCAAGCATCATTGACGCCGGGAACTTAAGGAGTTTCGCGATTTTATTTTTTTTTCCATTGCCTTGCGCTGCGAGCTCCTTTTACCTCTTTTGTGCTTGTGTATAATTATGTAATACCTATATTCTTTAAGTGAAATTTCCACCTACATTAAAATTAGTTGTTTTCTACTGTATTGATGTGTGTTTTTCTTTTGCTTCTTTCTTTGGCATCTATGAGATGCATTACATTCATTATGTGCAAGTGTTTAGGGTTGCTATATTTCTTTAAGAAGATGGTTTACGATCGTCTACTTAAAAACTTTTAGTAGTTATACTTAAATGAGATGTAGTTAACATTTTTAACATTTTCTGTTAGTAACAGTTGCATTATTTTATATTATTATTGTATAGTCAATGGGTATATTCTGATGAGAGTTTATCTGAGGAATCTATAGATGTCTGGATTATCTGTAAGGGGTAAGGCTGAATTCGAAGTTCTTAAAAAAAAATTGTTGTTTGGGAGACGGATAACGATCGCCTACGCAACAGGGTTTGGTAATCGACATATGTAAATTATAGATATTTTTAATAATTTCTAAATACCTATTAAAGCAGCTGAGTGTCTTCTCTTCTTTGGTGACATATTTTTTTTAAATAAAAAAGTTCAACAATCAAAAATGTATCAGACTTAATCTATAAAAATGAGACAGTTAGATGTAATAGTGTATCCCGCATTCCTCTACCTGATATAATTCCGGATGCGCCAGAAGTAAGCATTGACATTTTCTGCATTTTTTCAACCTTAAGTGAACAAACAAAATTTGTACATGACCGGAAAATTTGGCAAAAAATAGTGCAATGTCTCAAGGGTAGTAAAAATTCTGGTCATTTGTAAGAAATATTCAAAATACTACTTCGTCCTCGGTCCCAACGCACGTTATCAATGACAATCCTTAGGTCAGCTCCCTAGATAAAGCCAATTTGCTTGCATCACAGTTTGTTGTTATAATTCGACATTGCCAGAGAGTGTTATGACTCATCCTGTACTTGAGAACCCACTTTTCCATGGGGCGAATCTTTTTTTGAACTCGTACAGTTGCAAGAATCCTGAAAGATCTTGACATACACAAATCCGCTCGGCCGGATAGTATCCCTCCCATTGTTCTGAAGAGGTGTTCTTCAACGCTGGCGAAACCACCGCGTAAGATTTCCAACTCTTCAGGTCTATTTCCGGGCTGATGGAAAACAGCATTTATTCAGCCTGTCCCTAAAAAAAGCAAATCCTCCTCCCCCTCTAACTATCATAACTATAATTGCCATTACATCGCTTTTTCTAAGATTTTCCATAACCGCTCATAAATTATTGGCTCAAAAATTATCTTGAAGAAAGAAAGCTTCTCAATGACCGGCAGTACGGCTTTCGTAGCAATAAATCCACTGGTGATATGATGGTATTTATATCTCACCGAGCAGTGTAACCAGCCTTTACATCGTTTTGGATAGGTAAAGTAAGATTATTGCACTTAATATTTCAAAAATGCGTGCATTTGGTATCGATGAACCTCTTCATCGTTGGATTAGAAACTACCTTTCAAACCGGTCAATACAAGTCCTTTTCGATGGTCTCAAGTCTGAAACTCAGAAAATAAATGCTGGTGTACCACAGGGCTCCGTTTTGTCTCCGATTATCTTTATCAATGATCTCCTATCAGAAACTTCTAATCCATTACATTGTTTTGCTAATAATAGTCCCCTCAGTTTTTCATATTCTTTTCAAAATTTCCTTGTTCTTCGGAAGTGGAACTTGAATAGCAGCGTATGATAAGCTCACTTAATTCTGATCTTAACAGCATTGTCCATCGGGGAATTTAAAAACCCAATGCTGTCTTCTATCGGTAAAGCGAAATCCTCCGCTTATGTCATTATCCATGAGTGACACTTGCATTGAGGAAACCGAACAGCTTTCAGTTTTTAGTATGTGCATCACAGACCACTTTGTGTGTGATTATCATATATTCCACGTCACAAAAATTCACCCACTATGCAAGAAATTGTTCACCCCTTCTGATCTGGCTCTAATCTGTATAGGCTTTATTCCTCCAAAAGCTTAGGACAATTCCCATTTTGCTGCAATAATCCACTTGAGTCTCTTGGATAGAATTCAAACAAGAGCTTTAAAAATGATAGGTGGTAGAAGTGTAACGAAAATATTTGCATCTCTCGAGAAGTTCAAATTATCTTTATACCCAAAGCTAGTAAATGCTCCCACGTTACGCCCAAGAATCTTAGACCAATCAGTCTATCGTCATTCCTTCTTACAACTCTGGATCGATTGATTGATATTCTTCTGCGTAGCGCTATAGAACCAAGCCTTCCACTTCTATGGAATATGGTAAAGGGTGGTTAAATTTTAAGGGCCGATTTTGAATGTGAACCACACCTAAACGTCAAGTTTTTTTCTGCATTTCATTTGACATTTCTCAATTTTAGACAAACTCAATTTGAACCATGGAAAGATACACAATCGAGCAACGCGTTAAACTTATTCAGGCTTATTATGAAAATGGGCGTTAAAATCAAAAAAAAATTGAGCTTTGAGCACACCGGGTCTGTAGCAAATGTGAAAACACCAGTGCATGCTCGTACAGCTCGTATTGCAGAAAATCTTGCTGCTGTTCGTGATAGTGTAGCTGAAGAGCCGTCCACCTAAACTCGTTGTCGTGCCCAACAATTGCACCTCTCACGCTCGTCGTTGATGAATACAAGGTACAGTTGACTGAAGAACTAAATCCTCTCGACCATTTCAAGCGTCGTCAATGGTCAGAATGGTGGCAAGAAATGGCAACAGTGGATGATCAATTTTCGAAGAAAATCATTTTCAGTGATGAGGCACATTTTCACCTCAGTGCATTCGTCAATAAGCCGAATTGCCGCATTTTGGCGAACGATAGTCCAAGAGTGATTGTCGAAAAACAAATGCACCCGCAAAGAGTGACTGTTTGGTGCGGTTTATCGGCTGGCGGCATCATCGGGCCGTATTTTTTCCAAAATGAAGCCGGTCAGGCAGTTACTGTGAATATGTTGTTCGCTATCGTAAGATGATAACGAACACTTTATGGAAGAATCGGAAAATATGGATGTGGACGATATGTGGTTTCAACAGGACGGTGCCACTTGCCACACAGCTATCGAAACAATGGCTCTTTTGTGCGATAAATTCAATGGCCTTGTTATCTCACGTGGTGGCGATGTAAATTGGCCGCCAAGATCATGTGATTTGACACCGTTGGACTTCTCTCTTTGGGGTTATTTGAAAGAAAAGGTGTACGTCAATAAGCCAGCAACAATTCAAGAGCAAAAGGATGAGATAATTCGGCACATTAACGGCATAGAACCTCAATTATGCCTCAGCGTCATCGAAAATTTGGACTATCGGATGGAGGTGTGCCGCCGAGGTCGCGGCGGTTCCATACATAATTGAACCATACCAATATTATCATAATAAAAAGAAATGACAATAATTTCCTAAATAATTTGTGTTTTATTCAAAATTACGGCATTGGTGGCACGATTTCATCAACAAGGAGCTGTAGTTGATCTTCCTCAAGCTGGAAGACCTCGTGTAACGGAACCGATGTTCGCCCTCTCCCCCCTATACCACCTCTACGACCTCAGGCCTACAGGCACCTAAGCCGGTCCAGGCAGCAAGAAGGAGAGGGTGTCCATGCTGCGGCCGCGCGGCTTGCTTGCTGATGTAATGGCTTAGCTCGTCGGCGGGGTGGGTCATTGCAACCGCTGCACTGGACGTGTTACTATTTTTTATGCCTAAATTAAAAAAAGAAAACGGGGTGCGAAGATTAAGGGGGCCTAAAATTGCTTATGAGGGGAAGGAGGGTGTGTTTCTAAGGGGGGAGGGTCTGGGTGTTGTTGATCCTCGGAGGATTTGCCCACCCTTTGTATCAGTCCGATACCACCATGGCTGATGCTTCCTCCAAAATATGCATCAGCCCCTAACCGAAGATAAGTATACTCTCCTTACCCTGTCTTCATCGTCTTCTCGTTCGCTTCACTCCACCGTTGACCTAAAAAAAATTTAAGCCCTCATGGTAACCATGAGCAGGCTTTCACAAAAAAAATCTTCCCAAAATTATTTAACAAAAATCGAAAATTTGAACCTTAACTGACGCGTCATCTCCAGTGATAACAATATACGCGTTTTATTGGTAATCTATATCTAGCGCAGTAATACAAGCACCAAAAAAACGCTTTATTCACTCTTTAACTCACTCTTCTTTGTTCCTTCCTACTTGTGGAATTAAGAATTAACTTACACGGATGTGTTCGAAAGATCTGTTTCTCGTTTTTAAGCTGGAGTTGAAATATTCATGAAAATGCAGATTGAGTTGAAATATTCATGAAAATGCAGATCGAGTTGATTTAGAGTTTTTCTCACTGTTAAATTTGATTTAAAACTTACAAAAGTGCGAAAATATATCGCATATATATACTGAGTATTGGAGAAAAAAAATAGATAGTACTCAATAAAATGACATTGGCGCAAAATTTTAAACAGCCTCTTATTAAGGTAGTACAACTTAAGAAAGCTTTGTTTTCGATTATTAACTTCTAGTCATAAAGTCAGTCAAATGTAGCCCAATTAATTACCACTGCACGTTATCTTTGTCATATTTAGATTGCAAATTAGTGTTTGAAATAGAAGAGCTTATTTCGAAGTTTACGACTTACGAGTATTACGAATTTAAAATTCAATTTCAAATTTCCAAAACGAAGACGAATAACATCTTTGATGAGAAACTTGTTGTTATTGTCAATATAACCGGAAGCTGTATTTTCTTGTTTGCTAAATTTCATTTCGTATTAAGAGTTTGATATACAAAAACACTTTCTAATCAAATTGTAGCCTCTGAAATAATTCAATAATGAAAATAATAAACCACAGAGTAACGAGATGATTCTTCAAACGAATACGCATCATCAGGAGCGAACTATACCTCAACTAACTATAGCTTCCAACTATACAATTTATTTCTAGAGGGTTAGAGGATTCAAATTGCAAATTACAAACAAACACAAAACAGACCCAAAATAAATACGAGTTCGAGCAGCAAGCCGAAACAGTCAGAACTTATACTACAGTACAGATGCAGGTCGGTAGCTCTACATATTAAGGGTAGTAGATAGGAGTAGGAACTCTTCAATTATTCAACAACGTTCACTTCTCAGTGCGATACAAAAATAACAAATACAACATTGGAAAAAGGAAGTTAACCCCAAGCTTTGGGCATATCCATGTTTGTCATGCGGATGTAGGTGATTTTGCTCTTTAGCACAGAGTATCTCTGAACATACGTGATCTAATGAAACCTGCAACCACAACGCCAACAACAACAAATTTGAAGCAAAACTAAACTATTCGTACACATTGTGTTCACACTCCGCATCACTAGATTAAGGTTGCCTTTTTATATGATAATTTATTGATTTATATTCTTGGTCTTTATTTTTGGGTTAGCCATAACATCTCCATTTTCTATTTTAATCTATGATTAATTTATGATTTTATTTCCGATATACATAGAATCTATAGGGCGAGTTTTGCATTTGAAAGAGAAATCGGACTCGAGGAACACGAAAAATGTGCTTCTTGCAATTCCGTCTATCTGTATTTCGCACTTCGAACTCAACCCTAATACGCTCTTAGAGGAATAACTAAATTTGTTCAACTCCAAAAGTAAAATAAACTATGACAAGTGTGAAACCATACTGTTACGCACCACAATAAGACGTGGTAATTTAGATTTGAGATGCAATTAGAAAAAATTTAAAATAACAAGTTGAAATGGTGTTCGCATTGAGTCAAAGACTGTTGTGAGGTATTTGGGTGACAAGTTCTTTTATTATAATAAACATGAATGCCCTGAATGCCTGAGATCCGATCTGAAGATTATTTGTTACCAAGCATTCGTTTGTCTTATTCTGACTAATGCAAGTCCAGTATGGCGTAACATTTACCAGTCCTACATGAGAAGCTTCGAGTTATCGAGCGTAAATGTCTACGAGCTTGTATGCAAATGTATAACTGCACATTCTATTGGATGCTTCCGGAGTGTCTAAAATTGACAATATCATACTAGACCTCGGAAGGAATCACTTCGCACAATCGTAGGGCGTCATGGAGAACAAGCTTATTTCACGATTATTCTATCCGAACCCTGGGTATTTTAGAAATGCCTTTGAAACTAGATACATACCTCCAGAGACATTCTTGTTCCCAGATGCATATGGCTATTTATCAAATTCAAAGAAACGTACCGATATTATACCATGCTTGAAAGAGAGAAACAGATACAAAAATCCTTTATGAGCTCTCTGATTTTTTGGGCTGTTAACTGCATTAGCAGACCTGAATACCTGAAAGACATATGTTAAAACATTTGTAAGTGATTCAATCGGGAAATGTATTAAGGGGCTCTGCTGAATCCAACACTTAGGTTAAGTAAAACTAGGCCCTGATCTGACGACGGCTCGGCTGGAGGAAGCGTATATTATTCTACTTTTTCGGCAAATCAGCGGGCCAAAGATCAAAATGACCTGGTCCTAGATTAATAAGGTTAAGTTAGTTTGTAAGATTTAGTTTAGTTTTAGTTTTAATCAAAGTATAAAACGAAATATATTATCTGTCCTTTAAATAAAATAAAAGATATGTAAAACAACATTACTAAAAAAATTTTAAAAACCATGTTATGAGAACCATATAGGTCATTTACTCGCAAAAAAATGTACTAGTGCTTAGGTTTATTTAAGCTATAATGAAAGCAAAATTGAAATAGACCTGAGCGAATAAATAAACAAAAAAAAAAAGGATTTCGAACAAAATTTGTGTACAGGATTTTCTCTAAATTTAATATAATATTGTATATAAAAATTAAAAAATAAACATGTTTTTAATTTAAAAAACAAAAAAATTTGTGTCTGGAAAATTCAATAGCTTCAAATCGCATAAGCAATAAGAACAAAATTTGGTGGTGCAACTGCTCAGAGTGAACCAGGACCTAGTGATTTGCAACTCTCAACCATTCCTGTGTGCGTACTACCAAGAACGGAGGGGACCTACAATTTTCTGCAGATTCCGAACGGCTAATGGGCAGCACTTTCCATGACAAGAAATACTCTTGAGGAATTTGTCAATTCCTCGCAAGAGGCAGTAAGCCCCTGAACAAAACTTTCTTGCCGCGGCTGAGAATCGAACTCGAGGCCTTCCGTATGACAGTCCAAGCACTAACCATTATGCTAAGGCGTACTATCGCATTAACAATAGTTTTTGGAATTTTTTTTTTAGATGTATATAAATTAATAATTAAAATTGGAGTAAAAATTTTTTTTCTAAAGCTTGAAGAAATTTTGTATATAGAAAATTAATTTACTTATTTTTAAATTTTGCTTGCATACATTTATATATGCTTTAAAACCTAAACGGAATTCCAATTTTGAATTCAAACTTTCTAAGGGGATGTTTCCAGTAAGGATGTTAATCTTTGACAAGTGATTGTGGCCTTATTGTTGAAGCAAAATCTGTCAAATTGGTTGTAAGTTATTAAATCTATTTTGCCAAATCTAGTTATTGCTTTCAACAACAAAGGATTAAATTGTTTTATAAGCGGGCCTTCTGTGTGAGCTACCTTTCGCGGGCTTCACATATTTTACATATTTGACGGTCACGATAATCGATCGTCCTTCCGATAGGACTATTCTCAACGTAGTATTCGTACGAAAATATCGCCGCTGTTAGTGAAGGCGTGCCGGTGAATCCGAAGAAGTGAATCCCTTGTCATGCACAAGAATTCGGCCTTTCGCAGACCACAACTTGACGAATTTTACGTCATGTCTTCGGCCTTCATCCGAACAAACTTCAACTGCTACGTACGTTCGCTAACTGGGCTCTCGGGAAGTTGGAAGTTGACCTCAATTTCGGTCGAAAAATCATATTCAATTTCTGAACAAACATTTTGAATTTGGTACGATTACAATCCACACGACATCCACAAATTGTAATGCATCCATAAAACGACTGTTTGGTGTGGGTTTTATGCCAGCGCCATAATATGTCCATATTTCTTTTGAGAAAATATATGGCCAAGTCATCAATGTTAACGGCCAAGTCATCAAGTAACCACCGGCCGATGATGATAACCATTTTTTGTTCCAAATTGGATGACATACACATAGACGACATGCGGTATCAACAGGATCGCGCTACGTGCCTCACCACCCAGGGAACAATGGACCTTTTGCACGAGGGATTTCCGAACATGGTTATCTGACGTGTATTAGGCGATGTTAATTGACCCCGTTAGACTTCTTCTTGTGGGATTTGTGGTTACAAGTCGATGCCAATAAAAATAACCAATGCCGTTGGTCAAATTCAACCTGATTTATGCACCAACAACAGAGCTATGGAAAATTGGATGCTTCGGATTTGCACGACACATAAATAATGTTATATTCCATTCATAATGGCATACATGGACCTTCTAAACAAAAAATTATATCTCACTTACAGTTTATTTTATTAAAATTTAGAGATAGAAAACGCTTTAATGGAAAACCCTTAGATGTTAAGCTCGATACTTACACGCGTTTTATTGGTTAGTTTTTAATTATTTGCAATAATATTCATTTAAGCCTAAAAATTTCATTTCATTTAAGGCTTGGCGCAGACCCCAATTCAGAAGAATTGCAATTCCTGTCAATAACTGCAATTGTCAAAAATAGATTAAAAAAAAAATTATTTGGAAGTAATATTTACAATTTGCTTAACGCTTTTTTCATATAAAAAACTTATCCTATAAAATAGAAAATTTAAATTTTTTTAACCGAAAATGGACAAATAATTTTGTTTTATGTTTAAATTTAGGTCGTTAGGTTGTATGGTTGACCTTACACATCGTCACGCAATATTATTTGGACCACTTGGTTAGAATAAAAAGTAGCTTAAATATATCTAAGTCTAATTCCAAAATTGTAATTGTTGCATTGAAAATCCATTTGGAGGAAGTTGCCAGCTTAAGAAATCTAACTCTCAAACTACTCAGATTTTCGCTTTTACAAGAAGTTTATGTTTATTAATTTCCCAACATTCCTTGAAGAATATATTTACAAAGCTCAATTACCTACGAAAATAAAAATCGCGCTTTACACGTTTTATAAATAAAAACATTAAAAGTGACCCAAGCAGGTATCAATTTAAATAATTAAAATGCAATTAATTCTATTTTGGAATTTCCACTGGATATAACAAAGTGTTTTGATTCTATAATTTATGATTCAGTAGAGTATCTATGCAGGTATGTGGTCACAAGTAATTACAACTTCCTGGAAAAACATTCCTACTAATGAATACAGCAAGAAACACTAAGCCCAGGTGAATGATTTCAATCAAGTGACGCAGAGTGTAGGTACATCGAAGATACATCAGAAAAAAAAAATAATTTAATCATTCTTGTCAGTTGTTGTAGTGTACTATAGCAATTACCTTCACTTTCGATTGAGGTCAACCGAGTGGAAAATATTAATTGGCTGCCACAAAGCTATACGCATTGAGTTTCACACGCGAGTTCAATATGATGTGTGCAATGGGTACTGGCTAGGCTGGTGGCTGCTTGAGGGTAGGGTTCTGCGGCAACTCTATTCCCCAGAGCTAGATTTTCGACCATCCTCTTATGCATCCAAAGGGACGATTATGATGTGCAAAATATCTCATCTCCACATCGAATCGCATTCCGGTCGGCCTGCTGGGCGAAAAACTTTATTCCAAGGCTTTGGTTAGTAGAATGGCCTTTGCAGAAGTTATGATAAATGCTTAGTCCTACAGCAAATGACCCAATTTTTAATCGAGATGTATAAATCGATTGTTCCGGTTATTAGCGCGTAGCTTCATTATTATTCAATACTTGTGCTCCTCTGCTCTGGGGAGGGGATCCACTGTGACGGCAACACGCAAAAAGAGTGATGCGGAAAAACCAGTCAAAGCAGTCGCTAAATGGGAAATCAAATAAAACGATCAATGATCGCACAAGTTACTTTGACTAAACCAATGCTAAGGGGTGTGCCGTACACGGAAAGAACTTTTGATTTAGGTACTTTGAGCATTAAACCAAAGCATTGTATTCTATGTATAATAGAAGATGGTTTAAAGTTTTTAGTTTCCGCTTATTTCAACAACATTTTGTTAAACAAAAGTAATAGAGTAAATTAAAAAAATGATCATCCTGGGTTTTTCGTGACTGGCAAAAAGTTGCTCTTATGCTGTTAAACAATCTAAAAATTATTTATATGAAAACAAGTTAATTATAATATACATATATTGCAGAAAAATGTTAGTTAAACACCACATCATTCCATATTCGTTTAGGGTTGAATATGAAATTGTAAAGGAAAGGCGAGAAGTGATAGCCAGCGATGGAAAATGAAAATTTTCAATTGTACTGAAATCTGGAATAAAATTGTACTGCATGATGTCAATTGTACCGAAAACGAATTTCTATGGAAAAAAAAAAAATAATAATTCAACTATTTAAAAGTTTTCTAAAGTATTTTATTTAAACAAATCAAAGCAGAAATGATCAGTTTGTCTTCTTATAAAAAATATAAATAAATATAAACATCTCCACAGAAAAAAATACTATCTTCATTTTAAAAGTAGATACATACATACATATATACATAACTATTGTATTGTATTGTATTGTAATGACAAAACTAAATCTTTTGCGGCACCAGCTTTTACAAAAAAATATATGTAAAACTAAAATTCACAAATTAAATATCTTAAAAATGCACAGACGAAAAACCGCAATCACAAATCACATCCACAAGCTTACAGTTTAGTGTTTAGTAAACAAAACGAAGCGTTGTCTAAAAGAAACATGATCGATAAGGAGACAGAAAAGCAAGACACCATCTAGTTTTCAATTCTAATTAAGTAATTAAGAGTTATAAGGGTTTATAGCTGAGAGTTATTGTTCTGGTATAAAAATGAATGCATTCAGGCCAGGATGATGTATTCAACTTTAAATTTCCTTTTATCTGCTTTTGTTTTTGTTTTTTTTTTTTTTTGCGAAATACATAAAATATGGAAATTTTAAAATTGTACTGAATTGAGACAAATTGGACTTTTGTACTTCTAAAAACTCAATTGTATCGAATTTTCTATCCCTGGTGATAACCCTTATGTTATTTTTCTTTGTTTGTTTTGTTTCTATTTTCCTTTTTACTTTGTCTCATCATTCGAATGATCATTCGATTATGCCCATCACTACATTTAGTGAATTTTTTAGGTAATGTTTTTCATAGAAGTCTTGAGAGTTCATTTGTAGGAAATTTTTAAATTCGATAAAATCCGATTTTGATGAAATTTTCAGGCGAGATATAAGGAATGATCACAGAAAGATCAGCTCACTGAAACATGTACCTATATCTTCTTGAAGTAATTTTACAGCCGAAGTGAGTAAAAACTCGAAAACATGATTAAAGGTTCCCATTTATTTTGCAAATAATGTCTTAGATATCAATGTATAGTATACACCAGGGAACATAATCAGCTTTCTGTTAATTTCTACCAGTCAATATATAAAAAAAGAAATGCACGAAGGATGTTCCACGTATTTTGTATTATGTGCAAAATGCTTAGAAAATACGAGTAAGTAAAATCCTTATTAGCGCCACATTTTAAACCATACCCGTTTAAGGATTAAAACCGGCTCTACTTAAAAAAGTCCTTTAGTTGGGAGACTTTGACTAACTTTTTCAATTTTTAAAACGTTTGATAACAGAACCTAAGCGAATTTACGTTGAACAACCATAAATTTGACAGCTTAAGAACTCGAACTCAACAACACAAAAAAAAAGTTAAAACAGCTCTTTAACGTTAAAGAAAAGTTTAGGTTAATTAAAATTAACATAAAGCCGGTTCTCGTTTTATACAGAATATTAAGAGTCGACTCTCATTCTAAAATTTTTAATTGCTTTAAATGTTTAAAATTTTGCGCCATTGCGTTCATGATTTTTATCCAACTTGACATTGAGATGATACAGTACACATCAAAAGTGGGTCTCTTAAACTATAAAAAAAGAACTGAGTCGATTTTAAAATTATCCCCACGAAATGGTTGAATTTTTCTTAGGACTGAAATAATGTTTTACAAATTCTGTTTAAATTTAATAAAATATTTACTGTCGCAAAAATTGTATCTGTATCTGCATCAGCTTAAAGATTTTTCACATATTATATCATTTGCCACCATTTTTTAAAATCAAAATATCTTCCGATAGAGTGAAAACTTTTTGGGCCATGGACGCAAATATTTTGACAAGAATGTCATCACGAACGAAAAAATGTAAAAGGTTGACGAAATTTAAAAAAAAAATTAATTTAAAAAAGTAAATGTTTGTTTTTTTTTTGTTTTAAATTCGTAATTTTAATCATAATTTTGATAATTCTGCTTGCGACACATATTTACGAGTAGGTACTATATGGCAAGTTATGGAATTGTAAAAACATGTAACTCGAGATTTTGATCAGACTTAACATTATGATGATCAGGAGAAGAAAAAAACGTGGGTCTCGCAATTCTGTCTTCCTGTCCGTCGTCTGTCTGTTTGACTACAGCCTGTTAGGCTGTTAGATAGATTTTTTTTTCAAAAAAACTATTCCACAAATTTTTTAACCAAGTTTCCGACATTTCTTAGAGAATAATTTTTTTTGGTTTTCGAAAATCGTATTTTACTAGAAAACAGAACATGGAATTTAGATAAAAATTTTTTCTTTCGTCTAATTTTTACCATCTATAATTTGATAAAAAAAAAACATTTTAAAATTAAGGCATTACCGACATTATACGAGTAGAACCATTTTCTAGAATTTTGACTTTCTCTTTTTCGGTATAACGGATTATTTAAATGAAATGTTGTATTCAGAAATTCCTGAAACTTTTGAAAATTATTGCATTTCAAATTTTTATTCAGATTTTTGAACAAAATTCAATTTTTTTTTGTCGAATATTTTCTTAAATAATATTTTATTTGTACAGTGATAAAAACTTAAAAATGGTGTACTTAGATTTATTCTTAAGAATTTGAAAAATTTTATATATAAAAACTTATTTGTTTTTAAGAAACCGCTATAATCATTTATAATTTTTGGTTTTAGGAAAAAATGTATATTGGCTTAAGAAATCACACGGCATTCTGTTTTTATCTCCAACTACTAAAAAAGCAGTTTCAGTTTTAATTTCAATTTTATGCCTACGTACATTTTTCTCTAATAACATTCATTATTAAATTCTAAGTGTAACACGTAAGAGCAAGTTCGTGCGACTTAGTCTTACATTTTATTTAAATTGCTAAAACAAGTTGATGCAAAAATAAAATTTAAAAATCGGTTTAAGGGGAGTTAAGACTGATTTTTTTTCTAAAAATACACTTTTGCATTTTTATTTTTATTTCAAATGACCTACAAGTACATAGGTAGGTAGAGATGGTAGTCGCCAGCCAGCTGGGCCCGCGACTCAATTAGCGCTGGGGTGCGCCGTTTTGATACCATTAAACTCGTGTCAACCTAATAAGGATTTAGTACGGAAGAAAATGGCTTTTATATACTTTAGCGGAGCATTACTAAAGCCATTTTGTCGCATTCAGAAAGATAATCAGATCTTTGATTTTCTTCTCCGAAAGTTCGCTGGGGTCATCGAGGAAGGCTTTCCCAAAGGAAGCCATCCTGTAAATTGCTAAGGCGGGGCAATTGCAAAGAAAATAAACCACAGTTTCTTTTTCTTGTGGATCTCCACAACTACGGCAGTGTGGGTTGAAGGGGATGCCTAGCTTTCTTGCATGTTCACCTATGGGCCAGTGCCCGGTGCATATTGCTGTGATCCTGGCTATGTCGCGCCTGGGTCTGCATATTAGATCGTTGGAACGTGAGTTGTTGTAAGTAGGCCATATCTTTCTTGATATGACACAGTTTGTGAGACTGCTCCACCTACGGTTGGATTCATTGAGAAAAATCGAGAAGATTTTTCTCTTCATAGCACCAAGAGGAATATTAACTTTTTCCGCTAGTGAGCTATGTAAGGTCGAGCCTTGCCGAGCTAAAGCGTCAGCCCGTTCATTACCCTCTATGTCACTGTGACCTGGAACCCAGATGAGAGTGACCTGGAGGTCAATGTTCAGACTCGCCAGTTCGTCCCGACATTGCTGGACAAGTACTGAGGTTGATGTAGATGATTTAATGGCCTTAATGGCCGCCTGGCTATCTGAGCAGATAGCTATATTTCTGAATTGGTTTTGGTTAGATTGGAGCAACTTGCATGCCTCCTTGATTGCTAGTATTTCGGCTTGAAATACACTCGCAAAGTCTGGTAGTCTGAGTGACTTGGAGATGTTAAAGGACTCGGAAAAAATTCCTGAACCAACACCGCACTCCATCTTAGATCCATCAGTGTAGATTATCGAATCGAAATCAGAACATTTATCTGCAAATCTTTACATTTTGATACACAATTAAATTGTATTTTTTTAGAGGCGGAGAAATTTAAATTGACAACACTGGTTTCTGTTACAGCTGATTTGAAAGTTCTTGGTTGTCTTGGGGTTAGTTTGGTTTGACAGTTCATTATGAATAGATTCACGCTGGCGCTCGCTGCCTGTGCAAGGTTCGCAAATTGTTCAAATTTATTTTGAAAAAACATGGTTCAATTCGAGGAACACATCAGGCGTTACGTGCGTTTTACGATGCTCATAATCGTCCATCAGAGCGATAATTTCGATAAACTATGGATATTTTTGTAAAACGTTTAAGTCTTACAGTGCGCACAGAACAAGCAATTGCTGATGTGCAGAGTAGTGCTGATGATGATCGAAATGTGTCAAAATAAAGCAAACTTTCAATGTGTTATTGCAGAAATGCAGCCTAGTTAACTACGAAGAGTGCGTAAAAAATTGACCTTCATTTTACGTCGTGTATACGCTAGCTGTGGTGGAAACATGCCTGAAATCATATTCAAACAATAATGAAAAAAAATATCTCCAATTTTCAAGGATATTAAAAACACTTCTATGTATTTTATTTCAAACTTAAGTTCTTCTCTTCTAGGAAAACACACTATACTATATACATGGTGGGCCATCTAGTGTAGGGTTTCCAGAACATCTCTTTTAAAGAGAACATGTTCTCTTTTTTTACTCCGATCTTTCTTATTCTTTCTTTTTTCATCAAATTCTTTTTTTTACTCTTTTTTATTTGTGTACTCTTTTTTGTCTCTTTTTTTCCAAAATATTAATCATTTATATACTTTTGTACAAGTCTTCTTAAATGAAGCATTTACGCACCTATCCATTCGGAATCCATTATCGAACCCTGTTTCGAGCGTTTAACACGAACACGAACATACCGATTTATTGTCATTAATGCAAAACTTTTTTTTTTTCAAACACATTATGGACACCCTAATCTAGTGGTTTCTATTTAAATCATAATTTATTTTGACACTAACAGCAGTTTCCCGCTCGAAATTTTGACAGAAATTCAATATCATACCTCCATGGAATAAAAAGACTCGCTTTATACGCTTGAAAAACGTTGGTAAATATTGGAAACTTTTTTCCAAAGTGAGGCTGGTATGCTAGTGGACAACACCCATGGTCCCCGTCGCCGTACTGTAGCTGAGAGTGTGTGACTCAATTTACCATCGATCTCAACAGCTCACCATTTCACGCACCAGCCTGAGGAAAATTCCGCACAAAGATCTCGGATTATTCGCTTACAAGGTCCAATTGACTCAGCAGTTAAAGGCACACAACCATCCGCTTGAACGACGTTGTATTCCATAGTTATTGGGAATGTTTGCCCTTACTAATAAAGCGATAATACATAGACAATATTTAATTTTGTTCATTTTATTGCATTTTTAAAAAGAAACTTTTATTTGGCCCACCCTTTTTTTCATAAGAAACACTAACTCCAATATAGCAATTTCCATACAATTGACCGATGTTCCCCACTGTGTTCCATTGTGACAATTTAATGTAGTAAGTTTTTAGCAACTGAACATATTAAAACATGTTTAAAAACATTTGAGCTTAATCAGTGAAGTCATTACCAACATATAATAAAATAACGAAAAATATGTACATAAGTAAGTTGTTGTTGAATTGTGAAGCTCGGTGGAAATCACAACTTTCCGCTGCCTCCATCTAAATTTGAGATACAAATTAAATCTTTCAAAACTGTTTTTCTGAGTGTATTTAAAATTATCAAATGAGTAATCACTAATCATCATTAAAAACCCCACAGAAGTCATGGTCTCCATAATGATAAAATATAAACGTCTATCAGAACAAGCCCATAATATTGATCAAAGCTATTTTTGAATCAATATTCGAGAACCGTATGCAAAATATTATTGTTTGTTTGCTAACCAATCGACTGGTCAACAAGTTGAAGACGACTGTGGCGTATAGTCGTGGTCGCCGTCTGGGATAATGATGATAGCCGAAAAAATACAAAATAACTCGTTTCCACTGACTTTACGACTAATTTATCGGAATTGTTTCATTAAAAACCGGCAGTACTAACTAAATTTGTGATTAGAAGAAACCTTAACGTTAACCTAATCGGATTGATATTCGAAGTTCTTAGTGAGTATCTAAGAGTTGTTTTCTTCAGAAGCTTTAATACAGAATATAATTTTGAAGGGACTGAAGTTTCCTATAACAATATGGAGTTTTCCTTAATTAGATCTATTTGTTCGTACATCCTGCTAATTGGATACTTTTCAAATGGTAAATATTGCAATGTTTATAAAAACTTAATGGGGAATATTTAAAGTGAAAGGTGTTTGGTGTTTTTGCTAATTTCAAATTATCATACGATACAATCTAAATCCTGTTATTTAGTTTTATTTGTTGTGATGAAATTTAATGTTAATCTTAATTCGAAGTATAATTTTTGAACTGTTGTTTTTTATAAGCTATTTTTATTGAGTGAGCTAGCCCCGATACGAGAACGGAGGACAGTTTAAGGAGTGTAGTTTGGGCCTCGTTGAATCGAAAAATTTGTATCAGTATTCTTCAGGTACCGGACTCGGTCTCGAATCGTCTTGGTTTCGAATGGTTTTTGTGTTATTGTAGAAGAAGAAATTTTGTTTTAGTATGGTGCTAGATACCGTACGCCATCCGGGATGCCGAAGGGAACATCAAGTCTTGTTAAACGCCACAACAAGACGCACAGCTTGCGTTCACACAATATACAATATTTCAAGTACTCCCAATTTGGCTGACAAGTTGCGTTCATAGAACTGGTCGGTTAAAGCTAAGAGGTTGTAGACCACTGAAATTGGTCCCATACGTTTCCTTAAGATTGTGCGTAGGTACATCCGTAAATTCACCTAATTTAAGCCCAAGAAGGCAACATAAACTTTTTACAATAAAACGCACGCACTTAGCCTTAGAATCACAACACTCAATTATTGCTGTGCGCATGTCAGGAGCAATGGAGGGGATTTAATTTTTTTTTGGCAAGTCCAAACGGCTAAGATAAAAAGCACTTTTCATGACAAGAAATACTCTTGGTTGATTTGTCATTTTCTCGTAAGAGGCAGTAAGCCACTGGAAAAACATTTTCATTTTTCCAACAGATGTGATAGTCGAACGCATTAACCATTATGCCAAAAGGTTGTCATTTTAGCATCATACTTCTTCGAACATTTAATTTTAATTAAAATCATCGAATATTTATTTTATTTTTTTAGTGTGAAAGATGTGTTTTCATACTTGTTTTACCAACAGTCATTGTGTTAAATGTGCCCAGAAGCAATGTTTAAAAATAGGCTTAACATGATACTCGTTAAAATGTGTTTACAGCAAAGAAGACCTTAGCTTGGTTTACTGCTTCAATACTAGCGAGTTGTTAAGCAATATCATACTAATACCCCCTCCACCTGTATTTCCATTTTAAATCTTTTCTGCCAGTTTCCCTGAAAGTTCTCGAGCTTAATTCATTTTCGTTGCAGATGCTTTCATTGTGGTATCGCATGGGTCTGATCTCGGTTTGTCGAGAAATGTTTCTTTCCGAGCCATGCTTGCAAATAACTCCGGAAAATAGCGTCCTTTAGTAAGATTTCGTCTTTAGAGAAGATTAGCTGTACTAATGGCACACGATCCCTTTTAAGTAAAAAAAGGAACACGAAATCAGTCGAAAGCTTGACCAATGCTTCGGAAAATCTTGTCAAATATATTGTTTATAATCATATTATTTTTTCAAACCATTATTGTTCAATTGTGATTTTAGCCAATTATGGCCACTCTACACGATGGGCCATCATGAAGATGGATTGATGGCGATGCATGGCTTATGGCTGGGATAGCGTTAATGTCGGTTTTCCGCACCCACATGAAAGGATAATAAGGCAGAGATGTCGGTATAAGTTCACGTGTGGCCCAATATAATTTTAAATACATTGTAGCAGTGACGACAGCTTCTATAACCAACGTGTAGATGCGACACAACCATTTAGCTCCCATCTCATCGATCATCTGATGGGTCGTCAATGGCTAATAGTGCAGAGGGGCTATAAGTTTTGTTTCATGTTACATGGACGACATTCCAGAATCACTTCACTGATTTGTATGATAAAAGTATTAATTTGATGAGATACAATATCAAAACTCAGCTTCATAGTACTCAAGTGAGTACTGGATTCTTACGGATTTTCCAGTTTCATAGCATAATGAGTACTAGGCACTTCGTATCTAAATATTTAAAAACCATTTCATATTCAACACTTCTTGCATACAAATTCGCTTGGAAAAAGTAGCACTCATTTCTTTCCTGGAGAACAATTTTGCGGTACATTTGATTACATTTAGCCCAGTGCTTCTTAACAAACCTTAAATCCAGTTCAGGGAAGAAAAATGCACATCGATGAACGTTATAACATTCACCTCTGTCATATAATTCCTTTTCGACAATGTTCCGCCAATTATTAAAGCTCTAATATAGTTGCTTTATTTAAAGTTGTCCCTTCATAATAACTAATCAGTTTGGCTGGTATCATTTCGAATACTGAGGTTTTGCTCTGCTTATGCTGACTTATGTCGATTACAAGAACCAATTCAATTCGACATGTAATCTATCTCGTTACGTAAGTGTTCATCAGGAAAAGTTTTTCGATGATGGCAGAGTTCCTTGATTTGCAGATAATCTCTCTCGGATGCATATGTGTCTGCGTACTGCCTGATACCAAGTTTTTGACAAGTTTTCATATTCAAACTAGCAAAGATGACTTTTACATCATAACTAGGAATTTTCCACTTATTCGTAGTAGGTACATAATTTATGTACTTCTCATATTACGTTGACTGTGAGGGTTTATTACGTTCATAAATAAGTCGTAGAATCACGGTCTTTTAATAAAAATTTGTCGAGGCGAATGTTATTTGCCTTACGAACATATTTAGGAGGCACTATCATAAATATATTCGGTAAAAAGTGTTTGCCAATCTTTTGTTGGTAAAACATTGTTTTCAGCAGCCAACAGTTTCAAATCGTCCAACACAAACATATTCATTAAAGTTGTAAACACGAGTATTCTTATTATTCGCCTTATTCTGCTGATGGTTGACCCTGACTTCCACTACCATACAACCTGTTATGATGCTTAAGAGTAAGTCTGTCAACCAGTTTAATTAGCGAGAATTTATTGAATATTTTGGTCGTTGTTAAGAAAATTTCCAATATCGATACGAAGTTTTTATTTTTGTTGATTAAATTAAAATACTAATAAGTCGCGAAGTACCTGAATCTAATAGAAAGTTTATAATTTGTATAGAATAAAATTAGTTAGCGCAGTTATTGAATATTGTTTGTACAAAAAAGGTTAATGAACAATACAAGTTTTTTATGTTTTATTAATTATACCTAATGACTAAATTGTGATTGTAAGGACCGCATCACAAAAATTGCACGTACCTACAGTTTATTAAAAAATAAAATATCTTGTTTGTACTTAACTTCGCGAAGTCCAGAGATGTGCTTTGGCTTATAAACTTGAATTTAAGAAACTTATCGAATTCGAAATAAAATATAACAATGTCTATGTATGTATGTATGTATCTAAATATAATTATTCTAAATTAAAATAATACTCATCCAAGTTGCAATATTCATTATTATCTGAAACAATATTGTTTATATAAGTCTTTATTATGCCGACGGCTTTCCTTACCGAAGTCAACTCAAAACCACAGAATTTTATATGGACAAGCGGGCGATTAATTAGCAGTCCACAACTGATCATTCGATCATAACAGTGAAGTCCTGGGGTAATACCACGTAACATTTAAGCAATCGATTTAAGTTGATACATTCGGGAATAAGCAGTTCCTTATTAGGATCAGCTGGTTGTTTTCGATTCGGTTGAACCTCATATCAACTGAACTCGACTGTATAAACTTTGGTGCTGGCAACCCTGCACTCAGCGCTGGACAGTGGTCATCGCACTTAAGCATACCATTCCCAGCTAATATTAAACAGGACTCACTACTTCTTGAAGCTTCCTAAGTGTCATTTTAAATTCAAACCCTCTCTTTGAAGATCTACAGAGGGTATGATTCTAGGAGAATAAACACTCGTAAACACACTTTATAACACATTTTTTTCTTCAGTATAAAAGTTTACTCATAAAAAACAGAAGATAGAAAAGAGAGTTTATTTCATTTTTCTAAATTAAAAATAAAATTAAAATTGCAAAATTTGTATTCAATCCCTTTATGCCAAAAAAAATGGAAACAAATCAATTGATTTTCGACACCCTTCTAACTTCAGTTGCAATAAAATAAGAAATTTCAAATTCACAATGTTTGCTGAGTTTTTTTTATAATTCCAATATGGAAACTGTACAGACCAGAAAGGGTGAATAATTTCTTTCATCGAAGAAGAAAACCTAAGCACTAAGCAGCGTTTTTAGCGACGTCGTAGGTTAGGTGGTCTGTGGTGTACATACCGAAAACTGAGAGCTGTTCGATTTCCTCAATGCAAGTGCCCCTCATAGATAGTGGCATGATAGGTGATGAGATTTTTACACGCTGCCGTTCTAAATCCACTTACGAAGGAAAAGTACGTGAAATTGGAAAAGAATATGAGATCTCAGTATTGTCGCCTTAAAAACAATTGAATCGAGGTTTTGGACAAAAGATCATATGAGAAAGAGAGTTGGTAACAAAACGGAACCCTGTGGTACACCAGCATTTTTTTGTTTTGATGAATTACTGAGTTAAAACCTACCAAAGCAACTTTTGTTTAGTGGCTCGAGAAGTAATTTTTAGTCCAACGAAGAAGAGATTGATCAATACCTAATGCATTTTTTATAAGGGAGCTTGATGTCAAACTCTATCAAATGCTTTTGAAATATCAAGTGCAATAATTTTACTTTCTCCAAAAGGATGTGAAGATTTGTACCACTGTTCGGTGCGATACACTATGAGATCAACAGTGGATCCTTAGGGACTTTTAGAGACAGACTGGACAAATGTTGTTTTCCATCCACTCGTACAGAAATCAGTAGAGCAGGAGCCATAAAAAACTTACGCAATGGCTTGCAAGCATTCAAGAACACCTCTTCAGAACAATTAAGGGAATTGTGTAAATCAAGATCTTTTAGTATATACTCTTGCAACTGTACGATTGCGAAAGAAGATTTTCCCCATATAATCATCTACGGTCTCAATTACAAGAGGAGCCATATGTTACTCGTACTTTAGGAGCGTATAATTAACAGCAAACTGTGCTGTAAGCAAATTTGCTTTTTCGTGCGAGCTGACATAAGTGTCATTGAAGACTAGCAATCGATTCTCTAATACACTTACAGTGCATTTATCCGGTTTAAAGTTAAGAATCAAGTCTAAAGTATTCGCGGATTAACCATCAATATCAGAAATTTGAGTAGAATCGTGAACTAGGTGTGTGAAGTTGTTTCAAGTTGATCGAGCTGATCAACCTAACTGACTGCTTCACTGACTTATTGACAGGTCATAATGATTATGGAGCACTTCCCGAAAAATTTTACTTTAGGATATTTGGAATTTTCCATTCAGTGGGCGTGGCATCCGCCTATTTATATTTATTTTTCATTGTTGTTGTTTTAAGAAAATTTTTTAGAGCGGTCAAAATTTATTACGTTACGAAATCCAGTGAATCCTCCAAATTTTACTAAGTAGTATAGTAGTAATAGTATAGTATATAGTAGTAGAATTATAGTAGTAATAGTTGTTTCGATATTTCCTGCTCCACTTAAGAAATTTGATATTCAACTTATAACTTGTTGTACTTTTAAATCTCACTACTTCTCACTGTCTGTGTCTTGTAACATAAAGGGTTTTTGTATATATGGGAACTTAGATCTCTTTTTAACATTTATGATTTTTATTCTGCTTCTCTTTACTTGGTGGCGTATTTTGTAGTTGTTAAGAAGAACAATCTGATGAACAAACTTAAGCAGGCTTATTATTAGTTTTGTAGCAAGTAATTTTATTGCGGGGCTTACCAGGTTTCAAAGTTGGTACTACTTTCGGAATATTGCATTTTAGGGGAAAAAACGTAAACTGAAAATAGTAGTTCATCAACAATTTAATACATTAAATGTTCTATGACTTGGTTTTTTAATTTGATCAATACCAGGAGATTTTCCATTTTAAAGATAACTCATTGTTATCAATTCAAGCTCATTATATTTGGAGGAAACACTATTTATATTTGGTTTTTCTTTTCACATCAAATTGAAATGTAGCTAATGATTTAAAGCAAAAGTGGTGGTGAGTGATTCAGTCTCAATATTTGTGTAGTAACTTTGTATGAATACTTGAACAATAAACTCTTTTGCTGTAGGGAAATATAAAGCCTCCATTTACATAAGTGAGATAATTATATTTTAGAGTGGAAAATACAAAAAAACTATTTTTATTGATACTTCTTTCGAGACAATATTTCGCGTCTAGAGTAGTCCGGTTCCTTTCAAAAATCTCATTTCAATCGATAAGTTCTTCTTACCATTTAATATGTAGAACACCAGAGTCTCATAATACTCATGCACTTCGATGCAATATCGTAACTTGTAATACGATATCAGAAAGACTCAAGATGGCTTTGTCTCACCTTAAAGGGTTGGTATGTTATTGGCGTTTCTTCTAAAATATCTTTCTAGGATTCTTTTTCCTAATTAGAAAAATACTTTCCCACATACTACATCTACCTGGGTATAACGGGAAATATTGTCAATTCTAAAAAGAAATGGACAAGACAGTTTTCCAAAGCGTAGCTTGAAAGTTAATACAAAAAATTGTTATTCACATTACTCAAAAATTATTTCTATCTCTTAAGCCTAAATTATTCTTTCAATTATTTATTTGTTTCATATAGGTGACGCACAATTGCTGGGACGAATTCTAGGTTTTCCATCAGCACGAAATCAACAGGGATTTGCCCCACAATATCAACAGCAATATCAACCCCAATATCAGCAACAATTTTACCAACCTCAACCACAGCAGCAACAAGCTTCTATTACAAAAGCAGACAGCGAAGCCTACAGCCGA
Source organism: Chrysotoxum bicinctum (assembly GCA_911387755.1). NCBI lineage: Eukaryota > Metazoa > Arthropoda > Insecta > Diptera > Syrphidae > Chrysotoxum > Chrysotoxum bicinctum. The sequence goes on from OU426989.1 coordinate 2,056,143, forward strand.
GATTTGAAACTTGGGAATTTAGGTCTCAATGGGGGGATAAGTCAGTCACAGTCTGAAACATTGGGTGATAATGGTGCCTTGAACGCAGCAAGGAGCACTTCGGCCAAAAATGGAATCCAACTAGGCAAACTGGGCATATCGAATACCATTACTGGATCGCGAGAAATTCAAAATGGGCAATTGTCTAGAGGTGTTGCGAATAATTTCCAAGTTGGTCAGCTTGGTGTTGATTCTAGCCTGTCGAGAGAAAATCTTAAAAATGGCTTAGGTCTACATCAATCGGAAGACGGTGGACTGGGACTTGGTCTGGGATTCTTAAATATTGATCTTTCTAGAAAAAATCAACAAGCCAATGAGGGAGCTACTGGAACGAGTGCACAAGTACAAGCCGAAGGCGATGGAGCCATAGCTAATGCACAAAGTGACACAAACAGCCAAACGGAACAATTTGGAGGGCTCTCTAGTACTTCAACACACTCTAAATCAAATGCCGAAGGCTCCGTTTTGAATGGACAAACAAGTGGTCAAGCTGCTGGCTTTGTTTCTGGTAGTCCCTCGTTTGCTGAAACAGGTAGCCTGTTCCCTCGCCGACGGTTTATAAGGCAAGCAGGTTTCTATTTTCCTAGTGATGAAGCCAATGAAGGGTACAATCAAGGATTTAATGATCGCCAAAGACGTAGGAATAGAAATAATGGAGGAAAACGTCGAGCTCAGGAGCAACAATTAAACACGGGTGCCAATGCTGAAGGAATCGGTCAGCAAGAGCAGTTCAATAACAACGCCCAAGGGTTTGCCAATGGTAATGATCCAGGTTTCATGCAGCAAGCCGCTGCCAATACCAATTCGGGAAACACAGTAAACGAAAACGGTGAGTTGCAAGACAATACCGCATCTAGCATATCATCGAACCTTGCGAATGATGGTTCCTCGGGTCAAGTTAGTTCAGCGAATACTGCTCAACAAAGTTACGAGAATGAAAATGGTTTTGGAGATAAAAATGCAGCCCAAAGTCAAGCGCTTAATTTCGAAAAGGGCCTCACCCAAGCAACATCCGCCAATGCTGACACTAGTGTCATCCAGAATGGAGATTCGGAGAGAATGCAAGCTAATGGGGCTGCATCTGCTAACGAACAAGGAACATTCGGCTCAGCAGCAAACACTGCCCAGACTAATACGGCAACGTTCAATGAAGAGAATGGTCGCCAAGGTTCAGAAACCAACTCGAACAGTCAATCGTCTTTGACTGGACCTAATGCTCAGCTGAACACTGCCAATACCGGAACCAAAACTTCAAGTATTATGAATGCCGATGGAAGCATCAATAACTCAGCCGACAGTAAAGCTGCTGGTTTTTCAAATAATGGCGGACCAGTTTCGGCTTCAGCTTCTTCATCCTCAGGGATAGGACCGGATGGATCCTTCACAAATGCTGAAGGTTTGGCTAATACCAATGGAGCGAATAGCAATGCCCTGTCTCAAAATGGTTTCCGAAATTTCCCCGGTTTCCAGGGATTCCAAGGAGGTCAACGAGGTCAACGAGGTCAGTTTTCACCGTTCGGTAGGGGTCAGGCAAATGCTTTTGGTTAAATTGTATTTTTTTTATAAGCACAAAAATAAAAACTGTTCTCTGCACTTTTGATGAGTTTTGTTTTGCACGATGGCACATGGATTCTGATGCATGAATATTTCCTTCATCGAACATTTATTTATTTACAGGCATCCGCACGAAGCGAGGACTTCCGCAGCAGCAGGACGTACAGTCGCGTACCTTTGGCACGTTTTTTGAAATCTTCCACGGACTCTTTAGCGACAACTGCTATCCGTGCTATAATAATGTGCCAGATTATCCCAGCAATTGTTGCAATCGGTGTTGCTTCCAATGCTGTCCCACATGCTGCAATTATCCGCAACCAATGCCCTATCCTCACAGACCACCACCTCCACCACCGCCTCCACCACCACCACCACCGCCTCCACCACCACCTCCACCTCCTCCGCCACCACCACCTCCTCCACCACCACAGCCGGTGTTCGTCTACTGGTATTACCAACAACGTCCACCGAGTCCTTGTTGCCAAACATGTGCACCGCAAATTGGCGCATATCCCTGCGGTCGTGGTATCGGCCAGTCATTTCCTGGACCCTCCTATGGCTGACATGCAACAAGATGCTTCCATCCGTTTCCGAGAAAAAAATAAACGAGACAAAAACACTTCCCAATTACCATCAAGCCCCAACCCAGCCAACCCGTTTTTGCTCGTGATAAGGACACACAATTTATACAACGATTAACGCCGCATTATTATTTCCGGTCCCGTTACATTATTCCTCTTCTTTTTTCTTCATCCTGGCTTCTGTTTCGGTTTCAAGCTTTCAGGGCCTATGCATCTCACTCATTGTCATTGTCCTCCACTATTATTTCTTTTTCTGTTATTCTTCGGCCATAGTTCAGGAGGATCTCGTCGCTTCGTCTGGAAAAATAAAGAAAGTATCAACTTTCTTTATCAGTAGGTACTCGTATAAGCGGTGCAAGGAACTGGAAGACCGGGCTAAGCCAAGCAGCAGCACAAGACAAGAAATATTAACAAAGTTTTATTTGCGGGGGCAAAAAGTTTTCCCGGAACCCGGACACAATGTTATCTATTTGTGGGCGCAGGAGGCAGCGGCATCCTTCGCACGTATTTTATTACTTTACCTGTCGAGTTTGTGTTACCATACTTCATCGGTTGTATCTGGATACCATGTTTACCTATAGCATTGCCAAAATATATGTACATATCACACAAAACGACTGGGATTTTTCGTTTTCTCTTTTTTTTTTTTAAATGGAAATACTCGTATATGTGCGAATGTTCGATTAATAATAATTAATATTATTGATATGAATTGGACCGAAAACAGCAAGAGGGTACCAATACCAACAGAAACAGAGAGAGAGAGATAAACAAATTGGTTAAAATGACTTAAGCATATCGGACGTAATTGAGTTTTTTAAGCTTTTTATAAATTAAATGGAAATTTAAGAATGGAAAAGATTTTACTTGTGGGGTTTTCCAATTCGAATTTAAATCTCAAAATTATGCCGAATGGAAAACCGTATAATTTTTTTCAAGTTGATGCAACTGTCCCAATAAATGACTGAGGTCTACGGATCTATGTGGATCCGGATCTGAATTAATTTTTAACATGTATTACAAAAACAATTTGTGATCCTGTTCTCTATCTGGATCTATTTTAAAGATCCAGAAATTGGTTCTTTTTCTGGCGAGTAGATGGCTTTTTATGGTAAGTTAGTGTAAACTACAGTGTAAAGAAAAAAGACAAGACACATTTGAAAATCAACAACCATAAGCAAGAGGGAGATGAGCATACAACACAACTGTCACTATGATCAGTATCGTTTTATTTTCGAGGGTTAATCTATATGGATCATTGGCGATAATAAAACGCGGTTTTCACTCATGACATTTAACACATGACATTTTCGGATTAGCCGTATTGCGCTCTCTAAATATCTTTTACAAAACACGCGGCTAAATCGAATACTATTGGACATATTAAATTAGTCCAGCTTAGATATAATAAGGAGTCTGAAGCCCAAAAATTTGAAACCTTTTAAGTAAAGTGCAGAGGAAATAATAGGAAATATCATTGCCCATTGACCTTGAAGGCTTGTACACCTAAATGAAGAGGACAAATTAGGAAATGCAAAGTGTTCCACATTCGAGTAGTACAGCTACAGAAAGAACCACTATATAGGTAGGTAGATTCATAGATTGAAGAGTATTAATGCAGAATTGCCATATTGATTGAAAAAGCGATAAGACGTCTCTAATAAAGTTGTCCAAGAGAATCAATTGTTCCTATAATGTAATCTTATATAATAATTATCTACTATATAATTTTGTGAATTTTTGAATATTATAACAACAACTTGAATGAACCAAGTGGGTTCTTATTTGGCTGGAGTTATAGCTATTTCACGGTTGCCAAGCCGATCATCAGACTCCTTTATTAGTGGTGCTTAGCCTTAATACTATAAATTTTAATCGAAAAACTTTTTGCCTTGACTGAGATTTGAACCCAGATCTAGCGTCGTCAGAAGCCAATGCCCTACGCATCACGCTACCGAGACTACATTATCAGGTCCATCCCAATTTAGGTTTTATCGTTTATCAATTAACACTTGAGGACTAGCGTTTTTATTAGTCATTCAAATTTGTTGTTGTAAATTTGGTTTCTTTCTATTTCTCCGAACTCTGTTTATAAGCCAACAATTCGTTGCATATTATAAGGAGGGATATTTTAATGAAAGATTTGATTTGATTTAATTTTGCTTTGGTGGATTCTGTTTAACAGATTTAAATGTGTAATGGAGGCAGTTGTCCAAATATGAGAGTTGACGAATGTATGTAGGTATCATAAATGGTAGACAGTTCTTCTAAAAGTCTGGTCTGACAGAAAATTATAAAATAAATAAATTAGAATATTATTACGGCCCTTAGGGAGCCTAAAGCCTAGCGACCTCGAACTTTGAACTATGTGCCGTACTCTTGGATTAATCGCTTCTTCGCAAAAAGGATTTTCGCAGCGCTAACATTCATGCCAAGCGAAAAATCAGAAAATGTTATGAGTTCTTATTTTACCTGTTATCCGTGGACTATCCCGATACCGAACATTTTCGGCTTATTTGTTACAATGATTGACAAGTGCAAGAAGATGTTGTCGTTGTGCTTTGTTATTTGTATTTATGTAAACAGACTTGCTCATTTGTATGTCATTGTTTAGAACTAGTATATGATTGGGTATCACATAAAAAGATATGAAGCAAACTGCAAACGTTGGAAATCTCACTCTTATACACAAATTTTCAGTTAAAAGTGTCCATATAGTTATCACATATTTCATGGAAAACTTTGGCCTTCTGTAACAAGACGAATCAACTCGTCACCATTTCTTAAATAATGTTATTCTTTAAAGCTTTCTTAGTATTTTTTTTGTAAAATCATATCCGAAGAACTTATTTAAAGAAACAAAAATGCCACATGGTGGCCTTCTTTAAACCCTACCATCCCAAAAAAATTATTTTAGAATGATCAGATGTACTGAAATACATACCATAACCAACAAAATTAGCCAACGAAAATGTAATTTTTGTACCTTTCGTCGACCATTTTGTTGAACTACATATACCCTAATATTTGTGCATGTTTTTCTCAAAATGAAAAAAAGTCTTGCAATCCTTTTTGTAGAATTAAAAATTTTGAGTACTTTTAAGGTAATACTTAAGAAAGTGAGTCTTTTTTTCCTGAATAAGCAGTAGTAATGTGGCTCGATCTGGCATCAGATTTGCTTCATCACGTCAAGCTTTGAAGATATTATACGGAATTTAAGCCCGGATTCAAACTGTTTCACCGTTTTCGATACGCTCCATAAGAAGATAGCGAATTTGCTTTCTGCACAGTTTGGTTTTTATTCTACACTGCCAGAAAGTGTCAAGACTCCTCCTGTTATTGAAAACCTAAAAGATTACCTGTGACAAATCTTGTTGTTTTGCAATCTTACAGCTGCAAGAGTACTGAAAGATCTCGATACAGTTTCCGTTGTACTTCTATGTTGTCAAAACCATTGCGAAAGCTTTTCCATCTGTCCAGCTGTCCTACACTACTGGCCTCTTTCCCAGTGGATTGCAAATAGCATTGGGCCAGCGTGTGCCTAAAAAAGACGATTGTTCTTCCCACTCCAACTATCGACAGATTGATTTTACGTCCCTTCTTTGATCACGGAAACGCTGATAAATAATCAGCTTAAGAATTATCTGCAATAAAGAAACGAAGGCTTTTCAAATGACCGGCATTTGCATTTGAAAGAGTTTGTCATTAAGCTCTCTTATCGAAAATATGTGCATTTTCTATTGATCAATCTCTTCTTCGTTGGATTAGGAATTACCTTTCGAACCACTCTGTATAGTTTTATTATACGTTTTCAAGTCTTTTATGCAAAAGAAAGTCTTTAAGGTATTGGCGGATTGAAATTCTAAAAGGCTCATTAACAAGACGATTTTCATTGTTTATGTCAATAAAAATTTCGACACACCTTCCTTCGGGTGTTGTGTGACCAGAAAAGCGCAGCCACTAAGAATTGTGTAGATTGAAATCGCCTGTAACAAAGATTTCACTGTGATCTATTGTGCCCCTATCCAGAGCTAGATAAGTTGCTTACTCTACAGATCTGCCTTCAAGTTTATCCATGTGATGAGTTTGATTATTTGGAGAGGCTAAATCACTCTCATCTACCTGATCATCACAGATACTTGTTTCTTTGATGCATTAGTGCTTCGCATCGTCCTAGTATGTGGTCCGGGGTTTCGTCATAAGTTTTACAGAATATGCTTGTGGAATTGTTTTCTAGGCCAAGAATACTCAAGTGAAAGTATGGGCACATGCAGCTCTCGGATGTTGCTACAATCGACCCTCAATATGTGTTTGGCGTGCTATACATCTGTATTTGTGAACGGAGTGCTTAAAAAATATGCCGATTAGGTTCTTGAACATCAGCGTATGGATGACCAATTTTCGTTCAAGCTTGCAATCAGACTAACTTTTAACTCTGTGGATACTTTTAAAGGCAAATTTGCTGCAAAAAAGCATGAAAAAGTGAAAACATAAATGTAATTGTGCATCCACAAAAAGTCTTTGCATGGTGTGGTATTTGGTCTGCTGATGGTGTCATTTTTCCACACTCCTTGAAAAATGAAGAATATGTAACCGTTGCGAGCGTGCTTCGTCTTCAATTCTCATTTAGACAAAAGTTAACCGAATTTGTTGGGCATCAGATCAAAGATGTGGATGTGGAAGACAACGAGACGGCGCGACATCTTGCACCAACACAACCTATTTTGGCTTTAGTAGAAGAAAAATTTCTTGCACGAGTTATTTCAAGTTTTAGTGATGGGAACATACTCTAGAAACTCTCGACTCTTTCAAAAAGAGGATTTTTCTGTTAATGGCTGAGTTATTGCCTGATGGGAGACATTGGCATCATGTTGTATGCCATTAATAATGGCAGGACCCAACTTTCTATAACTACTCGCATGATATTGTTGAATTCTAAAAGCAACATATTTTGTTGCTAAAATTTAATAGTTTTCATTAAAATTATCTATTAAATATTTAATATTTCAATAGAAAGCTTAAGTGGGCTGAAATTTTCAATCTTCAATTTTTGGGCAATCAAAAATAAAATTCCTATTAAATAAATTCTAATGGTCACTCCCTAATAGACACTACACACACATCATATCCCAAATGAAGTTCCACTTTCCCCACATTAATTCGGTCAGCAACCCCGCTGGACTTAAAATTAACATAATCAACCTTTTATGTGGGATAAATGGTGTTATCGATGTTCCAATACTTCTCATTAGCATTTTGTGATGATTGGTTATTCTCTGAAGCTGGCGGCTATTATTTGGGCCCATGCAATTTGAAGCTGCACAAACACGAACGACACCAACACACATCATAATCATATGTACAAGTACATACGTATATATAAATCGTGAACCGTCCTTGCTGTAATTTTCGCCAGGCTTTCGGAATTCAAACTAGGTTGCGTATTCTGGATAGCTAAATGACATTCAAGAACGGTTTTGCACATATACTATACATATATGTTTGTGGGCATACCTTACCTACATATTTATGTTTTATTGCGCTATGGCATATCCCTGGGTAGAATTATTTTCATATCGGCATCATTGGTTTGCCTTTATTTTGTATTCAATTTATTTTATTTTGATTTAATTGCTTAGAGTAGGTCGAAAATGCTGCTATTCGAGTACTATTTTGAGGTCCATTTGGCAGGCGAGGGAGACCAAATGTGATGGGAAACATTTACTAACTCAAAACTTCAACTCAATTGGTCGTAGTAAAAATAGGAATAGGTATTTTGCGAGCATGATATGGAGCTTAAGGCTTAAGCTGACTTCAGCGTTTCCAGGCTGCCATCCGACTTAATCAATTTTTGCAACAAGTAAAACATTTAAGAGACAAGGAGATGAGGGCAATGCTGAAAAAAATAGATGAAGCAGATGTCAAAGTGGTAATTTTATTTTTCTTAGTTCATATATTTATTTCAAAACACATTAAACGTTAACATTAAACTATCATTTTTGATTGCCAAAATTGCTTTTGTTTTAATGATTACTTTAAGAAAACCACGTTTAATATCCTTGATTAATTGACTTTGTATTTTTATTTTTGTTTTAGATAATGCTGCAGTGAAATTAATATGGTGTTTGCGTAGAATGTTAGTCACCCGAAATAATTTTTCAAGAAATGTTTTTCGACTGTCGGACACTCTATATACATATTTTATTTATATACATATGTTGTACGCAAGAATTTGATATTCAAAAATATATTCAATAAATAATTGTTCTATTTTTAAATATTTTTCTTTACTTTTCTTTTCTTTTCTTTAAGTTTTCAGTTATACCATTTTCTTGAAAATAATTTCATCGGGGCTTTTGTTTTTTTTGATTTTGTTTAATTCATTTTTATTTTCATCAATCTTAAAACTATCTTAAAGCTAGACAAAATTCATAAAAAAACTAGGCTTTTGTATTTCAGGTGGACGTGCACGTATAATTATTTGTTCTCAACACGAATAGAAATCATTGGAAAAAAAAAATTCATTAGTATCTATTATGAAAAAAATAGCTTAGGTTCCATAATTTCTTACATAAAACTAATGAAAAGATTCATACTAATATAAGAAAAGTTGCATTTAATTATGTAATGATTGTTTCATTATTAAAAAAGAAACTTTTCTTACAACTATTGCAAGCAAATGATTAAAATCATTAAAAATAAAACTATCATTCATTTAATCAATGAAAAACGTCATACATCCTAGGAAACTTTTCCTAGAACAAGTGTCAGAGTTTTTAAACTAATGAATAAAATCATTTAAAACACAGACCGATTTCATAAAATTAATGAAAAACATCATGAATTCCATGAATTTTTACATACATTTATAAAAATTATAAGGAAAATTTAGTACACAAAAAATATGTTTCAGTGTGTCTGTATGTCTGTACCTCTCACTACAGCCTAAGCCACTGGAACTATTTCTTTCAATCTCGGTAATTAAGGGTCTTTGGTGATTCCCTAGAGGAAAAATTGAAATTTTTTTTTTAGCTCTAAAACTAAGGGTACCCCCCATACACCCGTAATGCAAAATCTTATTTATCTCGAAAACGGCTCTAACGATTTTGATAAAAAAATTAGGCGATATTATGGACATGGACTACATTTTAGTAAAAAAAAAATTTGGGGGGAAATGTTGTTAGGGGTACCTGTCATAGAACCGTTCTTTTTTGATTTTCGATTTTCTCACCAACGGCTCTAACGATTTTTACCGAAATTTTTATGCAGGAGCTGCTTTGCATTTTAAAAAATATAAACTAAAAATTTTTTCGAACAAATAGTTTTTGGATTTTTTAAAAAATAATACAATTGTTTTTTTGAAAATTCGATATCTTGAAAACCGATACACGATTAAATTTTTAAATTACGTTTTAAAATGTATTTTATTAAATACTAACAATTTGCGTAAAAATTTTTTTTATAAAAATTTTAAGGAAAATTTAGTACACAAAAAACATGTTTCAGTGTGTCTGTATGTCTGTACCTCTCACTACAGCTTAAACCACTGGACCTTTTTCTTTCAATCTCGGTAGTTAAGAGTCTTCGGTGATTCCCTAGAGGAGAAATTGATTTTTTTTTAGCTCCAAAACTAACGGTACCCCCCATACACCCGTAATGCAAAATCTTATTTATCTCGAAAACGGCTGTAACGATTTTGATAAAAAAAATAGGTGCGATATTATAAACATAGGCTACATTTTGGGGGGAAATGTTATTAGGGGTACCTGCCATAGACACGTTTTTTTTCGACTTTCTCATTAACGGATATAAGGATTTTAACCCAAAATTTTCAGCAGGAGTCCCCTTAAGTTTAAAATAATATTGTATATAAAAATATTCGAAAAAATATTTGTTGGGTTTTTTAAAAAAAAAAAAATTTTTTTAAATCAATATCTTCAAAACCTATGAACGATTATTTTTTGAAATTATTTCCTAAAATTAATATTATTTAATACTTAAAATTCGCATCCCACATTTTTTTCTTGAAAAATTTTAGAGAAATTTCTTATATAAAAAATTTATTTAATAATAAAACGATTTTTAAAGATTATTTGCATAAATCCATACTTTTCCGGAAACCAGACGGCAATTTTATGCATTTGAACATTATTATCTCATTAAATCCATGTTTTATATTTATAAAATGTATCTTAAATTCCAAAGTACTTTTACATAAGAGCAAGTTCGTGCGATCCAGTCGTGCATTTTATTTTTAATGAACTCGATTCTTGGCCCGTTTTTAATGAAGTTTTTCTTTTAAAACATGCAGTTTTTCCTTCGTATCATGTACCTTTTTGGTTCAGTGTAGATCAACAGGTTTTAGGCCTCTGGTAGGCACTAGATCGACAGGTTTTAGGCCTCTGGTAGGCACAGTAGGCATGTATAAACACCGACAGATCAACAGGTACCAAAGCCCCTGGTGGCAATTAGGACGTTTTATGCTTCGAACCAAACTGATGGAATGAAATAGCTGGACAATTTCAGATGACTTGTAAACTAAAATCTAGCTCGTCAGCTTCGACCGTAGCAAACAAGTGACTTTCCTTCCCAAAAGGAGGTCCTCTTGTTATATTTTTCGTATAAACTGTGCGTGAACTATATACTGGTCGAATGTAAATCACCCAATGTGTTCAACCAACTGTGACGTCATGTTCTTATAGTGACTGCATATTGTATTAAGACAAGGTATAAAATCCCTTTATCTTGGCGAGGTAACTGGTGTCATGGGTAGCTGCAGCGTCGTATGGTGTCGTCGGTCGGTGCTGCGGCGGCGGTTGCTTAGTCATGGTAAATCAAATCACCCAATGTGTTCAGTATTGGTAGAAGCATGGAACGCTTCGTTACATACTACTACCCCTTCGGAGACGAGAACTTTCTCGTCTTTAATAGAATTTCTCCTTTTTTTTTAAGACTTAATTTCTATATTTCATTTCTTTTATTATTTCTTTTCTTTGTTTGCTTTCTTTATTTTGCTTTCAGTAGATATATTATATTTTTTCTGTTTGTTTTGTTTTTTTTTTTTTGTTTTTTTTTTTTAATTTTTTTTTTTTATTCGTTTTCGTTTCCTTATTTTCTTCTTATTATTATTTTTTTTTTGATTTCTTCTTATTTTCTTATTTAATTTAATTTTCTTTTTTTTTTTTCGTTTTCCAAAACAACCTTAATCAATAACTAGGTAACTCTCTTATTAAAATCTTAATAAACTTAACATAAACTCATTTAAAAAAAAAAAAAACTTTAAAAACAAATAATCGACTTCTTTCGTCTCGATTTTGGCCTTACTTCTTGTATAGGGGAACGGCACCCTCTTTCGCTGCTCGCCATAACTTAAAATGGCTACGCCTGGTTTTATTATGCGGACGTCAATCTTACCGCACGTCCGTTGCATGTAAAAATGTTGACGTCGGTATTTGGGGTTGTACAGTCGATGCTCTACTATTTTGATGCCAATGAAAGAATCTACGGGCTTCGGCTTATGGACTCTTCTCTTTTGCTGGCTGGTGCTAATTGCGGGTTCGGTTGTGCGCACTTTTGCGTTGATCGAGTGTGTAGTGACGTGCACTGGTATAGCACTCAACTTTCTCTGGTGGATGTTGGACAAGAAAAGTTGGGGCCATTACAGTCGACGTGGGCGGTTTGTGGGAGGTTGCTTGCTAATTATCAGCAGGCGTCGCGGACGCTGGCCCTCTCAATTCGCCGTCAATCGCCTTAATTCCTCTACCGGGCGTTGGCGGCAGGTATCGCTTCCTTGATTGTGAGGTTCCTGAGTTTTCTGAAGCTATTTAATTTGCGATCCTCGTTTTTACATCTATTTTGGCCTTTGCTGTAGGCGAACGCGTCACAGCGGTTGCTAACTTCGCCTTTTCTTGGTTTTGGCGTGCTGCTTGGCTTGTACTCGGCAAATCTGGCAGATATACGACGGATCTTATTACTGGCTTCATTCTTGCTGGTCTGATTGGCTGGCGCTTCCATGGCTGGGCACTTTCGTCGTCGCTGATCGTTATGAAATCTTTGTCGATACCCTGTGACTGTGACATCATTTATGCTTGCTCGACTCCTACCGGATGATTAATTGCGAAATTCTCAGTAAAATGTCTTCCGGCTGCAAGGGGTGTTCTGACCTTCTTAATTACATGCTCACTTATGCCTGGCTTCCATGCTCTTCTCCGTAAGTTGTAGTGTCTTACGGCTATTTTGGTGTGCATGAGCCCATCACTCGGCTTTCGCTGAGATGCCTTAAATTCCCTGCATATCTGACATCTGCTTACATACTTTGATATATCTCGATACATTCCTGGCAGTGTTGTTCCTCTACGTGTCGACTTTGATTGTCTACATTAATGCGTAGACAATTGTGTCGACAATGTAGACAATGTCGACTATGGTGTCGACAATGTAGACAAAGCATGCCAGCCAATCTGTCATTCTGTCATTTAAGAAAATTTCAGGTGTTAATTTGAGTTTTTATTCAAATATTGGTCGACGAAAAAATAAAGATTTCGATCACCTAGGTTTTCTTTTAATGGAAAACAATAACAAATTTGTAGCATATTGTACAGTGTGCAACAAAAATCTACAAAATACTGCACAGGTAAATAAAAATTTGTTAAAAAAAGCATATTCATATCCTAATAATAATGCCTTCACATTCATTTACGAAAGCAATGCCTGTAAGCAATCCCAATCACCTGCGACATCTTAATCCGGCGATGTCTCTATGATTGTTTTGATTGATGACAAAGATTTTGGCTCGAGCTCTGATTTATTAGACGAAACATAATAAGAAAAATTGAATGTCTACGTTGTCTACATTGTTGACATTGGCATGTAGACAATCAGGAATTGTATACGTCGTGTAGTCTACATTTTTTGTCTACATGGAACAACACTGTTCCTGGCCAATAATACAACTTCATAACTCTGGATGCCGTCTTGGCTATGCCCAAATGACCGGCGGTGGCCACGTCGTGGTTTTCAAAAATAATTCTGCTTCTCTCAGCAGTAGTAACGCATAGCTTCCAATCGTTCTCGTGATTCGATAATGGGTGTACTGCAAACCTCCGGAATAGACGGTCCTCATTCACTCGATATTCCGGGTAACATTCTGGTCTTTGCAGCACTTGTCTGGCGCGTTTTTCAGTCCAGTCCTCTTGACTAGTGGTCATAGTGACTAAGTCGCTCTGTGTAACAGGCTGTGGATGACTATCTTCTTGTTTCATGACTTCCTTCCAAACAGACACATACTGGTCAGTCTTCGCCTCTGAATTGTGAGGTTTCACCGGGTGCGTTACGTTTTTGTCGGTTATTACTCCGTTTATTCTTTTGGACAACTCTTCGACGCTCTCCAAGTCTACTATTGTTTGTTGAACTCGGCTCATCTCTAGAATACTGCACCTGTCGCAAAGCATTGCGACACGGTGTGGATAGCATGAACAGTCCTCGGTTCGTCGACCATCTTCTCCGCAGTATGAACAAAACATACGGTAGGGGCGACGACATTGGTTCTTATTATGTCCTCGTTGCTTACAATTCCAACAATACGTTGCTCTATCATATTGAGCAGAGGAGGTAGTTGGACGGTTCAAATTGTTACGTTCAAAAGATTCTCGTGGTGTCAGTGGACGGTTGTGCGAGGTCATTCCGTTTGGTGGTGGCATTCTATTATGCCCAAACAAAGGTCGTGGAATTATCTGCTGACGGTTTCGGTCTTCACTTTGTATATATTCGTACTCTTCTGCTAGCTTCATAAGCTCGTCAACAGTTTCGAAATCCCGTCTTTTGATAAACATATGATATTCTGGACGTAAACTGTCGTAGATTCGATCTATGTATTAGATACTGAGTGGCCTGGATAAGATCTTTAGCTTTTTCTCTTGTACCTTGTCGTCTTCTCATGATTTCATCCTCCAATTTGTGAATAAAACTGGCGGGTAAGAAATGCTGAAGGAAAATCCTGTGAAAATCTTTCCATGTCTTTAACCTATGCGGAACCACTCAAGAGCTGTTTCTCTTAAAATCTCTGGGAGTGCTCTCAGCACATCGGTGGGTCGGATATCGTAGCAACATGTCGAGTCGTTCTATAAATTCCAATGCATTGCCTGATGAGTCAAACTTCAATCCCCATTTTCTAACCGTATTCATAACCTCTGCTTCATGGCTGAGTACAAGCCTTCCAGCTGACCTGTTTGTAAGCTGCGCTTCATGATGCGTTTGGAGGTTACTGGCTCCTGGCTCGGAAGTAAATACAGGGTGTGACTCGGTCGGTTTAGATATAAATTTACCTGCGCCTTGCATGTTGGGGACAGAACGTGTAATCGGCGGTACTTGGAAAAATATTTCCGTATATTTTTCACCACTTCTAGTATTCCCTGGTGCGGTAACCACTTCTTCCTCTTTATATTCCCTTTCAATTGTTGCTTTCTCGATTTCTGCGCATAAATTCTGTGTGGACTTTCTCTGTCTTTGCGACTTTACGTAAGCGCTGAGTCGCGCTCTTAAACCGGCTATAGAGCCTTCGGTATCGAGTCCTAATTGACTCATTCGATCCACTAGCTCCTGCTTTCTCAGAAGGTAGATTGCTCCTAAACTGGCGAAGATATCGAACACCTCTTCGTTTCGGACATGATGAGCTGGATCTTCGTTGCGGTCTGTTTGTTATATGAATGTTTTTTCGATTTTGTATTTTACGGGGATGGACCTTATAATTCCCTGCTCGGGCGCCAATTTGTGATGTGCTTTTTGCTTTCCAGCCGAGGTTTTGCTCGCCGGATTTCGAGTGTCGCTCTGAAGAAAAACACGAAACTTCGTCTTTAGAACCTTATACAAAATCTTTATTAAAAACAAATCTTAAATTCATATAACAACTTAAATATTCTTGATTTCAATTAATTACACCCTGCCTGGTGTATCTGGTAAACATCGGTAAACTTTGTTACAATATCTAAAGTATTTGAAGAGTTTGGCACGAAACTCTTTTATCCAAAAAGATGACAACTGCCATCTAGGTGGGAAATCGCCAAGAAACCTTACACCATCCTACTCAGGAGTTCTTCGAGCACAAAAGCAGAAAAGACCACCTGCATCCCAGAACGAGAAAAGAAGATCAAGAGAAAGACGGGATCGAGGAATTGGCGAATTCAGAATGCGGTGGGTGCTGATGGTGTGGAAAATTAATTTCTGCAATCTGTGTAACTGCTTAAACAACTCCTTTGGTAATGGGGAAAAAACAGATTGCTATTTGATTTCCATTGATAACCATGTTTTGGAAATTTGTTTTAAACATTCGTTAGCATTTACTAACTAAAGTTTTATGAAAAAAAAACTTGTGAAATTTCGAAAAAAAAAATAAAACAGCTGGTATCTTAAAAAAAATAATGATCTTAAAAAAAATAAAAATGTTATCTACATATATCCTGTATGTAGTTCATCAGACAGACAGAACTGGGAGACCCAGTTTTTCCGTCTTCCCTATCATCTTGGTGTCGAGTCTGATCAAAATATCGATTTTTTTTTACGACTGTATGTCAACTTGCCATGAAATACCTAATAGCTATATCGCAAGTAAAAATACAGGGTGCGGTGGAACATTATTCCAGGTCGATAGCATTTAAAACGAAATTTTTGAAATTACAGCAGAAATTGGCGTAATGCTTATGCAAAATGTGCTCAAGAGAGCTCGCCTATGTGCGCTCTCGACCGATATCATGTTCCATACATAATGTTGAGAACCATATAATATAACCAATTAATAAAATATAAATTATAAAATTCTATTTCATTTAAAAGCCATTGAAATACAAAAAAAAAAGACCGACCTGGAACATAAAACGTAGCCTGTAGTTTTAGCACGATAGTACTTAAAAGTGTTTAAAATATAAAAAAAAAAATGCTTTGAAATTAGCAATTTGATAAGTTGTACCATAAAAATAATTTTACACTCGGTAGTTCAAAATGTTACACCCAAAACTTTATGTTTTATGAAAAAGAATGACATTAAAACAAATTTTAATTGTTTCTCAACGAGTTGAGAGAGAGGTGTTGAATCCCCCTTTTCATGCCTATCCTGTTCCTGAATTTCTTAGGTATAGACAATCATCTTTCCAGAAACAAGTAAAATGGAAAAAAATGAACCAGAGATGATGCTGCATAAAGTTTTATCAGGCTCCATGTACCGCCCAATTCAATTGGAGGGGTTGAATTCATATATTTAAAGAAGGATGGTATTCTTCCCTCCGAAGTCAAGCAAGCATGGAACTTAATGATGGGAGAGAATTCAATTAGCAGTATCTAATCCACCGCGATCCACATCTAAACATGCTTCCCTCTTCCAGAACTAGATACACCTCTACTCCCTGTACTATACGGACATCGAACATGTGAATTTATATACCTTCCTACCCGTAGATACCTACATGTACAGCAATTGGCAACCAGTAATTTTAGTCGAATTTTCCATTGAATGTATCGCAAATTCCTGTAATTTCCGTTCAGCATGCACTGAGCTCTCGCATTACCATCGCACCGGTTCGCAAGCCGATGCCGAGCGACAGACAGACGGAAGGAAGGACGAATTTGTCTCTCCACTTCACTAAATAATTATTCAGCCGAGTGTGAGCTGCATGGGCGTTCCTAATTCAAGTTCATGTAGAAATAGAGTTTGTGTAGTTTCCTTCTGGTTCTGGCTTGTTCTGGGTTTTAGATTGTAGGTACAATGGACAGATTTCTTTCCCATTAACTCAAATTGACCAGAAAGCACACACACGTCTTTAAGTTCCTTCATCAGACAGACAGAAGATGTTAAAGGAGACTAGTTTGATGCTTAAATTAGACTCAAAATGCTGTATATTTAGTACGTGCACTTTTAATACAAGTCGGGGGTTGTAAAAACTCAAGAAATAAATTATCTATTTATTTAATGGAAAATCGCCAAAGTATAGCCTTACCCCTTAAGTTGATGATATCCTGTTAAACTGCTATTAAGATATTTGTCTCTGTAATTTTTTGGCAATTTAACTTGTTTTGACGCAGACACAAACGATTACTCCAATTCACAGTAATTTCACTGATGGATGAACAGGGATGGTTGGAAAATAGATTATCCATCAGAATGCATTTAATTCGGAAAATGGTTGGTCTTAGTGAGCTTCTGTAACAAAATTCCTGAAAGTTAGGACGTTAAGACTTCTTACGGACCTAGACATAAGGATGCGAGCTAAATGGTTTTTATCGTGCTCAATTTTTAATCATTATGGGTATGGGTAGGGAGAAATAAGCAATACTCAAATATAATGTTGCTGTCTATCTTATCGAGTGAAAGAAAGGTACAACAAATCTTGCAATAAAATTAAAATTTAAAACTTTTAAGGATTCAATTTAACTCAATTCGACTTCAATTAAATTGGATTTAATTGATACTCAAGTCTAAAAGCAAATAAATTCCACAATCCGAAGTACATATATGTCACTTTTAAAATAGACAGATGTTTTGCAGGTAGTGGCTCAACTGCATCTAAGCTGCATTTAAATTAAGAAATAGAATAGTCCTATGGATAATCTGAACATATTGGGGTATGTTGGCTAGTAAGGTAGAAATGGCGACCACCGGCAGTCTAGCACTGTGGCCCAATTAGCGCTAAAGTGCGCCATTTTGATACCACAACTCGTTTTAGCTTGTGCGTGGATAAAATTGATATGGGATATTGTGGAAGTTTCTCACGGAGTCATCCAATTTGGTTTAAGTTCAAAAATATGGATCTAGTAGGTTTTGATATCCCTTATTGTGTGTTTTATTTTGCACAATCATTATGAAAATGTATCCTTGACTCAGCCGGACCACCACACTCATTCGACACCATCTACACACTACACTGTGCCAAGCTAGGCAGCTTGTTGACTTGTGATAAAGAAGTAGAGTGATTATACGGCCCCCGCACCGTAGGCCTCCGTCAAAGCTCTCAACCGAAGGGTATAGCACAGAAGTAACCAAGGTTCGTCCTAGAGTCATTTCGTAGCGTTGAGAAAAGAAATCGAGTCTTTGATCTTCGTTTCCGAAGGTTTGTCAATGTCGTCAAAACATGCCCTTCCCAATGATTGTACTCTAAATTTGGCCAGATAATGGCATTTGCAGAGGAAATGGAGGACTGTTTCCTTTTACCGCTGGTCTCACAGCTATGACATGGACTGTTGTGAGAAATACCGATCTTCGCTGCATGCTCTCCTATTGGCCAGTGTCCGCTACAGGTAGCTACGATCCTGGCTATGTCTTGCTGGATCTGCATATCAGATGTGTTCGGGATTTATTATAGGTGGGCCAAATCTTTCTAGATATTCAGCTAGTTAAACTGCTCTACCTACGGTTTGATTCGCTAAGAAGAATTGGGAGAATTTTGCCCTTCACAACTCACTTGCGGAAAGAGTCAACATTCAACATAGGCTGATCCTTGCCTAGCACGCTCGTCCGCTGTGCATTTCCATCAATGTCACAATGACCCGGTCTTTAAGGATTGTTACTCCAATGTATTGAAACCTTTGATCATCCTTTGTCATTCAAACCCGTTAAGGGTGTTGCTGAATTTCAAAAAGCAATAGCCTGAAATGTCGAAGGGTATTTCTAAGTTATTGAAGAAATGCCTGCCGTCACATAATATCCTGGTTGAGCTGAGGTAGACTCCTTTATTTTACCCCACTTGAGAAATCATCTCTTAACCAGAGCCGTAGACTTCGTGCAATTTCTAGTGGATGAGTTTGATATGTAAGGTTAGAAAAAAAAAAGGTTAGTGGTTGGTGTGTATGTCCCTTGTCCAGTCAGGGTTGAGGAATAAGTCGAAGGGGCTGTTCCTTTCCCCCAGAGCATTTTGAAATCTTAGGGAGGAGAGGAGGCCTTATCAATTCAATGACACTCGTGTTCACCGCAGGAGTCGCAATAGCTGATGTATATGCGACGTGACCACTGCTGCTCCATGCATCGTTCAGTCGCTTTCGTTCGTTCTATCATTGTCATCCGTGACCTTTTTACATGTGATTGTAGGCGATTTCCAATCTCGTGGTCGGCTGGTTGATAGAGTTTAGGAATTTTCAAGCAATTTGGTAGCGTTAGTAAATTTCAATATGGAAGAAGTGTCTCCCTAAAAGCCTGTTTCTCAGATGATATAGGGCAGAGCAGTGACACAGGCAGTGAGGAGTATCCTCGTGTATCTCCTCATTACAGTATCCTCTGCATAAGTCTATCACACTGAGTTTCGTTTTTTACTTGTGGTAACCAAGCTGGTTGGTGACTGCTGATGATGCTCACGTGAAGAAATAGGGACTTTTTACACAGCTGGATGATAATTTCGGTCTTTTGTTTGCTGAAATAGTCCATAGTTTTCTGGTTATAAGACAGGTATAGAGTGAATTCGATCTTTTGCCTGTTGTAACTAGAACGTTGCTCTCGATTAAGTGCTCAAGATTACAGTGTGTGACCTGGACTGTTGGGTCTGCCTGATTAGGATCAAGTGTTGGTTCTATACTCGCCAGTTCGCCAGCACCTTTCATTATCACACCACTATGACGAGAAACCCTACAGAGCCTTATGTTGTGCTGTGTACCAAGAACCCTTAGCTCTTTGCGACAGCAAGTTACAAGCTTCGATTTAATTTCAATGGCAGAAATCACTTTTATTGCTATCAATGAAAAATGTGATATCAGCTTGTGGTATTGCCACCATTGATTGTAGGCCTAAGTCTAATTTTTGGCGTTTAATTTTTAGATTTATTTTATTCAAATGACTTAATCGTCTATTATAAATTCAAAAACGTCTAACTACTGTGTGCACCTTAATTATTTAGAAGATACAGATTATTTGTATCTTAAAATCTTTAAGAATTAAGTTATTCAAATGTATGGTTAAAATCCAAGAACCTGGTGTTTATCATTCAGAAAATGCTTCGTATAAAAAATTCTAAGAGTTGGCTTGTAGCAATATTGGGTTATTTAATTAATTACCTATATAAAATAAGAATAGAAAGGTATCCCTTAAAATTTTTACCATCGCTTAATTGCATTGTCACCTACATGATGAAAGAAGGAACTTTCTTATAACTCATAGTTCTTTAATTAAAATTATAAAACAAGGAAGAAAACATTGTTCGCCAGCAACCTCTGCCATAACCTAGTTTAAATTGAATTTTCCTCTCAAACAAAAGCTGCTGCACCAAAAGCTGGAGTTCTTAAGTCCTAGAGTTCAAAACTGCACCATTCGAGAAATATTTTGAAAGAAACCGCAACAAAGAAACTGAAAGGCAAGGCATATACGTAAACGTATACGTAGATATCTACCACTTGGTCGCCCAAAGCCAAAATCTAATAAATAGATGCAATTACCATAAAACTCGATCTATCGCAATAAACAACAAAAGTGATGTGCAAACAATGCCGTTATAGAAACTATTAAATCAAAAGCACCACCCATCCATCCCTCGTTGTGCCCGCCATTCATCTGGAAACCCAAACTCAAAAGATACGAAGATACACGTTGTTTTGCAGACAATCTTCTCTACTCACTCAAATATTCGACGAGGACGAGATTGCTTTTCTGTCGATTCATTTCACTTAGACTGAATCCAATAGATGTTCCTACCTTACTTGTACCTATGTGGGGGGTGGGCCTGATGCCTCTGACGAGATCCCCGTTCAAAATCACGTAATGAGGTCAAGTTGCATTTTTATTCGGTCTTTCTGTATCATCTTGCCTCGATGTGTATCGAAGTCTTTTCTAATGTTGTGTGTGTTGTGAATTTTGTCGCACGCAGACAAACCAAATGAAGTGTGTTGTCATTATTAAGTTTGCAAGAGATTTTTCGAGAGGATTCTACCATTCAGACGCAATTTAACGCCACTGTAGACAATCAAAAGGACACTCAACACGAATCAAACGAAAAGTAGACGAATATTATTTAAAATAACTATTTTTATTTCATTGACAAAATAGAAGTCAGTGTTATGGTTCTAGGATGAATACGACGAAGTCTTTTCGTCAAACTTGAATATTTAATAAAAAAAAAGCTTATTTAGGTCAGCTCTAAAATATTTGCATAACCAACCATAGTTTTGTATTGGAGAAAAGTATTTGAAAGAGTACGATAGCTGAATTTTTAATTTTTCCACTTAAATATCCAGTACCATTCGTACCCTTAACCAATTCAACCGCAATATTCGCGCTTCAGGGAAAGCACATCAGTGAACCCTTAATCACAACATCGGACGGACTGTTGAATTCAGAGATTCTTTAATCAGCTGCTCCACACGAATGTGGAATGCCTTAATCAACTCTATCATGTCGATTACAGAATTCAAAGAATTTCACTGCCGGTGAGCAAGGCCGTAGCCAGGGGAGGATCACAGGAGTTTCAAATTAATGTTTGTGGAGTTGCATTTTTATAAAATCAATTTTTTAGTTTCAGTAGGTATATTTTACTTATAATATATTTGAAAAAGGAATAAGCATAAACAGAATAAGATTGGTACCGCTATTAGAATGAAC
The DNA here is from genome assembly GCA_911387755.1 of Chrysotoxum bicinctum. Lineage (NCBI taxonomy): Eukaryota > Metazoa > Arthropoda > Insecta > Diptera > Syrphidae > Chrysotoxum > Chrysotoxum bicinctum. The sequence goes on from OU426989.1 coordinate 2,077,878, forward strand.
AAAACACACTCTGATTTGATAGCAAGTATACACTTCTAGTAAAATGTAATAATACTTTTTAATATTGATGTTATGTACCTACCTAATAAATAACAACTTAAGTTGGAACTGAATGATTAATTTTTATATAAATAATACCTTGTCGTAAATTTTTCTCCTGAGGTACCTATTTAATGGAACTATAACGGAAGCATATTATACTCATATGTATATGCATAAACCTACATGCCCAAATGTTGAAAAAATAAAATGCACGACTGGGTCGCGCGAACTTGCTCCTATGTAATAGACTAATAATTTCAAAAATGAATGTTATTAGAGAAAAACTGTTCATAAGCATCATAAAATTAATTTTTTAAATGACTAAAACAACTTCTTTAGTATAGTTGGAGGTAAAAATAGGATTCCATCTGATATAAGAAAATATAGGTTTATGCAAAAAGAAAAATTATATGTCTTTGTAGTGGTTTCTTAAAAAAATGAGCTTTTATATAAAAAAGAAATTTAACACATTTTTAAGAAAAAAATTTTGGTACGCCAATTTAAAGTTTTTATTATTGTTCGAATAAAAATTAAATTTAAAAAAAAATATTTAGTCGTTTATAGAACTTTCCAAAAAAAAATAAATTTTTGTTTCAAAATTCAAAAAAAAAAATTGCTTAAAGTTTTGCAATGCAATGTTCTTTAAAATTTTAGAAACTTCTCTCTAAAAAATTTCATTAAAATCCGTTATGCCGATAATGAGAAATTCAAAATTTAAAAAAAATCGTTCTATGGTAGGTACAGTCAGTAATATCTTGTTTCAATTTTTTTTCTGAAATTATATATTTATAATTTATATTTTAAAATAATCGAGCATGGGGTTTTCGAAATGTTGAGTTTTCAAAAAAAAATTTGATTTTTTTCAAATCCAAAAAAACATTTTTTGGAAAATTTGAATAGACAATATTAGCTGTGTTTTTGTGGAAATGTTATCCGTAGTATAGTAGGATTTTATATGAAAAACAAATACAACATCCGCAGTAGGATCACTGCCGATAAAAGGAGAAGTGAAATCCTGCTGCGGAGAGAGATTTGACGTTTATTCGAGTATCGGCAGTGATCCTACTGCGGATGTTGTATTTGTTTTTCATATAAAATCCTACTGTACTACGGATAACTTTTCCAAAAAAACACGGCTAATATTAAAACTGCTGCGGAGCCTTAACATAAAAAAAAAGATCAAAATCGGTTGAACCGTTTTTGAGAAAATCAAAAACAAAAAAAAAATGGTTCAAAGGGGGGTACGAAAAATAATATTTTTTTGGATTTTTTTTTACCATTACCTACATAGGTTTAACTAAATGAATTTTTTTGAATTTTTTTAAAAAAATCTGTGGGACAGTTCTTGAGAAGGAAAATATCTATAAAATTTCGAATGGCAGTTACCGTTATTTTTGGTCTTAAAACAAAAAAGAAAAAAATATCCGGGGGAAAAAAATTAAAACCCATATCTACCAAGTTTGAAGAAAATCAGCCGAGCCGTTTAGCTGTAGTCGAACAGACAGAAAGAATTGCGAGACCCATTTTTTTGGTCTTTGTTATCATCGTAATGTCAACTTTGATCAAAATCTCGAGTTCGATTTTTTTTACGAATGCATAACATTGCTTATACGAGTACCTATAAGTCGCAAGTAAAAATTGTGTATGATATGGTTGAATTTCGGCAAATGGGCTACTCTAATTTTGATTACTAATTGGTGAATTTGGTTTTTCCGAAAAATTACATCCCTCCCGAAAAAATTGTCTGGCTACGGCCTTGCCGGTGAGTCAACTCGATCCGCTTTAAACTTAATTATGAAATTCACCGGATGAACTACATTGTCGATTCCTAGAAATACCTTATCATTTATGTACTTTCCTATCGACGCTGTCAGTTACAAATGTTTAGTCAACGGCCTAGGTTTTGATAATAGCATCGCTATCGATCAGTGAAATCAAGCATAGTTATTTATGTGTGGTTACTATTTGGATGGGGGACCGTTCAATACTAACCATGTGCTGTTGACATGTGTTTCTTCTGTTGTTCTTTCTATCTGTGTGTCTCTCTCTGTTGTAATGTCTAAGCCGATGGTCTCAGTTGCCAGACTCAGTGTCTCTACTTCGTAAATTTATCTACTGAGAAGTGTAATGCGAGAAACAGATTGACAGCAATTTCAACAGCAACTTTAACAGCAACGAAACCTTACAAAATATAAATCATAATTTTTTTTAGTTTTCTTTTCTCCATTCGGAAATCTCCTTGAGTGGTGAACTCATACCTTAGGCTAGTCGCGCACTGGCAACCGTGATCGAAATCAAATAGTTTTATCACCAGTTGAAAGAGAACCGCGCACTGGCAACTCTTTACTCACGCTCACTCTCTTTTCTCGCGCTTATAGAAAACAGCTCAACTGTTGCGAAGGCAATCGTTTAGTTTTTGTCAAAACACAAACTTTTTAGTTGCTCGAATCGAGTTGGTCTAAGTGCGCGGTGTCCCATATAAGCCCAAATGTTTCATTTTAGCAACTAAACAGTTGCGAAACTAAAAATTGAATGTACGCGCCTGGCCTTAGTGCATTTTGAAGTCGCCCCAAAAACTCTTATTGCTGCTCTGGAGCTTTTTTTGTTAGATTTCTGGCTATGTCCGGTTGCGTCTTCCATTTCCACCATTTCTCTTTTTCCGATTAGTCCGTTTTCTATTAAAATTTGTTAAATAAACACTTACACATTCATTATTATAAACTTTAACTTAAATTTTTGTGCTTTCCATTGTTTAATTGTTCGTTTAATTAAAATTTCACTTTAGATTCGTCTCGACCGAAATTTCTTACAAGATCCAGAATCATATGAGACGAAAATAAGACATGGGCATCTGCAGAAGCTGACACGTCGAGATAAGAGGCGTTTAATAAATGCTGCATCCAATTCGGCGCATTCTTTGCCGGACGTTCGTGACGAATTGGGCTTAGGAATTTCGGTTTCAGCGGTTTTTCGTGCCTTAAAAAGCAGTAAAGTGATCGTTCGGTGCAAAATGATGCCAGCTCCAAATTTGACAACAGTCTACAAAAAAAAAGGAAGAATTTGCCCAGCAAAACATGAAACGGAATTGGAAAACCATAAGTAACATTCCATTAATTTACTCTTAACTCTTGTTATTCCAAATGGCATAATCTAATGAATGTTTTTTTTTTTTTAGATTATTTTAGATTATTTTCAGTGGCGAAAAAAAGTTTAATCTTGATGGGTCAGGTGGTTTTAACGGATATTGGCACGATCTGAGAAAGAAAAAAAGTTTTTTTTTTTCAAGAGGAACTTTGGCGGTGGCAGTTGTAAGGTTTGGGGGGACTTCTGCGACCGTGGTAAGGTTGCACTTGCCTTCACCTCTGCAAAGATGAACAGTTCAGCTTGCACGCAGGTGCTTCGACGATTTCGTCGAGTTCGGCATGTCTTCCAGCATGATAATGCCCCAATTCACGTTACTCGTCATAGTTTGGGATGGTACGAATCGAATAACATAGATACATTTTATGGTGTTCCCGGCACGTTCTCCAGATCGTAACCCTATTAAAAATCTTTGGGGAATTTCGACCCGCAAAATTTATACCCATAATAGGCAATTATACAGTGTTGCTGAGCTGCGAGAGGCAATTGTGGAAGAATGGAACTGTAAAGACGATTCCATATTAAATAAAATGCACGACTGGGTCGCACGAACTTGCTCCGTAATAGACAAGGAATTTTAAAAACGAATGTTATTAGAGAAAACTGTTCATAAGGATAAAATGAATTTTTTAAATTCTTGAAGTAGTAAGTGATAAAAACAGAATGCTATGCAAATAAGAATTTATGCAGGAACAAAAATTATAAGTCGTTGTAGTGGTTCCTTAAAAAAATAAGCTTTTATGCACAAAATTTTTAAAACATTTTTAAGAAAAAATGTTGGTATGCCAACCTTAAGTTTTTATTATTGTTCGAATAAAAGTCTAATTTCCAAAAAAAAATACTAAGCCGTTCTTGAGATATCAAATTTTTCTAAAAATTGAAACAATATTTTTTCTTAAGTCTTTAAATGCAATGTTTTTTAAACTTTTTAGGAGCTTTTTTATAAAAAATTTCATTAAAATCCGTTAAGTCGATAATGAGAAATTCAAAATTCGAAAAAATCGTTCTATGGTAGGTACAGTCAGTAATATCTAGATTTAAATTTTTTTTTTATTAAATTATAAATCGTAAAGATTAATAAAAAGAAAAAAAAATAGCAAAATTCTCGGAACCGTTTTCGAGAAAAATGCAATTTTCGAATACCATTTTTTAAAATTTGTATGGAAGGTACCGTTGGTTTTAGATCAAACAAAATTTTTTTTCTCAAATCTTGTAGATTATATTAAGATACTCTTATTTGCCAAGCTTGAAAAAAATCGAGCATGGGGTTTTCGAAATATTGAGTTTCCAAAAAAAAATTTGAATTTTTTTTTTTAAATCAAAAAAATTAAAAATTGAAAATTTGAATATGTAATAATATTTAAACTTTAGAGGAGCTTTGGAATAAAAAAAATTACTTAAATCGGCTGTACCGTTTTCGAGAAAATCAAAAACAAAAAAAATGGACCCAGGGGGGCTACCAAAAATAACAATTTTTTGTAATTTTTTTTTCAACCATTAGCTAGTTTTAACCAAATGAAATTTTTAAATTTTTTTTTTTTTAAATTCTGTGGGACAGTTTTTGAGAAAAAAAATATTTATAAAATTTCGAAAAAAAATCGTATGGCAGGTACCGTTTTTTTTGGTCTTAAAAAATACAGAAAAAAACGTCCGGGGGAAAAAAATTAAAACCCATATCTACCAAGTTTGAAGAAAATCGGCCGAGCCGTTTAGGCTGTAGTCGAACCGACAGACAGACAGAATTGCGAGACCCACTTTTTTGGTCTTCGCTATTATCGTAATGTCAACTTTGATCAAAATCTCGAGTTCGATTTTTTTTCCGAATGCATAACTTGCCTTATAGTACCTATAAGTCGCAAGTAATAACCTTGTCAACAGTATGTCAAAAACAATTTTTAGATTGGTCAAAAATAGGGGCAGCAATGTCCTTTACTAATTTAGTCGACAAAATTTACTTAAAATAAAAAAACAGATAAAAATAAAAAAGCGGTTATACTTTTGCAATACAAAACAAATCTGTTTTAATTTTTAACCACCAGATGAGAAACTAACGGAACTTTTTTTTCTTCGCAATTTACTTGATAGTGATGCCATTCAATAAAAAATAGTTTCCATTTTAATTTTCTACAAAACGCATTTTTACAGGTTATACTTATGCAAGGCACTGTAGTAAGTAAAATAATATTAATTTAAAAAATAAATCACAAAATAAAATCCAGTTTTCTGTTATTTTTAGATAAAATACTTATAACCTCGTTTGCTATTATAGGTAAACATCCAAAGCTTATCACACTGTTATTAAAATAGACATATTTTTAAAAATCTCACTTCGTTGGTCATGCTTCTTTGTATTGTTTTTATTCTCTTTACTGACTGGAGAAAGTTCTTTCGGGAGTTGACGTTGAAACCGGCAGTGTAGCTAATATCTTTAATAAAATATATATAGCTGGATGGAAGCTCTTGTTCTTGCACGTTTACCTATTATCAATTGGTGAGAGATGTAAAAACAATTTCAGAGTGCGTTTCTTTAACTTATTTGGTTCATGTTGAACAATTATCGATCCCAATGGGGGGGGGGGGGATATATCCTCCTGATCCCCCTCTATCTACGCCACTGCTACAGTCACCTACAAAATTCAAAAGTAATGCAAGACGATACCTATTTAGCTATCGTCCAAAAGCTATCGTTTGACGATAGCGTTTTGACGATTATCGACTTACGTGAATCAAAAAAAGGTAACGCTATCGTTCAAACGATATCGTCTGACGATAATCGAGTTACGGAATGACCCCCCTGCGTATTATTCCCCGGTGATCTTTTCACTCTTTTCAAGGTAATCGATGTGAATAACACTGATCTTTGGTGTGTTGTGGTTAATCAATGTTTCATCCACGGTTACGAGACGGCGCAAAAACTCGGTGGAATTTTTCTTGAACATCACTAAACGCTTCTTTGAAGTTGTAAAATGATTGCGTTTTTGAAAACTTTGTCATTTCCAAATATTTTTGTGAAATCACTGATCCATGTGATAATCCGGTCAACCTCGCGCACCTTCACTCGCCGGTCGTCCAATATGAAACCCTTGATTGTATCGATTTCTGCTGTGGTGAACTCAATTGGGGAACCAGAACTGTCGGCGTCACATGTGCTGGAATAACCGCACCAAAATTGAGTTAGCCACTGGAGAACAGCATCGATGGTGAAGACTGCCCATAATATTTGTCAAGCTTTTTTTTTGTTTGCGGAATGGTTTTTTCTCGTAAAAAGATATTGTTTAATGAGCCCTCGAAATTCACTTTTTTCCACTTTAACGAAATAGATCGTAGTCTATATAAAATGGCTGCCAAAACAAAACTATTTTACAGACCTGTCTAAAAACTTGAGTGCGTCTTTTGAAATATGTATGTTTCTTGACAAAAAAAAAATGATGTATGTATTTGAAATGGTGATGTCATTTGTTTTAATTTTCAGGGACTTAAAGACTCACTCTCGTAAGTAAACCCGGTTTAAAACAACTTCTTCTTAAATCACCATAGACATAGTCGTTTTCGGTAGCCTTCTGCACATTTCATCATCTCGTAGGTAAGCCTAGATTCAAAATATCTCACCGTACATTTGTAAAATTATAAATTTTGGGAAAACTATAAATGGAACATTGTTTTTTTTCCCCTCACATTTACTCAATATTCAGCGATTTCTCGGTAGTCAAAAACTGCATATTCTCAACTTGTTAACTATTATAATTTTAACGAACACGTCGTATTAAGACTGGAATTTTCAAATTATGGTTCGACATCATTACGTTTTCTTGAGACATACTTGATGTTAGAATGTGGTCCTTGTGCCACAATTAATAGAATTTATTTCTACCTAATTAGGTACAACAATTTTTCCAACACTTCCAGGACACCACTTCTAAAAACTACATACATATGTATTAAATTATAAAACCTAAAAATATAGAATATGGAAATCTCTAGAAGGCATAATTACACTGGGAAGAATGGACCACTGTTTAAGGAACACCAAAGTGGCATTTAAGATGATAATGCACAAATCTGGGCATTCCACATTTGCGCGGCGTCGGGTTCGGAGCGGCAGTTGGGAGTGGAGTGGGTGGTGTTGCACCCATGTGGATTCATTTCATTGAATTAACGACAACGCACACGTGGAGTTTGCGGGCAGAGGAGACGCGGCAAATCTGTATTCACATAATGAGTCCAATGGAAAGTTCCTTCCTTCAAGGCATGTAGGTAGATAGTAACTGCGTTAGGTACATACCTGTAGCAGTTGTTTGTAGGTATATGACTGCCACTACGCCCCGAGAACGTGAACGTACGAATCGACTACAACCTACAACGATGAGAATTACTCACTCATCCTGCGTGTTCTGTGTTCTGTTTTTGCAGGGAAAGAGGAAAAGTTGGTTTCTCTGTGAAAATTTACTGCCTCTGAGGCAAACATGGTCCTAATTACTTTATAAGGTTTTTACCTTCCATAAGTATGCTGCGTTACAATTGTAGCAGTTTTAATAAGATTTGTTTTCCCGTATATCCTTATCCATCCCTTTTGGCCTGGTTTTTCTTTCGACCGAGATTTTGTTTGTTGTATGTTTCAGTTACTTTAAGTCGGTTCCAACGGTAAAAATGATGTACAAACCAACAACACATCAGGTCCTGAATGGATGTGTGTGCTTGTGTTTGTGGTTGTTTTGTGGGCCAACAAAACTTTTATATAGGTAAGTACCTACATAATTTTTTTAACACGGCCATTGCATGGCTTTTTGTATATGTTCGTGTCCGTTTCCGGGCGAAAGGAGACGAGACGAAGTCGAAGGATGTGCGGTGGCTAACGACGTAAAAGATTTCTTTCCCCTAATTGCCAGCGAGTATAAAAAATAAAATCAGGATCCAGGTTAACGAAAGCAAGGTACGAGTATAGCTTTGCCTTGGAGGACGGAGCTCTGCTGTATGCACTCCCAAGATATAATAACACACCAATCCAAGCCAAAGAAGTTCCAAAGTTGGCGTAAGTTCGCTATACCGCTGCCGTAGGGAAAGCTTTTTCATTCGATACCCACTCTGATGGCGCTGTTGCTGCCCTGTTGTGGCAATATAGGGAGACAAATGTGTTGTCTATGCTTCTTTGAAGGATCTTCTGCTCCTGGGTTTCTTCTACTTTGCTCATATTGCTCCTTTGGGTGATGGTTAGTCATCGTCATCATACAAGACGAAGCCACCTTTCTACCAGTATCTTCAGCTTAAATGAAAGGTAGAGTTTTTGTTTGTCTCTATCTCTATATGTCTGTATATAGGGGTAATGGGGATATGAGCTTCACTTTTTCTTTTTGTTGAACTTGCAAGGTTTATGTTGCTATATTTCTTTCTATTTTATTTGCTTCTTATAGGTTTCTCTCGTGAAGTGGAAGTGGATGAATTCGAAATGATAAGTAAATGCAAAATGAAGGTATACTACCGTATTACTCGACGGATACACGAATATATCAGCGCCATAATGGATAAAGTTGAACTTGCAGTAACTCATGCGAAAAAATATTTAAGTACCTACCTATGTTTCTCCGAAAATAGTACATGAAATGTGTGTATTTGTATGGGTGACTTCTTGAGAGACCGTACCCCGAAATCTATTTCGGAGGGGCATCTAAAAATGAAGCTATTCTCATCATACGGTACCGTTGTACCGTTCAGAAGCTTCAGGCAAGAGATCATTTATAAAATAAAGAAGAAAGTCGGACACAAAATAGAGCTCTGGCGAACAGCAGCATTTATTTTGTGAAGAACAGATTTGAAACCTCCAATGCAACATGCATTGAACCATCTAGAAGGTAATTTCTAATTCAAGGAATAAGAGTTTCATTAGTACAAACATCATTTTCGATAAGAAAGCCTGGTTCTAAACTCTATCAAATGCATTAAAAATATCAGGTGCCATAGTTTTACTTTCTCCAATATAATGCAAAGGTCTATTCTACTTCTACTCTTCGGTGAGATATGCCATCAGATGAACAGTGCAACGATGGCTGCGCAAGCCGTATTTCCAGTCATTTAGAAGCTTTCGAGATATTTCTTGAGCGACGTAAGTGCAATCAGTAAGTTGGAGTAGAAGGGTGTAAGGGTCGTCTTTTTTAGGAACAGCCCGGAGATATGCTGTTTTCCATCTTCTAAAAAGCAATAGTTTTTCCAGTGAGGAATTCTTCCTCTTCAGAAGAGTGGGAACAGCGGATTTGCTTATATCAAGTTCTCAAAGAGTTCTTGCAACTGCACGAATGTGAAAATATACCTGTCTTATTGAATGGTTTACGTTCTCAAGTGCAAAAGGGACAATGTTGCTGTCTGGAAACTTAGAGCTAGCCACAAAATTAGATGCGAGTGCACTTGCCCCATCTGACTTGTTTATATTTTTTTCGATTTTTCTCAGTTGGTTTGCCTTTGTTAGAGCAGAAACTCACTTCTCTCAACCTAATAGCTTCGTTACAGCTTGTATCCAACCAAGACTTTTCCTTAGGATTTATACTCTTAATTCTGTTGAAATAAAATTATGCATGCATCCTAAGAAAAATCACTTGTGTGATCATATCGGCACTGGCATCAACGCAGTGCCGCCGCTGGTTGTTCGTGCGCCCTTGTGCAAGAACCTTAAATTGCCGCCCCATATCTTGGGTGCCGGGGGTATATACGTTGAATAAGTGGAAGTTTTATTTATTCTCCATTTCGCAGTTGAAAAATTTAAGCAAACGTGCATTGTTGTTGTCGCGTTCCAATCTACATAAAATTCTTATACAACGAAAGTAGTCAGACTAGGATTTGGGGGGTATCTCCTGTAAATGAGCTTGAGAGTTTCTGTTATAGCATATACAATATTTGCGTCCTTTTAAGATTATTTTCTCTTTTTCCTTGAGACTGATAGGTACTATGTATAAGGCAAGTTATGCATTCGTAAAAAAATCGAACTCGAAATTTTGATCAAAGTTGACATTACGATGAAAGCGAAGACGAAAAAGGTGGGTCTCGAAATTTTATCCCCACACGTTTTTTTTTCTTTTTTTTAAGACCAAAAATAACGGTTCCTGCCATACGATTTTTTAGCGAAATTGAAAAAAAAATTAAAACAATGTCCAATAGATTTAACAAAAATCAAAAAATTTAAAGAATCGGTACAACCGATTTTGATAATTTGTTTTATGATAAAGTACCCCAAAATTTTAAATATTCCTCATGTGCATTCAAATTTTCAAAAAAAAATTGTTTGGATTTGGTAGATTTTTTAAAACTTGATAAATAAAAGTTTCTTAATATAAAGAGAAAAAAATATATTACCTAATAATAACGATACCTACTCTACAAATGTTAAAAAATGGTTTTCGAAAATCGTATTTTTCTCGAAAGCGTCTTCGAGAATCTTGATAAATTTTTTTTCTTATGATACATTTTTACGTTCTATAATTAACCAAAAAAAAAAATTGAAATCAATATATTACTGACTGTACCGACCATAGAACCATTTTGTCGATTTTTTTAATTTCTCATTACCGGCTGAACGGATTTTAATAGATTATTTTTTAGATTAGATTTTTGCATAAACTTATATTTACTTGCATCACATGGCATCCTATTCTTAGCTCCAGCTACTACTAAGATTTGTTTTAGTCATTTAATTGATGAACTTTATGTTTATGAATAGTTTTTTTTTGTAATCGCATTAATTTTTGAAGTCTTTTACATAAGAGCAGGTTCGTGTGACTCAGTCGTGCATTTTATTTTAAGAGGAAACACAAAATATGCAGATTGCGAATAATTTTCTTCGAGTTCCTAGCACAGTTTTTAATTTATGTATGTCAAATCAATCCTTTGGTAAAAATCAATAGTTTATAGCTTGACAGAAAGAAGACAAAGTAGTTTGTTTTTGTTTTCAGTTCTCTTTTTAAGACACTTAGGGCCATTTGCTGAAACGAAACTTAAATATTTATGTTCAACCTAAGCGCTTATGTTCTACTACATAAGAGTTTATGTGGAACATAAGTGTTTATGTTCTGTATCAGCAAATGGGCCTCAATCATTTACTTCCGGATCTGGAAGTATTATATATAATTCCTTGACATCTTAGATATCCTTTGATGAAATTTGACATTTTGTGGCTTGTGTGGGAACTATATTTTGATATAAATAGAGTCTGAACTCTGAATGTCAATTGAAAGCTCAAATTTGAACGACCAATGAAACGTTAAATTTCTGGATTATTCTGATTTTGTTCAATCCGTTGACATTTAAGTTATTTATCATATTCAATTCAAAAATTAATTAAAAACTATTCGTAAATCCTCATTTAAAAACAAACATAAATATTTAGAGACACAAAACTTTTTTTTCATTTTACCTAAGACCCTGTCGCTGTTTTTTTTTCCGTTGTAAAGGTGGTTTGTTTACATTTGTTTACAATGTTTTAAATCATCTTCTATTAATTTTGTTCTAAAGTTGCCAACTTAGATTTAAGATATTTAGCTACCTATATCATTGCAATCAGAATATTGAAAATACGAGTAAAAAGAAAAATTAATGTTTTCGAGACACTGTTTTCGTTTTATTTTATGGGAAATACATGGGCTGTAAATAAAAAAAAATCAATATCCTTTTCAAGTTTATACATAGGTCTGAGATGTAGGTTGCGTGGAAAGCTATTTCCCAAGTGTCAATCTATGGCGACATGGCGCTTAGCAGTTTAGACTACGACTGCAATCCAAGAGGTTATTTGTTGTGAGGTGCGACAGTCCCAAACAAAATATGAATACAGATTGGTAGTAGATTGTGTGTGGGCACTACGTAGTGAACGGTCAAATGTAAACAGGTTCCAATATAATAATAAAAAGGAAAACTTTTGGAGTATGCTATATATGTATGTTTAGTTAGATCGATCTCTTAATTTTCCGCCCCTAGACGTTCGCGCCCTTGTGCGCCGCACATTTTGCACATATGGTAGCGGCGGCCCTGCATCAACGTCTTTATCGCGGAAACCAGTTAAAGATTCGAAAAGAGGAGTTTTTAAGGCCGTCTCAGTTGGCTTTCTCGTATTGCCAAACGATCCTATTGGGATGTTTTTCTTTGGAAAACGAGAATAATAATACATTTACGTTAGGCTTTTCATTGAACATTCATCTGCATTATGTGGCATTATATTATGGAGTCTTAGACTCCAATTAAATCCCAGCCCCCACCTATGGCTACGGCCAAGTTTTCATGAAAAATGATGCTCTAGTTTTATTCCTTTGTGGGATATGCTTCTGATATGAAGTCCTCTCTTCTAACAACTTTGAGTTTCCATAAATTTTATTTCAGATATATGAATAATTTGTATGGTATATTTCTAAAAAAATGTATCTTTTAACCACGATGATGCATAAAAGTAGTTCCTTTATTTGTTCTTGTGTTTAAATAAGCTTTCTTGCTCATTAAAAAAATCATACCTCGAAGGTCGATAGCTTTGTGAATTTACCTGAAAGTTTCTGTATCCAACTATTTGTACATAAATTATGGAATAACCTTCGAAAAGTTGATAAACTTTAAATTATTTTCATTTGAAATTTTTCATTAATGAAAAAAGGGAGCTGGTTACTTTGAATGAAATGTTTTTTCTTCTGATATAAGAATATCCCATTTCGAAGTAAATGCTTACTTTTCAAAAAAAAAGTTCTTGAATTCTTAAGTTGTTGATTGAACTTCCAAAAAATGTAAGTCATAATTTCAAAGTTTGTGTCCGATAGTATCACCAGATATGTACTCTTTTTGTAAGAAAGTTGAAAATTGTTACTGTTGCAAAGATAAGTTGTGTTGTGTTTAAAATATTAGGGTCTAATTAAATTTAAAAAAAAAAAAATCGAAAAGTTTCGCATATTGTTTCTTAGCTTGTTGGTGGCTTGGGGGATTATAATAACTAATTTTCCAGTTATTGTTCTACTCATTTTAATTTCCTGGCATTTGTATGTTAAGAGCACATTTCGCTAATCATACGAAAATTACTCTTTTAGGCTGAGGATAGGTCATCTTTTGGCGAAATCTTCTTCTACTACGAGTATAATCACAATCAGAGCGCAAAACTATACGGATTGCGAAAAAAGTTTCTTCGCAGAAAAATAAGCCACTATCGGCATGTTTACTTTCCAGTTGACGATGGTCATACAAGAATATTATATTTAGCAGTAATCAAATATTTGGTTGTGAGGTTTAAGCCTGACTATAGTTGAATATCATAGTAGTACCCCTTGGCATGATCATTAGTGCGTTGGACTGTCATGCAGACGTTCTTGGGTTCGATTCCCAACCGCTGCGAAAAAGGTTTTTAATGGTCTACTAACTCTTGCGAGGAATTGAAAAATTCTCGAAGAGCATCTCTTGTATTGGATCAGCCGTTCGGCTTTGGCAGAAAATTGAAGGTCCCCTTAATTTAAGTAAATAGTCTTGGGCTTTCTATGAGCCGTCTCTAATTTATTTTATTTTTAAGTATGAACATCAAATATTGAAAAAGTCAAGTTTACGGTTTTAAAATATTAACTGGCAAAATCTCAATCTCAGCTAGCTCTGTAAAAATTTCCCTCCAAGTGAATTTCAGGCGATAAGCGACATGGGATTAATCTTTTACCAATTGTGATTACATAGTAGAAGTAGTAAGGTTCCGCTGGGTCTTAAGGACTTTTTTTTCAAATTGTATAGACAGTTATCTAACCATTATAGATATCTTTCAATAAGTAATAACACGGTGCATAGTTATTATTTCTTCTTATAATAAAATATACTTTGCACAATCTCTTTTAATCGTGGGGTTTTCACTTTCTAACAAATTTAATTCATCTATCAAAAGTCTAAGGAGTTTTGTCCCTTTCTTTCAAGAGATAAAATCTGTAAAAGCACATCTGCAATCTCTCGTCATTTTTCAAGAAACTAAAGGACAATCACGTAGGCGATCAGAAGATTGCACAGGACAATACGAATGAATCTACACTGGACGCTTAGATCCTGTTGATTTGGGTAATTTGATATGTTGATCAAACCGCATATGCACGAATGTGTAGGACGAATGAATTGAAAAGAGACTTAGTATTGTATGGATCAGAAAACTGTTTTGACCAGCCAGCGTTTTATGAAGCCAACTGTCGTATAAGCCTTATTAATAATAATGTCACTGTGGCTTTTAAAGTTGAGCTCCATATCACAAATGACTTGTATTGTAGTTTCTAGAAGGAGAAATAAAGCGTGACATCAAGCTGTGACATTTATTGACATTGAACTTAAGGGGTATTTTTTGCACCATAGGAAAAATTTGTCTAGATTTTGTTGTAAAGTACAAATAAATCAGTATTTGATGAAATTTTTAAAACTAAGATGAACATTATTGGACCAAGATGGCTGCCTTGTGGTACACGTGAAGACACATCAAAAGGCTGGGAAAGAGTTGGTCGAAAACGAACGACATTTATTTCAACCATAAGATGAATAGTGTAAGGAAACCCATGGAGTTTAATTTAAAGGCAATGATTTCATGTGATATTTTGTCGAAGACTTTACTAAGGTCCGATGCAATGGCATCGACTTCGTCCTTATCAACCATAGTAGATAGAATATGGGAAACAAATTCTACTACGTTGGTAGTTGCTGATCTATGCGCTACAAAATCATGTTGTACGGAAGAGGCAATTGATTTGTAATGGAAAGAAAGACCTATTTATAAGTAAGGGTATTTTTAATAAGGTTAGATGTTGAATTGCAATGAATCAAGCTGTGTGTGAAGTATTAAAAAAATTCTCACTTTAATTGAAAGATACATGTTCGAATGCCCGCCTTGGCTTCTTACGGCGGCATGGATCCGAGGGGTTAAATTTTTTTCCGCATAGATCCGAATTTGAGCGATGGATAGGCCATGTTCATCTTAAGGGCATCAGTCGATTGTATTTTATTTGCATAGACCCGTTTCTGTAGGAGACTCCAACAATAAGGTCTAACAGAGTCAAATGGCATGACTTTTATGGCCTATTCACGTCACGTCTGCGAGAGATAACCTTACCCTCAAATCGATCATGTAGAATGTTGATCGTGGGGTCCGCTGTGTGGCATGTAGTGGCGTTCTGCTGAAACCACATATTGTCTAGGTAGATATTCTTCCATTTTTGATATAAGTTACACCAGACGGTAACTTTTTGAAGATGCACTGTCACCTGGTGAGCCTCATGTATTTAGTTCGGTGTCGGCAGTTTTGCTTGTTAACACAGCCATTTATCCAAAAAATGCGCCTCGTCACAGATGGTTTTTCGGCAAAAATAAAGGTCATCTTCGAAACTCTTCTAGCTTAGGCCCAAATCCTGACGAAAAATTCGCCGAGTTGAAGTCTGCGAAAGGTCGAGTTCTCGTCTGCGGTGTGGAGTCGATTAGCTCGAGTTCTGCTGTACACTTTCAGTACCACGACGATTTTCCCTGGCGATATAGTTTTCCTTTGAAATCAAAAAATTTGCTGATTCATTACCAAATCGATCATTTCAAATTTAGCCACCGAATGTTAAGATTCGACTGTCAAGTTCGTAAAATGGGCGCTATGCACGCAACGTTTGCACTAACGAACACTCATTTAAATTATTGAATTATAAAGTTGTTTGACTTAGACTTGCTATTCAATCGTGTTCCTTGCCAAAACAACATAGCCGCCGTAGTTCACCAAAATCTACCCGCGCTAATTGAAAACCCCCTTATATCGCTTTTGAACATTTTTGGAATGCATGATAGTTAAGCTATTGGACTATAATTTGGCACCTAGTTTTTTGGTCCTTTTATGTGGATAAGAATCAAATACGATTCTTTTAAAATTGTAAAATGAAAAGCGTAAATAGGTCAGTCGAAGGCTGGATAAAGGAATTTATACTTTTTTTGGACCGGTATTCCATCTGGTCCTGTAGAAAAATTGGCGCAAAATTTTAAACAGCCTATTATTAAGGTATTATAGTACGTTACTTCTTAACAATTTGCTAACTTCAAAGTAGTTTACTAACTCATTCTTAGTTTTAATCATTTTCTAACTAGTATTGTACTACTGCAGTTTTCTTATTAAATTGCTTCTGAACACACCTAAAACAATGATAGTTCGTCATATGAAGTTAGCACGATACTAAATAATTAAAATAGGTCTTCGATGATTTTAACTTTAATAAAAGTGTAGAGAAAGTATGATGCTATATTCGATTAAAATTTGCGAAATCGTCGTTTTAACCTAGTTTCATACTAAAACAGCTTTAATATAGTACTAATTCGACTTAAATTTTACGCCATTATCTTTAAGATTTTGTGTGGGATTCGTCGTGGTGGTGTAATTACGAATTTGGGGTTCTCTATTAGGTCGATGTCATATTCGTAGTCTTTGAGGCAACCTAGGCCTTCAAAGATTCTGTCATCTATTTTTAACTGGTTAACTCTGGTAACTAGTCCAAGTTTTTCGCAAGCATTGGCTCCGAGAATTGGTTTGATGTTTTCATCTACTACTTTGAAAGATATTTTGCACTGTCGTCCTGCGATTGAGCATGGCACAAGTGTTTCACCAATTACTTTCATTCGATGATTGCTAAATGAAACAAGGTGTCTTACTCGACTTGGTTCGGGGCTAGAATTAATATTGTCAATAACCCATTTCGGCAACACGTTGCACTGCGCGCCTGTATCCAATTTTATCTTGAAAGATTTACCTTGTATGAAGAGTTTTTCGGTAAAGTTATCGCTTTGTTGGTTAGCAATTTCGGATACTGTACCAATAAAGAGTGAATCGTCATCGTCATCGTCGGATTCTTCGCAGATGTTTATTTGCTTGGACGATGTGTCACCATTTTTGTGGTTATTTTGCCACGCTTTATTTTTGCAGAATTTCTCAAAATGATTTTTCTTCTTGCATTTTTTACAGACATGATTATAGGCGGTGCATTTGCAAATCTCATGATTTTTCCCGCAATTTCGGAAGTCGAATCTTTTAGTTATAAAGGAATTGCCCTTTTTTACAAAGTTTACTGTCTTGTCGCTTTCGTTAACGATTTGAGCTGATTGCTTTTGAGCCAATTCTGTAGACTGTCAAAGTTGAATAGCCCTTGCCAGATCGATATCCTGGGATAATAGTTTTGTGCGAAGGTCATCGCTTTGGATTCCAAGTATGAGTTGGTCTCTCAGTAGGCTGTCGTTAAGTCCTTCGAAGGCGCAATTTTGGGCTTGTAATCGTAGTCTGGACATGAGTTCATCTATAGTTTCACCATCTTTTTGGGCTATTTTATTAACAGCCCGTCACAAGAAAACTCACAACAAAACTCACCACAGCATGGTGAGATTTTTAAGTGTCATTATTTGAACAGCTGATTATTCAAAACGAAGAAATTACAAAATGCAAGGTAACATAATTTTTAAACAATAAAATGATTAAATAATAAATATAACATTTTCAGAAGAAAACAATCCTGGCGACTGCATAAAGTTTTCGGAAGGTGAAAAAAACTCTATAAATGTACGCGTATTGTTTTGGAGAGCGAATGGATCATTTGTATCTCTCAATGTTCTTAAAGCCGTCGACGCTGTAAACTTCTAGATACGATTAGTTTCTTAAAGAAATTTTTGTTTATGTAATAATATTACTTTTCTTTTTTGTGGGAAAGATCAGCAAAAATATTCACTAGAACAAAGTCCACTTACATTTTAGTGTACTCACAATTATTCACAAATCTAGAAAATTTTCTTACTGAATTTCAATCCAAGAAACTTTAAAAATTTATGAATTGTGACCTGCTTTGAAGGAGATCACAGTTTCGATTGTTTTTGTGACTCTCACGTCACAAGTTGTGACTGAGCGGCAGAATTCGAAAAAGTCACAAAATCATTTTCACCTCTTCTTGTGACTTGTGAGGCATCACTGACTTTGGGGAGAATCGGGCTGTAAATTTGTACCTCTCGAAGGTTGTGTTAGTTTTAGGAGTAAAATAAACTTCGAAAAGATTCTTTACCTCGGCGAGTGTTCTTTGAGTGCTCGGTTGTGGGTGCGAGTTGTATATTTTTAGAGCGGAGTATCCGATTGCGGACATAAAAGTCGCTACCTGCACTTTTTGAGGTTTGGTGTCCATACCAGTAGCAATCTCAAAAAATTCGTATTGCTGCTTCCAAAGTTTCCACTCATTAGCCATATCTTTGTCATGTTCGATGACAATTGGTTTTGGCGGTCTAAGAAATTGACAGAGATTACTATCTGGCCCAGTCTGTGCCTGTGGCGCAATCATTTTTAATTTTATTAATTAATTTAAATTAAGTATTTTTATTGAAAAATAAATTTGGTTTCGGCACCATGTAAATAATAGACTTAACTTTACTATTAATTCAATTACTTTATTCGAATTACAATGCTGAGTTTAATAGATATATGTAGTATATTGCAACGTGTCGCGAGTGAGGTTAAGGGTAATTGGCATGTGAGTAGATGTCATGAATGAATGAATGAATTGTATTGGGGGTTATTGCACTGCGACCTGTAGATCTATTGTGCCCCCTCTTATAAAAATGATGAGCTGGCTCATCCTACAGTTCCTCCTCCAAACCTATTGCTTTTAAGAATTTTAGTATTTGAAGCACTTTGAGAGAGGATAGGTTGCTCTCTTCCACCTGGTACTGTCCCAGATGTGTTTTCCTCTGGTGCATGATTGGATAGCATTTTCCCAGTATGTGTTCCGGCGTTTCCTCATGCATGTTGCAGAATCTGCAAGTGGCACTGCTTACCACACCCAGTAGGTTAAGGTGTCTTCTGAGTTTGCAGTGTCCTGTTAGAATACATGTTATTATTCTTAGGTTATTCCTACTTAGGTTGATACAGTTTTCGAAGCGTTGCCGGTTGTAGTTGCCCAGTAGCAGTTTCGCCTGTCTCAGCCTAGGGAGTTCATTCCAGTTTTTAGATCTGTTTGCCTCCTCTTCTTCTTTAATTTTGGTCTTGATGACATTTTCACCTATTCCGCAATAGGGTTCAGGCCCTGTTAGGGTTGTTGAGTAGATGTCATACTCCAGTCAGGGATGGTGATTGGAAGTAAGGTGATTCATGAGTTCACAAGCAGGTGTATTATTAACCTGAAGACCAGGCCACATTGCAGATTTTGTCTTTTAAATGTTCGAAGTTGTAAATGTGGTTTGAGAAGATTTCTTAAAATATTGGTAATATTGGGCATCTGATTCAATGTCTCAATCAGTAAACGATTGCTTGAAAAATCTTGAAAGGAAATTGGTTATTTCTGCAGGATCAGAAGAAGAATTCCCATTACATGTTAATGTTAGAGGGATGGGTAGCCATCGGATTTGCTTTTATTCGATTCGAATGTAATCTTTGTAGAGTAGTTCGCAAAGCTTAGAAAATTCAGTTGTGAAACTTGAGAAATCTTGATGGTCGTCATTAGATTTGGATTTCAAGTTTTTCTGCCACAATTTATTTCTTATAGGTTATGAAGAGAACTAAGTTGGTATAACACAAGGTGAACCAGATACTGACACCTTATAGATCTTAAAGTCAATTCAAAACTTGACTTCGTGAAAGGAATCCTCCAAGCCTTGTGTGTCCCTTCGTTGATACATAACCTTTGTTCGCATTTTCCCCAAATACACATGTGTGGTTACTGGATTATAAAAATTGATTTCTTCTATTTGCAATATGATTTCTGCGTTGGAACGAACCTTGGATCCTTAGTCATCAGAACGAAGTAATGTATCCGCGATTACTTTCATTCTTCGCCTACTTTCAATTTCAGTTGGTTGCAGGACCTTTTACCTTCGTCTACAAACTTCTAGTCTCTTCTAACCACTGAATATTTGGAAAGGGTTAGTTCGAGTATTTGTTTTTCGACTTTGAAATAAGTGTTTCTGGCTTAAGACTGCATCCTCACTATTATTAATTTCTTAGTTTTGACAAAATAGCTTGTACTGAGCCAACAGTATTAAATCAACCGCACAGTAGGTTATCTAAGGACTGAGGGAATGTGGATAGATGTCCTTAGTTGTCCAACAGTTCAGCAGAGGTTCTAAAAATTTTGGCAAAACACACAAATTTAATGGACTTGTTTCTTTAATTCGTCGATAAAAAAAAGGTCCATGATCATAGCGCATAGATCCCTCAAAATTTTCTAACCAACTCCCTAGCCTGTTAGTTTTGATAATTTTTAGCTATCAAAAAATGATCCTAGTTATCTTTTCTACCCTACCCCCCTAGTCCCTATAATAAATCCCCCAAAATTCGTTCCTTTACGACCACCATTTGCAATATGTCCATTATCACACGAGTAGCAACATCCAACATGGATTTGTTAATTAAAAAATAAATGATTTCACTTTGTATGAGTGAACACATTATTGCAAGCCATTCAATCATTTTATTTGCACACAAAAAAAACTTCTTAGCCTTTAGCTTTATTTTGTTGTTCGGTCTCAAAGTGAAGTTACTACAAAAGTCGATCGGAATTACACGATGAATTTTTTTTTAAAGCAAAAGTAAAGCCACTTTTGCGCTTCCAACCATGAAATTTGCAATACACAGTAGCACTTGAGGTCCTTTGATTCGAAATGAGATTTGTATTGGGTTGCCCTATATATGTACATACATACTTATTGACCCTCAAGCTATAAGACCGATTGATATTTTTCATGTGCAAATAACTTGCGGCTCCATGTTCTCTGGGGGCCGAAGAACGGACCGACGACGACGACGACGCACGTACGGATGACGACAATGGTGGATCTGGAAGGGTCAATGTAACCAGAGAGCCATTTCTTCGAGGAGCCGAACTCCAATATTCCTTTCAATTAGGAGTCAATTTAATTCACCTGCAGCGAATAACGTTTTTTGTAATATTCTCTTTTTCTTTTCCTTTTGAACTCAATGTACTTACTCATGTAGAACATCAATGACTGTGACCACTTGACGCTGTCTGTGTACATTTGGCCGCAATAACTGTTGTCCCAATGAGAATAGCTTTGGTTACACAAAAGCCTGGACTTTGTATAAATGTACGTATAGGTAGTTGTTGGTCATTCCAGAACTTGGTCAAGTCCTTTTTAGGAGGCGGAGGGATTGGAATTCCCTTTGTTGCATTTGATTGTGTGTGATGGGGCACATGGCAAGAGGAGGAATGAAATTTTCATATTATAAAGGAGGAAGTCTAGTGGTAATATGCGCTTTTATCGAGGCATTTATCCTGACAAATGTTCCCTCCTCTATGACGGAAACGGTGCGCGGCTTGGCCGGGTTTAGTGGTGGTTAAGTTATTGGTAAATTGAAAGTGCTTTGCTGGACAAGGCCTTGGGATGTTTTGTGTTATTTTAAATTAATATTATTATGGTTTGGATGTCGTGAAATATTTTTTTTTGAAGTTTATTCACGAGAAAGTCTTAAGCTGAACGAAAAAAAAAATCCTTTTCTTTATTGAACTATGAGAAGTTTATCGAATTTGTAGATATAATTTGGAAGTAAGCATTTCTAGGTCGATTGTTAAAAGGAGTATTGATCGGGTTAGTTCTTAACTTGTGTAGTACTTCAATTGTAGAATTAAACTTCCGATGAAGAGCTTATCGAATTAGCTTTTTATTCTCTATAAAGGTTCGGTAAGATATATTGTATCATACGCTCCAGAAGCTTATCTCTTAACAGGTAAGAGCTATGCCAAAGTATTTAACAAAATTTTAACGAAGCTTATTGCAAATTTAAACGAAGCTTGTTGGGAATTTTATGAAAACTGGTGTGTTTAAAATAGTGGAGAAGTACTACAGAGTTTTGATGTTTTCGATTATAGCAACTGTTATTTTAACTTCAAAGCTCTGTAAATTAATTAGCCTTTCATTAAAAAACTATTTAAAATATTTGTTTTTAATTCTATCGAGCGAATTAATGTTAATACTCCAGAGAAGAGAGTCTTCGAAACATAACCCGAGGCGACAAGGGAGACCGAACTTCCGAATTAAGAATATAGCCTTCGCAGATCGCAGATTCAAGATCCTTAAGTCTGGCTGCACGTTAGCAGAGTTGGAGCGTCGATCTAATGTAACGACATTTTGATATGGGTTTTAGTGTTTCATGATAGAAGGTCTAAAAAAGCCAGTTCAATTTTTTGCAGATTACTTATCAATAATCCACTAAAGATTGAAGTTTGGAGGTGCTGATCTCGATATCTACAATTTCTGTTATTTAGTTATCCATAGTTTGAACGCCACGGAAATGGTAAGAATTGATAAACGTAGCATGATTTACAATAATCAGTCATCAAGTAACGAAAATGTTATATGTGATATCTTTGCTTCATAATTGTGTTGAGGAATCTCTTCTAGTAATTAATGAAACAAGTTGCGATGAAACTATTACCAACTTCGGTAGTCTTACTTTGACCGTAAGCCAAGTTTTTCTTAATATTTCATCCTTAAAATCAGGTTTTAAAAATTCATCGGATCGGACAATTTTTGTTCCGCAGCGCTAAGACTGTTTTCTGCCAATCTTGCAATCTCACTCACCTGTCAACCTGTCACTTTCTTCAGGTGACTTTTCAGATAAATGGAAGTTATCGTTATAAGTCCAAATTTCAAAACTCAAATAAGTACCAGATGTGTTGGAAGATATTGTTAAGGGTTGTATTGATGAGAAGATAGGAACCAAAATATCACTGGATCGGCATGGATTTTTGTGTTGTAGACAGAGTTCAACATACATTTTTGATAAGTAAGATGAATAGTTTAGGATTCCACTCAAATCTTCTACGCTGCCTTCAAAAATAGCCAATTAAATGTTAAAATTGGTGACAAAAGTATCACGAGATATGTTTTCATTACCATAGTGTCCCGCAAGGCAGTCACTTAGGACCAATTCTGTTTAAATTGTTGATGATCTACCATCTAAAATTCGTTATGTTGGCTGTATGCGAACGATCTGAAGTTATTTAAGACTGTAGAGGACTGTTTAAGACAGCAATATGACGTAAATGAAGTCACTGCTTGGTGTGAAGAAAATCGTTTATTCTTCTAACGCAATCAAATACATATTTTTGATCAGATCCACTCTAGAACACGCCTGCTATATCGGGTATCTGTTGTATAGAGTGGATGTAAATGGTATAGAAGCAGTACGGAGGAGATTGCGCTTCGAAAGCTTAGATGGAATAATAATTATATGATGCCGCCGTATAATAAAAGATGTCTTTTGATAAATTCATAATCTCTTTAAGCAAGACAAAATACTTTTTGTAACCATTTTGACTGTCCTTTTCTCTTTATATGCCCTTTGAGGCCGTTAAAGATAAAACAAACACTCTTTTACTTACCCCGCTCATAATTACTGAAGAACTGATCCAATTTCTAGATCTAGTTCAAGTTATTGGAAGATGGTATTTGAAAAATGTCTCATTCTTGTAGATTATGTTACTTGAATTTTGTGGTATTTTGGAAATCAAGTATTAGTAAGGCCGTGCATGAACTGACAACATCTGACGTTTAGAAAATATTCATAAGTGTAACCGAGTACTACAGTAAGATAGCGCGATAAATGTTCGCATCAACGCAGTTCATAAAGGTACCTTTTTGTGTCATTAAATAATACAAATAGTTTGTGTTGAAAGTGGAAGTCAGATTTACAATACATCGTAGTTGAAGAGTCAAAAATAGGAAGAAATAAGGTTTCAAAAAAGCTTCTCTTTGTGTTCACTGGGATAAAGTAAGAAAATAACCAAAGCTGTATGAATTCCGATTATTACCTAGTTTGTGTGGTCAAACGCGGAAAGCGGTGGTTTTACCCTAAAACCAACATTCGTAACTGCATTTTAAAACTTTATTTGTCTATTATTTAATAGTTCAGGTGATAGTTCATTTTTTTGAATTTAGACTCAGTCCATCTAAAAGTGACAGTGATTTATTTAATTTTCAATAAATCTTCATTTTTCCTGGAATTTAGATCTTCAATGAGACATAACGAGCCACAGTACAATGCCCACGCACATGAGCATAATGGGCATAAGTTCGTCAGACTTATATAAAAAATAAATTTGGTGGTGCAACAGCTCGGAGTGAACCAGGACCTAGTGACTTACAACGGAACGGAGGGGACCTACAATTTTCTGCCGATTCCGAACGGCTAATGAGCAGCACTTTCCATGACAAGGGATACTCTTGGAGAATTTGTCAATTCCTCGCAAGAGGTAGTACACCCCTGAAAAAAACTTTCTTGCAGCGGCTGAGAATCGAACTCGAGACCTTCCGCATGACAGTCCAACGCACTAACCATTATGCCAAGGGGTACTACTCGTTCGTCGGACTTGTGTCGTTCGTCGGACTTGTGTCAATATAAAGAGGCGAAACAGAGTTCATCTCACTTCCTTTGTGAATGCCGTACCCTAGCGAGAACCAGGAAAGCAGCCCTCGGAGAATATTTTTTTAGAATTTGGCGATATCTCTACTCTGCTATACTAAGGAACATTCCAAAATTCATTCAGTATTCATATTCAGGATGGTTCAGGGAAGCATTGAATACCTAAGCTCCCTTCAATCCACAGAACTTCCTTCTTTATTTCCTGCAGAGCGTAATGGATCTACTCGCATTCGATTGTGACGTTACGACTTTGTCGTATCATTGCCCCTTCTCACCTAAACTAGCTTTTTACAATCCAAAAATACTTCAATTATTCTTAGCGAGTTGATACCAAAAAACCATATATATTTATTTTAAAAGAGAAGTATCTGCTTCTCTTTTAACTCGAATCATTTTGAAACACTAGTCCAGCACGCAATCTCCTGACTACCTCGAAGTAACAGGAGACTTATGTAAATAACTTGATGTTTGTACACCTTTTTCCTGACTTAATTAATACTTTCAAACGCTGTACATGCTCCCCTATTTGCTAACCATTTCCATTATATAGCTTTCCCTAATTTCCGAAAATTAAAAGACACAACAACCAACAATAAATAATTGGTTGACACAATTTCGCGGTGTTTGTGGTTATGTTACATGAATACAACAATGCGAACACAAAAGGCGTTAAACAACCTTTCGTCCTTCTTCAAAATCCATTTTAATTTGTTCAAACATTTTCATTTGTTTCGTAAAGATCCCTAATATGTATGTATGGCGGTTGGTAATGGTAGGGCGCAAATTATAGACATCCTATTTTAAGGGTCTTGCTCTGACACGATTTAACTATCTTTTAAATTTAAAGTACTTGTATAACTTTTCCCCAATTATGAGCACGTTTTAATGTACTCACATTTAGTTTTACTCTAAAACTACGAGTATTGCGTCAAGAAATTGAGATTGAGCACGGCAATTACACCGTAATACCCGTACTTCAAGGAATGCCCATCAGTTTACCCTTGAGCCCAACTTCGAACGTACTGTCAAATACAGAGATTCTTTTTTTAGTCGCACTACACGAATGTGGAATGCTTTACCTGGCTCAGTATTTTCCATACTCATTTCAATGTGCAGACATTCAAAACCGTAGTGTGCATCGGTATCTCCTTTCTAATCCTATCCTAATTTCCTAATTACTCGCACTGTGTATTTAACATTATAAGGGTAGTCATAACCCCTTGAGTGCGGGTATAATATTAAAAAAAAAAAAAAAAATTATGCAAAAGCATTATTTTCGATAAAGCAACTCTGCAGTAAAAAACTTAAGTTGACGTCAAAAATATTGATGAATTGACTGACGTTGATCAAACAGATTGTATGCAAGCAGGACGATTGCAATATCTGTGTCAAAAAATGACTATCATTTGACGATCGAATTGACTTTGATTTGTAGTTTATGATTGATATTATGCCCGACCATAGGAAGTCCCGCTCCTCTAGTCTATAGTTGGTCTCTTTATTTGAATATGGGTACAATGTATAGCAGTTTTCAATTTTGAACAAGTCTCGCTTGGCTTTGTCAAGGGTAAATTTATAAATTGAGGTATTAACGAAACAATTGGTTTTGAAATTTCGTTCCGGCTTAAAGATTATATTTTCCTAAATTACATTTTTTCCTTACTAACATTACTTTGATGAACGTTTTTGCCAAGAAAAAATGAAGAAAAAAAAAAAATCTAAATTGTATCAGTAGGTCTGTTAAATTTCTAAGTTCTATGCAGGTTTTAAAAGACCTTTGTTTTTCTTTGAATTTTAATTCTGAAAATTGATACAATTACACGAAATTGTTCCAACAGTTCCAGTTCCAGGAGCTGTCAACTCACTGATTCTATTCACCAGCAATGCCAACCGAAGATCTCCAAACGCTCAGGTCAACCGAATTCTTTTGCAGCCTGACTTTGACAAGATTCAAGATTTAGTGATATTGTGGTTACTGGCAGTTGAAGATCAACTTTTCTGAAGCTATTGGTTTTAAGACTCCGATGCGTGGAGCCCCAAAAAAAACAAGAGATAACTGGCACAATGTATTGATCGTAGGGTCACCTGGACAGATGGACAGTAGGGTGTGTCAAAGTGCTCAACTATGGTATTTTAAAATGTAATAGCTTTTAAAAGTTGCATTGCTTATCAAAATTAAATCCTGCGTTTACAATTTTTATTTTAATTAATATATTTGGCTCGCTCAAAAATAGGACGAAATGCAAAAAATTTTGATTTTTCGAGATTTTTGAAATATGTGTTGTTTTAAATTGCACCGTGTGGATACAAAAAAATTATATAAAATATTTTTAGGATTTCAAGTGAAAGATAATTACAAGGAAACACTTTTAAGCTTCATCATCATCGGCTCGACAACCGGGTTCCGGTCCTGGCCTCTTTCAACAAGTCTCTCCACCTATCCCGGTCTCTAGCCGACGCCATCCAGTTGCGCACCCCAAGGCTTCGGGCGTCCTGGTCTACGCCATCTCTCCAGCGCAAGCATGGTCTACCACGCTGTCGTCTACCATAGAATGTACCACAAAGAACTTTCCGAGCAGGTTCCTCTTCGCTCATGCGAGCTAGGTGCCCTGCCCACCGCAGTCTACCGAGCTTAATTTTTGTCACGATATCTGCTTCAAGGTAGATTGCGTACAGTTCATGATTGTACCGTCTCCGGAATCGTCCTTCCTCACATATGGGGCCAACAATTCTCCTTAAGACTTTTCTCTCGAATGCAGCTAAGAGGTCGGAGTGCCTTTTGCTAAGCACCCAAGTCTCGGATCCTGGCAGGACCATGGTCCTGTACAGCAGCAGTTTTGAAGTTATGGTGAGATTTCTGGATTTGAAGAGCTTTGACAGACTATAGTAGGCTCTGATGGATTTGAGAAGCCGCCCGCGTATTTCTTCTTCTATATTGTTATCGGCTGCTACTATTGACCCAAGGTATTTAAAGGATTGCACCACTTCAAATTCGTGCTCCGCAACCTTGATTGTTTGACCAACTGTTCCTCTCGCATTCAACGCCACCATGTACTTTGTTTTACCTTCACTAATGTGCAGCCCCAGATTTTGTGCCGCCTGCTCGATCTGGATGAAGGAATCGTGTACAGCTTGTTCGGTTCTTCCGATGATGTCGATGTCGTCTGCGTAAGCCAGTAACTGGCTGGACCTGTTGACGATGGTCCCTCTTGTTGCCGTGCCAGAGTAACGGATTGCTTTCTCCAACGCCAGGTTGAAGAGGAGGCAGGCCAAACCGTCCCCTTGTCGGAGTCCATTAAAGATGTTGATTGGTCTGGATAGCAATCCGGCTATTTTTACTTGGCTTGTTACGTTGGTCATGGTCAACCTACATAGTCGTGTCAATTTGTTTGGGATGCCGAATTCTCTCATGGCTTTGTAAAGTTCTACCCTGGCTATGCTATCATAGGCGGCCTTAAAGTCTATAAACAGATGGTATGTTGGGATGTTAAATTCTAGACATTTTTCCATCGCCTGCCTAAGGGTAAAGATCTGATCAGTTGTTGATTTGCCTGGAATGAAACCACACTGATATTGTCCGATGACGGTTTTAGCGTATGGGGTTATCCGGTCTTGTAGGATAGAGGAGGCGGTACTCAACAACGTGATACCTCTATAATTGCTGCACGTTGTGACATCTCCCTTCTTATGTATGGGGCATATTATGCCTTTTTGGCAGTCTTCTGGCATTTCTTCCCGCTCCCATATGTGTACTATAATATCATGAATTGCTTGACGTAAGGCTGGGCCGCCGTGATGGAATAATTCGGCTGGTATGCCATCGGCTCCCGGGGATTTGTTCTGTTTAAGCCGGCCTATAGCCTTCTCAACCTCTTCTATGCTTGGTGGCGGCAACATAGGGTATTCTTCTTGAAGTAGTGGAGCCTCCACTTCTGCAGTGAGCTGACCATTTAGTAATTCATTGAAGTACACTTCCCATCGCTCCAGTATGCTTTCAGGATCGGTGATCAGATTTCCCTCTCCGTCCTTGCAGTATGTGCAGCGTGGTGTGTACTGCGTCATGTTTCGGACGGATTGGTAGAACTTCCGCGCCTGGTGCGGACCTCGCTCTCGGCTGTTTTCTATTTCACAGATTAGGTTCTTCTCCCAGGCTGATTTCTTTTGTCTGTGAAGCCGTTTTTCTGTTCTTCTGAGCTCTTTATATTCCTCTTCGCGTGCCCGCGTTCTATGAGATTGTTGCATTGCTCGGTACGCAACATTCTTACGTTCAGTCGCTAGCTTGCATTCATCATCAAACCAGTCGTTCCGATTTTTACGACTGCTGCCTAAGATGGAGTTGGCAGTACTAATGACAATATTCTTAAGGCGTGTCCACTTCTCATTTACGCCCAGCATACTGGCTCCAGGACTTACTCTCCCTAAATTAGGTGTTTCTAGGGCGAGTCCTAACGCATTACCAAAGGTGTTACTGGTGTTTTCATTGCGCAGGGCAGCCGTGTTGATTCGAACCTGATCGGCGGATGCAATGCGTCTTCGCAAGGCAATCCGCCCTCGGAAAACCATACCAACAAGATAGTGATCCGAGTCGATATTGGCACCTCGGTACGTTCGTACCGTCATCAAGTTCGAGTAGTGGCGACGGTCTATCAACACGTGGTCTATTTGGTTACGAGTGACTCCATCAGGTGATACCCAGGTGGCTTTGTAGATATCTTTACGCGGGAACCTGGTACTCGCAACGACCATGTTTTTCGATGCTGCCAATTCTAAGACTCGAAGTCCATTGTCATTAATGTTCTCATGCAAACTATGGGTGCCTGCGTAATGCCTGAATACCGGCTCCCGACCTATTTTTGCGTTCAAATCCCCAAGGATGATTTTAACATCATACCTTGGACAGGCATTGAGCACCCTCTTGACTTGTTCGTAGTAAGTCTCTTTTTCTTCGTCTGAGGACTCCTCCGTAGGTCCGTGAACGTTAATGAGGCTGATGTTCGTAAATTTGCCTCGCACGCGAAGGGTGCATAGCCTTTCGCTTATAGCGTTAAAGCCAATGATGGTAGACTTCATTTTTTCGCTGACTAGAAAGCCTACCCCGAGCACATGGTGTTTTGTATGACAGCTGTAGTATATGTCATATTCTTTCGTCTGTAGAACACCATTCCCTGTCCATCTGATTTCTTGAAGAGCTGTTATGTCAGCTTTATATTTTGACAGGGCATCGGCTAGCTGCTGAGCAGTTCGAGCTCTATAGAACGATCGTACGTTCCATAAGAAAATTCGTTTTTCCTTTTTCTTTGCGTGGGTTGTCATCGTGAGATCAGTCCGTTTCCGAGGCTTGTTGTCGGTCTCGTAATTCTTTTAGTTTTACGGGACAGGGAATTAACCTGTCGCCAACCTGAGGAACCAGCCTGATCATATTAGCCAAACCTTTTTTAAAAGGCTTGTTTCTAGCGGCCGGCGCGGAGAGGCTATGATCACACTTCCACCAATCCCGAATAGTTACGGCACGTGCATGTTTTCGTATGCTACATGTTATTCCCCCCATTCGTCTGATGGCTGACCGCCACTTTTAAGCTTATATTTGTTTAAATTGAACACTTGATAAAGAAGCTATGAAATAATAAAAGAAGGAAGAACAATCATTTTTTTATGTAAAATCGTTTTTTTTTTTTACAAAAAAAAATTCTTAAAAATCAACAGAACCACCTACAATATCGTGGTATATCTTTTTGTAAAGACAAAGATTCTTTCTTTATTTTGTTGAGTTTTTTTTTTTTTTTTTTTAATATACGTAAAAAAAAAATTAATTTTTTTTTTCAACTTCAACCGATTTGAGCGAGCCAAAGACGAACGATATCTTATTTTTTTTTACATGTTCTTAAACCTCAGACCCTAATATAATTTTTGAGCACTATTACATTTAAAAATAAGAGTACCTTTTGGCGGCCATACAAAAGTGACACACCCTAATGGACAGCCACTGGCGAGTATAAGAGTAGTAAAATACCTTGGCATCTGGTTGGATCAGTATTTTTATTTCGACAAACATATGTATAAATGTTGCTCTGACCAGGCCTAGGGGAGTATTTGCCCTCACAAAACAGCTGTTTTATATCAGCCAGCTTGGTAGCAGGGTGGAGTTGATTTGCTCCATAATCCTCATTCGGCCGATGCAATGGTTGCCTATGGGTCTCCGATGTGGTTCAACGCCGCACCATCTGCAATGGAAAAGATTTGAGAACTTGAGGGGCAATGTCATGAAGTTGCCTTGGATTATACAGAACACCAGAGTTGGAGTACAAATATTTTTATTCGAACAAGGTTCTGTGTGTATATCGAAGCCAACATAAACAGAATAGACTACTTTTTGCTTAAGCGGATTCGGGATCACATTCCAAGAGCGATGTCCTCGGCCAACAGTCTTATTTTTGGGACTTACTTCCCTAAAGACGAATATTAAGAGAGTGTGCTTCTAACTGGATTTATCGGTGAAACTGTTAATAAATGGCTCTTTTACAGTCGAAACGTCCTCGGGCAAGGCTGAGGAGAGTGCCTTCCGTCCAATAAAACTGTGTCCAATAGGTATCAAAGGGACAGGGTAAAACAGGAAAACCAGTTCTGGTGACTTAACTGTGATATTTGAATATTCTTGGCCGACTTACATAGGTGTAATTTGAAGTAGGCACAGTCAGGGTGGTTCTTGTTGGTGAAAAATATAGCCAATTGTTTATAAGTTGTTTAGAATAAATATAGTTTTTAGACCGAAAGGCATTGACATTTTTAAACTCACGGATTTTTTCATTTTTCCACTACCCGCACTACACGAATGTGGAATTCTCTATCCGGCTCAATATTTTCCCCAATTACGATATTCAGACGTTCCAAGCCAATGTGCATCGGTATCTCCTGATAAATTCTGTCCAACTTTCCAAAACGCTCGCAATGTGCTCATACATTTTAAGGGTAGCCATAATCCCTTTAATGTGCACAAAATTACATGAAAAATGTATAACTTTAAGCGTCCGCATGGGGCCAGTAAATAAGTTGTAAGATATTGATTAGTATGCTAGCTTTAAAATATTTCTAAGAAAATGGCGAATAAAACGAATTTAAAAAAAAATGCTCATCTTATAAGTAGTTTTCAAAAATTAAAAAAAAAACTTTTTTTTTTTTTTAATTTGGCCAAATGGTATTTTAATTGATTAGCCGTACGAAAATTCTATATGTAAATATTAAAAAAAAAATGTTCTTCGTGTACAAACTCGATTCCGACTCCTAGATGGTCTCCAAATATATTAAGCCATCACTGTTACTATTAGTGCAAGGAAATACTTAAAATAAATATAAATCATATACAAATATCAAATGATTTGACGTAAATTTCCAAAATACCTGAAATAGCACTTTTTGATAACGCTACCAACACCAGAGAAAAAAAAACAATTATAAATAAAATCATAAAATATGCAACTTGCTAAATAACACAAATCACAGTGATTTAATTTCTTTCCCTTTTTGAAATGCTTCCGAATGAATTATTGTCGATATTAATTTATGGATTTTATGTATCAGCATTTACACAAATATATAGATAAATAATGACTGCTTTTGTGACCGAAAAAAAACCAAAATGCTTTGTTCAGCACTCTTCAACTACAGTAACAAAAGAACAACATTATAGAAATCCACTAATTCCTGCACGGATACTGTGGTTTTTATTAAAATGCGAACGAGCAAGAGCAACATACCCAAACCACAATATCCTTTTTCCACTTTGAACTGAAATTAAACACAATCAATCAACTTGCTCATTTAGACTAATGGTTTCCACAAACGTTGTTGTAATGCACCAAAAGCCAATTGATTTTTTTTAAACCAAAAACAGATATATTTTGGGTTGAACGTGCCTGGCTAAAAATATTTAAAGCTTCAAACTTATCCAAAATTTCACATGCGTTTTATTCTAGATATAAACAGAGGGAGAAAGGATGTTGATGGGGTAAGGCATCACACTTTTTCCATACTTCAGTGAATCAAGATTTATGCGGTGTTTTTTTTTTGAGAAGTTTGGAAGGGGTTTTCAACCATGTTTCTGAGAAGAATTAAAAAGCTTCCACACTTTCAAATCAGCAACACAAACAAAAATGCGGATGTACGTAGCTATATTTTAGAAACAAATGTAAGAACGTGTACTTTCGATGGCCCTGTAACTTTTTGATTCCATTTCCCTTAAGCTATGCTCATCTCTTGCGAGGTCCCTCAGGCATAGTCAAGCAAACAATCATACATCACATCGAAAACGCAACGCACCGCAAGCCCTCTTCCTGTCCTGATTTCTGCTTCTCGTACTTTAACTCCTTACAGAAGCGTATATGTACATATAGTGCGCAGCAACATAAGAACACAAGACAAATAAAACATACACGACGATAACAGAAAGTAAAATGTTCCTGAATAATGAAAAAGGAAAACAAAAATCCATCAGGGGCTCGGGGCGAATGTACTTAAGGCACGCACGCCCCCACATGGTGCAGAAAGTTGCCTGTCATTCCTGATTGATGGATGTAAACTTGTTCGTTTCCTGGCGCTCAGCTCACTCGGAATCGGAGTCTGAGAGTCGGAAGTCTAATGGAAGAAATCAATGTCATCTTCAACCGCTGCTGTTGCTGTTGCACACGAAAATTGTTTGAAATTATTTCTGCAGTGCCACAACGACACCCCACTCATCCAGCTATAAATTCCTCTTTCTGCTGAATGAATGAAGTCTAAGTGGCGAGTTCAGTCGCCTATCTGTTTCTATCGGGCTGAATGTCGTGTAGATAGACGCAGCAGAGAAGCCGATAGAGCACGAAGGACGAAAGACGACAATCTGCAAGGAATTGCCAATAAATACTTCACCACCGCCCAAGGCAGATGACAGCACCACTTCTCCGATGGACGACTGCGACGACGACGACACGGCCTGAATAAGGACCAAATCGGGATCACTGCAGGAAAAAAACCATTATCTGGCTCAGTCATCTTTATCCATCCTATATTCCTCTACAGTACATATGCACAGCCAGAGCCACCCACACTTGCATTCTCTCTTGAACCCTCTTGTCGGACGTAATACAAAAGGATCTACAGGCATTCTTCTAATTGGACCGTTCCAATTAAGGTGAACTGATCCAATGAATCAGAAAGTAGATAAGGGATAGAGCGTGTCGCGGCGTGGCCCCCGTGCCGCCCTCTGACACATCCCAGAGCAGCACATCTACCCTTTGAATTTTGTTATTTCAACTAAATCCATTGTAAAGTAAAATTAAACACCAAACAAAAATAGAAAAAAAATCAGAATGGAAAAAAAAATTAAAAACATATCGAGGATAATGAAAGGACGAAAGGATGGGGTGCTATTGGAAAATGGAACAGAAATGTAACGCCAACACTATTTCTTGAAAGACCAGACACTGTGAAACTGGACAGGAGCGACAGGCAGTCAGTAACTAACTAGGTCGCATTTGTAATAATCCTTGGGCTCATTTTCAAGTAGGATTGTGATAGCTGTCTGGTTTAAAGAACTGTTAAGTCCGACGAAAAGTATTCTTTTTTGTAAGACAAACTAGTGTCTTTTGGAAACAATTGGGTAACCCTAACCACAGTGCATGGCTGGGTCGCACGAACTTGCTCTTATGTTTCAGAGAACATGTAAAAATTAATGTTATTAGAGAAAAATTTTACAAATGCATAAAAAAACTTTTTAAATGGTTAAAACAACTCCTTTAGTAGTTGGTGCAGAATGACAAGAAAATAAAAATGTATTGAAGAACAAAAATTATGAATAATTGTGGCGGTATTTTAAAATATTCAGGTCTTATGGATAAAATTAAAAAAAAATTAAGATAAAATCTTGGTATGCCAACTATAATTTCGTATGACTCTACAAAAAAAATTAATTTAAGAAAATTATTGACGAATTTTCAAACAAATATTTTGTCATACTTACTTTTAAGAAGCTTTAACCTTTCAAATCTTTATTTATTGGAAGCAATAAACTAATAAAATACACTTTATAAAAATTTCATTAAAATCCGATATGCCGATAACGAAAAAGCTGAAATTCGAAATAAATGAATAAATGGTAGGTTTTGTCAGTTAAGTTTTCAATTCAATTTATTTTTGATCAAGTTATGCAGGGTGAGCCATCTAGTGGTTTCTTCCTAAATGGTTAATTTATTTTGACACTGACAGCTGTTTCCCGCTCGAAATCTCGACAGAAAGTCAGTAAGATACCACCGCGAAACGAAATGAGTCGCGTTATGCTTGAACAATTGAAAATTTATTTTCAAAGTGAGTGTTCTGTAGCCCAAACAGTGCGTTTTTTGAAAAGAATTTTTTTGCCAAAAAGAACCGTCGTCGTACGGTGCGCACAGACGAGAATGTGGCTGCTGTGGCCGAGAATGTGAGACTCAATTTACGAACATCAACTCGCCATCTACTCCAACAGCTCAATATTTTACGCCTACACTGAGGAGAATTCTGCACAAGGATCTCGAATTATTCGCTTACAAGATCCAATTGACTCAGCAATTGAAGGCGAACGATAATTTTGTTAATTTTATTGCATTTATAAAAAGAAACTTGTATTTGGTCCATATATCGTATAAATTAAGCAAAAATGTTTATCAAAATTCTATTCCATTTTTGAGAGTGATACGATTTTCGAAAACAGTTTTTTTTTTTTGAATTTGTATTTTGGGTACCGTTATATTTGGTAAGAATAACAATCTTATAGCTCTTGTGGTTGGTATAAGAAAACTGTCAATTGTCAATTTAAAAAAAATAGACAGAATTTCAGTACTCATTTTTTGCGACTTCTCTATCTTCGTATTGTCAAGTCAAAACCTTTTACGAATGCATAACTTGAAAGATAAGTGATTTTTCAACTAGGGAGGCTGGTTGTTGAAATGAAAGAAAGCAAGCTGTGTATGAGGTATTAACAAAATCCTTTTTTATTCGCGTAGACTTGCGACTTCAGAAAACCCCACAAAAAATTCTAGCGGCATCAATTGTTAGAGACCAATTCAAGTCAAGTCAACCCGTGACCACGACAAGTGGAACCTTGTCGAAACGTCGGGATTTCAATTCAATTTTTTGAATAAAATACCATCGCGGTAAGTCCGTTAAGAAAATATTTATAAAAGTAAAATGAATAGTTACAATCGCGATTATAAAAGTTTAAAATTTAAAACCTCTGCAAGAGTTAACTTAACCCACAAATCGATCATGCAGAATGTTAATCGTTGCGTACGCTCTGTGACAGGTAGTACTTTCATGCTGGAACCACATGACTTCTATGTCTAATGGTCCAATTAAGTTCATACGAAATTTGTTGCCATCGTTCTCTCGACCTCTTCATTGACGGTGAAGGCCTAACCAACTACGTTTTCGAAAAAAAACATTGACCAATGACACCAACGCAACGGCCCAAAATCACACCAAACGCTTACTTTTTGGAGATACATTGTCAAATAGTGAACCTCGTGTGGGTTGGTGACATTCCTTATATTGCAATACAGCCATTCACCCAAAACTGCGTCTCGTCGCTAAAGATTTTTTTTTGCTCAAAACTGGGGTTTTTTTTTCCTAACGCACCAGGGCCCAATAAGCGAACAAACTGCGTTGTCTATGTTCACGAACTTCGACCTCCTGGGTCAGTTGGATCTTTAACGGGTATAGCCTAAAGTCCCGATCCAAATTCCGCAAATTCTGTGAATGATCGAATTTGTGTGCAAGGCGAGATATCGACTGGCCCGTACACTTCCATGGGTCGTGTCGATGTTCTCGGCCGATCTTGCGTTTTTTTGATGCACAAAAGTTGGCTGATTTATTATCAAATCGGTCGTCTCAAATTTGGCCACCAAAATTCGGCTGTGAAGGGCCACCCCGTCTACCGAAAAATTTGGCGGAACATTTGGAAGTGGCGTTCAATCGTGTTATTTTCCATGATGATTTGGCATCAGTAACTGAATAATAACGCATAGATTTGACTAACCTCACCATAAACAACATACATAAGTCTTACAGCACTAATTGGAAAACTCACGTTAAAATAACCAGATACCAACGACTTGCAGAGAGCATAAGCCTACATAGTGACAAACAATTCTTAAACATTCTTGTCAACGTGTAAGCAATCATGAAAGGTACCGTCACTCTTCTGCCGAGCGCTGATGGCTGATTAAAATGGCTTTTCAAGAGAAAATCTTGCTGGATTTGTCACTTTCTTACAATAGGCATAACTACTGAAGTATTAACCTCTGGCGGACTGAGTGCCCTGCCCCCTGCCATAGGGACATTCAATTCAATTCAATTCAACTAATTCTTTATTCAAAAAATTTATACATTAGGGATTAAATCTAATGGTAAACTAAAGAATAAGTAGTGATACAAATATTTAATTCAAAAATAGTTTATATATCACTTCAAAAATAAAAACAATTGCTTTATAATTTACTTAGTAATATAACGTTAAAAGAAATGTGCAAAAGAACTAATTTAATGTGGGGTGAACATTGATTTAACTCGATTTCAATTATTCTTATTTTTTACAGATATTTTTTTTTTTTTTTTTTTTAGTATTAAGATTTAAGTTTTTATTATTTATTGAAAATTATGCATTAAGCTAGTAGAAAACAATAGAAATGATAACAATAAATGCTAGAGAATTAAGCTATGTAGGACAGCAGAACCCTGATTTCTTCATGATTAAAATTAAGAAGCCAAAGCTTTACTTGTCTTAAGTAAGTTGGTAAGCATCTTAAAGTTTCAAACTTAAAGGTAGTCTATTAAAAAGCTTACATGCTACAATAGTGAAGAAGTTTCTGTAATGAATTGTTCGAAATGGAGGGATATTTACTAAAGAAGCTGAGTTGCTACGTAAATTACGAGATTCAAAGATTGGACTTTGCAAATAACCACTTTTATTAAAAAAAATTTTTAAAACCTTAAAATAATACAAATGTTTAACTGGAAGTACCTTTAAATTTCTAAAAAGTTCCATGGTGGGTCTCAGACGATTTGCACTTGTTATTATTCTTATAACTTTTTTTTGCAAAACAAGAAGACATTGGAGATTAGACATGTAGGAACCTCCCCAACAAGAAATTCCATATTGCAATCTTGAATGAAATAGAGCGAAATAAACCGATTTCATTGTGTTCAAGCTCAGGATTTTTTTTAAATGGTAGATATGGCGGAGAGACACTCTAAGATGTTTTTTCAAATAAAAGATGTGATCTACCCAGGTCATATTTTGGTCTATAAAAACACCCAAATATTTAAATTTACTTACAATTTCAATTTGGAAACAATTAAGGCTGCAAACTCTTTCATTATTATAGACTATTCCATCAAAAAATCCGTTGCACGAACAATCAAAATGAATGTACTTTTTGCATTGGGGCGAATGGAAGCAGAACTCTAAATCAGGAGGGTCCTTGGCAGATAAGCTAAAAAACATAAGCTTTGTTTTGGTGCTGATCACTAATTTATTAGTCGAAAACCAAATTCCTAATAATTTTATGTCGTGATTAATATCAGCAACTAAATTGAGCGGGCTTGTTGAATCATATGCGATTCCTAAGTCGTCTGCGAACGCTGTAGGTTTTCCACGAAAATTCAAAGACAAAAGGGAATTGATAAAAATTAGAAAAAATATAGGGCCAAGAACAGATCCTTGGGGAACTCCCTTGTTAAGAACCAGAGAGTTACTTATATGCTCACCAATTTTTACTATTTGAATTCTGTCCTTGAGATAGGAAGAAAACCAACTTAACATAAAGCTTCGAAAACCAATTCTATATAACTTATCTAAAAGAATGCTGTGGTCAACCATATCGAAAGCTTTAGTAATATCAACGAAAAGACCAGCACAACATTTTCTTTCGTCGAGCCCTTTGTAAATAATTGAACTGAAGGCTAGAAGAGCATCCTCAGTGGAAAGACCTTCTCTAAAACCAAACTGACTTGCGTTGAAAAACTTCGTCTCTTTTAGGAATTTAAGCATTCTTTTTTTTACCGCTTTCTCAAATATTTTGGAAATACTTGAAAGCAACGAAATCGGCCTATAGTTATTTCTGTCTCTTTTATTACCTTTTTTGAAAAGAGGCAAGACGTAAGCAACCTTCAACTTGTCTGGGAATGTCCCCATATAAATACTCAAATTGAAAAGATGTACCAGTACATCAACAAGATTAAAAGCAATATTTTTAAGAGTTAGATTTGAAATTTTATCATAGCCACAAGAATTGGAGTTATCTAATGAATTAATTACACTTAATATTTCCTGGCCTGAGAAAGGTTCGAAATAAAAACTACCGGTGCAGTTTAAACTGTCAGCTAGCTCACGACGTGCACAATTCTGACAAATAGTGTTTGAAATCGTATTTTCACCAATTGAAATAAAAAAATCATTAAAAATATTCGCTACCAACGATGTGTCGTTAACAATGTGACCATCATGCAACAATTCGATTGTGTTTGTTTTTTCTTTTATTTTGCGGTTAGTTATGGAATTGATAACTTCCCATTCCCTTCTGGGATTACCACGAGCAATATTAAATTTGTTTCTAAAGTAGCCATCGCGACAAGACTCTATTTCCTTTTTTAATTTTTTGCAAATTAGTTTAAAGCGATTTTTTAAATTAAGATTTGATGGATGTTTGTAGCACTTTTTTCGTAACTTGTTTTTAAGTTTAACCAATTTTATCACAGAAGAAGATATCCACGGTTTCAATTTGTAATTAGAATTCCTACTGCTATATATTACAGTGCAACTTTTCATATGCCTTTGCAAAATATTTAAAAAACAAACATAAGCTTCATTTACATCATCTTGCGCATAAACATCAATCCAATTCTCAAAACGTAGCTTATTATTGAGGTCATTATATTTTAACTTACATATTTCAATATTATTAATACTTGATTGCTTGAACAATTTAATTTGATTAAGAATGAGCCCAGTCATGCAGTGATCAGATATATCTAAATCAAAATTTACACCAAGACAAGAAACCGGCGATAAATCAGAAAATCTTCCAAGGACATGATCTAGACAAGTACCAGAAGATGGTCTTGTCGGCTCATTAATAAAACATAAAAGACCATGTTCTGCCAATAAAGCAGTATAAGAATCAGATAAAAGTCCAGTTGATAAAATGTCTATATTGAAGTCACCAACTACAATTAAATTTGAACCCTTCACAGTGCTCAGTAAACGAGAAAACTCCTCCAGAAAAACAAAAGGGTCTATAGAGTGTAGTCTATACACGCATAAATAGTTATAGGTTTTCTTGTTTACGACACATGAAATTTTCAAGACATCAGCACTTTTTAGACAAAAATATTCAATTTCATGTTCGAACTCATTGCGTACAAAAACTCCTACACCTCCCGCGCGATAACTTTCATTATTTGTGTTGGCATAAAAATTATACCCAGAAATTACATACTCATCTTTTTCACATTCAAATATCCAGATTTCTGATAGAAAAATAAGATCTGGAGAGTTTGCAAATGCTTCAAGGTTACATAACAATAAATCAAAATTCTGCCTGATACTTTGGATGTTTTGATGTACAACAAAAAAAGAATTTTCATTTATAGATTCAAATTTACAATCTGATAAATTTCTTAATATAATAGGGGAGTGATCATTGCTGTAATGATCAAAGCTTTTATTTAAATAAGGCATTTACAAAACTGTTTATAAATTTACTTTATGACGATTAATTAATCATCATTCAACGCTCTCAAATCATCAAAAGACCTTACAGCAATGATACTCCCTTTATCTACCTTACGCATAAGAATATTAGAATTTTGAAACCATAAATATTTGAAATTTTTTTCTAATTTAACTTTTTTTGCTTCCAAAAACAATGCCCTAGTATATCTTGTAAAACAATCATTAATATAAATACTGCCCTTACTACTCTTATCAAACATTGATGACGTTAAATTCTTTTTAGCCGCTCGTTTCGATTTCATCACCATCTCTTTAATCTGTTTTGATGCAAATTGGACACAGAT
The DNA here is from genome assembly GCA_911387755.1 of Chrysotoxum bicinctum. NCBI lineage: Eukaryota > Metazoa > Arthropoda > Insecta > Diptera > Syrphidae > Chrysotoxum > Chrysotoxum bicinctum. The sequence continues at coordinate 2,118,532 of OU426989.1, forward strand.
TATATTGCTGTTAGTATGGTTGTTGCTGCTGCTGTTGTTGTTGTTGTTAGAAGATCCAGTTTCAGATTTATTTGTCCATGTACGTTTCACAAAGCACTTTTGAATATCATCGGGAGAGATGTTTACATTTAAAGAAGAAGAGAAAAGTGTTTGCGTACGATCCACAACGTTATCTTTGGTGACATCTGGTACTCCATAAATCTCAATACTGCTCTCCAATTGTTTTTGCTCTCTCCAATTAAGCTTAGCTTCCAAAGACGTGATTCTCTCTTGTAAAGTTTTGTTTTCTTTCTCCAATTTCTTGACTGTTGAGAGAAAGTCATAATTAACTTTTTTTAATTCGAGAATTTCCTCAAAAAGCATTTGGAGTGTAATTTTTGTATCAGACTGCAGACCATTTTGAGACAAAGTTGAAGTCGAGCTGTTGTTGCTTTGTAAATATTGTGTTGTCGAGTTAGTGGGCTGTAGTTCAATGGTTGGTGTAGGCGCGTTGTTGTTGGCTACCTCTATCGATGCAATTGGTGACAGTTCTTTGGTTGGAGAAGGCGCCTTCTTTTTAGCTGCTACCTTCGATGATGCGGCTCTATTAGTCTGCGATTCTCTAGACAAGGTTTTTTTATATGAAGAAGCACTTGCTACTGTTGTTGCAGCAGAAACCGTTTTAATTTGAGAACCTTGATGATGCAGAGATTTTCGTCGAAGAGAAGTGCATTTATCACAGCGAAAAAAACTGTCGTTTGAATTCTTAAAAAATTCGAGGTCGGCAGAAGTTAAGTTCACGCACGCACCATGACAATACAAATTGCAATCATTACATTTGATTATATCAATGCTATTGCGTTCAATAACTTTATTGCAAATCACGCACATCACCATGATAAAAAATTTTAAATTAAATAAGCTGACGTAGACTTAAACAAAAATGTGCGCACCCCACGACACGTCCGTTCACGGCTACAGTTGACAGCCCCGAAAATTGTATATCTGACAAATTCACCAAAAGTAGAACAATGTTTCCTATTTCACCGGACAAGGTATGTAAAGGTATTCCCATCGCCACGTTTAAACTTGTCATGAATTATTCAAGATTTGAGTGATGCAAAAATACTTGGCATTCCAGTCGAGAGGTATACGCTTCTTCAGCTAACTGTTAGGCTCATGAGAATTTCTATTTCAAAATTGAGCTATGATTTAATCAGATGTTTGGAAAGAAATGTGAAAGCTTAGAAATTAGCGCAGTTGGCGTACCAGTTAGTTTACTACAACAAACTAGCAATCCCCGACTTCAATTCTCAGAGGAACGCATGAAACCTATTTTCACTTGAGAGGATGTTTGTAGAAATAGAATAAATAGAACAGTGCTTAAACCAATCTCGATGCTTGATATCATTTTCAAAACTATGTAAACATAACTTTAGATAATATACGAGTATACATTGCACAATCTACATGCATACGGAGGCTGTTTGAAAAGTTCTCGGCCTAACAAAGAAGACGTTGTTTTAATAAATAAATTTTAATTCCTCAAATAGCCTTATATATATATGTATAATAATTGTATGTGAAGTTTCATTAAAATTGGTCGCGTACATATATCAGTGCAATTTTTTGTTTGAACGAACCTATTGCTAACAACGAAAATAGAAACAAATGAAATTAGAGCCGTCATTAAATATTTGGTCAAAAAGAATATGACACCAAATCAAGTTAAAGATGACTTCGATGAGACATTGGGGGAATCTGCACCTTCGTATTCCATGGTCAAAAAGTGGGCAGTCTTATTTAAACATGGCAGACAGAGCGTCGAAGATGATCGCAGAAGCGGAAGGCCAACAACATCCACCTCTTCAGAAAACGTCGATAAAGTTCATAAAATGGTTTTAGACGACCGAAGGTTAAAAGTGCGAAAAATAAGCAACACCATGGGGATCTCTTCTGAGCCGGATTACCACATTTTGAACGTAGAATTGGGGTTGAAAAAATTGTCCGCAAGGTGGGTGCCGCGTTTGCTGAGCGAAGAACAAAAATTCAATCGAGTTGAAATCTCTAGAGAGAATCTAGCTTTATTTCGGAGGAATACCAGCGATTTCGTGAGAAGATTCATTACCACCGACGAAACATGGATTCATCACTTAATTCCTGAGACAAAATAACAATCAAAACAATGGAAGCATAGCGGTTCTCCTCCACCGAAGAAAGCCAAGTCGTGTGCTTCAGCTGGGAAAGTGATGGCGTCAGTCTTTTGGGATTACAAGGGAATTATTTTTATTGATTACCTTTCCCAAGGGCCAAACTATCACTGGTCAATACTTTGCAAACCTGTTGGACAAATTGGCTGGAAAAGTTGCCGAAAAAAGACCAGGATTAGCCAAAAAGAAGATCCTTTTCTTCAGGATAAAGCTCCAGCACACAAGTCGGTTGTTGTCATGGCTAAACTTCATGAACTTCGATTTGGTGTATTGAACCACCCCCCTTATTCACCTGATTTGGCACCATCAGACTATTACCTCTTTCCTAACTTAAAAAAAAATTTGGCTGGACGCAAATTCTTCACCAACGAGGAGGTGATTGCTGAGACGGAGCGGTTTTTCGAAGAGTTGGAGGAATCGGCCTATAAAATGGGTATAGATATAGAAGCACTGGAACACAGATGAAATAAGTGCATTGATATAAGAGGAGAATATGTAGAAATGATTAAAAAAAAGTTTTAAAATTTATTGCGTTTTATTGGTCAGGCCGAGAACTTTTCAAACTGCCCTCGTATATGTTCATTAATAATGTTCTATGTTATTTATAATTAATAAGAAAATAGCTGGAATAATTTTTCGAATTTGTCCATATTTGTTCAAGAAATCCGACGACATTTGTTCTGAACTCAAAACAAATTTTGGAGACATTTAAAGAGGAAGTTTCATGCGTCTCTACAATTTTAATTATTAAATCCTTAAAATTCTTCCCACTTTATTGATTTTTAAAATTCTTATACAGAAACCTCAATTTAATATGGGAAACTTAAGCACTGGCCTGTTTATTATTATTCGATCTAATGCTACTCTGGATAAACAAGGTCCACTATAACATCAATCTAATTAGTATCGTGTGAGATGATGCATCCAGTAACTGAACGTTAAAGGACACACATCTCAGCCATTACTGATTACGGGGCTTCCGGCATAGTCTCCAAACACAAGAACATTTATAAAGACACTTTTTTTATTCCATACTATGCTTTTTTTGGATGTGTGTCGTCCAGAAGTATCAGCGGAAGTGAAAAGAAGAATAAAAAAAAAAAAAGAAGAAAAAGCCTATCAAGATTCGTTTTGTGTTAGGAGTGAAACCGGAAGGATTTAAAAGGAAAGTGAAGAGCATATAATTGCCCTTATTTCATGAAAAGAAGAGGCAGATTCTGCTTTGAGTTGTATCCTCAAGCTCGTATCCTTGTTCGTAGCCCTCCGTATCATGATTGGGAATTAGCAATTCATTGCCAAAGGAACTTTTGTGATCTGTTGAAGAGTAGGTGCTTTCACACAGTTCTCTCCGTCCATTTGTAAAGACGTCCACACATGGCAACGAATAGGCAATTACATTCCATCAATAAAGTCATTCCAACTCATATAATAGAAGCATTCGTATGGCAAATGGCAATGGCATCTAATGTCTTCCCACTTCGCATTTCCCTAAAACACCATGTTGATGTTTGTATACGTATTTGGATACGTGGATGATGAGTCTGTTCCGTTTGCGTGGCAATAAACTTATGAGTGTCATATACCAATTCGAACCAGAAATGGCAAATTAGATATTTTGTTATTCAGCAAGATATACACTTTATCGGGCATGTGTGTTCTTATGATGACAATTATTATTGTTTAGGTATGGATAATATCTCTGATAGTGGTGGTGAAGGCGTTAATACCAAAATATCTGCATGAAACGCATTCAATATAATATCACAGTAATAAAGGTTTTCCATTTCTTTGACTTGGGATCAAATACTTTCTGAAATTAATATCTTCTGAGTGCCTTGAGTTTTTGGAGAATTATAGCAACGATATGGTGATGTGTCTTAAACACAGCTGCTGTTCAGGAAAAATTGTATCTATTAATAAAGATCTTGGTTAAGGAATATTTCCTGATTTATGTCGATGAATTATACTGTATCCGGCAAAGGTCCTATAGTGATGCAGGCTGGATATAAGAGGAATTCGAAAGACTTCTACCATTCGCAATATTTCACTACGATAACAATTGAATTTAATATTACGTATATCTACATGCGATTTAGAAAAACCATTAACAACAAAGTTGGGCGGATTCCTCGATTAAATCTTAGTTACCAATATTTCCCTGGTGCACTGAAGCGCTATGGAACGGCACTAAACATATATCCCAAAAAACTCCAAGTGATATGCTGCTGTGGAAAAAGTTTATCTAAGTACCAAAAATCAAGAAAAAAATACCGGTTGTTATTTTAGAATTTTTTATTTTTACAGATCCATTTCTTCTTAAAAAAGTATTCGTAAACTAATTTATAAAGTTTTAACAATTATCAATTACACCGATTGGTGGTGAAAGCTCATCTTAAAATTATATTAAGATTTTTTTGTATGTTCCATACGCGCTCAAGGGCTTATGAAGATACCCTTATAATTATAAACAGCACGAACGATGGGAAAATTAGGGAGAGAAAGAAGCTGTCCATGAATATTGGCCTCGAATGTTTGCACATTGAAATGTTAATGTCTGGTAAATTATTCCATAATGGTGTTGTGCGACTAAATACGGTATGTTCAAAATTAGGCTCGAGGGTGAACTGATGAGCATTCCTAGCGAAACGGGTATCACGGGTGAACTGATTGAAGAGAGGAATGCAACTGGCTACTTCATGTGAGCATTGCTTGTAAAAAGAAGTGATAAAACAAGGAAATATATAAAACATTCCGACGGTGTTCAAGAGAATCAATGAATCCATGATAACTCTGTTTCTTATCAGTTTTAATGCTCTGTTGGGAATTCTATAGAATAAGTGGAGAGCAGTTTGTGCTACACATGCCCAAAGTTGTAGTTGAGTCTTGTACATAATAAACGCCTTACAAATGATAGCCAGATCAGAAGGGTTAAAAAAATTTCGTGCATCGATATAGAAATCCTAAGCATTTAGCAGCATTATTGACGGTCTCGAGAATATGGTCATTCCAACGAAGATCGTCGTTGACACACATACCGAGTATTGAGAGCTTTTCGGTTTCTTCGATGCAAGTATCATTTAAGGACAACGGCATAAGGGGAACATTTTACTCTACACGATTACTTATACCCCATTTAACAATGCTGTAAAGATCGATGTTCAATAAGCTAATCATACGATACCGTTGCAATTCCCACTTCCGAAGGAGATGGACAGAATTTAAGAACGACTATAAGAAGCTGAGAATAGAGTCGTCAGCAAAACAATGAAGTGGAATAGAAGTTCAGACAAGAGATGATTTATAAAAATGAGGAAGAGAGTCGGAGACAAAACGGATCCCCGGAGAAAACCAGCATTTATTTTATGAAGATCAGACTTGAAACCGTCCAATGCTACATGTATTGAACGATATAGAAGGTAATTTCTAATCCGAAGAATTAGGGTTTCGTTGGTGTCATACGCAAGAGATGTGTTCTAAATCTATGATGTTCCTAAAAGTAGGCAACTTAATTGCGGGTTATAGGTTATAGTTATAGTTCTCAATGATCCGGAGTTTCTATTTCGGCGGCAACGCAACAGCTTAACAAAAAGAGCCTCAAGTTTCCCGCCTTATAGTATTAGCATCATAACGTGTTGAAAAAGATTCATTAACAATAGATAAACTTTTGAAAATTGTACTTTTAATTATGAAATAAAAATCAATTGAACTGAACTGAACAACGGATGACAGTTTTATCGAGTTTTAGCCTGATGATGTTGTTGGATTGTGTTACCGAGCGATTTCGCTAGAAATGTTTTTATCGCCCGAAGTTTTTGTTATGATCATCAGTAAAGTTCAGTAGAATGGAGCCACATTCCTGAAATAATGTATCCATAGCGTGATAAATATCCTGGACGTGTGATTTATCGAAATGGAGACTTTAATTGGTCGCCAGATCTTTAATTTTACTGGTCAGTTCAGTCAGTTGTTTTTACCTTATAAGATTGTGGTACCATAAGTCTTTACACAAGTATTTTTTGGGTGTACAGACATTCAAGAAAATACAAGTTTTCATGCTTGATGGTGTGGGCCTGGCTCGATTCGATTGTTTAAATTAAAGTTTTAATTATTTTTGCCATGAGAAAAATGTTAAGACTAAACATGTAGAAGATATAATTTGACACTATTTTTGCAATTTACTTTTTTTCTTTATTCTAACAGGAGCTGATAACAGAATAGGAAACAGCGGCTTATCACATTGTTCCGTCAAAAATCCATAGAGTGCTTGCATTTTCTAGAGAACCGATTTAACGCCGACTTCCGACTTTAACAAAAAAATCTATACTTATTTTTCTAACATAGATTTGCCATTTTGTTGCTTTAAAATTATAGACTATTTCAGATAAGAGAGGGTACCTGTCGGTTTTCTGGATACTATAAGATATGATCACAACAATTTTGTTTCTTAATGCAAATGCACCTCAAACTTTTTTACTTCCGATATATAGGATCTAAGCTGCCGGTCACTTAAAAACATCAATTTTTTAATATTTAGTAGTATGTTAGCCTCAACTTAAAGCTGAATTTAGACTTTCGTATTCTTAAATAATTTCGGAAAGCGTCTGATAAGTCACAATTCTTCTATTATATTTGTATGTGATAAACGTTTACTTTACAGCAATCAACCATTCGTCCTATAGGATTTTCTTCTTTTTTAACTACTTTATTGTAAAAAACAAACTGAAAAACAAAACCGAAGTAATGTTAAAGCTTCTTCGTTGTTAAGAAAAGAAGGAACAACGTACAACGTACAGCGAGTGAAGAACGAAAGTCTAAATGGCGCTAAATAATCACTTTGTAAAGATGATACCTCTGAAAATTAAAAACCTCAATGTGAAAAGAAATAAGGTTCAAATGCTTGTAATAATATATTCTGAAGAGTATAAGAAATGTAGACGTGATTATGAATCATTGAATCTTTTTCTCTTCCAACAATATTTATGGACAGTTGAATCTAAAGTTAAAAAAGATTCGAAAGCATTTTGGTCATATATAAATTCAAATCGAAATTCAGTTGGTCTTCCCATGAAAATGTTTCTAGATGGAATTCAAACTAGTAACGAAAGTGAAATTTGCGATATGTTTGCAACTCACTTCCAATCCAACTTTGTTTTAATACCTGCAGAATTGTCTTCAATTAATTTCAATATTGAATCAATATGCGATATTGGTAATTTAATGTTGACTCAACAAGAGGTAGAATTGGAACTCAAAGCTCTGGAGGCAAATCCCAAAATTGCTCCTGATAACATTGCTCCAATTTTTTTAAAGATGTGCAAAAATTCGTTAGCCCATCCATTACTTTTGATATTTAACAAATCTCTTTCCTGTGGTGATTTTCTAGAAACCTGGAAATTCTCTTATATAATTCCAATTCATAAGTCAGGCTCAAAACAAGATATTACAAATTATAGGCCAATTTCGAAACTCCAGCTGTTGTAAAAAAACGTATTTATAACTATGTCAAGCAAGGTATTAGTGAACACCAACATGGATATGTAACGGGTCGGTCCACAGTAACAAATCTTGCGGTTTTTTTAAATTTTTGTATAAATAGTATTGAACATGGAGGTCAACTAGATGCCATTTACACCGACTTCGCAAAAGCTTTCGAAAGAGTTCATCATAATGTACTACTAAAAAAACTTGAATTACTAGAATTTCATTCTAACTTTCTTAAATGGATACAAAACTATCTATCAGGTCGTTATCAATATTGGCTCTTAATTATCTAAGCAAGTTCTCAATCATTCAGGTATTCCACAAGGAAGTCATATAGGACCGCTGCTTTTTCTTCTATTTATAAATGATCTTCCTATGTTAATTAGAAATGCTAAATGTCTTCTCTTTGCAGATGATATGAAACTATTTTTACCAATCAAATCTACTGCGTATTGTCTAAAACTTCAATCTGACTTAGAAAAAGTAGCAGATTGGTGTCATATTAATTGTCTTAGCTTAAACATCTCCAAATGCAAAATCATGAGCTTTACTAGATCTTTGTATCCAATATCTTACTCTTATGATATAAGTAGTATACCACTTCAAAGAGTCGAAGAACAGAGAGATTTAGGTGTTATTTTCGATACCAAGTTAAAATTTCACAATCACTATAATTACATGATCTGTAAAAGTAATAGATTATTAGGTTTTATAAAGAGAAATTCCAAGGATTTTCGGGATCCTTTCACTTTCGGAAGTTTAACTGGAATAATAATATTTTACCATCATATCAGGAAAGCTGTTGTTTAATCGACTTAAGTACTCTTCAATCACGTAGAAAATATTTTCTTATTATGCTCGCTAGAGATATTATGGAAAATCATATAGACTGTTCATATTTGTTACTACTATATCCTATATACGCTCCCTCAAGACACTTAAGAGAACGCCAACTATTTAGTCTACCGCGTCACTTTACAAACTATGGGAAAAATGATCCAGTAACTAATTCTTGTCAATGCTTTAACTCGGTCTGCGATGTAGTCGACTTGTATGTCAGTAGAGATAGATTTAAAAACACAATTTGTTATAAAAAATATTTATTTTATTTTGTGTTTTAAATTGTATAACTTAATTTATATTGTTTTTTTTTATCATTGTATTTAATTTCCATTATGTATTTGTATAATAATCAAATTGTGATAAATTGTTAAATTTGTTTAATGTATCATAATCTAAGAGAATTAAGTTTCGATAGATGAAATAAATAAATAAATAAATAAATAAATAATCAGTACTAATAGTGTTAAAAAAGATTATGGTGTGAGTTGTTTCTCCTTATTTAAGAGAATATTCCGAGCGTAGCTTTTGATTTCCCGATGCGACTGCTTTTATCTAATTCAGTTCTACGATCGGTAAAAACAATACTCCTTAGTTATTGAAAATTTTCTACCATCTTAATCGATGGTCCAGAAATATCCACTTGGAAAGATGATAAAGTTCCAAGGCTGAATCTAGCTAGCTAGCCAAAATTTGCAAAAAAAAAACATTTTATGGACAGCACTTGACTGATGTGATTTTTCGTACACGTAATTAATATTTTTTTTTCATTTTTTTTACTGGTTTTGTAATGGCAACATCTAAAGAATAAATTCATACATAAAATTTGAGTTTTGGTGAAAAAATGAGTGGGTAACAATTTTTTCAAATCTTCCATACCTCGCTGCCGGACCCTGTAGAATTTTGATAACATTTTGTCTGTTTCGCTTAATTTGTACGATCTTGACATTAACACATTACTGAAGGTACCTACCATAAAAGCATTCGTTCAAAATGTTCGACTTTCTCGTTCTTATATTATTTTTTTTTATGTAGAAGATTTTAAAAAGTGCATCAAAACTTAAAAAAAAAATAATTTTTTGTATTTTTGAAGAAAAAAATTCAATTTGTTTTTTAATTCCATATCTCCAAAACGAATCAATGGTATTTTGTAGAAATATTTGGAAAACTCCAAATTTTCTAAACAAAAATTGGCGGAATATTAACAGCAGTAGAAAAACATGCAACATCTTATTTAAAAGAAAATTTATTTATGTTACATCCAGTGTATACTTTGTTCCTTTGTGGTTTCGTATCAAATCTGATTTGATCAGCAATCGTCCAGTTACTATAATTCTTATATCTGAAATTGTGCCCAAAACGAAAACTACTGAGACAATGTGAGCGAATTTGAATTAGAGCCACAAAGCGAAGTTAAAATTTTTTGGTGAATTCGAACGACTTAGATGATTCTTTAAGATTAAGAAGATTCTTTTCGACGATTCTTCATTTACCTACAAGAGGCAATACCCCTGAAGAGTGAATGGGAATCGATCCCACTCTTTTAGCTTGATAGTCCAACGCTCTCACCACCGTAATTCAATTTGTATAATAGTTCATTTTGTTCTGAGATTGGAGTTTGTTTTGTATGAATATTTTCACGATTTCTTCTTAAACATTGAAAAGAAGATCTGGAATTTTAATTCCAAACATTTCTGTACAAATTTCTCTTGAAGTTGTGTCTACTTTAAGCTTCAAGAAAACGCCATAAGATAAATTTGCCTTAAAACTTTCTATGAAACAAAAAAAAAATTTCCAAAAGTCTCAGATAAATGCTGCAATGGTTTTAGACATTTTCTGCAAGGGTTCAAAACAATTTCGCTAAAGCGCTCACATTTTGCACAAATTCTTTCTCCTTCCACAATCACTCTAAAATTCATCATACATAGTTTATTAAATTCAACTCAAAACTGCGTGTAGTGCTTATGACTTTTCTGGCATAAGCAAATATTAAACATGGCATGGTATTTACCAAAAACTCCCAATCACAACCAGAAACAGCATTCCTGACAAAGAAACAAGAAGCAACTTCCAACCAAACAACAAACTACCGACACCAAGGCCCGACTTCGGTCTTGACGTTCTCCCCAGTTCCTCTATGACAACTTAAACCAAAAGTAGAGAACTACAACTAATAATATAAGAAACAAAACGATTTCGATCATCAGAGAAGAATTTAAAAAAAATTGTATTTCTTGACGAGCGACCGCATTTACAGAGCGCCGCCAGCTCTAAACAACCTAAACAGATTCCATTTTCATATTTGCATCGCTTAGAAAGTTTCATCTCTCATTCCTCAGGACTAGTAGGTACATGGAAACAACATCCGACCGGGACGAAGACGAGGACGCAAGACGGTCGGTGGTTGGTTGGTTTCCATTTTCAGTCCCAGTCCCAGTCCCCGTCCCACGAGGCAGAAAGACTCATTCGGAGGAGAATTGCACATCACCACTCTCCGTCTGCAAGTTTTTTGATTTATAGGACAAAACTTCTGCGTCCGTTTTGCAAACTCTGTGTATACCCTGGCCCGGCCGTAATGAAATCCAATTTTGTTGAGTAAAAAACAAAACTGTTTAGCCAAAAAATAATAATGATTGAGGTAAAGTCCCCGGGGCCTTGGTCTGCTACTTCGAAATTATTGCCAAGGGTTACCCGGCTCAACTCTTCGCAGAGTGCTATGGCAAAAGTCCTTGACGACGAGTTTAAGTCCCATAAATGCGACAAAAGTCTCACTGTTACTATTTGCCTCTATTACATGTACAAGTAGGTATCCGGGCTCTTGATTTTCAATACAATTTTTGTTTGTATTTTTTATTGGACACTAACAAGTGCCTGGAAAAGGGTAAAAAGTTTTTCGGTGTACCAAGTTGCTAGTTGAAATTACCGCAGACATTTTGCCAGATGAATTAAGTCACTCAATTTGGTGTGTGTGTGTGCACACACATCGTCATGTTATCCTTTCGAACTCTCATCTTGATGCCGGCACCATGCCATCGGGCGGTTAATGAAAGTTTTTTGCTAATTTTGCAACGCACAGTGAATACGAAAAGTTTTGTAACCGAAGTATTTAGCACGTGCTTGCTGTGAAATTAAAGTCACTTTAGGATCTTGAAAGGATTCTCAATAAAAATTTGTGTAAAATAGCCATGAGCGTCGCATCATAATGTTTATTTGTTTAAAGCCTCTGTTTTTCTTTATCTATGTTGTTTATTTGTAAAAAGCTGATCTTAAGGCTAGACAAAAATTCAGAAAAAAATCCGGGGATATTAATACCAATGTCCTTTGGCCTGAAAACTATATTAATGTTTAAATCTATTAATCGATCTCACACCGAGCCATACTCTACACAAAGGCGCTCTGCTCCGTCTTGTCGGAGGACGTCTCGACCATAAAGGTGCCGCATATCCACAGTTCTAACAGCCTTGAATGTTAAAGAAGAGGAGTGCATCGGGCGGGATAAAGCCACTTAAACGAACACTTCCGTAGTATTCTTTTTAGTTGCGTTTTTTTTTACGAATGCATAACTTGCCTTAAGTTATGCATTCGTAAAAAAATCGAACTCAAGATTTTAATCAAAGTTGACATTACGATGATAGCGAAGACTTAAAAAGTGGGTCTCATAATTCTGCCTGTCTATCTGTTCGACTACAGCCTAAACGACTCGGCCGATTTTCTTCAAACTTGGAAGATATGGTTTCTAATTTTTTCCCCCCACACGAGTTTTTCTTTTTTTTAAAGACCAAAAATAACGGTACCTGCCATACGAACTTTTTTTGAAATTTTATAAATTTTTTTTCTCTAAAAACTGTCCCGCAGATTTAAAAAAAATTAAAAAATTTCATTCAGTTAAAGCTAGGTAATAGATGAAAAAAAAATTTCCAAAAAATGGTTGTTTTTGGTACCCTCCTTGGAACCATTTTCTCGGTTTTTGATTTTCTTAAAAACGATACCAACGATTTTTGAATTTTTAAAAAAAAATTCAAAAATGTTTTTTGAAAACTCAATATTTCGAAAACCCTTTCTTGATCTTTTAAAACTTGATTAAATAAAAGTTTCTTAATATAATATACAAGATATGAGAAAAAAAATATTTTACCTAAAAATAACGGTACCCTCCATACAAATGTTTAAAAATGGCTTTCGACAATCGTATTTTCCTCGAAAACGGTTACGAAATTTTTTTTTTTTGATTAATTTTTAAGCTCTATAATTTAATAAAAAAAATTTGAAAACATGATATTACTGACTGTAGCTACTATTGAATTTTGAAATTCTCACTATCAGCATAACGGATTTTAATGAAATTTCGTAGAGAGAAGCTTCTAAAAAGTTTAAAAGACATTGCATTTCAGAACTTTAAAAAAAAATATTTTTTGAATTTTGAAAAAAAAAAAAATATTTTTTTTGGCAAATTCGATATCTCAAAAACGACTCAATATTTTTTTTCGAAATTTAATTTTTATTCGTACAATAATAAACACGTTAAGTTGCTGCGAACATTTTTTCTTAAAAATGTTTTGGAAAATTTGTATATAAGAAATTATTTTTTTAAGAAAGCACTACAACGACTTGTTTTTGCATAAATTCATATTTGCATAGCATTTTGTTTTTATCTTTTACTACTAAGAGTTTAAAAAATAAAATTTATCCTTATGAACAGTTTTCTCTAATAACATTCATTTTGAAATTCCTAGTCTATTACATAGGAGCAAGTTCGTGCGACCCAGTCGTGCAATTTTATTTATTTTGAAAATTCAACATTTCAATGTAATTTTTTGTTTGAAATTTATTGAAATTTTTGAGCCTACATTGGTAAGCACTTTTCTTCATATTAAATTTGTTTTTTTAAAATATTAAGAAACTTTTTTTTATAAAAAATTTATTTTTGAAATATTTTGTACAAATTCATATTTACTGAACGTAAAAAACGAATTTTGTGCTTTATCAATTTCAATTCAACGAGGAGAGCAAATTCCCGCGAGCCATACTTAAGTTTTAAATCCATATACAAAAAAAACAATTGTGGAAAATTTTGGAATGTAATATATCCAGGTATAATTTGGATAAGCGTTTTGCAAAATTTAAAGAACTATAAACAATCCAGTAAGGAATTGTTCAGAAATAAGACAATTTTCTGCAATGAAAATGCCAGTTTCATTAAATTCGCATGGAATATTACAGGTATGAAATTTAATAAGAGTCGCTATACCTGTTTTGGTAAAAATTTGAATAAACCCATTGGGTTGTACAGCAGTGATGAAAGATAATCCAAAATACAAATTTGAATCTGTCCCCTAGGGCCTAGGGAATCAAGAACAAACAGTTTGAAGTGAAGCGAATTTGAAGCAAAAATACATTATTTCGATGCTCAGATCTGCGGGTCGGTATATGACGAAAACCGCTTTGAAAATTCGACCCCAAAAATATTATATTCGATATTTTAAAGAAATATGTACGACTTCAACGTACTCGTATTACGAGAGTTTTAATATAAAACTTATAAATGTAAGAATTTAGTAATGAAAAAACTGTTGATAAATAATGCTTTCATTATGGCAAAACGGTACAATTTTGAAAGTAATAATAATTGTGAACTGTAACATTGAAAAATAATTATATTGAATACTGGACATTACGAAATACTTCTGATATTCATATTATACCATTTCGTCCGTCATTCATTCTTCCAAAAAATAAAAGTGATAAACGTATAAAGGTAAGGAATTGCCTTCAAATTTCTACGATTTGTTTTCGTCCAATTTTCGTCCACCCTGTGTTTTTTCACTTGTCTTCTGCAGCTGATGTAGGATGTAAGGGGTTTCCCAAAATGGATTTCCAAACTTTTACAGGCGATTTCGGCTATGTTATTGAAACTTATCTGTCAATTTAATGTCGTTAATTGATACTGTCTTATAGCGTTCAATCTTCTTTTTGATTACCATTTTGCGCTTTTCGCCTATTTTACGGTCGGGATTAACTATACTTCCAAAAAGACTATTCGCCACGTGGTTTAGTGAACAATTTTCCAACACCTGTATGTACGTCAACGAAATGCAAGTTCTGCCGCTATCCGTAAGAGTGTGGAGAAAAATCCGAGGCAGTCACTTTCGCACCGCGCACAAAAGCTCGGCCTTTCGCAAGCCACAACTTAGCGACTTTTGCGTCATGAATTTGGCAAACACGCGTACAAACTTCAACTGATCCAGAAGCTCAGAGTTAACAAACAGAGCCAACGATTTGTGTTCGCTCTCGAGCAGTTGGAAATTGACCCCAATTACAGTGTAAAAAATCATTTTCAGAGACGAGGCACATTTCTGGATGTCAAAAAATAAACTTCTCGAACTTGGGTCGATTACAATCCACACAGTGATAACCAATTTCTTTTGACCCGGATTGGATGATATGGCCTGGCCACCGACGACATGTGGTATCAATATTCAAAGTTTTTCGGTTTTTCGTTCAGAATAGAGATGTGAACAGAGTTCGAGCATATTGGGTATGCTGTGAACCTGCTCCACAACGAGCGTGCTTTGAGCGCTTAGCATTATTTTATTATTTTTGAAACACTAAACTGTCACGCTCTTAGCTATTTATTTTAACTTTCGCTCCAGAAATATCATTCTTATGCGCCATATTTTTTTGTTTTCTGTATTTCCGTTTCCGACCAGGCCAATGTGAAGTTTGTTGTGCTCAACAATTTACACAGCCTAATCTTCTATTTTATTTTGTGCTTATCTAAGCTTAGAATGAAACACAACTGTTTTTAACAACTCAGGATCAGGGTTGCCTTGTCCTTGAACTGGTTCGAAAATCGAAAGCCAAATTTAGAAATACTTGTAAACCAAAATCGGGACCCGCCCAAATATTAGTTCAAATACATTTTTAGCGTTAGAGCTTCTATTTTTTTTGCATTTCAATTTAAAGACTTGAAATTTGGCATGGAAATGTGTTTATATGTCAGCATTATGAGAAAAAATTTGCAGATCGATTGATGGTAACGAATATCCATGGTAATTAATAATGTGTAATCTCCGTGGCCTTTTTGGGATGTGATTTTGATGCTTAATCAGTTTTATTAATATTTTTAATGATGAAAATGGTTTTTTTTTTTAAACTTTGGGCCTTGTCGTTTGAAAGGCCTTCTCTTAAACTTCAATTTTATGATATGCAAAAAAAAAATTTTTTTTTGTTGTCCCAATACTTAGTTGAATGAGTGTGACAAGATAGATATTTTTTTATTTTCATAGATAATGGCTTTTACAAGTATTTTATAGTACGCAGCTTGCTCAGAGATTTGATATTTAAACTATATCTTACAACTGGAAAATTTTATGAACATTTAAAAATTGTTTTTAGTTTGAACATTACATTTGAAGGAAAACTATGATTAAAAACCTTCATTTGATATGATTTATTTATAATTTTATATAAAAGAAGAAAAAAAAAGACTAAATACTAATAAAACTTAAAATCTAAAGGAATAGCCAGCCTGTGGGATAAAATATATATATATGTATAATTAAATAGTAATTAACATAATCATTGATTAATTGTAAATGAGAAAAAAAAATTCAAATGGGTATAAATAAATTGATAAATAAATAAATAAATAAATAAATAGATAAATAAATAAATAATAAATAAATAAATAAATAATAAATAGGTAAATAAATAGTTAAAGGAAACAGAAAAAATAATTAATTACCATAAAAACATTAGTGTGACAAGATTTTGAAAAAAGAAACATAATTAAACATTTTCGCTTTTTCACACAACTAAACAATTTTTAATAATTTTTTTTACGATGCACTATCTTATAGTACGTCAAAAAAACTTTAATTTCGTCTTTTATTATAATTTAATTATTGCAGTTAATTCCCGAGTAAAAATTCAGTGTAATCTCCGTGGCCTTGTTATCTTTGTACCATATTAATATTTTTTAGTCTAACCACCGCCAAAAGAAAGTATTTAATCAATAATCATACTTGAACCTAATATAATTTGGATGACATTGAATTACATTGACTATATTTAAATTAAGAAATAGTCGATTTTGTAATCTCCGTGGCCTGTAATCTCCGTGGATATTTTCGTATTTGTTTTTTAATAAATGTTCTTTTAGTTTATAATGGCTCATATTATTATTAATTTTTTATATTCTAGATAAATATACTGAATTTCATCATGCCTTACAGTATTGGTACCGTAAAAGTTCCAAGAAAGTTATGTGTCGATATTTAAAAATATTTTTTTGACTCTTTCATGCTTTTAAACAAAATCATTTCGTAAACAAACAACTTTTTTATTAACATTACATTACATTACATTTTACACTACTCCGTAGATAAATCTACGAAGTAGAGACACAGAAAAGCACTGGCAACTGATGCCATCGGCTTTAGACAATACAACAGAGAGAGACACACAGATAGAAAGAACAACAGAAGAAACACATGTCAACAGTAGGGATGGGAAAAACCGGCCGGTTAAAACCGAAACCGGTTATTTTGTTTCAATTAACCGGTTTTCACCGGAGATTTTTTTACCTCGGTTAAAACCGGTGTTTTTTTCTAAAATCCAATAACCTGAAAACCGGTTATTTACTTTGGTACCACAGAAACAAAAAAGTGTAGAAAACGTCTTTGAAACAAGATCTCCTTGTTTCATAAGAACTGGACTTGTATGCAACATGCGACGTTACTCACCACTTCCACCTTTTCTTTTATAGAGTTATGTATTTAGTGTAGTGGTAGCAATGTGAAATCGTTTTAAACTACACACTTTCGCAAAATTGCGTTGTATTGTTCTGTATATTATTGTGTAAATGTAACTCTTTTTTTTTGAATTTTTAAAATTAAGTCAATGAGGTAACCGTATTTCCTGACCAAGTAATGAAAGTCTTATAAAACAATAAAAAGAACACATTTATTATTTATTAATTTTCAAAATGAAATGTCGGCTATTTCCTCGTTAAATAAAAAAGAATTTTCCGAAAAAAAAATTAAATTTTGTGCGTTAACTAGATATGCTTGTTTTTTTTTTAAACTCATATTTTATTTCATTTCAAGTAACAACACTTTAACTAGAGGATTTTCTTTTCTGAAACAAGCTTATCTACATATGTACATGTTTGTATGTTTTATATGTATATAATATAGTTTATTTGATATGAACGTATTTTAAGACTTCAATTTGTACCTAAAAAGCCGAAAACCGGTTATTGAAAAAACCGGTTATTTTGTCCGGTTAAAACCGTCAGGTTAAATCGAGAGAAAAACCGAAAACCGGTTAATTTTGAATAACCGCCATCCCTAGTCAACAGCACACGGTTGGTATTTGAACGGTCCCCCATCCAAGTACTAACCGCGCGCAATGATGCTTGATTTCGCTGATCGATGGGAAGTGATGCTTTCATCAAAGCCAAGGCCGTTGACCAACTTTTTTATTAATTATCATATTAAATTTATTTGCTTTCCACAAAATTTCAACTATTTATTTTTACTATTTATTTTGTGGATTATTGTTATTTTATGCAAGAAAATAACATTTTTAATACATTCGAAATTTTCAATTCTAATTTTTATCGAGAAATACTCGTAAAATGAAAAATATTTGAAATTATTTTTGCGCAACTCTGAGAACTCCTTTTCTACTTGTTTACTATAGATTTAGAAACTAAAACCCAAGAAAAACTGAAAAAAAATTTTTTTCAAACGATCAATAAAAAATGTCAATTTTTAAAAAATTACCCATATAAATGGAAATTCTAGAAACAATAGAGCAACTAGATAATATTAAAGTGAAGATTGGTGCGGTTGATTTGAAATGTTAAAACCAGTGGTGCCAAATAATGAAATGTGTTAAAGGTATGGATACTGACACATTGAGTCACGGCCCCTGGCAGTCAGCGCGTAAACCTTCAATTTTTTTTTTTTTTTTTTTTTTTTTTATAATCTACCCGCGCTCATGGGATTATGATTACCCTTTAAATGTTTTCAACACAGCGCGGGCGTGAAGTTAATGAAGAGAATGAAGGATAGGAAAGATGTGTGGCACGATGTTCTGAGACTGTTGGTGGTTTTCTCAGATATTTTTATCTCCAGGGATGGCGGCTGAGCTAAAGCGGAGAAATGCCGTGTCTTATTTCTATGTCGCTTATAATTCACATTATTTTATTCGTTTTCATGCTTGATGGGCATACTAGTTTAACTCAATTACATGTTGTTAGTGTTATACCTGAACAACATGTAATGAGTAAACCAGCAACCCATTGATGACAATTTTTAGAAGGTTTTTAATGGAATTAAAACGATATAGACGACGGCAGGGATCGAACCTGTCATCATGAGGTTGACAGGCGAGCACACATCCATCGCGCCACGGCCACCCTGGAGATAGATTTTTTTTTTCGATTTGTCATTCAATGTATTTCCCATAAGAATAAGAAAAAAGCAAAAAAGGGTCTGGAAAACATTAGTTTAACTAATTAATTTTATAACAACGGGTATCAATATTATGATGAATACACATATTATGTCAAATTTGTTGACTGATTCCAAATCACGATCATGGTCGTGTTGAGAAGTCTATTTTAATTCTTGTGCTTAATTTATGTTAATACAATTTTCTTTGCAATTTTGTCATACTCGACAGTCAAAGCACTAACTTCCAGCTGGTTTGGAAGACAACTGACCAGGTGGCAGGTACCAATACTTTTAGGTTTTAGCCCAATTATGATTGGGATTTCAAACTCAAATTCTAGTCGGCAATTTTTGAAAAAGATATCCCAATCACCCTTATTCCGATAGTCGTTTCAATAAAATTCCAATTTTCGTTTCTAGAGCCTTGTCGTTTTACTGGCGTGTTAGTAAAACGACTATCGGAATAAGGGTGAATTTTCGATAGGTAGCCCCATCTGGCAGGGCTGCCCATGCCCAAGCTCTGTTTTCTGAACTAAGAAGAATACCGCCTTTAAAGAGCAAGGGCTAGAAGACAATTCTCTCTGTTGGGAAAAAAGCTTATTTTTAGAGGACAATAGTAATAGATCTCTCTATTGGGACAAAAGTTTTGTTCTAGAGGAACATTTTTTATTTTGTCCAGCTGTCCACTGGAATAAGATTTTTCCTGTATTATTGTCAAAAATAGGTTTTCATTAATTTTTTTTTTGAATTTTTGTGTGCTAAGTTGCATTTTTTGTTCAATTTTGACCTAGTATTTGCGAAATGGAAGTGTATTCCGTTACAATAAAACTCAGTGCATCGACACTTGTTTCATTGATTTTCAGTCTCCGAAGGGAACATTATTTATGAATTACAAAATAAAACCTGGAGGTAGTTGTTGTTGAATCCAGGACAGAAAAACATGAATTCCATCCGATACTCCTTAATTTTACCTGCAATTCGAATTGGAAGTGACTCTTGGGGAACAGTGTAGAGCCGGCACACGAACACACGCTTTCAGTGAGTCCTGCCAATGCAGCTTATGGCGCATCAATTAATTAACACTTGACGTTGACAGTCGCTGAAGTTTGATGTCTTGTGCGGTGAATTAACATACAATTTGCATTCAATGTGACTGCGATAAACATCTCGGAGTGGGTGGTGAGTTGCGGCAGGTGCAGACTTGGAGAAGGTGATTTGCAGTTGCTGCAGCGATTTAAAAGGCACAATCTGTAGTTTTTTTTTTTTTTTTTATAGGGCGCGTATAAGCTTTAGAACTGAACAAATTGGAACGCCCGCCATTTACGCCACCGCGCGCCTGACTTCACCATAGATAGGTGTGTTTTTCAGGTATCTATAGAAACAGACATGTGTGGTATCGTTGTGGATCGAGGCAGGGGCTTGGCGGTTTAATCAACGTCAATCCACGAAAAGCATTTCGGCTGTTTTTGTATTTAGGCATTGTTCCGCTATGCTACAGCTCCCACTCCTATCACCATCAACGTTACTTGATGAACATTCATTGTATTTGCTTATGTAACATCATTGAAGCGTGTAAACCGTTAACATGTCGCAAGTCGAGTGAATTCAAATTCGCACAAAATTTCACATAATGGCGTTAGTGCGGCAGGTGATTGGTGATGCGAATATGAGACGAGTCCTGACGAGACGAGAGAGAGGATGCTGCCGTCAAATTTAACGGGGTGGTTTAGTGTGTTACACTACTTGTTAGATTCCCTTTCAAAATTCAAAAACACATTAAATATGTTTGTGGGCGTTTGAGCGGTGCGGATATTAGTGTGATGGGAAGGTAGAGTGTGCCAGGTTAGTATAGTTAATGAGCATAGCTTGTTGAGATACCCATTAGGGGAAATCAATTTTGACGTGCAAGTGCCAGCAACAGCGATTGTTTTACAATATTGACTTTTTTGTTTGTTTGTGTTTTTCGGAATGAAAAGTGCTGTTAGTTATGATTTATGACTCTCTAGAATCCGGCGAGACTCGAAAACGTCGATGTGAGCATGACGGAAGAAGTGCTAGTTGTTGCGTTGAGTGGGATTTCATTCTGAATGTTTATTGGAGTGAACTTCGGTCAAAACTGTGCTTTAGAGTTTATTCACAGATTCGTAGAATTTAAAGGCTTCTATTTTATGGCACTATTGAAGTATTAAAGCTCCTCTCTACCTTATTGAATTTTAATAGATATGCAACCTAATGGGTTGTCAATGGGACCATTATTCCCAACATATGTGTAATCATTGAGACACACATAAAGACTTAAACCTCATAGTGAAAATAAAAAACATTTATCTTCAAAATAGTTCCACGGATTTTAATAGAATGACTTGAAGGGATGATGTTACCTCCATTGTTCAAAACTTTATTGAAGCTGTTGTTTCTTCAGCTAATGAAAATATTTTTAAGCGAGAAAAAATATACATGTTAAATAATTTCTCTCTATAATTAGAACTTATTGAACATTTTAAACTTTTAAGACTTTTCGTATCTTACCGCGTTTGTTATATAAGAAATATTTATGAATTTCTTCTTCCTGACGCCGCCCGACGTTGCGAAGAAATTTGACTTAATTGGCCACGGAATTAGAATAACGTTTGGTCACTCTGGTTCTTAATATGTACCGGTGCGTTGTTAATTGCTACATTTCCTGTGGGTGGTTGTTTTGCTCTTGTTGAATTGTGTTTACATAAGCTTGGGTACATATAAGTTCGGAAAAATCTTTAATAGTTAAAAACGATTAATGTCCGCGAAAAGAAAAGTTTAAAAATACTTTTTCAATATTCATCGAACAAACTGGAAAAAATATTGTTAACTTTTTTCTCAAATAATGGTTATCCATTTTAATAAGTGCATTACTGATTAAATTTACATGGTGTTCCCTTTGAAATTTTCCAAACTGATACCGACAAAAGGTCAGCTTATGGTCTCTCAGTATTTAATAACTTGTCCATACCAAAATCATAAATTATTTCAGTTAAAAAAAAACACCATTTGGAAATAGTTTTTGGCTTACCCCTTCCATAATTAATCTTGTGGCTAATATTTCTAATTAAAGGGCACAGTAGTGTCCAGCCAAGTTCTGGCACTACACCCTTTTTACAGGAACAAACTCAGGCGATTTTCGACCCCTCCCTATCTTCAGAAGCAATGAAGTCAGAAACTTAATATTCCGAATGTTTGCTAAGCTAGTAAGGCACAGGAACCGCCTCACCAAATTCAAATCAAATTTTCTGGCATAAGCGTTTCCTGAGATTTAAGGCCTCAAAAATCACAAAAACCGTAACTGACTGACTCACTGAAAGATCATCAAAATTATGGAGCACTTCCCGACATCGTAGAATCTTTTAATTTTGCACAACGGTATGTCTTTTCATGCAAGCAGAGGAAAAAAACTTTAGGTTTTCTTTTCAGGGGGTGTGATATCCGCCCACTTTCTCTGAATTGGTGTTTGTTGAATGGAGCACTTCCGACTGCTGTAAAACGATCAAATTTGGTAAAACGGTAGGGCTTAAATTGCATACAAATAAAAAATATAAAATTTGAGGTTTTCCATTCAGGCGCGTGGTATCCGCCGACTTCCTCAAAACTAGTATAAATTATATGGCACACTTCCGATTGTAGTAGAACAATGAAATTTGGTAGAACGGTAGGGCTCAAATTGCATATAAAGGACTAAAAATAAAAATTGAGGTTTTCCATTCAGGGGGCGTGGTATCCACCCACTTTCAGAGAAAATGTTTAATTTATATGGAGCACTTCTGATTGCTGTAATTAAGGTAGGTATGTTAGTGTTAGGTATCTTGCCAGGAGAAGAAGAAATAATTGAAACGCAAATCAAAACAACCAATAACAAAAAGAAACTATACCAAAAGAAATAGGAAGCTATAAACTAAGTTGATTTTAGTAGGTAGAGTCCACCCTTCTATCTTTCCGTATCTTTCGAGATTTTGACATGGAAAAATATTAAAATCTTTGCAAAAAGGAGTGAGATCAGACCAAATCATGAATGTTAAAAAAAGTGCCAAGTTCTTCTATACAAAAATCTTTTTCTAACAAGTCAGCCGTGAAAAGTACTGAGATCTAAAAGTACGCCAAGTTCTTACTTCATGAAGGTTTAATACCGAATATTTAGAGTAGAATAATATTGAAACAGCTACAATGTAATAGAGAAATTTTATTATTTAATGACTACTGACTAAAATTTGATGGGCTTACTTGGCAAGTTTTTTTATTCCCAATTCGAAAGGTTTTAAATCTTAACCAGTGACTTTAAAACCAAATCCTATAAGTAAATACTCAAATTTGATACAACAAAACAGGGATTTCGTTTGATTAAGAAGCATTTTCAAACCCATTGTTCAAAATCTGAGCTGCAACTTCAGGAATATTATTCGAAAGCATTTTTAAGTTTCAGTATACAAAAAGTAATATGAGATTCTATACAGTTCTCCTTTCAATGTTTTGACAAGTGCTAAAAAGAAGTAATAAATCCTATGCCCTTAGGCCACACAAAAGCTGACATAGCTGTTGATTGAACGATAGAAGCAAATATATATCTGGGAGCCAATCCCACAAAAAAACTTATCTCCCATAGGATATTCCATATACGCCAGGGTTTGAACATAATAGTCAGAAAGAGGGAGAAATTTTTCAAAATAAATTACCGACTTATTTATTATTTTAAATTTTGAATCTTTATTAATAATAATAAGTTGACCAATCTTCAACCTGAAAAATATTAAGCTATCAATAAAGAACACCTTCTTCCACTTTTCCCACATCATTGCCTAAAAACTCCATCGATTTTCTTCCATTTTCACTTCTCTTTAAATTACTTTAAATGAAACCTTTTAAACAGCTGTTGCCACTCTTAGTAACCCAACCACCCTCTCCTTCCGCTCTAACCGGATATCTCCTTGGCGCCGAATCCCAATCAGGTGTAAAATCTATACATTCTATTGTTCTATTAAATTTCGTTTTAGAGTGCCCAAAATAAGAAAACAAAGAAGAACAAAAACAAAAAACAATTTCCGTATAAAAATTACTAGGATGCTGCTCCTGTTGCAATACGTCGAACTTTGTGATTTATCAACAGTACTGTGGGGCCATTTATCATAGAGCAACGACAAGAAACGAACTCCCATCCAGATGGGACTGCTCATCAAAATCTGTTTAGTCGGGCAGGACAGCAGTGGCGATGGCGGCGCCACCTTGGCTCGCAATGTTTCTCCAGGAAAAAGGACATAAATCGACTGTCATTCGAGCCAATTCCAAACGCTTTAGGAGAAGAATACCTTTGAGAAGTGAACGACAGCTCCGGTTGGTTGGTTGTTGGTTGTTGGTTTTCGGTCCTCCAAACCCAACCGCTGCTGCCGATGATGAAGGCAAACGTAAGGCAGTGCGGTTCGTTTGATGTTGTGGAATGTGTGTTGGGAATTCAATTTCGGAACAGTGCTTTGTTGTTTTCTGAAAAAATGTATGCGCGACACAACAGAGCGACGATGACGTAGATAAACCATCAGGATTACTCCAATCCCACAAGAATTCCATGTATACTAGTTTAAACAACCAGATTCTTTTCTTTCCGTCAGCGGTGTTTCTGTCAAGCCATAACCCACATCTTTCAACCTTCCTACACTCGAAGCGCTTTGTCATGGCATAATTCAATTTAGTGACACAAGCCATCAACTATCTGGCAACAGTCAGAGTTGTTTCATGATACTAGCACATTAGGTCACATGCCTTTCAATAGTCCATTATGAGAGCTGCAAATAGGCCTTTTTATGGCGAGCGATGTCCTTGCTTTTACCTACTTGGCTTGGAGGATATGTTTGGACTTGGTGATTGCGAGTGGATGGCGACAGTTTCTCGCAAATCGTGATTGCCGTTGACCGTGAAACTGTTTTCGTTTCCTTCCTTAAAAGGTTAAATGAAATGTTTAATACGGGCGGTTCAAATGAACAACTTTCCTAATGGAACTAAATAACATGCAGTTAATTACACGGCTGGATTTAGGGCCTGATGGGTTTAGGATGAATATTAATAAAATTCCAAGAGCTGATAATCTGGAAGCCTTCGTTTCTACGAACAGATCTCCTTCAAATACACTTGTAATAAAGGGTTCTGAGGTCAAGTCTGCTGATAAAACCTGCTGACATAACTTCAGAAAATACTTGAAGTCCAATACGTTTTCTTATCTAGACAACATCTATAATAAAACGGATAGAGATTGGAGCTTCTTTTTTGTTGTGATTATTCTATGCTTGGATAAGTTGGGATTTCATATCCTGGGACTCTACATCCATGTTTTTTGCTTACTAACCACCCAAAGGAAATGTGTCTATCCCTTTGAACTGATATTTTTTTCAAAATCTCCTGAGAGCACTTACCAAATACCCGTCGAAGATTTTTTTCTTTCGAATGAGCCCAAAATTTTTTCCTTCCTTCTGCTTGTCGTCCAACACATAAAGCCGTAAAGCAGCAGTGGTAGTATAAGTGCTTTGAAGAGAATGCACTTCTTTTTAACAAGAAGGAATTTTGAACATATTTGTTCCGCTGAGCAGCCGCGGTATCCTAGAGTAATTCTTCGTTCTTACGAGCTGAGCTAATATTTATAGTTCCATAGTGTATGGCATTTTTTTGAATGCCACATCACATATAGATGGAACAGTTTTCCCGGGTTTGGAATTTTGACCTCCAGATGATGAATGATGTCTCATGAGATGAAAAGTTGGTGAGTTTCGACTTTAAAATTGTTGGTTTGTGGCAGTATTTTCCTCAATGAGAAAATGTCGGCTTAGGCCATTACGGAGCTCGTTGGACATGATCTCGTATAGGATGTTTAGAAGAGATAGATGCTTCGAAAGTTTTTGAAGGATTTAGGATCGCCTGTTTTCTAGATAGGGCTTATGGAGCTGATATTCTAGCCAACGGGCATGATTATTCATAAGCTTTTTTCATGATCTCCATTGACTGATCTACAGTATTCCCATTTAAGGTCTCCCGTTTTTAAATAGGATCTTTTAGTTCCCTTCTTCTTTTATCGCTGCTGTATTTTTCGCTGTTGGATGTCACCTTCTTCTGGTGAACACATTCATCATAATACCAATAGTTTTTATCTGGTATCGATACTGAGCCAGTTAATTTAAGGCTCTGTGGCAGGTGAATGGACAGTGGAGAGTTTCTGTCCAGGTGATCTTTGTAGTTTCGGCCAACGTCGGGTATGGTTTTTTAACGATTTATAAATATTTCGACAAAAGTTAAATAGCTAAAGCGACATTCGAAATGTACACAAGCTTGGTATTTGTCTTTCGTCGATTGCCACACATGATCAATTTATTCTAAAAATTGGGTGGATTCTTATCCTTATAAACCTTATGCTACTAACTACCTTATTATAACTTGAACCAATATCGTTTAATTGTTTCTAAATTAATAATCTCGAAAAGGCTTTATTTTCTGATTTTAGGAACTTCCAAGAGTACAACTTTGACATCGTTATTCAGATATGCTCGGTAAGTTCCGTGAAGTTGGTCATTACTTGGCAGTGAAAGGATTAGCTTCATCTATAGTCCGTTTGCACTTATTAGGTTTCTGGAAACTTGCTTTGATGGTGATCAGACGCAAGTGGTCACTTTCGTCGAAAAACTTTGTTGACCGGTTTTCTGAAAAAGTGAAAAAACATGAATTTCAGCTGCTTAAGGCAGTTTTATGATCTTAACTCAAGACATACAAATTTGTTTACCTGATTCTATTGCAGGAAGTTGCAGCTCTAAAGAAAGTTCTATCATTCGACCTTTTTTCAAAACCATTCTCCTTATGATTCTTAATAAAACACGCCGTGATCTGTTTTGGAAATGGTTTCCTAATTATAATTCTTTAGATAAGGTAGTTGCTTAGCGCCGCCGTCGATAGTTTTTTTACAAGTTGGAGATCTGTGACCTCATTAAACCATGTATTTCCTACACCCAATAATAATTTTAAAACCGATAGTAAACATTTGAAAATTCAGCGATTCAGAACTTAGTTTTACTTATTATATGCTTTCTTTTTTTACGTAGATCAACAATTTTCGACAATTCCAGCTCTGATTATTAAAAATGTGATTTCATTCTCATTTAAAAACCAAAACATGCGGCATGTGGCATGAGTGTTCTGTCACCTTACTGCCTTCTGATATTATATGTATATGTCTTGACGGTACATACAACTATTCGAGCGCACTTCAAGACATTTTCGTCCCGGCTCCTTTCTAGCGTAGGAGCATATTATATAAGTCATTCCGTGCAACACGCTAGTATTTCCAATTGCTTCCAATGTTCCCGAAGCAATATGCACATTTGGTTAACAGTGTTTTAAGGGTTGCGCGAACAATGAAAATCATTACTGTTATATACGATGGGAACGTTTATTTGACATTGCAAAGTTGCATGCTTATTTTGCTTCATTAAAGAGTACAACTTTTACTATAAAGTCAAAAAAAACTTGAGGCATAACTAGCATTCGGTTTTCTAGATTGTGTATGGTTCTGTAATGATATCCTTTTGAGAAATATAAGAACATGGTTCGGTTATACGCCTCAACCAAGCTACATTTGATATAAAATATTTAAAATATGCATTGCCGTTAAATTGTTCGTAGAAATTTTATAATCAACATTTAATGTGTTTTTTTTTTAATTTCAATTTTTGTTCATGCAGAAGATTTATTGTTGCAAAGTTTGTAGCACGATTTTGCGATTGAAATGCTTACAAAGTTGAAAATTAATGACAATTGCAAGTTTTCGCTTAGTGAAAAGCGGATTTGTGATAAGGCTTTGTCGACATAAGCTCAAAAGCTAATTTATTATTTTTTATTGAAAATTTAAAGTCATTTTGGCAGAATAACATACTTTACATGTGAATGATATTGAAAGGAGTAGCTATTAGGTAAGGGATCCTATCGTCGTCGTTCTATGAAAACTCCCTAAGTCCATTTTTTATTTTTTGAGATATTTGCATTTAAACTTGGAAATTAATATAAAAAAATCTAAAAATTATCAAAATAGCACGATCTCAGGCTTCAATTGTAGAATGGGTTTGGCGTAGCCATTGTACAATAAATTTTTTTGCAAATGGTTTATCCGAAATGAATTAAATAAGAATTGAATCACGTTTTTTTTTAAAATGGACTTAGGGAGTTTTCATAGAACGACGACGCTGTTATCTTCGGACTTGGATAGTGAAATAAATTCTACTTCGTAGCCTGGGTGGCCCAATGGAACTGCCATTCTGACTTGAAAACTAAATGCCTTGTGCCTGTCTGTAATCAGTTTCAAGAATCTTTGAGGAACGAATCCAACTATCTCATGTCTTATTTAATCTTCCGGCTACAAAGCTCATCCCCTCGAAAATTATGGAATGTTGCATTGTTCTATTATTGGCGATACAAAATTCGCTTCTAAGGGCAAAAAAAAACAACTATAGGTCCTCATGCTTGCACTGATTAAGGCTGTTGTGAACAAAGAATTCTATCTTAAGGACTATAGTTATTACAAGAATTTTGCTCTAGTTGATATTTTATAGTGCTATTAAAAAATTCACCATATTTGAAAAACAGCATCAAAAGTACCTCAAACCATATAGAAAATAGAAAAATAAGTTAGAGTAATCCACTTTTAATACATTGTATTCCTCAGCGTGAGGATGATAAATATGGACGTGAAATACTACTAGGTAGTTTCAAAATTGCTGATATACATACATAATTCTACGAAAATGAGATTTTGGAGTTTTCAAAAGTCTTGTATCCCTGAAACCAAAAATATTAAAAATCCGAATTTTCTAGCTAGCTTATCGTTGAAGAAAATTTGAACAACTTTTGCATTAAAAGAGCGGCTGATATACATACATATTTTGTACATCAAATTAAAATTTGAATTTTTTGTTCTAAAACTTTAAATTTATTTTATTTCTTATTTAAAAATTAAATGTTAAAAAAGGTGAATTAGAAAAAGCTTTACAAAAACTAAAATTATTGGCACCCGACTACAAATATAGGCACTCAGGTGTACAATTACTGGCACCCCTAAAATTAAAGAGAAACTCGTTTTTCGTAGCAGAGTTTTACTAAAGTATTTATGAAAGAAAGTTTTAAACTGTTCCTGATCGTGTTTTTGTAAAATAAGTAATTAAACGTAATTGCAATTGTAGATCAATGAATATTGAACTGCTTGGAAGTCGCATTTTTTGTAAACATTTACCGGTCAGTTGTATTTTTATTTGCACACTAAAAAGTATAATTATTGACAGTGCCAATAACTCTAGCCCCATAGAATGAATAATTGGCACTTCCATGCAAATAATTGAACCCCTAAATCTGGAGCAAGTTCGTTCCGTGGACCCAGTCGCGCATTTTATTCTCAGAGGTACTGCATCTTGTGGGAAAGAGACTGGCAAGATGTCGTCATATACTCATACTTAAGTTTGAATTTATATTGTAGGGCAGAGTGGGGCACATTTGAACACTTTTTGCTCTCCAGACTGATAAAACCTAAAATATTCGAGCAATTGGCCTGATATTTTACTCACATTAAACAGTGGTATTGAGGTTCAATTTAAAAAAATATTTGGTCCATTTAACGAAATATGTATTTATATTGAATTTTTATCTCCAACCAATGTTCTTATGTTCAAAAGTGCCCCATGTATGGGACAGTTTTGAACTTGGAAGGGGCACTTTTGAACAGTGATATAATTTTTTTTTACTGAATAAAAGAATTTTTAAATTTTATTTTTATATTAATTTTTTAATAACAACTAATCAATAAAACTCAAAATTAATACTTTTGTTATATCATATTCATGTATTCGTGAAAAACAAAAACAAAAATCCAAAAAGATTGATAAGAAAACAAAAGCTAAATCTAAAACTTGGATTTGTTAGTAAAACCTGGATTTTTAGTGAATAAGAATAAGCTTAAGCTAGCTAGTTAAAGATGTTTTCTAGTAATATGTAGCTATTTTAAAATAGCCAACGCTAAATTCATTTAGTTTTAGCTTGTTTTCCAAGCCTAAGCTTCAATTTGTATGAATAAAATAGATTAAGCTAGAATATTTTAGTTAAAGCTACCAAAATTTCAAGATTTGTTCGACCTGTCTAGAAAGCTTTAACTAGTTCTTATTTTCAGTATTCAAGAGCTCAAAAATGAGACAGAGAACGTATAGACGCAGAGACTGACGGACGATATGACAAAAACATTTTTTACCTGAAACCAATACTTGCTCTTGCCCTATAGAACAGATAACAAATTGCTTGAAGCTGATTAAATTTTCTCTTAAATGTCTTAAATATGTTAAAAAAAGAACTAATCGGGGCAGTTTTGAACATGTTCAAAAGTGGTTAAAATTTTAAATTACTTTTAAAAAAGAGTAATAAATTAAAAATTTATAAGCATTGTTCAAATGTGCCCCACTCTCCCCCATACATCGCCCAATCGAATTAAAAGCAACCAACCAATTGAGTACCTATACATTTCGATTCTTTTTTTGACATAAATTTCAATTGCTAAGATATTTTGAAGAAAACAATATAAAATTAATTTAATTAACATAAGGTTGTACCCCTTGGCATAATGTTAGTTCGTTGGAAGAAAGTTGTAAAGGGGTGTACTACCTCTTGCAAGGAATTGAAAATTCCTAAAAGTGATGCTCATTAGCCGTTCGGAATCGGCAGATTGTTGGTCCCTTCGATTTCTCCAAAAATGCGCAAAGAAACGGTTGAGAGTTGTAAGTCACTAGGCCTAGACTCGCTTTGAGCCGTCGTGGACCTGACCTTATTCAGCGATTTCAAAGATTCTTTCCCCATTTACTACCGTCTTTTTTAGAGCAAATTGGTGGGACCATCTGCTTTTGTTGCAGGGCAATAAGTTACGGCCCCTACTTCATTTTGACATAGGATTCACGGTATAGTAGTTACGTCTCTGCTACATCAAGGATGGAAAAATAGCTTTTAAAAGGCTTTAGTCTGCAATTCCTCCTTCTTCGTCAGATTTTAATGATTAAGTATTTAAATCTAATTACATTTCAACCGTTGGATTTTTGTGTTGAAATTTATAAAGGATGAACCGAATAAAAAATATCAAAATTGCATATTGATAACGTCACAACTTTTCTAGGACTAAATACCATCAAAACCTTTTTCGAATTATTAATTCAACAAGTCCAAACAGTTGTAAGGTTTTCCTTGACCGACTTATTGTAGTTATTGTTAGTATTTGTATTATAAAAACCAAATCTCTTCTCTGTTACTTTTTCCATTGAACTCAAGCTTTCTTTGAGCGAGACAAAACAGACAAAAAGAATAAGAATAGAGGTAGAGGTGCAATATTTATTTTGTATCAAGAAACCTTAATCCCCCGAACTATTCGTACAGATATCAATTCTTATTTATCAAGGACATTATACGATGTTGGACTGCCTTAATCAACGATAGCCATTAGACACCACCATACATTATTATCCTACAGGGAATAAAAGACGAAACAACTTTTCTTAAGAAATATTATTCTTATATCAAAAGGTTTCGATTTGTCTCCCTAAAGTGGATATAGTTAGTTGAGAATATATTCAATATGGATGCGGCATATCGGAAATCATACCTATTATACTTTCCCGTATCACAAAACAAACAAGCGGATTATTTCAATTTACTAGATACTAGGTGCAAAGTAATTGATATTTAATAACTTCTGAATTCGCTTTGGTGAATTCGATAGAAATCAGAGCAAATGTAAATTGATTTTATTTGATTCTATGGATAAAAAGCCTGAACCGACATTATGTAGCAGATAATTGAAAACTAGGATAATATTGTCTAGAAAAACTGGGAAAATCATTTTGCAAATCGACACAGTAATGGAATAATTTTTTTCCAATAAATAATTCTAATTTAAACTTTTTATGCAATGTGTCCATAGGTTTAGTAATGACTTTTCTCACGAAGCGAGCTTAGTAATTGTTGTACAGATTATTCGTTATGACCTAATTTTTTGTATAGATCTTAGATAGTGTATATATGTATAATGCAACTGGTACCATAATGCGAAAAATAGAAATAAACATTACTTTATTTAAATAAATTAATTACTAAATTGACGGATGATTCAAACATTCATTAACTGTTGCGAAATTGAGGGACCTATAAAAATGAGAAGATACAAAAATATCCTGAATATTTATAAATTACTAGCTATTATCAGCCCGCTTCGCTGGGCGTTATTTATATTAATACAAAATTGCGAGAGGTTCATAACTTCTAGCAAATTATTTTTATACAATTTTAAAATTATTTTTAAAGAATTCGTTTAATTTTTAATTTATTAATTTTTATTCTTCTCCTGAAGATTAATCTGTAGTTTTATTTCTACTACTACTGGGAATAGTAATGTTATTTAGATTTTGTGCTGATTCCTCAACATCTTCATCATCAAATAAATTTTGAATTTCAAAAATATCTATTTTTTCTTTGTCGCTGTTACTTCTTTTCATAGCTTGTTCTTCTTTTTTGATAATTTCATTTTCTTGCAATTTTTTTTTTCCAATCGGACTTTTTTCTTTGGAACATCTTAAATAAAATAACTAATTAATTAACATTCTACAAACGTCTGTTCAATCAGTTTTACCTTCATCGATTTCAATTTTTGTGGCAAGATATATATTTTTAAAAACATCGATTCTTATAATATTTTGTTGGACTTCAGAAAAATTCTGAATAGAATCTTCAAATTTGTGTATGGCTTGCATTGTCTTTTTTTTTAATTCATATGCATCCATTTTCTGTTTTTAAAATATTCGTTAAAAGAAAACAGTTAAAATATAAAACTGAAATAATAAAAATTTAAAAACTGGACTTTAGGTATATATCTGTATCTATCTATCTATCTATTTATCTATAATTTCAATAATAACGATCGCGTTTGAGTTATATAATCTAAATTCTAAGGTTATACGAATAGGTTTTTGTTCTTGTAATCTCTTGAAAAAAAACAGCTGATGTAACAACGACTCCAAGTATCTACAATGAATAATATGTAAATCTACGCTATAATTTGCAGCTTTTTGCTGTACTGGTCAACTCGTTACTGTGGGTAAACGGAAAAGAGAGATAAGAAAAAGGACTTGCTTTTCAATATGTTTAAATTTATAACACTTGTTTATGTACAATATTTTTAGTTGTTCCATTGTCTGTAAAAATATAAAGATTATTTGGGTTACCGACTCTTGAACACGCTACATATAATTGCCCATGTGAGAAGCAATCCGTTTGTAGATCCAAACCGCAGAATTCCAAAGATTGGCCTTGTGATTTGTTGATGGTTATCGCAAATGCTAAGCGAATTGGGAATTGCAATCTTTTAAAATTAAATGGCATATCTGTTGGAATTAAAGGAACTCTTGGAATAAGGACGTCTTCACCTTTGAAAGGTCCTGTTAAGATCGTCGCTTCTATTACGTTACACATTAATTTCTTTACTGCAAGTCGCGTGCCATTACATAACTTTGGCTGGTTTATATTTCGCAACATGATAATTGGCAATCAATTGCAATATATGCGGTGGCATCCCTGGCCGATCGAGCGAATTCAAAAATTCTATTGGATAGTTGATTGCTTCATCTGCTTCCACAACAGTGTCGACGGACTTGTATGTGAGTGCCTCGCTTTGAATGTAAGACAGAATAATATTGTTGATTTCGAAGACATTTTTATTCTTGGAGGCAAGAATAGCTCGTTCACTAAGCCAATCGTGATTTTCATAATTTGTCTGAATATTTGGAAATATTTTTTGAACCAGTTCTTCCTTTGACTTCACTAAATTACAAAAGTTATTTGGAAATGAAATTCGTCCTGAGGTCAGATCAACCGGTACATTTCCATTTCCAATTTCCAGTAATTGATTTGAGAAAATCTCAGCTGATTTCTCGTTTTGTAGCTGGACACGCATATTTTTACTTAATTTTAAAGACTTTACGTATCGCCACAAAGCAGAGTATTTAAGGCAAGCATTTATTTCGTCTGCTCGAGTCGATCGAGGAATTACTGGTAATGTTTGTCTGAAATCCCCTGCAAGCAATATTACTGCATTTCCAAATGGCCGAGAATTTTCGCGCAAATCTTGCAATGATCTATCAAGAGCTTCAAGCGATTTTTTGTGTACCATTGTGCATTCGTCCCATACTATTAATTTGAATTGCTGCAATACTTTTCCCATGTTTGATGTTTTGGAAATGTTGCAAGTGGGATTTTCAATAAATTGCATATTCAATGGCAATTTCAAAGCGGAATGAGCAGTTCGTCCACCTGGTAACAATGTTGCAGCAATTCCGGACGACGCAAGAGCTAAGGCTATGTCATTTCGGGATCGAATTGCTGCTAGAATCAGTTTTATTAGAAACGTTTTACCAGTGCCTGTTAGGAAAAAATAAAACAAGTCAGTTAATCTTTAGTGAACTGTTTAATTCGATGCCTAATAAGAGACTAAAAAACTTAAAGTACATCGTATGATCTAATGATTATAATAAAGTACATAGTAATCCAGTTAGGTTGAACTTTACGTTAAATCAATTATGTATGTACATTACAGTGATGAGAAAAAGTTTGAAGCCAGTTTACAATTAGTTAATGAATTGATATGAATATCTATATAATCAATTTTATATTCAACAAACTATCCCGCAATGCGTTAACTAATTCAAAACATAATTTCAATTACAATTTTCAAGACCTAATAAGCTTGTTATTTTCAAATGTTTTGATTTTAATAAATTCTTAGTAAGAATGTCTGCTGTCATATCTTCAGTAGGTATATAGGCTAGATCTATCTCCGATCGTTTGTATATTTCCCTCACATAGTGAAAGCGTATATCAATATGTTTGCTGCGTTCGTGATATACGGGATTTCTAACAAGATGCTGCGCACTTTGGTTGTCGCAGAAGATAGTTGTGGGACTGCTTACAATATTCTTAAAGCCCATCTCTGAAATCAGCGCACGCAAGTATACCGCTTCTTTTGCTGCAGAAGTTAAGGCCATATATTCTGCCTCCGTACTTGACAGCGCCACTGTCGGTTGCTTCTTCGTTGACCATGAGATTGAACCACCACTGAGCTTGAACACATACCCAGTGTAAGAGCGTCTGTCGAAGTTTGATGCCCAGTCGGCATCGGAATACCCACAAAGTAATTTGCCTAGTTTGCGATAAGACAAATTATAGTTAATTGTATTTTTTAAGTACCTGATAATATGCTTAGCTGCCATCATATGAACTTCATGCGGATTCTGATTAAACTGTGACAGCTTATTAACGGAATGTAAAATGTCTGGTCGCGTTGCATGCCCAATGTACATCAACGACCCAATCAGCCTTTGATACTCCTTCACGTCTGCCAATTCACATCTCTGGCAGGTTTTACATCTTACAAATTTCTGACCTGGTTCTAAAGGTGTACTCCTCCCTTTACAGTCTTCCATTTTGTAAGTCTCCAACAATGATGAGATCGCCTTCTTTTGACTTATGCTAACAAAGTTTCTCTGCTGGTTCTGCTTAACCTCCATGCCCAAGAAAACACCAACCTGCCCTTTGTCCACCACATCAAATTCCTGTTTTATTTTCGTTTTAATTGACAGGAGTTCACCTTCATCGGAACATGCAAGGAGTATGTCGTCCACGTAAACTGCGATAATATTAATACTGCTTTTATTATTCATTGTGTACACGCAACGATCAGCTTCAATTTGAATAAATCCCAGCCTTTTCAGAGTCTCGTCCAGCTTTGCATTCCACTCGCGACCAGACTGCCTCAGACCATACAGAGACTTCCTCAGTCTGCAAACATGATCGGGTTCACTTGTAGAAACGTAGCCCTCTGGCTGGTACATGAAAACCTCTTCCTTCAACTCCCCGTTTAGGTAGGCACTGGTTACGTCCATTTGGTGTAAATGAAGACTATACTGAACTGACAAAGATAAAATTAATCGAATCGTCGAATAACGAGTGACGGGTGAAAATGTTTCGTGAAAGTCTATTCCCAGCTTCTGACTAAAGCCTTTGGCTACAAGACGGGCCTTATACCTTTCTATTTTACCTTCCACATCTGTCTTTACGCTAAAGACCCACTTTGAAGGAACTGGTTTTCGGTCCACTGGTAGTTTAACTAAATCCCAAGTGTTGTTTGACATTAGGGCTCGATACTCAACCTCCATTGCATCCTTCCATTTTTGAGCATCCTTCGAACACAAAGCATCTTTTACCGTCGTCGGGATCACATCGCTCTGGCCAATATAATTCAATTGGCTAAATACTACATCCGGGTTATCCTTTTGAGATCGCAAGACTCTCCACTTGCTCGACGATGTACCTGGATTATCAACTTCTCCTCCATCTTCTGGGTCTTGATAAGATTCATCATCCGATGTTTCGCTGCGGTTTGTGAGATCGAAAATTTCAGGTTTATCGCCCAAGTTGGCCTCACTAACCACCACCTCATCATCAGCATCATCATCACGTTTATGATCTTTTTCCAGTTTCGCTTCGTGTTTATCGTCTTTATTTGTTGTCATGTTTTCTAAAATGATATATTCGTTGTTATTTTCTATCAACTTAGTATTACCTGGCATGTTTAGGAACTTCACATCGCGAGTTTTATGAACCTTCCTCTGATCTGGCACAAAGACACGGTATGCTTTTGATTCGGATGAATACCCAACCATTATACAGTCGATGCCCTTTGCTCTTAGCTTAGATTTTGACGGCCTTTTATCGAGCATCACTCCTTTGCAGCCAAATGGTTGTAGGTGTCTCACAGTTGGCTTTCGTCCACTCCAACTTTCGTATGGTGTTACAGAGTTTAACGCACTTGTCGGAGATCTGTTCCTTAGGTAAACAGCGGTGTTGACTGCCTCGGCCCACATCATTTCTGGAAGCTGCGAGTCCAGGAGCATGCATCGTGCCATTTCCACGATTGTTCGATTCGCACGCTCCGCCACGCCATTTTGTTGTGGTGTATACTCCACCGAAAGCTGCCGCACCACACCATTTGTTTCCAAAAAATTAGAAAATTCATTGTTGACATATTCCCGACCATTATCGCTTCTAAGAATTTTTACTTTTTGTCCAGTTTCAAGTTCAACCTGGGCCTTAAATCTCTTAAATGCTTCGAAAACTTCACCCTTTGTTTTCATGAAATGCACAAAAATCTTACGTGTTCTGTCGTCGATAAATGAGACAAAGTAAAGAGCACCACCCAGTGAAGAAACTCGCATCGGCCCACAGACATCACTATGGATCAACCCCAGAATAGATTCGCTACGATTTGCTGGATCAGTAGGAAAAGCTTGTCTCGTTATTTTACCTTTCAAACATGTGACACAATTGAATTCTTCAGGAAACTTCTCCAGATGCAAGCCACGAACCATCCCCTTTCTGCATATCAAAGCCATATCTTTTGCATTAAGATGACCATATTTTCTATGCCATTGCATAAAGCATCCATCAGAGGATTTCGCTACACCCAACATTATTTTCTGTTTTGGTTCACTATACAAAATGTACAAGTCCCTTTTTTTCTTCGCATGCACAACTATATTGCCACCTTTGTCTCTAACTGCAGCTAATTCGTTATTAAACTCAACCCTATGTCCATGTTCCACTGCCTTGCTTATAGACACAAAATTCGCTTTCAACGTAGGCACGAAAAGCACATCACAGAGTTTAACCTTGGAGTATTCCGTTTCAATTAAAACCTCTCCCTTGCCAGACGACAAAATGTATTTATTCGAAGCTAATGCGATTTTTTCTACATGATCTTGAAGGTTAATAAAATAACTCTCTTCACAGCACATGTGTGACGTTGAGCCACTATCGAAAACCCACGTGTTTCGATCAAGAATGTCACTGCCAACCGAATTTAACATCGCAAATGAACTCGTCACTTTAGAACCACTATATTTTGGACGATCTCGGCATTGAGATGCAAAATGGCCTTTTCGGTGACACTTATAGCATTTACCCTTGAATCCACTGCTACCAGTTTGTAGATTTTCATCTGAAGTGTTCCTGTTGAACTTAGGAGGTTTAACTCTGGCTTTCGCTAAGAAAGCTGTTTCACCTTCCTCTTCCCTTTTTTCGATAATCCTTCTCTGCCCTTCTTCCATCAATTTAGTTTTCAATGCAGTAATTGATGGTAGAGAGTCTCTCGACTCTATTGCTATCACAAAATTCTCATACGATTTCGGTAGACTCGATAGCAATATAATTGTCAATAGTTCCTCTTTGACATCCACATCTATCTCTCTTAACTTTTCAGCTACATTTAAAAACGAGTCTAGGTGGTCAGAGATTGCCTGAGTTTCATTCATTTTCATTGCCAGCAACTGTTTAAATAAAGTCACCTTACGTGCTGGACCAGTAGGCTGATGTAATTGCTCAAGCTTCGTCCATGCTTCCAATGAAGTATTGCAATTTTTTATGTGATTTAATTGTGACAATTGAACACATAACAAAATTGTAGCAAGAGCCTTTCTGTCTTTTGCTTGCCATGCTGCTTTTGCGGTCTCAGTAGCACCAACTGCAATCCTCTCTTCACCACTAACATACTGCCATAACTCACTATGCACGAGAACACTTCTCATCTGTACTTTCCAACCATCATAATTTTTGTTATCAAGTTTCTCGATTTGATACAGCGAACTCATTTTTTAAATTAAATATATAAAATATATTAAGGTAAACTGACTGAGAAATAATTCTTTTATAAAAGATCGACTGGGCCCATAACCTTTGTTAGGGAAAAATAAAACAAGTCAGTTAATCTTTAGTGAACTGTTTAATTCGATGCCTAATAAGAGACTAAAAAACTTAAAGTACATCGTATGATCTAATGATTATAATAAAGTACATAGTAATCCAGTTAGGTTGAACTTTACGTTAAATCAATTATGTATGTACATTACAGTGATGAGAAAAAGTTTGAAGCCAGTTTACAATTAGTTAATGAATTGATATGAATATCTATATAATCAATTTTATATTCAACAGTGCCTCCTGGCGCATCTAAGAAGAAAATTTCTCCAACCCTGTTATTGACAGCTTTCATTATTTTTTTGTAAACATCTTCTTGCTCAGACGTTAGCATAGGTATATTTATTTGCACATATGACAAAAGTTCACCAGAATTATAATTTTGTTCACGACGTAATTCTATATTAAACGAAGTAGCAGCTAATCGATTTGGTGACATCATTCCCAACTGTATGAGACATTTGTTTGAAATTCCTAAGCACAAATCTTCTATTATAATTAATACTTCGTTGTATATTTCTGCTGTGATCTCCATGTTCAAATTTTCTTGGCTTATTCGGTGGAAAATATCTTCAGACATGTGCGATTTATACTTTTCCCATAGCTCAACTGGAGATGAAGGAGAGCAGGCAGTCAATATTATTGCAAACAATGCACGAATTTGATTTGGGCGTGATGTGTTGCAGGCGTCATTAATGCATATATCCCAGTGACGGTCGTTCTCCAATAAGTTCAATTCTTGACATGCACTGCGGAAAGTGGCATGTGTAATGCCGTTGACAACTTTTAACTGCTGGAAAGATGTTGGACCAGGCACATTTACCAACAGCATGCGAAGAAAGAAGCATTCATATTGATTTGGATGCACGGTGTACAATCTGCCTATCGTAGTGTCTTTAAATATGCCGGGTTGTCCGTCAACTCTCTCTCTCCTCGCTTACGTCGTTCAAACGATTTTCTGCCTGAATTCCATATGTAATACGTAGGTACTTCCGTATACAGCAGAGTTTTCGCAAAGGCGTCATTTTGACATAATGTGAAGAATGCAGTTAATGTTGTAGCTGGTGGATTCACTGCTATTTGTTGCAAATTTGAAGGTGTAAAATAAACACGTTGTCCATTTTCTAGGTGAACTGCTAAGTGAATAACAGCTGGTTTTCGTTCATGTATAGGAAACGAAAGAATGCGCCATACAGCTTCATTACTGCTTATATATCTTCCAGCCTGATACTGTGCGATCTCATCAGTATCTATGACTGCATTTCTATCACTATTTTCTGGTTGTACGCCAAAAACTGCCATGTCACTCCCTTTATTTACGTACTTGCATATATATTTTATCGATTTAACGGAGTTACAGTATTCCACGTTTATGTGCGCTTTGTATGTTTTCGATAGCAAAGGCGAGTATGGAACAACCCACCTGTTGTCCACTTCAATATCTCCGTTTCGTTTTCGTAAAGTTATTGATTTACCGCCATCTTCAGTTTTTCTTCTTCTGTATAAAGGATATCCATCATTTCCTGTTACTGTGTTGGATACTAAAGCTCGAGGATATCGTTTGGAACATTTTCCGTCTATCATGCATGGTGAGTTTGGATTCAGTGCACCACAAGGTCCATGTATCATATTTTTCGTCACATCTTCAAATAAATCTTTATCCACTTCAACATCTGGTATTTCAGCGCATATTACATCGTCGATTTCGTTTGAAGTGATTTTATTATATGTATAGCCAGATCAGTATATGTGCGTGAGGCAATCCTCTCTTTTGCCACTCTACTGAGTACATCCAGCAACGTAGAGACCCAAACACTTCATGTTTTACCATAAAATCCATTAGTGATTTCAACTTCTGTCGGAAAACTCGAGCTATGATGTCATGTCTATCTACTGGCGATTGCCCATGAAGTAAGAGCTGTTGTATATCTTCCCAAGCCGGATTGCATGTAAATGTAATAAATAGGTCTGGACACCCATATTGCCGAACATACGCAATTGCATCTTGAGCGTACTCATGCATATGACGTGGGCTACCTACATAGAAGATGGCAAAATTGTAAGTTTTCCAAGGTTAGTTGAATTACCGTCATTTACAACTGCATCTCGCAAATGAATGTATTCTTCAGAACGAAGCTTGATTTGATTCAAACGGATGAATAGCAAACGTTCTGTTTCAATTTTTGCATACATGTCAACGATGTATTGGTGAAACAATTGACGACATTTCAAAATCAGATTTTCTTCATTCTCCCGAATCATTAATCGGTATGAGTAATAATTCATTGCACTGCATTTCTTATTAGTTTCTTCTCCACTAATTGGATTTACCATTTTAACATTGAAGTGATAT
Source organism: Chrysotoxum bicinctum (assembly GCA_911387755.1). Taxonomy (NCBI): domain Eukaryota; kingdom Metazoa; phylum Arthropoda; class Insecta; order Diptera; family Syrphidae; genus Chrysotoxum; species Chrysotoxum bicinctum. The sequence continues at coordinate 2,159,724 of OU426989.1, forward strand.
CCATCGGCCCCATCCCAAAAAATAATTGGATATTGCAGGGCATCGTAGCATCGATGAGTTTCTGCAATTTTAATCAGTTGGTTGTTTCTTCGATGAAGAACAATATCTCTACGTTGGAATTGATCTCCAACTATAACAATTGCCACTTCATCTATAGTTGGAGCGTTGAGTCTTCGTACATGTTCTCCAGCAGGGGTTTTGTCGGCATGAATAACAATTTTATGTGTATTAGATGGCATCATATTAATTGCTGTTTTAAACAAACGCACCAAATTGTTTTTTTCGTGAAGAAGCTCTTGTATTTGAGAAACAATGGATCTTTTTATACCAGTAGAAATTCCACAGCGTGCATTCAATTCATCATTGCTATCACCAATGAAATACATTTGCAAGAACTTATATTGACCATCTGAAAATGGAAGCAGGGATCCGGCTTTATGGTAAATTTGACCTTTTACTTTAAAAGTTGGCATAAAATGAGTTGTTTCTATTTCTGCACCGAAAGATGTCATTTGGAAGCATGAGTTGTATTTCCTAATGTTTAAAAGGAAATGTTTCGATTCGGGTGAATATCCAGAAAGTAAAGTTTTTAATGGTTCTGGCGGTTCTACAAGTTGAGGAAGTTTAATTTTTCCGGCTGCGCAACAAATTCCTATCGTTTCTCCCTGAAATTTTAAGGCCTTGCAATAATGGCACACTTCAGTCATTGTGCCGATTAAAACATACTGGCTCAAACTGTAATCATCAGCAGGGTTATATCTGAATGCAAGGCGAAAGTAATCGAGGGATTGCTGACAACGAAGTCGTGTTTGACGCTGATCTGCTGTTTCGCATTGGCGTCTCTCAGCCGCTCTCAATCTGTCACGTTCATTGTATTCCAAACGTAGCTGATCTGAAGCTGTACAACGCGATCGCCGTGCTCTCCTCCGTGCATCCTCTAACCTGGTTACACGTCGTTCTGTTGACGTTCATGTTACCATACAATATTTTTTTGATGATGACATTTCTTTTGTTTATTACATAGTTCACAATTTTGTTTTTGTCGACAAATCGATATAAGATTATTTGAAGTTAACAAAATTTGCGTATTGTCAATACGCCCTCACTTTTGATTCGTAAGGACGAAACGCAAATTTTTGTGGACTTAAAAAAAAAACTATTTTGACAAATTTTTTGTGGATTAAACAATTTGGTTAATCCAATAATAATACTAAAAAACTAATTTGTAACATCAACGAAAACTTTGTTAATACAACAAAAGACTTACCAATTACACCAATTGTTGATATGTGTGGAAGATATGTATTCCTTTCTTCAAATAGCTTCCAAATCTATAAATTTAAAAAAAGAAAAACTAAATCTTAAATATTTAAGAGAAAAGAAAACGGACTTACCAATTACAACAATTGTTAATATGTGTGGAAGATATGTATTTCTTTCTTCAAATAACTTCCAAATCTATAAATTTAAAAAAAAGAAAAACTAAATCTTAAATATTTAAGAGAAAAGAAAACGGACTTACCAATTACACCAATTGTTGATATGTGTGGAAGATATGTATTTCTTTCTTCAAATAGCTTCCAAATCTATAAATTTAAAAAAAGAAAAACTAAATCTTAAATATTTAAGAGAAAATAAAACGGACTTACCAATTACACCAATTGTTGATATGTGTGGAAGATATGTATTTCTTTCTTCAAATAGCTTCCAAATCTATAAATTTAAAAAAAGAAAAACTAAATCTTAAATATTTAAGATAAAAGAAAACGGACTTATGTAATGTTATAAGTTTTGTATACAATGGCAGCACTGACTGTCATCTAAGTTCAGTTGTGTATTGACCATCAAGAGTGTACGACGTATAAAAACATTGTGAATAAAATAAGCAAATATAAAAAACATTGAAATAAAGACTTTTATTTATAACAAATATAACAATTGTTACATGGTGTCAGAATAAAAGAAAAATTAAAAAAAAAAAAAACACAACAAGATACTATTAAAGGTGATTAAAACATTAAAAAAATATATCATCGGGTTAAAACAACGTCTAGCAACATCTTGTCTAGCAACATTTGTAAATTTTCAGTCAAAATGGGTGATATGCGTAAAGAACTTAGAGAATTGGACTGCATAAATTTATCGTCCGACTGGAAAAATTGGAAACGTGACTTCGTTGTTTATATGATAGCGAACAATAAAAATGCTGAGCCGGAGTCAACAAAAATTGCAATATTCCTCTGGTTAATTGGTACTAAAGGTGCCAACATTTACAATACTTTGTTTTCGAATGACGGGTCACAAAACTCATTGCTTGGTACAGTTATTGTGCAACGAACGGTACCGGCAACGAAGGATGTCGCTGAGCACACTGTGAATGAAATACAAGAACAAAGATCATTGAATGAAGTTTTAACGGCGTTTGACAATCATTGTCTGCCACAAAAGAATGTGACTATGGAATCGTACAAATTCAACAATTTAATACAGAAGGAACGTCAACCATTCAGCGAATTTTTAACTGAACTTCGTGTCCAAATAGAGCGTTGTGAGTTCAACTGTTTATGTGGGGCATCATATGAAAACCGAATGCTACGCGACCGTATCATTACTGGTGTTTTTGATAAAAAACTTCAACTAAGATTGCTTGACGGACGTGAAGAAACTTTGGAGCGTGTTATTGAGATTTGCAGAACATTTGAATCTGCCAACGTTAACAAAGGAATTCTGGAATCGAAGAAACCCACAGTAGCGGCAATTTCAACGGGCTTGGTCAAGGACAACGATCAATTGGAATCAATTAACGTCATCAATCGTCGATTCTGTTTTAATTGTGGTGGTGATTGGAAACCTGATCACAAAAGACAATGTCCAGCTAAAGATTTTTTGTGCCAATGCGGAAAAAAGGGTCATTTTCGTCGGATGTGTCGCAAAAATACTAAGAAGGTGGACACAGGTACACCGGAATCAAAATTAAGCGGAAAACAAAAAGTTGATAAAATTAATTGGGGTGACATTTCAGGTAATTTAACAATTAAAAATAAATCAGGGTGTGAACTTGAACTTAATAATCATTGTATTTATAGAATAAATTCTGTAGAACATAATAATGAGCGGTGGACTAAGGCATACCTAGTAGGAACGAGGGTAGTTAAGTTTAAGATTGATACAGGAGCGGATGTTAATTGTATCCCAATTGAAATTATTAAAAACTTAAAAACCACTATGAGCAGTGATAGAAGTGACTTTTCTGTATTGGATTATAGTAATAATAAAGTTAAAAACTTTGGTTTTGTTGAGTTAAAACTTTTGGATTTTAAATCAAAGACAAAAAGATCAGCTAAATTTTTAGTTGTGGATAATGTGTTGGAGCCAATTCTTGGACGTAAAACGTGCATTGACTTTGGTTTAGTTAAACGTTTAGATGTTGATTCAATTAAGTTATCGGAATTTAAAGAAGATTTTTTAAATAAAAACAATGATGTTTTTAACGGTCTTGGAAAATTTCCAGGAAAAGTAACAATTCATTTAAAAGAAAATGCAAAGCCAGTTATTCATTACAAAAAACGTTTTCCTATTACTATAATTGAAAAACTTAAGCCAAAATTAAAAGAGATGGTTCGGGATGGAATAATTTCACCGGTTTCTAGTCCAACTGACTGGGTAAACAATTTACAAATTGTTGAAAAGTCAAATGGTGATTTACGAATTTGCTTGGATCCAAAACCGCTTAACGCGTGTATAAAACGAGAACATTTTTTGATTCCCACAATTAACAATTTTGAAGCGGAATTATGTCATAAAAAAATATTTACGGTGTTGGATTGCTCGAATGGGTTTTGGCAATCAGAATTGGATGACAAGAGTTCTGAACTTACAACATTTATGACCCCTTTTGGTCGATATAAGTTCAATAGACTTCCATTTGGGTTGAATTGTGCACCTGAAATTTTTCAGAAAATTATGGTAAGAATCTTTGGTGATATACCAGGTGTGTTAGTCTATTTTGATGATATTGCAATTGCTGCATCGGATGAGTTAGAACATGATAAACTATTGTCGATTGTTCTTGAGCGCGCGCGTTTAAATAATGTCAAATTCAATTCAGAGAAAATACAGTATCGTAGATCAGAAGTCAAATTCATGGGTCATATTCTTTCAGGCGGAACAATGAAGCCAGCGGAAAAATACAAAGCTGCGATTCTTGAAATGGAAAGGCCAACAGATAAACAAGGTGTTATGAGGATATTGGGAATTTTTAAATATCTGGCCAGGTACATTCCGAATCTATCTAAGATAACGGCGGAATTGCGCCAATTAACTTTCAAAAATATTCAATTTAAGTGGAATGATAAACATGAACAGGAATTGAAAATGTTATTTAAAATAATTACTTCAGATCCTATATTGAGGGCATATGACCCTAAAAAGTCAGTTATTATTCAGACAGATGCATCAAAAGATGGACTTGGATCTGTTCTTATTCAGGACGGTCATCCAGTTGCCTTTGTGTCTAGAACTTTGAGTAAGAGCGAACAAAAATGGGCACAAATTGAGAAGGAACTTTTAGCAATCGTTTTTGCTTGTCAGCGTTTTCATTATTTTATCTATGGTCGTGAATTCACTGTGGAAAGTGATCACAAACCGCTTGCGATATTAATTAAGCGTGATATTGATGAAGTGACACCTAGATTGCAGAGATTGTTCATGACATTGTTAAAGTATCCGCAAATTGAAGTCATGTACAAGCCAGGGAAGAGTATGTTAATTGCTGATTGTCTTTCTCGGGCACAATTAAAAGATACTTCTGAGTTAGAAGAGTTATGCGGAGTTATTCACACAGTTACAAAATCGGCCTGTCTGTCTGAGGAGAATTTCAATTATTACAAGGAAATATTAGAGTTAGATGAAGATTATAAACGTATTTGCAGTTTTGTTAGGAGTGGCTGGCCTGGGTATCATCATTTAAATGGGATTGCACAAACATTTCATAAATTAAAATCGGAATTGCATTTTGAAAATGGGTTGCTTTTTGTGAATCACAGATTAGTTATTCCAACAAAATTACAAGGAAAGATTTCAAAGTGGCTTCATGAACCACACCTAGGCATTGAAAAGACTCTTGCGAGGGCAAGATTATTATATTTTTGGCCTGGGATGAATAACAAAATAAAAGAAATTGTTTCTTCTTGTACCATTTGTGAGAAATTCAAACGCAATAATCAAAAAGAACCATTGGTTCAGGAGCAAAATCCGAATTATCCATTTCAAATCGTTTCCATGGATTTATTTGAGTATGCTGGTCGTGATTTTATTGCGATGATTGATGCATACTCAAATTATTTGATTGCGGCAAATCTAAACAACAAAACGTCCAAGCATATTATTGACGTAATTTGTAGTATTTTTAATAAAATTGGATATCCAACAGTGTTGAAATGTGATAACAGTCCATTCAAATCAGCAGAGTTTGAAAAATTTTCGCAACAATTTAATGTTCTATTCAAATACTCCAGCCCAAGATACCCACAAAGCAATGGATTGGCTGAAAAGGGGGTAGCAATTGCCAAAAATATTCTCAAACGATGTTATGAAGTGAATGAGGTGGACAAGTTTCAGTATAGAATTCTAGAATATAATACTACGCCAATTGCTAGTATGAAATTAGCACCTTCGGAACTTTTTTTTGGTAGATTGGTTAAAACAAAATTGCCAATATCGGAACATTTACTTCTCCGAAAAAATATATTGGAAAGAGATATTCAAACAAAAATTAAAAACAAAAAGGAAAAACAAAAGTTCTATTATGATCGAAACGCTAAGTCATTGTCGAAATTGCAAGTGGGTAATTTAGTCATATTTAAAAAAAATGGTAAAGAGTGGCACTATGGAAAAATAGTTGGGATTGTTAATGAGCGCTCCTATATCATTAAGGATACTTTTCAAAATTATTTTAGACGTAATCGTAGGTTTATTGCTAAAACTGAAAATGAGGATTTTAATACTAGTGACTTATTGTTTGAAGAAAATGTTAAATCTGGTTTTCTAGATAATTTACCGGAAATACAAATTGTTAAGCCAACTTTGGAAAATGTAACTCGGAAAAAAGATGTTAATGAAGAATTAGAATCTCCTATTAAAAATGTTATTGTGGATGAATCAGAGCTCTCAGTGAAAGAGGAAGGTGTATATTCTTCAGAATATGAAACCGCTGGTAGTGATGATTCAGAAACAAACTCAGGAGATAATTATGAAGTGGATTCAAGTCCTATTATTCAGGATAACTATAGAACGCGAAGTGGTCGCATTGTTAAACCACCGCGAAGATATGACTGGTAATTGTTGTAACAGTCATTTAAGGTTGCCTGGTCCATTATAATACTTACTTTATTAATTTTTAATTTATTTAAAAGAAAAAAGCGTGTAATGTTATAAGTTTTGTATACAATGGCAGCACTGACTGTCATCTAAGTTCAGTTGTGTATTGACCATCAAGAGTGTACGACGTATAAAAACATTGTGAATAAAATAAGCAAATATAAAAAACATTGAAATAAAGACTTTTATTTATAACAAATATAACAATTGTTACAACTTACCAATTACAACAATTGTTAATATGTGTGGAAGATATGTACATATTTCTTTCTTCAAATAACTTCCAAATCTATAAATTTAAAAAAAGAAAAACTAAATCTTAAATATTTAAGAGAAAAGAAAACGGACTTACCAATTACACCAATTGCTAATATTTGTGGTATTTATGTATGTATGCTTATTCACAACTTCCAAATCTATAAATTAAAAAGCAAATGAAAAAATGAATTTTAAATATTTAACAGAAAATAAATCGGAATTACCTATTACACCAACTACTAAGCTTTCTGGAAAAAAGTTCTTCTTTTTCTTTATAATCTTCTTTGTCCTCTTCTTGTTATAAGACACCTTTTTTCTTTGACTTTTTCCTTGTATGTATATATGTATATGCTTACAGAAATCTATTTTTTTATTTATATTTTTTGACAAAAAAAAACTTTGAATGTTCGTTTTTGATAAATAAAGGTAATATATTCCTTATATCTCAGTCAATCTACTGTTGCGTTTAAGGCCACCATTTTATTTTTGTTTTAAGTATATATAAACACTAACGTACTTGAGTGCAATGTTGTGTCGAAATTTCAAAGCAATCTGTTAAGAACTTTCCGAGATTAGCCATTAGTAACAAACATACATTTACATTTTTATTTATATAGATATGAAATTTATTTGTCTAATGAGATTTCTTATTTTAATCAACATCGCCGCGCCGCTCTTAGATAATTCAGTTTTACTAATGCAACTGTAGATTTTTATATTTTGAATGTAAGTATTGAATTTTTTAAAATCCAAACTAAATTTATTTGAAAATTTGTATATTTATTTGAAAATTTGTATATGATTATATGGTCAAGTCGGATTGATTTGTTTTTTTCAATTGCGACAGCCTGCCCTATACGAGAAGTAGTTACATGTATCGCACCTTTAATTCCGTTTCTCATCGTTTAAAAAAAAATCAATTTATTCCGATTCCTATTTGTCGGAGAGGACTAAAATGCGGTTTTTTTTTAATGAAGCTTTTACATATAAAATAATTTTTTTTCCAAAAATTAAAAATTATTTTTTTCAGATTTGGGTGCTACAATTCGTCTCTTAGTTTAACTGTTCTGTGCACGAATTTCTAGCTGATTCTATATGTTTTTTTCTCTTAAGGTATTTCCCACCATAGAGATTTAATTGCATAAAGTAGTTTTCCACCCACAATAACGTTTATTCCAGGGATCCTCAAACTATTCTTGATTGGTTTGCTGAAAGCTTTCAAAATATTTATAATACTACTGATTAAGTTGTTGGCAATACCTACGATTGTAAGAATGTAGTACTTATACCAAATAGCTAGCAGCTGTATAGTTTATATTGTGATTTAGAAGATGTTTCAACTGCCTTATAAGAACTTAAATCCTATACTATACCAGATTTTCATGGCGTATTTCCTATTGTATTGAAACAACGTTTAAATCTTCCGCAGAAATTAATTTTAAATCAATCTCTTTTAAGTGGTCATTTTTTAGATGAATGTAAAGTATCCTATATTAACCCGATTTTCAAGTCTGGATACAAAAAGAAAGTTACAAGTTACCGCCCAATAAGTAAAATTTCTACAATTCCGAAGCTTTTCGATAAAATAATAAAAAATAAATTATATTTCTGAATATCAACACGGCTTTTAATTGGTCGATCAACTGCTACAAATTTGGCTTGTTTCTCTTATGTGTGTTTGAAAGCAGTGGAAAGTGATGTCAAATGGACGTGGCTTATACCGATTTCGTTAAAGCTTTTAGTAAGGTTAATCATCTAAAATGAATTAAAAATTATAGAGTTATAACAATCACTGTGAAACTGAAGACAAAATAAAAAAAAAAAAACATCAACAGTTCGATTTTTATACAAATTTTTTTTTTTGGCAAGTGCCGCAAAAAAATAGAATTTAGAATTTTAAAACTTTATACAGTATTTCTTGGATTTTATTTTCAGAGGCTGATGTGATCAGCCGAGCTGTTTAAAGTCGCAAGATATTGTGTCTTTACATTTAGGTTTATTTATTGAACTTAAATATATACAATTGTAAAACTTAAAATTAAGGATAAAATGAATGAATAAAAAATTTGTTGGCACAGAGGGGGTCTAACTTATAAAATGACTTATAAAACTCATAAAATTATAACATTTATAATATACGTACATGGTAAAATAAAGATTAAGATATGTATGCTTGGGTTTTCTCTCGGGATGTTCCATCCCGGTTGTCTAGTTGGTCAGTGGCGGTTGTTTAATTGTTTTATATGCTTGAAGAGCTTTTTTTTTGACATATGAAAGTAGCTTTTTGTAAAGCTTTACATTATAAGAGTTTAACATTTGTTAATTGTAATTTGACAGCTTAATAACTTGGTTTTATATTGGTTAAATTAGATAAGGTAAAAATAATAGAAAATAGTAGAAGCATTAATAAAATAAATACATAAGTTGAGTATATGTAGTTGTTATAAAATTAAAATTGTATAGTTTTGATTGCAGCCTATCTACTTGTCAGAAAACAAGTTGTTAAAATTAGCGATCTGGTATCTTATTCCATAATGATTCATTCTGGTGTTCGCAAAGAAAGCCACTTAGGTCCACTTTTGTTTGATTTAATTATTAATGATTTTCCATCAGTTTAATCTAGGTCTTGTTTAGTTTTCGCAGATGACATTAAAATGTTCAAAATTATAAACAATTATTATGATTGTGTTGCATTTCAACGAGATATTTCAAACTTTGAGCGTTAGTGTAAGCGAAATGCTCTGCACCTTAATCTGTCAAAGAGCTCCGTTTTGACTTACAGTCGTTTATCGAGTCATATGGTTCTTGAATATTTACTAGAAGAATACAAAAATTTACAGAGAACGTGAGATAACAGACTTAGGTGTAGTTTTTGATGATAAACTAAATTTTGAGTCACTTGTTTGATATATTGTTTTAAAGTCTAATTTCATGTTAAGTTTTCTTAAACAAAATTCAGCAGATATTAAAGACCCCTACACCTTGAGACCAATTTTTTGTTTTATTGTTCGACCATTATTGGAATATTGTTCTATCATCTGGAATCCTGATACTAAAACGCTTATAGTACGAATAGAGAATATTCAAAAAAAAATTTTTTTTATTTTGCTCTTAAGATATTCGCAACAATTGAAAATGTTAATCTTAATTATAATTTATTTTACCTTTTGTTTTTCTTCATTTGATTCAATTAAAAAACGCATTTTTTTTTATTTAGTTTTTATATGTATATATATTTCGAGGACTTATTTGCCTCATCATCAGTACCAAGATTATTTTATAGAAAATTATTATTATTATCGTTATCAAATAATTTTCTATAAAATAATCTTGGTACTGATGATGAGGCAAATAAGTCCTCGAAATATATATACATATAAAAACTAAATAAAAAAAAATGCGTTTTTTAATTGAATCAAATGAAGAAAAACAAAAGGTAAAATAAAATATAAAAGTTAATTCAGCAAAACAAAAAATCATAATATACTTAATTATAATAGTAGATGTTTATTGTTAGGAATGCAAACTGTTGAATCAAGACGTAGAATGTATAGTGTCTTGTTTGTTCGTGATATTCTTTCAAATAATATTGACTGTGAGTTCTTGCCCTCTTTTATTAATATTTTCGCGCCAAGTCGACCATTTTTGAATAACTCATCATTCTCTCATCATTAAAATTATGGACAGCCGTAACCTATTATTATTTTATCTTTTGAATACAAACAAAATAAGATATTAAAAAAAATATAAATGAAAAAATTGCAATAAAGAAAGAAAGCCTATTATATAAAACCAAAAAAAAACTTGTACACTATTTATTTCTATCACTGTTAAGTTCCGTTATGACACAGGACCTTGGGGTTCCATTTTGCCTTAAAACGTTTAGTTTCTTCTTTGTTGTAAGAGTGATTCAAAAAGTTTGAGCTTAAGTTATAAAAAAATGGAAAACAAACAAATCTCAATCGAAATGAAAAAACTTGTGAAGTTGTGGGAAGAAAAAAAAAGTCTTACACAAATCGCTGAAATTATGAAAAAACCACATTCCACAGTTCAGTACCTAATAAATTCGTACAAAAAACCGGGTTTTTCATAAGACCAAGTGGAAGTGAAAGGCCGAACAAAATCAGCGCTCCAAGAACCAAGAGGTATATAGTGAGGACTATACAAAATAATCCCAAAATTTCAGCTGTTGAAATAGCAGAAAACTTAAGACACACTTAAATTGTCGAGGTACATCCGCAGATCTTGAGAAATTTCTTGCATTGCGAAGAATTAAGAGGACTTACACTTCGAAGTAAACCACTCCTTACTGTCAGAAATATCAAGAAGCTCCTGGAATATCAAAAAGCCTCCACAATTTTCTTTAACTTCCGTTATTTTCACAGACGAATCTAAATTCAACATATTTGGATCGGATGGGTGACGATTTGTATGGAGAAAGAAGTGTAAGCGTTCGATCGGAAGAATGTCAACTGCACAATAAAACATGATGGCGGTAGTGTTATGGTGTAGGGTGCGATGGGAGCAAACGTTGTTAGAAACTTTATGTTTGTGGACGGAACTCTGAATAAATTGGATTATCTTAATATCCTGAAAATCAATTTACAACCTACTGCTGCAATATTAGATCTTGGACAAAATTTTTGTTTTCTTCAGGACAATGATCCGAAGCATTCTTCGTTAGTAGTAAGAGAATGGTTGTTATAGAACGTAAAAAAGGACTTCTCCATCCCCCTCAAATCCAATTAAGTATCTGTATGCTCACATTGAAAGAAAACTAAGAGAATGGAAAGAAAAAAACAGGAATGAGCTGAAAGATGCACTGCAAAACCTATGGCTTGAAATAACTTCAAATATTACCTGTATAAGCCGAGTCATTAAATTGTTCACTTCTAGTTTATTTTAGTTTATTAAAGAACGAGCTAAACAGCGATCGCACCCATAGATGATTAAAAGCTGACTGACCCAATTATCCTTCCCCTTTTAACCACACGATCGCTGGCCACTCTCTCTTTCTCTCTCCGTTTTGAGAGGGTAGTTTCTTCTTCTTTTATGTGAACTGAGGACTGAGGGAAGGGATCATTTTTATCCCTCGTCCAATGTCACTCAACACCTGAAGTTTGACCCTTTCAATGCCAAAGAGGTTATAAATTGTTTTGGATGACAAAGGGAGAGAAATCGGTTTTTTGAATGAAATTTATGAAGTTTTTTTTTTTTGGTTTTATATATGGGCCTTTGTTTCTTTATTTATTTATTTTTTTTTCATGAAAATTGTTGACTTGAATATACATTTGTATTAAAATTTATTTAAAAAAAATAATAATAAGCTTTTTTGCCAAAAGTGCAAAACCTTTGGAAAAAAAAGAAATATTTTTTTTCTGTTTTAAAACTAAAAAGTTACGGTAAAAAAAACAAAAACTTAAATGACTTAACATATAATAAACTTTGTAAAAAAGTTAATTTTACTTCTTTACTTGTATAACTTTAGAAGTTATGTAATGTAGTGCATTCACTCCACTTTGTAAATTTCCTTTATTTTTCATGGTTTTGTAGTTTTTTTTTTTTTGAAAATGAATAACAGAATAAAAAAAATAAACATCGCGGTGATGACCTCAAACATATTGTCTCTCCAAAAAAAATATAAAAAAAAATAAAAAAGTTGTATTTAATGACTTTCCCATTGGTTGGCGTGAACATCGTACTAAATTTTACGATTTTTCCATTTTGCTGGAGGATTTGAGGCACAAGGTATTTTCTTTTTTTTTGTAAGCTACAAAAATATTACAAACAACATATTTAAAATCGATAACCGTTGGTTTCATTAAAAATTCGGAAAATTGTGGAAACTACACAGTTTTGAGCAAAACTCTAACCTATTTTTTCAAGGGACATCTACCCTTAAGCTGTGAATAGTATAACACCAAATCGTTCAAAAAATTTACCATTATTATTTTTGAATCAATAACACTGAGAAATTCTGCCATAGAAACTTTGAGAACAAAAATTATTTACTGGCCTTTTCACTTACTACTTCAATCAATCGGAAAAACTTGACAGATTTAAAGCATAAAGTCAATATTAGTTTAAATCAAAAAGTATGTATATTAAAGTTTAACTTTTCTTGCAAGGCACAATAGAAACATTCTTTTTAATATCGAATGAAAAGATAAAAAATTATCCTTATCGTTTCCGCTTTATTAAATTTCGGCTGAAAAAAATGTTCACCTGCAAAACGGCAACAAACCACCTTAAACAATCATTTATCACGTTATGACATTATTGAATGTCAATATGCTCGCATCCCGTGAGCCATCCTTGTTCTGTCAATCTGTTTACTCCTTACATTAGATCAGCAGCTGGTACATGGAAGAATTGCCTGTAAGACGGCTGGTGTAGGAGTAAAATGGAGAATCGAGCGCCAGTAGCAAAGTGACGAATGAAAGGGCTTCTTCCTTCCCATTTGTATTGTTTAAGTATCACTGCCATCCATCAATGTGGTTGATATCAACTTTCTTAAGCTCTAAGGCAATGTCATATCATCTGTATCATCACTCCGCGTGTCTAAGCCCTTTTATACTACAAATCTTCTCCTCCCGCCTCTGCTTCTGCCGCTTCCTCGGTGCTTCTATTACCCACAATGTATTTGCTCGTTTGTTATAAGGGATTCCTCATTATTTGACATTTGAAAAGTAATGAAAGCCTCTGAGGATTGGTTTTTCTCTTGTCTCAATGATAATAATGTTTCTGTATCGAAAATGAAAAGCAATAAAGTCTATTAGCTGCAGAAATAAGTCATTGATAAAATTTATGTTTGATGTTGAGAGCGGTTTGTTGGTGTTGATCAAACACGACTAAATGCTCCACAAACAAAATCAATCTAAAGATATCGGGTTTCTTGGTAGCGAAAAGGGTCTGAATTCGACTCTTTAAATAATTAGTTTGTCATCGGGGAATTGTCTTTATGGAGACATATTATAAACATGTTTTCATTTTTCGCCATACTTTTTAGGTTTAGTGACTTTATTTTTCACCTAAAAAAGGAACAAGTTGAATAGGTCCATGGAAAAAGTATTCTTGTATATTTGCCTGCTTTGATGTACTAGTCTTCTTCAAAACCTTGATTATTATATAGTGGGCCGATTCTAGCACACTTTTTATACGTTGTGTCTTAATAAACTATTGAATTTTTGACTTTTGTCCAAGGCCGTGTTTTATAGAAGCACATATACGAGTATGTAGGAAGACCTTAAAATGACTTTGGCACCGTAGATTCTTCCGACTACATAATTAGTGTGGTTTTCAGCTGAAGTCATCTATTTACCTTAATACTAGCACTGGTTACAGTGTTACAAAATCTTTTTGGGTACCGAGATACGTTGTGATTTTGTCTGTTTAAACATAAGACGTCGCATACAAAATCCTGTCGTCTGTACTGTGTGAGCACATAAAACCGTTTATCAACGAGCTGATCGGCTCCTATCAGTGTGGTTTTAGGCCCGGCAAATCTACCCTGGATCAGATGTTCACACTTCGACAAATTTTCGAAAAAACCCAGGAGTTCCAAATCGATACACGCCACCTTTTTATCGATTTCAAAGTCGCGTATGATAGCGTGGACAGAGAACAACTATATAGAGCCATGTCTCATCTTGGAATCCCTGCCAAGCTCGTCCGCTTGTGCAGGATGACGATGGAGAAATCTCGCTGCTCCGTCAAGGTCGGTAAGAACCGAGAAAGATGTAAGATGTCGAGAAAGGTCTGAGGCAAGGCGACGCGCTATCATGCAACCTATTTAACATCGCTCTTGAAGCAATTGTACGAAACTCAAACGTCAACAATAGAGGTACAATTTTTCAAAAGTCAGTTCAACTGCTTGCTTATGCGGATTATATTGATATCATTGGGAGGACGAAGCGAGCTGTTACCGGTGCGTTTGCAAGTATTGAACTGGAGGCGCACGATGGATAGGTATAACTTCGAAGTCGTCAAAGACTTTGTCTACCTGGGCTCCACTATAACATCGCAAAACGACATCAGTGCAGAGATCAAGCGAAGAATTACTCTTGCCAACCGCTGTTTCTTCGTACTAAGAAGGCATTTGAGTAATAAAGCCCTATTTCAAAGAACCAAGGAGACCTTGTATAAGACCCTCATCATCCCGGTCCTGCTGTATGGGGCAGAAGCATGGACACTGTCTAAAACGGATGAAAATCTGCTTGGGTGCCTTGAAATAAAAGTTCTTCGTTTGATCTTCGGTCCAGTCTGTATCGATGGAGTATAGAGGAGAAGGTCCAACAACGAGCTGTACGGACTTTACAGCGACGTTGACCTAGTCAAGAAGCTGAAAATACGACGGCTGAGATGGCTGGGACACTTAGAGCGTATGGACACCGACGCACCAGCCCGTCGAATCTTTGAATCCACACCTAATGGTCTGCGCAGCAGAGGAAGACCTCAACCAACTTGGAGTGCGTAACTGGGGGCAGCTAGCTAGGGACCGAGCTAGCTGGAGGGGCTTGTTGGTTGAGGCCGTAGGTCACCCTGGACTGTGAGCGCCATCTAAAGTAAGTAAACGTAAGACCATTAAAACCAATGACCAATTAAATTTTTGCTGTGCGATTCTCATTTAATTTTCATATACCAAATCTTATTGCAGGCCAAATTGATTAAAGTATATATACATATGATATGATAAGTACATTTAACATCAGGATATTTAGATATAAATGAGGATTGGAACAAACTTTCGGGATGTAATTTATGTAAATAAAAAACAATTTGGGCCCCAAAATAGAAGCTTCCGGTACAGCCATTTGCAAGTTCAAATACTCTGATTGTAACTGACCCATAATGTATTCTTTTACGAAGGTTATGGAGATAGATTTTAACGATACGCACAGCTCTCTTGTGAAATCACAAGTAGTATTATAAAAAGCATTTGAGAAGTCTAGAAAACTGAAAATAGTTAAGGTCAGGTCTCATCCTGACTCATTCATCGTCTGTCATGGGCTCACTGCAACGCGAACCTGCTGTGGCGATTGCGCCTTTTGTCGTTAGGCTTGGTGGCATTGAGGCCACCAATAGGTGACTAATATGTGTACCTCGCTCTGTCCTGATCCTGATCACGTACCTGAATAAGGTACGTCGATCTGTGGGCGCACAGTGACTTGCGGCTCGTGCGCGTTCCTACCAATTCAAGCTGGTGGTTGTAGCTTTATGTGTCCTTGTTGTAGTTTTTGGCCATTTTGTCTTTGTTTCTTACTGGGTCTTAGGTGGGGTTGACAGCATGTGGTATCTGCGTGGGCCGCCTGTTTCAGGAGACTCACCTGATGTGTTGTGGTGAACGACTCGGGCGGTGCTTGCCTCCATCTGATTTCGTCGGGAGGTTCAGGTGTTCAGAGGAGCACAGGTAGAGTTTTTATGTTGTGCGTACATGTACATGTTGAGGAGCTTAAGGCAGTTGACAATGCAAAGCGTTGGGAATTCGTTCAATGGGTATAAGAAAGCAATGTGAAGTGAATGCCGATTTTTGGATAAAAAAAGTCATCGTCACCGATAAAGCGCATTTCCGTCTTATTGGCTTCGTGAATAAACACAATTGTCGAATATGGGGCTTAGAAAATCCACAGGCGATCCATGTCAAACTAGTTCTTCCACAACGAACAATTTTCTGATGCGCATTTTGGGGCCTTACTCACTCATCTCATTCGATTAAACTTCGTGCGATTTCTATTTTTGAGGTTTTTCGAAATATCGGGCTTATACAAATAAATTAGAAACAATTACTGAGCTCAAGGCTTATATCCAACTCGCTATCGAAGATATACAATACCAATCTTTCTAAAAATTCGTCAAAAATGTCATCATCAGGAAAATTAGACAAACAAAAATCCGATAAAACTAAATTTTTGCGGAGAGTCTCGGAGAAAACCTGATCCTTGCGGCACACCAGCATTCATTTTGAGAATATAAGACTTAAAAAGGGTCCAGAACTACTCGAAATGAAAATTCAGAAATGTAATTTAAAATCGATACAAGAGCTTCGTGCCAAGTTCTATCAAGTGCTTTAGAAATATCAAGTGGAATTACCTTTGTTTCTCCAAAATTATGTTCGGATTAGCTGTTTTTAGATTTTTTGATTGGTTGTTAATTTTTCGATAATTTCTAAGAATTAATTTGTAGTTTTCTTAATTACTCTATCGTGATTATGATTACGTACCACATATGGCTATGTCACCTATTGAACGCCATTTTATGTTTTTAAAAAGCCTACAGCCTAAAGCTAAATTGGAGCAAGCACCGACATTTGGGCTAGCAAAATGCATTGATTCAATCTCTTTTTCATTTCGAGCAACCATTCCAAGAGAACTGCAGTTCACTCCCATACACCTAAAAAAACACAAATTCAAATAATTTATCCTATCAAGTCTCATTTCTCAAAGCTTAAAATGAACTCAAGACCAATATCATTTGCAATCACCTGTTTGCATAATTTTTTCGGCGATAAATCATTATGAGAACTCTTTCATCGCTTTTCCGTTCCTTTTGTTTTATTGCCAAATTCTTTCATTTTCGAACAAATTTAAAATGGGTAGCACGTACATTCGACGTTGAAAATTGCTGAATGTTTCCTATTTAAATTTTACTGATTTAAAATTTAAAACCCGATAGAACACGAGGTTTATGTTATTCCTTGAGAAAAAGACAAACACAAAGAAAACATTTTATTTAATATATGCATCAGTGAAAACGGGAACTTTATGACATAAAAACGGTGAAATGATGAATAACAAGAACGTGAAATGTCTTCATCCTTTAAACAAAAATCAATAACATTGGGACATTGGCAAGAGAAATAAAAAAAATTGATTGGAGCTCCGGGTTAGTTGACGAGGGTTCATAAAATTATAAGGAAGAGTGAAGGCACATATTTTGTTTCTTAAAGGTTGCAAAGGCAACGGCAATTTCCTTTTTGCATTTAATATTCTATGTCAAATATTATGTAGGTGTTGGTGTGCAAAATAATAGGTGTAAGTCTTGAAACCAGAAAATGAAGTAAAATATATTAAGAAATTAGCCCTAAAATATCAAAAATATGATATTTACTCAAACAAATATTTTTCATTAATATTTGGTTATGAACACATTGCTTTTAACAACTTGTTGGCACCGCCTGCTCATTGTTAACCACAGTGATTGATACATTTTAAGTGGTATAGTCTGCCAAGTAGTTTGCGCCCCTTGCCACAATTCTTGCCCTATTGACTTCCCGCCAAAGGTTTTTGATGCTGTTAAGGTCAGAAGATTGTGCAGGACCCTCCATATCTCCATAACAGGTCAGTCCTACACAATTTTCGTTTTTACTGTGTCGATTAAAAAGCAACGGACAGTTTTTTAGGCTTCTGCCAAAAAGGTTATCTCCTTATAATATTTCTCCTTATAATATTGGATTGGCAACTCTGGATCGTTGAAGTTTGGCTGACATTGTAATTAGGCTCCGTAAAATTTGCTATTATAACTTACTAAAAAATCTATATTTAAGTTCTACCAAGTGAAAAATTCAAATAAAGCACTAGGAATTCATTTATTTTAAGGTGAGCTGAAATTTTGCTTTGTAGTTAAGTAAATTAAACGTCGTACAAAATGAGTGGCTTGCAAAGAACCCCGCCGAAAAAATGCAACGTTAACAACAACAAATGCATTATCAATAAAAGCACCGCCAAAACTCAAGCTCAAGGGCCTGTCTTGAAACGTCCATGTTATGTACTTTCTCCGGAGGCACAATCATCTTCACTCGAATCTAAAAATATTCACGATTCGAAAGTTGAAAATATGCAAGTGATTGACATAAAAACTCTTGAATGCTCGCTGGCAGCGTTACTTGATGATCGCCTTAAAAACCTACCGACGAAATCTGACTTGGTTGAAGTGAAGACAAAGATGGAGTCTCTTGAGCGCAGCAATGAATTGCTTCAATCAAAACTAGAGCAAGTTGAGAATAAATGCTATGTACTGGAGCGTCAAATTGATTTTCTTGAAAGAAAGTCCAACGAGAGGAATGTGGTCCTGCATATTCCTCAAGAAGATGAGCAAGATGCAACGGAGAAAGCTAAAACTGTTTGCCTGGACCTTTTGCAACAAAACAACCCAGCATTAATAACAAGATCGAAAGTAATTCGTTCCAGAAACAACAGAACGGCCAATGTTATTGTCGAAATGCAGAATAGTGATGATGTACCACGTATATTGAAGGCTGCCATCAAATTGCGAAACACCGGGATCTCCATTCACCGCGATTATACCAAGGCGGCTCGTGAAAAAAGGAAACACTTGCAACAAATAAAAACATGTATAAACGCAAGAAACAAAGGCATCAAAGTTTTTATTCGTGGACAAACACTTATAATTGAACACAAAACATTTTATTTGGACCGAAATAACAACCTGAAATGTGACGATGAAGATGGATTGCTTATGATAAACAAAATTATGGCAGATTGTACTGACAGCTCTCAGGTGACAGAAAAGACACAACCCATCAACGTCGGTAATGCAGATTCATCGCCAGGGACCAGTAGTGTTAGTAGGAGCATAAATTGTAGTGTTTAGTACCAAAGCCGTCTGCCAAAATATAGATAATGTAGTATTGAAATTTTTAGACTGCAAAAATGTATATTTTAAGATTTTATCATTTAATGTGTCAGGTCTCACTAATAAATCTCTATATAGCGATTTTTATAAGTTTGTTAATAGTTTTGATATAATTTTTCTGTATGAAAATTTTGCAACGGAAAACAGTTTTAAAAGTGTTGAAAACAAAATGTTGGAGTTCACCTTCAAATGGATATCAGCGACACGAAACCACACGCGAGGGAGAGCTAGTGGAGGGTGCTTTTTCGGATTCAAGAAAAAGTTAAGAATTTTAAAATGCGAGTTTCGTATGTGCAACGACTTATCGTTCATAGAACTAAAAATCAACAACAAACAGTTTTGGATATTGCCTTTGTATTTCAATTGTAATAATTGGGAAGACGACTTCGAAAAAGTATTGGAGATTTTCAACTTTATGAGATCTTCTAACGTAATGGTTATTGGCGATTTGAACGCGAGAATTGGCATTGCTCCAGGCGCGATGAACGAAGTAAGTGGAATCTGTAGGCAATCAAAAGATACTTTTTGTAATGCTAGAGGAAAAAAACTGCTGGATTTTTGCGACTCGTATGGACTCCGAATTTTAAATGGTACCAGTTTAGGCGATGCATCAGGAAATTTTACATTTGTTGGTGGTCAAGGTACATCAGTAATTGATTATGCTGTCTTAGGAGAAGATTGGGAACCACTTGTGACAGATTTTGTGATTAAGGAAGTACCATACTCAGATCATTTTCCGGTTATTGTTACGTTTCAACTCCTTGTTCAACCTCACGATGAAACTATTGAAAGGCGGGTTCTTCCTAAACTCTGCTGGAAAAGTTCAAAGGCCGAGGCTTATAGACGTCGGCTGGATTTGCAACTTCAAGCACACGAAGATGTAGACTTTTTCATGCTAGAGAACATCGTAAAGACTTCTTATCCCCACCATGAACTAGGACTTAAAAAGAAAAATGGGGAAATGAGCCCTGGTATGATGAGGAATGTCAAAAAGCTCGTAAGAAATCTTTTGCATGGCTGAGAATTCTCCGTAATTCAACCCAAGGTCTGGTTAGGAATATCTACATAGAGGCAAAGAGGAATTATAAGGAGCTTTGTAAATCAAAAAAAAAAAGAAATATGCGGAGCTGCAGGCAGCCAGACTAGGGTCCTGTAAAAATGCGACAGATTTTTGGAAACTGGCTTGGGAGCTAAATTTAAGGATCTACTGAATCCAACAACAACACCAACAAATTGGTATTCTGCAGTACCTGGTTTCACCAACGAAGTTCTTGATTGTGCCTTCTCTCTAGAAGAATTAGAAGCAACGCTTGGGACCCTTAAAGATGAAAAAGCTGCTGGTGCGAATAGTATTCCGGTTGAGTTTTATAAATACGGTACTATCATGCTCAAAGAACGTCTTGTAACTCTGTATAATAAAATAATTGAAGGTGATCTTGCTCCAGACGAATTCCGGGATGCTATAATATTCCCAATACACAAAAAAGGATCTTTATTGGTTGCAGCAAATTATAGAGGAATCTCTTTTTTAAACGCATCATACAAAATGTTTACTACGATGTTGCATAAGAGACTTCTGAAGTGGATTGAGACGCAGAACCTGCTGAAAGAATTTCAAGCTGGCTTCAGATCAGGGTACTCAACAATTGACAACATCTTCATACTCAGGAGTCTAGCAGGAAGCTTTATCAACCAGGGTAGGAAATTGTATGTATTCTTTATCGATTTTAAAGCGGCTTTTGACACAATCGATCGAAATACTTTATTCTACAAACTGTATAGTCTGGGGTTGTCGCTGAAGTTTGGACGAGTTCTCGAGGAATTGTACAGAGGAACGAAGGCTGCAGTATGGACCGGAGCGGAACTTTCTGATTGGTTCACAACTTCATTGGGAGTGAGGCAGGGCTGCACATTAAGCCCCACATTGTTTGCGCTCTTCATAAACGATCTCATCGATTACCTTCCTGGTGGGGTTGATTTCGCAGAAGTGCGTATAAAGGCATTGTTGTTTGCAGATGATATAGTCATGTTTGCGTACTCTCCAGAATCACTACAACTCATGATAAATAGGGTATACCAGTATTGTCGAATGTGAAACCTAATAGTTAACAATCAAAAGTTTAAAGTGATGGTATTTAAACAAGGTGGTGGTCGGAATGCGTCGAATGAAAAATGGAACTTCAATGGCGAAGACATAGAAATTGTTAATGAATACAAGTACTTAGGCATTATTTTTTCAAAAAACCTGAGCATGGAGAAGAATTTTAACGAAAAACTGCAAAAGGCAAAAACTGCAATTAATATTTCGTGGAAAAATTGCTTTATGAACAAACACATAGCTCATAGCAGTAAATTTAAGGTATTTGAAGCAGTTACTGAAAGTATACTTTTGTATGGTTCGCAAGTATGGGGTTCAAAAAAATTCAACACGGTAGAGAAACTCTCAGTGTATTATGTGAAGAGAATATTTCACTTACCACCAAACACGCCAAACTATGTCATTATGTTAGAAACCGGACTTTCACCTTTATACATAAAAACGCTAAAACTGCAAGCGGATTATCTACTGAACGTCTTCAAAATGCCTGAATCCCGCCTTGTCAAAAAAGTAGTTTTGAAAGCTATACAAAGTCAAAATGGATGGTACAGAGAGTGGTCATGCCTTGCAGAAGAATGCAATTTAAATTTTAATTTAAACGTAGAAAATGTATCAGCCAGTAAGGCCCTACTGTATGAAGTTATATCATTGGTAGATGGGAAGTGCAGAGACGAATTTGTAGCGGAAGCTTCCGGTTCCTTGTTTAGAACAATTTATAGTAGGCTTAACCACAACCTTGCTGAAAAAAACTACTTTCGTGACTCAAACAATGTTTACGTGATTGCTACAATGGTTAGACTTCGGAGTGAACTACTCAACTTAAACTTCGTTCCACACCGACCCGATCTTCCTCTGGAGTGTAGTATGTGTAACTTAGTAGAAAGAGAGGACGTTATTCACTTCATTGGAAAGTGCCCAATTCTCAGGGGAATTAGAAGAAGGGTTTTTGGAAGTGACTTTTTATCGGAAGAAGAAGTTCTATTTATGCTGAATGAGATGGATGTTCCCAAGCTTTATGAATACTGCAAACTCGCGTTAAAGTATAGATCATTAATAATAAATGAAGATTTCTGATTTCAGTTTTTTACAACACCTATCTAATATTGTTTTATTATTATCTTTTGTTAAATATTTTTTGTTTTTTTTTTTGATTTAATCTCAAATTTTATATGAAAGCTTATTATCTACATATGTAAATGAAATTGAATTCATTTTAATTGTCAATCTGGCAGACGGCAAATGTCATGCTATAATGTTTTTTTGTAATTAAAAATAAGTAATGTAATGTTAATTTCAAAGATACGTAATAAAAATCTTATCTATCTATCTATCTATCTATCTTATAATATTTCTCACTTCTTCAATGATTTTAGCAACAATACATTTTTTTTAACTCTAAAGGCTATTTGATATTGATTTTTAATCATCGGGTTTTTGCATAACGCAAATATTATTTTGCTATCCGCAGGATATTTGCGTAAAAAATGTGCATTCTAATTGGTCAAAAATTGTCAACTAGTTTTAAAACTTGGGCATCCATGGAAAATTTGTAATTAAGGCTTAAGGTTTTTCAAGGTAAGACAAGGTCACGCTTGATTTTTGGCACCTCATTTGTGGGATATTTTCTAAAAATGTTCATAACCTGAAAGGGGTGTAAATCTAAGGTTCGAAAATCATTATCACCTCGGAAAAAAAAATTAAAAATTAAAAAAAAAAAAAAAAATTCTATAAAATACAACAAAAACATTTTCCTACATCTTCTAGATAGAATTAAGAAACTATTAATTGTCAAGATTTCGAAATATTGAGTTTTCAGAAAAAAATTAAAATTGTTTTTTTGGAGAATTTGAGGACACAATACTATTCAAAGTGTTTAGGAGCTACAAAAATCGATCAAAATCAGTTGCACCACTTTTGGAAAATCGAATTAGAGCAAAATATTAAAATGCATAAAATTGCATTCTGATTTCTAGAAAAGTATTAATTTATGCCAGCAAAGTTTAAACAATAGTTTTATTATTAAATACATTTTTATATAAGAAGATTCTTAAAAGTTGTCTAACAAAAAGAAAATGGGATTACAACATTTTAGAAAATAATTTCAAAAACTCATCGTTTACTCGATTTCAAGATATGTATCCAAAGATATAATCAAAAAACTATTTTTTCAAAAAATTTTAAAATAATATTTTTTTTAATTCAAAGTAGTAAAATTTTGGTCAAAATCGTAAGAGCCGTTAGTAAGAAAGTCCAAAGTTTAAAAAAACCGTTATATGACAAGTACCGTTGGTATCATTTTTTCTTATTTTTTTTGACCAAAATATAGTCCATGCTTATAATATAATGTGTAAAACATTTTGTATACCAGATATCGTTAGCTTTGAAGCAAAACAAAAAATTAAATTTTTCCTCCACGGAAATGAGGCACTTTACGATCGAACAACGTTGGGAAATATTAAAAACTTATTTCCAAAGTGAGTTCTGTGTAGCACAAATAGTGCGTCTTTTGATAGGAAGTTTTGGCCGAAATGAAGCACCTACTGCTCCTGTTCTACGCAAAGTTGTGTTAAAAGTTCGTGAGACTGGTATGCTATTGGACAATACTCATGGTCCCCGTCGTCGTACACAGACCAGAATGTGGCCGCTGTAGCCACACTCGCAAAAAAAAAAAAATGATTTTTTTTTTTTCAAAAATTCAAAAAATATTTTTTTTAAAGTTTTGAAATGCAATGTTTTTAAAATTTTTTAGAAGCATCTCCTTCAAAAATTTCATTAAAATCCGTGATGTCGATAAAGAGAAATTCAAAATTTGAAAAAATGGTTCTATAGCTACAATTTTCAATTTCAAACTTTATTTCATAACTTACACAGTAAGATACAATATCTCATTTGATAGTGCAAGCTTCAATGATAATTAAATGTATAATATTTTAGTGGATGTGTTACAATTTATAATAACAAAGAAGTACATAAATGTAAAATGATTAATTAGACAAAAATTTATAATTTTTAATTTTTACTACAAGATAATTTTTTAATTACTTTAAATTAGCAAGTATAACCTTACCTAAGAAACAAAAATAAAAAAAAAAAGAAATGAGTAAAAGATAGAAAGATTAAAAAAGATAGCAAAGAAGAGAAGAAAGTATAAGAGAGAGAGAGAGAGAGAGAGAGAGAGAGAGAGAGAGAGAGAGAGAGAGAGAGAGAGAGAGACTCAAATATCAAATCATCCTCTAGGTGCCTCCAAGTATTGCCTGAGCTTAACTTTGAACAAGGTTATACTACTTATTAGCCTAATGGCTCGGGGAAGGGAATTCCATAGACGAATCGCGTGGATAAAGAATTGTCGTTCAGAATTCAAACAACTATATCGTAATGGTATGAGATTAAGAGTTCTCATTGATTGGGTGAAACAGATCCTATTATATAGGTACATTGGTTGTCGCGTTTGGATGACGTTGTGAAGTAAGGTCAACGTTCTCATTTTAAACAGATCATTAAGTGTGATACCAAAAATAGATTTTGAAAAAGTGGAAATGTGGTCATATCTTTTCAATCCAAAAATATAGCGTGCGATACTGTTATATGCCACATTCAGTTTCCGCTTGTGCTCATAGTCACAGTTGTTAAATAGCTCACACCCAAACATAATTATTGGTATAATCAGCGTTTTAGCTAAAACTAATCTCGTTTTTAAAGGTGTTACTATCTGTGTTGCCCAAAGTGTGCGAAGACCTGCGTAAACCCTACCCAATGTCAACCTGATATGGTTATTCCATGTAAGAGTTTTGTTAAAAGTTATACCAAGATTTCTTGCGGATTCAACAAAATAGATACGACTGTTATTAAGATAAATATTCGGAAAATGTGAAGTATCTACCGCTTTTCTGGAGACAACCAAACATTTTGATTTGGACGGATTTAAATGGAGACCGTTCGCTCGAGACCATTGAAGAATCCTGTCGAGATCTTCATTTACTTCACAGGCAGCGTTTTCTACGAGACCCAAAGGAAAACTTTTACGCATCTGCACATCATCTGCGTACATATCAACCGAAGAACTTAATAAAAACTTAGGCAAGTCATTAATGTACATAGTGAAAAATATTGGGCCAAGAATCGAGCCTTGTGGAACACCTGAGGATAGTGGAAGAAAGTCTGATACAGAGTTATTACAAACAACTGCTTGAGATCTACAATTTAAGTAAGAAAATATGAGTTTTGTGGACGATGAAGAAAATTTGAATTGGCTTTGAAGTTTACTGCAGAGAACATTGTGATTTACCATATCAAACGCCTTTGAAAAATCAAGTAGGATAAGAAAAGTTACTTGGTCATTGTCTACAGCTTGTCTTATATCTTCTGTCACATTTATTAAAGCAGTTGTGCAACTGTGTTTTGGACGGAAACCTGATTGATTGTCACATAATAGATTATTATTTTGAAGAAATCTTTGTATCTGAGAACTCATAATTCTTTCAAGGACTTTGGATAAAAACGGTAGAATGGCAATTGGTCTATAATCATTTAGGTTTTTAGGTACTGGTATTATTTTAGCTCGTTTCCAAGCTAAAGGAAAAACTCCCGTCATAAATATAGAGTTAATGATGTGTTTTATATATTTTAAGATAAAGGGAAGAATAATTTTAACGAAAGCTGGACTTATTTCATCAAACCCTATCGAATTAGATTTTATAGATAAAATACTTTTTAAAACCTCCGCATCATCGACAGCTGAAAAACTAAAGTTAGGACATAGGTTGTTAACGTTCGAAAAATGGTTTTCATTGTACCTGATATTCGAAATTTCACCGACGTCATTGAGAGATGGAAAGGATACAAAAGACCTATTCAACTCATTACAGTCAAAATTATTCATATTCCTTTTCATTTGTTTGCCTAAACCAATTTCCTTTAAATTTTTCCATAAATTGTGTTTAGCCTGTGCAGGATCAAGGCGTGGGGCATAATAGCGCTTTTTAGCCTCGCGGACTTCACAAGTCACCCTATTTCTCAGAGTACGGTATGCACTGTAAAGTATGTCTAACCGAAATCTTTTCCACCGATTGTATGCCTTGTCACGTTTCGATATTAGATTTTTGATACTAGTTGTAAACCAAGGACATGAACTTGCTATGGGTTTTGACAATTTGGTTTTTAAGGGAACATGTGTATTAAAAAGACTTGTAATATTGTCTTGCAAGAAACCCACTTGGTCATCAACATATGGCATTCCATATATCCTATACCATTCTACTGCAACAGTATCTTCTATAAGTTGGTCTATATTAATGTTCTTGAAGTCTCGGAACGTAATTTTCTGTTCAACATTAACAGTATCACACTGGTATGTTAAATGAATCATGTCGTGATGGGAAAAGCAAGGAACTGAAAGTTGATTGAAGTGTAGAACTTTGTATGGATGACTCACATAAAAAATATCAAGTAGTGTACTACTATCCTTAGTAAAATGGGTGGGAAGGGATGTATTCACTGGAGTTAAATTAAAAGCTTTCATACTATTAACAAAAGATGAATCTTCAAGAATATTGCTATTGAAATCTCCACACATTATAACAAAGGGTGATACGTACGTTAACTCATCTAAAGTAGCAGTCAACGGTGAAATTTGAATTGAAGCATTCGGTCAATATACAGAACCCAATAATATCTTATTGAATTTAAAAGTTATTTTTATGAAAATATATTGCATTTCACTACAATGAGGGGCTTTCTTAACAAGTTGACAATCTAAATTTTCACGAACATAAACTGCTACACCTCCACCAACACGATTGATTCTGTCAGATCTAAAAAGTTTATAACCTATTAAATTATAAATGCTATCATCAACATCACTTAAAAACCAAGATTCTGAAACACATATCACATCAACTTTTGAACCAGCAAACAAGTATCTAAATTCATCCAATTTTTCTCTTGATCTCAAACTTTGTGTATTAAGATGGCAAACTTGCAAACCAGAATGTTGTTTGCATATAACATTAATCATTATCCGCGTATTATCCCTACTGATCGCCCCTACAGAATCCCTTATATGCTGCTCATTAGGATCCTCCATTAATGTCGATGACATAGATATGAGGTGCCCAATAAGCAGCACCAAGCATTACATAACCCGTTCCAAGAAAAGAGCAAACCAAGACACAGACAGGACGATGATTAGACATTTGAGAAAGTGAAAAGGAAGATATAGTCATGAAAAAGAAAAGTTTACATTCTATTTTATGTTTAAATTTAATATAAAAGAAAAATAATAATTCAAAAAAGGTAAAATAATATATGAAAATATAATTAATAGAAGCTTGCAAATAAAAAAAATAAAATTTACATGTAGCGAAAAATATTTTCTCCAGTGTACTATTGATCTGTAGCATTTGTTGTTGTTGTTTGCGTCGTCATGGCAGTATCAGCTAAGTATCAGCTACAATTTGTTATATCCTATAGATCGTAAGAATTAATCAAAAAAATTTTTTTTTTAATTTTCGGAACCGTTTTCCAGAAAAATACAATATTCGAAAACCAATTTTTAACATTTGTTTGTGGGTCCCGTTATTTTCAGGTAAAATAAAAGTTTTTTTCTCATATCTTTTAGATTTATGTTGAGAAACTTCAATTTATGAAGATTAAAAAAAAATCTACAATGGGGTTTTCAAAATGAAAAATTTATAAACTTTTTTTTTAAATTAAAAAAAAAAAAATTTTTTTGAAAACTTGAATTCACTATTCTATTTAAATTATTGGGGAGCCTTTGCATACAAAAATGATCAAAATCGGTTGAACCGTTTTTGAGAAAATCAAGAACAAAAAAATGGTTCCATTGACGGTATCTGTAATAACCATTTTTTGGAAATTTTTTTCAACTATCGCCTAGCTTTAACTAAAACAAAAAATATTTATAAGATTTCGAAAAAAAATCGTATGGCAAGTACCGTTATTTTTGGTCTAAAAAAAACGTGTGGGGCGAAAAAATTAAAAATACTATCTACCAAGTCTAACGAAAATCGGCTGAGCCGTTAAGGCTGTAGTCGAAAAAGCAGACAGATACTCGTAGACAGAATTGCGAGACCCCCTTTTTTGGTATTCGCTATCATCGTAATGTCAACTTTGATTAAAATCTCGAGTTAAATTTTTTTTACAAATGCACAACTTGCCTTATAGTATCTACCTTTAAGTCGCAAGTAAAAAATAAGTGTGCTATTATGGACATGGACTTCAATTTGGTTAAAAAAAAATTAGCGAAAAATGTCAGAACGACTTGCCTTCTATGTGTTCTAACTATTCTCACTATAATTTTCGTACAGGAGCTCCTTCAAACTTAAAATAATACAATTTGCTAACTTTAAAGTAGTTTACTAACTCATTCTTAATTTTAAACATTTTCCAACTAGTATCGTACTAAAGTAATTTTATTAATAAATTGCTTCTGAACATAATTAAAACAATGATAGTTTGTGCAAGAAATTAAGTAAACAGATTTTTTGTGGAGTTTGTATAGCACGATACTAAAAAAATAAGGTAGTTATTCGATGATTTTAACTTTAATAAAAGTGTAGAGAAAGATGATGCTATATTCGATTAAAATTTGCAAGATCGTTGTTTTAACCTAGTTTCATACTAAAACAGCTTTTATATCCTACTATATCAACTGAAATTTTGCGCCATTGTGTATAAAAATATTCGAAGAAATATTATTTGGTTTTTAAACATCATTACATTTTTTTAATTAATATCTTCAAAACGTGTTAACGATTATTTTTTTAAATTATCTCCAAAAATGTATATTATTAAATATGTATATTTTTCTTGAAAGATTAAAACAAAAATTGTCATATAAAAATTACTTTAATAATTAAACGATTTTTAAACTTTGTTTGCATAAATTCCTACTTTTCTAGGTATTCGAAGGCGGCGACTTTATGAATTTGAACATTTTAATCTTAATAAATCCATGTTTTACATTTATTTATAAACAGCTTTTAAATTTCGAAGTTCTTTTTCATATGAGCAAGTACTTGCGATCCAGTTGTGCATTTCATTTTTAAATTCTGCCTGCACTAATAAAAGTGAGATACCGATTCACATTGGTTTGGAAGTTCTGATCTATCTATATAGTTCGACATTCGTGTTGTGCGACTTAGGAAATAATCTCTCTACATAAAAGTATACTACAGAAACTTGGCTTCAATATTAATTGATAAACATTCCTAGAAACGATGGTAGTTTTGGAGTTTGGGCTCTTTAAAAAGGATAAATTTTTCAAAAACGACGTTTTAAAAATGCATTTTTTTTGAAAACCCTAAAATTTTAGTTTACTCAAAACCCAAGACATGCATTTGCTGCTTGGAAGCCAGGCAATCATTTGGCAGATTTTGCAAGCAACATTTTCTTACTCCCACTTCTTAGGCACATTGTAATATGTTAGGTGAGGGTATCTCCCATTTAATTTGTAGCCGTTATTCTTTTAAATATGAAACTCGACCACGTGTAAGGTACATGCCAACAGGTAATTTCCAGGTGGCTGGTAATGAGATTAACAGTCTAGGCTCCACCTTAACCTTTCATAGACATTGAAATCCAAATTTACTGCTGCTATTTTCGAATCGTGTCCAATGGCGTCGATCATAATGGGTCTTATTTTTTAAGTGTATCAAATATTCAGCATCAAATTCATAATTATTTTTCCATTAAGAGTGCTTGTTGGGCAGCTATCTGTACGACCATCAAACGCCTTAATTTCATTTTAAAAGTACCTCGCTCGTATTATTAAAGTTACCCTTATTATTCAATACATTTATTCTTGATTGTTACTATAATATATTTTCGTATGCCGACCTTTTCAATATTTAAATAAATCACATAATATGAAAGTAATAAAAGGCAGTTATTAAAATGGAAATTCCAAAATGCCACTCTTTGCCACCCTTGGTCACCATCGGGTCTCTAATTCCAACATGGTACTCTTGGAAGCATAACAAATTTATAAAGTTGCGTGAACTATGCAAATACAACTTTAAGGACTCACACGAAATGCCCTAATTATATACTTATTTAGACACCACGTCGAATGACCTTGGGTGTGACTATATTCATATTATATACACATATATAGAAACCAACTAGGGGTTGATTGCGCTTCAGAGGGCCAAACGGTGTGATTGGGTGGACATTTTAAAGTTTCAAGGGAAAGACTTAAGAAGATTAGTTCTCGATTCCAAAAGGGATATGTGTTTGTCCTTCGAAACCAAGAGGTAGAAGGCAACGTAATTAAAGTCCATCTTCGTTCCGATTAACATTTTCCAATTATCTCCGACTATTAAGTTTGTATAGATATATGGGCTATTCTTTGTATTCCAACCACGTATAGTATGAGTGTGACCTGGCCTTGCTTTCCCTGGGGTTAAGCAGGTGTTCGCCCTCAGAATGATAAGGTGTGTCCGTGTCCTGCGGTAATATATAGTAAACAAACAGGTACAAATGGTATCAGGCAAGCACTAGAGATAATGACATAATCGATATTGTAGTTGGTTATAAATTATTATCCATCAGCATAGCTCTGGGTTAAAGGATCAAATTAACACATATACACGATTGCACGTATAAATAATTGTAAGCATTTCACATCCCAAGTGACAGACCGCACGAGGGTCTTAAATACATGGTCCTTAATGGCGGCACACCTACAAAAACGAAACCTAAGAACGTACTGAGCCAGTTTAGAGGAAGATCAGATGAAGTATTGATTTTGAAAAATTTGCTGGTTAACCAACATGGTGGATAAGAAGGGGAAATTGGGTTGAGATACAAACGTTGGTATCACAATACCATAAAGGATTTAATATTTGTTTAAAGATCTCAAAAAAGATTTCGATAACATTAGTTTAACAAACAGAATTTATTTAAAATAAATAAACTAGTAAATGTGTTCTTTAAAAACAAAATTGAATGCACGACTGGGTCAAACGAATTAACTGATATGTTTAAAAGACTGAAAGGAATGTTATTAAAGAAAAATGGAGAAAAATGTACATAGCCAAAAAATTCAATTTTTGAATGGCTTAAGCAGTTGGAGGTAAAAACAGAATCCCATGTTATTTCAAATATTAATTGCAAGACAAAAAATCAGTAATCTTTATAGCGGATTCTTAGAAAAAATAAGTTCTTATATATGTACATACCTACAAAATTTGTAAAACATTTTTAAGAAAAATTGAATACGCCAACTTTAAATTTTACTATTGTTCAAATTAAATATTTATTTAAAAAAAATAACAAGCAGTTTTTGAGATGTTAAATTTTCAAAACAAAATTATGATTTTTTTCCAAAATGTTAAAAATATTTTTCTTAGAGGAACTGTTTGTGTTTTTTTCGAAATATTGGTTCTAGCAAAAAAAAAATTTGGAAAATGTTTTTAAAAATCCAAAAAGAAAAATATTTTTTTTTTTTTTTTTGAAATTTGAGTAAATACTATTTTAATTTTTAAGGATATGTTGCTTCGTTTTTGAGAAAATCGAAAACATTTAGTAGAAGTACCATTAATAACCATTTTCGATTTTTGTTAAATGATTGTTAAGTTTTGCTAAACGACATTTTTTTATTTAAATTTGAAACAGTCTTTAAGAAACAAAAATATTTTCTAAAATTTCAGAAAGAATGCCAAGTAGAGTAAGATCGGGAAGATTTGACAGGCAGGAGGAATTGAAATCAGCACTTTTCTGAAAAACAAAGACCTTGCAATCATTTTAAATAATGAGAAAACGCAGTAAGTAACGATTTGTTTGAGTGATAAATGAACAATTACTGTGGTTTAGGAGGTAAGCGATGTGAACATCGCCCATTTTATCTAACTGGTAGCAATCCAATCCAAAAGTGGAACAAATCCTTGCACCATTTTGGTGAAACCAAGGTTATTGCACTTGATATTTCTAAAGCATTTGATAGAGTTTGGCATGAAGCTCTCTTATCGAAAGTGCGTGCATTTGGCATCGATGAATGTCTACTTCGTTGGATTAGAAATTACCTTTCAGGCCGGTCAATACGTGTTGTTTTGGACGGTTTTAAGTCTGATATTCACAACATAAATGCTGGTGTGCCCCAAGGCTCTGTTTTGTCTCCGACTCTCTTCCTCTTTTTCATCAATGATCTCTTGTCTGTATCTTCTAATCCACTACATTGTTTTGCTGACGACAGTACCCTCAGCTTTTCATATTCGTTTCCAGATCCACATCCTTCATCTTCGGAAGTTGCTCTGCAACGGCATTAAATTCCGACCTAGACAGCATTGTAGAATGGGGTATTAGAAACCGCGTGGAATTTAATGCTTCGAAAACCCAAAGCCGTCTCCTGTCTGTCAAGCGAAATATTCCACCCCTGCCATTATCCATGGATGGTTCTTGCATCGAGGAAACCGAAAAGCTTTCCGTTCTTGGTATGTCTATTACAGACCATCTTTTGTGGCATGATCACATATTTGCTGCTTAGGTTTCTTCAGAAGATGTAAGCAGTTTTTTTCCCCTTCTGATCTGGCTACAATTTATAAGGCATACATTCGGCCTAAGCTGGAGTATAACTCCCATATCTGGGCAGGTGGTCCTAAAACTCACTTGCACCTCTTAGACAGAATCCAAAATAGAGCCCTTAGACTGATTGGAGACAGGTCTATTACGGAAACTTTTGTTTCTCTCGAACACCGTCGTAATGTCTTTTGTCTAACTTTGTTTTATCGCTTCTTCTATAAACAGTGCTCAAATGAAATAGCCAGTTGCATTCCTCCCTTGAAACAATTTCGCCGTAACACTCGTCTTGCTAAGAATGCCCATCAGTTTACCCTTGAGCCTAATTTCGGGCGTACTGTAAAATACAGAGATTCATTCTTAAGCCGTACTACTAGAATGTGGAACACTATACTCCACTCGATTTTCCCCTCTGATTGTGATGTACAAGCATTTAAAACCAATGTGCATCGGCATCTCCTTTTAAATCCCCTCCTCATTTCCTTGCGCTGTGTTATTATAACATTATAAGGGTATTCATAACCCCTTGAGTGTGTGCTAATTATAAAAAAAAAAAAAAAAAACTGTAATTTTTGAATTATGTAGCTTTTGACATTGAAATTGCAATGTATAGCAGCTTCATTCGTTTTTAAATCATTAATAAACAATAGTTTATCCTCATTAGCAATACAAGGTTTTTTTTTTTGTATTGGTCCCAAAAGTAATCAAAAAAGAGGATTTGACATTTTTGCGGAGGGAGGAGTTGACAGTGTCAAATCCTTCTTTATGAGTCAAAATAATGTGTGGTAAAACAATGTATCACTTTAATATTCAGATTCCAAAAAAACAGACAGGCCAACATATTAACGCTCAATTCAAAACAACATAGGTATTCGAATAAGCAAGTTCTCACAAGAGTTCAAGAAAGGGAACTTGGTGAATTGTTCTGAAAGAATGTTCAAAATTGCATTTTCCTTAGTCTACGGAAATCAGAAAAAAAAACAAGTTTTTCTCAAGCTGTTTGAGAAATATCAGTTTGGTTCGGAAAAAAGGGTAAGCTTTAGGGGCGGATATTGCAGCAAAACTGCCGTTGCGCTCTGATCTCCCTGGTAGCTCTAAGTAAAGGCCAAACATTTATTTTAATGTGACTTTGAAGAATTTGATGTTCATTAGTATAATTTACTATTATTACGTATTATTTTGTGTTACTTTATAAATATTTATAACGTATCTTTTTTGTTTTGTTCATTTGTTGCCTTGTGCGATTATTTTTTTGTTTTAAAACAAGTTTTTATAACTCTGTTTTTTCGGTTGATTAATTTATTTCGTTATTTACGTCCTTAAACTTAAACAAAAGTAGACTGAAATAATTAACAAAGATTGATATGCTTTAAAAATATAAAAATAATTATTTGTTGAAGAAAAAAGCATTATAAGTTGTTTTATTACTTAAAAAATGTTGTAAAATAATCGTGTGTCAGATCCTCCTCTCTCTGTCAAAATCACCTTAGGCAAGTGGCAAATCCTCCTTCATGGTAGGAGGAATTGACACTTTGTAAGGTTTTGGGAAAAACTTTACAACCTTACAAATCTGTTAAAAATATTTATATCAATTAATTATTAATGCTTTTACATTGCTAATATGACTTTGTATCTTATGTTAATTTTGAAAATTGTATTTAGATTTAAAAACATTTCCAAATGTTCGTTAACGTGTCAAAACTTCCCGACCTACAGTTATTTTTGGTTTCAGGAAAAATAAGTCTTAGAGAAAAATTTGAAAAATCTCAACTATCAAAGTTTGAAGAAAAGTGGGCCAAGGTGTTTTGCTTGCAGTACTAATATAAACTACATCCGCTCATCCACTTAGACCCTATAACCAGAAGCCGGTAGAAAAATTGATTAAAGCATTTAGACTCCAGCTGATGGGAGAGAGAGAGACATACCAGATAGAGAGAATGATTTTCAGTACTAACTTTGTTCGCCTTCCCTATTATCATCAAATGAATTTGATAAAAATCTGGAGTTTGATTTGTTTCAAATATATAAATCGCAGGATAAAATGTAGGAAAATAGTTGAATGTTTTCTTAAAATTGCTTAAACTTATTTTCACTTATGTACTTTATTCTTTCTAGATGGTTATTCAGTACGTTCAGTTTGTTGCTTGAGGTCCATTCTGCTTTGCAAGCATCACCTGAGCCGTGGTTCTATATAATTCAACATCACTTGATAATAGTTTTCCATAATCATAAGTTTGATGTCCAATCGCCCTACCTAACCCATCCATCTCAGTCAAGACTCTTCGGACTCGTTAGATTCGGTTTCGCTGCACATCCCGTACAGTTCTTTATTGATTTATACTTAATATACGAGTGTCGTCCTCCATATCACTGTCTATGCAGATGAGAACGAAAACCACGCGGAGAATTTATATTTCAAAAAAATAGACTAAGAATTTCAAAAATGAATGTTATTGGAGAAAAACTGTTTATAACCATAAAAATTAATTTTTTAAACGACTAAAACAACTTCTTTAGTAGTTGGAGGTAAAAATAGGATGCCATGTGATTCAAGCAAATAAAGGTTCATGCAAGAACAAAACTTATAAGTCTTTGTAGTGGTTTCTTAAAAAAATAACCTTTTATATAAAAAATTCTTAAAACATTTTTAAGAAAAAATTTTGGTACGCGAATTTGAAGTTTTTACTAAGTATTGTTTGAATAAAAATTAAATTTACAAAAAAAAAAATATAGACCCGTTTTCGAAATATTGAATTTTCAAAAAAAAAACTGATTTTTTTTTCAAAATTCAAAAAAATATTTTTCTTAAAGTTTTGAAATCCAATGTTTTTTAAACTTTAAAAATTCCATCAAAATCTGTTATGCCGATTATGAGAAATACAAAATTTTAAAAAATTGTTCTATGGGTACAGTCAGTAATATCTTGTTTTCAAAATAATTTTTTTTATTAAATTATAGATCTTAAAAATTGAAGGAAAAAAATTGAAGCCAAATTCTCGGAATCTTTTTCAAGAAAAATACGATTTTCGAAAACCATTTTCGAAAACCATTTTTTAACATTTGTATGGAGGGTACCGTTATTTTTATGTAAAATATTTTTTTTTTTCTCATATCTTGTATATTATTTTAAAAAACTTCTATTTATCAAGTTTTAAAAAAATCGAACATGCGGTTTTCGAAATATTGATTTTTCAAAAAAAAATTTTTATTTTTTTTTTTAAATCAAAAACAAAAAGTTTTTGAAAATTTGAATGCACAGTAATATTGAAACTTCTGGGGAGCCTTAACATAAAAAAAAGATCAAAATCGTTCGTACCGTTTTTGATAAATTAAAAAACAAAAAAATGGTTCCAAGGGGGGTACCAAAAATAACCATTTTTAGAAGTTTTTTTTCAACCATTACCTGGGTTTAACTAAATGAAATTTTATGAATTTTTTTTTAAATCTGTAGGACAGTTTTTGAAAAAAAAATATTTATAAAATTTCGAAAAAAAATCGTATGGCAGGTACCGTTATTTTGGTCTTAAAACAAAAAACAGAAAAAAAACATACGAGGAAAAAAATTACAACCCATATCTACAAAGACAGACAGACAGAATTGCGAGACCCACTTTTTTGGTCTTCGCTATCATCGTAATGTCAACTTTGATCAAAATTGAGTTCGATTTTGTTTACCGATGTATAACTTGCCTTATAGTACCTATAAGTCGCAAGTAAAAAACAAAGAACCGACCTATGCATAATACAAAATCTGAATTCAAAAAGTGCTAACCTCGTTTTAAAAATTCTTAATTTTCATAAATATGTAGTTTCAAAATTAAAAACAAAAAGAATCTTCAAACCGTTTTCAGGAAAAATAAGCTTTTACATACATTGCCATTGTTTGGGAAAGTTTGTATAAGACTGAAGTTCAAAGATGAAACAGACAAAGATTTCCACCCAAGTAATACGTTTATGAGGTCCATACGGAAATAACACAGAATTACGACCACCTGAGATGTTCTATTTTAATAGCTCGCAAAAGATCCCTTAATTTAAACACACTTTATTAAACCTTTTCGTACATATAAATATGAATATCATAAACTAGCATCTAAAGCTCATTTGCACCAGCCATTTCATGTATTGGATTTGAGGCAAGGAATAAGTGAACAAAATCACGAACAATCGGAGACTTCAACTTTTTCTTAAAGATCCCCAATATTCGATTTTGTAATTACTTACCTGAAGTTATTTCAATAAATAGTAAATTTCATGAAAATAAAAAAATAACAACCCTCTCGTCTCTGAATAAATTCCATGAACAGAAATTCTTTTCTATTTACGTACTCATCAGTAAACTACTTTGTTTTTAAATACACCTCAAATAGGATTAAGGACAGAAATTACTTCCTGCAAATTGCAAAACGACAGCCCTGTTGCAATATTCCACAGTTACGATAAAATCACAGCATTTCTTAATTAAAAGCGTGGACTTTCACTTGAATGCACCAGATACTGACCACCATGACGACCACATCAACCGCAAAGTGCTCTAGATATCAAAACAGAAAATGAAAAAAAAAATCTAAAACGTTTCGGTCCTCCAATGCTCCAATGCCAAATAGAACATAGAAAAAAAAAACTCAATTAAAAAGTTTACAGAGCATCAAAATGAGCACAAAAGAGAGCGAAATATAGTGGCGACAAATGCTAAAGAAAATATATATTTCAAATGGCAATGGCGACCGGCGACTGGCGACTTAAGACTGGCGAAAGCCTCATCAGCAAACCCATCATCATCCTAGCAGTCCTTGCATAATTTTGCTGTTTATTCACCACGACAACCATTCAACCCAGTCCAGTCAGTCGAAGGCAAGGACCAAGGCCCAAGGAGCAGCATCAGCAAATATAGAGAAATCACTTTTTCTTCGCGTTGGCCATCCATCGAAAAAATGTCCGGCCAGCCTAAGTTGAGACGGTCGTCGCCTCTACATCTATATGAGCCTCAATCAAGTCAACCCACCGCACCGCACAACACTCGCCATCATCCGGCAACCATCTTGAGAAGAATCCGATAGACGGATGGTCGCCATCTTATTATACAAATTAGACACAAAAATAATGTGCAAAAGGGAATTAACTTTTAAATTTGTACTTTTTCAATTTGCTAAACAGAATTTTCACTTAGGATGGAAATGAGTTTTAATTCTCGGCCACGTTGTGGCGTTGCTTTGACGCCTTCACACCATCCCAACATCGTCCCCTACCCAACCCCTCTGAATCGGGACAACCGTCCGTCGTCCGTCACTTAGTGTTTTGAGAAAAATCACGACAAATTTATTTGTATGGGATTAAGCGGTGGCGTCGGGTCGGGTCGGGTCGGGAAGAGGGTTGTTGAACGCATTATGGTCTTAAGTGGCGCCCAACCGAAGCCGCTGCAATTATCCCATCATCATCATCATCGGCTCGACAACCGGGTTCCGGTCCTGGCCTCTTTCAACAAGTCTCTCCACCTATCCCGGTCTCTAGCCGACGCCATCCAGTTGCGCACCCCAAGGCTTCGGGCGTCCTGGTCTACGCCATCTCTCCAGCGCAAGCATGGTCTACCACGCTGTCGTCTACCATAGAATGTACCACAAAGAACTTTCCGAGCAGGTTCCTCTTCGCTCATGCGAGCTAGGTGCCCTGCCCACCGGAGTCTACCGAGCTTAATTTTTGTCACGATATCTGCTTCAAGGTAGATTGCGTACAGTTCATGATTGTACCGTCTCCGGAATCGTCCTTCCTCACATACGGGGCCAACAATTCTCCTTAAGACTTTTCTCTCGAACGCAGCTAAGAGGTCGGAGTGCCTTTTGCTAAGCACCCAAGTCTCGGATCCATATGTGAGTACTGGCAGGACCATGGTCCTGTACAGCAGTAGTTTTGAAGTTATGGTGAGATTTCTGGATTTGAAGAGCTTTGACAGACTATAGTAGGCTCTGTTGGATTTGAGAAGCCGCCCGCGTATTTCTTCTTCTATATTGTTATCGGCTGCTACTATTGACCCAAGGTATTTAAAGGATTGCACCACTTCAAATTCGTGCTCCGCAACCTTGATTGTTTGACCAACTGTTCCTCTCGCATTCGACGCCACCATGTACTTTGTTTTACCTTCACTAATGTGCAGCCCCAGATTTTGTGCCGCCTGCTCGATCTGGATGAAGGAATCGTGTACAGCTTGTTCGGTTCTTCCGATGATGTCGATGTCGTCTGCGTAAGCCAGTAACTGGCTGGACCTGTTGACGATGGTCCCTCTTGTTGCCGTGCCAGAGTCACGGATTGCTTTCTCCAACGCCAGGTTGAAGAGGAGGCAGGCCAAACCGTCCCCTTGTCGGAGTCCATTAAAGATGTTGATTGGTCTGGATAGCAATCCGGCTATTTTTACTTGGCTTGTTACGTTGGTCATGGTCAACCTACATAGTCGTGTCAATTTATTTGGGATGCCGAATTCTCTCATGGCTTTGTAAAGTTCTACCCTGGCTATGCTATCATAGGCGGCCTTAAAGTCTATAAACAGA
Organism: Chrysotoxum bicinctum; assembly: GCA_911387755.1. NCBI lineage: Eukaryota > Metazoa > Arthropoda > Insecta > Diptera > Syrphidae > Chrysotoxum > Chrysotoxum bicinctum. The sequence continues at coordinate 2,199,186 of OU426989.1, forward strand.
TGGTATGTTGGGATGTTAAATTCTAGACATTTTTCCATCGCCTGCCTAAGGGTAAATATCTGATCAGTTGTTGATTTGCCTGGAATGAAACCACACTGATATTGTCCGATAACGGTTTTAGCGTATGGGGTTATCCGGTCTTGTAGGATAGAGGAGAGTATCTTATAGGCGGTACTCAACAACGTGATACCTCTATAATTGCTGCACGTTGTGACATCTCCCTTCTTATGTATGGGGCATATTAAACCTTTTCGCCAGTCTTCTGGCATTTCTTCCTGCTCCCATACGTGTACTATAATATCATGAATTGCTTGACGTAAGGCTGGCCCGCCGTGATGGAATAATTCGGCTGGTATGCCATCGGCTCCCGGGGCTTTGTTCTGTTTAAGCCGGCCTATAGCCTTCTCAACCTCTTCTATGCTTGGTGGCGGCAACATAGAGTATTCTTCTTGAAGTAGTGGAGCCTCCACTTCTGCAGTGAGCTGACCATTTAGCAATTCATTAAAGTACACTTCCCATCGCTCCAGTATGCTTTCAGGATCGGTGATCAGATTTCCCTCTCCGTCCTTGCAGTATGTGCAGCGTGGTGTGTACTGCGTCATGTTTCGGACGGATTGGTAGAACTTCCGCGCCTGGTGCGGACCTCGCTCTCGGCTATTTTCAATTTCACAGATTAGGTTCTTCTCCCAGGCTGATTTTTTTTGTCTGTGTAGCCGTTTTTCTATTCTTCTGAGCTCTTTATATTCCTCTTCGCGTGCCCGCGTTCTATGAGATTGTTGCATTGCTCGGTACGCAACATTCTTACGTTCAGTCGCTAGCTTGCATTCATCATCAAACCAGTCGTTCCGATTTTTACGACTGCTGCCTAAGATGGAGTTGGCAGTACTAATGACAATATTCTTAAGACGTGTCCACTTCTCATTTACGCCCAGCATACTGGCTCCAGGACTTACTCTCCCTAAATCAAGTGATTCTAGGGCGAGTCCTAACGCATTACCAAAGGTGTTACTGGTGTTTTCATTGCGCAGGGCAGCCGTGTTGATTCGAACCTGATCGGCGGATGCAATGCGTCTTCGCAAGGCAATCCGCCCTCGGAAAACCATACCAACAAGATAGTGATCCGAGTCGATATTGGCACCTCGGTACGTTCGTACCGTCATCAAGTTCGAGTAGTGGCGACGGTCTATCAACACGTGGTCTATTTGGTTACGAGTGACTCCATCAGGTGATACCCAGGTGGCTTTGTAGATATCTTTACGCGGGAACCTGGTACTCGCCACGACCATGTTTTTCGATGCTGCCAATTCTAAGACTCGAAGTCCATTGTCATTAGTGTTCTCATGCAAACTATGGGTGCCTGCGTAATGCCTGAATACCGGCTCCCGACCTATTTTTGCGTTCAAATCCCCAAGGATGATTTTAACATCATACCTTGGACAGGCATTGAGGGCCCTCTCGACTTGTTCGTAGTAAGTCTCTTTTTCTTCGTCTGAGGACTCCTCCGTAGGTCCGTGAACGTTAATGAGGCTGATGTTCGTAAATTTGCCTCGCACGCGAAGGGTGCATAGCCTTTCGCTTATAGCGTTAAAGCCGATGATGGTAGACTTCATTTTTTCGCTGACTAGGAAGCCTACCCCGAGCACATGGTGTTTTGTATGACAGCTATAGTATATGTCATATTCTTTCTTCTGTAGAACACCATTCCCTGTCCATCTGATTTCTTGAAGAGCTGTTATGTCAGCTTTATATTTTGACAGGGCATCGGCTAGCTGCTGAGCAGCTCGAGCTCTATAAAGCGATCGTACGTTCCATAAGAAAATTCCTAAATCATTTTTCAGTTTTCGTTGCATTGGTTGTCGTCGTGTGATCAGTCCGTTTCCGAGGCTTGTTGTCGGTCTCGTAATTCAAAAGTTTTACGGGACAGGGAATTAACCTGTCGCCAACCTGAGGAACCAGCCTGATCATATTAGCCAAACCTTTTTAAAGGCTTGTTTCTAGCGGCCGCCACGAAGAGGCTATGATCAGACTTCCACCAGTCCCGAATAGTTACGGCACGTGCATGTTTTCGTATGCTACATGTTATTCCCCCTATTCGTCTGATGGCTGACCGCCGCAATTATCCCATAGTTAATGGCAATTCAACATTCGTTGCGTCGCTTCGTCGCTTAGTTGGTTGGCCAGCCAAAGTGTGCACGTGAATGTTAATTTTTTTTCTCTGGTTTTTGTTAACCAAAGAATGGGAACATTAACCTGAGGAACGAATAAGCTATAGAGAATGTATTGTGGTGTGAGCGAAGCAGTTTCTTTAATGTTCACATTAAGTTGAAAAGGGGTTTTCTTAAAAAAAAAAGAAACACAAAACAAACGTCTCTCGAATATGTTAATTTTATAAGCATTCATTTAAAGGGATATTTCGAATGCTTAAATCGCATTTTTAAGAGCTTTATGGACTTAATTTTCTCATTTAGTTGTTGTTCCAACACTTGCGGTATCTTTTTGGCAAGACTCAACATCTAAGTGATGCGAAATGGAAATAACTGGCTTTCTTAATTGTGTACCTAAACTTGCCTATTACTATGAATGTTTGAAGATATTTTTATGTAGTTAAAGCATCGGAGTGAAGCTCATTTACATGGTGAAATTGACATACATACCCATGCACAAGACAATTTAAATCTTCTTTCTAATTTCCTATGTATTAACTTATTTTTATTTTTATTTAAATGTGAAAAGAACGTTGCAGTGTGGGCCAAGATAATTTTGTTCGTTGGAAAACTTGAATTTATAGAACGAATAAAGAAATTCTTATGATTCTTTGTACTCAAATGAAATTGGAAAATTTTAATAAAAATGGCTTACAGGGTGTTCAAGGATCTTTTGAAATTAGATTTTCTCAGAAAAAGTGAAGTTATTTCAGGAAAGACGCTATCGTTGCAATCCTATAGATATACATCATTCTTTGCATCTGCACGATGAATAAATGAAAGGAGAACATTGTAGCAAACCCAACAGAAAACAAGAAAGTTGGGAAAAATTAAGCTCTTTCATGAAAAAATATACGAAGACATTTTTTTAAAAGTAATTTGAGCATCAGAGTTTCGAATAAGTACTGGTAAGGAATTTCATAGCCGAGAAGTATTGAAACAAATTGTCGCTCTGATCTTAGACATGAGGGGCGGGGAAATATAATTTCGTTAGATCTTTTTGAAAATGGAAAATGCATTCTATCATAAAGGTTCCAAGGCTGGTGAGCTTGAATTATATTAAAAAAAAAAAAAAAACATTTTCAAAGTTTTTAGTGCTCAAGAGGTTATCAAAAGAAATGCCAAATATATTTTTGGGGAAATAATAAATGTAGCCATTGTAACTTAAGCGTAAAAATATATCTCATTCATTAGTCAAGATTGGCAAAACGAGAGTTTACGCTAGCAAATTTTTGGTATCCAAGGAGGTTAAATTTCTATCTGGATACAGCAATCTCATATGTTTTACCTGCAGGCTGTGTTCTTCTATTTTAAGTTCTAATGGAAGGTATTTAGGTATTTATTTATTTATTTACGCTAAATACTAACGCTTAGTTAACAAACAAAAACTTATAACTAAATAAATGATTTATGTAATACATTCAAATTTATAAAGATAAGTTAAACATTAGTGATACAACAACAAACACAAAATTAAGAATTTAAATAATGTGAGAAAAAACTAATTTTGAAACTATTGGATTTGACATTTTGATTTACAGAATTTAAAAGAAAATTATTATCATTATATATGTTTATTAACTGTTTAATTGGACTGCTACAACCATAGTTTGATCGGCTAAAGTTTGTTCGAATCGGCACCCGATTTCTTAAATTATTTAGGCTAACATTAAAATGAAAATGACACAAAACTGATGGTGATGAAATGGATCCATTTAGAATTCCAACAATGAAGCAGAGTTGCAAATACTTAAGGTGATTAGTAAGCGTTGGAAGACTTATAAGTTGCAACCTGTCAGAATAAGGAGGCAAAGCTAATTCATGTGGCCATGTGAGAAAACGCAGTGTAAACATTAAGAACCTTCTTTGAATACCTTCAAGTCTGTGAATATGATTCGAGTAATAAGGGGCCCAAATTATACAACCGTATTCCAGGACTGATCTGACAAATGATACATATAGAGTTTTAAGGACATAAGGATCTTGGAATTCCCTTCCAAATCTTTTTATAAAGCCTAGTGTCTTATTAGCTTTTTTTAGAATGTAGTTAAAGTGGTCAGTAAAAGATAATTTTGAATCCAAAATGATAGCTAGGTCTGAAAAGATACGAAGAGTTTAACAAATAGTCATAGTTAAGAACATTATGTTTGCGTGTAAAACTCATTGTTTTACACCTGTCAATATTTAACGTTAAACGGTTTGTATTGCACCATTCCCATAGTCGATGTAGATCATCTTGTAATAATTCACAGTCCGTTAAGGCATCAACTATTCGAAATATTTTCACGTCATCAGCTAGTTTAAGTTCGATTAAAGTAATGACAATGAAATGTTGGTTAGCTTCATTACTAGAAAGTATGGAACATCCATGGTTCTTTTCGATATTAAAAGAAACATAGTTTTATTGGGCCTTAGAGTCTGAGCAGATCTTCTAGAGTATAGACCATTGTTTAAATGATGAAAGATCTTCATTTATCTTAATAACACATTCCTCCACCATACCAATTGGACTGATTTTCATTAATTGAGGGGAGTTAGCGAATATGTGCTTTTTCCAGTGATGGATACACCCAATACTGATCCTCATGGGCCCTACAATATAGGTTTAGAAAATCAGAAACCTAATCACCAACAACAACAACTTGACATTTTCCAGATAGACTATACTGATTCTAGAGAAAAGCTATACACACAACGTTGTAGTAAATAGTGTCAAGTGCCCTTGAGTAATCTAGCAATACTAAAAATGTAACTAACTTAAGTTTCATCCAGTTCTTGCTCGTTCAGTAACCTCGACTAAAGTCGATCTACTAGGTGCTATGACCTTCACGAAAACATGATTGTTTAAAAGCTAGTAAACTATTATGGCTGAGATTTGTCATGTGTCAGTTGTTTTCGCATAAGCTTTTCCAGTACTTTGGGAAGAGTAGGATTGGAATGATGGGGAATTCATTATTTGCAGAGTTTTCAGGTATTGGGGGTATTTTAGAGGACTTCTATTGTGATAAGAAAATGGTTTTAGTGAAAATAGTGCTAAAGATGTGCGTGAAATAAGTCCAACATAAGGAAATATTGGATGTACATAGATTGTGAAATCCAGCAGCGTTTGATTTCAAAGATATACAATTTTCAACGATGTCATCAGGGCTTACTCTTAAAAAACCAAATGGAGCTCCTGTATGCACAGCGGTGAACTCTTCACTGGAGATGTTTCGAGATAAATTATTTGTATGCGGTGCGGGATAGAAAAAATGATGTATGATTTATTTTAATTACAATTAACTTCAACTTGCTTGAGAACTTTTCACAATTTTCGCCCATTCAGAGGGAGGCTTAGATGACTCTTATACCAAATCACTTTTGCTGCACGTTAGAGACATTTCTAAATGGCAGTATTCTAGCAGATCATCTGACATTCTAACACACATCTATTTCTTAAAATTCCTTTGGTATAACTATAATCTTATTTCGCGGTTTAGCCAAGAACATTCACAAACTGTAACGGATACAGTTTTAAAACGAACATAAGTATCATCATGCAAACGACTTAAGTTGCTCTGGACATAGTCAATATCAAACTCATGACTTGGCTGTCTTTGTTAATGAAATCCCTTAATTAAAATGTTCGTACATAGAAAGATGAATGAAATCATATTTTAAGAAACTATGTGCTTGAAGTTGTTAAAAAACTAATACTTTGCCCAAATCACTTACGAAAAAAACATCGAGAAGCATACTGGAGTTTCGAATAAAATGTGTAGTAAGAAGTAGTGATCGATTATTGTTTCTGTTGAGGCTGTTAGCCACTCCTAAGAGCAAGTGCTCAGTGATATTAGTAATGTCGATACAAAGATACTCTTTGCAACACTCAGAAGGAGACACATATTTGATCTTTTATCCCCTAATACAACCTGATATATCATTTCTTATGAATTAAATCCCTTAAGATGAATTATGTCATACAGTTCGACTCCCACTAACACAATTCTCGTAGAGACTGGTATTTAACGTATATTACAAAAGCTTATCCAATTGGGACTTACGAACTTTGAACTTGCATTGTTGACCCATCCTTAACCCAACGACCAAAAAATTCCTTGAAAAAAAAAAAAACATTTTCATCATTTTGAAGTTGACGAAAGATAAACGTTTACAAATATCTAAAAATTTTACCAAAATCAAGAGCGTTAACGCCAATTTTGGTCGCAATTCGCGTATGTATATTTTGGCTACAGTACTCTGTCGACAAATAGAAAAAGTATTATTGGTCATTCATTCCATTCATCAATCCTTTTAAAAACCAAACTATCAGAAACTGACCTAAATTGCTAACACATTCTTACATTATCTGCGAACATCAGAGATTTTTAAAAATGTATCACTGTGGGAAGATCGTTAATAAAGAGTATTAAAGAATAGCAAGAGGCCAAAATGACTACCAGAATAATAATAAATTTTAAAAAATATTTTTGATCCAATTTTAACAAACTTTGAGCGAATTTATTGCTTAGCCAAAGGAGTGTTGAGGGAAATCTTAAGAAGGAAATTCGGCTGGGTTTGTTTCTATAAAAAGGCTGTAGTGCAACAAACTTGCCCCTTAATGTATCTATGTTTGGTATTTAGATACCTAAATTAAGTATCCATCATCAAGTACTCAATACCGTAAATTTCGAAAACGTTTAATCTCATAAATTATCTAAAAATTTACTAAATGTAAATTAATATTTCAAATATTCAAATATTTCAAATATTTCTGTAATTTTCGATTAGTCATTGACTCCAAAATATAATTCACAAGCAAATCTTATAAGTTTTTAGCTACGAGTACTTTAGAAAATATACTCTACTGAAGTCGAATTTAACTCTTACAATAGTTAAAAGTGAATTCATACTGCATTTAAACCTCAAGTAATTAATCCTTGAACAGACATTTTTTATCAGTTCATTTTATTTTCTAGCATATTCAATAGCCTATTCTTAGATAAAGAAAAAACAGCATGAGTAAATTTATTACCAAAAAAATGTTTATTTTTGTTTTTTTTTTTTTCGATTAAATTATCAAAATTCATGATGTGAACATTAAATAAATTTCATATGCTTCACTTCAATGATGAAATGTTTTATCAACGCAATTATTAAATAAACCAGCTCAATTTTTCGGCATATATGAGTATCGGATATCACACATACGAGTATCTACGTATTAAAATGAATAAATAATATTGATAACTCTTTCCACAATTTCACTGACAAAAAACATTTTTATTTTTTCTCTCGCATCAAGTCACACTAAAAAGCATGAACATGAACATTCTGTTACTTCTGACAGTTTAAATATACCAAAAAAATGATTTCGAGCAAACAAAAAAACGCCCCAATGCATCAATTATTTATTAGTTCTGTACAGTTTTCTTTATTTATAAGTTCAAAAAGTAAATATTTAATCAGAATGCCTTCAAGAATAGCTGTGTATGAATAATTAACATGAGATACGATACCTATGCGTTGTGCACTCAAAGGACCTACATAAAATTTACTCTCGAATTCACACACGTAATCATTACTCATTTAGGATACTGACGTGAGTTGACATCAAAAATTGAATTTTCCTTCGATACGCATTTTGTAAATTTATCCAGAAAATCAAATTAAGATTTTATGAAAGAGCATAGAGATTACACAGCTACGATTATGTATAAAGGTACGTATTTAGAAAAAATATGAATGGGGTTCACTGTGGCGTATGCGTAACATTTTTCTTTCACTGAATTCCTGATTCTCAGGTTTTTGCTAGCTGGCGCTCCATCAATGTAAGATTAACTCTACTGGAAGTGATATTTACTTTTATTTTTGCTCTAAGACACATGACAATATGGAATTCAAAACTTTGATAGTAAATCTAATGGTACCATTAAAATTTCAAAATTTCCAGCTGGAATTAACTTTTTTAAAAAACCTTTTAGTAAGACTGATACAATTTCTGACTTCTATTAAAATCCCTACAAAATTTCTGATCCTCTGATACTTCTTATAATAATGTGCAATATTTAACTCAACTGAACTTTTCAATTTCGGAATTTAACGAAACTTTTATATTACTCGTAGAATACTTTTTAAGACTGAAAAATTCAATGTTCATTGGGCCTGGTTTTGGTGTTTTTTACTGTGGCTTTAATCCTATCTCGTTAATAGAACTCAATGTGAACTGTTTAACAACACAGTGTCTAGGCAAATAAATGTATACTTTGGTGCTCCTCATTTTTATTATTTTATAAATGATGTGTGTAATGTGATCTGATCACTCTTTTTAAGTTGTTTGCAGGTGAAACAAAATTCTTATTCTTTTTCAAAAACTATGTATAGAGTTTATGGTTCGCCAAAGTGACTAACAATCAATAAATAATTGGTCCAGAACCAATGAAATTAAGTTAAATTTGTCGAAATAAAAAGAAATTACTTATACTCGTAAAATAATAAACCATTTCATTGTTTATTTTTGTGATCTGGCTGTCATTTTGGGTGGTAAATTAACATTCTTTCTAGGATAGGCTACGGAGGTCAGTATTCTTTGTAACTGAAATCCGCCCGCTACCGAAACCAACACTACGCCTCGGATTAGTAATAATAACACGTTGACGACTTTTGCCCGGACAAAGATTGGTTTATGCAATGTGAAGACGCTTCTTGATGATGGAAAAGAAGGTCCTTAGAATGCCAGATTCCTCCAACTAGTGAAGGAATTCATGCGGTATAAGATGGACATCTTAGGGATAAGTGAAGTTAGATGGTTGGGCACGAGGAAGTTTATGTCACCTACCCGTAACGTATAAAAGAAATGCTGGAACTCATCCTGAAAAGGATTCACCAACAAGATTTAAACATAAAACAGATAAGCGAAGAAGTCGCTATTAAAAAACAATGATGGACAGAACACTTGAAATCGCAATATGAAAGGCAAACGGTCTTTTACAGCATGTATCAGAACTAAACATCTTTTTAGACATAGAGCATATAGACATTTGTTTGGTGTCCGAAACCCACCTCGCTATTGAACAAAGTCTTGATAATAAATTACCAAACTATACATGTTATCACGCTCCGCACCCAGCTGACAAAGCTAGGGAGGATCAGCAATACTTAATAAAAAAGTGCTTAACACACTATGAAGAACCAAAGTTTACTTATGAAAACATGCAAGTAACAACAATTAGTATTGGCATAAAAAAGAAAGAATTTAAAATAGCAGCTATATATACTGCCCTCTGAGGCGCTCTCCAACTGAAGAAGACTATGCAGAAATCCTACATTTGTTAGGACATAACTTCCTTGTTGGTTGTGACTTCAATGCTAAGCACACCCAATGGGGATCTAGGCTCATAACAACAAAAGGTAAACGGCTATACCAAGCAGGCCGAAAATACAACTGCGAATTTTATTCTTCTGTTTCGCCAACATATTGGCCATCTGATACTAACAATATAACAGACCTTATAGACTTTTTCGTAGTTAAAGGTATTAAACGAAATCATATAAGTGTCGAAGGTAATTACGATTTATCGTCAGATCATACTCCAGTAATTTTATTACTGAGCGAAGTAGAAATAATAGAAAAAAATAATAATAAAATCTCAAGATGGTAAATGGATCGGAAACCCGAAACAAAAAGCTGATCTCTTCGCTGAACATCTCGCGAATGTTTTCAAGCCATTCCCAGCAAACACAGCTACAGATCCCTTACAGTTTGTTGACAGAAACGACGAATGTGAAATACCTTTTGTCACGCTCAAAGAAGTATGTGTCAACATAGTTGTCTAACAAAATATCACCAGGGTACGATCTTATAACTGCTCAGGTTTTGAAAGAAATGCCTCTAATAGCCTTCAAGAAACTCCAATTTATAATAAACGCATGCCTTAAACTAAGATATGTGCCACATCATTGGAAAATTGCAGAAGTCATTGTTATACCTAAACAAGGTAAGCCACCAACAGAAGTATCATCTTACAGACCAATATCGCTTATACCAGTCATGGCAAAAGTTTTTGAAAAACTGCTACTGAAAAGGCTTAGCAAAATAATTGAAGAAAGAAGACTAATTCCAAGCCATCAATTTGGATTTAGAAATAAACATTCCACGATAGACCAACTGCATCGAATTACGGATGTTGTGGAAAAGGAACTTGAAGAAAAACAAGTATGCTCTGCATTATTCTTAGATGTTGCTCAAGCTTTTGACAAGGTTTGGCACTAAGGACTTGAGTACAAACTGCATAGGGACCTTCCCAGGCAGTACTACGAAATACTGAAATCTTACATTACGAACCGACTCTTTAGAGTACGGTTCGACCAAAATTACTCGGAACTTAAGAAAATTGAAGCCGGTGTACCACAAGGAAGTATCCTAGGACCAACCCTGTATCTGTTATATACAAGGGATATTCCAGTGGACATCAACGCTATCATGGCGACCTTTGCTGATGATACTGCAATATTGGAGCCAGATAAATCCGTTACGAAGGCTACACAAAAATTGCAAAATGCAGTCGATAAAGTAAGTGATTGGACGCAAAAATGGCGTATCAAATTAAACGAAACAAAATCGACGCATATAAACTTTACAAACAAAAACATAAACAATGTTCTAATATTCATAAACAGTACAGAAGTACCTTACTCCAATACCGCCAAATACCTTGGAAAAAATTTGGATGCAAAGCTTAAATGGAAAGAGCACATCAAAAAGAAAAGAGAAGAACTAAACTTGAAGTATAGAAAAATGTACTGGTTACTAGGAAAGAACTCTGACCTATCTATCCAGAACAAACTAATGTTATATAAGCAAGTATTGAAACCCGTTTGGACATATGGCATCCAACTAAGGGGCTGTACAAAGAAAACAAATGCTGAACCCATCCAAAAATTCCAAAGCAAGGTCCTTCGTGGAATAATAAATGCCCCTTGGTATATAAGAAATAGCGATCTACATCGTGACCTTCAAATTGAAATGGTTACAGAAGTGGTTAAGAAACACGCTGTTTCACACAATCAGCGACTGCAAGGTCATACTAACTCCGAAATGGAGACCGTATCAAATGTACGAGACAATGTTCGGAGATTAAGAAGAACCAAGCCTCATGAGCTGATGGTCTAAAAGCTATGGGAAAGTGTTATTTCCTTAAACTTCCCCCAATGCGATTTAAAAATTAAGAAATAAAAATCATTTGTCGATCTTTCATAGATTGGTTCTAATTCACCCGTGGTTTTAGTGCGGTAAGAGTCCCACACTACTCGGTGCCGATTCTTACCGAGTGTCTTTTGAAGATTTCCATCGGATAAAAAAAAAAAAAAAAAAAAAAAAAACAAACCTACCCGTAACACTGTAGTATTCTATTCCGGAAAGACACCTGGAAGCACTCGAGAACCTTGAGTGGGATTGCTGCTTTCCAAAATAGCTCTCAAAAGCTTAATTTCTTGGGAGCCTTTAGGTGACGGGTTCCGGACCAGAGTACGTGTCGTTTCACCATCAACAAGTGTTACGCTCCAACTTTGCTCTATTTTGACGAGGAAAAGGAGGCCTTTTATAACCACATGCTTGCCATACCAATCAATAGATGTAGCATTACATTCCTCATATACATTCTCTTTTGTCAGAAGATTGATAAGAAATACTTTAATTATAAATAAAAGCTCAAACTCCTTCTCAATACAGGAATGAATTTAGCTAATTAATTGATATTATTTAATGGAAGTTAACACAAAATTGAACAAATGGAATAATCTGAAAAGGGCCGAACAATAGTGCAAAGACTTACCAGATAGCAAATATAAGTATTGCAATTGTTTTATTTCAGCAATTGTCAGCGTTCTCATCCTTATTGAGCTGTCAAAATCTTCAGTAAGTGAGTGAAACACTTTCCTTCGCTTCAGAAAAATATCTATTTGTTCACGCTCCCAGAATCGTTCCAGGTTTGTAATTGCTGAAGTGACTTTTTAGGGTTTTCGCTTGTCTATGAAACCAGACAAAATCCGTCCAAATTAAGTTGACAGTCCAACGATGCCATTAGTTTTTTGACGCCATTTTCAAGTATTCTACTGAAAATGTCTCCTCCAATCACCATGTCTATTCTGTCAGATTTGTTGAACATCGGTTCAGCCAAAAGATAATTATTTCATTCTTGTATATCATATTTGAATGATCTATCAGGCTGCGTACTGGTCAGAGATGGGAGAACAACGGCTTCTACGTTTTCTTCATGGTTGCTTAAGAATCTTGGCTTAATTTTTACATTTACTTTGTCTTTCGATTCTCCGAATATTGCTTCGCTTAAGCCAGGAATACTCACTTTATTTTTGACACGACGAATGCCTAACATCTGCACAGCTTCTTCTGATATTGAAGATATTTGCGAACCTTGATCGATGAGTGCTCTTTTTAGGATGTTCTCTCCATTTGATGTCTGGGCTTTAATTTGTGCTATTGCAAGAACAACTGTTGCTTGTGCTTTGGTCGTCAAAGGTATCTTTTCTTCACTTAATTCGCAGAGATGCAGCAGTTCATGTTCAGTTCTTTTTTGCATTCTTTGTATTTTACTGTTTGGTTTTGACAAACTTCTCCCCATTTATGGCTGAGACATTTGTAGCAAATTTTCTGGTCACTCGCAAAGCTTCTTCGGTTTTTAGCATTCCCATGAATTTTCGGCACTCAGTAGTTGAGAGATTATTAAACTTGCAATAGTTGCACTATTGCTTATTTTTCATTCTATCGTTTTTCGTTGCTGTATGCATAACCTTATATATTGGCTCTTTACGAGTTTTAAATAAGGGTTCTTTTTCAGCAACCGCCTTCATAGTCTGGTACAGCTGATCCAAGAATTCCATTATGTCCGTTAGCGTCTGAATTTCCTTGGATTTGTTTATGGTTTGTTCATATAATTTGAGACCATCTTGTCCAACTTTCAAATAGTAAGGTTTGACATTTCATCCAAATGCTCTGCTCTCATGTTGCAGAGATTATCACAATCAGACCGTCTATTGACTGTGTTCTTTGTGTTTATGATGTGCAACATCTCTAACAACATTCTTTTTGCCATGTTGCCTCTCTACTTCTAATACCCTCACATTATCAAAGTCTGTATGTATAGCCAACTTGTTACCGGTGGAGCAAGCAGGATTTCGATCAGGTTTATCAACTACAGATCACCTTCAGGCAGTCAATCAAATCATCGAAAAAAGTGGAGAATACCAACTACCTGTATATTTCATTTTTATTGATTTTAAAAAGGCTTTCGATACAATTAACCAGGACTTCATGTGGAATGCACTACTTAACCAAGGCATTAGTAACCGCTGGGTAATTTTTTTTTAAAAAATCAATGATTCTTCCACTGCACAAATAAAAACAGAAATCCTTGGAGAACCATTTAAGCTACAAAGTGGAACTGAGCAAGGGGACCCAATATCACCACCTTTCTTCGCAGCTACCCTAGAAGAATGCTTTAGAAAACTTGATTGGGAGCACATTGGCATTAAAATCAATGGAAAATATCTTTCAAATTTGCGATTTGCTGATGATATTATTTTGATGAGTGATAATCCTGAAGATCTTCAAAAGCTGATTAATGAACTTACTGTCGAATGCTATAAGGCAGGTCTTCAGGCAAACGAAAACAAAACAAAAGTCATGACAAATGCAACCAGAACACCTATTTATATAAATGGAGAAATAATAGAATATGTAGAGGACTTCATATATCTAGGACAGTTAGTTTCATTTAACAGAAGAGAGGAAAAAGAGATATCTCGAAGAATAACAAACGGATGGAGGCAATTTTGGGAAGTGAAACCTATGTTGGATTCGAATATTTCAAACGCTACCAAAAAATACATTTTCGATTCAACAGTTTTACCAGTTTTAACATATGGTTCCCAAACATGGACGAACAATGTTACGATCAAAAGTAAGCTTTCAACACCTCAAAGGGCAATGGAAAGATCGATGTTAAGAATAAGAAGATCTCAGCGAATAAGAAACGTCAACATACGCTCTTGGACATGATTCGAAGATGTTGTGTGGAAGACAAGAAAGCTGAAATGGGATTGGGCAGGGCATTTTATGCGGAAGTCAGATGACAGGTGGTCAAAAGAATGTACGGAGTGGACACCACTTAGTGGTACTAGAAGAGTCGGACGTCAATTAAAAAGATGGAGAGACGAGTTACATGCTTTCGACAGACTTTGGTTTCAAAAAACGCACAACAGAAATGAATGGAAATCAATGGGGGAGGCTTTTGCCCGTGCATAAGTGTATTTTTGTTTTATTTATTTTAAATATTTTGTTAATACAAATAAATTTAGTTTATATAAATGTTAATATAAATATAATGAAAAATGAAAAAGAAAATGTAATTTAATATTAAGGCAGAACAGCTAATAAATAATAAATAATAAATAATAATAATGGTTTTGTCAACAAGTAAAATTAATGTTATTACAAAAAGCGAGCACAATAGCAATATGAGCTAGTACAATCGCCATATGTTTAAACAGGCATCTATAAAGACTGACTGTATGGGGTGGCTTATGACATGGACATGAATTCTTTCGATATGAGGGAGGAGACATCGTAAAAGCCAAAAGCTCTTCGTGTGAAGAGCGATGTTAAGCAACTTCCTATAGTGATCAATAACAAAAACTTCCTAAATGCCATACAAGTGACGCAACGCAAGAAGTTGTAAAGGATAAATTGGCGACTGGGTCATCTCAGGGGAGCGTTCATCAATTGGCACGTGTGACTTGACACCTCGCGATTATTTTCTCTGGTACTATGTTAAGTCCACACGAACAAGCCAAGCGCTTTAGAAGGGCTCGAGGTCCACATTTGAGACACTACATCTGAAACAATCCCGCGAGTCATACGAAATTGGAGCGACCAGTAGAAGCACTATCAACCAATGCAACGCAGAAGAGTGGTCTATTTTATACTTTCATATAATGGCATGAATGTAGCTCCAACATAAATCCAGAATCAATTTTATATAGCTATCACATTGTTGTTCTTTTATTTAAATTTCTTTCCTTATCGTTCTCATCTGGACACCGTATATTATAATAATATAGAGGTTGAAGTAGTCAAATCAGACCAAACGAACCTCACAATGACCTATATTTTTATTTCTGTAGTACTCCGTGGCCTCTCACACCGAAGGTCTGACAGCTGCTACCAATGAAAATAAAACTGTTTTTAGGGGTTTCGCCTCTGGCCATTAAGTGACAAATCCAGAAGAGTACCTCTTGACATGGAAAAGTGCTTCCCATCGTAGCCGTTCGGGCTTGCCAAAAAATTACAGGTCCCCTCTATTATCCCCCGAGAAGTATACAGAAATAGCTTTGCACGTTCTGTCGCGCAATTTTAACTTTCCTCTAAACAAAACTTTAACTATTTTCAAATACTCCTTAAGCTATATTCTCTGATACTAATTTCCCTGGTTTCAACAATCTGTCAACATAACTTCTACGAAAATTGAAACACTGAGTCTAAGAACACAGAAATTACAAAAAACAACAGGCTCATTTCTCGAAAACTCACCCTTCACCACTTAACAAGAACATTTCTTCAAACCAGTTATTGGAATATATTATTTCGTTAAAGAACTCTAACACCTTCAGTTCTTCCTGTCCTATATCTTATGAAGATCAAAAAACCCTTCGAACCTTCTCACTCACCGAGTAAGTAAGAAGTCTTGTCTTTCTGACAGTCTGCAGAAATTCCAAGTAATTAACTGACATTCTCAGTTTCAGAGCTTCTTCGTCACTTCAGTTTGTTTTTGCGAATTACTCAAATCTCTAAAACGAGAAAGAGAAAGTGTGAAGGTGTGGGTTTGCCACAAAGATTTATGTGTCAGCAATCCTAATCTCTGGTTCATTATTTTTGGTATGTGTAGCTAGCTATAAAGAATATTATGTGAGGACGGATCTGTCTTACTTTTGATTTACAACTTTCAACATACGAGTACAAAGTACATGTACATTAAAAAAATGTATGAGAGTGTTGTTTTAGCTGATGTTTGAGTTTGTGATGTGAGTGTTAATTTGTCATTCGACTGACAAGTAAAAAAAATAAAGTGCGTCTTTTACCCAAGACTGCCACACGATGACGCACCAATGACAAAAACCTCAAAACCAAACCGAAAAAAATATCAATTTGACATTTGACTTGAGCTCGTCATTTCTCATCACAGACCAACCAGAACCGAACACAGCCCACCACATTCTTGCAATCTATTCGTATCTCAATGCTACTCGTATGTAAGCTATTATTCATCATCAAGGCACAGACCAAAAGGGCACTTGGATAATCTCCAGCCCAGATTTCGATACAAAGTGAACGTAAAGCTTGATTACCGACTCTTAAGGAGCTTATGGCCAGTTTGTTGTGTGGCTTTTGCCACAAATAGTAGCATCGACAAAAACAGTTTGCCCGAATAAAGATAAAGTTACTCATAGTCAAGGCTCTCGGTGGTAGATATGTATAAGTTGTTTAAAGTTGGAAGCCTTTTTTTAGTGCGAGAAGGTACGCACCACAGATCTACTCCAGCTATACGGGAATGCATTATAATCCATTCTGGCGCCCTTTATAGCTATTTCGGATTTGGTCCTCCCTTCTCGTTCTTCTTATACCTTATATTTCACTCCTTTTGAGTGTCAATTGCTTATTCTGGTAGCACATTCATCGGAATCCGGCCAAGGATGAATGCTGAATCCATGGTCGTCCCCCGTGGCGCACATTAATTCCCGCCAAGCGAGAGAACCTTTTTTTTCGCTGCTCGTCTCCGTTTTATATATATTTAAGTTTCACTCCTTTTTTCGTGTGCTGCAAAAAGATGTGTCCTGTCCAATACAGCCCCAGTGCCACCAGCAGCTCCACGAGTGTGGGAGAAAGAGTTAGTAATGGCAACGGTAACGGTAACCTCCTGATGGGCGATATGTGTGTGCATTTTTAAATGGCGCCCGGGTAAATGTGCTGACTACTGAGAATGTGTGCTCCTCTGAGTAGGTTGGCATCGATTTTTCTGGTTGTTGCGGCAGGCAGAGGAAAGGCGTTCTGCTATAGGACTGTTTCGTAGGTTGTAGGTGCACTCACTGTGCGCCTTATAAATATTAAATTGGGTGGTATAGTGTGGTGGATGGATAAAGTGGAATCATAATCCGTCACAGGAGAACAAATCGATATCGTTCATATCAGTTTCTATTCAGTTTTGGTCTTCGTGGTGGTTATGTGTTTTAATATTCCACGTGGCTATTTCATGTTCTAAAAATAAAAGGACAGGTTTAGGGTATGTGTGTTGCTAGGTCATATTCTAAAACACAAATAAAACAATCATAGAAGATTCTCCCTGTGAAAATACCAAAATGATGAGCTGGAAATCTACTTACAGTTTTGTTTTCCGAATTTTGGTTTTTCTATTTAATATAATAATGTCATCCTCGCTGACACCGGTCTCGTTAAGTGAAGCTTTAGCCCATCGGGGAGGAGTGGCATGCACCGTGGGTATCAGAATTAAATGACGATAAATTTAGGTTTGTCTGCTGGTTAATTTTTCAGCCTTATGATTTTTTGTAATTTGATTTCTCAGAGTTTTGTTTTTCTTTACTTCGTAACGCTATTCTATTTTAAAGCTCAAAAATATAATCTGTAAAAGGTATTTTTAGATGCATAACTTTTTGAGGTTTTGCCGCAGACGAGATTTAACCATAAATTAGTTAAATGAACTCAAACGATGAATGAAACAGTGTGTAGGGTAGAATGCCTACAGACCTTTGAATGAATATTCGTCTATTTTAGGATAAAAATTGGATTAAATTATTATCTCAATGTGGGGTTATATAAAAATGGAATCCGCCTACACGCAAAATTTTAATGAATGGAATTTTATATTTTCTTTTCCCAATGCAGCTGATGAGAAAATATAAAAAAAATATAATACATTTCAGAATTGTGTTTTTTATTTTTGTTTTATTATTTTAATGTCAGTGTCTTGGGAGTGGGGGTATGACATTTTTATTATTTTTATTTTGTTCTGTGTTTAGATTTTTCCAGAGATACGGGGCTGTGCTTATTACACTTTTGAATATTCTAGAATTTCAGCTTGTAGTAAAAACATTGCGTGTTCTTTGACTTCTAGTGTTTCTATTACGTAGGAGATATTAGATATCTGTATGCAAAGTGAATACAGAGTGCTATTTTCTTGAAATTAGGCTGTTGAGAATTGTTCTTTTTAAATTTGGTTTGGTGACAATATTTAATTTAATTTATTTAATCTTACAATGCCTGTGTGCTTGGTTGCTTGAATATTTAAGAGTGTTACTTTGCAAGTTTGTCAGTGAACAGAATTTGAAATTTGTTTTCAGTACACAAGTTAATACTGTGTGACTAAATTTTGGACTCTTAAGCTACGTAAAACCTGAAAACTCTTTTTTCAGTACTGAAATATAATGTTTGGAAAAACCACTGAGTGGAAGGTGAAAAATTGCAATGTTTTAATAGAAAAAGATTATTTCATTTGCAATTTGTTTCATTTACAGGAGTTGTTGATGCCCATTGGTCTTAAAAGGTTGAACATAATATTGAGGAGAACAAATCGAGAGTGGACAATCCCTTCATATATTCCAGTAGTTCGACTAGAGAAAGAACTTCTAGCAAGCTCAGGAGTATTTTAAGGTAGACGAGTATTAAGTCCGTTTTGTATGAAAGAAGAAATTCGACTGACTATTTCATTTGAGTATTAATGATAGAAAAACTCATGAAACAATCAAAGGCAAGAGACGTTTCATTGAAGAAAATCGAAAGTTTCTATAATGAGTTTGCATCCTTTAAGTTTTAGAGCTCTGTTTTTCAAATTTCAACAACAGCCGTGATATGGGAGTTATATTCAACTTTTGGACAGGCGTCTTATTTATAGATGGTAGCCAGATCAGAAGGGTGAACAAATTTCTTGAATCTTTTATGAAAACTTAAGTATTTCGATGCCTTTTTCGGCTACGTCCAGTATATGAAGATTCCATAGGAGATGTTCAGTTACATTCCTTCCGACAATGGAAAGTTTTTTTCAGTTTTGTTCTATTCAAATGTAATTCATGAATAATGATATGCATGTTATATTTTGATTCGCAGAAGACAGTTTTGTATTTTTGTAGCATTAAATCTCACTCGGTTTATAGTGAGATTTACGAGCACTGTCGTTTCAGTTCTACAACTGACAAACAAGGTTGTGAGTATAAAAATAAATATGAACAGCTGACAGCAACATAGTAAAGTGGATTCAGAATTTCCAACGAATGAAGAAAATGAAGAGTGTCGGAGATAAAACGGAGCCTTGGCGCACACCACCATTTTTTTTTATATGAATATCAGACTTAAACCCATCCAGAATAACTGGAATTGAACGTACGAATAGGTAATTTTTAATCCAACGAAGTAGTAACTGATCGATACCGAATGTACGCAGTTTCGATAAAGGAGCTTCGTGCCAAAGTATATAAAATTCTTCAGAAATATCAAGTGCCATTACCTTTGTTTCACCAAAATTATTTAAAGATTTGTTCCACTTTTCGGTGAGATATGCCATGAGATTACCAGTTGATCTATTGGCACTACAGCATTACTGGCGATTATTAAAGAGCTCTCGTTCTTTAAGGTAGTACTTAAACTGATTGTAGATAAGCGTTTCAAAGGACTTGATAAGATGGGATGTTATTCGGTAATTGGAGAGGTAAGATTCGTCTTAATTAGAGCAGCGCTTTTGTCAGCGTAGAAGAATATTTCTTCAAAACAAAAGGGATTATCATTTGAATTGTCTATCAATTTGTTAAAAATGAAAAAAATTGAGCTCTATTTCCACAAAGAGTGTTTTTGAAGCTGAAAGATTGATTGAAATGTACATTAAGTTGAAGAAATTGTAAAAAAAAGGAAAGGAGTCTGGCGATGTTATATCTGGCGATCTGGACGACCAGTCTGAATCTCCAAAACGGTAAATTACTCGACTCTGAAAATGGTGTGTCAAAATGTCAAGGTCCAAGCTGTGGAAGCGATTGCTCCATCGTGTTGAAACCAACAATGATCGAAACACAGTAATGAAGCTTGCGGAAAAAAAATAGTTTTACATCTGTCTGATTTTGAATACGAAATTACCTTGTTTTTGTCTCTATTCTCGGCCGCAAGAACGAACAATAAGGCTTCGGCCACGCAATGAGCGACGAGCGACTGAGCGATTAAGCGACGAGTCGCTGAGCGACGCAAAAAAATTAAAACACATGAAATTGTATGGAGGTGGCCACGTACACCCTGAGCGACTTGTCATTGTTTTAAGCGAGAGTGCGACGTCGCTCAATCGCTCAGTCGCTCGTCGCTCAGTGTGTGGCCGAAGCCTAAGACACCGGCAAGTTCTTGCGACATTTTAAGTGGACTCAGCTTGCACAAGGCGCTCAGGAAACGCTGAGTTGTTCACGCAAATGGTGCACGACGACAAAATTAAAGCTGCGTTAAAAAAAAAAAACAAAACAGAACAACATTTTTTTCAAGTAAGCAGTATTTAATTATAATTCCGCGTTCTTCACGTGTTTATCGCTCCATTGCTTGTTGTCAGCTAATTCTTTATCTATTTACAGCATAGATGTCGAAGCACAATGACATTTGAAACCATTTGCAAAAATTAATGCCCATTTACATTATGACATTATTTTTGCGTCACCTTGTACAACCTAGATGAGCGGATTTTTTGTGTTTCGAGATGTTTTAGGTCTCGAGTCTTAAAGAAGATTTTTTAATAAGCTCCGGTGTACCAAATTTTCTTATATTAAGATTTAACAAATGTAGTGTTACTGTGAACAAGTATTGAAATTGATGACTTAGAATGATGACTTGAATAATTTTTATTTGCGTTTTCTCCCGTCTTATCGTGCTTTAAGGTATTAATAGTGCATTTTTAAGGCTCTAGAGCTCCTACGAGTATAAATGCAATAGCCGCGGATGAATAGAAAATAGATGCGTAGAAAAGTTGCCTCTTCAGTTTAAGAAGCTTTAGTTTTGATGCGAGTTGCACAAAGCTCGTCTTCTTCTTATGACTATCTTTGACGTTTGGAAGCACATGAGCTCCGTTGTTTTTGTCGTCTTTGTTTAATGCGCATTAAAGATAATAGTTCTATAGCGATCGCCCACCAACACCGTCTCCTACTGACAGAATTTTTTATGGAGACAGTGAACGACAACAAACATACAAAAACTTTTGGGAAGATCAAATGGTATAATCTGGATAAGGAAAAAGGCGAAGCTTTTATTTCGAATATGCAAAACTTTCTGTATAACAACACCGATATAGTTCGAAATGAAGAGAGTACAGCACAAAGTATGTGGGATCTCCTACAGAGAACTTGCAAAGAAAAAGCCAAAACACTTTTAGGGGTTTCAAAAGGACACAACTTGGTGGTGGAATGATGAAGCTAAATCAGTTATAAGTAAAAAGAAAATGGCTTTCAAGGCTTGGTCGAAGTGCCCCTCTAATGATACAGAGCAAAAGTCACGCCTCGAAGTGGAATATAGAAACTGCAAGAAAGAAGCGAAAAAGAAGTACGCCCAAATTCAAGCAAAGAATACAGAAAACCTGTATCGGGAGCTGGATGAAATTTCTACCCCGACAGCTGGTGCTATTCAAGAGCTATGGCAAAACACGAATAAGGGCGCAACTATCTTCAAAATAGCCGCTCAAAGAAGAAGAAATGCCCAGGAGATTTGTTCGCCAAAGTTCATTAACAATGCTCAAGGCCAACTACTTGTGGAAGACAACGAAATTCTTCACAGGTGGCGACAGTATTGTGACGGACTTCTAAACGAACAATTTCCAAGGCTATACTTTCCAAAAGCTTCACCTTACTTAAGCGAAGTATCCGACGTCACAGTCGAAGAAGTTAGTGAGGCGGTAAAATACTCCAAAAAGGGAAAAGCTGTTGGCCCAGACGAAATACCCTCAGAGTTTTGGAAAAAGATGGGAGACATCGGGTTTAGATGGCTCATGATTCTTATCTCCAAACTTATTCGAGGTGATCGCATGCCTAATCAATGGAGGGAAAGTTACCTTCTTCCAAATTATAAAGGGAAGGGTGATATTCGAAGCTGTGATAATTACCGTTCGATTAAGCTGATGTCACACACCATGAAGATCGTTGAGCGAGTCTTGGGTAGCCGACTGCGAAAAATAATTAGGCTATCTGATGACCAGTGCGGGTTTGTCGGGGGTAAGTCAACCACGGATGCAATCCAGAGTATAAGAATAATTATGGAAAAACATCGGGATTCTTTGGAGGATTTGCATGTCGTATTGGTTGATTTTGAAAAAGCATTCGATCGGCAACCACGAGATCTAATATGGGTGGCCCTCAGGCAACGAGGAGTTCCAGAAACCTATGTGCGGATAATTATGGACATGTATGATGGAGCAGTTACTAAAGTAACATGCGCAGCTGGAGTCACCGAAGAATTCGAAATCACAGTAGGTGTAGGTGTACACCAGGGAAGTGTCTTGAGTCCCCTGCTCTTTATTACAGTTCTTGATTACCTGCTTGAAGGCAAAGTGACGGATCCAAAAGTACATCAGTTATTCTTTGCTGACGATGGAGCCATCATAAGTGAAGACCCGATATCCATCTACAACGAGCACTTGACGTATGGGTGGATGTTCTAGAAGGAAGTGGGTACCGCATAAGCGCGAAAAAGACAGAATACCTATGCTGCCCATTTTCTGATCCACACAGGCCTACTCCAGACATTTATTTGAATGGAGTAGTGCTTCCCAAGTGTGAAAAGTTTAAATATCTGGGGTCTATGATAAATAACGAAGCTACTTGTGATGACGATATCAATCATCGCGTAAGCGTAGGGTGGATGAAGTGGCGGGAAAATTCTGCTATCTTCTGTGACCGAAAAATGCCCCCTAAGCTGAAAGGAAAGCTCTACACTTCAGTTGTGCGTCCAGCACTCACATACGGTTCACAATGTTGGACAATGTACAAAAAGTATGAGAGTAAGCTTACGGCAGCTGAGATGAAGATGCTTCGTATGACAGCAGGAGTTATAAAGCTTGATCGAATTAGAAGTACGAAGATCCGAGGAAGCCTTCATGTTAAGAATACCATTTCCCAAAAAATTGAACACGACCGACTCAGTTGGTATTGCCATGTTCAAAGGAGAGATCCTGAGAACCCCGTCAAAAAGGCAATATCATACAACGTTCCAATTCGGAATAAAAAGAAAGGTAGGCCTAAACACTCCTGGTACAAACAAATGCAAAAACACCAGCATTCAGTTGGCCTCAGAAATGGAACAATACAAAACCGGGAGGCTTGCCGCCGATTTCTGAGGTCAACCCGGCGAACCCCACAGGCGGATCACTAGTGTGAAGCAGATACGTGGGAGAGTTATGATCCCCTCGACATCGAGATCATAACAGCGCCGAAGAAAAGGAAGAAGAAGAAGAAGTTCTATCTTTGTCCCTGGCATGTTTCCGATGTAAATGTTGAACTTCCAAGGTTCAAGACTTGCCCAAGTAACATCGTTGGAGATAAATGTTATTTAAATATTCCTTTATAGCTCTGAGAGAGTCAAATTTAAGGCCATAGCTCTATTTTAAAAGTGATTGCAGCTTTTGGTGAACGAATTTAAAAACCTACGAGTATCTCTATAAACAGAGTTTCTGAACAATCTTTAGCTCTATTATGTTTAAAAGCTTTCTCTCGGTAAATACGCTCCACAATAAATGCATTTTGATACTGTACCCTTTAAATTGGCTCTTTGGTAACAAAAGATTTTTTCAAGGTGTTGTAGTGATCCCACTACCTGGTACCCTCCTAACACAATTGATTCTTTTCCAACGCATCTTCCAAAGACACTCCAACCACTGATAATTCGAACCAATTTATCGCCACCAATATAAAACCATAAAATATTGACCCACAAATGAATCCGCACTACGTAATCATAAAACGATCACTCGTCATAAGTACGACACAAACCAAGACCCATAAACTGCTATGAGTAATGGATACCCAATGTCCAACGGATTTGCACGTAAACAAATCCAATGCATTAATTGCTGGCATTGAGGGAATCCCAAAACAAAATGCTGATAATGCATCTTACCATGGGCGAGTATCGCTATGAGAGAAGTGTATCGTGAAATATGATGCGGCGGCACATTTGTGAAAAACAATTAACTGGGTTACAATTTGGTTGGTAAATATTCTTCGTAATTCCAATTGGACTAATATATAGGAAGTATTACCAATTGGAATAGCTATTATGAAATATCAGTTGGTGGATATATGTACTTGGATGATTTTCGTAAGTATTGGAATAGGAAAGTATTTTGAAAATAGTATAAAAGGGCAGAAATATTTCAGAAATAGCATAGAATAGAATTAAAAGCTAATTTGGTCGCAGCCTAGCTTAAGACAGCGGGCGATTTTAGTAAATCAAAACATACATTTAAAAATAAAGAATAAAATCAACTTATTGGTCGCAGCCTAGCTTAAGACAGCGGGCCAATAAATAAACAAAATAAAATCTGTTCTTTTTTCTTTTCTATCCGCTAAAGTCGCTATTCTCCCTTCGTGGAAAGCACGGTGATTTAGGCGTTACAACAGTGTTGTTAAAGAGCTAAGAGATATAGCTTATCTTCATGAATGTTTAAGAAAATGGCGAATATTTAAGAATTTTTATCTTCTTCTTCCTTTGATTCGGCGCTGTTATGATCTCGATGTCGAGGGGATCATAATTCTCCCACGTATCTGCTTCACACTAGTGATCCGCCTGTGGGGTTCGCCGGGTTGACCTCAGAAATCGGCGGCAAGCCTCCCGGTTTTGTATTGTTCCATTTCTGAGGCCAACTGAATGCTGGTGTTTTTGCATTTGTTTGTACCAGGAGTGTTTAGGCCTACCTTTCTTTTTATTCCGAATTGGAACGTTGTATGATATTGCCTTTTTGACGGGGTTCTCAGGATCTCTCCTTTGAACATGGCAAGAATTTTTATAAAACAGAAAAAGCAAACTATTAACAGTGCTGTGACTGCATTTTCAAAAGAATTAATAAAAACACAGAATAAGCTTTATCCAATATAAAAATAATTTTTTTCTCAAGTTCAAAACTAAAATAAAAAAAATATTTCGAACTGCAACTTCAATATTCCTGATAAAAATGAGATCGCACCAAGAAACCACTCCACGTTGAACGTATTTTAGCTTTTAATTACTTGTTTACTCGTGCTATATTTTAATAAAAAGAAGTTCTGAGACAAATTTTGATGCTAAGATAATTGACCAATACTAATAATAATTTCTTTTCGTGTTTAATGGTATGATTTGTAATTACTAATACTAATAAAAAATATGATTTATAACTCCACCTAAGAGTGCCATTGAACTCTTAGGCTAGCCGCGCACTAGCAACTTTTAGTTGCGAAACTGCTTGGTTCGAGCAACTAAAAAGTTTGTGTTTGGACACAAACTAAACGATTGCCTAAAATAAGTTCGCCATTTTATTGAACATATAATTATCTGCAAATTCACGGACTTTCAACCAAACAGTTCATCTGTTTTCTATAAGTAACCAAACAGTTTCGCAACTAAAAGTTGCTAGTGCGCGGCTAGCCTTAGAGCGTATATTAAAGCTTTTAGCTTACAAGCATCATTAAGGAGCTCAAAAGTGCTCTTACACTCAATGAATTAGCTGCAACTGAGCTCCCTGTTTACTCTAAAGGCACTTCTAGGGGGTATTTTTGAATAAACGAGCTTTTAAGATAAGCTCTGAAAGTACTTTTCAAACTTTTATACAGCTAAAAATGTTTTTTGGGTGACTAATTAAGAACTCCAGCTCTGATTTTTTTGGTTGACCTTCTTTTCAGAAAATATGATTTCGATTCTCAATTTTTTTTATTTTTAAACCCCAATTTCAAAAATGGCTTTTTACTAGTTAAATTAAATTCTGGTGTGTATTGATAAATACGTAAAACTCTCATACCAACTTTTATGTTAAAAACATAAATATGTATTACAAAAAAAAAAAAAAAACAATTTTGAAATATATTTTTAATAAACTAACAATATTGTTCATTGAATCAGATGGCATTTTTTAACTGCAACTATATCTATGCACATTTTTACAACAATTTTAAGAAAGAATGCTTTTCAATATGTAGCTTGCAATATAATTTAACGTCTTTTTTAGCTTCAATAAATATACCTTAATGTTCATTCACTGATCAAAATTGTGTTCTTCCTTTTTTAAATTATTTTGAACCTGCATTTTTAAAATCACAAATTCTTGAATCCGGTGATTGAAAATTCATAACTCGGATAGATGTCTTATTTGAAGACTTTTTTTGGAGAAATAATTGGTAAACTTAATTTATTCTTTCCCTGGTTCGGTATAAGGGTCGTGTACCTTTTCCCCCACGTACGTCAACAATCTTAAAAGCCCTTACATAAAATGTAAATATTTTTTTATCGAATTAAACTACTCACTTTTCGCTCTTCTTCCATCAACAACACACAAAAATGTTCGGGTAAAGTGTGCTGGTACATTATTTAAATTGTTTGCATAAATTATTATTTGAAGCCAATTTTCTTTTGCGTTGACCCTAGTTGTTTAGATAAGTCAGGTACTTGCATACAAATTAATTTGTTTTATAGTATCTTATAGATATTTTGCAGCATCACTTCATCATCTTTTATAAAGGTTTCGACAACCTCTGATGGAAATGGTTATTTGAATCTCATTATATCTACCGTTATATTTACATTTTTTTGCAGAAGAAGAAAATGCTCGTATCCTTCAATCACTGAAACGTTATTGTAAACTTGCAATAAATCTTCCATCGTCTGTTTTTTTCTTTTGATGGTTGTTAAGAATGCCAACAACATCTGCTTGTGCATTTTTTTTGTATACACAGTTCAGGGGAATTAACGTATCTACAGGTCCCATATGTAAGCCTTAAATCTATGTTACATGAGTTACATAAAATCCACAAAACAGTTTCCTTTAATTTATGAACGAGGCAAGACACTTATACGTTAAAATCGGCCTCATCCTTTGCCTTCAACAACTCCAGTTACTATTTCCGTAAATTTGGTTCGAGTTTCTTAAACCCCAAGACTCATGCCGATCAAAATGTGCATAAAGGTACACCGATAGAAAACAATAAATCTGACATTAAATTCATTTTCAAAATAGATTAATAATGTCATGTAGATACATGTAAAAATATACTCTTGTATTCATATGTGTTGCACAAGTTTCAAAGACTTCATTTTACAATGATAAGGTATTTTTACAAAAAGTTTGAAAAATGTCGGTCAGTAATATTTTTGTTTCAGAAGTGAAAAGGAAAGTATTGTTGAAAAATGTAAAGATCTCATGCAGATGATATTTTTTTATATTTCATTTTCGTGAACACTGCGAAATCTGAAGTTCTATACATTATTCAAGTGAAAATAAATTGTCCACACAAAAGTAGGTCTTGCATTGAAAATCTTCTCATCCCTTTGAATTCAAAAGAAAAGAAGTTGATTGACAAAAATATCGTCACTCTTGTGGGAAAAAGTCTAATGAAAAACTACTAAGTATATCTTCATAACGAATTTCACACTAGATGACAAGGTACTCGTATCACAGTAACCAAAGTTTTGAAATAAATTTAAAGCAAAATTAAATGTGTTCTACAATTTGAATTTACCCAAGCCTTTCATATATTTTGGCATTTTGGACTACATTTAGAATGTCAACCGACACTTTACAATATGTTAAGAAGAAACTCCATACCTGTCTTCAATATCGAGTTTACTGGACAAGAGATGGTATGATTAGGAAGTACATATAACTTCGACAAAAATTTCAGAACGTAGTTAAGAAGCAAGAAAGAGTGGGTAGGCGAAACAGTAAACTACATTGAAAATGCCATCAAATGGTAGACTGATAAATCGGGAACGTGTGAATTTAAATGGCAGGAAGTTTTGGGCCCAGAAGCAAACTTTCTCTGAAGAGGAAGATTCTTTATCTTAAATACGGGCAATGTAAACCCTAACTGAAATAAAAATAGATTTAAAACAGAAAAGGAGGCCATAAGATCAAAAATATTAATGGATGGAGCTCCCAAAACTAAGGCAGCCCAATATTCGTCTTGGGAAACAGGACCATACCTTTGAATAATTAAAGGTTTCCTGACTGGTCACTGAAAACAAAGAAGACACCTCAGTATTCTTAGCCCGGTTGCCAGTGTCATTTACAGATTTTGAAAAACTTACGACGAACCAGCGGACCATAATTTAGACAAATATGATGCACTCGTGCATCAAAGGAATATGCATCTGGTATGTCAGGAGATGGATGGATAAAATTTAATTTTTGTAAATTTCTTGAAAACTACCAGTTTTTTTTTAATCTTTCAAGACATATAGAGCTAATTGAATTCTACAAGAATTTATTTTCGTAGAATCAATAGATTTAGAGAACAGCATGAACAAACATTAGAGTATAGCACGTTTAGTAAGAAAAAAATTAACATTTTCCGTTGCCTACTTTTACTCGTGACTTATAGGTATTATAAGGCAAGTTATGCATTCGTAAAAAAATCAAACTCCAGATTTCGATCAAAGTTGACATTACGATGATAGCGAAGACCAAAAAAGTGAGTCTCGCAATTCTGTCTTTCTGTCTGTCCGACTACAGCTAAACGGCTCGGCCGATTTTCTTCAAATTGGTAGGTAACTATGGGTTTCAATTTTTTCCCCCCGGATGTTTATTTCTTTTTTTTAAGACCAAAAATAACGGTACTGTCCCACAGATTTAACAAAAAAAAAAAACAAAAAATTTCATTTACTTTAAGCTAGGTTAAAAAAAATTCCAAAAAATTGTTATTTTCGGTACCTCCCTAATAACTATTATTTTTGTTTTTGATTTTCTCAAAAACGGTACGACCGATTTTGATCATTTTTGTATATTGAAACTCCCCAGTATATGATAGTGTATTCAAATTTTCAAATTTTTTTTGAATTTTTGAAAAAATTTCAAAATTTTTTTTCTTGAAAACTCAATATTTCAAAAACCCCATGCTCGATTTTTTTAAAACTTATAAATTAGTTTCTTAATATAATCTATAATATATGAGGAAAAAAAATATTTTACATAAAAATAACAGTACCCTCCATACAAATGTTAAAAAATGGTTTTCAAAAATCCTATTTTTCTCGGAAACGGTTCCGAGAATTTTGCTAAATTTTTTTTTTCTTTCTATTAATTCTTACGATCTATAATTTAAGTAAAAAAAATTTTGAAAACAAGATATTACTGACTGTATCTACCATAGAACGATTTTTTCGAATTTTGAATTTCTCATTATCGGTATAATGAATTTTAATGAAATTAAAATTTTTTATAGACAAGCTTCTAAAATTTTTGAAAAATATTGCATGTCAAAACTTAAAAAAAAACAATATTTTTTGAATTAAAAAAAAATATTTTTTTTTTTTGGAAAATTCGATATCTCAGAAACGGTTCAATATTTTTTTTTTTGTAAATTTAATTTTTATTCGAACAAAAATAAAAAACTTTAAATTAGCGTACTAAAATATTTTCTAAAAAATATTTTAAAAATTTTGTATATAAAAGCTTATTTTTTTAAGAAACCAGTACAGACTTATAATGTTTGTTCTTGCATAAGCTAATATTTGCTTCAATCTACTACTACTACTGTTTTAGTCTATTAAAAAATTATGAACAGTTTTTCTCCAATAACATTCATTTTTTAAAATTCTTAATCGTTTACATAAGAGCAAGTTTGTGCGACCCAGTCGTACATTTTATTTTATTTAGTTTTGAAAATAAAATTTTTAAAAGTTTTTTTTTGAAAAATCAAAAAAAAATTGGAAAATTTAAATACACAATACTACCCAACATTTTTGGAACCTTTAGCATAAAAAAATGTTACAAATTAGTTGTACCTTTTTTGGGAAAAAAAATACTACAAATCGGTTGTACCGTTTTTGAGAAAATCAAGAAAAATAAAATGATTTTAATAACCATTAATAACCATTTTTCCGATTTTTTTTTCAAGAATTACTTAACTTCAGCTAAATGAAATTTTGTAATTTTTTTTAAATCTCAACCATTTTTTGAAAAAAAAAAAATATATGCATATTTTATAAGATTTCGAAAAAAGAATCGTATGGCATTTCATTTTGATCTAAAAAAAAAACCTGTTGGGGGAAAATTTATCAATGCTATCTATAAAGTTCGAAGAAAATTCTCCACGCCGCGCCGCCGTGTATGCTGTAGTGAAACAGACAGTATTGCGAGACCCACATTTTTCGTCTCCTCTATCATCATTATGTCAAATCAGATCAAAACCTCGTGTTCGATTTTTTTAGAATGCATAACTTGCCATATAATAAGCATGTGTCGCAAGTAATTAGGCACTAACAAGCTCTGTATGTTGATTTTTTGTAAGTAACAATAAGCCAGAGTTTTTAAATTTCATTGGCTTAAAGTTTTTGGTAGGTAATTTTGTTGTAAAATGATATCGGAAGGAGTTGTTAAATGAAAACAATATCATCACCTTTTTAAGAAATGCTTGTTATCCAAAAAAAATTCTCCACTAACTCAATTTTGTTGAAATTTTTTCGACTTAAAAGTCCATTTTCGGGGAAATTAAAAATAAAACAATTGGTTTTTGCGGCAGATATCAAGAATCGGAAAAAAAAACGAAAATTAGCATTTTTGCTCAATAATATTTTTGTAAATGTTAAAGTTTGTATATAATCAGTTTGAGAAAAATAACATTTAATTTAACCTTTTTTGAGGCAGGTGTCGTAATTTGTACTATAATGAAAGTTAAAAAAACTATGCAGAGAGTTTTCTAAAGAAACATAATGGTCCAGGTTTGAAGAAAATCAGCCCAGCTTTATAGGCTATAGCTTAGCAGACAGAATTGAAATAACTTGATATAGTAATCAAATAAAAGAATAGATTTCTGACATTATTTTTAAAGAATTTCTATTGTTTATAAAAACCTTCCACATAAACGGGAGAAAATAGAATCCATAAACATTCTTTTTGTTTTTTAAAAGCTAAAAATCATTTCCCCAAGTATTAGGTAATTGGTAGTGAATAAATGGACACTGACACTTTGTTTTTTTTTTTTTGATTATTATTTCTTTATTTCGCTTCTTGTTTCCTTTTATTTGTTTAATTAATTTTTGTTTAACTTTTGGTTTTACAATTTTCTTAAGTTTTAAGTTATAATTTTGATAAAAATCGACTATTTCTTTTATTATTTGTACGCGAGTATAAATTGGAACTTTGTTTCTGGGTGGCTAGACGACGAATGAATGATGAACACACACGAAACGATGCAAGGCGGGACGAACATGAAAAAACCGGTGTACCAACACGAGAATAACCAAGTACGACGTGAAAAAACCGGTGTACCAACGTGAGAATAATTAAAACATAGAATTGTAAGGGTTGGTGTTAAGTTAGTGCAAGTCGACCTAAGTGTTTACACGGGCAATATTTGTGATCTTAACATTCCGCCCGCCTTGCATCCTCGCATGCAAAAGAAAGATTAGATTAGAAGATTATGTATAAAATCAATGTAAGTGTATACAATTTTAGTTACAAGAAATATATTTTAATTTAAATTCAAAAATTATTTTTAGAAAACAAAGATAGATAAATGATAAAGTATAAGTAAGTGACATTCTGTTTTCAATTTAAGGAATATAATAATTCAAGATCCAGAAGAAAATTTTATAACTTAAAATTCCTTATAAAGGGTGATTTTTTAAGAGCTTGAGAACTTTTTTTAAAAAAAAAACGCATAAAATTTGCAAAATCTCATCGATTCTTTATTTGAAACGTTAGATTGGTCCATGACATTTACTTTTTGAAGATAATTTCATTTAAATGTTGACCGCGGCTGCGTCTTAGGTGGTCCATTCGGAAAGTCCAATTTTGGGTAACTTTTTCGAGCATTTCGGCCGGAATAGCCCGAATTTCTTCGGAAATGTTGTCTTCCAAAGCTGGAATAGTTGCTGCCTTATTTGTGTAGACTTTAGACTTGACGTAGCCCCACAAAAAATAGTCTAAAGGCGTCAAATCGCATGATCTTGGTGGCCAACTTACCGGTCCATTCCTTGAGATGAATTGTTCTCCGAAGTTTTCCCTCAAAATGGCCATAGAATCGCGAGCTGTGTGGCATGTAGCGCCATCTTGTTGAAACCACATGTCAACCAAGTTCAGTTCTTCCATTTTTGGCAACAAAAAGTTTGTTAGCATTGAACGATAGCGATCGCCATTCACCGTAACGTTGCGTCCATGTGGTCGAATAACGCAAACCCAATTGCTGCGAACGGCGACGAATCGACATTTCACGGTCTTCAGCAACACTCTCAGAAACAGACGCAATATTCTCTTCTGTACGCACTGTACGCATTCGTGTGGTTGGTTTAATGTCCAATAAAGTAAACTGAGTGCGAAACTTGGTCACAATCGCATTAATTGTTTGCTCACTTGGTCGATTATGTAGACCATAAATCGGACGTAAAGCGCGAAACACATTTCGAACCGAACACTGATTTTGGTAATAAAATTCAATGATTTGCAAGCGTTGCTCGTTAGTAAGTCTATTCATGATGAAATGTCAAAGCATACTGAGCATCTTTCTCTTTGACACCATGTCTGAAATCCCGCGTGATCTGTCAAATACTAATGCATGAAAATCCTAACCTCAAAAAAATCACCCGTTATGATAGATTTTAGTGCAAATTTTTTTTTTTTTTTTTTTGATGATGATTAATCATTAATCCGAAGGCAAAATACATAGTTTGACGACAGAACGAGTTACTACTCCTTTTTGAGTTTTAACATCGACGACACGGACTCTAGTGTCAGGACCACGATGAACCTTAAGGACCCTACCTAGTCGCCACTCATTAGGTGGAAGCTGTTCATCTCGTAAAACAACAAGATCTCCAACCTCCATATCCCTTTGGGGATACTTCCATTTATATCGTTTGTTTAGCTCCTTTAAATACTCTTCTTTCCAACGCAGACTAAACTGATGATGTATAACTTTAAGAGCGTTCCATCGCCGCATGAAACTAATGCTCTTGGGTGATTCGCATGGTTCTGGAGGACTGAGTAAAGGACCACCTCTCAAGAAGTGTCCCGGAGTCAAAGGGAGGAGATCGTCAGGATTGTTTGACATTCGGGTTAACGGACGAGAGTTCAGACAGGATTCGATTCGAGCTAATAGTGTTGTAAATTCTTCAAACGTGTATTTTGAGTTACCACTAATCTTTTTGAAATGAATTTTAAAACTTTTCACTCCTGCTTCCCACAACCCACCCATGTGAGGGGAGCCAGGAGGAATAAATTTCCAAGTTATTTGAGAGAAATTAGGAGATGAATCACTAGTGTGACTTTGGATCGCCTTTTGAAAGTCGGAGCACAGCAACTTGGAGGCACCGACGAAGTTTGTTCCGTTATCGGTATATACTTTGTCAGGAATTCCTCTCCGAGAAACAAAACGAGTAAAGGCTGCTAAAAAGGCAGGAGTAGACAGATCACTTACCGCCTCTAAGTGTATTGCCTTGGTTGCAAAACATACAAAAAGGCACACATAACCTTTTTCTAGACGACAGCGTCTACCATAATAATTCTGAATTGTAAAGGGGCCAGCAAAGTCTATGCCGGTATTCGTGAAGGGTAAACCTAAAGTTGTTCTTTCAACAGGCAAAGAACCCATTAATTGAGATTGAACGGATTTTTTGTACAAGGTACAAGGTTTACATTTACGAATATGAGCTTTAACTAAATTTTTTAGTTTGGGTACCCAATATTCGCAACGAATTAAGCGAATAATTAGTTGGGTTTCTCCATGTAGAGATATTTGATGAACATACGCTATTAAGAGCTTAGACAAATAGGAATTATATGGAAGGAGGATTGGAATTCTTTCATTATAAGACAACGTGGAGGACGCAAGTCTACCATGGGAACGCATAATTTGATTTGAGTCTAAAACAGGGGTCAAGGAAAGAAGATTACTTTTTGACTTTAACTTTGCTCCTTGACGGAGAGCTTCATATTCTTCGGAAAAGTGTTGTTTTTGCGTTAAGCGAATAATTTTTATTTTGGTAGATTTGATTTCTTCATGAAGAAGAAGTTTTGACTTATATTCAACTCTAATTGAATTTTTCCGAGCGGAGTTGCAAAAGCGGAATACATAACTCATAACTCGAAGAGCCTTGGGCCATGATGAAAATCGACACAAAAATTCGCTTTCGAAGTCGTCAAATTTTGACACAACGTTTGTGTGGCTTTGAACATGTTTACATTCAAGAATTGATTCATCCGGAGGCTCAATGAGTTCAGTGGAAGGCCAATTTGACTCTAAGTCCTTCAACCAGAGTGGTCCGTTCCACCATAGATGACTCGATTTTAGTTCTTGCGGAGAGATACCGCGTGTGGCTAAATCGGCAGGATTTTCTGAAGAAGAAATATGATTCCATTTTACTTCAGGAACATTTGAAAGAATTTCTGAGGTCCGGTTGGCTACATAAGTTTTCCAATCGCTTGGCGGCTTGTTAAGCCAAGCTAAGACAATAGTCGAGTCTGTCCACAATTTAATGGGAACTTCAGTAAGGAAATCAAATTGATTGAGTAACAATTTGATCATTCGTGATAAAAGAACTGCGCCTTGGAGTTCCAGGCGAGGGAGAGAAATAGTGTTGACAGGTGCAACCTTTGATTTTGCCCATAATAAGTGTGAAGACGTTTTTGAGGAATTATGATGTACTCGGATGTAAATTGCGGCTGCATAAGCCTTTTCCGATGCATCAGAAACTCCATGTAGTTGCAGTGAACTCCAAGGAGAAAATTCAATCCAACGAGGAATTGTTATTTTTTGTATATCAGTGAAATCTTTCAAAAAAGATTTCCAATTTTGTTCAGATGAAGGCGTAAGACGTTCATCCCATCCAGTTTTATCTTTCCATATTTGCTGCATTAATATTTTTGCTGTTATAATTATAGGGGCAAGCCAACCTGCAGGATCATATAACTTAGCGATAGTTGATAAAACTGATCGTTTTGTAACTGAAAGCATTAACAGACTTTCAGGATGAATTGAAAAGGAAAAGGTGTCGGAGGAAGCATTCCATTGAATGCCAAGCATTTTTGTGGAGCTATCATCTTCGATTTTCAAAAAATCTTTATTCAGGAGATGATCTTTTGGAATATGATTAAGAAGATCAGGATGATTAGCTGTCCATTTTCTGAGATTGAATCCCGCGGATTCAAGAGCAGTTATAAGTTCAGTCTGGCTTCTACGTGCCGAAAGGATATCGTGCGCACCAGAAAGAACATCGTCAACATAAATTTCATTCTTCAAGATTTTTGAAGCAAGAGGATAAATTGTTTTAATATCTGAAGATAATTGATGTAAAGTGCGTATAGCTAAATAAGGAGCGCAATTTACTCCAAACGTTACAGTGTTGAGTTTGTAATCAAATATTTTTTGATTTGGGCTAGGGCGGAACAAAATGCGTTGGAATTGTGCGTGATCGGGATGGATGTTGATCTGACGATACATCTTCTCGATGTCGCCATTAAACACATATTTGTAAAAACGCCAATTAAGGATGAGAAAAATTATGTCATTTTGGAGAGTTGGACCTGAGTATAATAGATCATTCAGACTTTTACCATTAGAGGATAACTTTGAACCGTTAAAAACTACTCGTAGTTTAGTGGTAGTACTTTGAGGTTTTAGTACCGCATGATGAGGAAGATAATATGATTGAACATTGTTCTCATCATACAATTCATATGGAGGAGTAGGCGACATATGACCCAACGTTAAATATTCTGAAAGCACCCTTTGATATTCTTCTTTGACAGCAGGTTTAGAAAGTAAAGACTTTTCATTGCGAAGAAATTGTTGCATTGCAGTGAAGCGTGAATTACCCAGTTTGGATTCTGCGAGAGAATTTTTGAATGGAAGCTTTACGACATATCGGCCTGTTGATGGATCTCGATAAGTCGTGTCACGGTATAAGTTTTCACAATATTGTTCAGATGGCGTACGCAAAGGAGATTGGGGTAATTCTTCAAGCTTCCAAAACTTTTCGATAGCTTTATCGATGGATAACTCATTGCTATATGTCACGAAAGTAGAAAAGGTTGAAACGACGGGAACATTGTCGTAAGGTCCTAATAGAACCCAACCAAAAACTGTATTTTGAGCCATAATAGTATTTAAAACGTTTGTCTTTATACCATCTAAAATTATATGGGGATATAAATCAGCTCCGATAAGCATGTCTATACGCGAACTTTTATAAAATAGTGGATCGGCCAAAGGAAGATCACAATTGAATTGAAATTGATCAATATCCATGGAAACCGCTGGCAAATTGCACGTAATTTTTTTTAAAACTAAAGCTTCAGCATGTATTTGAAACTCATGCACATTGTTTGAACAAAGGGTGAAGGAACAGAGTTTGGATGATGAAGCCGTTTCGGTGGAACCCATGCCACAGATCCGGGCTTGAGTGTTTTGAGTTGGCAAACCAATAAGTTTCTGGAATTCCTCAGCTATAAAGGAAACTTCAGAACCTTGATCAATTAAAGCTCGGAGAGCAAATTCACTTCCTTGGTGACGAATCTTCACCATCGCAGTGGCTAATAACACCTGACGATAACTTTTGTTTAGAAAAACATTGTGATTTGTTGTTGTAGTGGACTGTATATTATGATGATCACGTTGAGATGAAAATGATGCTAAGGGTGATGATGAACCATGAGGTGAAGAAGAAGAGGAAACTTGAGATGAAGATGGGTTGGCGTTAGATGAGATAGTTGAAGGCTTATGATTAGTGCCATTATAAGGCACAGTTAGTTTGCGCTCAAAATGCAACAAAGTATGGTGCTTGCCCTTGCAACGAAGGCAAGTATTTGCACTTTGGCATTGACTCAGATGGTGAGTCACTGCAAGACAATTGAAACAAAATTTGTGTTTGCGTACAGTCTTATGTCTTTCATCGACAGACATTTTTAAAAAGGTAGGATAAACTCTCAAGGGATGTTGTTCACTACATACCTGACAGGCTGGAATAATTTTCGTATGGAAGTTTCTAACTGGTTTGGGTTTCGATGATTGTGTAGAAAAAGATTTAGTAGTATTAAGTTTGTTTGTGGAACTTTGTTTCATTTCTGAAACATTTTCAAGGATACGATAACGATTTGTTAGGAACTGATTCATTTTTTCCCAAGATGGGATCTCAGTTGGTTCTTCCAGTGATCCTTCCCACAAACTTAGTGTGTGATCTGGAAGCCGAGAAGCGCAAAGATAAGTAATGATTGCGTTCCACGCTACTATATCGATATCGTATGAGGTGAGAGCAATCAAAGCATCATTAATACTACTTTGTAAATTTTTAAGATCTTTAGCAGATTCTGAAAGAACGGGTTTAGCATTCAATAAGATTTGAATTTGATTGTTGACCAGAATCCGCTTATTTTCATAATGTTCCTTTAAAGCGTTCCATGCTAGTTTAAAATTGCTATCAGTTAAGCTAAATTTGCTGACAATATTGAACGCTTGATCTTTCGTTTTAGATCGCAGATGAAAAAGTTTTTGTACGTCACTCAGCTTTGAATGGTTAATATATACTGCAGTGAACATATCCCGTAAGGATGGCCACTGTAAATAATTGCCATAAAAATCCTGAGTGTCGCACGGTGGAACCTTAATGTTATGTGAATTATCATTAACTGGCGAAGTAATTGACATGAGTTCATGTAACTTAGGTTCCGTTTTAGAAATAAGAGCTTTTAAGAAATCTGATATAGCACTTGTGCATTGGAAATATGTAGAAGATGAACTTTGAAACTTTGCTTTTACTTCATTCAGAGAGCCTTGAACCTCTTCACTATTGTCTTTCATGCAACTAGTATATGCAATTTTAACATCTTGCCATAAATTCAAAAGTTCAGCTTGATAAGCTTCTAGCAAGGAAACCGTATGAGTGGCGGCTGGTTTGGCCTTGAAGGCTGCATGATATTCGACCAATTGGTCGGAAGCAAAAATTAAATCATCTAGACTACTCATTGTGTTATCAATACTGAGTCTATCTGACCAACGGATTAAACTTAAATTTTGTTTAAAAATGAATATAGAAACACAAATATAGGTTTATAAACCCAAAATGGATTGAAATGATAATATGTAATATATAATAAGTGAAGTATAGTATAATATAATTGAAAATCTGATAAAGCACTAAAATATATCCATATAAAGTACCTTGTACAATTGCAAATTAAAGATGAATTTGTGATGATCTTGTTGATGGAAAAAAGATAATTTTGTTGACGACTTCGGATGGTAGTTTTGATGATACTGCCGATGATGATTTGGTGTTGATGTAGTGAGGATGATGAAATACAGCTGATGACTTTCGTGTCTATGCAGTTGCCCACGATAAAAAGATAAAGGATTTTGCTACTGTTAAATGGCACGATGGATGCAGCACAACGATGAAAAATTGTAGGTGCCGTTACAATGGCATGATGGATGCAGCACAACGATGAAAAATTGAAGGTGCCGTTACAATGGCATGATGGATGCAGCACAACGATGAAAAATTGTAGGTGCCGTTACAATGGCATGATGGATGCAGCACAACGATGAAAAATTGTAGATGCCGTTACAATGGCACGCCAATGAAACACAACGGTGAAAAATGTAAGTGCCGTTACAATGGCACGATGGATGCAGCAACACGATGAAAATTGTAGGTGCCGTTACGATGGCACGCCGATGCAGCACGATGAAAAACGTAGGTGCCGTTACAATGGCACGCCGATGAAACACAAGAATCTGCCTTTGCAGTGGCACGATGGATGCAGCAACACGATGAAAATTGTAGGTGCCGTTACAATGGCACGCCGATGCAGCACGATGAAAAACGTAGGTGCCGTTACAATGGCACGCCGATGAAACACAAGAATCTGCCTTGCAGTGGCACGATGGATGCAGCACCACGATGAAAATGTAGGTGCCGTTGCAATGGCACGATGGATGCAGCAACAACGATGAAAATGTAGGTGCCGTTGCAATGGCACGATGGTTGCAGCGCAACGATGAAAATGCGTAGGTGCCGTAGCAATGGCACGATGGATGCAGCAAAAACGATGAAAATGTAGGTGCCGTTGCAATGGCACGATGGTTGCAGCGCAACGATGAAAATGCGTAGGTGCCGTAGCAATGGCACGATGAATGCAGCAACGATGAAAATATAGGTGCCGTTGCAATGGCACGATGGATGAAAAATGTAGGGATGACTTTGATTTTTAAGGATTGCCAAGTTGCCACGTGAACTCCTGATTATCCTCGTCTCGAAGGACCATGAATAAATGGACACTGACACTTTGTTTTTTTTTTTTGATTATTATTTCTTTATTTCGCTTCTTGTTTCCTTTTATTTGTTTAATTAATTTTTGTTTAACTTTTGGTTTTACAATTTTCTTAAGTTTTAAGTTATAATTTTGATAAAAATCGACTATTTCTTTTATTATTTGTACGCGAGTATAAATTGGAACTTTGTTTCTGGGTGGCTAGACGACGAATGAATGATGAACACACACGAAACGATGCAAGGCGGGACGAACATGAAAAAACCGGTGTACCAACACGAGAATAACCAAGTACGACGTGAAAAAACCGGTGTACCAACGTGAGAATAATTAAAACATAGAATTGTAAGGGTTGGTGTTAAGTTAGTGCAAGTCGACCTAAGTGTTTACACGGGCAATATTTGTGATCTTAACAGGTAGATTAGTTCCTCATTTTTATGAAAATATTTGGTAAGTAAGTACCTAATTCTCGTAATCTTTCCAAAATCATTTTTTTAAATAAATTTTGCAGTGCTCAAAATATGAAAACATAAGCAAGTTTGAAAGTATTTCTAAGTCAACTTACTTTTGGATTTATGATCGAATCATTGAAATATAAACTCTAAAGACATTTTTCTGTAAACATCTGGTTCTCTTGATATGAAAAAAGAAAAAACCTCCACACTTTCCACCTAAAAATTTTCAATTTCAAAATATGCGATTAACATTAGAAATCGCTTATGTATCGCCAAGAAAAGATTGTCATTTAGCCATTTAAAAAGTAAGAAATTCCCGTCCGTACTTAGTTTTCTATGATTTTTTTATTTTAATTTTCACTCAACCTCGTTCTTAGTACGTATTTATTTTAAACATGGTTATACTATTTTTAACCCCGTGCTTTCTATCAGTGTACTCTGGCTATGTGGCAACTTTAACCCCCCCAATTTGACTCGACCAAAACCACCATTTCTTCAATAGCTTCCTTCAATTCCTCCATATACCCACGTTAACTTCAACTTCATTTCCTAAACAATCCGGCTACACATTATGCCTACCTTCGAATAGCCTCCGAAGTAGGTAGAACGTCCTTTTCAACCTTTCCTGCGACTGCTACCTACGAGTACAACTACATGTTTTCGTCCTGCTATACCCCCAATAAAAATTAACGATTTCTTCTTGGTTGTCGGACAGGTGTACAATTTGTGATATGCTCCACAGAAGAAAAGGAAAAAATCGAAATCCGTCCATGCCGGTATACATATATGGCACAGGCCAAAAAAGCCTGAGAGGCAACAGCAAGCAACGTTTGGCGTTAGCCGGTCAACGGAAGAGGGAATTGAAATATTTTCAATTTGGAGTGTGGCAAAAGTTCACGATAATTTTTCGTCGTGCTGATGGTTATGAAGGTGGTGGTGAAGATTGGCGCTGCAGTATATTGCCCGTACACATTCACCTGGAATTATAATAAAGGGAAGAAAAATCCCGTCTTAATGAATACGTAATGCGTACGTCACTCACCCCGAAATGAAACCCTATAAGGGACTGGAAAATGGTTTACTCTTTCGTGCAGTTCATTCCCTCCATTCCACTGGAAATGCCAGATTCCTGGGCTGGAGTCTCTACATTCAGCACTTCTCCACTCTTTTTCCAGTTTCCAGTGTTTTTCCGAATGAACCGGGACATGCGCCCTCAACTCTCAGGAGATTGAGCGAAGATGTATTTTATTAGAATTGTATGCCAACAATGAACTTCCATTCAGAGTTCAGGCTTTTACAAAGTCACGACACTCTCACGCCACCCGTTCGAAGATGCCATTTTCACACGGCAAAGTCTTACCGTAATTCGTGTTAGATTTCTTGTCCAGTGCTTATTATGGAATCTACTATGTTTACTTCCTCTACTTCACCATTTTCTAAAACGAAGCATAGCTCCACACATGCATGGCGTACCATACAACTGTAGTGGGTATATCGGTGGAATGAGTGCATTCAGGTCTAAGCGTATAAAATTTCAAAAGATACGAGTATCGCATTTCCTATATATTTCAGGAATGTATTAAGGTTGCGCTTGTAAGTTGATTTTTTTTGCTTTTTTTACGGACTGAATGCTTTTCGTAATGTTAAGTGATTCAGTTTACGGAATCAGACAAAATAAGCACCAAAGTACTTCAATGCTGTTTCCACTTCTTTCTGCCTGTGGAAGGAACAGCAAAAGATTTTTTTTTTATATTTTTGTTGCTTTAGGTAGTTGTTGTTGGATTCTTCTTCGTTTTATTGAGACGTAAAGAAATCCAGGAGTTTTTAAGGACTTGATGTTTACGATAGAAAGGACCGACTGTGTGATGTTTAAGGAAGAATATATGGCATAGGTATAGTCAAGTATAGGCTAAACGTAGATTTCTTCGACGTATAAACAAATGCTTACATTTATACGAGTATGTGTCTGAGTTCATTCCTCATTTGTCAAAAGCACGTTTCGTGCACACACGAATAAGGCAAAGTAGTTTAAATGCTTATCTTACTCAATGATTGTTTTGCTAATGGAAACTAACGAATGATTTGATGTACCTTCAAATAGGAAAGATATAGACACACACGTGTAGAGTTAAGTCAAGGTTTAAGGAAATTTTACGGACACATAGTTTGGCTTTTATTTGACAGGGAAGATGAACATTTTTTTCTTAAATTACTCGAAAAAATTTGCTTTTAAACATTTACCCTCAGTTTCACAGTGAGAGTTTAAACTTAAGTTCTGCTGAACCTGAACTGGAGTTTAAATTTGAAGTTCAACTCGTCCGGTTTCACAGTCTTATCTAAACTTCAGTTCATTAAACGTAGTTTAAGTAAATTGTTTTCTCTTTCTATCTAAATCAAAGAAAAAACAATCAAGGAAAGTTTGTTGTGACCTGTGACAGGAAACAAAAATTGAAAATGAAAATAAATTATATTTTCAAATGTTTGAAGGGATTGTCGAACTGAGATTTAAACGGCAGAATAGTGTCGTTTAACTTAAACTACAGAATGAACTCTGTTCAAGGACTGTGAAACCAAATTTATTGTTGAACTGAAGTTTAAACCAAAAGTGGGGTTTAAACTTCCACTGTGAAACTGGGGGTTAGTAATTCTTTTGAAAAAAGTCCCTTTAAAGAAAACAAAGGGTTTTGTTTAATCTATAAGAAAAAAACGTAACTTCTCAAGAACGTCTAAAAAAATCGTATAACTTTTTTTATTTAATAACAAAAATAAATTATAATTAAAAATACAATTAATACAAATGTAGCTAAAAATGTTATATATCAGTTATAATGGATACCACAAAAAATGTTCTTTTTAAGGCTCGGTCAAACAGAACGCGTTTTTACACCGCGTTCCACCGCCGCGTTCAAACGAAGCGTTGTATTACATTGCAATAGATGTCCCATGTCACACTGAACGCGTTTTTGACGCCGCGTTGAATTCACCATGGCGTTGCAACGCGGCGGTGAAACGCGACGTTGTGTGAAATTACAGATTATTTCTAACGCTACGGCAGTCAAAGGAATTTTTATTTTTTTCAAGATAGAAAAATTAATTAATTTGGTGAGAAATAACCCTTGTCTATACGATATGGGTGATAAATCGTATTAGAACATTTTCTTACATACATATTTAATTATTATTATTGAATAATTGAATTGAGACAAGTTTGTCTCTTATAAATGCCGCATTTCTAGGTCTTCTGTTTGTTGATCTTCGAGATGTGCGACTCTAGCTCCCGGCAGCGTATTGCCAAACTGTATATCAGCACAGATCTCCTAAGTCTGTGCTCAGCCATTTTCTGCTCACCGAATTTGAAAGTATTGTAGAGCAAACTGTATGCTACCACAGAGCGCTCTGTGGTCACATGCAGTTTGCTTGTAAAATATTAAAAAAGCTGAAGCAAACTATATACTATTTCAGATCGAGCAAAGTACCTGTGATTACAGAGCCATCGTTCACGTTGGTGTGGTTATTGTGTGTGGTGTGTGGTGCCGTGACATAAGGCCAAGTGACAAAAGGCCAAATTTGTTTGTGACTTAAGGCCAAACATAAAATGTTTTGTCTTGAGCAACAGTACCTTGGGTGGCCCGCTTCGCGGGTTTTCAGGATTTTAACTCCCTTTTCGGGGCTCACACCCGCTCACGCAACTCCGTTGCTCCGCTAAGGGTATGTTCAGTATGCAACAGTTTTGTATTTTAAATTAATTGGAGTAAACAACTAAGAGTTATGTACTGCTGCTCAGGAAAACTGTTGCTACAGGCGCCTGCCTGGCGACTGAACATACCCTAAGCGGAGCAACGGAGTTGCGTGAGCGGGTGTGAGCCCCGAAAAGGGAGTTAAAATCCTGAAAACCCGCGAAGCGGGCCACCTAAGGTACTGTTGCTCAAGAAAAAACATTTTATGTTTGGCCTTAAGTCACAAACAAATTTGGCCTTTTGTCACTTGGCCTTATGTCACGGCACCACACACCACACACAATAACCACACCAACGTGAACGATGGCTCTGTAATCACAGATACTTTGCTCTTAGTTACCTGAGCAAAATGTATACCAACACAGAAAAATCTGCTTTTGATCTGACACAGTATATACAGTATGCTCTTTGAATGAGCATTCTGTAGTCTATTGTAGAGCGTCGGAGCTCTGAACTGATATACAGTTTGGCAATACGCCTCCCGGCACAGCTGGTGATATTCGCCAATTTCTTCTCTTTTTTTGTTAATTAACATGTACCCGAATTCTTTTTCTTTTACGGGAATTTCCTTAAAATAGCAAATAGAAGCAATAATTCCTCTTCTGAATCTGAGCTGCTTGACATTATTTTTATTAAGGAATGATTGTTTTGTTTGTTCATTGCTGGTC
This sequence comes from Chrysotoxum bicinctum, assembly GCA_911387755.1. Taxonomy (NCBI): domain Eukaryota; kingdom Metazoa; phylum Arthropoda; class Insecta; order Diptera; family Syrphidae; genus Chrysotoxum; species Chrysotoxum bicinctum. Next base: position 2,243,770 of record OU426989.1, read on the forward strand.
TCTGTTTGACGTCCTCTGACGCGGCGGTTGCAACGTCGCGTCAAAATAATCTTAGCGCGGAGTTGAAAATGCGTTCTGTTTGACTGAGCCTTTATTCTTGAATAAGTTTTTGTTTTTAAAATTTTTACAACTTTACAGTAAACTTTGTTTGCTGAATTGCTAATCAAATTTCATGCTACAGAGTACAATATTCACAAAAAGTTGGAAATTATATTGGATCCGAGAGTAGAAACTAATAATTTTAAAGACCCCTATGCCTGTGAAAAAGAAATTCAGAAACTGAACTGTGGGGAGTGAATCGGAGTTTGATGATTGTATATTTTCATCAATTAGAAGAGATGGAACACCAATGCCAAAAGTTATGAGGTGTCTTAGTATTTGTCGCCATTTGTTTCTTATTTCAAATCTACTAATCCCCTAGTGGAAGATAGAATGTTTAAATAATATCGCAAGGATATTGTTTTGGGGTTGTTGCTTCCCATGGACGATGTGCAAGTGATTTTTCCAAAGTGGAAGCAACAATCAACGAAACCGGAAATCCATTTAGTTAAAAAACTTTGAAAACTCATGGATTTAAGGAAATATAAGGTATTTTCAGTACCGAATAAATAAAATATTAAAAATTATACTGATTTTGTGAATTTTGATTCGATTCAAGTAGAGGTAGCAATATTTTCTTCTTATACCGCAATCAAGTAAAAGTACTCGATACCTTTGAGGTATCGTTTCAAAAGCATGCTATGATTTTACTGTGGATTGTTTGGTAATATTCAAAGGCATTACTTTTTAAAAACTTTATTTCAACTTCAGAAATTATTTTGTTTTTGGCATTAAAAATTTTATTATAATTAACACATTTTTAACCTATGAAAGCTTATATATATGATTTGAAAAGATCCCCTTTGTAGAGAGTGCTTACAAATAAGTAATTTATGTTATGAATAAATTAAAAACAAAAAAAAAAGGTAAATAGATCAAGAAAACTAAGTTCAGTCACTTAGGCGTATACGTGTTATTTTTGAATAATTAATTAAATTAAAAAAAAAATATGAATTCGCAACATTAAAATGATTAGAAACCAAACGTTGGCTTTGACGATCACCATCAAAGCCCCATAAAATTTCCATCTGCCAACACTAGCTCTAGTAAAAGAGATGTATGTATATCTACTCGTATACTACCATTAGTTTTATTCATATAATATTTGGTTTGTAGTCGTTAATAAAATTGCGTAACAAAAGGAAGCAAGAATCCTGCAGTGGGATTATTGGAATCGGAATGCCGCAGTGCAGGTGGCTTGGTTCAATGTTTGTGGTTTTTCTTGAAAGATATTCCAAGAAACGAAGAAGAAAGTAAAATGGGAAGCTTAGGTAATTAGGCAGTCGGTGATCAAAAGTCAAGTTGTGCGTATTGGCGACGAAATTAAATGCCAACTAGTCATAAAAAAAAAAGGATTACTAACTTAAACCAAATTAAAGTTATTTTTACGCCAAAAATATAGAAGAAAAAGTTTAAACAAAAAAAATATTTGCAAAAAAATATGAAAACTAAAAAGAAGTTTACATAAAAATTGCTGTTAAAAATATAAAGAAAATTAAAGAAAAAAATATTTCCAGAAATTAGAAGAAAAATAGTAAGTCTTTTCCCGTGTTAAAATAAAAAAAAATGCACGACTGGATCGCACGAACTTGCTCTTATAAAAAAGTACTTTGGAATTTAAGATACATTTTATAAATATAAAACATGGATTTAATGAGCTAATAATGTTCAAATGCATAAAATTGCCGTCTGGTTTCCGGAAAAGTATGAATTTATGCAAATAAACCTTAAAAAATCGTTTTATTATTAAAAAATTTTTTTATATAAGAAATTCTCTAAAATTCTTCAAGAAAAAAATGTGGGATGCGAATTTTAAGTATTTAATAATATTGGTTTTAGGAAATAATTTCAAAAAATAATCGTTCATAGGTTTTGAAGATATTGATTTAAAAATTTTTTTTTAAAAACCCAATAAATATTTTTTCGAATATTTTTATATTTATTTTTAACTTAAGGGGACTCCTGCTAAAAATTTTGGGTTAAAATCCTTAGAGCCGTTAATGAGAAAGTCGAAAATCAAAAAAACGGGTCTATGGCAGGTACCCCTAATAACCTTTTGACCCAAAATTTTTTTTGACCAAAATGTAGTCCATGTCCATAATATCACACTTAATTTTTTTTTATCAAAATCGTTAGAGCCGTTTTCGAGATAAATAAGATTTTGCATTAGGGGTGTATGGGGGGTACCCTTAGTTTTGGAGCTAAAAAAAAAATTTCAATTTTTCCTCTAGGGAATCACCGAAGACTCTTAACTACCGAGATTGAAAGAAATAGGTCCAGTGGTTTAGGCTGTAGTGAGAGGTACAGACATACAGACACACTGAAACATGTTTTCTGTGTACTAAATTTTCCTTAAAATTTTTATAAATAAAATTGATATGCAAATTGTTAGTATTTAATAAAATACATTTTAAAATGTAATTCAAAAATTTAATCGTGTATCGGTTTTCAAGATATTGAATTTTCAAAAAAAAAATTGTATTATTTTTTTAAAAATCCAAAAACTATTTTTTCGAAAAATTTTTTAGTTTATATTTTTTCAAATGCAAAGCAGCTCCTGCATAAAAATTTTGGTTAAAATCGTTAGAGCCGTTCGTGAGAAATTCGAAAATAAAAAAAAACCGTTCTATGACAGGTACCCCTAATAACATTTTCCCCTAAATTTTTTTTCACCAAAATATAGTCCATGTCCATAATATCACACTCAATTTTTTTTATCAAAATCGTTGGAGCCGTTTTCGAGATAAATAAGATTTTGCATTACGGGTGTATGGGGGTACCGTTAGTTTTGGAGCTAAAAAAAAAAATTTCAATTTCGGGAATCACCGAAGACCCTTAACTACCGAGTTTGAAGAAAATACCTCCGGTAGTTTAGGCTGTAGTTCGAGGTATATATATATATAGACATACAGACATACAGACATACAGACATACAGACATACAGACATACAGACATACAGACAGACAGACGGAATTGTCGGACCCACTTTTTTCGTCTTCGCTATCATCGTAATGTCAACTTTGATCAAAATCTCGAGTTCGATTTTTTTTCCAAATGCAGAACTTGCCCTATAGACCTATAGTACCTATATCGCAAGTAAAAAAGAAAAATTTAGTGGTTGACTTGTGTCTGTATTTTTTTAAAAGAAGCGGAGGAAAGATCTTGCTGAAATAAATACGTTTTTTTTTTTTTTGAAGAATTACTACCGAATAAAGTCAAAAAAAAAATCACGTCACGGGTTTAACTCGAACCACGAGCTAAATTGTGGAATTAAGTTTTTCATGGTAAGTCAAAAGAATGAAGTAGCGCTCTCAAAGACACGACATAATTTCATTTAAAGCTTCACTAGGATTTCAAAACATTTCTATATCGCTTCGCTCACCCAGGCTCAAATTTAGATTTAAGAAAATTGTAATCCTGATCCAAAGCCCCTTCCTCTTCCTTCTTCCTACCCTAAGTAAAACGGAAAAAAAAATCGGTGTCTAAGGAATTGAACAAATTTAGAGAACAGGATTTCAGTCGCTCGAGTAAGAAAATAATTTTTTTTTAACTAACTAAAAAAAATTTTTAGAAAAATCGCTACAGCGACTACCCTGTTTGCTCCGGAGAAGATGCGCACAGCTTCACCAGGATTTTCGGGCAAAGGAAAAGGATAAAATACCTATATAAACGTAACAAAGAAGGTTACGCTTTATTTTTTTATCTTGAAGGTTCTGGACTTGGTGTGGCTCACTTTCAAGTTTTAAAAGGAAGGACTTTTTTTATAATATCTACCATTTATAAACTCCTTTACTGAACTTTTTTTCTTTTACGACCTTTAATTTTTAATAGTATATTGTATGAATTTAATTATTTTTGGATTAATAAACATTTCATTTATAATTTGAACTAAGAAAAAAAAAAACAATTAATCGATTTTAATTACAACGCGTCTGGGTTAGTTATATTCACTTTTTGAACACGCCCACGATTCTTTTTTTTTTTTCGTGATATTTGAGAATGCTTATAGTCACTCTCTTATCTTTATTTCATTTTGTTGGATCTTTCCGAAGCTTAAGTAACCTCAGATTCATTTCCATTAGAAGTTAAATTAGTTGTCAGATTGACACTGAGTCATCGATATTTTACTTTAATTTAAGAGAAAATTATGGCTCTATAAAAGGGTTTAATTTAGGATGTGAGGTGGTAAGAAAGAGATGTCCGGAGAGTTAACTTAGTAAAAATGATATAATAAAAAAAAATAATTAAATTTGCTTAAGGGGTTAACGCTCGAATTCAGAGCAACCGCGTTAACCAAGGTGTGCTTTTAGGATTTTTTTTTCTAATAGAAGAGCTGAGGGAGCGAGAATTGCTTTTGGAGAACACGAACATCTATGTTCCTAATTAGTGTGACCATCTCCTCAAAGGTAACCACATTTCGGGTTCTCTTTTATTTTTTTTAATATATATAAAAATTCCAATCAACATCTTGGATCAGGCCTGAAATAAAAACGTATCGTTGTCTTACTTCTTCTGACAATATCCCACCCGTCCGATGAGCTAGGATGAGCAAGTGCTTGCAGGCCTATCGTTAGATGGAGGTAAGACAACCTTTTCCACTTCCTTTTTGGTTGATTAGGAATACCTGTAACCTTCGATCTCCAAAGAGGGCACAGTTTTCCCTTGCCATTTCAATTTGCAAACATTCAAAACCACCTCCTTTCTCTCCCCTCCTAATTTCTCCCTCGCCCGTGATGTGTTTAAAACATTATAAGGGTCTCGTAACATACCCTTGAGCGCGGGTGAATTATAAAAAAAAAAAAAAAAAAAGTTGGGAAGGGTTATTGCGCGCTTAAAACAAAAGTAGAGAGAATACTATAGAGTAATAATAGATACGAGAGAGTGCTCTCCGAAGTATAGTTCTGCGATTTTCAGTTGTTGAGTGAATACATTCATTAATCTTTTTTAGTTATTTCTATTTTTTTTTACAGCGCGTATTTTTTACTTTGCGAATTGGCAAAAGCTAAAATCAAATCGTTACACCTTTTGTGGGATGGGTGCAAACAACTGAAGTTTGTTTTATTAAAAACCTTATTTCATACAAAATATGTTTAATAGAATAAAATTTGTTTAAAATTATCAATAAACTAACTTGTCCAAATCATGGACAAAAAACAGCACCAGTTAATTGCAGCCTCACAAAATCCCAGATTCATATAAAAAACCACAACAGTCAAAGGCAACAAAACAAAGATTTGCAACAAATCAACGACTTACATCAAAGTAAAAGAAGAACAGAAGCCACTTTGCAGTTTCTTTTCAGTGACATTTTTTAACCCAGGCGTAAAAAATATGATATTGTATGGATAACCATAAAAATGTTTCCATGCACACAATGAAAGAATATTTGTATTTTTTTTTTCAAGGAAAGGGTTTAACGAATTCTGAAAAGTTGAATGGATGGGGCGGTTATTGTAAGAGAGAAATTTCATAAAAGGAGTCTTATTTCAGTTATTTTTAAAGAAGATGAGTAGGGCACGTACCATTGTTTGTTGTGTCCAAACGGCTTAGATGAGTAGCATTTTTCATGACAAGATATACAATCGATGATTCTTCACTTCCTGACCAGAGCGAGTAGACCTCTGCGAAATAGTGGCTGGGAATCGAATATAGACCTTATATGACAGTCCATCACTCTGACTGCCACTTAGTCAAAACTTTCCTATTACGTTTTCTAAAGATTTGTGGCACATATTTTCTCTACATCTCTTCGAAACTTCGACAAAATCGGTTCTATTTATATTTGAAGGTCCCTTTAATTCTTTGTAATTCGTCAATCGCCGAAAAATTTCCAGATCAAATTTTACAGCTTTTTCGTAATCAATGACCTGGAGTAAATTAAAAATGCTTGAGATCTGTTTTTGTTCTAATCCCTCCCTTAACAATTTCTTCCCGATTTCCCACTAAGCTTACCTATTCAGAAACCCAAAGAAACCTTTCAATTTACAATCACCCTTTTCACATTCCACTTGCGAAATATATATTTGGATAGGTTGAGCGGCGCGCTGTTGCCAGAACAGCTACCAGTTAGCCGTACCGAATTAGAACACAAAATACTCCGCACTCCCGCAGGCATAAAAAGGTCACAGAATTGCGTCCAACAATCCATCACCTGGTATTAACGCGTTTTAATTGAATGCATAATTTATGCGCTATTTATTTATTGTTTTTGTTTAAACTTTGCATATTGATTGGTAGGCTTCGCAATATCATCTCCAATTAAGGAAGCAAGGTTATTTGCAAATGAATTTTTTGTTTAGAATCGGCATTTCTAAAAAGAGGTGAAAAACTCGTCCTGAACGAACATCAGCGCGGCACAAAAACTCAATTTGCATATTTAACAGAGCGATAAATTATTTTTGTTCATTGTTTTTTGTTTTATTGTGAATGTTTCAATTTAAAGGAGAGCTATATACCCTCTTTTAATACCTATGTACAATATATGTACATAATCTATTTGAAAAAATAAATAGAAAAAAGTCATGAAATTTTATGCTTTGAATCAGATGTGATGGACAAACAACAAACTGACAGCCAGTTAATGCAATTTTATTTAAAAATACCGGAATGAGTAAGTTCAATTTGATTCGTGAACTAATTTTTTTTTTCTATTTTTATTTCAATTAGATCAAATTAATTTGTTTGTTTTCAGGGGGGAAAACGTAAACGTTTGTTTTATTAAAGTAAGAAGGGTGAGAGACCTTTTTACATTTTTCAAGCAAGCATCTTAGTTTACTTTTGTCTTACCATTGGCCTTCAACTGAAAAAAAGGACGACGGACAATTTATTGAAATTGTGGAATTAAGAATTTAAAAAAATTTAAGAAGTCTTAGCATTTATTCAATTTTGTGAATGAATGACTTACATTTTTTTTATATTTTGTGCGCGCAAAAGGGATTATGACCATCCCTAAAATGTTTGAGCATAGTGAAGGCGTTAAGGAAATGTTGAGAGGTTTTAAAAGGAAATACCGATGTAAATTGGTTTTGAACGTCTGAATTTAAGGTGACTTATTCATCAATCTATATATAGATATGTTAATAAAAATGTAAATGTATGTTTGTTCCTAATCGCTCAGAAAGTTCTTAACCAATTGCTTTGAAATTTTGACACAACATTGCATTCAAGTACGTGAATGTTTATATATACTTAAAACAAAAATAAAACGGTCGACTTAAAAGCAACACTAGCTTTACTGAGATGTAAGGGATATAGTACCTTTATTTATCAAAAAAAATTCTATTTTTTTTTTGTCAAAAAATATACATTATGTACATAAATAAAAAACTAGAGAAAATAAAATTTAATTCAATTTTGGATGATAGAGGTTTTATAAATTACCACCTTTATGTCTTGGAGTAGGCTTTATGAATAGAAAATATTATGTCATCAATGGATCACATCTCAAAATGTTGTTACAAAAACTTCAGAATATAGCAAGAAGTGTGTAGAGAAATTTTGACGAAAATATTCCTAATGAAGATGAATTCGCAAGTTTTTTTCCCAAAACAAAACAGGAATATTCAAGGTTTATGCACTTTTTGTAACAGAGTGTTTCAAAATAGTTGCTGCAGATACGTTAGCAGAAGGGACTTACTTTTGTTTTTGTTCAAAATGAATCAGGGACTTTCAAATGAATTTGTATGTGTCATGTTCCAACATCCAAGTCGGCAGCAAACAAGCTTAGGTTTCAGTACTGTTAGACAGTCCTTGATGCAACGTTTCGTTCCAGCTAATATTGGACTTGATTCAAAAGATAAAGAAACTTATGTTGAAAGACTTGTTACGGAATTTGCAAATCAATTATATAACCAAGAAGAATAACCTGAATTAATGGAACATACAGCTTCATCCACAAAATTATAGCAACTTTCAAGCTCTTCGAAAATCATACTCGATTCATACTCGATCGAACAAAAACATCGATGTCCTCCCAATGAAAAAAGGACGGAAACGAATACTTTCTGATTTGGAAGCTAGAAGAATGGAAAGAGAGTTGAGAAGTTGTGGGTCCAAACACCTAAGCAGGCAGCCCAAAACATAGACAAGCCAGTAAGTGAAAAGAATATGGTTAAATGCAAAGGGCAAACCGAAGAAGTTGCTGCTTTCAGCGAAAAATATTAAAGCAACGTTAGCTTTTGCTAAAAAGCACAAACACTGGTCCACTGACCAATGGAAAAAAGTCCTTTGGACGGACAAGACGAAGGTTAATAGATTAGGAACGGATGGTTGATGTTTTTAGAAATAACTTTTCGGCAGGACGGAGATCCAAAACACATGTCAAAAATTGTCTCGGAATCGCTGAGAAATCAACAGTTTACGACGATGACATGGCCAGCACAAAGCCCTAACATCAATCGAATTGAAAATGTATGGTCAATTGTGAAGCGACGTTTGGGAGAGCACAAAAATCACCCATCAAACACTCAGGAACTTTGGCAAGTTAGCAACGAATGGAGCTGGAATGAGGCCGTATTCCAGAGCAATTTCTCCATAATTTGGTATGCCAAAGCGTTGCTCCCAAGTAATTAAAAATAAAGGTTCATGGATTAAGTACTAAAGAAAAAACATTGATTTTAAACGTGCGTAATTGGACAAGTCTAAAAACTAATGGAATATTTTTGAAGTAAAACTACTTTTCCGGCGTTGGGGGTAAAACATTTTCTATGGAGTTGTCAGTGTCATGTCAAAACGACACGCTGCACCGACATGGTTTTCACAATTATTATTCGAACTTTGATAAAGGTTATTTAAAAAACTTTAAAAAGACACTTTATCGCCGAATAAGAATGTTCTTTTAATAGAACAACCACAACAACTAACCTTAAAAACATAATTTCATTAAAATATCAGTTAAAAAAGCTTTATTTCAATGAATTATGTGGCCGAACAATTTCTCGATCGAAAACCACTTTCGTTTGTACAAAAAACCACAAACAAATATATATTTTTTATAGTTTTATTTATTTCAAACATTAAACACTTTAACCTTAGTAACACTGAATAATTTTATATGCTATTTAACTTGAAAACTAAGCACTAAAATGTACAAAATACTTAAAGCGGAATATAAAAAAAAATACTTGTAAATAAACTATTTGATTTAGTCCTTTCTGTTGTCAAATATAAACTAGCATTGCCATATGCGAAGAATTTTAAATTCGGTGTCAAAATTAAATTAGCGTTGCCTACAATTTTAAAATCCGTGGGCTCCAACACAATGAATGAGATAAGAAAAAAGAGATGTGAGCGTGATGAAACATAGTCGTTATTGTAAAATCAGTTTCAAACTATGAAAGCAGACGAGGATATACGCAATAAAGCATATGTAGTCGTCACGTTAAGGCTAGGCGCGCACATTCAATTTTTAGAAAACAGCTGCACTATTTGGTTGAATGTCCGCGCAGGCGTATATAATTATATGTTACACAAAATAGCGAACTTACTCGTATTTTAGGCATTCGTTTACTTTGTGTCAAAAGACGAACTATTTAGTTGCTCGAACCAAGCAGTTGCGCAGTTAAAAATTGAATGTGCGCGCCTAGCCTAAATAAAATTAATAAATGAAGTAAAAACAGTCGCGCACATTAAATTTTTAGTTGCACATCTGTTTGGTTACTGAAATGAAACATATAGCCTAGTTAGTACGCAGATCAAGACAAGACAAATTTTATCTCTACAATTTTAATCTCTCCAAATCTCGCCCAAAAGTTTGCATTTGGAGAGATAAAATCTAATTAACCGTAGACCTACGTTTAAAAAAAACGACTAATTTAACGTTAGTGGGTCGTTTTCGACCCTCCTATTTTTCCTTAGGGAATATAAACAAAAATGGATTTTTTTTTTACAAAAACTGATTGTTTTTATATATATGTAGTGATTTATTGTCCTGAAAACAAATTTTAAATATGTACATCTAACATACATTTAACACATACATTTCGATTATGTATGTTCTTGCAAACGTTTTTGTCGCAGAAAACGCAGACCAACTCTGTTTTGTTGTCCTTTGATTTAGTTTTTTCTTCTGTGCATAAAGCACATCTGCCTCGCTTTTTCGGCTGTGGTGAATTGATTCTGAGCCGCTTTGCTGCAGAACTGAAATCTCCTTAAAAGCATGTTGCTCTGGGCGAAGATGAGCCAGCTAGTGTCGCCTGAAGGGTATGTGACGATGATGCTCTAGGTGCTCTTGAGCGGTTAGATATGTATTCTTTGGCCAATTCGACACCTAGATCATGTAAATATTTTTTTCGGCTCTGCTTACCTCTCAAAGTCTGATAGCCTGGATCAATTTCCGAATAAATAATAAAGGCGTTCAAAGCGGAAATGTCAATTATATTGGCAAACACGCACATTGGCCAACGGTTTGTTTTGCGTTTAGCGCTGAATCCAGATAGCATTTTGTCGGCATTATCGACACCACCTTTGGTTTTATTATAAAATTGGATTATCTCCGGCATCTTCTTTGGCTCAGGTCCAACTTCAGGTGTGGAATGCATGGTACTTTGTACTATGGTACATTTATTCTTTTTACTCATATAGGAAACTAATGTTGTTGATTCCGTAAATGCAAATGTAGATTGAAATAACGGTTGCTTTTTTTCAAGTAATAGTTGTGGTGGTATACTTCTTTTATTCTTCCTGAGTGTACCAACCATTGTTATATTCCTTTGAAGCAGTTTTTGGCCCAATTCAAAGGACGTAAAAAAGTTGTCCATAGTGACGTTGTACCCCTTCAATCCTTCGACTAAATCCAGGACGATACGCTCACCTTGGTTGCGTTCAGCAGTACCTCCGACTTGTTTCCCTAAATATGGCTGTATTTTCCAAACGTACGAGGTTTCGGCACAAGTACACATCCAAAATTTCAAGCCGTACTTTTCAGGCTTATTTGGCATACATATATTGCCTGAAGGAGCATCGACCATGAAAACCCAGTAATTGCTCATCGACTGTAACATAGGGCGATGGGTTATAAAACAACGGCAGTAATTCAGCCCATTTGTCCCATAAGTTTCTAATTGGAGCAAATTTGTCCTTCAATATTTCTTGGTTTTGTCTTCGACTAGTGGGATTGTCGAAACGAAAGACTTTTGTAATATATTGGAATGTTTCTTTAGACATTATAGCTCGAAATATTGGTCTACCAAAATCTGCGTCAAACAAATCTTTAATCCGTTCTGTTTTAGATCTGTAAAAAACCACTCATATTGAAAGAGCACCGAGAAAAAGCTAAAATCTTACTTGTAAACACCCGCGAGAATCAAGACACCAAAGTATGCATGTATCGTACTCCTGTCTATATTTTTGTGTTTATCTCCAAATTTTGAGATGCCATAATTATTTGTGTTTTCAATAATTATTTTCTCAATTTGAATAGGAAAAAACAACAAAAATGAATCCAACAAAACATCAACCCGAGAAATAGCGTATCGGGTTACACCACTTTTCACTGAAATTATGTTTTGAGAACGAATTCGTCCGACTGAAAGTTTGAACTTTAGCAAAAATGTGCCATTCATGTAAGTGACAACATTGTTACATACCTGATGGATTCAGTGGAGTTGGGCTCCAAATTGTATTGTCTTTAGAGACAAACTGAAAATCGTGACCCATCAAAACCACAGGCGATTCTTCACCTTCATTCTCGGATTCAGCTTTCAGGGTTATAATCTAAATCACTGCCCGCGGAAAAATCATCGCCACTTGATGAAAAACTCGACATTTTACCACACAATATTTTTTTATTTATAAGAAGACCAAAATACAACGTTTCTCAAATGAAAAACCAATACAAAATGAGTTTTTATATAACGGGTCGAAAACGACCCAATCTGACAGAAAAAACTCAAATTCAAAAAAAAGCATGGCCAACTATGTTTTAAATTAAAAAACAGATTGAATTCGATGCATTAGGGTTCATGGAACAAAGTCATGAAAAAACAGCGAAATCTAAAAAGCAGTTAATATATTATTTACGATAATTCGTTTAGAATGGGTCGAAAATGACCCAAACGTAGGTCTACGGTTAAATGTGTTTTGTAGCGTATTTTTGGAAATACGGTGGCTGTCAAAATTTGTCCCGCAAAATAATTCTTGTTGCATTCTTTTTCCTGGCAAAATTTAGTGGAGACATTTTGTACAGCAATGAACAAAAGTATGAATTTTGCGCGGAACTGCTCGGAAAAATATACAAGACAAAATTTGTCCCAGAAAAAAAAATTTATGAGAGACAAAATTTTTCCCGATCTGCGTACTAGGCTTAATGGCTTATGTTTCATTTTACTATACTATATTTACCATACGTTTCATTTTACCAACCAAACAGAATTTACGCTCTAGGCCTAAGGAATTGCGGAACGATTTTATAACAACGAAAAGGTGACAGTGAATCATGTCTCGCTCTCGTTTCGTGGTTTCTTCACATTACCAATCGGACATAATTACGCCCCAGTTATAGCTTTCATTGAAATGCATTATTGGAACAAATCAGTGGAATGCTGACTTCATTTGTTTGACAAACCAGTTATAGCATTCAGTAAAAGATCCTTTCAGAGGCTGATTACAACCAATTCTATGCATTTGAGGTTAGAGTTGATCACTGAAAGGAAAACTGACATTTGAGAATAGAAAGAGAATGGAACACATTCAGTGGAATGAATGTGTTCCATCTTAAAGAAACGAAAATCAGCTATTCATTGAGATTAATTTCTATCAGTGAAATAATAAAATTGAATTTAAAAGAAGGTTCAAATCAGAATTTTGTATTTTATAGAGTGTACAAATTCTACTACTCATTGTCTTAATTTTGGTATCAATTAAAGCCATTGCAGTTTGTTTATTTGTATTAAAAATGGGAATGACTTTTTCAATGATGCATTTCAATGATAGCTATAACTGGAGCCTTATACAAATTTTTGTCTGTCGTTTTGAATTAGATTTCAATGTCAATATCTGACAAATTTAAGCGAAGATAAAAATGAACTAAGAAACGGCTAGTATTGTATTAGTGTCCTTTCACGATTTATGATGTGCGCCCAGCTTAGCAATAATGTGTACGTCAAAAAGCGCTATCTGTTCGTCAAAGAAGCGGCATATGTGCGTCAAAAATAGCGCCATCCATTTTGCTCAACTTTGGTAACAAACAAGTTATACATGATTTTCTTGATTTTCTCAATAAATTCAAGAAATCGGCAGATAGACCAAACTGGTCATTCCAAAACTATTTTGCATCATTTGTATAATTGAAACAGTTTTGAGTTCCAATTTAAACTTCCTAACTTATTTTGCAAATCATTTACAATTTGAAGAATTATTTAAAAAAAAGGTGTTTGGAAGTGGTTTTGACATCTTGCAATTTACAAGACTATACTAAAACTAGTTTAAATTGATTTTTTTATGTTTTCGAAAAGTAGTGAAAGGAATCTTAAAGGCTTTGCTTTTGGGAAAAGAAGTTTTACTTCTAGCGCGCGTACGTCAATACACACATATTTTTTTTTGTTTTGTATAATATATTGTTCTTTTAAAAAAGTTATTATAAATAATAAAATTTAGTTAAATAAACAAAATGAAAAACCCTTACTTTAAATCAATTTTTCAAGTGACCGAAAACATTTGACCACTTTTGCTCATCACTGTATATCCTTCGTGCTTAGGAAGTTAACCTTTAAACATTAGCCTGATGAAATTATGCAAAAGAGGATGTTTATCACTAAACCTACCCGGCCCATACCAACGTTTAACATTATTTTTTCATGAAAATCTTTGGAATCGTTTTTGATAAAAGCAAACTTTTGCTTATAGACTTTTCTTTACAAAGCTCATTTTTCCAAAAAAATATAATACAAAAAAAAGTATCATAATTATCTCGACATTAAAGGTAATGCAAAATTATTTTCTAAAATATTTCGAAACACAAAAAACATGTCGTCGATTTGTTTGAGAAAGACTTGTAAGTTTTATAAAAAATTCATATACATAGGTACTACCTACCTAAACAGTTATTTGATGTTTTGCCATCCAGTATAACGAATTTTTCTTTTCGATGTTATCGATAGCCATTTCACAGTTCCCGAAATACCTATACATACATACATATCGAGTCTATTGTCCAAGCCCTCATCATACCTTTATTGAGCCAAAAGCTCTGTAGTTTGTGTAGGTATAATTTGTACCCAACAATTATCTCTTTCTTTATAGAAATATGCATACCCACTTTGTTGCCTTTTTTGGTCCAATTGATATTACTGCGTATCTGCTAACCAAATATACTTAAGATCCTACCTATCTACAAAATAAATTCAAACTTAATTTCTACACCTACGCATTCCATCTGTATGAGTCCAGGTTAATTGAGTTTTCGTGAATTCTATGCAATGTGCTCTTTAAATTTATTTTCGATGAACTCTAACTTAAACATCCCAAGCATCTAAACGTGTCTAGACTTACATTTTGCCAGAGGAAGCAATTACATTAAGCACACACAAAGCTAGCAACAAGGTTTCGTTTCTAGGCTATAATGTTGTTCATGTTCATGTCCCAAGCATTTTGTCGTCCTATCACGTCCTTTCCATACTTTCAAAAAGGGACCCTCACTCGCATACACGCACAGCCCACACACATAGTGTGACACTTTAACAAAAATTATCCGCATACAATATTATTCAACCCTGAAATTTAATTCAATTATTTTTATATGTCCTGTAGGTCCTGAAGGTCCTGTAGTGTGCATGGGCCATAATATAGGAACAACCACATACACAACTAAGCAAAACAAAAAACGAACAAAAAAAAATAGTATAAAAATTACGTCAGTTAATTCTGCTGTCAACATTAACTGTCAATTAAGTAAGGAGGTCACGCAAGGCATATACTCGTGTACGCAACGACAAAACACTAAAACGGAAAACAAAAATTCCTTAGGGCTCTGCTCGCACAAAAGAGCTCCCTTAATTATTATCATTAAATAGGTAGGTACGTTTCAAAGTTTAATTGTTTAATACTTTTATTCGCAGAGCAAATACTAAGATTGTTCGTTAATCCTTTCCCTCAAAAACTAAAAAAAAAAAAAAAAAAAACAATAAAACAAGGAACACCCAAGTGTGCTCAGTTTAATTTTAAGTTTATAAAAGTTGCCATTTGTCATTGCTGCCTGCGTAGTTTTTCGGAATGGTGATGGAGGTGGACTCGAAGCTGTAGTTGGGGCATCCTTTTGACTTGCCACGAACGATGTTGGAACAAAAGGTTCTCCAGGAATTTAGTGCTTGTCGTGGAATAAAGCAAATTGCATTGGCTTTGTGCCTGAACGTGTCTCGTTGGCGTTAATCCTCTTCCTTTGCTGGTATTTCTTATTATCGTTCCCTCTCCTTCGTTGGGATCTCCTGCGTCGCCGGATTAAATTATTTTGTTTGCTATTTTTAATAACAATTCTTTGCTTGGAAGGCCTTTGTGCCTTAACGTTGAATCGTGTTATATTTTCTACTTAAAACGTTGTAAACCTTATCAAAACGTTTATTTTTTTTCCGTTTGATTAAGTTTACATCGCTTTAAAATGTTTGTTTTTTCGCTTTCATGAGGAAGAACCTCACGCTCTTGACACGTCACGGTTCGATACCATCATTTGCTATAAGTGGTGACCAATCTTCGTTTCAAGGTAATGAAGGTGTTGATTATTCTGTACGTCTATCAGATTATTATCTAGTTTTCAATAAAAAGCTTGGTAAATCATATACCAAGGGACGGTCTCCTGGGCGCCAGGAGTTAGGGGCGACATCTTTGTTGTACATTGAAAGCTTTAAACTAATTACGAAAAAATTTTACAAAATTTTTATTAGAAAATACAATTTTTATACCTAGTATTCAAATTTTTAAGGGCTACAAAATTATCCTGGTTGTTCATGAGAAGTTGGAAATAAACACAAGAGTCATATTTTTGTTAAATTAATAGGTAATTCAATTAATGTTTTTATATTGAAATCAATCATGACCGTTGCTCATTATAGAAGTTGGTAATAAAAGCAAAACATATTTTCTGCGAGTTCAAGACCGACGCGGCGGTATAAAAGTACTAAACTGGACTAAGCTAAATATAAATAGTTTTTAAAACAAAATATTTTATTATGGTTAGCCCGAAGGGGTGGAATATTATTGTTTTGCCCCGGGCGCCAAATAACCAAGCTACGGTACACAATATGTACACACTCTAAAAAATCTAAATTTTCACACATCAACCCGTTTATGGAATATATACATATGTATGTAGAATTTTAAAAAACGTTTTCTTTAAAACCCGAAACTATTTCGCTAGTTGTAAATTTGTGTATATCTAGGACTTTCAGTATGAAAAATGTAATCGAAATAAGGGGGCCAACAAGATACGAGGGAACCGAAGTTAAGTTGTGACGCTTCTAATATTCAATCTGCAAACTTACTCGGTTAAAATTAGATGAGTTAACTCCGCTAATCAATTATGTAAATAAAACTGTTTGATTGATTTCCCCAAATCAGTGCGCAATTTTAATAATCCACGTGAGATAAAACAAGGATTTGGATATTTTATAATACCATCACCATTCGGTTAAATCAAACGAGAAGATAATTTACTCTTTTAAAAAAAATTTATGCAAATTATAAAAATAGAAGATTGTTCAATATTAAATAAGAAATTTGTTAAATCATTTGATGTCGTTATTCTCTTCCTACTCGTTCAAAATAAAGAATCTTGGAAATTCCAAATTAAAGCATAGTTTCTCGATTAACTTAGTTTTTTCATAACATTCTTAGCTGCTTATTCGTAACAGCTTCATTTATTCGAGGTTACTAAATAACTTAAAGCAACTTATGTAGTTTTGGTTTAGGTAAAGTAGAGAGGATTTAATAGAAGATGTCGTTGCACGTTGGTCTTGAAAACTCGTATATCACAATGAGAAGGAATAATCGAGAGGGATAAAGTATTCCACATTCTAGTCACGGTAATACCTTTTATATGCGATAGACTTGTGCAATACGCTATAACCAAACTGAGATGCAAACGTCCTATCTGTACTGACAATCTTTGTTGGACAAAGATACTGACTTACAAAACTTTTAACCAATTCTATGTGCGTGTTGCCAGTAGGAAAGGAGGAGACCTAAAAAATTGTCTGCTGAGTCCGAACGGCTAAGGTGATAAGCACTTTTCAAACAAGAGTTTTCCTTCGAGAATTTGTCACTTCCACGATAGAGTACTTCTGACAATTTTTTATTTTTTTTTATTTTTGGGTGCGTCAGCGACTGGGAAGCAATCTCAGATCGAATATTATACAATGCAAGGGAAATTTTATTATCATACAAATTTATTATACCAAAATCTGTTTGTCAAAGTCGCCTAGCATTAGTTCCAAAACTATGTAAAAAAGTCAAACGTAGGCTAGGCTATTGCAAATCGACAACAGCTTTAGCAGTTGAAGTAGAATCGTTTGCTTCTTATTTCGGCGGAGTTTTAACCAGAGGAACATCTCCACTTCTCTTTCAATACGCACTCCCGAATGTTGTTGATGACGAACTTGATGCACCTATTGGTTTAAATGAGCTGGTTTATGCCCTAAGAAATATGAAAAACAACAAGGCGTGTGGACTTGATGGGATTCCAGTTAAGTTTTTTAAAAATAGCACTGCTAACTTTTACGAGTCGCTTTTATTTTTTTTCTATCATGTGCTTCGAAACGAGGATCTTCCAAGTTTATTCTCAAAATCCGTCATTTTTCCGATTTTTAAAAAAGGAGATATATCTTTGGTTGAAAACTATAGAGGTATATCAATTCTCTATAGCTTAAGAAAAATCTTTGGTCAAATACTATACAACCGCTTATCGAACTGGGTAGAACATAATAATCAACTTAGTATCTTTCAAGGGGGTTTTCGTGCTGGACTGTCAACTGTCGACCAAATTTTTGCGCTGGAAACAATAGTTAGAAAATTTATAACAAAAAAAAATCTACGCCTTTTTTGTTGATTTTAGGGCTGCATTTGACACTGTCAATAGAAACTCACTTATGTATGGAGGGATCACAGCTGTACCGAACCAAGTCATTTTAAAAAAATCCAAAATTTACGAGAAATTGACCTCTATGACTATGTAGCTCTAAATAAACTATGTAGTTCATTATAGCTCTAAATAGAGGTCAATTTTGCGGAAATCCTGGCGTTAGTTTTGGATTTCTTTAAAATGATATGGTCCGGTACAGCTGTGAGCCCTCCATATGAGTTAAGTTTGTTAGGTGTTTCTACAAAATTCCTCAACATCTGCAAAAAACTTAGTAACTAGTACTTCAGCGTCAGTTTGGAAGGGTAGCGATATGTCTAATTCCCTTGCCACAGAGACTGGAGTTCCTCAAGGTTGCGTTCTCAGTCCAATTCTGTTCTCCCTTTTCATTAACGATGTATCGGTGGTGTTGTAGTAGGAGGTGTACACATAAAAATACTCTTATATGCAGTTCTATAGTAATAAAAATGTGGACACCGCATCTAAATTTAAGGTCTTTAATGCAACCATCAACGACTGCCTTTGTTACGCAAATTAAATTTTTGGTTATAAAAAGGTGGAAGAATTTGAGCGCTTGCAATACTTTTTCTTTAAACGTATCTTTAAACTACCTACCTCAATCCCTTCCTACGCTATTCACGTGGAAGCCGGTATTCCTCAATTATACTGGAAGAACCTCAAAGCAAGTGCGGACTTCATTATTAAAATAATGAAGCGCCCAAGAACAAATCTTCAAAAGCAGCTACTTACGTATGCTTTCAGGTACAATCTTTCGCCTTTCAAGGACTGGCTCGATCTGGCTACGGAACATTATGTGGTACTCAATTTAACCCTTGAAAACTTAAATGATTGGCAAAACAAGTTTTATGATTGTATCGCACAGATAGATCAACGTTTTTATGAAAGCTGTCTAAGCAGAGCGCGATTGTCTGAATCTAGAAGTCTGTACAGAACGTTAAATCACTCTCTAGGCTCTAATAGTTACTTCAACAACAGCATGACTAGCTATGAAATCAGCACTATATTTAAATTGCGAACTGAGACTCTTTACTTAAATTATATGCCACATAGACAGGATCTATCAGTGAACTGCTTCCTTTGTAATCTGAATGCATTTTCCACATCATTGCAGAATGTCCAATCTTACTTGAAATTAGAAGACTATATTTTTCGAAAAGCTTTCTCACTCTTCAAGAAACTACGGATGTTTTAAATGGTATTCACGGATGGAAGATATTATCGCAGTATATTATTCATGCCTATAAGTATCGCAAAAGTTTTTTGGAATTAACATAGATATTATAATTTTTATATAAATTTGTTTTTATTATTTATTTTGATCAGTTTTTTATTGATATCAGTTATTTATTTTTTTATTTTTTTTTTGTATCTCTTTTATTGTCAATCAATCGGCAGACGGCAAAAACAAGCCATGCTTTTTTTCTTTTTGTTAAACTTTTATTGTAATTAAATTTAAGTTGTTGAATAAAGAATTAATAATAATAAAAATATTGAATTTTGTATTATTTCTTTTTGTAAAAAAATTGAAAATTTATTTTCGAAGGAAAATTACAAATTGATGAGGAAATCTTTAAGAAGCTGTAAAGTTGAAATATTTCCAAGCTATAATGTTTAAATGAAGGCTAAGCTACAATCCACTCAATGAAACTTGCAAGTTCAGAAACTTCAGAATTCTAAAAACACTTATCTACTAGAAGCTAAATACAGTCACAAGCTCCTGACCTCAACACTTCACACAAATTTGGAGTATGGTGGAGGAGTTATTAAGCATCAAATTTTGCCAGTAGTAGAATTCGCAGAAGAAACAAAAGAATCAAGGGATAAAGATTACAAGCGATATCGATACCAAAATACCTGCATGGTTTCACGGAAACATCAATATGACGATTTAGTTAATATTCTGGATATATCATCGGATCCACTTATTTCATTTATTTAATAATTTAATTTAATTTATTTCAAAAGTCGTATTATGTATCTATTCTATTTTATTTTGTAACAAAAAAAATTATGTATTAAAATTATGGTCTGCTTACTTTTCCCTACACTGTTTCACATAAAATTGGTCACTGAAACAGTTTATAAGATTGGTCGATAAGTCATGAAAAATTGGTTCTTGGGTTTAAGGTTTGCTGTGAGATTATATGTCTTTTGGATAACCATTTGATATCAGTCAGATAAAGGGGATTTTCATGGAGCGAACTGATGTCTTCACGAATGATTCTAAACAACCGAATTCGTGAAGCTTTTACTTTTATAAGTTCACATGATTTATAAGAACATGATTTGCAACAGTACTTGCTAGTTTTCTAAAAACATAATGTTTGTACCACTGTTCTGTTCAATAGTGTTCGCTGGAAGTGCTTTGTAAAATAAAATGTCTTCCATGATATTTCCAACTGCTTCAAAACTAAATGTCTAACTGCAAGACGAAATGTGGGCTCTTCTTTAAAAAGAAAAGACAGAAAATTGATATTTTATCGATTCGGTAAAAATAGCCAAAATTATCAGCATCAGTTAGAAACCTTAATTGACCGGAGCATTAACGCAAGAAAAAATGATGGCATTGCCCGCTAAAATCATTCCGAAACTATCAGACGAATGTTGATAGAATTTTATAAGTATGAGAGGAAAGTGTTACCAAAAACTCTTTTGAAATAATGGTTCTTAGAAACAAAAGTATCCCCGAAACTTTCTGCGAAGAAGTGGCGGTTTTTCTTAGAGGAGGGCTAAGTGGCGAACTAGTACTATGATATCTATGAAAAATTTGTAAATATATAAAAATGGCATTTAGGGAGTGAATAAACCAGCGGTAATAGGAACCTATTTATTATTTTCTTAATATAAAACTTTATTAATTTTCTTTGATATTGTTTCTAATCCTTTTTGCTTTGCGAGATCTGGAAGATATAGTTTTCTTCTGTTGAGAGGGTTTGAATATGAAACAGCATATTTGTGTCTCAATTCCTAAACGAATATCATTCTTAGACACAATGGTAATATCGCCTACCCATCATATAAACGAATGCCTGCAGTTTTGGTTTCACTAATAAGAAAATATTTCGTAATAAATTTGCTTAGAAGATTTAGAATAAATTTTATACGGATTCGTCTTTACTTACGCATCTCACATCAATCATTCAATTTCGAACTTTAATACCTGAACAAAGCTTCCCCCGAGGGATGGATTCGTCAAAAGTTACCAAGCTATACCTGAAACCTCACAATGTACCTAATCAGCTAACTCCAACCTATTATGTATGCAAACCTACCTCAAACTTATCTTCCTCCATACAAAAAACAAACGTAAATTCAACCCCAAAGTAAGCGTAAAAATCAGAAATTATCCTCGGAATACCAAACGCAGATCTTCTTTGTGCGCCACCTAATCCTATTCAAAGACTTAACAATCAGCAATTTACATTTCCCTCGATATTATTTGTGTTCGTAATCCTTTTTACACTTCAGAGAGGCAGTAGGATCAAACCAAAAGAACCACCACCACAAATCCAATTCCAAGAAAGGGAAAAATTTACTTCTTTAAAAACAAAAAAAAAGAATTATCGGAAACCCAATAAAAACGAGCAATTGTTGCTGCAGCACCAATGAACCTAACTCCAATAAAAATATCACACAAGGGTCGAAGATCTCGCTCGAATCAAAATCATAATCACCTATAGCCACACTTATAGAGATTAAACTTTGAAGAATCATAGCATGGGGCTATCTCAAGACAAAAGGCCTTTATTTCAATTCCCGTATGTGAGACCCATCAATAACTTGGCAGGGCCCCAATTTGCATAGATACCGTTTGCACAAAAGAGAAACTTTTACGGCCAGCTCAGCAGCCTCCCCCGGGAAAAGTGTAGAAATTTTCTTTATTACATCGAAATTTGAGCAAATGATTCAATCGAAACAACGAACGGCAACTTAAGAACCGAACGCACTAAGCTGACTGGAAGGTGGAAAGTTTGGCAAGTGAGATACTTTCCTTTTAAAGGTACAGAAACTTTCCTTTAAATTATTACACGTCTTTAGAGCCCGGTGGTAGGTGGCGGCGGGTTCGGTTTACGGGGAACGAATGAATCACATTGCTTATGAAAGGGGACAAAAAGAGGATATCTTTGTGTACTCAGGCCCCGTTCGTTGGAAGCACCTTGGCCAAAAAAAAAGAAGAAAGAATGAAATAAAGAAAGAAAGAAATCCTTTATTCTGAGTTTGGTGGGTATATCCAGTATCCACCCTCCCAAAGCATCTTTCAGCTAGCCATCCAGCTCTTGTTCCGGTTGGCAGGCATTTTGGTTAAAAGTATCTGTCTTAGAGTGACCGTTTTCTTAAAAAAAGTGACCCAAATGTTTTTAAGTTTTGATTTCAATACAAACACAATGGTGTTAAGAATCAAATTTATAGTTCTGATCAGGGTTGCGAATTTTTGAATTAAAAAAAACCATCAGTCATAAGTCTGTAGATGATTTGTGAATTTAAAAAAAAATTAATTCATAAGTAAGTTATTGACTTATGATTTAAGCAAAATTAATTCATAAGCTACTAAGTGACTTATGAATTAAAAAAAAATAATTCAAAAGCTAGTTGGTAAATTTGAAATGTTTAAGCTTGATTTGGCTGCATAATTATTTAATTATTACTAAAGTAGATTTCAAGCTTTTGTGTGTCATAAAATTATCATGCTAGCTTATAAATATTCCAATTAATAATTTTTTAATGAGATTTTAACCATTAGCTTATGAATTAAATTTTTTTTAATTCATAAGTCACTAGGTAACTTTTGAATTAATTTTTTTTTAATTCTTAAGTCACTTACTTGCTCATGACTTAAATTTTTTTAATTCACAAGTCACTAACAGACTTATGAAATAAATTTTTTCAATTTATAAGTCACCCACTAGCTTGTGAATTAAAGCCAAGCTTAAAATAAAAAGTGACTTGAGCTTTTGCAACCCTGGTTCTGAGTTCATTACACTTTAATTGTAATTTTAAAAATATTTTCATTTTGTGAAACGCAAACTTAAAAATCATCAAAATCGGACCTTCAGTTCGGAGCAAAAATGTATGGACTGGACTAAAATATTTTTATCGGCTTACAGTTTAAAAATTAATTTTTTAAAAATGATCAATCTCTTAATAAAAAATTGAATTGTTATTATTATATTTATTATTCTACATTAAACTAAAATAAATATATACAAATGCTCAATGCATAGAATGGAAAGTGGGTTCCAATTCAATAACAGGGAACATCATAGAGTTTTGAAGCATTAAATTCTATATGCAACGGTGGACAATGCTGACAAGATGAGGATTAAATCAGTTGATCGTACGCTGAAATTCAAGTTTCACATCTTAAGAAAGCGGATTTGAATATAGAAATGAATATAAAATACTGAGGGTACTGTCAAAATAATTGAATGGATTAGAAGTTTCAGACATGAGATCATTGGTTAATATGAGAAAGAGTGTTTGATGTGACATGTAACGTGGTCCTTTGGGAACAGACATGTCGCCTACACCCGTATCATCTAAAAGAAATTAGTAATTATCGATCAATAGTGTTCTCCGTTGATGGTGATGACAAGGTCATCGTCGATTTCGAAGAAGTATGGACCGATGCACAGTGGGGCGACCTATATGGCAGAGTCGGAATTAATTCAAAAAATGAAACGAAAGATATGCTTTTTATCTGTTGCTTTTCCGTTATAAAATATTCCAATTCATCTTGACGGCGCTCATTTTATACTGTTTCATGATTTCCCACTACAAAGCAAGCACTTGAAGTAACCACTTTAGTTTTCTTCAAAATGTTGTTTGCATAAGGTTCACAAAAAGTGTTGGCTTTTAAATAACTGTCACTTCCTTAAAAATAAAAAAATTAACACATTCAAATTAAGTTTGAACATGGAATCGACAGCGTCAGGTGTGTTATTTAATATTTTAATAAGAAATTAAAAATTGTGGAAAAATTTTGTTCTATTTTGTATCGGAAGTCAAGTGTGTATTAATAATAAGAGTTTTTTAGTTCTTTTTTAAAAGCTTAAGCTTAAAGTTAACTTCCACACTCTTCCACATCCAGATTTAAGTATTTTCATGTAGTTTAACCTATTGTCTACCACCTTGGGCAATTTCAAAAGGTTTACCTTTCGGCGTAGGTTCATATTCGAATGAATTTCTTTTAACACGTATGGAGCTATTTCGAATCATGAAAGAGTCTGGAAAGGCATTGTTGGAGGAAAAATTGTCTTACTCAAAATTACAACTTCAGCAACGCACCCACTGTCCCGCAAAAAAGAAAAATGAACTAAACCATGCAATCTCACAATTTTCGTCGAGGTTCAAAGAAAAATGGGCATAATCTGGCCGCAATGAAACTCGATTTAAGAATTCAAATCAAATATGGCTGCAGATATCTGTTGGTTTTAAGCAGCACAACAATGACTCACATAAACGTGGCACAGTGGGGCCAATGCGAAAAAAACTCGATTTTCCAAAAGTGCTGATTTCGATTAGCTGATTCGTGTTTCTCACAGTAAATTAGCCAGAGAATACACTAAGGATTTGGGCCAGAACTGAATTCTTTACACCTAAATAGACGGCCAAAGTCAAAATATTTGAAGTAGTGTGGGAATTTGATTTAACTTTCATAGGGTGTTACGACTATTTGGGATGAACTAAAAATGAAATTGTTTTTTGTTTGCTTATTTAGGATGTCTAATAATACAATACAGCGGTCAAACGCAACAAAAACATTTTTAGTGAATTACGGTATCACAATATAATACCTCAGCTTCACTTTCCTCTGGTCTGAGATAGCTATTTTCTCGATGTAGTTATGTCCAAGTTTACATTCAAACAAAATTAGTGATTTTTTATTTAAAAAAAAAAAAGCATATTTAAATGTTACATCAGTAAGAATTAGGTGTAAGATGGGTGAACTAATATACATTTTTTAATAACTTAGAATTAATATTAATATAAATTTAACTCTTTGTTTTCTTTTTTTTATATACATGTGGTTCTATTTCGTAACGTACTACTTCTTACCAAAAACCTCTTTTTCATAATTGAGAAAAATATCTTAAAAAATGTCTGGTTATGCCTTGAAGTTTGCCCATTATTTGATGCAAGTTTCATTAGTAAACACTAAACATATAACGGGTTGTTGGTTTAATGCATTCATGAATGTTTGACTATGCGTTTGTAAAATGACACTTGTCAGCTTTTAATGGTTATATAATTTTTATGATTTACCACTACGTAAAAAGTTACTTCTTTGGATGCACTCAATTTCGTTATAATAAATATAAAAACCTGAATTTTCCTAATTTTTATCTGAAAATAAGAATAACATCGCTTCTTTCCATTATTTTTCTCAAAAAAAAAATTAACGTCTAAGCAGACACATACATAATAATTCCATGATTCAAGCATTTTATTTGATTTTTTTTCGCGAAAATATATTTTTCAAATTAATCAAAATTTAACGTTCTAACTTTGGAATTTAGATAAAATTTTGTGTGAGCGTGTCATTGGGTGGAAACATTTCGCTTTCATTTCTTAAACTAACCTTCATAAAATTATAAAACTTTATTTAAATCAGTTGGGTGATTCCGATTTTACGCCACTTAAAAAGACCGACTTCACACAAAACAAGTACCTACTACAAAAAAGCAAAAAGAAACAGTAAAAAAAAAAACGCCAAAAAGAGGGTGTGGAAAATTTGAATGGCCAACTTATGTACTTCAAAAAAGCACCATCTTTAACCTTTACTTGGAACAAAACCTGGATTTTTAACAATTTCGTGTTTTTTTTTTGTTAGTGGGCGTGGCAGTGGGGAAAAGTTTTTGTGGAGCTTTCTTGTCAAAACTTCTTTCATTTCTGAAAATTTCATCCAAATTGGTTAAGTGGTTCAGTTTTTATGGACTTTTTTCCGCTCTCCCATAGAAATGGCCCCCTTCGCGCTAACAGTCACCTCCAACCAGTAACTTTCTTCGGATGAATTGTCACTTAATTTACATCGTCTTATAGTTCATCAATTTTGCTTGTGAGAAACACGCTCATCCAAATATAATTATTTTAGTAAAGTGGTTTGTGGGCCAGGTTTCAATCAAAAAGCTTGTTTTAGGTAGCTGTACCTATCAAGTTTCTTATGCAAAGTTGGTTGATTCCGCTTTCACTTGAGTGTACCATCTGCGCCTTCTTGTACTATGAGTTGGACTACAAGACTTCTCGTGTAGGAACTTTGGCGTTTAATCTATCTGCATGGCCCAGCCACCTAAATTGTTGTAATTTTAAATGTTTAAATGTTTTCTTCCCACTCACTATCTATGCAGATGATTTAAACTTACCAGAAATGTATTTTCCTTGCAAAGCAGCCTTAAATGTTGTCAATAACCTTTGTCAAGATCCATGCCTTTGCATGATACGAGTATAAGGCCAGGCGCGCACATTCAGTTTTTAGTTTCGCAACTATTTAGTTGCTAAAATGAAACATAATGGGCTTATATGAGACACCGCGCACTTAGAGCAACTCCATTCGAGCAACTAAAAAGTTTTTGTTTTGATACAAACTAAACGATTGGCTAAAATTAACTCGCAACAGTTGAGCTGTTTTCTGTAAGCGCAAGAGAGAAAAGAGTGTGAGAGTGAGTTGAGTAAGGAGTTGCCAGTGCGCGGTACTCTATCAGCTGGTGATTAAACTATTTGATTTCGATCACAGTTACTAGTGCGCGGCTAGCCTAACAGCACTGGAATTATTAGGGGGACACTTTAGTTACTAGAGAAATAGCTTTGCTGCTTGATTGCCTTCGTAGTCAAAACAAAGTAGCGATTGGGAAGAGTTATTCTTCATTTATTTATTTATTTATTTATTTACTTATTTATTTATTTATTTCATCTACAAGCTTAATAGCTTAACAGATTACATGTCTGTAAAAATAAATACGAGTAGTATACATTTATAAATTTACTTAAGAGTAGATAACAAATACTTAATATCTTAAGATATTATTATCTCCAATTGACCTTGAAATTGGTTCGTTACTTCCGTAGTTCGTTCTATGTCTGGACTCAAAAAGAAGGGATCTTTCCCTCAACGGCCTCGATGGGGCATATATACACATAAAGGAGAGTAACTCAGGACATCTTATGTGGTAGCAAAGAATATCCCGCACAAAAACAATATAGTGAATTGTTCTTCTGGCTTTAAGAGATTGTAAGCCCAAGAAGCTTTGCCTGGCTTGGGAACATGGATAGAAATTCCAGCGCATTTTGTAAAACACATATCTTGTAAAGCGATTCTGAACTCTCTGTATTCTATCCGATAAAAATTGTTAACAAGGATTCCAGATAACATCCGCGTATCCGAGATTTGGCCTAACCAGAGAAGTATACAATGATACAAGAGTGTATGGGTCAGAAAAATCAGTGGAGTTTGTTTTATTGAGTTAGCTTTCGCAACAATAGCATCAATATGAAGAGAGAATGAAAATTTAGAGTCAAAAAGAACCTTTTAATGTTCTCTGAAGAGGCTTGGATTCAAGAGAATAGATAAACTCATAAGTATGAAGTTTTCTAAAGAGGGAAATTATCAAACATTTTTTTATATTTAGATTTAAATGGTTTAAGTTACACCAGAGAAATATATTATCCAGATCCTTTTGCAGCTTGAGTCAGTCATCTGTACAAGTTATTTTTGAAAATAATTTGAGATCATCAGCATAAATGAGACATTTATACTAAAGTTGATATGATTGACAATGTCATCAATGAATATTATAAATAGCAATGGACCAAGGTGACTACCCTGAGGAACACCAGACGTGCACTTAATTGATCTTGAAGTATATTCCTGAATCTTAACTTTTTGAACCCTGCCAGTTAAAAATGAAGAAATCCATTTGAGTAAGCTTGAATGGATTCCAAAAACTTCAAGTTTAAGAAGCAAAATGCTGTGGTTTACCGAATCAAAAGCTTTGCTGAAGTCAGTATATATGGCATCTACTTGACTTTTATTTTCGATAGCATCAACAACAAACGATGAGAAACAAGACAAGTTTGTTATAGTTGACCTACCCGAAAGAAACACATGTTGAGCACTATTTATATGTTCTTTCACAAGAAAATCGAATTTGTATTTTACTAAACTTTCAAAAAGCTTGGGAATTTTTTAGTCTCAGTGTTGGTACCGTTGTCTGAGTTTATAACGGAGCTCAGGTAGATAAAGTCCTTAACTAAAATTCAAAAATAACTTAAAGTTATATCCAAGACATCGGTATTGTGTGTCCTTTCTTGTATAAAACATAATTACTCGTATGTTTTCCCGTATTGACCAGTGAAACCATTTTCACCTAATCCGTCTCAGTACTCACAAAAGCGCCATTGACATTAGGCTTTGTTTTTTCGATTATGTCAATATCGTCGGTATACGGATAATTGTTTGAAGATTGGCACTATTTTTTAAAAAACGATATAAAAGAAGTCACATGCAAGCTCCTCGCCTTACAAATCTCCTTTCTTTTTTCTAACCTCGATGGAGCAGCGTGCGTTCTCATTCGTCATCCTTTACAAAAGGACGAGATTAGCAGACGAGATCAATGCTGATGATCCAACCGTATTTAGATGATTTGGTGTACCCGTTTTGAACAGCTTGAACACAATTGGCAAGGCAATCAGCTTTTTTACAAACCTTAAGTTGAGATATGTGAAATAAATCGGAAAGACGGCACTAATGATATACACCATCGAAGTTCAATGGTACATTCTATATATTTAACAATGGAATTGGATTCTTCAATACCTGTACACTACTGAAACCTTTTCTTGAACATTCTTGAAGATTTCTGTCTGGCTCTTGTAATATTGAAAGTTTCATTTTAGCGTCTGGTAAATTTTCCAAAATTCATTCCTGGTATGAGGTCTCTCTACTACCTTGACTCTGCGCTCTCTGAGCACCTTCTTTTTACTTCTTAGAAGTGCGTTAATAGAGCGTGCGAGACCTGGTCCTCCAATGCATCGCCCTTTCAGCGATCACGACGCTTATAGTCAAACCAGGGGTCAAAAATAGCAAAAACACTCTTTAATAACTTCTAAGCAGCACTATGTGAGCCAATATTCTCTGTATTAACCAAACAATATTAACAATATGTCCTTAAGTGGGCTTCAGGTCAATATAATATAATATAATAATATAATGTATTGATTAAATTAAATATTGAATATTGACCACTTAAGGACATATTTATTAATAAAAAAAGGTAACGTACGTATACAGGAAATATTTCTAACAATATTAACGTCTAAGGAAGTGAAAATGTTCTGAAGTAGATGCGCTCGATGCTCATATGCTGGTAACCTCAATACACCTGGCAAATTATTTGTGTTTTCCTTACGGAAAGTACCAAAGAAAATACTTCACCTGGGTAATGAGAAAAGGGTCCCCGTAAAAGCGGAACTTCCTTCTCCATAACAAGGAGAAGGTATTGCCAAAAAAAAAGAAAGGTAAAGTACCTATAGTGAAGGTTCGTACTTAAATCCAGGCAGTCAACAAAGAAATGAAAAATAAGAAAGAAAAAGTCCAAAAAGAAAACCACCCGGATATAATGATGGAAAAGTTCTCAAGAACTCTTGTGGCTCGTCTTCACACCAACAAGTAGTGAATTGTAAAGAAGATGCCCATTCAGTTCCAGAGCTTGTGCATCACCACCGCGCGCCGCCCGCCGTCCGACAGCACCACCGTCGCGATGCCACCAAGCCAACTACTACTATAAATCGCGCTAATAGAATATGGTAATGTGAAGGATACTCTTGTACTATTATCGGCGTCATCATCAGCCCGCCATAAATGAGGTGTCATGAAAGAAATTAATTGGATTTCAAAACATTGTTGAAAAAAGAGAAAGAGATGGAGCGAGCAGTAATATGGCAGAGTTTGGTTTTGTGTATACAGTAGAGCTCTTCGCTGCTGGCAGTTCCGGATATGACACAATCTGTTTGGCAACTTTAATCCATATTCCCAGTTTATCTCCAGTATAATTAAGTTTGTCGTTGTTCCTTTAAGGGAACAGGTGATGGGTGTGGGAGGGGTGAGAAATGACAATTTGATGGAGGAAACTCAGCGCATAGTTACGGACCAAGCAATGCCCTGATTGCCACTCTACAATCAATTCGCTTGCTCGATAGCTTCCTTTCGCTTAATACTGACACATCAGTTTAATTTTTCCCTTTTTATTATTTCTTGTTGTTGTATTTCGTTCCTTTGTATTTCCTGGCTATTATCATCACCGTAAGCCTCTGCAACAACAATTTAGATAGTAGTGTTTTCTTCGTTCCTGCCCTCCTGTGTGTTTCTTTCCACTATCATATAGTGGGGCAGGCAAACTTATACTCTGTCAAAAATCGTGCATCTACGAGTACATAGGTTTTAAAGCCGTGGCTTTCGTTGCAACATATCCACTAGTGATTTAATGACTTTTCTCACCGAAAAGAAGAATGGATCGCTTTGGAAAAACCTAAATTGTTGCGTTTAATATTTCTAATGCATTTTATAGAGTTTGGCATTAAGCTCTCTCATCGAAAATGCATGATTTTGCTATCAACGGGTTACTTCTTTGCTGGGTTAGCAATTACCTTTCTGATCGTTCAATGCAAGTTGATTTGGGCAGTTTCAGGTCTAAAATTTATAGAATAGATGGTGTGAGCCAAGGCTCCGTACTGTCTCCAACAATTTTTCTTATTTTTATAAATGATCTCCTGTCTGAAAATGCTAATCCATTAAACTGCTTCGCTTATGAGAGCACCCTTAGTTTTAAATATTCTTTTCCTGACTTACCTCCCTTTTATTTGAATATCGAGTTCCAATTGCAGGATACGTTGAGCTCATCAAACATAGATTTGAACAGAATTGTCATTTAAAATCGTGTAGAACTCAAAGATAGCTTCAGTCGTTAAAGCGAAATATAGCGCCTTTGCCATTATACATCAATGGAACTTGCATCGACGAAGCTGAAAGGTTTCGATTATTGGTATGTGCTTTACTGAACAATTTTTTTGAAATCACCACATATCATTGATTGCTAAATATGTCGCGAAATTCCTAGGTTTTCTTTGACGATGTAAGAACTTTGTTTCCCCATCTGGTTTGGCAATTATTCATAAAGCATACATACGTTCAAAACTAGTGTACAAATCTCATATTTAGTCAGGCGCATTCAAAACATAACTGCGCCTACTGGATAGAATTCAGAATAGAGCTTTTAAACTGATAGACGACAGATCGATTACGGAAACTTTTGTTTCGTTGGAACACCGTGAAAATTTCTCTTATCACTACTTCTTCAAACCGTCTCTTTAAACAATTTCAGCGTAATATCTGCTCTCGCTCTAACTTTTAAACTAGTGTTTTTCAAACTGTGGGTCGCGACCCCCCAGTCGCGAAGAGATTCTTGGGGGGTCGCGGTCGCAAGCCGGTAAGATTAATAAACAAAAGTCCTGTGCTAAAAAAAATTAAATAAAGCAAACAAATTTTTAGTGCGACGTGCCCGTTTAGTTTTTAATAAACGTTGAAATCTTGGACTTGTTTTTGACACTTTTAAGATTAAATCAATTTCCAAATTTACTCTGTTTCTTTTTTTAGTTTTAATGTCAAACATTGAAGAGAATTTGACTTCACACAGGTATGAAGTGGCAAATGGCAGTAACAACTTCAAGGCCTCGTTTGCCAGCTCAGGATACTCTCCTCTTCTCTTTATCCAGAAACTGCCATCTGCAGCTAAATCTATAAGATTTTCTTTCATCTTTACCGATGGTAGATTGGCGAGTTTGACTGACATATTCAAAAGGATTTAATACACATCTTTGTCCATCTCCACTTTCAGAATCCAGTTCCGGAAAGTAACTTATGCAAACTCTGTACTATGAGATGAATATGAGAACTTAATGGTATTTATTCATCTGATGATATTTCTTCGAAGATCTTTTGAAAGCAGGGAAAATAGTCAAAACTGTTTGTTTGTATAAAGAATCTGACCACAAATGCGGACTCATCTTTATAATTTTTCAATTAATTGTTCTTGAATGTCAACGGCCATGTCACTTATTCTCCGCTCAATTGTATTGTCAGAAAGTGGTATATTTTTAAGTTTATCTGCCTCCTGTTTGCCTAAAATAATTTCAACCATATTAAAAGCCGCAGGCAAAATATATTTTCGTTCGAAAAATTCTAACGGCTTATCTGCTTCTTTAGAATGTTTGTTTAGTTGAGAGATGTCGCATAATCTTTGATGGTTTCATGCTTTCGACAGATAAAACTTCACAACAAAGAAAACATTGAGGCTTATTATTTAAAGCTGTGAGACCATATTTAAGATATTTTACGTCATAAAGTCTATTTTTTTGTTGTTGCTTCCTCCGCTACCAATTGCAAGGCTGAAACGGTCTTTTGAAAAACTTGTCCATAATCTCTCTTAAACAACACAACACAACACAATTTTTAAATAAGTGCTTACTCTCAGTTGAAAAAAATTAAATAACAATTCTGATGCGCACTTAAGAATTAAAAAAAAAAAACGAAAATTACTGCAAGGTGCAAGGCCTGTTACAATTTTTTTTTCTGGCAATACCTACGGGAGAAAATTTCATCGCGAATAAATAAAATCTTGTGTAATTAGACCGGGCTTGGAAGGGGTTCAGTGTATGTAGCTTTTTAAATAACTAACACATTATAATGGGGCGGTCGCCAAAATTTTGTTGCTAGAAAAAGGGTCGCGTACTCAAAAAGTTTGAAAAACACTGTTCTATGGTGTGGTGTGGTAAAAATATACTGTTAAGAAAAAACCAGCAGTATTTTGCTATTCATTGGGGGGCGGTGACTTTCTCTTTACTCATCACTATTCTGTTACTCATACGGAGTTAATATGATAAACGTCGGTAATTTCGGTAATATTGTGTAGTATTCTTATATTCAAGTCAACGTAATATTTGCGGATTTTTCAATTGTTGTATGTATTGTTTGTCACCTCGATTCGTCATAAAATTTTATAAAAAGGAATTTGTTGCTAAATTTGTTTGTAAATAATAGACATAAATATTTTAAAGGACAGACCAACAAATATCAAGTCTATAACATCGTCATAAAAGTTGTTTTAGTCGTTTTTTAATTTTTGGTCAAGGTCATAATTAGATAACGATACTGGGAGTCATTAAAAACAAATAATTGCACTAATTAGTCAGCTATAGGTTTTGTAGATAACAGACATAGCTGCCATCTTATTCGTCAGATATTTATAGCAGACGTAAGCCATCACAAAGGTAGGTAATAGATTCAAAAATATCAATTTGTTTCGGTAAATTGGAGGACCGCATTCGATTGTGTATGATAATTTAAAGGTTTTTTCAAGGCCACCCAAAATGGCTTTAAAATTTAATTAAGAATCGAATCACTTAAAAATGAGCTTACTTACTGAACCTTTGTGGACATTAAGTGAACTTATAAATGGCATATTATTTTTAAAAACATTGAACAAAGGCAAAAACAAAATGTTACTAAATAGTGGATTGTGTTCAGTAAAGTCGATGCACATAAGCTATATGTAACTATAATTGATGGTATAAGAAATGGCTAAAATCTCTTCATAGAATACACTTTGAAAATGGATTGTTGCGTTTTCCTCTTGAAGGATGCATGGCAAATGTCCAACCATGACATTTAGATTAGGGAAAGCTGATTCCAATACTTCCTATCATTTTAGTCCTTTGAACATTCATCTCCAATGCATTATAATAGATGATCGAACCTGAGACCATTTCTTCGCACTCTCGGAATAGAAGTTGTAGCAATCTATTTGAACTTCTTTTCATCCGTAAAAACAACCAATTTTCAGACCTTCAGCACTAAAAATCACAAGGAAAGATGTGGAATAACTGGAAGTGCAGGAAATTCGAATTATCTTATGTCAAATTGTGAAATCGCTGTAAATCTCCTTCCTTTGTATTGGTTTCCATAGGAAAGATATCATTTAAATATTTGTCAACAGACAACGTCTAATTTTGTTTTGCAATTTTGCGGTTTAAATAAACCTTGATTGTACGTTATTAAAAAATATTGGCACAAAATTTCAAACGATTTAGCAATATTATGTTAAAGCCATATTAGTAAATTACTAAGGATTTTCGTAATTTTTAACGATTTTAACATATTATCTACTATAGCTCTTAACATTTTACTAAAGTTAAAATCACAAACTGGCTACTTTAACTTTTAGTAATTTGTCATTCTGTCATTTTCCTTTTACAAAATTTCTTGGTAATTTTATTTGATAGAGTTAAATTGTGCTTTTTTATAATTCGTTAGCTAATTGTTTTTAAAAGTAAATGTTTTCGGAAGACGAAGATTTCGATATGTTTAAAGACTCAGCTTTGTGCAGAAAAGTGCGATGTTTTAAGTCCCCAGAAAATCCTTTTGAAGAATTTTACTCCAGGAATAAGTTTGACAAGACAACAGTTCAGTTTTTGGTTGAAAACCTGAAAATCCAAGACCGAATTACATGCCGTAGGACTCCAATTTCATCAGAACTACGAGTACTAGTTTCATTACACTTCTTTGGGAGAAATAATTACATTACATTACCTACATTACATTTTACAACTGAGGCTTTAGACAATACAACAGAGAGAGACACACAGATAGAAAGAACAACAGAAGAAACACATGTCAACAGCACACGGTTGGTATTTGAACGGCCCCCCTCCCCCATCCAAGTACCAACCGCGCGCAATGATGCTTGATTTCGCTGATCGATGGGAAGCGATGCTTTCATCAAAGCCAAAGCCGTTGACTGGGAGAAATAAATTGTGGTTGTCGCTTTGACTTCTGAAAAATCAAATTATTAGTTCCCCTCATCATATTTAGTTTT
This sequence comes from Chrysotoxum bicinctum, assembly GCA_911387755.1. Lineage (NCBI taxonomy): Eukaryota > Metazoa > Arthropoda > Insecta > Diptera > Syrphidae > Chrysotoxum > Chrysotoxum bicinctum. The sequence goes on from OU426989.1 coordinate 2,278,874, forward strand.
GTTTGCTTTGCATTTTTTCACGAACTGTCATTGTTTGGACGTGTTCAAATGCACCATTTTTAATGAAAGGTAATTAGTAATTTACTAGTTAGTAAAACGAAAGAAAAGGTTTAAAATTTTCGAAGGGTTAGTAAAATACTAAAAGTTTAACATATTGCTAAGCCTTTAATAATGGGTTGCTTAAAATTTTGCCTCATTTTCTTTGGCAATTTTTGTTCACATTTTTCTTATTTAACCTCAACTTCACTTTAGTTTTCGTAAGAAATTATAATAGGGCCCATACACTACGCTAACCGTTTGAGCAAACAAATGCCTTTTGTTGTTGTAAAAATGTTTGTGCAAACTGTTTGAGTAGTGTGTAGCGATGTTAAGTATTTGCGCAAACGGTTTGAAGAAATTAAAAAAAATTTGAATTTTTCGTGACTGCACAAACATGTTTGAGTGGTGTGTGTTGAATTTTGCTCAAACAGATGCCAATTTTCATGAAATTAAGATTAATAAACAAGACGAACGAATTTTTTTGGACCAAATTTTTTTTTTTTCTATTTTTTTTAAATAGAAATAGAGATGAAAAACGTCACGCAAACTAATATCTTTCAAACATGTTTGTGTAGTGTGTGGCGAAAATATGTTTGCTCAAACACACGTTTGAACAAACGTGTTTGCGTAGTGTATGGGCCCTATAAGCAATTACTTTCACAACTTCTATTATTCAAATAAACCAATTTCCTTGCCTACTCTTACGACTCTTCTTGAAAACTTTAGAAAAATCGCGGTTCTTGGTACAGCATACTGTTTTGTTGAGTTCTTCAGAAATTTTGAAATTTTACTTTCAGCTAAGTATATTTTAATGTTGAATCTAATTAACTCGACTTTACACTGAGGTTTTATTGAACTGAATTATAGTGTACATAATTGAGCTTTATTTTTCATCCTTTAGATTATAGCTACTTAAAAGTTTTTGAACTAAGTTTCTATGGAGAAACATAAGCATAAAAATGACAATGCAAAATGGAATAAAACGTTAAACTACCACATTCGGTACGCAATGCTCTATTTATTAAAATCAATTTAGAAGTTTTAAATTGTTTCTTGAAATAATCGCATAATAAAATGGCAACATTGAAGTTTGTAACAAATGTTTACAGGTCTATAAAAAGCGGAAAGCGAAATTTATATACCATTGAAAAGGCACATATATCTGGAATAGATTATTTACATATTTATAAGTAGATATACAATTTATAAAAGAGCATAAAGATTATAAAAAGTGTACTCTCATTATAAAGAAAAGGTATGCAGAGTTGAACCGTGATTCAACTACGGTTTTTTAACCCCTTTGTATACGAACTGAATTGAAATACGTTTGGTTCAACTCGATCGCCCTCGCTCAACAGAGTAGAGTTCAAATCTTACAAGTCGATATATTTTCTATATTCTGGAATGTAAAATATTTGCACTGAGTTCTAAAGATGTAAGTAGGTAACTTTAGGAATGTTACACAAAAGTGTCAGGAATTACCTTGATGAATCTGACAGATGTTAAAAATTTAAAAAGCAAAATGAAAGTAAAAGGTTTTTTTTTTGTGACCTTTTTCCTGACTTTTGTGAACATGTAACCAAATAGATCTATATGGTATCTATATTTTCTTCAGTAATCTTAATTTTAATATAATACAATAAAACTTTTCTGTGTCTTTGAAACTAATGTAATACTCGTAAGTTGGCAATCGATTTCTGAGGGCTTGGGCTTGCTAGTTTAATTTAAAAACGACATAATTCATGTATTTTTCAAAAAGTTCGTTTAAATGTTTTTGGATATTTAGTTGTTAAAACCATTTCACATAGAACGTTTTGTAATAATTTAAAAAATTTTAAAAATTATTTGAATAACATCTTAACAGTAATTTTAACATAAATCATATCCAAAATAAGATTTTGTTGCTATAACTTGAATTATTAAATAAGGCTTAACAAATTTGTACTTTTTTCTGCCGGAATTGGTTAAATTTTTTAAAATACAAATAGTTTTTTTTTAAAGTTGAACAACTCGTTGATTTTTCTTTACAAAAATTCTAATTTTTAAAATAAAGGATCAAACACAAATATCTTAAAAATAAAATTTCTTGTAGAAATAACTTTAAACCTTCTTTTAATATCCCTTACAAGAAATTAATCAGGGTAAATTTGTTCTCAAAACTAGTTCAGGAGTATATTAACAATTGCCGAAAAAAATTATATTTTTTTCGAAATCGAAGCGAATTTTTCTTAATAGTTCTTAATACATAGTTCTAAGAATTCAGTTAATGAAAATATATGGCATTAGAAAAAGTGCCTTAAAAGTTCTTTGCTAAATTGGGTGTGTTTCAAAATACATATATGAAAGGTTAAATTCCAAAAATATCGGGCTTTCGAATAAATTTTCAAATTGCAAATTCTTTCGAAATTTAGTAAGTATAAAACTTAAGGTAGATCACGCCATCGTCTATAAAAAAGATTAACACATTTTCTCCCACGCCTCCTGGTCGATTCAGAAATATCAGTGTTTTAAAAAAACATAAAATAATGACAAAAATATCAGTTTTTGAGTATGTTTTAATAATTATTTGTAGAAAGAAAAAATTGTCTCGTTCTTTTTAGTAAAAAGTTTCGTACGAACTAATTTTCCATTCAATTTGCCGTTTAAAAGTTGTTTGCGAAAAACAGATATTTGGCAGTAGAGTTTCAAAACAGTATTTCTGATGTCTAAAACTCACTCTAGTTCTTTTTTTGTACATTTTCCCTGTGTCGTTCAATATCCATAAATAATAAGATAAATTAGTAATTCTAATCTAAAAGTTGTCAACTTTGAAGGCTCTTCTGCCCCAATGTACCTCATAGCGAGAATACACACAGAATTATATGTATTTGTGTACCTATATCCGTCGCCGAAGACTATAGCAGGAATAATCCTTTAAAAGGTCTTGTGCTCTGTCGTGAACGGGGACAGAGCACAATACATATAAAAATGATATGATTTTTCCTACGTTATAATATTCTTTTGTAGAGCTTGCCCTTTTGCTTATACTCCGCCTTCGGTAAGGCCCCCGCATTATTATTTTTATGAGAAGCTTTTGTTTGCTGATGTATAAAGTGGTAGAAACGCTATATCCCATCCCTTACCTACCTACCTATACCTACCGGTATTGTCGCTGTCGTCGTCGACTTCGTTGTCGTATGTCCTCCTACCAGAGATAAAGGATCAAGATACTAAGGTGGCTTCCTGATTTTTTCTTCTTGAAAAAAAAAGCAAAACAAAAAATACAAAAACAACAGGAGGTAAGGGTTTAGAGGTCTATTTTTCATGTGATTCTTTTTTCTTATCATGTGGCACAAAAATTTGTTTTCCTTAGCAAAATATGCGAAGCGGGTAAGAGATGGACGGGGAGTATTGAAGGCGTTCGTGCTCCCGTTCACGCATACTTTCCCTTTCCATCAACACTACAACACTCAGTGTGAAACGGTTTCTTCACTATCTTTGTCGGATTGACCATTCGGACTCAGATCGGTCTAACTTGTTGATTCCACAAGGAAGAAATCCTTTTAGTGTTTTGATTTTAGGACTTCATCTTCTTTGACCTTTTTTTGAAGTGGAGCTCCGGCTCCATGAGTGAAATATTATGTAAATTCAGAATCGAAATCACTCTCAGATGGGCAGAACTCAGAAAAAGAGTCCTCTTGACCAAGACAGCTTTTAGTAGGTTTTGGTTTGTTGACAGTTTATACGAGGGATTTTCGGATCCAAAATCACAAGTTACACTGGTCATTTCGTTACATATGATTTGGGACAGGGCATCCGGTCCGACGAACGACAAAGTGCGGCGACTACGATTTCAAGGGAATAAAAGGATCTAACGGATGACCTTTTTCCACACATACCCGCACTCACACTCCAAAAACAGTGTTTCTGTTGAGTTATTTCATCGAATGACCAAATTGGACGCTTCATTTGAATATGTTTGCTCATTTAAATTTCAAAATATTTTATTTGCATGGGAAAAATTCAAAGACTTTCTTATTTATATTTTATGTTGTTGGCGTTGTGTTATTGTTGTTGTGTGCTGATTAATTCTGTGGAAGGAAGTGCGAGTTTTCGAGCCAGGAAATTGTTTTGTCGATTGGTTATTCAATGTTTTATGATGTGTGGAAAAGGTTTTTGTTTATCTTTTGTCAGAACACACAAAAGAACATTGTTTTTGGAATTTCGTTAATGAACAGTGTTCTAATTGAAAGTTTTATAATAATAATGATTTGAAGGCTCTTTACGTTGGATTTCTTCGAATTATGCGAGTACCTAATTGAAAATCGGAGATTCATAGAAGAGGAAACACAATCGAAAAGCAAAATATAACATTCCCATATGAGTTATAGATATTTCTCCGGAACGAAACCAAAGATATTTAATTGATTCCGAAAATGGCGTCGAGCTCGTAAAGTTGGATTCGTTGGAAAGCTCCTATTAACATAGCAAGACTTCATGATATGGAAGCAAGTATCAGAGCCTTTTATGTTTGGTAAACTGCGGGTGGAATATATCTGCAGTTTTAATTAATACTTACATAGCAATCAAAAATTAATCTAAAGACAAAGTGATGCGCTCTCATGCGAGTTCTAACACATTGTTTGGGAACTTTAACTGGTCCCTAAGCTGCCTTGGTAGTGACGTAGACTCCAGCGTTGATATATAGTTATAATAACAAACTGAAGTTTTTACGGAATGAGAAATGTTATCACGAATAGGGTGAAATCTATCAAATCAAAAATAATGGTTCGATTCGAGTTACAAATCCAATCCTACTGACGAGATCAGGATAGATTTAAGGAATCTAGAAACGCAACCCTCTAATGGCCATATTCGCAGATCAAAATTTTTGCAAGAACAAAAATTAAGACAAGTAAACCTACAATGACCCACATGTACGAACAAAAATTGGTTATTTGTAAAAAACATACGAAATTTTACTTCATCTCGTCTTTAAGAAACTCCTGGCGCAGTTTCCTGTTAATTCAACGATGCCAGAAAATTTCTTTACTTGACAGCTCTTACGATTTCATGGAGTTCTTTATAACTCGTCAGTTGTAACAGTTCTTGAAGAACATGACTTACACTAGTCCGCTAGAAAAACTATTGCGTAAGCGTTTTAATGTGTTCAACGAAGGGATGGAAAACAGCATTTGTCCAGCCTGTCCCTAAAAATGCCATTTTTCTCCCCCCTTTAACTATCGTCCAATTGGACGTATGTTCCTGCTTTAAAAGGCCATGGAAATGCTGATAAATTATCATCTGAAAGAAAACATCTTGAAGAACGCAGGCTTCTCAACGAGGGTAGTACGGCTTTCGTAGAAAAGGGTTTTCCACTGATAGTGATCTGATGGTGCATACGAGTATATGAGTATCTTACCGAAACAGTGAAACAAATCTATACATCGCTTTGGAGGAAGTAATATTATTTCAATTGATTTTTGGAAAGCGTTTGATAGAGTTTGGCATCAAGATCTCTTGTCGAAAATGCGTGTATTTGGTATCGATGAATCTTTTCTTCTATGTATTAGAATAGAAACTACCGAAAAGAAGATTCTAATGCTCGGTATATGCATCTCAGACCACCTTGTGTGGAAAGACTACATCTTCGATTATGCCAAAAAAAAGCTGTTATCTATAAAGCCTATATTCTTCCAAAGTACATTTCCTATATTCGGGCAGATACTTCAATAATTTCAAATGTCCACCGCAGCTTCGCAAGGTTGCACAGAGTCCGTTATATTTTCAATGATCCGGCCAAAAAAGAGCGATGGGTTATGTTATGTTTACTTTGCGGGCATCGGTCGATTGCTAGTGCGACTAAAAGTCTAACGAAGTCAAATGACACGATCTTGGGGACCAATATTCATTTCACGTCGGCAGCGACAGAAACACTAACCCTCCAATCGTTCATGTAGAATGTCCAATGTTGCGCTCGGGCGTATGGCCGTCAGCTGTATTGTCGTCCTGTTGGAAACACTCACTGTCTTTGTCCAAATATTTCAATGTGGGCCAAGCGAAATTGGTTATTATTGGCCTGTAGCACACTCTGTTGCCCTTACCAATGTCATCTTCGAAGAAGAATGTACCAATAACGGCCTCTTATATGGGTGTCCAAGTCATAGCAAAATTCGTTTCTTTAAAAAATAAGCTTTAATATAAAAAAATTTTAAAACATTTTTAAGAAAAAATTTTGGTACGCCAATTTAAAGTTTTTATTATTTTTCAAATAAAAATTAAATTTTCAAACAAAAATACTGAGCCGTTTCTGAGATATCGAATTTTCAAAAAAAAATAGATTTTTTTTCAAAAATTCAAAAATTATTTTTTTTTTAAGGTTATGAAATGCAATGGTTTTTAAACTTTTTAGAAGCTTTTCTATAAGAAATTTCATTAAAATCCGTTTGGTCGATAAGAAGAAATTCTAAATTTGAAAAAAATGGTTCTATGGTAGGTACCGTCAGTAATATCTTGATTTAAAAGTTTTTTAATTTGATTATAGATAGTAAAAATTAATCAAAAGAAAACAAATTTTATCAAAATGCTCGGAACCGTTTTCGAGAAAAATACGATTTTCGAAAACCATTTTTTAAAATTTGTATGGAGGGTACTGTTAGTTTTAGGTAAAATGAATTTATTTTTCTCATATCTGGTAGATTATTTTTCCAAACTTTTATGTACAAAGTTTTAAAAAAATCGAGCCTGGGGTTTTCGAAATATTGTGTTTTCAAAAAAAAATTTTGAAAGTTTTTTTAAAAATCCAAACAAAATTTTTTTAAAAATTTGAATACACAATAATATTCAAACTGCTGGGGAGCTTTAACATAAAAAAAATGATCGAAATCGGTGGAACCGTTTTTGATAAAATCAAAAACAAAAAAAGGGTCCTAAGGGGGGTACCAAAAATACTCATTTTTTGGAATTTTTTTGCAACCATTACCTAGGTTTAATTAAACTGAATTATTTTAATTTTTTTTTTCAAATCTTAGGGACAGTTTTTGAGAAAAAAAATATTTATAAAATTTCAAAAAAAAAAATCGTATGGCAGGTACCGTTATTCTTGGTCTTAAAAAATCAAATCAAAAAAAATCCGGGGGTAGAAAATTGAAACCCATATCTACCAAGTTTGAAGAAAATCGGCCGAGCGGTTTAGCTGTAATCGAACAGACAGACAGACAGAATTGCCAGACCCAATTTTTTCGTCTTCGCTATCATCGTAATGTCAACTTTGATCAAAATCTCGAGTTCGATTTTTTTTACGAATGCATAACTTGCCTTATAGTATCTACCTATAAGTCGCAAGTAAAAACAGATTTAACAGACGCAACCAAATCAACATGGCCGCCACAGATTTTCAACGTCGTTTATAATATGCTATTTATTTGGTATTGAATTCTCAATGCCATTATAGGTGACAAAATGTAGAACGTAGTATACTTTGACACCAAATTGACATACTTTGACATTCAAATTAATACATCGGTATTAAAAAGTCTTGTAATGAATCTTTTGAACATATTTTTTTTTTTAAAAGCCCGTCCTCTGCCAGATCGGGTACTGATACTGATAGTTGTACCATCTTGCTCGGCTGGCATTGCCGTAGTTTACCCTGATAAATATGTGTTTCATTCGCATACATAGGCCTCTCACTGTTCTAGGTGATTACCAACCATTATTTGTCGCACTCTAATGAACTAGTTTTGGCGGGCCTTAGACGAAATTCTGGGGGGAAAATATATAAAAACCGCTACACATAGACTACTCTCACGAACTTCTTCCAAACTATCGAAATTAGTCTTAACACACAATCGTTTTTAGTAGGAGTTTCCGAGCAAATTAAATTATATACTGCACAAATGCGGGGAGGTAGGCAATATGATATCCAACTGCTGTGCTAAGCTATGTTCTTCAAACTTGCTATTTAAGGCTCACTAGAGGAGAAATTAAAATTATTTACCTCCAAACCAACGGTTACTTACCATAGCAGCCGCTATAAAAAAATCTTATTTGCTCAAAAATGGCTCTTAAAATTTTGAAAAGTTGTGCTATTGTATAGGCATAGACTACATTTTGGTCAAATAGTTTCTTTTTTAATGTTATTAACGGTTCCTAAAATTGAATCGTTTTTTAAATTTCAATTTTCTCATTAACAACTCTGCAGATTTTGATCAAAATTTTTATACGGCAGCATTTTCAAATCTTAAATAATATTGTATAATTTGTATAATATTGTATAATTTCCTTTCTCTTATTGACTGAAGAAGTCCGTCCAGAAACTGCTACGCCTTCTAAAAATCGATTGAATTAAATGTGAGACGAGTTTGTAAAACTGAAAACAAATACGTTCATTACCTGGGGCCTTATTCACTTTGAAATTAATATTGATTTCTTGAATTTCTTATAGATATATAAGCACTCATTCAAAATTGGCGTATTGGCGTAGCAAAGTTTTGAACCAGAGTTGACCTTATTATTGTATTCAGGAGTACCATTTAAGTACTTGACAGCTTTCCGAAAATCGTCAGAATAACGAGTACCATTAATAACTTCCATGGGAGTTTTATTTTTACTTATCTCAATAAAACGATTTGAACACCATAAGAGTTCTGTCCGAAAAAGCTTCAAATATTCAAACGATAGGCCCAGGTTTTAACCAATCAATAAAATTCTCTACGCAAAACTATTAAGTTCTTAGTAAATCTTTGAAGTATTTAATAAACAGAAAACTCCCCACTTTACCTAAATTTCCAACATCTCAACAAAGGCAACAGTATCTTCAAGGTATCAATCATATTGATACTTCCAAAATGAAATCATCTGATAAACCAAGCCACAAAGATGTGTCTTCACTCGATTTTTAGAATTTCGCACAACAAGTTTGATGAGTTCGTCAACTATGAGAATACCATCAATTCAAACCTTTTTGAAATAATTCTTTCAAAAAGGTTGCCTTAGTTCAGAGGAAAAGTAAACCTTTGAAATAAAATAAAAGCCATTGGTATGATATTTGTTCGAATATCAATTTCTTCGTTCGTGTGTAATGCCCTGTCCTCCTAACCAATTGGGCGTATTGCGTTTTCTACCTACTTTTACAAGCTATATTCCTCTTTTGGGCTTCGACATTTCAAAGGAGGAGCATACTGTGTCGTTGTGTTCTAATTCAATAGGTCTTGTTTTCAAAAATCCTGTTTCTAAACAAAGCTGCGCCGGACGCCACCACATTCTGGCTCTCCGTCTCTATCTTTCCGCTGACCAAACCAAACCAAAGGCACAAATTCCATTAACGTATGCATGATCGAATTGGCTTGGAATTTGTTTTCAATTTTCCGCAACACAATCTGACTCAGTGTGGTGCAAGCGACCGGAAGCAAGCATCACGGAAATGATTCCTTTTTTTGTATGTTTATCCTGTCTTTCTATTGTTTCGAGGATGTGCTCCCTTTTTCTTGCTGCTGCTCAATCATGGGTAAAACGTTGACGTTCTCCGAAGTCCAAAACTCCAGGATACTTCAGCATAGGTTTTGTTTTCTGTGTGAGTATCTAGGTATATTCAATGCATGCGGGGAATGTTCGCGATTTACCGGAACCTTCGTCGAATTCATGTGCATAGTTTTTAGGATGCCTTTTGGTTTGGCACTTGGAATCTGGCTGAGGCTATAGGGTTAACCATGACAACCCAGATTGCCGGGGAGACCACGCTATCTCGGACTATTATTCGCAGGCTCGACTCTTACTCCTTTCCCTTACGGTCAACCTACACACAAGAACCTAATTCGAGAATTTTGTGTCCCCTCATTACTTGCACACTCTTCCTCTTTTCAAGAATATGAGCATGAGCCGTGCTGGTGTACGTACGGTGACTGTGGCATCATAAGAAGACGAAACATTCTTCGGTTCAAAATGTGGTTTGAGTTGACAACTTAAAGGTTTGAATGTAGGAAAACCAGTGATGTTATAAGTGCTTTAGATGGTGAATTTCCCTATTTATAATTAAATCATTGGATTCCCATCGTGTAAGCAGGAATGGAGGGGTCGAACAACTAAATGCTTTGTCCAAACGGGTAAGATGAGCAGCAATTTTCAAGACAAGATATACTCTTGGATGATTTGTCCTTTCCTCACAAGAGATAGTGCACCCCTGAAAAAAATGTTTGCAGCGGCTGAGAATCAAATCTAATACTTTTTCCATGACAGGCCAACGCACTAACTACATAATCCACGTAATCCAAAGGGGCTGAGGAATAATATCTGGTTCCAAAGGCGAAATAAAAATAGATTTCAGATTATGTCATCTATTTTGTTCAGTATATTTTGCGCATGACATACAATTTTTTTAGAGACAAGACTACCACTAGCGGTCAAAACTTTAATTAGGTTAAAATTCAAACTGTTTTTACAAAAATCTTTTCAAAAAACCGTCTTACCCATAAATATTTATGAACGAAGCTACTTCAAGTCGATATAGACTGAAGTTTCAATTGAAATTTAACATAAATTTTCAAGGTTCTTATTAAAATTTAACTATACTGATATTAAAATTAAATGAATACCAATCAGATATCTCTTAGCAGGTTAACGAAGTTTCCTTATAGATTACAGCCAGATCAGAAGTGGTGAAAAATTTCTTGCATCGTCGAAGGAAACCTTAAAAACTCAGCAGCGTTTTTGGTGACGAAGAATATGGGGTCATTCCATAGAAGGTGGTCTGTAATGCATATACCTAAAACTGAGAGCTGTTCGATTTCCTCAAAAGTGCCGCTCATGGATATCACTGTTCTGGTTCAACATCCACCGGACAATGACATGAATCCGGAAACTAATATGAGAAACTGAGGACAATGGCATCAGAAAAATAATTTAATGGATAATGAATATCAGAAAGAGAGTCGGTTATAAAACAGAACATTGCGGTACACCACTATTTATCTTTTGAAAATCATACTTGAAACCATCCAATATAAAATGTATATTGCGGGTTGAAAAGTAAGTAAAGTAAAGTAAGGAGAAGCATCCCACTAGGACCGTTTGGCAATACAAGAAAGCTAACTGGGACGATCTGAATAACTTTTTTAGAATTTTTAACTGGTCACTCACTTTATTTCCTCGATAGTGACGTTGATGCCAGTGCTGATATGATCACGGAAGTGATTTTTCTTTGAATGCGTTCTTTTATTCCTTACAGAATTAAGAGTATAAAGCCTAAAGAAAAGTTTTGGCTCGATACAAGCTGTTGAGAGAAGCGAGGTTCTGCTCTTAAAAAGCCAACTCAACCGAGGAAATTCGGAAAAGGTATAAATAAGTCAGAAATAATTGCAACGCTGTTATAAAAAGAACCATCAAGAGAAATTAAGCCAAAAAATCCTGCAATGTATACTATCAGATCCCCAGTGCCAGTGGACCGATTATATGAAAGCCATTCCATGAAAATTAGTTGTGAAAATGCTGTTGTTACGGTAAATTTTACCGCAACAAAAACTTCCCTTCGGTCGTTCTTTCTCCCTTTCTTTCTTTCGGTTGCAGCTGCAAAATATTGGCGAAGATGAGGGCAACCATGGTCTCATCAACCACTGGTGTTCCTAGCCTGTATTTTGCAAAAGCAACAAACGCAGGTATTCGAGTTTACGTGAGGAGTCCCGGCGGATGAGCCGAAGAAGTAACGAGTCAGGTAGACTCTTACTTAGCTCAAAAACAACTCGACAAATAAACAACATAACATAACAAATGTTGCAACGTAACTCTTTTTTTTAAATATTTAACGTAATGTAATGTAACTTCATAATTTTAAATAACTTAAATTTTCAAGTGTAAAAAATGGGTTTTTAACGCGTTTAAGATTAAGTATTAATGTTAAGTATATGCATTTTTTAAAAATGGGTGCTGAAGTAACACTCCTTCCTATAGTTCCAAAAATAGTTTAATTCAATTCACACTTCGAATTCCGCGCGAATAGTAGAGTAGTAGGAAAATGCCTAATTATGGCTCCTTCTCGATTTTAGTTCGTTTTCAATTTTTTCTCGAAATAAAATTTAGTTGGGAAGGTTTCGGCAAGTTTTGGAAACACATCCAACAACTTGTTGAAACCGTGTTTGTGTGTGTGAGAGTGAAGTTTCGCAGAGAATCAACAACGGTTGCTTTCTTGGTTAGCGTCAAGCTTCCAGGAAGCCGTAATCCCGTGACCGACGATCTCGAAAACGATTGCTTGAGTTGAATGTATGTGTGAATGACTGGAATGGACGAGGGAGGAATGGTGATTAGAATTTATCGGTGGAAAAAAAAAAACAAAAAGGAGGAAATTTGAATAAAGGAATCGGGATTCGAGGTGTGATAGAAAAAAAGGAGAAAAAGGAGTTAGAAGGAAGGAGATTTACCAAAGATAAGTAGTTTGAGTTATCTTTTAAATAGAAATAAATATATATTCGTAATCCTGAAATATATATATATTTCTAGTCATTTATTGTTGTTCGGGTCTTCCCAAAAATTGTCGGGACGCGCGTCGGTATTGTGAAAACCCATTTTCTTTCAATTAATTTTATCTTGTTTTCAATTTCATTGTGTTTAAAAAATTTGCTACTCAGCCAAACGGCCATTTTAAATTGTACTTCTTTTTTTTTTATTCGAAAATATTTGGGTTTTAATCCAGGGATCTTCTATCCCACGGTTTCCCAAAAATAAACATTATATACAAACCTATTGCTTATACTTTTTTATTCAAACCATTTAAATTAGTTTTGGAATTTTCTATATCGAAAAAAAAATTCCTGGCGCCCATTTTTTTTATTACACTACCCCACTGTACTGGCAATAAAAACATTCTTCGTTTCATTAAATTGATTATATCAATAATCAATTTAAATATTTCCCAATCGCGAATTCTTCCACCCCCATTGAACCCAGCCCAGCTGAGCAGCCGCGGTGGTAGCTCATCTTAACGAGCTAGGTACGGCTTGCACTTTTTTTTTGTTGTTCGTTCTCTTTATTTGGCCATCTGTCAAAATCGCGTCGAGTCGTGTTTCGTTTTGTTTTTTTTCTTTTTAGTTGGAGTTTTATTATTATTATTATTATATTATCATTAATATAATTAATAATAATAATAATATTAGTAAAGAAAAAGAGGTCGGATACCCAATTCTCGCCGCGAAGAAAAAGTGCAACACTGTTATCAAGCGCTGTTCGCAGTAGTGTCTTACGCGAAAGTCGCCTTAAAATTTGGAAAATTATTTTACGTTTAAAAAAAGCCTTGGTGTTCATCCAATTAACCGAAAAAGAGAAAGTTATGGTGAATTTCACCATTTATACGGGTTTTTTGTTTTCTTACATATCTCAGGTTTTCCTAAGTATCATAAAATTTTTTGGTTTTTCAGCAAACTTGTCATCGAGTTTTATTTTTATTATTGTTACGTTCATTAAAAAAAAAATTGTAAAACGATATGTTTTTACGCATTTTCTGAAGAAAATTGAGCCCACGTAAATAAAATTGGAATGGGCAGAAAAAACGGAACATCCTAGAAACTGAATATCTCAAGACTGAGATAGGATATCTTATTTTTGTTTAAACGCAATTACAATGGCTGGTATTACTTAAATAAATTAAGGTCTAAATGAAGTTTCTTTCACTATTAAAAACAGCATAATTACCGTTAACATGGGTCAGTGTACACATAAAATTTGGAGATAGGCCATTACAGTAAAATGATTTTCTTCTCAGAATATACGCAAGAACCGCGCCCTTAAATATTATGTACGAATTAAGGGACACCCTGTATAATGAAATATGAGGATCGCTTCAGAAAATACTTACGAATGTCAATAAAACCATTTGATTTGCTACTGGAAAAATTTTCCACACAAATTACAAAACAAAGAAAACCTATTTATGCAGAGCATTTATGCAGAGCAGATGCTTTTTTTAACACTAAAGTAAGGCTAAAAAACACCACGTTTATACGAGTATTTGAATAAGTATTATTTCTAATTAATTGTAGTTTATTTAAAATAATTTTTTGAAACTCTCCTCTGATTTCAAGTTTTTCTATTTCATTACATTGATTTTATAGAACAGGTTTGGAAGTTGAACGGCGCCGCCGTTCTGCCGCTTAGAAATGACGCTTTCCGTTCAACGACTGCGTGGCCACCACCATATAACTTCATTTTGTGTTTTAATTTTTTTTTTCGCTCAGCATTTTGCCGCTTGCCGCTTATTATGTGGCCACGAATTTTTAACAATTTGGGTCGAAAATAATGGGAAATTCTAATTTAAGAATAAATATTCAAGTTGATAATACTTTAAAATTTTAGATATTTAAACCCATCCCTTAAAAAATAAAATCAAAAACCACTAAAAACTGACATCGAAAAATTTCCTATTTTCAAAATTTAAGGTAATTTCAAAAATAAAACATAAATCAAAGATTTCCAGAGTACAGTGTTGCACTTTTTCTTGTCTTTACCGGATTAAAAAAAAAGCAATATTTATCAAATTATTACTTATTAACGCGAATTAAAATTACCGCGAACAATTTATTTAAAATGCCAATAATTGAAATCGCACTTGCGCACCAAAGTAAAATACCCGAATGACAACACGAACGAAAGGTTAAGAGAATCAAGAAACAAGGCAACTTTAGCTCGTTAACAAAAGCTACAACCACGACTGCTCTGCTGGGCTGGGTTCTTGGAAGAATTTTTTTTTCGAATTAGAAAGATGTAAGATTATGGCTTTTATTACAAGTACAGTGGGCACTAGTAATAAAAAAAATGGACGCCAGGATTTTTTTTTTTTTGATACAGAAAATTCCAAAACTAATTTAAATGGTTATTTTTGGGAAACCGTGGGATAGAAGATCCCTGGTATTAAAACCAAATTTTTTTTTTCGATTAAAAGAAGTACAAATAAAAAGTTGAATTTAAAATGGCCGTTTGGCTGAGTAGCAAATTTTAAACACAATGAAATTAAAAACAAGATAAAATTAATTGAAAGAAAATGCGTTTTCTATATGAAGGTTTTTATAATACAAATTCTATATACTACTGAAATAAATCAGCCAAGTAGAAGACTTAGCAATTTTTGTGGACTAAAGGCCAAAAAAAGCTATTTTGAAAATGCGTTTTCACAATACCGACGCGCGTCCCGACAATTTTTGGGAAGACCCAAACAACGATAAATAACTAGAAATATATAAAATTCAGGACTACGAATATATATATATGTATTTCTATTTAAAAGTATCTTATCTTTGTTAATTCTCCTTCCTTCTTACTCCTTTTTCTCCTTTTCCTATCACACCTCGAATCCCGATTCCTTTCTTCAAATTTCCTCCTTCTTTTTTCTTTGTCTCCACCGATTAATTCTGTTCTTTTTTTTTCCTGACTTGCAAACGTTCGCTTTCAAGGCTCTCCTCAGAGTGCCCTCCAAGCGAATTTTTCAACTACAATTCCTCCCTCGTCCATTCCAGTCATTCACATTCACACACACATTCAACTCAAGCAATCGTTTTCGAGATCGTCGTTCACGGGATTACGGCTTCTTGGAAGCTTGACGCTAACCAAGAAAACAACCGTTGTTGATTCTCTGCGAAACTTCACTTTCACACACACAAACACGGTTTTAAGAAGTTGTTGGACGTGTTTCCAAAACTTGCCCAAACATAATGGCGAGAAAAATTGAAAACGAACTAAAATCGAGAAAGAGCCTTAATTAGGCGTTTTCCTACTACTCTACTACTCGCGCGGAATTCGAAGTGTGATTTGAATTAGACCTTTTTTGGAAATATAGAAAGAAGTGTTACTTTAACACCCATTTTTTTAAATATGCATATACTTAACATTAATACTTAATCTTACACGCATTAAAAACCCATTTTGTACATTTGAAAATTCAAGTTATTTAAAATTATGAAATTATACTACGTTACGTTAAATATTTAAAAAAAAAAAACAAGAATAACGTTGCAACATTTGTTATGTTGTGTTGTTCATTTGTCGAGTTGTTTTTGAGGTAAGTAAGAGTCCACCAGACTCGTTACTTCTTCGGCTCAACCGCCGAGAACTCCTCGCGTAAACTCGAACACCTGCGTTTGTTGCTTTTGCAAAATACAGGCTAGGAACACCAGTGGTTGATGAGACCATGGTTGCCCTCAACTTCGCCAATATTTTGCAGCTGCAACCAAAAGAAAGAAAGGGGGAACGAACGACCGAAGGGAAGCTTTTGTTGCGGTAAAATTTACCGTAACAACAGATAAGATATTTTTCTATTTTCTTTCCAAAATAAAACTATTCCGTTTTCAACAGCACCATGAAGCTTGGGAAATTATTTCTCAAACCTCTGCTTTCCCATTTTCCAATTTTTATATTTTGATTCTTCGATTTTCCGAATAATTTAAATATGCAACAACTTCTTCATACATATTTAAATATACTATTGATTTCAGAAGTAAATATTTCTATGAAATATTTCTGTATTAAATGGCAAACCTTGCAAGCGGTCTAAAATCCGTGATTTAATCTTCACATAAAGTATTCTTATAATGCGCGAGCAATTTTATGAGAGATCGTGTCGAAATCTGTGGATGGTTTTTTGCTTTGGGAGAGTATATGTCAAATAAGGATGAACTTATCAATTATTTAATTAAATTAACATTCTACCAAAATTGTGCGCACTTGTCCGTTTACTTACTGAACAACAGACGTTTGTTTCGAAACCTAACAACAAGAACAAATTATAGAAAACTTAATTTAAATTAAAAACTTTTTTCTCCATAAAATTAAGCACCAATATTCATGACGGAAAAAACATAATAATTCCAAAACTATACCATCGCTGTTTTTTTTACACTTTTATACACTAACACAATAGAGCTGGCTGTTTCTAAAATTCCACATTTTGTCACCAATGGAGATCGATTTTTTGCAAAGCATAAAAGACGAAGATATGACAACTATATACATTTCTATGTCAGTTTATATCTTTAATGTGTGTGTTCGGGTATGTGTATGTGTTATCAGGACATCATTATTTATCCACTATAGCCTAGAGAGGCTTAGAGCACTAAGCACTCCGTGTGCGTTTTGGTGTTCTAGCTGTATGATGGTTTCCTAGAGTATCATCGCATCTAAAATACTTCCCATAACGACCATCGGAATCAAGTCATCATCACAACGGCAGAGCGGGTGGCTCAACACGATGCTATCAAACCAGAGCAAGGATATAACGCGAGGCCCCGGAAAAGAATTTACGGAAAAGGAAAAGTCATAAACGGTTTTGATTACTTGTGCACGTTTGGGGAATTACTCGGAACCACCCCATATTTCTATCATTATCTGGTGTTGGACGATTCAACCAACCATCTTGCACTTAGAAGAGGGTAGATGGAGATTAAGAAGTAGGTGGTAGAGGTCCCATTCTTGGATAGCAGGAGTGTTAGTATCATTCTCCGTTTAAAGATGTCTTAAAGACGAAAACTATTCGAATCAATTTTATTCGAAAATTCCATTAAATATCTGCTCTATTCTGTCACGTGGCGTTTGCAGATGTCACTGTCAATAAAAAGACTCTTTTACACATCATAATCTTCGGTTCAGATCCCGATTCCGAATCCAAATCTGATTCCAATCCAAATTCAAAAAAGCAAAGTACTAACGTATCAAATTGAGGAACTGATTCCTATCGCAATTTCTTTCTGGCGCTCGTGTCCAGAGTCCTGGTTGTGAGAACTTCAAGAAAAATTTATCATCCAGTGCCCACCTGCTTGCTCTATGCATATAAACTTGTTCAATGACTCTGATGGTATACCTACTAAACTTCTTGGCGTTCGTTCTTGGGGACCCGACAACGACAACGACGACGGATAAGAACGGCGGGAGACTTGGGTAAGGGAGAGAGGCGTCTTGGTTCGGGTTTCGAGAGGAACCGCTCTTGGAAGCCGCTTTATCCTGAGTTTTGTTGCATGTTGAAGTGTCTTTCCCTCTACCAGTGTTCGAGAAGATAAGCAGCCATCCGGGGAGAGCTGCCTGCACAAATCCAAGAAAGTTTGTTGACTTTTGAATGACTTCTTGGTTTACGTGATAAGTGGGTTGAAAAACTTTTCGCTATTATGCATTCCCCAGCACTCGATGGATCCGCCCCACAAGCCACCTACCTCCACTCTCGCCCATCTCCCCACTCCCGTAAGCTCCTTTTCGTTTTTATATTTTTTTTCTAATTTTTTTTATTTATTTTTTGTGCTGTTGTGTAGAACTTGAGTCGAAGCTTGTTATTCTGTACACAGAAAAAAATCTTTCATACGGGGTAAAGAAAGTACGAGGAGCATACATTCTGCACACACCTTCCACCTATATAGCTAGACTTGGTTCAAGGGTCCTTGGGTGTTTGGTGGAGTACACCAGGAATTAGGTGATTTCATGCCAACACTTGATTGAGGTTGTTTCTCTGTGAGATTCAGAGTATAGTGCGTCTGGGTGGTTCTGGTTATGTTCTGCGGTTATACTGCCACACAATAGAATACAGATACCAAGAGTCACATTAATTCGTTTTGTTTGGCTTTGTTTTTAAAACAACAATACTGCAGTATAAATTTCTGCATTTTATTGAAGCCGTAAAGGAATAGAGTCTTATAAAACTTATAACCAGGTTGAGGTTAAGGTTTGTCTCAAAATGGTTGAATTTAGGTGGATATGTTTTATTTTATTGTATTCATTTAGTTCGAGAGCTTATAAGTCTGAGACTATTTGTTGGCCAAATGTTTTAAGAACAGGTTGTTTTCTTTAAATTTAATTTGTAGGTCTGTCCATTTAGCAGACTTGTATAACCCTGTATATAAATTAATTAAAAACTTATAATTTGCTTTTTCAGCAGATGAGAACGATGTTTCTGCAGTTCACTTGGAAGATATGTTTACTCGAGTTTAACCTCAAAATTCGAGTCAATTCGAGTTTAACCGCCAAATTCAAATGATATCGCACTTAGTACATGTGTCTGAGTCCAAAACTCGATATATGTATTTTATATATTTATCTATATTATTATTGTCTACACACAAAACAAAATAAAATGCTATGTTAACAAACTCTGTATTAATTCAGAGTTAAATCTTAGCATGACTTATGCAATTCAATTTGTGTAATTTTTTTTTTTTTAAGGAAATGTGGATGATTTCGGCGGGATATTCTTCAATTGAGGCTATCAGTGCAATAGTGGCGTAACCCATAAAATTCACTTTAGAGCTACGAGAGATTTAAGAAACAGGTTTTCTTTAAACATTTTTTTGTATTTTTCCTTTGACATTTTTGATTTATCTAAAAACGTGCAAGAGTTTGAAAAAAGGCATATTTTTTAGGGCAAGCTTTTTTTTTAAATTCAACTTCATTTTGGAAAAAAGTGGGTTAGGCCACTATTGCATTCATGGTTTTCTGTAAAAATAAAGAAAAAAGAAAGGTTACGCCAAACTTATTATAGTTTTTTTTTTATTTCTCTCATAGTTCATATTTTAACAACAAAAAATTGTATGTACATTTTTATCGTCTGATAAATCGTCAAATATTTCGACTGGAATACTTATTGACGGTTTTAAATTATTATTAAAAGAGTGATGGATTGGTGGTATAAATTGAAGCAGTTCAATTAAGTCTTTCTTTTTTTATCTTTTATTTTAGGTTGTTCAAGCTGGTTGAGTTTTTTTAATATTAACGGATTGTCTCTTTTTTACATTTACCTCTTCGAGTAAAACATCAATTTCATTATAATATTTATAAAAAATGAAAATGGTTTACTTTTTTCGAAATGTAACCACTGAATTTTAAGCCCTCCAACCTTGAAATTTGAAATGGACAGTTTCCTATTTGTGATATTTTCTTCGATAAATTTTGTGGAGAAAAAATCAGATGTAGTCATTTTCACAATTTCAAATGGGTTTCTCTTTCTGGCCGAGGAAATGACGTTAACACAATCATCTGGGACGAAGATATCTTTATAATTTTTGTATTCTTTTCTATTATACCAAAATCTTGGTCACATGGCAAATAGGAATGGCCACTAACTAAAAATTTATGGTCGATTTCTTCAACCATAAAATCGGGATGTGATACCAAAAATTGGCACAACAGTGAAAGTTTTGTATTTCTATTTTTGGCCCCCACATTGGTCAGAATACATAATAATTTTTTTGTAAGAGAAGTATGAAGGTTAGGCCATGAACAAATTATAAAATGCAATAACACATTTTTGAGTGCCATCTAGTTTTGAGTATAGATAGCTCCATAAAACTATTTTTGTATTAAAATAGATATATTAAGAGACCCATTTTTATCAAAAACTCATTTTTGAAAAAAAGTGGGTTACGCCACTATTGCACTCAAAGCCTCAATTATCGTTCGTAAAACAAGCAATACCGAAAAATGAGAATCAACAAGAACGAACCAAATAAATTGAGAAATTTTAGTGTCAAATAAGACAAAAATTCTAAAAAAGAAAACAAGAAAAACTAAAACAAAGACTGTCTTATAAAAAAAATTATTTAAAAATCTAAAAATCTATAGGAAATAAAATGCACACGACTGGGTCGCACTAACTTGCTCCTATGTAATAGACTAGGAATTCTAAAATGAATGTTATTAGAGAAAACTGTTCATAAGAATAAATATTGTTTTTTAAATTCTTTTAGAAATGAGAGATAGAATAGAAACAGAATGCTATGCAAATTTGAATTTATGCAAGAACAAAAATTATAAGCCGTTGTAGTTGTTTTTTAAAAAATAAACTCTTATATACAAAATTTTTAAAATATTTTTAAGAAAAAATTTTTTTATGCCAATTTAAAGTTGTTCGAATAAAAATTAAATTTACAAAAAAAAAATATTGAGCCGTTTTTGAGATATTGAATTTCGAAAAAAAATAGGTTTTTTTTTCAAATTCAAAAAAATATTTTTCTCAAAGTTTTGAAATGCAATGTTTCTTAGACTTTCTAGAAGATTTTCTATGCAAAATTTAATATAAATCCGGTATGGTAGGTACAGTCAGTAACATCATTTTTTCAAAATTTTTTTTATTAAATTATAGATCGTAAGAATTAATCGAAAGAAAAAAAATTTAGAAAAATTCTCGGAACCGTTATTGAGAAAAATTCGATTTTCGAAAACCAAAAAAAAAATTTTTTTTTAATTCGAATTCACAATAATATTGAAAATACTGGGGAGCCTTAACATAAAAAAATGATCAAAATCGGTCGTACCGTTTTTAAGAAATTCAAAAACAAAAAAAAAAATGTTTTTTTTTTTTTTTTTTTTTTCAACCATTTCCTAACTTTAACTAAATGAATTTTTTTTTTAAGCTGTTGGACAGTTTTTGAGAAAAAAAAAACACTTATAAATTTCGAAAAAAATCGTATGGCAGGTACCGTGATTTTCGGTCTTAAAAAAAGTCTAACGAAAATCGGCCGACCCGTTTAGGCTGTAGTCGAACAGACAGACAGACAGAGAGATAGAATTGCGAAAACCACTTTTTTAGTCTTCGCTATCATCGTAAGATCAACTTTGATCAAAATCTCGAGTCCGATTTTTATTCTGAATGCATAACTTGACTTATATTACCTATAAGTCGCAAGTAAAAATATTGCAACGTGCTTTTAATATCATAATCCACTAGGATCCGGGGGCTTACGACTTCATATTTGGGTTATTTTTCAAAAAATTACGTTTTTTGCTACCTGCACATATAAAAATTGTAAGTGTAACTTCACTATGAAGTCCCAGCAGTGGATGTAGGGTAGAGTGTTTATTTCGAAAGTCGAACTGAAAGTCCGGTACGATATCTCTTTCTCTGCAGAAAACGTTGAGTTTCTTCAACATTAACGTCTCCTCAAGTATCTTGCTGAGCAACGAAACTGGCCGACATCCATTCACATTTACGTTGTTGTTGAAGATTATAGTAGGTAGAACAACAGCAAGATTTGGTAACTTTTGAAGTACGTACGTGTGTTTTAGAAAATTTTTTTGGAGCTTTAGTGAAGTGCTGATTATGTCAGCCACTTCTTCAGGAGAAATGAAAATATCTGTCAGTATTGGCTCGGATGAGGGGTTTTCTTCGTTTAGCTAGGTCATGGGTGGTAGGTGCTCTGTTCCTCAAAGATGTCTGGTCCAGGCTTGATATCTATAAGCCTTTTCCTGAAATCCTTTTCCTGCTGATGTTTTACTGACTAATTGAATTGGAAGCTTTTGCAGAGACTTTGCTGGTGAGTATATATTGTGTGCATATTCTGGATCAAGTTTGCGTACCTGCCTGATTTGAAGCATATCTACCAATAATTGAGGCTCAAGCTCAACGTATGCCTCGAGGCACAGTTACAAGATGCACTGACAGAACCACAATAACAACCATTATGTTAGTTTTTATTTAATATTTGAAAATTTGTCTGAACAAGAAACCAAAACTAAAATAGAATCCAAAAACTGTAAATCACATAATTTTGGATTCCAATATCGAGAGATATTCTTCGATGGCCTCACACTAAATACAAAATTGGAATTTATCCTAAACTGTGATTTCATAATTATGGGATTCGAAATATACAACTCATTCCAAAAGAAATTTCAATATTAATTATTATTAAGACTTCATTTCAATTTCGTATATCAAACCATTAAAGTGTGATGATAATAAATAACCAATTTTTGTAACCCTCAAAGTATTTTCCGAAATCATAAAAGTAATCCTTCAATCTTCCGATTCCTTTTTCATCACCGAAAGTTTAATTTAAAATTTAAAACGATCACAAAAACTCGTGCTAAAATCAATTGAAACTTCTTTACAAAGTTTATGCCACCCCTTAGAATATTGTCAATACCCGCACAGCAAAAAAAGCAAAACCGCATAAATTAACCTGCATTTCAATTGAAGATAACTTCAGCGCGTCCGTTTTTATTTACCCACAGTTGATTCATTGCATAAAAGGCGTTTGAGTGTTTTCAAGCCCGCGGACGCCCTTTGAGTGGCTATTTGCAAATTCAAAACTTCTTGATGTAATAGTATTTTGAATTCATTTTGATGACTGAAACGGCACCACCGGTTTCGGCACTCGGGCTTCGCGGCAAGTTGACGACGACTCCTCTCTATATACTTGCCAATGAAAATTAATAATGCCCAGGTCATGGCGACCCTTTCAGACTTCAATTTGCTTTTAAGGGTCACCATTACAATTTACTCCCCTATTTTATGACATTCTGTGTCGTACGTTCGTGTAAATTTTTTTTTTAAACTCAAAATACCCACAAAGCAGTAAACGAGACCAACAACGACCAACAAAAGAGCAAACAAAAAATGAAGTAAAAAGCGGAAATTCCATCCTTCCACCTCCAATTTGACAAGGAGCTTTGTCGTCATAAAAAAAATTCGCGGAGTATGAGCTTCACTTAATTCACCTGCCAGCTATGTATTGATATAGAGGAGTTCTTTTATGATGCACTGTATACCCCGATGTAGGATATTCATATACCGCAGGGATAATAATTTGAATGATCTCTCTGGGCGATATGAACCATATTGAAATTATATGTGACCATAATATTTTAAGGACCTTCCGAGATCCATAACGTGATGAGGGCACTAAAATAGGGACAAGCTTTTGCAATATTATAATGAACCTCGGAGTCCTCCTCGCCGGGATGCAGTAAAACTTTTGTAATAAATTGTGATACGTTGGTTTTTTTCTTGTCTGTTGCGTCTTGGTAACTTGAATGCATAATTCACTCCAGGCTCGAGGATATAACCCAATACATTATTTGAATTAACGTAAGCAAATTTTTCAAGATTGCTTTACAAGTTTTATAGTCTTGCAGGACGGAGTTAAATATTCTTAGACCCATTCCCTGCTATTAACAAACGAGCAACAACAGCGAGCTGGCACTAATACAACTTTATCTTGTAATTCTTATAGTAATAAATGTTTAATGGTCTGTGATAGGGAGCAGTTTACTTTGCAGGTGCATTTGGGCGACACATGTATTAAAAGCACTATACATAGGTATAACACGCCACACATGTGACACACACACAACAAATATAGAGACACGATACCTAAGAACCAGAGGATTTAAGGGAGTGTTACCGAGCCTTTATTTAATATCTTTATTAATAAGAAAAGTTAACAAACGCACAAGTTATCCATCCTATCTGTACTTCGACCTGCAACCTAAAATTAAGATCAAATGATGTTGGCGGTACCTGCCCGTGATTTTAATTTTCGACTTTCTAATTAACAACTTTACTAACTTGACCAAAATTTGTATAAAGGAAACTCCTTGAAAAATCCGACCGATATTGAGAAATTCAAAATTCTAAAATGGTAATATCTCAGTTTCAAAATTGTTTGTATTGAATATTATAAATCGAAAAAATATTCGATTGAAATAGGATTTTCGATAACAATTGCTTAACATTTTTGTGGTGGGTACCGTTAATTTTAGATAAAATTAATTGTTTTCCTCACATTTTTACTTGCGATATAGGTACTATAGGGCAAGTTCTGCATTTGGAAAAAAAATCGAACTCGAGATTTTGATCAAAGTTGACATTACGATGATAGCGAACACGAAAAAAGTGGGTCCGACAATTCCGTCTGTCTGTCTGTATGTCTGTATGTCTGTACCTCGAACTACAGCCTAAACTACCGGAGGTATTTTCTTCAAACTCGGTAGTTAAGGGTTTTCGGTGATTCCCTAGAGGAAAAATTGAAATTTTTTTTTAGCTCCAAAACTAACGGTACCCCCCATACACCCGTAATGCAAAATCACCCGATACATCACAAACGACTCATTTAGCCCAATTCAACACAAACTAGCTGCCTTTCATTCAATGGTCCATCGCCTATGTAAGCTACCACTTTCAATAGCCAACTATGCCACTGAGTATAACCATCTAAAAGATATTGCTGCCATCAACGGATACCTACAAGGCATCAATAATAGACCAACTCATTTTGAAACACACTAAGAAACTTAAAAAATCTGAGTTGACAACTTTATACAGACAGAAAAGGCAAATTCATGACAACAACCCAGAAAGAACATCGATGACGTATTTCCCACCGATTACAAACAAAATGCACACAAAATTAAAACAACAAACTATAGAATGTGTTTATTCCAGTAATGGTAAAATAAAAAATATGCTAGGTTCAACCAAAGACAAATCCACAATCATAAACAAATCTGGAATATATGAGATTAAATGTGGAGACTGCAACGCTATTTACATTGGCCAGACAAAACGGAGCATTGGTGTCCGTTTCAACGAGCACTCGAATCACATCAAGTTCAACCGACCCGAAAAATCCTCCGTCGCTGCACTCGTCCTCACCAACAAACATTTCAATGTTAGTTTAGAAGATGTAAAACTTAAAAAACACGTCACAAACCATCGACGACTTGATGCATATGAAAGCCTTTACATCCATAAAAACAACAACATTATGAACACTGATAATGGAAATATTATGTCACCTTTGCTTAATCTTATTTAATGTTCTCTTTTACTCTAATTGTTAAATGTAAAGCTTTTCCCATTCTTTTGATTGTTATATTTTGTATTTTTCTTTTCTTTCTCTTTGACAAATTAGTGTATTGCTGAAGATGAACCACAATTGGTTCGAAATGCATTCAATTTTAAATTTAAATAAAATCAAAAAGCTAATACCTACAAAAAGTTGTTATGTTTTTATTTGAATTGTAATCGTTTGTGGTCAATAAGGTGTTTTTATTTCAATTTGTTTTTACAACTTATTTATCTCGATAACGGCTCTAACGATTTTGATAAAAAAAATTAGGTGTGATATTATGAACATAAGCTACATTTTAGTCAAACAAAATTTTGGGGCAAAATGTTATTAGGGGTACCTGCCATAGACCCGTTTATTTTTATTTTCGACTTTCTCATTAACGGCTCTAAGGATTTTAACCCAAAATTTTCAGCAGGAGTATTCGAAAAAATATTTGTTGGGTTTTTTTGCAAAAAATAATTTTTTTAAATCAATATCTTCAAAACCTATGAACGATTATTTTTTGAAATTATTTCTCAAAATCAATATTATTTAATATTTAAAATACGCATCCCACATTTTTTTCTTGAAAAATTTTAGAGAAATTTCTTATATAAAAAATTTATTTATTAATAAATCGTTTTTTTTTAAAGTTAATTTGCATAAATTCATACTTTTCCGGAAACCAGACGGCGATTTTATGCATTTGAACATTATTATCTCATTAAATCCATGTTTTATATTTATAAAATGTATCTTAAATTCCAAAGTACTTTTACATAAGAGCAAGTTCGTGCGATCCAGTCGTGCATTTTATTTAGATTGTATGAAAAAACCTTTAAGTGACAGGTCAGCTATGAAAAAATCAAACAGGAGGTTTTCGAAATATGTATTGAGTTTTGAAAAAAAAAAATATTGATTTTTTTTTTAAATCCAAACCAATTTTTTGTTTTTGATTTTCTCAAAAATGCTAAAATCGATTTCGATCATTCTTTTATGCTAAAGCTCCCCAAGAGTATGGATAGTCCAAACTATACACGGGGTACCAGTAATAACCATTTTTCAGAAATGTTTTTTCAAGCATTATCTAGCTTTAACTAAATGAACAGTTTTTCAGAAGAAAATCTTTTCTTAAATTTCGGAAAAAATCGTATGACAGGTACCGATATTTTTCGTCTTAAATACAAAACAGAAAAAAGCGTTTGGGGGAAAAGATTTAAAAATGCTATTAACTAAAATTGCAGACAATCGGCCGAGCTGTAGTCGAACAAACATACAGACAGAATTGCGAGCATCACTTTGTTCGTCTTCCCTATCATCGTATTTTCAAGTCTGATCAAAATCTCGAGATTTTCTTACGAAAAAATTTATCCGAAATAAAAACAATAGCACTGACACATGTAGCAGGTAAAATAAATAATTTTAATACAATGGTGGCAACTGTACAAATAGAAGGGAATAAAACTGTGGAACCAAACCTCTCAAAACGAGACATCTGATCGTAATTTACTCCCATACCATTTGTACTGAGAGGTTTCGGCTTCTTCGATTCAAGTGTCATTCAAGGACCATAGCATAAAGTCCAACAGCAATAGACAGCATTTAGTTTTCGAAGCATTAAGCCCCACAACCTTTCTAATACCCCATTTAACAATACTATAAAGATTTCATTTATTATTTTTATTTATTATTATTATTTATTATTATTTGAGAATTACCTCATAAATAGTATCAAATTAAGATAACAATAAGTTATGTGCACGAATAAACGATGTAGACATTCGTACACATTTTAACATAGCTAAATAAGTTCTAAAGAAATAATAAATAAATAATAATTATAAGTTAATAATGATAATAATAATAATAAGATCAAACGTTTCAAAATATAATAATTCAGTTTCAGATATTCGAAATTCCTTCCGACATGTGTTTCAGTAGCTCCTTTCGAAATCCCTCCGACGAGATGATTCTTTGCAATTGAGATGGAAGAATATTCCACAATCGAATTGCATTGACAAAATATGATCGTGGTAAAACTAACTTAAGGACTCTAGGTGATTGAAGGAAACTAAGATATTCATTCAAGTATCTACTCAGGACTGTTATTATGAATTTATAAAGAGTTTTTCAACAGGGACGCTAACGCTACAAAAGTAGAGCGACAGGGACAGCAAACGACGCCATATTTCTTGCCGTTGTTTTGACATTTCTCTTCAGTAAGGTTTGCCATTTCATGATGGAAAGATATACGAGCCAACAACGAGTCGAAATTATTAAAATTTACTACCGAAATTCGGAGTCAGTGGCCTCAACGTTAAGAGCGCTACGTCCAATTTATGGTCGTCATAATCGTCCTACCAAATCAACAATTGAGCGTCTAGTGGAAAAATTTGAATCCACAGGCACAGTACAAAATGTTCTTGTACCAGTGAGACAAAGAAGTGCCCGTAGTGTCGAGAATATTGCTGTCGCTGATGCTTCAGTTGCAGAAAGCCCAAATGTGTCTCTCACACGTCGTTCTCAAGCGTTGGGCATCTCTGTGACGTCGTTGTGGCGAATTTTGCGAAAAGATCTTGGCCTACATCCTTACAAGATTAAATTGACGCAAGAACTGAAGCCGCTTCACCACCAGAAGCGTCGTATGTTCGTGAATTGGGCTGAGCAACAACTTGAAAATGATTCGGATTTTCATCGAAAAATCATCTTCAGCGATGAGGCTCATTTCTGGCTGAATGGCTTCGTCAATAAACAAAATATGCGGTATTGGTCAGGCAGCAATCCATACGTACTCCATGAGTCATCATTGCATCCTGAAAAAATTACGGTTTGGTGTGGTTTATGGGCCGGCGGCGTCATTGGGCCGTACTTCTTCCGTGATGATCAAGACCGGCACGTTACTGTGAATGGGGATCGCTACCGTTCAATGATAACCGAATACTTTTGGCCCCAATTGGATGATATGGACTTGGAGGACATGTGGTTCTAACAGGACGGCGCCACAAGCTACACAGCGAATTTCACAATCAATTTATTGGAAACCAAGTTTGGAGAACGTGTTATCTCACGAAATGGTCCAGTCGCTTGGCCGCCTCGGTCGTGCGATTTGACATCGTTAGACTATTTCCTGTGGGGCTGCGTCAAGTCTATGGTCTTAAGCTTGTAAAAGTCATACAAACCCATTCCCGATACCGAAGTTTTATGCCACAAAACGCTTATATACCTTGGCAACCCGTAGATATACCGCTAACAGTCATTGAATGCAGCATTTATTTTACGCTTGCATTCAGAATCTAAACAAGAGTATACGATACAAATGTAAGAAAAGATCGGAAAGAACGATGATTTTACCAGACGCATCTTCATGTTAGAACTCAACAAACTTGAAGACATTCTAAGACTCCTTAATCCACCGAAAATTCTTCTAATGGAATCCGACGTACGTCACAACAACTCATTTTACTGTTAATTATAAGGCCGAGATATTTAACTCGATCAACATAAGGTAAGATAAAGCCATTCAAATAAAGAGAGTGGACATCACATACTGATATTTCGCTTCTTGCACACACCATTCCAAATAATTTCAACGGGTTTAATTTTATTTTATTTAACTCAGCCCACTCCTGAATATGTAATAGATCTTCATTTAATCGGACTACTCAGTCTTCTAACAATCCAGGTCTCCTAGATAGATAAATTATTGTTACGTCATCTGCATAAATATGCACATTACGATTTACAATAAAATCAGGAAGATCATTTATGTAGACACAGAAAAGAAGAGGGCCTAAGACCGATCCTTTTGGAATACCTGTGTGGAGAAAAAATGGACTAGAACCCTAAAACTCCCGAGTTTGGTTTCTAAACGTACTAAACGATGTCTTAAATAATAAGAGATTAGTTGAAGGGCAAAGCGGTATACAGATTTCATTACGATCCATTGCTCTTAAGTCAGAAGTTACTTTTAATACACCTGATTCACAACTATGCTTCTTTCTAAGCCCTGATTGCCATATTGATAAGCTTTTGTTTCTGTCCAGATTTCATTGTATCTGTTCAGCCAATATTAATTTTTTCTAACGTCTCGACAGAAATGATAAAAGTCTGATAGTCCTGAATTCCGAACGGCTTTTTGGGTTACGATTTTTTGAGATTGGAACAACTTTGGCATTTTTTCATTGTTCAGGAAATTGACAACTGTAGATACTGTAATTGAATATATGCACCAGGTAAGGAAGGAGAACTGGTAGGATTAATTTTATAAATTTCGGTGACATTTCATCGGGTCCTACTGCATTTGACTTGACCGAGCGAACTGCTACCTCAACATCCAAATCACTCACACACCGAAATTCGAAAGAGTCAATTTTCCTTATGTGCAGAGCTATTATAAGGTTATAAGGTTGTCGTACGTTGAAGAGAAGCGTTAGGACCGAAGATGAAGTTGACAAATGGCCAGAAATTTCCGCTACCTTTGGGGCATTGCAGGCTATTTTGCCTTAATTTCATGTCATGTAAAAATTTGTTTTTTTTATAACAGCGTTGCAATGGTTTCTGACTTTTGTATGCTTCTTCCGATTTTCCTCAGTTGGGTTAGCTTTGTAAGAGTGGAAACTTACTTCTCTAAACCTTTAACCAAATGGATGAGGCCCGCAATACTTGCTAATATTAGTAATTTACACAATGACTTCTCATACATATTGCTCCTGATGTAACCAATTTATATTTATATACGCAATCAATGTTCTACATTCTTCTCAAAATAAATAGCATGGCTTAAAATTTTCATCTATGGATTATAATTTGAGGCAAATACATTTTTTTCAACAGCTTGCTTCCTTGCTCCAAGTTATAATTCCATCTCTACAGGAATCAATAAATCCTAGTCTAATAACATCAACAGCATTTTGAATTGTGTACGACAAATCTCTTCAAATTTAATCTATTAACCGGAAATTGCAATTTCTCTGTCTATTTAGATACTATACTTCGACCATAAACATACCTATACCAATAATAATTGTTATCGGCATGGTAGCCATAAAGTTTGATCGGACGGGCCTAATCTACTCAACTTGCAGGATTATTTCACCAAAATCCAAATCCTTAAACCTGATTATTGATAAAATATAAATAAAATAATTTCTGTGAATTTACGCTCCATCACCTTCTGGCTTTTGCTAAAGATTTAAGATCCGGAGCTGAGGGTTGGATCAATATCCCATTTATCTTTACAAAAATACGAAAATACGAAACGGCATCATCTCATCTTTCTTTGGAAAAACATCAATTAAACAAATGTATCATTGATTGTGTACAACAACAACATGTACAAGGGATGACATTCGTTAAACAAAGGCAAACGAACCAATGAATTGAGGTGATGGAGGTGGGTGGCATGGCGGGCGGCACAATGAGCCACCTTGAATTCACAAGGGGGATGTGGGACTCTAGTGTTGAACGAGCACGCGGTTACCACTGTAGTTCATTTTTGTTATAATCTTTGGTTTTGTATCAAATTTTTAATGAATCCTCAATACGTTCCACACTTGCTAAATGTTAAAATTTGTAATCTTTAGGGGCCGTTCACACGAGAGCAACCAATCGACGAATGAGCGAACATTCGTCCATTTCGACATTTCGTTTTTGTGTTCGTCGGTATTGAATATTTTGGCTTTCGCGACAGTGGTTTATTGGTATATACCTGTGACTAAAGAAAACCCCACAAAAAAAAGTCTGACGAGATCAAATTGAACGACCTCTGTGGTAAATGCACATCAGCTCCGCGTGAGATAACGATGTTTGGAAACCGCTTATGCAAAATGTCCATTGTGGTACGGGCTGTGTGGCGCGTAGCACCGTCCTGTTGAAACCACTTGTCGTCGGAAACCATATCATCCAATTCGGGCCAACAGAATTTGGCATTCATCGACCGAAAAGGATCGCCGTTGACGGTGACGGCTTGGCCAACGTCGTTCTGAAATAAGGATGGACCGATGATGCCGTCAGCCTTAAATGAACAGTAACAGAAAACAGTGATTTTTCCTGGAAGCATTGCAATTTTGTGGATATTGTGTTGATTGTGAATTGTGATCGTCCCAAATTCAACAATTTTGGTTGTTGACGAATCAGTTCATCCAGAAATGGGCCTGGATCCTGAAAATGATTTTTCGGGTAGATCATTTTAATCCATTTCACATGTTGTTGAACGCTATAACTCAACGTTGATTTGGCAAGACAGACTAAATAAACGACAGCCAATTTGATAGATGTACATTCAAGAACATAGCCGCAATCACCTATCGGAGTATTCCTACTAGAAAACTCTTTATTTAAAATGTTTGAAACCCTAATAATAAAAGTTGGTTCACTTTCGTGCTCGGGCTGTTCAATTTCGGCTGTCCAGTAGTTGTTTTGGTATAGATTTTGGTGCTGTTTTCGTTTATGTGGTGTACTGAGTCTGTGTCAGGATATAATAAAACTGCTCCACTTACTGATTACGATGGTGTCCATATTTAGATTTTCCATTGCGCTATGCTACCTTATGTATTTCAAGGTTGGTTTGTGAGCCTGCGGTGATAGGCATATTCCAATCTCTTTGCCGAAAGAAGTATCTAATTATTTAATTATAAGTAGAGAAGTTTACAATTTTCTTTTCGAAACTTGAAGCTCGTTCATGGCTGCCTTGGAGGTAGTGTTTCTGTATAGCAAGATAAAAAAAAACTTTTCTTTCATTTTCGGCTACAGAATTTGCTGAAAAGATGACTCAACTTTGTCTAGGAAGTTTTCTTCGAAATAACTGGCGAACGTTTCTAGTTTTTCGTGGGTTGGTGTTTCTGACACTTTTTTCGGGATGTTTGTTTTTGCCAAATTATTCTGTGTTCGAAGGAATTACAAATCATGATGTTGAGCCACGGAAGCTCCCAACTTTCTGGTAGTTTCTGTTGCTTGTGTTAAGTTGATCATTTATTTCATTTTAACTCACAGTGGGTCACAGCTTATTTGATCCACCCTTTACTCAAAACTTTAAAAGAGAATATCTCTTCAACGAAGCAAGTAATCAACAAAATAAAAACGCGGAACTGTTAATTAAGTTTTTAACTAAAACATAACAACTTCATTTATTTATTTTTAATTAAAACTATAAAACAAAATAACAAAAACAAATTAAAATCAATATTTTAGGGTAACAGCTTATTTGACCCATTTTAAAAATCGAGTAAAATTATTATTATTTTTTAATAAAAAGACACATTTTGCATAATTTTAGTATTTGGTATGTCCTCCCTTTTGATTTATAAATGCCTTAAGTCGATTTTGATAAGAATCCACCAGTTTTTTCGTCGTTTCCACAGGTATTCTTGCCCATTCTTCAACTAAAGCCGTCTTTAGGTCATTTTTGTTAGAAATATGGCGCTTGCGTATTTTTGTGTCCAAAATTGACCAAAGGTTTTCGATGACATTCAAATCTGGACTCTGTGCTGGCGGTTTTATGACGTGAGGGCAGTTATAAATTAGCCAAGTTTGAACAATGTCCGATGTATGTTTCGGATCATTGTCTTAATAAAATCGAAATTTATCCTTTATGCCTAGTTTTTCTGAGCTTTGGAGCAAATTATTTCTGAGAATATTGAGTTACACTAATTTATCCATGGTACTCTCAATAAATTGCAGCTTGCCGACTCCAGCTGCAGACATGCAGGCCCATACCATGACATGCCCTCCTCCTTTATCTTGAAGCTATGTATTCGGTTTTCGCCAAACATAAGTTCCAGAACGTGGAATCCTTTGTTATATGCTCCTTTGCAAACTGAAAACGGTTTAGTCGATTTTTTTTTATTGATAAAAGGTTTCTTGCGTGCTACTTTTCCATGCCAACCATTATCTCTAAGGATCCGGCGAATGGCTTTGGGGGCAACAAAGTTTTCCATGGGTATTCGCCATCTCATTAGCCAGTTTTGGTACCGATAGCTTTGGATTTTGCTTTACTCTTCGCACAATATATCGTTCATCCGATGCACTAATTATTTTGTTCGGAGGTTTTCTTCCTTTATTTTCAATTCGATTCTCGAATACAAAACGGTGGATAATAGCTTTGACCGTGCCATCTGGTATGTTAACAATTTCGACTATTTTTCGCCGAGAAAGTCCATTTTTATGATGATGAAGCACTATTTCACGCTGTTCCACTGTTGTTCGATATTTTTTCTAAGGCAGGTGATCTCTAAACACAGTGGGTCAAATAAGCTGTAATACTAGAAAATGTAATTATTTCTTTTTTTTTTAAGTTAAACATGATGTTTTAAAATAAAATGAATTGATTCAAATGTCATGTTACCTTTCTGTGTTTGTACTTTCCAAATAACTTTTATTGTTAAGGAGCCATACTCGATTAAATGTAAATATAAGGAGTGGGTCAAATAAGCTGTGACCCACTGTACATAAACACACAAATGTGCATTTAATGTAACCTTTCCTCTCAGCAATAGTTGAAGGAAATATTTCAGGAATACTGATATTTTGCTTAGAGTTTTAGTAATTTTCACTATCTATCTTAGCAGCTTCCTCGTATTCATCCACTTCAACTTCGTTTTCAATGGTACGGGTATAGGACGAGCTTAAGAAAAACTTCATAATACTATGGACTTAGAGCTAGTCTTCCGAAATCAGCAGGCCAAACTTTTGTGCATTTAAAAGAAATTATCTACCTTCATAAGATCTTCCATTCCCAGGCCTTTTAATGGTCATCTGTCTGAACGCATCTCTGTTCAGCAGTGAACTAATCATTGTCAAGCCCTAGCTGCATTTTTTTTTTTAATTCGATATGTGGAAACTCAAGTTATAGCTTATTCCCACACAATTCCTGTTGAATGAAATTCGAATTACGTTCCACAATCTTTTAAGTATCTTAAGCTTAGTACTCACCTAGCGTGAAATGAAAAATAAATACGTTCGAAATTACACGCGGAGAATAAAAATGAAAATAGAATAAACTTTTTTTTGAAACAAAATATTTAAATTAACTGACAAATGTCACAGTTTTCCACGACGCCTTAAACTTTTCCCTGGTGGTTGTACATTGAGAAATGAAAATTTGGCGTGGAAAAGTTGTGGAACATAATTGTTTTTCCAATCCTGGTGGTTGTACATTGAGAAATGAAAATTTGGCGTGGAAAAAGTTGTGGAACATAATTGTTTTTCCAATCCACATTTTGGTACTCACCTCTCGTTGGGGATTTCATGCGAGTGAACCAGCCGCCACATTTATATGAAATTTTCATTTTCACTTGAACTGAGTACTAGGCTTTAATATGTATGTAATGTATATGTTTTTAGTGGGAAAAATATGACGCAAGTTATCACTTTGATTTCGCCAATCTATGTATGTATATTAATATATTTCGAAGTAGAGCCTGCATGTGGAATGTTGCATGTAAATTTCGAAATGAGAGTGAAAACATTCCATAGCCTTCGAATCGTTAAACTTTCTATATCAGAGCTTCTGAAAGCGAAGGAAAAATATGCTGCGATGTGGAAAAGTCGTACACTTGGCAATAAATTAATTTAGGTTTTAGATAGAAGCGGTGGATGTGAAATTTAAAAATCCAGTCTGACTATTTGGTATAAACTTCTTATTTTCACTATTTTCAGTTGAACTGTGTTCTTTGCCTAATGAAAACAATATTACTCTGAGAAGAAAACATTTTTTTTTGTTGCTGAACTTGGAAAATAAATACATTTTGTTAGCGTGGCAGCCATGGATTGGAATGGGCATAAGGTTGAACTAGGCTGGGGTGTGCACAGGAAAAATTAAATAAATCTTACTTCGTATCATGTGCTCCATCTGTTTTGGGACGTCTGCAATTGATCACCGGTTCGAAGGACCAAATTTATGTAACGTTCGTATTATCACTTGACGTTGCCTCGCTGCCCCGGTCGTGTCGCTGCCGCCCGAGGACATCGTTTAATTAATTTCAATCCACATCCACATCCTACAGCCATCCATGCTATGGATATATGGCAATCGGGAGTGAATGCAAAATGGAAATGGGGAAATGGGGGCATAAGGGTGATGTCGCGATTTCTTAGCAATTAGCCGCAAGAGCGCTTCCTTGACAATTGCTTGTCTCATTAATTCTAATCATCGTGAGTTGGCTTATCCTCGGATCTCATTTGGGGGTTGCTGTCTGTCTACGCTCCGTTGTTGTAACGTAACGTCACACAATATGTATGCTGCCATCTCTGCCACTAGTGTGTCACCAGTGCCATCATGTGTGAGTGTGGATTATCTCCTGTCTTCTCTCTTCCGCGTGACATTTAAACGAAGCTATATGACAAAATACCAACAACTGTTGCTTTGGGTTTGAATATGTGGATGTAGGGGTTGGAGGTTGAGGGTTGAAGTTGAATTCGTATTCGTATTCGCATTTGGATTTGGATTACAATGGGCTCGTCGGTTGGCGGAAATGAAGTAAAGGCTGCGTCTAGCACGTATAGTACAAAGTTAATTCGAATCATTTATCTTAATTTTGTGTGTGTCCTTTGTGTTTCCTTTTTGTCCTTTAATAAAAATTTTGGGAGTGCTTAGTATATTGTTGGCTTGCCTTTTTGGAATAAAGTATTGTGTTGGTGAAAAGCAAAAAAAAAAATTACATGAAATATGATTCGAATTTCCGGGTGAAATTTTTCTTGAATTTAAGGAATTTCGTTCAAGTTGATTTGTTGTCACGATTTATTTTATGTGTCATTATGTCATCAGTGGATAAAGTTTTTGATGTGCCTTCAAAAAATTATTTTGACGTAGCTTAAGCACTGAATTATTAAGCACGAAAATGTATTGGTTGAGAATACAGTATTATATTCTAATTTCTAAATGGCGCCCGGGTGAGAATCTGTCACTGTACATTATATTAATTCTAATTTTACTATTTTCAAAAAACAGACTGTCAAAAAAAAATAAAAAATGGTGGTAAGAAGGACCATGGGTCCTCGAGAAACAAATAGCTTTCAAAACGATGGTTTACCGATTTATAAATTTGCCCAAACCGCCAAGGAAAGGTTTTCTATTTTTAACCACTGAAATTTCACCAAAGATACATAATCTTCGGATAAGTTCTTTGAAATTTCGAATAAAAAAGGAGAACCGTAACAATGTATTGTTTGAAGTTTTGGTAAGAAAAAGCTTACAAATTTCCAAAAAGCATTACAAATATTCAATGCCAGTACTTCACAGCCTTTCACCTTGAACTGTAGCAGAATTCTGGAGCCAAAACAGAAAAAAAGGTATCTAGGGTAAAAAGGAAAAAAATCCAATAGTGTGGCGAAATTTGTTCTGATAAAACTTACCGCTACAAACTCTCCAAAACTAAGTACCTATATGTTTTTATTATAAGGACACCACTATTTACTGCAACTTTAAAGCTTTACTTGGATTTTGTAATGTAAACAAACTGTAATCCAGCAAAACTTAATGTAACACATGCTTTCTCTTTCAAAGATTTGAAAGAAAAAAACTGGCTCTTTTGGAAGTGACACATAATTCGCATCTTAATATTACAGAGTGTTATCGCATCGTTTAAATGCAGTCATACTCCAACCAGGGTTGTCAGATGTGGCGATTTGTCGCCAAACAGGCGATTTTGAATTTCATTTGGCGACACGAAAATTAGTTTGGCGATGTACTCCGAAAATGGCGATATTTTTTTCGTTTGGCGATTTTTCTTCTTTTAATCGAAAATCTAATATTTTTTTGTAATTTGTTTAAACTTTCAATATTTTTCATTGACATTTACTGAATGGAACCATCAAAATACTAAAACGGAACGCACCCCAAAACTGAATTTCGTTTTCTTTTCCCTTCCTACAACAATGACGTTTAGCAAACTTCTTTCAGAGATTTTGCCCATAATAAAGGAAATGAATAAACTCAACACCTATTTTCAAGCTACAAATATCAACTTTTTAAAAGCACAAAAAAAGGAAATTGAAATTTGTTGCACGCTGATTTGCAAATAAGGTTTTATCAAACTTGAAAGCTTGGATATATATTGATTTAGGGTCGGAATTTGAAAGAAACGCGAGACAAAATTGTATTAACACAGAGCATCTGAATGAAGTTAAGAAGCAAATTAACGATTTCATTCTTGCGTTACTAGGAGAAATGCGAAAAAAGATTGTCTCAGTGCAATAAGTTTTTTGTTTCGATTGGATATTTTTTATCAGGCGTTCATTTGAGCCAACTGCGACCCCGTTTTGAAAGTCTGCCTGTAAGCTTGATACCACCTAAAAATTTACAAATTTCTGAGTCTCAATGGGCAAAATTAATCTCTGTCAGTTGGTCAAACGAATTTTATCCAGAAAATGTACCTGAAGATGACCCTGTGAAATTTTGGAATAAAGTTTTCAAAACGACGAATGCCTTAGGACAACCGGAGTTCCTGGAGCTTACGGAATTTGCCTTGAGTGCACTTTCTCTGCCAGCAAGCAACACAGTGGTCGAAAGAGCCTTTCCGTACATGAATGCTATTAAAACAAAAAACTGGGTCTAAAATGGAAATGGAAGCATTAGATGCAATAATGAGAGTATGGTGAAAAATTTTGAAATTTGGCGATTTTTTGGCGATTTATATTTTACTTTTGGCGATTCCGATTTTTGAAACCTGACAACCCTGACTCCAACTAATTGCTGGGAGCATTAATAGGGGCGTTCGCATTCACAAATTTATTTGACAAGCACGGCATGATGAATATTTGATGGATAAAAAAGGAACGTTCACATTCGTCAAACATGCTGTCAAACATCACTTCTCATTAGAATTTTGACCATGGCGGACCAACATGTTTGACGAACATGCGTTCGCATTCTCAAATATGCTTGTCATGGGAAAATGTCAAAAAATGTTTTGTTTGACAAGCCACTAGATGGAGCGTTCACCTTATCAAAATTAAGTTAATCCTCCAACTTTTTTTTTTAGGTTTCTGTACTTACAGAGATTTATAAACCGATTAACATCATTCCCACCTTGTAATGGAAATTGTTAAAGTAAATATAGGTGGCAAAAACTAAATTTTTCAATCCATTGAAGTCGTAGTCCTTATCCAGTTCTTGACAGATGAAGAACGATCTATGTATATTTTGATATAGGGAATGCTAAAAGTATATTTTGATATAATATAGAATATTTAATTCGATAATTAAAATTATTATATGGTATGACAGATAAGGGACAGGTTTTGAAGTATCGAGAATATTTCGTTGCAGCTGTCAACTGATTGCCCTGAATAACATTTTTTTGGATTTTAAATGCCAACTCTGAAAATGCATTTTTTTGGAAGCATAAAATAAAATGTAATCGTCCAATGTAAATGTAAACGTAAAGTGGATTTTTCTAAGACATTAAATGAACCCGCTATAACATTTTACACCAGTTGTCTTGTCTTTCTTTCTTTTGACATATTGGTCGAGAGGTGTAGAAATGTTGGGCGATTGAATTTAGTTCTAGCCAGCAATGGAAAGTAATAAAATCGAGATTTCAGTACTCAAAGTTTCCAACGTAAACGCGATGTCGTAAGTACGCAATATTTCCAATGTAAACAGGGTCTTAAATGCAATCTTCCGTAAGGTATGTTGCTACATGGAACGTGTAACCGTAATGTGTAACCGTAACGAGCTACACGGAACGTATAAGTTTTTTATTTTGACCAAAGAGATTTGATAATTGGTTTTGAAGCAGCCACTTTTTAAAGGTTTGAAATTGCTCTCCTGCAAAACTTAGTATTTGTGACCTAGGCTAAATCTGCATTGTATCGATGAATTGATTTTTAGGTCTCCGAGCAATTTATGGATATCCACCACACTGACGGCCAATATTTTGAAACAAAAAAAGTATCTATTTAATATCCATTACCAATACGTTTTAAAAAAGGACACTTGCAATTGATACAATTTTTCTCGGCAAAAAAAAAAATATAAATAAACCCCAAATCTATGCGACGTGTTTGTTAACTTAATGTTTTGTTTATTATCTACCGTTGCCGTTGACTTATTCCCATCATAACGGATCAAGATCAACCAAGGGAAAAGAACTGACATAGCTAAAATATCGCTCCCAGTAATTGGCGGAAACAACTTACGAGTGAAATACCAAATAAAAAAAACATCAACGAGTGCGTAAATTCTTCATTTCACTTTCCTTCTGTCATTATATTGGGCTCTATGTCTGTCGGCTCTGGCTTAGAACACTGATGTTAACAGTTGAAAATCCACCAAATCCACCAAAGCCTCCGCAACCACCACTTCCATCAACCAGTCACCGCTCACCGCCACCGTGACAGACTCTAAGGTTACTAATGAGCAATTTTTAAAAGTAGTAAAGCAGAGATGTTATTTCGTCTGTCTCCTGCTTTGCTCCGCTCTTATCGCACACATAATGAGGAGACGAAAACAAAGAAAAATACACCCCAAGAACATGAAGCACATAATAATAAAAAAAAGTTTAATATCTAACTATACATCATCATACAGGGTGACAGTATAAGAACTGGCGAATGGCTTCATTTTTACTGTTTACGACTGCAAACGTGGGCGTGGGTGTGTAGAAATTTTGATGGAAAGAGTCCCTTTTATGCGACATGTTTAGCTGGGAAACTCAAGTTCCATCTAAGGAGACGGAAATGAACTCCAGCCGCAAACCGGATTGTCTGGTAGAGCTGAAAATGTACTCACCTAGTCCTACATCAGCGTCAACCCGAGAACAGTTATGATTTTGTGCCTTCACACAAAACTGACGCTTGAGGGCAAGGTGTATGGTGAGATGGGTTGGCTTGGTGGGCGGCAATCTGTTGTTTTACTGCTACATGGTGTGTCTGCTTAGAGAGATGACTTGGGCTTCGGCATACGGCAATAGGCAGACCTAGCAGTTGTCTTTGCGTTTTTGATTATACACTTCTTCCGCTTTTCGTCCTTTTATTTTACACTGTGTAGAATGTAAATAGGTATAAATGAGCCCTTGTATACTTTTGTTGTAATGATAACCTGTGTGCTATGCCTAAGCGCTATGGAAAAATAGCAACACAATGACAAAGAATATGGAGTTTTTCTTGCACATACATACATGTATAACATGTATCTAGGTGCGTATAGACATAGATATCTTCTTCTAAGGACTAAGCAGAGAGATATGTTTCAATATGAAAATTTAGCTTAAGTGCCTTCAGATTTAATTTTCCGTGAGCTTAAACGAGGTGAATGTGAGAAGGGTTCATGTTGTATACGCAAACCAATTTGTTTAATAAATTAATTATGGAAGTAGGTTTTTGTAAGTGATGATATATTAAGTTGTTGTTGTTGTTGTTGTTGTTGTGAGAATAAGGAAGTTTGTTTTGCTTGTAGATGTACAAACAACTATGAATAATAGGTACGCATCACAGACTTGCATAAATAAGAGTCGAGGTATTTGAATAGCTATTAAGTCAAGTGGGGCTATTATGAAGCTGAAGATTTTGTCACTATTCATCCGCTCCTTCTTAGGTAGACGACCTCTCTCGGAGATAAAAACTGTACTTCTTATACGATGCACAATATAGGTACTTTGGTATGTGATCTCATCCGTTTCATTCTTGATCTTCTTCAGTCGTCTTAATCTTGAGACTTTCCGAAATTTTAATTTCTTATAGCCCGGAGGCGAACGTTTATATTTCATATTGCGGCTTTTGAAAAATTGAAAACTTAAGATAGCCTATAAGCTTAAGCTTAGTGATTTTCAACTCTCAACCATTTTAATGTGATGTAGTACCCATTGGCATAATGCTTAGTGCATTGGACTGTCATGCGGAAGGTCTCGAGTTCGATTTTCAGCCGCTGCAAGAAGGTTTTTTCAAGGGTGTACTGCCTCTTGCGAGGAATTGACAAATTCTCCAAGAGTAT
The DNA here is from genome assembly GCA_911387755.1 of Chrysotoxum bicinctum. Classification (NCBI taxonomy): domain Eukaryota; kingdom Metazoa; phylum Arthropoda; class Insecta; order Diptera; family Syrphidae; genus Chrysotoxum; species Chrysotoxum bicinctum. The sequence continues at coordinate 2,320,382 of OU426989.1, forward strand.
CTCTTGTCACGGAAAGTGCTGCTCATTAGCCGTTCAGAATCTGCAGAAATATGTGGGTTCCCTCCGTTCCTGGTAACACGCACACAGGAATGGTTGAGAGTTGTAAGTCATTAGGTCCTGGTTCACTCTGAGCTACTGCACCACCACATTTTGTTACAAATGGATAGCACCTACAATTTTCTGCCGATTCCGAACGGAATGGAAGAAACAGTACACTCCTGAAAAACTTTTTGGCAGCGGCTGAGAATCGAAATCAAGACCTCCGCACTTATTTTTTTTAATTCATTTCTATTATTCCTTTATCTTATAACTATCTTGTAGACAAAAGTTTATAAAAATATCAATAATTTACAACTTACTTACTGACCAACGCACTAAACATTATGCTGGAGCAGATATCAAATTATATTTGTTCTAACTTCTCGAAGAAGTGAAATGATCCCATCTACAAATTTGACTAAAAAACTGTATACTTAAAATAAGTTTAAATTACAAAATGTTGCACTTTAATATTTTCTATGCGATGAGGAAATTCAAATATTTTCTGCGAACTGCCGAATTCAAATTCGCAATCCACAATGAGAAGAATTATTCCACAAACCGGCGAATTGAAAATCCGTTCGAACTCACTCATTTCACTTGTTTATGTTTGCAGCTGATGACGGCGGCTTCCAAAAATATTACTCATGTGAATAAAGTGTCAACATTCGAGACAACTCGTAATTCTCTGATAGTGTGCCAGGCCTTACCAATAGCTTAACCTTGGGTTCTCTAATTTCTAAGGTGACAATGGTGAACGTTCTTATCACGGCTATTGGAAAATTGAGCAATTCGACTAACAGTTACTTCAAAGTCGAACCTATTAGCAATTTCTAGAAATAGAGCAACAAATAATAGCTTAAATAGTTAAGTTAAACTATCTTGTCGGGAAACACAAATTTTTTAGGAAAATTGCCTCTTGCGAGGAAGTTACAAATCCCCCAAGAGTGACATGAAACGTGCTTCTTGTCTTAGCAGTCTGAACAGAGAACTTCTTTTTTCCTTCCCCTCAATTCCTACCCATACCTAATAAGTACACAGAAATCGTTGGGACTTGTAAGTCACTAGGTTTATGTTCTCTATAAGCGGTTGGCCTCTAACTTATTTTATTTTACAAGTTTATGTTGGTAATTTCTGCCCAGATGATGGCCTTCGGGTCTTCTAGGATACTTAGACTGTTGACCTAAATGAAGGATTCAAAAAAAAAAAAAAACTAGTCCGGGCCACTCCAAATAGTCACTTACTGAGATGAAAACTAGAGCTAGAAGTAAAGGGTGGTTAAATTTTAAGGGCCGATGTTGAATGTAAACCACACCTAAACGTCAAGTATTTTCTGCATTTCATTTGACATTTCTCAATTTCAGACTAATTCAATTTGAACCATGGAAAGATACACAATCGAGCAACGCGTTAAAGTTTTTCAGGCTTATTATGAAAATGGGCGTTCAAAAATCAAAATGCATATCGTGCACTTCGTGATTTTTTCGGTCAATTTAATCGGCCAAATGTGCGTACAATCGGAAAAATTTGAGCAAACCGGGTCTGTAGGAGATGTGAAAACACCAGTGCATGCTCTTACAGCTCGTACTGCAGAAAATATTGCTGCTGTTCGCGATAGTGTGGCTGAAGAGCCGTCCACCTAAGCTCGTCGTCGTGCCCAACAATTGCACCTCTCACGCTCGTCGTTGATGAACATTATACATAAAGACTTGCATTTACACGCATACAAGGTGCAATTGACTCAAGAACTAAAGCCGCTTGACCATTTCAAGCGTCGTCAATGGTCATAATGGTGGCAAGAAATTGCAACAGTGGATGATCAATTTTCGAAGAAAATCATCTTCAGTGATGAGGCACATTTTCACCTCAGTGGATTCGTCAAAAAGCCGAATTGCCGTTTTTCGGCGAATGATAATCCAAGAGTGATTGTCGAAAAACAAATGCACCCACAAAGAGTGACTGTTTGGTGTGGTTTATGGGCTGGCGGCATCATCGGGCCGTATTTTTTTCCAAGATGAGGCCGGTCAGGCAGTTACTGTGAATGGTGTTCGCTATCGTGAGATGATAACGAACTTTTTATGGCCCGAATCAGAAGATTGGATGTGGACGATATGTGGTTTCAACAGGACGTTGCCACATGCCACACAGCTAACGAAACAGTGGCTCTTTTGCGCGACAAATTCAATGGCCGTGTTATCTCACGTGGTGGCGATGTCAATTGGCCGCCAAGATCATGTGATTTGACACCGTTGGACTTCTTTCTTTGGGGATATTTGAAAGAAAAGGTGTACGTCGATAAGCCAGCAAGAATTCAAGGGCTAAAGAACCTCAATTATGCCTCAGCGTCATCGAAAATTTGGACCATCAGATGGAGGTGTGCCGCCGAGGTCGCGTTGGCCATTTCGCCGATATTTTGTTCCATACATAACTGAACCATACCAATATTATCATAGTAAAAAGAAATGACAATAATTTCCTAGATAATTTGGGTTTTATTCAAAATCAACATCGGCCCTGAAAATTTAACCACCCTTTATTTCTATTGTATCAAAGGAAAACCCTATTTCAAAGGGACTTAACGAGTTTTCACCAAGATTTATATGTATATAAGTCAAAAAAAAAATAATTTTGCAAAGATCTAAACAACATAAATCTAGAGACAACAAATTTTACTTTGACATATCGTGTTCTTCCACATTCGTGTAGTTCGACTGAAAAAAGAATCTCTGTATTTCACAGTATACGTGCGAAGTTGGACTCAAGGGGTAAACTGAGGAGCATTCCTAAAAGCGCGAGTATTACGGTTAAATTGGTTAAGGGGAGGAATGCAACTGACTATTTCCCTAGAACGCTGTTTATAGAAGTGTGTTTGAAACTAAAAAAAAAACTGAAGAAAATGAAAAAAAAATATCATTATTAACTGGGACAAAGTCACTATCGATTATAATTATTCATGTGTGCACGATGTTGGTTGGAAGGAATGGAGGGGACCTTCAGTTTTGTGCCGAATATTAGTGGCTATGACGAAAGTCCCTTTATCATAACAAGAGTTACTCTTCGAGGCTTTGTCACTTTCATGTGGAATCAGCGGGACATTCGACGTATTAGTCCAGTATCCAATACGCCATTGTTTCTCTTTTTTTTCAGACATAATGACTTGATACCATTTACCTTGAAATATTTAGAAAGGCATAGTCAAGACAGCGCCACAGTGAGGTATTTGAAAATAATTTAGTTTAAAATAAATTTCAAAAATCATTTACCACTACCACGGGTGTTTTATATCCGGAGAACTTTGAATTGGTAACATTGTTTTCTGTTACAGCGGTTTTGAAAGATCTCGGTTGTCTTAGAGTAAGTTTTGTTGAGCAATACAACGCGGAGCAACGTTTGCAAATTGTTCATAGCTACACGTAAATACCTAATCAAGAAGATTTTAAGAATCAATTTAGCCTCCTATAGTTCCTTCTTTAAAGAAGAACGCTAGTAACGATTTAGAATTCTTCTAACAAGGCAACCAAGTGTGACAGATTTTATAAACTCCATGAGAGTATGCCTTATTTATCGAAGCAAAAAGTTAAGCATCCATTCACACTCATAGCCACAGCCACACAGAACCATCACTAATAAACGAATAATTGCTGCCAGATTACGAAAGGATTAATATGCAAATCCTCAGGACACACAAACGCAACATATCGACTGGTATTTTGTAATCCTCTCTGGCACAAGGCCTCCGCCCGTAATACATCATCATTCCTTTTTTCAATTAGTTTCCACTTAGATAAACCCCCTTCCCGCATTCTGCCTGCGCCACACTAGACATTATTAACACTTTAATTTTCGTTTAAAAAAAAAAATAAATTAAGTACTAACAAAACAAAATTTCATGGTATTTATGTGGGCACAGAAGAAAAGTCCTGAAAAACACACCATTACGTTAACTCAAATATAGGATATTTTCTGGCATTTAATTTTAATTAAATTTTATTTAAATCTGTTTGGCTTTAATTAAAACCGAATTAATTTATTATTCTCCATGACATTCATTTTGAATCCACGAATCAAATGCATTTTTATGTGCCGCTTGCTTGCTTGTAATAATAATCAAAAAAAAAATATAAATAAAATTACACAACAAAGTTATCAGTGAAAGGAAAAAATTATTAATTTCATGCTGTGGAAAATTATTTCACAGGAGGACACGCATTAAAGCGGGCGCCCGTGCCCAGGTTCTCCGATTCCAATCCCATCAGGCCCTTGCATTCAGCTCTTACAGCTCTTTGTGTGGCAAATAGTGAATAAATATAAACGATTTAATAATAAAACAAAAGGATCTGTGGCGGGTCCTGCTGGCGTAATAATGAATTTGTTTGGCCATTAATAATTCTTTACTGCCGATTGAAAAGATTTTTCTCCCACCAACACAATGGAACGATGCGATGGATGGATGGATGGATGGATGCCGAACGGATGGATGAATTTGGTTGGATCTGAATGTGGATGATGATGAGTGCGGAATCTCTGCTTCTTCTTGTTAATTATTATGTGTACTACAGGAGGTTTTATTCGGCTGCCAGTGCCATTAACATTTCAAGGCAATCTACAATGTAAAGTAGCTGAGTAGCTGAGATTGTGTGAAGTTTTTTTCTCATTGTTTTATTTTTTGCTTATCAATAATTCACGAAAAAGAACTTAATGTTTGCCGCACGTTAATAAAAGATTTCTTCAGCCGAACAACATAAGCTGAAGCTGAAGCTTTGACCAAAGTGGATTTATTTCAATTTGGCGCCATCAAACTGGGATAAGTGTATGGTGCCTACATTTTGCTCTACAGATAGTTTCGGCTTTGAAGAATAATGTCCTTTATCCTTGTGCATCAATGACGATGCGGGGGGAAGCAGGCAGAAGTGGAATTTTCTATCTGTCCATCGTTGTCGACATCGTCGGCTTAAAAAACTTTTTTTTTCCGGAGACGAATACTCTGCTACTACTGCAACATACCACAAAAAATCGTGCTTCAGCAAGTTCAGTGTTGCCACTTAAGGGCATTTACTTAAATATGTTTCTTGTTTGCATTATTTACTCGTTTGGTCCTATATGTATTACGCCTTGGAATTATAGTTAGTGCGTTGAACGACCAACCCGGAGGTGTTTCTTTTTTTTGAAGACTCTCTGGGCTTGCGCATTGTTGTGCATTAACTGAATATGCCAATCAATGTAGTCTAGGTACATCTTCATCTTGGTACAGCTCATATTGTTCAAAGATATAATATCCTCCTCCTGCATGCTCCATACAATAGTGACGTTTTGTCATAATCAGTGGATAGTCTCGGCTGATTTTCAATTCGCCGTGAGAATTCTGTTAGAACGTTGCCAATGGCCGATGAGCTCAATATTTCTTACATACCCCAAAAGTTGGTTTGTTTGGCCATTAATGGAGAGATTTGTTGAATATGGTACAATCGCACTACCCTGTGCACGCTCTGCTCTAGAACGAGATTTAAGAAGTCACATAATAACGCATCTTCTAACCGAAAACTTGTGGATGTTTAGAAAAGTTAGGGGAAGCTATTCTCTAGTTGCACATTACACCGTGTTTTTCAATCTCACGCGACACAGTTGGATCAGTTTTTCGGGATTTCGAGTTCAGCCATCACCATATAGAACTCCTAACGATGAATGATATCACATGCAATTTCGAAGCCGATGAAGAGATGGTGAGTCTCGACTTGGAATTTTGTGGTCATATCCAAGATTTGTCGAATGTGAATATTTAAAGTATGTATGTACAATCTACTGGTTGGGAAGCCACACTGGTACTTGCCAAAAAAGTATAACAGAGCTGTCTAAGACGCTCACACAACACTGCAGGACATTAAGAAGGGATATGCTTCGATAGTTCTTGCAAGATTACCTTTTTTGCAGATGGAAGTGGGTTGACTTCTTGCCCTTTTTTTTGCACACACTCAAGGCATTTTAACTACACTTATATATGGTATAAAACAATTCAAGCGTTCAAATAAATTGGAGAAGATTTAATATGCGATGTTGATGCAGATTTGTCTTGGAAGTTTGAGCATCACAATGAGGGAGGAAATTCGAAAGGGACAAAGTATTCCACATTCTAGCAGTGCGGCTAAAGAAAGAACCTCTTTATTTGACAGTACGTCTCAAGTTATGTTCAAGGATAAACTAATGAGCATTCCCAACTGGACGAGTATTACGATGGAATTGTTTGAGGGGAGGAATTCAACGTTCTGGAATCCTTTGATTCAGTGAATAGGTGACCTTAATTGTTTCGAAGTGCCTGCGTTCCGGTTTTAAGAACAGCTACCAGTTGCTTGGATAATTATGGATTATTGGATTGGATTTTTATAAAATAGCTGGGTACATATTTGGTTCTATCGAGAAACTTTTCGATCTCTTTGAGCTAAGAGACTGTGTTAAGTCTCTTTTTTACTATGGAAGATCTTCTTCTCCCCTCTTCTGTTTTTTACTCTTCTTTTGAATGTGCATCTTCTGCCACTTGTTTAAGATAAACGCATTAATCATCATACAATGGGTTCCTTCTCTGGGTTGGTTCAAATTTCTTCTTCTTAGCGTTTCGTACTTTCATTTTCTTTCACATTTGAGCTCCAAATTGAACAGCAACTAAGAAATGGTCAGCGTTGACGTTTTCTTCTTATCAGCGTGCTAAGAGCCTTCTGTAAAATTTATTTGTTAGAAGCCATTGTCGTTTTGTGGAAGCTGTGATTTATCAACTAATCCACCGAAAAGGTTTTCTTTCCCATTTCAACATTTAGTGTACGATCACAGCTTTAACATCTTACTCCGGGGAGGCTCGATAGAAGTCCAGGAGTTCTTAAGACTCTTTCTCGACCTGTTCTTCAGTTGCATTGTTTGGAACGTGTAAGCTTATTAAACTCATATTTTCGAATGTGTCTTTGATGCAAATCACATCCAGACGATCACTTATTGTCTTAAAGTCAACAAACATTGCTATCGCAGCTGTAATAAATGCCCAATATACCTGATTCCATTTACTATATATCGTTTGAAGACAGACTCAAGCTTTTAAGTGGCACATGCGGTGTGAAGTGTACTCACGTTACAGGTTGATACTCACAGATCATTTTCCCTTACGTTCCGGGTGTTGTTATTTGACAGTAATCATTATCTGACGACAAACTTCCATACCGGAGAACAGTGCTCTTGTCTTATCTTAGTATATCAGGCCGGCTAAATCAATTCCAGAAACCCAATAATAGGATATGCCGTTGGGTTATGACATTATGACATTTCTTTTTCGACATCTTTGGCGAGTAATGAAAATCCTTACTGATCTTGTCTCTGAATATACCTCACCATAGGTGGACACCAAATAGTCAGGCGTAACTGGAACTGAACACACCAACATTGATTCTATGTAAGGAGCACTTCTGCTACGTTGTTTCACTCTGAAAAGCACGCTGTGCAGTGCGGCTTATGGCATAACACGGCACACGAAATAAAGCAATAATTATAAATGTTGAATGCTCTTTAGCAAATCCAGTCGAATTTGTATTGTCAGAAGATGAAAATGTCGAAGATGTGATTCCAATCACATCACCGTACTTCCCATCATTAAGCTGATGTTACAACTGGATCATCTCACCTCAAGGATTTGTGTCCAATTTTTCGTTGTAAATTTTTGAAATGCAATACCATTTGTTTTGTGAAACATTGAAACAAAATTGATTTAACCTATAACGAATACAGTACTAAAAAAAAATAATTAAACTGAAAACATAATCTTATTCCAATTACTTTTTGAACATTTAAGGTACAAAAATATTAAAAATCGTTGTGTGGCAAAGACCAGTCCTATAAAATTCGAATTTTATCTATGGAATCAACCTATTTCTATATACTATATTTTAAGCAAATCGGTCCTCTCGTTTAGGCTCTAAGCTCGAAACGCACAGTAAACCACATTGTTGAATTAACTTATCAGCAAGTTAAAAATATTCACTTTCTTCTTTCGCTTTTATTTAATTATCTTGAAAAATTCGCTAAGTAAATTATTAAAATTAGTCGAAACGGTTAATATAAAGAGTGGTTAAATTCTAAGGGCCGATGTTGATTTTGAATAAAACACAAATTATTTAGGAAATTATTGTCATTTCTTTTTATTATGATAATATGGTATGGTTCAGTTATGTATTCAACAAAATATCGACCAAATGGCCGCCGTGACCTTGGCGGCACACCTGCATCCAAAGGTCCAAATTTTCGATGACGCTGAGGCATAATTGAGGTTCTTTGCCGTTAATGTGCCGAATTATCTCATCCTTTAGCTCTTGAATTGTTGCTGGCTTATCGACGTACACCTTTTCTTTCAAATAACCCCAAAGAAAGAAGTCCAACGGTGTCAAATCACATGATCTTGGCGGCCAATTGACATCGCCACCACGTGAGATAACACGCCTATTGAATTTGTCGCGCAAAAGAGCCATTATTTCGTTAGCTGTGTGGCAAGTGGCAACGTCTTGTTGAAACTACATATTGTCCACATCCATATCTTCCAATTCGGGCCATAAAAAGTTCGTTATCATCTCACGATATGGAAAACCATTCACAGTAACTGCCTGACCGGCCTCATTTTGGAAAAAATACGGCCCGATGATGCCGCCAGCCCATAAACCGCACCAAACAGTCACCCTTTGTGGGTGCATTTGTTTTTTGACAATCACTCTTGGATTATCATTCGCCCCAATGCGGTAATTCTGCTTATTGACGAATCCACTGAGTTCAAAATGTGCCTCATCACTGAAGATGATTTTCTTCGAAAATTGATCATCCACTGTTGCTATTTCTTGCCACCATTCTGACCATTGACGACGCTTGAAATGGTCAAGAGGCTTTAGTTCTTGAGTCAATTGCACCTTGTAAGCGTGTAAATGCAAGTCTTTATGCATAATGTTCATCAACTACGAGCGTGAGAAGTCCAATTGTTGGGCACGACGACGCACGAGTTAAGGTGGACGGCTCTTCAGCCACACTATCGCGAATAGCAGCAATATTTTCTGTTGTACGAGCTGTACGAGCATACACTGGTGTTTTCACATCTCCTACAGAACCGGTTTGCTCAAATTTTTGCACGATTTTTCCGATTGTACGCACATTTGGAGGAATAAATTGATCGAAAAAATTACGAAGTGCACGATATGCATTTCGATTTGAACGCCCATTTTCATAATAAGCCTGAATAACTTTAAAGGCGTTGCTCGATTGTATATCTTATCTTTCCATGGTTCAAATTGAGTTAGTCTGAAACTGATAAATGTCAAATGAAATGCAGAAAAAAATTTGACGTTTAAGTGTTGTTCACATTCAAGATCGGCCCTTAAAATTTAGCCTGCATTACCTCTTCTGCAAACATTATCAACAGAAATTTTGACAACAATATTATCAAAATAATCTTTAAGGCCCTTGCAAGTTCACTTAACTTTCATAAAACCATTTCGAAAAACCTTACTTCTAAAACTTGCAAATATCATAAATCAATCAGTTAACAAGAATTTTTATAAAAGAGTAAGCTACACAGCAAGCAACCATTAAAATATTTATACAAAATGTCTTCCAAACTTTTCTTTTAACAGCCCCATTTTCCGAAAAAAAAAACGGTTCTTACTTATTTTGAAATTAAATCCATAAAATTTTTATAAAGTGGGAACACTTTCTTCGAGTAGATGATGGTGTCCAGCTCAGTGAATGGGTAGTACTTCTATGCCACTTTTGAAAAATAAATAAAGTTTTTTTTTGTTGCACTTTCGAACAAACGTCTACGTCAGTGCGCTACTACAGCAGTCCACAACTTTTTGCGGTCTGTACCGCACCTAATTTCGGTCGGAACACCGAAGAAACTTGAAGATAGGAGTGGATATCTACTGCATTCGTTGTTCGTTGGTAGGTCCGCAGATGGCTTTGCTTTTCCAGGACCTCTTTCATGTTTCATTCCTCATTCCCACTCCCACATGTTGTGTGATTCAAATTGAATTTTCTATGTAGGTCCTGAAGCTCGGATGTTACTCCTGCCTGCCTGCCTGCTTGAATGCCGCCTGGCAGGCTGACAAGAAACTTTATGATGAAATATTAATCGGAAGAAACTTTTTTCTGTGCACCCCGAATTTAACCCACCATCACCGCACGAACAATGCGGATACGGAAGCGGTGCAAATTTGTATCAGAATGACAAACGGTGCTACTTACCCGTCAAAGACCGACCGACGCGACGCCATACACCATCAACCTTCACATGCGACATGTGGACGATAAGCAGGACGCATTTGTGCGATGCAACTTGACCTTTGGATCTGGGGGTCAGGGGCCAGCCAGCTTTGGTGGTGACTTGCAGCGGGAACATTTGACAAATTTATCATGCTTTCAAGTGCCAGTGCCATGTCCTCGCAGCGTATCTCACATCCATACCCAAGGCACGTTCGCCGAAATATGAAACTTAAAGTAAGGCTCCCCTTGGGAAATTTTTAACCGCTTTAAAAGAAGTTCTTGTGATGCTCACGTTGAAAGAAGCTGTGTACTGTATGCAGCCTTTGTGGAATAATGGCTGAAACCTTCCACCTCTTACGTGTCGGTGTCATGCAGCTAGAACTCAGGACAGAACTCACTGACTGATTCAGTCTGCAGAGGAAGAAGAGAAGGAGCATAAAGCAACAAAACAACGCATAAACAAGTTGTTTTATCCTGTTACTCGCATCGGGTATGCCGTATGAATACAGTGCAACACTACACTACACATAGCTCGCAGCAGAAGCGCGCATGCAAAGCACAAAGGACCCCTGTTCCTAGGTAGAAAAGAAAAGAAATTATTATCTCGGAGGAGTGTATAGGTCGCAAGATATATAATAATGATGACAATAATGACAATTTCCACGAGTGGCATGAGACTCCGAAGGACCAGAGCAGCGCTTTCAAGAGTAAAGGAGGCAATGACACTTTAGTGCACCTATACTACACCCTACACCTTTCCCACATACGAGCTCATCGCTGCACGTGTTGTGTGTGTATAGTGAGGGTGTATAAATTGCAGTGCAGCGTCTTTTACATGCCCCCAGGCATTGTCCTTGCTAACTCGTTCATACAGCTTTGTTCGCAGGAAAAAACGAAGGGTTTACTTATTTAAATGTTCCTCTAAAGCTCTATCCGAAGAACGTCCGACCGACAGCGACTTGACTTGGCTTGGTTGTTGAACCGAACACTAAGCCGATTTTATTCTCATCATCCAGCAACAATTTACACAATTCAATGTGAAAGTACAGGGCTGGATTCCTAGAAATCAATTATGGGGCCCAAAACTGATTCTTTTTCTGTAACTCGAGGCCCTAAATAAATGGATTTTCCAAAGATGGTTTTCCATTCTTACAAGCTGATCTTCACTATAAAAGAACTTAGTCAGTAACACTTTTTTTTTTTCTTAGAATCATACTAGACTTTCCGAAGGTTATTAAAATCCGGGCTCAAATCTTATTTAACTTGTGTTTTCAAGACATTCAGTTCCTAGAGTGCATTCGTTATATGATCTTAAAAGCTCAATTTTTAAAAAAATCTGACGATCTTTCAGTGGAGAAAAAACATGATCCATGAAGCTGCATGTTAAGTTTCAGGTTTGCCATTTAAAAATGTGGATCGTTTGACAATCGCTGAAAATGTTAAAATTGCGGAAACGTTTGGGCTTTATTAAACTGACAGCCAAGATCCTGGGATTTGTCAACGAATGATTTTTTTGTAGGTGCGAAAATCGTGTCTATGCACAAAATCTTAAAACTCTTGACATTTTCAAAAAAAAATATTGGACAAACTATGGCCGAGTTACTGCCCGATATGCAGCATATGTTAATATTACTGATTTAGTTGAAGAAAATACTTTAGACGCAAACTCTTTTTATGTAATTGCCCTAAAAGATTTTAAGTTAGGTAAAATAAGTTGGTTATGTTCTTGTGTAGATAAATGTTTTACTCCATTAAATGTTGCTGGAGATTGTGAAATTTGTAAAAATTGATTCTGTATTGTCTTTTAAATTTAAAACACTTAATTTTTTTAAAGAATTCAAAAAATCGAATCTTAGACCTTTTATTTGTTGATAATTATGGTATATTGATGTTAGGCTTGATATGTCGAATTCACCGTGCGTTGAAAATTCTGTGCATCATTTAGCTCTTGGAACTGGATTTAAATTTTTATATTTTAATTCATTGAAGTTTAATAACTCGCCTTCAATTGAATACAATTTTGAAAAAGCTAATTGCGATGCTATAAATTCTTATTTCGGAACACTGAATTGGGATGAGATATTTGTGTCTAACTGTTTAAAAACTTCTCATGAGTTGCTTAAGTGCATATAAGAAGAATTTTATGGAATGTTTGTTCCATTTAAAAAGAAAGTAATGGATCACAAGCCGGTTTGGTTCAAACACATCTCAGGAAGCTTAAAAGTATACTTAATAAACTTTTAAACGCAGAAAATTTAAATAAGATAGATAGTTGTATTCATTTGTTAAAAAAGTTTTTTTTTTTTATTAATTGAATAAAGTAGGACATGGCATTTCTGCCGTCTGCCCGAAACAAATTTAAATAATCTTCGATCGCAGGAATATTTGAGTTGAAGGAGTGAATATGAAACTTTAAAAAAGTTCTCTTATCAACAATATTTATGGAGCATTGAAAGCAACAATTAAGAATAATTCTTAAGCCTTTTGGTCTCTCTTAAACAGCAAAATAACGTCTTTTGGTCAACCGGCTAATATGATATTTAATGATAAGCTAGCAGATGATGAACAAGACGTTTGTAATATGTCTGCTGAGTTTTTCCAATCAAACTTTGTTGAGAATTGCCATCACAACTCATTGGAGATGAAAGTATTAATTCGGTTGCAGAAATTGGCGACTTTTTGATTTTTGAGGACGAAGTTGTTGAACAACTTTCTACTCTATTATCATCAGGTAAAAAAGGCTGCGACAATATTTCGGCCATATTTTTAAAATGTGTAAGGAAAGTTTGGCCACACCTCTAACAAAACATTTTAACCTATGTCTTCGGAAAGGAGAGTTTTTGGATGATTGGAAAAATTAGACCAATTTCAAAACTACAATTGGTACCCAAAGTTTTTGAAGCCATTTTTGTAAGCAAACTTTATGAATCCATAAAAAATGGTTTATATGTAGCTAAGCATGGTTTCGTTAGCGGTCGTTCCACAGTGACAAACCTAACTTTATTTGGCAACTACTGTATTAATAACTGTGAAAAAGGATATCAAGTAGACACTATTAACACCGATTTTTCAAAAGCATTTGATAGGGTGTTCAACATAAAGTTGAGTTGATAGGTTTCCATTCTAATTTGATTCGATGATATCTAACTGAAAGAACACAGTTTGTTGCATTAGCTTCAAAATGTTTTAAGCTTATATTTTATTCTCGAGTACCTCAAAGAAGCCATTTGGGGCCCTTTCTCTTTTTACTATTTACTAACGATCTTCCAATGTAGTCTTATTATCGTCATGTTTACTCTACGCCGATGATTTGAAATTATTTCGAGTAGTTAAATCCTGTTCTGATTGCGAATTTTTACAATCTGATTTAAATTTAATATATCTGTGGTGCAAAAAGAGCTGTCTTGATATTAACACAAGCAAATGTCTTTTAATTTCATTTACAAGATCTTACAATCCAATTGGATTTACTTATAGAATAGGAAACACTTATAGAACAGGAAACACAAGGATTTGAGTGTATTCTTACATAGTAAATTAAATTTCAATAGTCACTATATGGTATGATTATATTATTTCTAAGTCTAACCGTTTATTAGGTTTTCTGAAAAGGAATTCGAAAGAATTTACAGATCCCTACACCTTAAAGTCGATCTATGTTTCGTTGTTAAGATCTGTACTTGAATATAATAATATGCTTGTTGCGTTTGGTGCCCTTCTTATGAAGTGAATATGAAGCGTATAGAATCTGTGCAAAGAAAACTCTGAAGGTTTGCTCTCTGGAAACTCCATTGCCACCTTATGAAGTAAGGTCTCGTTTGAATGACTTGAGCTCGCTTCATGCGAGACGAAAGTATTACATAGTTATGTTTGCTAGAGATGTGATTTTATTATACTTTTATTTTGTTCTGCTTTGCTCGCTTTATTTCCTATATATGCAACTTTAAGAGTTTTTCGTTAAAGGATTTTTTTGTATGTTACTTTCCATGGTTCCCGTTCAGTTTTTAATTCAATATATGATCGAATCGATTTCCAATTGTAATTATTTACATTGTCAGTTATCTATATATATAAAAATCAATGCCACTTTTCGTTGTTATTCTATAACTCAAGAACGGGCTTACCTATCCAAACCAAATTTTATGGCTTTGTTTGGACTATTTAGTAGATGGTTTATGTGAAGTTTGCACAAAATCGGTCGAGTGGTTCTTCATTTATCACATTTTTTGTAACAAATGAACTCAATAAATGTCGGATCATTTTGTTAGTGGGGATTTTGCTGTCAAATTGAAACTTATATTTTTAATTTGATTTATTCTTTTTTATATGAAGGAATAATGCCACAAGCCGGGCGAACAAATATAAGTCGGCGAACGCGTAATGCAAATGATGTGGCATTACTAAGTCGTTCACAGACTGCAGATGAACGCGCACAAGCTAATGCATCGCAGTGAACGTAATGCACGAAATAGATCTGTTGACCCTGTACCTGTACTGAACCTTGCACGCCGATCACGAATACGTCGTGCTGCTCTTTTGGCTAAAATGATGCGTGCTGCTTTTAATTACAACAGTCCACATTGTGATGCGGCTAACTTTTCACGTGAAACGCCCGGCATGTGTTGTGCTAATTGCAAAGAGATTTCCATCATTAGAAACTCCACTCAAACCATTGTATTCATTTATTTTTGGGACATCTCAAACGTCGAATCACTTTTTGATCCATATTCAACAACACAATTCGGCATTTCAAATGACTTCTTTTAGTGCTACTAAAATTATTAGAGATAATTATGCCGACGTTTAAGGAAAATACTTCAACATGATTGTCCCATGTTTATATCAATCTGAATCATAAAGTATTCGATAGTTTTGAATACTCCGATCCAACATCTACCTAAAATTGCATACATGTTACAGACTCAGG
This sequence comes from Chrysotoxum bicinctum, assembly GCA_911387755.1. Taxonomy (NCBI): domain Eukaryota; kingdom Metazoa; phylum Arthropoda; class Insecta; order Diptera; family Syrphidae; genus Chrysotoxum; species Chrysotoxum bicinctum. Next base: position 2,335,620 of record OU426989.1, read on the forward strand.
GCCAGATTTATCATCAAGCTGGTTCGTTATTGCCATACTTCCACGCTGATCATCAATTTTTTCAAATTTATTTTATTGGTGATGAAAATCGTGAATTGGGTCAACGTTGTGCAATTGTTTCGAATACAAGACGAGAAATTATTCGTGAGCTACAAAGGTTTTTCCATCAGCATAACGCATTAGTTCAATTGTTCAAAATTGTTCTCGATCGTATGCCATCTGATAATCACAAAATCGTAATAAGGGCTGATAGAACACCTTTTGGAGAGCATGCAAGGCGATTCAATGCACCTACAAATGATGAGGTTGCATTTGTAATTCTTGGTGATCAGTTTCAATCCCGTGATATTGTACTTCCTCGCAGAAATGAGCAATTGCAACATGTTTCGGAACTTCATCGTATATGACACAATCATGCAAGCCGTTTCCAATAATGCAGGTGGTACAGGCAAAACGTTCGTTATGTCATTGATTTTAGCTGTTCTAATTATTCGATCGGAACAGAAAATTGTATTAGCACTTGCATCTTTGGGAATTACTGCTACATTATTAGAAGGTGGTCGGACAGCACACTCTGCACTAAAATTGCCATTGAATGTACAGGTGATTGAAACTCCAACTTGCAATATTTCGAGAAATTCTGCTAAGGCAAAAGTTCTGGGATGAGTGTACAACAGCGAATAAAAAATCACTAGAAGCATTTAATCGAACAATGCAAGATTTACGTGGTAATCAACAGTGTTATGAATCAAGATGAGGCAATGAATTATTCAATTGAATTTTTAAATTCATGGAACTAGCTGGTATGCCACCGCATTGCTTGAATTTGAAAGTTGGTTCTTTGATCATATTATTGCGAAATATTAATCCACCAAAACTGTGTAATGGCACTAGATTGGCAGTGAAAATGTTATTGCCAAATTTGATTAAAGCTACGATCTTAGCTGGTAAATCAAAAGGAGAAGTTTGTTTGATAACACGTATACCTATGATTGCAACTGATATGCCATTTGAGTTCAAACGATTACAATATCCTGTGCGTTTATCATTTGCGATGTCCATCAACAAGGATCAAGGGCAAACACTTCACATTTGTGGTGTGAATTTGGAGGAATCATGTTTTTCACATGGTGGTCAGCCATCAGACGAATAGGGGGAATAACATGTAGCATACGAAAACATGCACGTGCCGTAACTATTCGGGACTGGTGGAAGTCTGAACATAGCCTATCCGTGGGGGCCGGTAGAAACAAGGTCAACTTTATGTTGCCTGTTCCAGAGTCGGTATCCCCAGCCGTTTGTTTATTCATGCCCAAAATGGAAAAACAAAGAATATTGTTTATCCAAATGTTTTGGATTAAGTTTTAAAATAGCTAGCAATTAATAAAATATTTTTTTGTTTGAATAAATGAATTTGATGTTGCAATTAATTTTTTTTTATTATTTCACTTTATACGTAGCGAAGCACGTACCGGGCCGCTAGTTTATTATATTTTATATTATTATATAAATTATATGTATATTATGTGTTTTATTCCAATACGAATTTTTATAATTTGAAGGATGAAACTTAAAATCACTTGTCAGTGGTAAAACAAACAGAGCTCAAATTTAGTTTTCCAGAAAATTAGATGAATAATAAAATTTTACGTCTAAACTTTCTCTATTCTTGGGGCTCCATTCTTTCTCTAGACTTATCGCCCAACATTTTTCAACAAACCGGTCACCAATATGTTTTATTCGCCTATAACTTCAGCGCTCAAATTCGGCCCTGTGAATAATCTTCTTTTTTTTATTTGATAAAATTGCCAGCACAATAGGAAAAAATACATTTATACATATCTTATGATATTATTGGACAGACACCTCACGCTCACATGCCATCATCTCCCTGATTACACATATGGTGGTTGTCGTTTATGCAATGTGTCCCAGGCATAACGCTGTAGCATAATGTACATATTGTGTAGGAGGGCTTTTAGCCTAAGGAATGATGGTGCCTCTCTCCGATACATCAGGACGATTTCGAATATTATGACACGAATGTCTGGTTTGGGTTACGTCTGACAAATGGAATTTGATTCATTTCGAGAGTCCAGACGTGTCCGTAATGATGGACACAATGAAATTCGAGATTCGTAGATTCTAGGTCAGAGCTGTGTGTGTATGTGCAAATAGGACGCTTAGCAAGTGCCAGTGGTGTGACATCGGGCTGCCCACATTGTTAGTTAACTTGGTGTGATATGATATTCATTAACTTGGTCATATTGTGTAATACGTATAAGGACCATGTTGTGCTTGTTATTATTCTGCAGATCCGAGCTTTACTCGCACCCAACCCACAAAGCAGCAACTGTTGGTGCAAAGTGGAAGAGATTATTATTGTATTGACATTCTCTGCTTAAATCCGAAGGTATGAGTCTTAGCATGATGTTGGTAATTTGTGAAGTGGGTTTATTATGGACATTAACGATTATGAGGAGCTAGGTGGATGGGGGTGTCTGATGTGTGTGTGTGCGTTCCAGTTGACAGTGAACAAAGATTCCTAATGAAATCAGTGCAAAAGTCAAGAAATTTACTTATATGAAAGTATGTACCTACGCACATCCATGTGCAATTCAATAAAATCAAAAGTTATATGTATGGGCTTAATCTAAACAAGGGCTTAGGCAAGCTTACGCATTGACTTCATGTCCAAGGGGCATAGTGATCATACAAATTGCAAGTCTATTAAAATTGATTTATGTATTTGCCTAGAAATTTTTGCAAATATTTATTTTGAATGATTAAATTAGAAGTGGACCTTGGATTTAGTTTGGCTGTAATATTTGCTTTAGATTGTCAAAAAGGTTGCTTACGAGTAAATCCTAGTTTAGATCAAAAGTGTATATGGCAAAGCTGATTTAGGTCAACCAAACACGCTTCTTTGTAGTACCCCTTATCATAATGGTTAGTGATTTGGACTGTCATGCGAAAGGTCTCGAGTTCGATTCTCAGTCGCTGCAAGAAAGTTTTTGTTCAAGGGTGTACTGCCTCTTGCGAGGAATTGACAAATCCTCCAAGAGTATCTCTTGTCATGGAAAGTGCTGCTCATTAGCCGTTCGGAATCGGCAAAAAATTGTAGGTCCCCTCTGTTCCTGGTAACACGCACACAGGAATGGTTGAGAGTTTTAAGTCACTAGGTCCTGGTTCACTTCGAGCTGTTGCACCACCAAATTTATTTATTTATAAACACGCTTCTTTGCTTTCATGCATGAACATCGAGGGTACATCAACTATTTTGACCCAGCAAATCCAGAAGGTTAAAAACGTTCAAAAGCTAAAAGGCATTCAATGCTTAGATTTGATAACATAGTTTCACTGCATGGTATTCTCTTTAAAGAAGCTTTGTAATCTGTCTTCAATTTCGAGCAAAAGCCTAAGAGCGGGCTTCAGAATTTTTCTGTTGTACACTTTGACATAGTGGTGAGTTGGTTCGGATTCGGACTGGAATGCAGTCGTGAGTTTGATTCTCAGGCGCTGCAAAAATGTTTTCAAGGGTCTACTGCCTGTTGCGAGGAAGTGATAAATCATAAATTACTAATCCGTTAAGAACTGGCAAAAAAAAATATATAGGTCCCCCATTTCTGCTAACATGCACACATAACTATCTGAAAATTATAAAGCACTAGGCTTAGGCTCGCTGCAATCCATAATGATCTCTAATGTTTTTTCATTTGCTTGTTACGTTTTAAGGAAATTTTTTTTTGTTTTGGTTAGTCTTCAAGTTTTATTTATATTTATAAATATTATTTAATATTAATGCTCTAGTGTGTTCCCTACGACCTAGAGAAAACGAATTCTTTTAAATCCGTATATACATAATACTAATAACGGTTTGAATAATCGCATTGAAATGCTACTTCCCATTTCAATTTCTATCAATTTGAAGATTTGTTAGAGTTTTTTTCAAGTCGGAAAGAATGTTAAACTATACTTTTAAGATATTTAATTAACTAGATTTAAGTTTATTTTTAAGATATTCTATAAAAGTCAATTTTACTTCTTATTGTTGAATAAATAAATTAGTAACATAAATGGTATGAATAAGTTTAAACTTTAAGACAACCGATATGGAACCCGCAAAAAATCATTTTAGAAATTATTTAGATAGTTTAAAAGCCATGCACACAACTTATAAAGAGATCTAGTGAACACACGAATCCGTTCAATACTTGTCCTTTCTTATGAACGAGTATCTCTTAGAAGAAATTAGATGATCTTTCTATATTCGAATCTGTTAGACCTAGAGAACGGAAATGATCTTATTTGCGCAAGGGTACCTTAACATCGATTTGTTCAGATTAAGTCCTAGTTTTCTCAATGCTTTCGTATAAAAATCTGAGATTGAGGTCTTAAATTATTAACTATACTTCTGGCGGATTCTTAGTTTGACACAGTACTTCCAATAATTATTCGCAGGAAAAATTATGAAACATTTTATAATGTTATTTATATTAGTATAAACATTATAATTTTTCAGTTTTTCCTTAAGTATTTACTTTTGGTCTCAGTGCGCTCGTGGTTTCTTTCTCGACTTTTCTTTCATTAAAAAAATCATTGCTTAAGAAATAGTTCATAATATATGAAAAAATACTTGACAAAGCTTTCTTTCTTTAGAAATTAATGCAACCAGACACTTGGTTAACACTATTAAAATAAAATGCACGGCTGGGTCGCACGAACTTGCTCCTATGTAATAGACTAGGAACTTTAAAAATGAATGTTATTAGAGGAAACTGTTCATATGGATAAAATTAATTTTTTAAATTCTTTTAGTAATAAGACATAAAAACGGAATACTATGCAAATTATGCTACAACAAAAATTATAAGTATTATAAATCGTTGTAGTAGTTTATTTTTGTGTTTTGATTTTTGACCCCCGGATGTTTTTTTATTTGATTTTTTAAGACCAAAAATAATGGTACCTGCCATAAGATTTTTTTCGAAATTTTATAATATTTCTTAAAAACTGTCCCAACGATTTAAAAAAAAATAAAAAATTTAATTTAATTAAGCCTAGGTAATGGCAGAAAAAAATTTTGCAAAAAATAAGTAGTTTTGGTACCCCCCTTGGGACCATTTTTTTTGTTTTTGATTTTCTCAAAAACGGTACGACCGATTTTGATCATTTCTTTTATGCTAAAGCTTCCCAGTAGTTTAAATATTATTGTGTATTCAAATTTTCCAAAAAAAAAATTTCCGATTTTTAAAAAAACTTTCAAAATTTTTTTTTGAAAACACAATATTTCGAAAACCCCATGCTTGATTTTTTCAAAACTTGATAAATAAAAGTTTGGAAAAATAATCTACAATATATGAGAAAAATAAATTAATTTTACCTAAAAATAACGGTACCCTCCATACAAATGTTAAAAAATGGTTTTCGAAAATCGTATTTTTCTCGAAAACGGTTCCGAGAATTTCGCTTAAATTTTTTTTCTTTCTATAATTTTTTAATATCTGTAATTTAATAAAAAAAAACGAAAACAAGATATTACTGACTGTACCCAGCATAGAACGATTTTTTTAAATTTTGAATTTCTCATTATCAGCACAACGGATTTTAATGAAATTTCGTGGAGAGAAGCTTCTAAAAAGTTTAAAAAACATTGCATTTCAAAACCTTAAGGAAAATATTTTTTGAATTTTGAAAAAAAAAAATCAATTTTTTGTTTTTTGAAAATTCAATATCTCGAAAACGGCTCAATAATTTTTTTTGTAAATTTAATTTTCATTCATACAATAATAAAAAATTCAAATTGGCGTACGAAGATTTTTTCTTAAAAATGTTTTAAAATTTTTTTATATAAGACCTTATTTTTTAAGAAACCACTACAAAGACTTATATTTTTTTGTTCTTGCATAAATCTATATTTGCTTGAAACACATGGCATCCTATTCTTACCTTTAACTACTAAAGAAGTTTTTTTTAATCATTTAAAAAATGAATTTTATGCTTATGAACAGTTTTTCTAATAACATTCATTGCAGTCATGCATTTTATTTTTTAAATAAGCTTTTATATACAAAATTTTTAAAACATTTTTAAGAAAAAATTTGCTACGCCAACCTTAAGTTTGTATTATTGTACGAAGGAAAATTAAATTTCCAGACAAAATATTAAGCCGTTTTTGAGATATCGAATTTTAAAAAAAAACTGACTTTTTTCCAAAAATTTAAAAAATATTTATTTTTTTGAAGTTTTGAAATGTAATGTTTTTCAAACTTTTTAGAAGCATCTCTAGATGCTTCTATTATGTCTATAAGGAGAAATTCAAAATTAGACAAAATGGTTCTATGGTAGGTACAAGCTGTAATATCTGAATTTCAATTTTTTTTATTAAAATAAAGGTCATAAAAATTAATTGAAAGAAAAAAATTTTTATCAAAATTCGAAGCGCCGTTTTCGAGAAAAATACGATTTTTGAAAACAATTTTTATAATTTTTTTTAAATTTATATGGTGGGTACATTTATTTTTAGGTAAAATACAATTTTACTTATAGATTATATGTATTAAGAAACTTTTATTTATCAAGTTTAAAAAAAATCAAACATAGGGTTTTCGAAATAATTGAGTTTTGAAAAAAAAAATTGAAACTTTTCTTAAAAATCCAAAAAAAAAATAATTTTAGAAAATTTGAATACACAAATCTGTTCAAATTGCTGGGGAGCTTTAGACTCACAAACCAGGATTACTATTAAAACAATGAATAGACTAAATGAACAGGTGTACTGCAGAGCGATCCACCAAGTGATCTGCTATTTAATTTGTATACAAATGACCTTGAAGAATTCCTTAAGAGCGAGGGTCTTACAGAAATTAACTTGTGAAATGGTCCCATGCAAAGAAGATTGGATTGAGTTTTAGACAATTTTGAATAACTGGTAGTAACCTTTCATAGCCATGGCTCCTGGAATGAAGCCATAAATGTATTTAAAATCAAAGCAATGATATAGCAGCATCGACAGCCGATAAGACTATGAGAAATTCTTACATGAAAAACTGGGATGCACGAATCAAAATGTTTGAATCGACTATCAAATCAGCTGAAGTATGCTGTGTTAAAATATGGGTATGGCAGCTGGAGATGAAATTCAAGTAGTACAAGCCACAACAAGGTAATATAATTCATGAAGAAACTGGAACTATTTCGTATATAATAGCGAGAAAAAGCTATTTAAGTGTTTTAAGTGTCTCAGATGACCGCTTGATGAAGAAATTTTGTAATAAAATTTTACGAATCCACCTTTCCACCCAGCGACCAAACTGGGCAACACAATTTAAAGACCTTTTATTGAGGAATTCTAATGACATTTGGGAACAGCAAAACTTAGCAGTCACAGTCATGCGAGGACAAAAAAGAGTGTTGATTAAAGAAGATTTCAGGAAAGTAACTAAATCGACATCGTTCTGTTATTATGCTTCTTGCTAAGAAAACATACAGGAACCAGAATATTAGCCGGCTCCCTACTCGAATGCATTTCTAAAACCGTTTGTGCATAGAGTCATGGCGCAAATAAGGTGTGCCAACAGGTATGCCCATAGGATCATTTTGCACGGTGATAGGTTTAGACTGTGATGTACTTTTGTCAAAGGCTGAGGTTTTGTTCGCCGGTCTACCGGGGTTCTATCTAAAGTAGTACTAACTCCAGATTTTAACGTCAATATAACTTTATTTATAAATATATCGAAAAGCAGCTTAACTTAATTTACATTTATTAATTTATATACAATTTCAATAATTAATGATTTTCTGTGTTGGTATCCTTGGTTCGTTCTTCTATGTGGATTTATTCTCTGTAGATATCCTTTTAGTGCATTTGCCTGGTTTCTGTACACAGGTAGAGTGTAGATGAACGGGTACAGGTGGTGCTTCGCTTCTGATGCCGGCAGTCTTCAGTTGAATCCGGTAATCATAGATGAATCTGGCAATCAGGGACGAATCCGGCAAATCACAGACGAATCTGGCAAATCACGGACGAATCCGGCAAATCACGGTCGAAACCGGCAAATCACAGACGAATCTGGTAAATCACGAACGAATCCGGCAAATCATGGTCGAAACCGGCAAACCACAGACGAATCTGGCAAATCATGGACGAATCCGGCAAATCACAGACGAATCCGCCAAATCACAGACGAATCTGGCAAATCACGGACGAATCCGGCAAATCACAGACGAATCTGGTAAATCACGAACGAATCCGGCAAATCATGGTCGAAACCGGCAAACCACAGACGAATCTGGCAAATCACGGACGAATCCGGCAAATCACGGACGAATCCGGCAAATCACAGACGAATCTGGCAAATCACGGACGAATCCGGCAAATCACGGTCGAAACCGGCAAATCTTATGTCAATTCGCTTGAGACCCCTTACCACTGGTGGGGGGAAGTCTTCAAACTCACTTTATTTACCTTCCTTGATCGATCGCGATGTTTTGTTTGTTGAAAGTCCGCCACACTTTACCCGATGTTTCATGTTCAATGGTCAAGCGCACTTTGTCTTTTAGTCGAACGTATGGCGGTCTTTTATTATACTTTTCAGCCAAACCATGCGTGAGCTGTAAACAACATGTAACAACATGCTCTCTTTCGCTACGTCATCGCTTTAGTCTATTCATAACATTATTTTCTTCCATATACATTTAACTGGTGCGGGCGACGGGTGGCATCATATTTAACTATACGTTATCTTTTACTGAGATTACTTATGGTTGCAGGTGGGCGGTAAGAGGGTAGTCAGTTCTTGTATGAGCCTTAACTCACCATCTTAGTTCTAGGCCATAGTTGATAATACAAGGGGGCGACCGGAAACAGGACGAATGATCTCTCCTTTTATTGTTCGAAAACCCACCATCGAGGTTCTTGATCGTTGACCAGTTGTGGAGTTCTTCCTTCTTCGTAAATAAATTCCTGCTATCAATACACCACTCCTAGTAGTTGTTGTTGTTTTTGCGTAGATAGTGTGGTGTAACTGTGCCATTGATTTATGTTTACTGATAAGCTCCTTTATAATCAGTTTCTGGCTATGGCTTGCGGTTGAAACATGCACATGCTATGGGAGCATGTTGTCGCTTTGGTAAGTATTCGTTTTATTTAATTTTTTACAGGTCCGTAGCATGGGGGTGTCTTGCTTAGGTTAATATGGGACCTTGTTGGATAGGGGATTCGGGGTTGTAATAGGGTTTAGCTATGGTAAGGTAATGCTTCATTACAAGACCCAATGAAAATTAGTGCTATTGCCGATATGTAACACGCATGAAGAAGTGTTAAGCATTATAAACTAATATTTATTCCAGGAATATTAACTTATGTAAGTACATGGAACAGCAAGTTATGGAACTTTGTCCGGCATTAAAAATAAATTTGAGAATTTTGTTATGCTATATCTAATTGTAGATAGGTTGGTTGTACAAATTTGTGCCGGTTCAGCAAGGTGTCAGATACATTCCTTGACATCATGCATGTTTTATGATACCATGTATCTTTATACACCTCATCTCGTCTGCAATTGTGTGATCCCGGGTACAAATCTTTAATACCACTCCTCAATTTTTTTTAAATTGACAGTTTGGTACCTTATTAAACATGTGTCTAGTTCTCTTTTTAAGGTGTGGCCTTAGCATTTCTCCACTACAGCTTATGCACAAGATTCATATTCACACTTTCTTCATTTTCGTTTTTTTCCGCAATTAAGTGAAAGAACGATTGGCATTTGGTCTGAATATAGTTCCTTATGCACTTTAAAATCAGATATCAAGGAATTCCAATAACCCCCTGCAAGACTGTAGTCAATATTTGATATACCTTGTTTTCCGAAGGCAAATACAGTCGCCGAATTTCAATACCTTATTTTCTCTTGAATCCTTAGATAATCGGGTTTGTCCTTCCCGTTTATTTTCAGCTCCTTCTTCGGTTCCCATTCTTGCGTATTTTTTCAAAATCTTTTTCCCAGTAACACCAATTAACATATGATGGTAAAATACAAAACTTTTCTCCGTTAACTTCTAGTTCTACACAAATTACGTCTTCAAAGTTTTTAAATTCACAGTAAATAATACTTTAATCTTTTCTGAACCCAAAATAACCATACTCCCCGGATCTCAACATTATCTATTTAAAACGTGTGTTGATGGGTGGTTCGAAGTGTGTACGATTCAGGAGAACACTATGAGAACAAAGAATCACTTATTACTGAAACAAAAAAAAACAATTTGTTCAAAATATTTGAAACAGCTTAACAAATCCAACATGGTGTATTGAGTTATTCGAACTAACGGTGGTAGCACAAATATTTAAAATATTTAAAAAAAAATAGCCATTCCCCTTATCCTGCGTTTTTCAAATGCTTTATATTCATTAAGCCAATGTTTCTATTGAAGTGGCGCGCAGGGTTATAAACAAATTAAATTATCAAGACCTGCTTGATATGACTCCCCATTTTGAGCTTATCCGTAGGATAAATAGGAGAATATTTTTTTAATTCAATTATGTCCTCTGCTTAAATGCGATCAGAAATAAAATAATTTTTATTTAGTCTTCTTATGTCCTCACTTTTGTTCATAAACCCACCCCTCTCACGTAGGTACATACTCGTATGTATATAAGTTTCAGCAGGTTGAAGAACGATTTCAATCTATCTATTTTTTCGAATTCTCTTCCTCAGAGTCAAAACCTAACTTCTCACTTTTTTTTTGAGTAATTGAATTCGAAAAACTTTGTCCACAAACATTCCACTCATTTCAACATGGGAATGTATATCTATATAGGTGTGCGTGCAAACATCTACAGTCCAGGTGGAAATCAAAACTATTTGCACCCCAATTAGAGGTGAGAATGAAGTTAATGAAACAAACTTTTGTAGATGCTGAGAGGGATAGTTCTAGTTTTGGAAATATGCGATTGGAAAAAAGACTGTAGATTCGGATTGTGTATCCTTTTTGGTTCATAAACCAAAGCTGCTGCATCTAAGGGCTCCCATAAAAAACCGAAAAAGCATACAATTCACACGAGTATATGTATGGAAGACAAGTGGCCTTAAAAGCATCACCCCCTTAAATTTATCAAAGTAAAATATAAAATATTTTGCAGAAGCAATGGTTTTGGGGATGGCAAGCCAAACCACAAGGAGTTTCACTTCTCAAATGAACAATATTTTTAAAATTCAACTTGCCCTAAAAGAGATTCAACTAAAGGAGTTGAGTTCTATTTTTGGAATTCGCTACAATCTTCATCTTGATGATTGAACCTCGAGTACTTACTCTGCGCGACATTTTTACAGCCCTTTCGAATAAGGACTTTCAAAACGATGACAAAACTTCAGAAGTGACGTGTATTTCATAGCTCCTCACTCTCAGTGACAAATTGTTATTGAATGGTAAAACTTTGTTCATTTCAAATCCTTCTTTTGGTAAACTACCATCTCGGGTGCTCTCAGGTGCTTTGTATCTACCACTTCCTGCCGTTCCGGATTTTCTTCTTCTTTTTTTTTGTTATATTGTGATTTCTGCTTATTCGTCCTTTATCCAGAAAGGTTGTCCTCGTTTTTTTTATCAGAAAAGTATATTTTGCAAAAGTTTTGGATGCGAATAAAAAGACGAACTTTCTCTACTTTTGCTGCTTGTGTTCTGACGCTGTTGGAGCAGTAACGAAGCTTGGGAAATGTCAAACTCTAACGAAAGAATGATTTTATGGAGAGTGCGAAGGGGTGGAAATGTGATTGGAGATTCAACCTTCACATACTTAACACTGTCAGATTGCGTTAAGGTGCAACTTCCTCTGGGATCGGGATTAAATTTATTAACTGCATCGCCCGTTTAAATCAATGAGTTACGTTACAGACATAGTAACCCAGTTTAAGTGAGTTAAAGCAACAGAATCGCATCCTTGTGATTGCGAAGGACGAATACAACAGGACGGAATGGAACAGGATGATTGCATTATAGCACTGCCACAAACCAGACATCCACGTAGGGGGATAACATCGAATATGCGTTGGTACAGTGTTGCAGAAAACAAAAACTGCAAATATGTATCATTTATTATATCATCTTTGGCTGTCGGGTGAGGAATGGTATTGAGGTTTTTTTTCTTTATGGATTCACAAAATCTTAGATATTTCTTGGTTTACTTTATCAATCTTTAAAGCATAACTCGTTTTGTCTGCTGTACTTGTATGTCGTGGGGAGAAGTTTCTAAGTTAGACTCGGAAGTTCTGCCACTCGGTTATTCTTAATGTACTTTACTCGTTTGTTTATAAGGCGCTTCATGTACGTCAAATTAATTAATTAGTTAATTATATTTCGCATATTTTTCTATTCATTCTTTCGCAACACTCCTTAAGGAGTGTTCCTTTCATCCAGGCAACGGAAACATTTTATGAACACCTTGGAGATTTGATCTTCACTTCCAAAAATTCTTCACTATCGTCAAAAAATGCCCTTTCTAATGATTGTGCTCTAATTTTGGTCAGAACTGAGCAATTGCAGATTGAATGAATTAAGGTTTCCTTTTCCCGTTGGCCCCCACAGCTACGGCAGTGAGTGTTGTGAGCAATACATACCTACATAGCTTCGCTGCATGCTCTACTATTGGCCAGTTGCCTGTTTCTAAATATCAGATAAAGTGTTCGGATTTTAATATACATACATAGGTGGGCCAAATCTTCCTAGATATAAGGTGGTAAGTTAAACTGCTCCACCTGCGGTTTGAATTGTTAAGAAAAGTTGAGAGAATATTGACCTTCATAACTCCGAACGAAATGTTGTTTCTTTCTGAAGGTGAATCATGAAGGGCTGATTCTTGACTGGGTCGCTTTTTTCCATCATTAAAGTGACACAGATTAGAGTGACAATTAGGATAATATTCAGACTAGCAAGTTCATTCCGGAATTGCTAGAACAATTTGGAAAACTATGTTCTAGAACTAATGGCTTTAAAAGCCGCTTTACTGTCTGTGTCATATTCCGGTTCTTCTTTTACTTTGCACGCTTCCTTGATAACCAGTAGGTTAGGTTTAGGTGGCTGCTGGCCGGAAGAGCCCAACACAGTTAGTCCAATATTTGGTCCGTTGTGGTACCACAAGATTCTAAAGATCACCCTTACTCGTTAAACTGTAACTGAAAAGACCTAGATATATTAAGATAACAGTCTCAGAAAAATAAATATCCTAACCAATACTTCAGTGTAGTTGAGCATAATAATAATTTACTATTCTGTCTCAGATAGTAGGATTCACTAAATGACAGTCAGATCGAGCAGACGTCAATAAACAATGTCACCCAATAGCCAGAGATGAAGCAAATCAAAAACTTACAACTTGATAGTCTAAAAAAGCAGACGTCAATAAATTACAGTCTGAGATAGCAGATATCGTTAAAATACGGTCTGAAATAGCAGACGTCACTAAACGTCTACATATTAGATGTAGGTATTTAACTTCTTCTTCTTCGTCCTTTGATTCGGCGCTGTTATGATCTCGATGTCGAGGGGATCATAACTCTCCCACGTATCTGCTTCACACTAGTGATCCGCCTGTGGGGTTCGCCGGGTTGACCTCAGAAATCGGCGGCAAGCCTCCCGGTTTTGTATTGTTCCATTTCTGAGGTCAACTGAATGCTGGTGTTTTTGCATTTGTTTGTACCAGGAGTGTATAGGCCTACCTTTCTTTTTATTCCGAATTGGAACGTTGTATGATATTGCCTTTTTGACGGGGTTCTCAGGATCTCTCCTTTGAACATGGCAATACCAACTGGGAAATGGTATTCTTAACATGAAGGCTTCCTCGGATCTTCGTACTTCTAATTCGATCAAGCTTTGTAACTCCTGCTGTCATACGAAGTATCTTCATTTCAGCTGACGTTAGCTTACTCTCATACTTTTTGTACATTGTCCAACATTGTGAACCGTATGTGAGTGCTGGACGCACAACTGAAGTGTAGAGCTTTCCTTTCAGCTTGGGGGGCATTTTTCGGTCACAGAAGATAGCAGAATTTTCCCGCCACTTCATCCACCCTACGCTTACACTGAACCAAAAAGGTACATGATTCGAAGGAAAAACTGCATGTTTTTAAAGAAAAACTTCATTAAAAACGCGCCAAGAATCGAGTTCATTAAAAAAAAGAAACCCTGAACATACGTTTTATGAATTTATTCCTACGACTATAAAAGGTTCTTAAAATTATTGATTCCTGCATTAAATTAATGATTGGAAGTCATTAAAAAATTCTCTCGATAATTCACAAAACATATGAACTATTTCATTCGATGTAAGTAAGTAAACATGAAATTCATAATTTTTTGCTTTAATTTCATGTATTTTGTCATTCAATGTTACTATATTTTTCATTTATTTTATGACCTTCTGACATAAATTGAAGGAACGATCCACTGTTTTAATGTAACAAAATCATGAAAATCATGTTTATTGTTCTTAAAAAGTATGAGCAATTTCAGACAATGTATGTAAAAATTCATGGAATTCATGATGTTTTTCATTAATTTTATGAAATCGGTCTGTGTTTTAAATGATTTTATTCATTAGTTTAAAAACTCTGTCACTTGTTCTAGGAAAAGTTTCCTAAGATGTATGACGTTTTTCATTGATTAAATGAATGACAGTTTTATTTTTAATGATTTTAATCATTTGCTTGCAATAATTGTAAGAAAAGTTTCTTTTTAATAATGAAACAATCATTAATTAAATGCAACTTTTCTTATATTAGTATGAATCTTTTCATTAGTTTTATGTAAGAAATCATGGAACCTAAGCTATTTTTTCATAAAACTGATGAATTTTTTCTTTTTTTTTTTCAATGATTTCTATTCGTGTTAAGAACAAATAATTATACGTGCACGTCCACCTGAAATTCAAAAGCCCCGATGAAAATTATTTTCAAGAAAATGTTATACCTGAAAACTTAAAGAAAAGAAAAGAAAAGAAAAATTTTTAAAAATAGAACAATTATTTATTGAATATATTTTTGAATATCAAATTCTTGCGTACAACATATATAAATGAAATATATAGGGTGTCCGACAGTCGAAAAACATTTCCTGAAAAATTATTTCGAGTTAATAACATTCTACGCAAACACCACATTAATTTCACTGCAGCATTATCTAAAACAAAAATAAAAATACAAAGTCAATTAATCAAGGATATTAAATGTGGTTTTCTATAAATTAATCATTAAAACAAAAGCAATTTAAATATATGAACTAAGAAAAATAAAATTACCACTTTGACATCTGCTTCATATATTTTTTTCAGCATTGCCGTCATCTCCTTGTCCCTTAAATGTTTTACTTGTAGAAAAAATTGATTAAGTCGGATGGCTTGATTTGTCCATCTGCTGACAATCCCTGGGCGATTTCCAAACAACACACCAAAATCCATTTTTATCTAGAAAGATTAAATAATATTATATAACGAATTTATGAAAAATATTCGCTACCTATAGACTAAATACTTACAAATTTTATAAATCAAGTAGTTGAATAAATTTAACGTCGTCCACAATGCGCAACACTTTGAAAAATGTATACATAGATATTTTTAAAATAAACTTGGAAAAGAAAACTTTTTGGGAACTTTGTAAAATCACGTTTTAACACTTGTAATATCCAACAAGAAATGAACTCTTTATATGATATTACAAGAATATTGCATGAAGTAACCGCTAAGTTTATGACATATTTCCTACTATTAAAGAGTCAGTCATACAAAACATGAAAATGTTCCGTTTTTTGTGAATAAGTTCTTAAAACACCAGACTACAGCCATAGGTTTGTAACGGTAATATTTTGCACTTTAAAGAAATATTCCATAAATTGCAAGTAATGAGCTTGCAGTTTTTGAAAAAATTCCTACGATTCAGGAATAAATTCTTTCACAATAGTGGGCAAAATCAAACTGTTCCTAAAATTTAAGTCTTAGTCATGCAAAATATGAAATTAATCTTATTTTGTATGAATAAGTTTTTAAAACACCAAATTAATATTATTTTGTATGAATTAGTTCTTAAAACACCAGATTTCTATAACGGCACTTTCATAGCCGCATTAAATTGGTTTTCTTTTTAAATAATTATATTATGTCTTAATAAAAGTCAAAGATGATGACGTAAAAAATACATATGTAGCTTATTAAAATAAAATTCACAACGGGGTCGCACGAGCTTGTTCTTATTGTAAAAGACTGAGAATTTAAAAAATTAATGTTACTAAAATTCACTTTTTGCATGCATCAAATGAATGGATTCAAACATTTAAAGCAGTTTTTCTTAAAATGTCCGTTACTCATGCATTGAAAAATATGTTGCATGTAACAAATGAAAAGTTACATACATTTTAAGTAATCTTTCATACAGCTTCATATTAAATTTTGTATGAATTGTTCATATTTCAAATGTTAAGTTTCCTGCTAAGAATTCGCAACAAAAAAAATTTTTATGAATATGGTTTCATGCATTTTATGATATTTTGCATGTAAAAAATGTATAGTTTCAAGAATTTAAAGTAACTTTTCATAAAATTTCAGTTGCTCATGTTGATGAATGTGGTTTCATATAATTAGTCACTTTGTTCCTACAATAAAAGAACAGTTTCAAGCATTTTAAGAAATTATTCATAAAACCTTACAATTAAATTTGTATAAACTGTTCATATTTTAAATGTAAAATATCATAATCTGATTTTCCAACAACAATTCCATTGCTTTGGATTTTATGAATGGTTTTTCATGAAAATCATGACTTGGTCATAAAACAAAAATTAATTTTTATGAATTCGTGCATTATTCATATGAATATTCTTTAAAAATTAATGATTTTCGCTGAATGATCGCCATTCATAAAAAGAATGTACAAAAATTTTTTCAGTGTACGCGATGATTGATATCGTCATCACAAGTAGCTTCGTTATTTATCATAGACCCCAGATCAGGGATGCCACTTTGCTGCGATTGCAGTAGATCTACTGCACTTTCCGCAAAAAATAAATCTACTGCCACTAAATCCAATCTACTGCACTTTTTCATTTTTAGCTTTAGAGCAGCTGTAAAAAAAACTGCTGTAAGTTACAGCGGTGACCTCCTTTAGATTGCCTGAACGAAGCCAATTCATTGTGAACTTGGCTACATTTTGTAAAATGACAGATGAAATGGGTTGAATGCGTTCAATCATGAAACAAATCTCTGTCTCTGTTTCTTTTTCTATTGTGTTCCCTTTTTTGTTAAAACTAACGGGAATCTGATGAATTTAAATTCGTTTATCAACATCGTCCGGAAAAAAAATAAATTTTACAATAAACATGGATAAATATTTAATAAAAACCACAAAAAACAGGTACAATTTTTCCGAAAACTTAACTTACGCTCATGTTATAAAATAATTGTTTTTCTTCTATAGAGAAACAGCAAAAAGAACTATTTCTGAAAATGATAGCAACACACAGTCTGCGGGAGAATCTGAACCACTTGCTGGCTGTAGCCAAATTCTAACATCGTGAGTGTTTTCTTTTAGTTATTTTTTTAGTTTATAATTATTTTCTTTTTTAAAATAATAAATAGAAAAGAAAATCCTAATGCCGCTCAAGAAAATGAATGTTCAGAAGTAAAAAAATATAAACAAAAATATAAGCACGCATGGGAACAATTGTATTCTTAGCTCAAGTGTGTGGACGGGCAAAGTTTTTGCAAAACTTGCTTCAAAATGCTTGATAATAATAAAACAAATTTGGAAAGACATGGCACATCAAGATTACATTTGGAAAAGTCCAAAAATACAAGCCTTATTCCAGATTTGTTTCGGGAAGTTTCCTCAAGAAACAATGATCATTCGAAACTTAAAGCAGAGATTAGTTGTGTTATGTTCTGTGTTAGTAATAATTTGCCGTTTTCCTTAATGGATAGGTACTATCCCGAACTTTTTGCAAACAGTATGCACTGATTCTTCCATCGCGAAAGGTATAAAAAAGCTAGTTGTATGGTGAATTCTGTGATGGGGGGGCCTTTTGCTCAAGAACAATTAAGTAAAATTTTGAGAGCTCGAAAATTTTCTATTATTATTGACGAAACAACAGATGTTTCAACTAAAAAATGTTTAGTAGTTGTAGCGCGTTTTTTCGATGAGCAGAAAAAGAAGATTAATGATAGTTTTTTCGGTCTCCTAGAACTTTTGTCGTCAGACGCTAATGAAATTTTTTTGAACCTGAAACTGTTTTTTGAAATTAAAAACATTCCAATGACAAACATAATTGGCCTTGCAACAGATAATGCGTACGTAATGAGCGGCAGCCTGAATGGGGTAAAGGCAAAAATACAAAATATAAATAAAAATTTGTATTATCTTGGATGTACGTGCCACTCATTGCATTTATGTGCTTCAGCAGCTACAAAAAAACTACCAGATTTTATTTAAAAGAGAATTAAAGATATTTACAATCACTTTTCCCATAGCCCTAAGCTTTTAAAGAATTTCAACAATATTTTAAACATTTCATATACCAGATGGCTTTCGGTTGAGAGTGTTGTTAACCGTCTTTTAGAGCAATGAAACCCACTACAGCATTATTTCACTCTTTTAAGTTTTGAAAATTTAGATTCAGTAAAGGAAATCACTACTTTTTTAAATAATCGCTTAAATAAACTTTATATTCTCTTTCTGTCGTATGCCTTAAATTTAATAAATAAAAAAAATAAAATATTCCAATCAGAGTTTTCACAGATACATCTTCTTGAACAACATATTTTCAATCTCTATATGGACTTGCTTAAGAATTTTATAAATCTTGATGCAGTTAATGTTAACATTGATTTAAAAGATTTTGCCCTCCATCAGTCTCTTTCAAATATGTATTTCGGGATAGAGTTTCAAGAATATATTAATGCAAATAATTTTGAAGAATTAGAAATTATTAAAATAAAAAAAGACATTTTAAATTTTTATGTAGAAATTTGTATTCAAATTAAAAAACGTTTCGATTTTAACGATACAAAAATTAAACTGCTGAAGTAAATAGATGCAAAATTAGTAATCGATGGTGCTATGCCATCAATATTACCTATTTTAGAATGCTTTTCATTTACCAATTTCAATAAAGAAGATTTAAATAGTCAGTGGAGATCCTTACTAGGGAACCAGGAACTTTTATGCAAACATTACGACCCTTTAGACTGTTCAAGATTTTGGTTTGATTTACTCGATACAAAAAACGCTCTGGGGGAAAAAATATATGTCCAACTTTGTGAGTATATTTTGATTTTGTGTTCACTTCCCCAAAGTAGTGCTGCTGCAGAGTGAAAGTTTTCGACTGTAAGTCTAGTTAAAAATAAATTACGGAACAAATTAAATGTAACTACCCTGGAAAATGTAATTTTGTGTAAGGAAATGAATGTCAGCAACAGTTGTTGGACACCGTCAGACTCTCCTGGGCTTCTAGAGTTCTTTCAAAATTTTAATTTCACAGATGGAAAAAATTCGATTTTATATGTTCAATTTAAAATATATCTATTATTAGTTTTAAGAAAACGAATTTTGTTTTTTAGTAAAATAAAAAATCTACTGCCGAAAAATTTAATCTACTGCATTTTTTTTAGAATCTACTGCGCTCCTCGTTTCTTGAAGTGGCAACCCTGCCCCAGATATTTAAACTTTTCACACTTAGGAAGCACTACTCCATTCAAATAAATGTCTGGAATAGGCCTGTGTGGATCAGAAAATGGACAGCATAGGTATTCTGTCTTTTTCGCGCTTATGCGGTACCCACTTCCTTCTAAAACATCCACCCATACGTCAAGTGCTCGTTGTAGGGATATCGGGTCTTCACTTATGATGGCTCCATCGTCAGCAAAGAATAACTGATGTACTTTTGGATCCGTCACTTTGCCTTCAAGCAGGTAATCAAGAACTGTAATAAAGAGCAGGGGACTCAAGACACTTCCCTGGTGTACACCTACTGTGATTTCGAATTCTTCGGTGACTCCAGCTGCGCATCTTCCTTTAGTAACTGCTCCATCATACATGTCCATAATTATCCGCACATAGGTTTCTGGAACTCCTCATTGCCTGAGGGCCACCCATATTAGATCTCGTGGTTGCCGATCGAATGCTTTTTCAAAATCAACCAATACGACATGCAAATCCTCCAAAGAATCCCGATGTTTTTCCATAATTATTCTTATACTCTGGATTGCATCCGTGGTTGACTTACCCCCGACAAACCCGCACTGGTCATCAGATAGCCTAATTATTTTTCGCAGTCGGCTACCCAAGACTCGCTCAACGATCTTCATGGTGTGTGACATCAGCTTAATCGAACGGTAATTATCACAGCTTCGAGTATCACCCTTTCCTTTATAAATTGGAAGAAGGTAACTTTCCCTCCATTGATTAGGCATGCGATGACCTCGAATAAGTTTGGAGACAAGAATCATGAGCCATCTAAACCCGATGTCTCCCATCTTTTTCCAAAACTCTGAGGGTATTTCGTCTGGGCCAACAGCTTTTCCCTTTTTGGAGTATTTTACCACCTCACTAACTTCTTCGACTGTGACGTCGGATACTTCGCTTAAGTTAGGTGAAGCTATTGCACAAGTAGCACAAAATGGTATAATTTCGGTATCACGTTTCCTAATTCATACTTTATTCCTTCTTTATTAGGTATGTCAATTTATGCCTACTTAATTCCATCTTAATATGATCTTTATTAGGTATTGTTTTAAAGAACTTAACTTGGTGTGTTTACTTCTACTTAAAGCATTCTTAAATACTTCTTAAATGGGCATTTCTTAAATCGGTTGTTTTTGTTACTTAATTCCTTCTTTAAGCCTTCTAAAAATATTCCTTTTTACTTGCGATATAGGTACTATAGGGCAAGTTCTGCATTTGGAAAAAAAATCGAACTCGAGATTTTGATCAAAGTTGACATTACGATGATAGCGAAGACGAAAAAAGTGGGTCCGACAATTCCGTCTGTCTGTCTGTATGTCTGTATGTCTGTACCTCGAACTACAGCCTAAACTATCGGAGTTATTTTCTTCAAAATTGGTAGTTAAGGGTCTTCGGTGAATCCCTAGAGGAGAAATTGAAATTTTTTTTTTAGCTCCAAAACTAAGGGTACCCCCCATACACCCGTAATGCAAAATCTTATTTATCTCGAAAACGGCTCTAACGATTTCGATAAAAAAAATTAAGTGTGATATTATGGACATGGACTATATTTTGGTCAAAAAAAATTTTGGGGGGAAATGTTATTAGGGGTACCTGTCATATAACGGTTTTTTTGATTTTCGAATTTCTCACCAACGGCTCTAACGATTTTAACCAAAATTTTTGTGCAGGAGCTGCTTTGCATTTGAAAAAATATGAACTAAATTTTTTTTCGAAAAAATAGTTTTTGGATTTTTAAAAAAATAATACAATTTTTTTTTTGAAAATTCAATATCTTGAAAACCGATACACCATAAAATTTTTAAATTACGTTTTAAAATGTATTTTATTAAATACAAACAATTTGCATATCAATTTTTTTTATAAAAATTTTAAGGAAAATTTAGTACACAAAAAACATGTTTCAGTGTGTCTGTATGTCTGTACCTCTAACTACAGCCTAAACCACTGGACCTATTTCTTTCAATCTCGGTAGTTAAGAGTCTTGATTCCCTAGAGGAAAAATTGAAATTTTTTTTTTAGCTCCAAAACTAAGGGTACCCCCCATACACCCGTAATGCAAAATCTTATTTATCTCGAAAACGGCTCTAACGATTTTGATAAAAAAAATTAAGTGTGATATTATAGACATGGACTACATTTTGGTCAAAAAAAATTTTGGGGCAAAATGTTATTAGGGGTACCTGCCATAGACCCTTTTTTTTTACTTTCGACTTTCTCATTAACGGCTCTAAGGATTTTAACCCAAAATTTTTAGCAGGAGTCCCCTTAAGTTTAAAATAATATTGTATATAAAAATATTCGAAAAAATATTTATTGGGTTTTTAAAAAAAAAAAAAAAATTTTTAAATCAATATCTTCAAAACCTATGAACGATTATTTTTTGAAATTATTTCCTAAAACCAATATTATTAAATACTTAAAATTCGCATCCCACATTTTTTTCTTGAAAAATTTTAGAGAAATTTCTTATATAAAAAAATTATTTAATAATAAAACGATTTTTTAAGGTTTATTTCCATAAATTCATACTTTTCCGGAAACCAGACGGCAATTTTATGCATTTGAACATTATTATCTCAATAAATCCATGTTTTATATTTATAAAATGTATCTTAAATTCCAAAGTACTTTACATAAGAGTAAGTTCGTGCGATCCAGTCGTGCATTTTATTTATTTTGGTATTAAATCGGTATTTTTCAAATTCTTTAATACGTATTTAAGTCTTCTTAAAGAGTATAATATTAAAAACACGAGAGAGTTATTTGAGTAGCACTTTTAAACAAGATATTTTATGTGTCACAGTGGCACAATAGGTAGAGCACAAGCACGGCAAGCGAGAGGACTCGGGTTCGAATCTCAGTGGAAGCACAGAGGTAAATTAAAAAAAAATAACTTTTAAAATTCTTTCATTCCAGCAAAAAATCACATAAAGACTAGAATATAATCAACAATAATAAAAAAACAAACAGTTAATAAAAAAAAATTATTTTTGTTTCTAATAATTTTTTTTAATAATTGCCGTAGCTCTTTAAGAAAGAGTTAAGAAGTATTTAAGAAGATGTAAGGAACTATTTAAGAAGGAGTAATGAAGTATTTAAGAAGAATGATATCCCGATTTAAGACCATTTTAAGACTCAATTTATCTTCTTATTTCCTTCTATCGGACCGCCCACTTGCGCCTTTTCTCTACTTAATAGGAACTTAAATCCGTCTTATAGAAGATGTCAGATACCGATTTAGAATTCTTAAAGACTTCGGTAAGTAATTCTGTGCTACTTGTGTGGAAAGTATAGCCTTGGAAATTGTTCGTTTAGAAGTCCGTCACAATACTGTCGCCACCTGTGAAGAATTTCGTTGTCTTCCACAAGTAGTTGGCCTTGAGCATTATTAATGAACTTTGGCGAACAAATCTCCTGGGCATTTCTTCTTCTTTGAGCGGCTATTTTGAAGATAGTTGCGCCCTTATTCGTGTTTTGCCGTAGCTCTTGAATAGCACCAGCTGTCGGGGTAGAAATTTCATCCAGCTCCCGATACAGGTTTTCTGTATTCTTTGCTTGAATTTGGGCGCACTTCTTCTTCGCTTCTTTCTTGCAGTTTCTATATTTCACTTCGAGGCGTGACTTTTGCTCTGTATCTGGCCTTGAAAGCCATTTTCTTTTTACTTATAACTGATTTAGCTTCATCATTCCACCACCACGTTTCTTTGCCTTGTTGGTTGTGTCCTTTTGAAACCCCTAACAGTGTTTTGGCTTTTTCTTTGCAAGTTCTCTGTATGAGATCCCACATACTTTGTGCTGTACTCTCTTCATTTCGAACTATATCGGTGTTGTTATACAGAACGTTTTGCATATTCGAAATAAAAGCTTCGCCTTTTTCCTTATCCAGGTTATACCATTTGATCTTCCCAAAAGTTTTTGTATGTTTGTTGTCGTTCACTGTCTCCATAAAAAATTCTGTCAGTAGGAGACGGTGTTGGTGGGCGATCGCTTCTCCTAGTATCACTTTGCAATCTTTTACCCGGGGTTTCATGAAACTAGATACCAAATGGTAATCAATCTGGGTTTCATTTCCACCACTGCTGTAAGTGACCAGGTGTCGGCTTTGTTTGACGAACATGGTATTTAGTACGATAAGACCGTATGTTTTGCACATGCTCAGGATGTCTTCACCAGGAGGGTTCCAGGAGGGGGAGCATATGCAGTGACAATATTCCACAACTTTCCTTTAATCACCAATTTAAGGGACATCAAACGGTCGCTGGATTTCGAAATGGTCAATACGCTGCCTAATAGATGTTTTGCAAGGATGAATCCGATTCCGTTTTTACCCTTTTCCGTTCCATAGTAGAACATCTTATAGTTTTTTGTCCTCGTATCCAAGAAACGGGCCCTGTTTCCCGTGTTTCGCCATTTTGTTTCTTGAACACATAAGATGTCCACTCACCTTCTTTTCATCATCTCTTCCAGCTCGAAGCTTCGACCTGTCATACTGCCAACGTTCCAACTCGCAACTCTCAGATTTTGTATAATCTGCGGCATTACTTTGCTAGCCCCCGGAATCCGTCTAGCTCTGACCAGAGCATTGCTGCTCGGTCCAGGATCAGTACCATGTGTAACAATGGTAGTGCCTGGCGGGGTAGTGTCATTTTGAACGAGTACTTCCATAATGCTTGAATTCACAAAATCCTGGTTGTAAGTATCGACGTGTGCATGCTCCAGTTTTGTATTTGATCTCTCTTTTACGGCACCGGTGATCTCCAGTCGTGCCAGCCAGGGACTGGCATGCACACTTTTGGGAAAGTTTATAGGTGTTACGTGTCGCTATGTTCACCTTGCTGTTTGTGGCCTAGATGTATTTACTCCTTTAGTCGCCTTTTACGACAAGCGGGGAGGCGCTGCAGGAATATTCTAACCCGTCCCTGCACAGGGTATGTAGGTATTTAACTTACTACTTTAAATCTATGGAACCTCATTCTGTGAAAAGTTAAGTCCCACTACATACCTACATCTGACAATATTTCTGATACGGCAGATCTGATTAATCTTGTGTTCGTCTAAGCTCCCATATATATTTTGGTTCAAACTAGGTTAGGTTAGGTTAGGTTAAAGTGGTTGTGATTAAAGCGTCTGACACACTTACACCATAAGAGTACCATTGTGATACCACGATCTAATAGGGAACAACAAGGTTCCCTACTAGTTAAAACCATTTGGAGCTTTTGATGAAGCGAAGGAGACTATTAATGTCTGTGTTTATGAGATCGCTTGGTTCATTATAGAAATATTCTCCTAGATGAAGTTTGCGTCTGTAAGAGAGAGCCCAAGGTGTGGGATTGTCTCCTCTTCCTCCTCGTCCAAGCAACTCCTGCAAAAATCGTTTGATAGTACACCGAGTCGTGCGGCGTGTCTACCTATGAGACAGTGTCCAGTTATGACACCTATTACTGAACTGATCTGAGATCTACTGAGGGACAGTAGACATTTTGACCGTTTCAAATCCAGATTTGTTCTAGAGCAATTCGTTTCAACATAAGTTTACTTGTAGCTATGGGCATACCTATATTTGCCTTTTCGGGTAAGATAGGCATTTCCGTTCCAATTTTGGCGAGTTCGTCGGCTTCAAACTAAGTGTGAACTAATATTCCACAGAAAAATTCATTTTAATATTTCTTTCTGTAATTCACCAGTCATGGCTTCTATAGCATAAGTAGGGTTGCCTACTAAGATTTCCGTCGATAAACCTGCTGAGTGACATTGTCGTTTCGTCTAAGAAGAGTTTATTTCTTTTAAGTCCTACCTAATTGTAAAAGTATTTCTCTGATGATGTTTTGCCTATCGTGCTACTCGTTTCTTCTAGAAAGAACTTTTGCATACCTAGTATCTGCTACTCGGTGTTTGCAACTTCAAAAACTCTATTGTGGTAAGCTTGAGATGTACATTCGCTGTCCCGATGATTATTTTTCTTCTCATTTTTCGTTATTCATCGGTTCTACTTAATAAATTTCGGGAAAGCTCCCTATAGAGATCCAACGATTTCTGTTAATTTCTTTGCTCGCTACATTTAAGTAGACTTTCACTTGTCTATTCTATTACTCGCTGAGTTTCAAAACATTCTTTTGTGAAAGATTTGCTCTCGTTAACTCTAATTTGCTTAACTGCTGTTCTGGGTGCGGTTCTGAAAAGTTATCCATTTACAGCAACAACCCATATTTAATACCAATCTTTAAACGACTCTTATAGACACACTTGAAATAACATTTTTTCCAAATGTCAGTTATATTAAGCACTCCACTGTAAATGAAAAGGTTAATGTCCTAAAAATTTTGTTGAGGCAGGTATCCTGACCATCAGGACAGTTCATATGGTATATATCTTTCCCCAGCAAAATATATCCCACTTCTGAGACTGCAGAATATATGCGGGTATGTAGCTTCGAGCTCTGTCATTATGATTGCATGGCAATTGGTATAAATTGTGCTATTTGTCCGTCAGTAATAGTGGTGGTGGCGGTCTTGATGTACGGTGACGTGTGGTGGGGTAAGGAGAGGCTGATGCTGATGCTGTCTTCCTTTGAGCAGATTGATGGATGAGCCGATAATGTGTGGTTAATGCGACGCGTGACTCAACTCCAGATATATATCCGATGATTTTCTTAATTAACATTTGAATTATTGGCCTCTTGTCTTGCGAATGAAACAGGAACGGTGCCATACCCCTCAACAGTACTTAAGCTTGTAATTAGAGTTGGACTTTCACCACATCGATTCAACTAGAATTATCTTGTCCTTCCTAGGATCAACTAAATTACCGAAAGGACTAAGAATAAGAAGAAGAAGGATGCCGAAAATCAGCAGGACTTCTGTCCACTGTCGACAAAAGGCTTAACTTTGAACTTGGGCTGTAACAATAAGCCACAATATGGCTGGAGATAACTTTCATGAGTGCGGCACGCTCTTCGAGGATATACTCGTGTCTATGTATACTAAATATATGTTCTCAAGTGTGAATACATAGATATTCCAGGACATCAGCATGATGTTATTGGGCTGACATAGCCTTGTATAAATCTTGTGCCTAGAGGAGTTTCTTTGATTGGGTTCAGGTTTGGGTTTGAGTAACGTGTTTTGGGGTAAAGTAATCATCACCAAGGCCTCAGTCGCATTGCATTCAATTAAATTAATTATCATCACCCGAAATTATGTTTGCGATATTGATGTTTTGAGATGCAATGTTGATGTACTTTCAACACTGTGTGTGTATCACTCTCTCTCTCTCTCTCTCTCTCTCTCTCTCTCTCTCTCTCTCTCTCGCATCACTTCCTATTTCGATTCACATTCCAAGCATCAAGTTTGAATTACATTTTCTGTGTGCTAGGAGATAAGTGCTTGACGTTCGTAAGCACTGGTAATGCAAATTAATCAAAAACAACCTCAAAATTGTTGTTTGATTAGAACATGCATATTATAATGGCTCGCACAGGGCTTAAGGGTAAGGAACTAATCAAAATGATGGTTCATTGAAATGAAAGGTTGAATAAGTAGGTTAGTTTATAATGTTGCGGGCATGCATTTATCTTTGAGTGGGTATCCGTTTGAAGTTTGGTTGGTCGAAACTTGCAATTATTTCTAGGCTATAATTGGTTGTTTTCAAAATATTTCCAAGTAATTTCTGGGCTGGTCAATTCAGCTATGAATTGAGATTTGAATCAGATTTTGCTGTTGGTTTCCGTAGAATTTTAGCTCATATACTCGTACTCAGTTAATAAGTTATTTGGTAATTATCTGAAGGTTGCAAACGGGACACAATAGATTTGATTAGATACAAACAATTTCTTACTAATTTTAATTCAAGGTAGTTCATTGAGATTCTTCAGGGGTGTTTACAATTTCCGGGTAAAATTCATTGAAACCATCAAAATTTAAGTGCATAGAAAATTCATGTAAATCATATAAGGCCACTTTCCTAGCGACTCTCTATTTAACCTTTCAATGATTATTAGAGAAGACAAATAGAGAAGGACTTATGATCGTATCATTCTGGAGGTAATTTTTAAATACTGAATTTTTTTATTGGAATTTTGTTGACAAAAATGTATTTCGCCGTCCGTCTTTATTTTCTTCTAAGTTATAATTTTCTACAAAAAGGAGAACTGTTTTAGAAAAACATCTATCCATTCATACTAATCATAAAAGTTAGAACAGTATTATAAGCATTAAAGCGGTGATAAACTTGAGTGTATAGGTTGTGTTGAGATAAGTACTTAAGGAAGAAAAAACCTTCTTCCTTTATTTTTATTTCACATTGGCTGCATATTCGTTTTGTTTTTTATTTAAGACAAACTAGCGACCCCTGAAGAAGTTTTAGCAGATATCTACAGATACAGTGACTTGCTACGCCTAAGAAAAATAAAATAAGTATTTCAGGCAAATGGGATATTATATTTTTACTACTAATTCATCTGGCCCCGGAAAGAAATTTTTTTCTGTTTTTATGTGAAAAACATGAATTTTCTAAATTTAAGCCACCAATAGTCAACACTCAACAACTGGCTTTGTGATTGTGATGTTGAGCCCCTGCAAGCTCTTGAACTCAAACGGTAAATCAATCGAAATTTTCGGCATTAGTACTTCTTCGCCATTGAATTTTTACCTCTATGAAATTTGTTGACAACTTTTGTATGTTTTGTCTTGTACTGTTGCACGACTTTGGTGCGTATAAGTAACGAACCGTGGTACTTACAGTGATTCAACTTTCCATATTAATACTTGCGGTGGCATTCCGCGGGATTCCAATGAATTCAAAAATTTAGTCGGATAATTGGTGCCATCAAATAAAGTCCAATGTAATAAAGTATAAAACGAAATTTTGAACTTTATTGCACTTTCAAGAGTGCAATAATGTCCAAAATTTCGTTTTGGACTTTATTTCATGGCATCGGATAATTGACGGCTTATCTTCATCGATCAAGTTATACTTTTCTGTTTCGCCAGGCAGTTTAAATTAGATTTCCTCACTAAGTTTCTTGACATCATCACTTTCTTGTGCCGAAATTACATGTTGCCCAATCCAGATTTTCATAGTTGGTTATATTATAGACTTGGGAATACTTTGTCAACAAGGGCTTGAATATTAATTTCCATTTGACAGAAGTTCGACGTATCTCATTCGAAGGATATCAATTGGAATTTTTCAATTTCCGAAGTCCAAAAGTTGTTTTCAGAATGTTTGGGCAGACGAATCGTGCAAAAAATACTACACATATTCGGCGAAAGCGTGGTTTTCATCTTTACATCTTTCCAAAGCGATGGCGATTTCGTTTACGTCGCATGCGTTGAGCTTATCTGCGAACATTGATCACGGAATAAGAAGAAAAGTTTGGCGGAAATCACCAGCACGAAAAATAAAAGCTTTCCCATCGTTTAGTTGTGTCCTCGAAAATCAGGCAGAGTCCGGGCAAGTGCTAAGAGCGACTTTTAATGGGCCATTGTTCATCTATCCTAAATGATAATTTCAAAAGCCTTAAGGATTGTGATCATGCCTGTGTTTTTTATAATGTTTCTATTTCTGCCCACCTGCTGAGTGCACAGTGCGTCCACCGTCCAGAAGCGTTGATGGAATTCGGAATGATGCCACTGAGATTCCATTCCTTTCTGTGCACCCAGGAAAAAAGTCAGCCATTTTGATTTGTTTTCTTTTTTATCAGCAATCAACTGTCTTGTTTGAGTTTACAAATTTTTCTTTTACTGGTTCACATCCAAGTGTTATTCTCGCACCTATGTCCTTGACACTGTTTCTATAACGTATCCACTTGGAATAAGGACTTTTTTGTTGATGCAAAAGCACATTCCCCCAATCACGATATTTTATTAAAAAAATGTCTGTTGATCCAAAAACTCAAAAACTTCACAAGATAAACTACTGCTGACCTAATATGAAGATTGCTTTAAAATTAAAAAACAAATATCAGATTTGTGTAGTACAACTCTGCAATAGGCTTTGTGAATTGATGGTCCAAGGAATTCTCTGACTCCTACATGACCCAATCTTTATACATATATAACCTTTTTCTTGAGCATTTAACGTCGCTTCCCGGGTAGAAAATTATCTAGGAAACAATATCGAATAGCGTGGCCCTAGCTAGATTGGCCATTATATATAGTAAATCCTATGCTGGGCCTAGACAGATGCAAGCCTGGCGGATCTTGACTAATTTATGCTTATCCTGGATTTATATTGAACCTGGCTAGAATTGCCTATTTATTGGCTTTTCCAGGAGTATCTTAGACTGGGCCTAGATATTTTTAAATTGATGTAGCCTAGATATGAAACTTTTTCTTGGCGATATCTTGGCTGTAGATAGTATCGCCTCTTTATTGGCATTGTAACAAATAAACTACAAGGGACCTGGATAGTTTTTACTTGATGTATCCTAGATGTGCCTACACTGAGAAAACTGTACTATGAGTTATTTAAATAGAAACATGTTTAATTATATGTTTAAATAAGGACAAACAGAATTCGTTTATAACTAAACTCAAATCTGTTTAGATTCGAAAATACTATCATTTTTCAGTAAAATATGTTTAAATCAAACTCATTCATGTTTAAAAATTTCATTGAGATCTGCACTTCATTTTTTGTATGTATTCAAATTAGTTTGAGTTTGATTTTTAAAATGCATGTTTAATTTATTTTACTTACTTGAAAATTTTAACATAAAATGAACATGAACGAGTTTAATTTAGATATAAACGGAGTTAAAATATTTACAAGAGTAAGAGATTAAACATAAATGTTAAATTTAAGCTCGAACATGTTTGAATTGAATTAAAATGAGGTAGCTAAATATTTTTATTTTTGGCGTCGAAAGTCATGGAGTGTGTTTATGTTCCGCGAGTGTTTGTGATGTTACTAAAGTGATAAAATCATAAAATATTTGATATATACCAATATAATGTTAGATACCTGTTTCACGCAAGAACATAAAGGTTAAGATTACTCGAGGAGTGGAAGTTAATATCATTGTTCCTTGTTCTCTATTGAATGTAAGTGTAAAAAAAAAAATATTTGTTTCAAAAACTGATTATTTGTAAAGTTTTTTTTTTAAAATACTGATTAATAAGTATGTACATATTATATTAAATTATCATTTGACTTCTATATTCTTTCCAAAGGCTGACCAGAAGATGACGAAAGAAGCAAAACAAGAAGCAAATTCCAGAAGACAAATTACATATTATATAAACCAGAATTTGACGAAGATGTTCTCAAGATGTGACAAAGATGACATCTCAAAGCACTCCACAACAATTTAAATACTTTTTGGAAAAATGTAATCACAAAATGTTACTTAAAATAAAAATATAAATACATATGTAGGTACTTATTATATAATTTTTATTTGTGTTGAGTAATTTTTTTAATTTCTGAATTTCTGAAAAATCTAAAGTAAAAAAAAGTTAATATGATTCTATTTGAAACAACATCAAATGAAGTTAATAAAAACAAAGATAAGCATGTTTAAATCAAATAGAAAACGAGGTAAATTTAAACCAAATCATGTTCAAATCGAGTCAAACATGGGTTAATATGTTTCTATTTAAATTAAATAGATATCGATTCCATGCCAAATCGTATGTGTTTGAGTTTGATTTAAATATGAATATGTTTGATATTTTTCTCAGTGTATACATATGTCTCTATAAAAGGCTATCCATTATCCTTCTAAAAATATAACTTTTTTGTTTTGGTCCTAAATCGGTATTTTTCAGATTCTTTAATACGTATTTAAGTCTTCTTAAACAGTATAATTAAAAGAGACTTATTTGAGTAGCACTTTGAGACACGATATTTTATATATCACAGTGGCGCAATAGGTAGCGCACAAGCACGGCAAGCGAGAGGACTCGGGATCGAATCTCAGTGGAGGTAAATTAAAAAAAAAAAAAAAAAATTCTTTCATTCCAGCAAAAAATCACATAAAGAGTCGAATATAGGGAGGCAAAGAAAAAATGAAAATAATTAACAATAATAAAAAATAAAAAACTTTATTTTTATTGTTTCTAATAATTTTTTTAAGAATTGCCGTAGCTCTTGTGCTACTTGTGAAGACCCATCTAGGGCCCATATAGGAACATCTAGCAAGGTCCATTATATACAGAGCATTAACAAATTAGCGAGGGACAAGCTAGATACTGCTCGGTAAGGCCATGACTGAAACTAAGAAAAACTAGCTGGGGCCTTGGCATTATCGAGTCGAAAATTCTACCCGGGTTCCTACGTTTCGCCCTTCTTGGAATATCACTTTTATTTGACCAACGTATCGAAACGACTTCTATATGAATTAACTTGAATACGGTGGAAGAACGAAGAGCAATAAGCAACATCCTCCTTCATTCATCGACTACTTTCATAATCTGTTGAGTTGTGCACTCTTTACAGTTCCATCTCTTTAAACACAAATTCCCCTAATATAAGAAATCCTCGCCTCTTGTATCTGCCTACCTACCGTACCGTTTAATGGCTCCAACGAACCTATATTAATTGTAACATTAACGGAAGACCGCTGAAAATATCTTCGCTGTCCGTAACAGACAATTCAGCGCAGTCGGCACTTCACAGAACTCGACTCGATTACCAGTTTCATCTGGCCCGAATTAGATGATATGGTCACCGAGGACATGCAGTTTCAATAGGACGTTGGGCGCTTGGTGCCGCACGGCCCTGCTACAATAGACATTTTGCACTAACGATTTCCAAATTTGGTTACCTCACGCAGAGGCGAGGTGAATTGGCTACCGGGTTATTTCGATTTGACACCGTTAGATTTCTTTTTGTGGGATTTCTTGAGTCATAGACTTATAGTAATAAACTGCAAACCAAAACTGCACTCAAAGCGAACATTATCAATGCCGTTAATCAAATTCAGCGTAATTCATGCGCCAGAGTTATGGTAATTAAAACGTTTCTGTTTCTGTAGGGGGGGGGGGGGGTAGGATAATGGCATAACTTAAATATTTCAGAGACATCTTACTCAGAGCTTTTTTAATTCAAATTTGAAGATAGAAAACGATTAATGGAAAACCCTTTATGTATAATTTAAATGGTGAATGCACGTCCTTTTTTGGGGGTCGTGTTCAAGAGGTTTAGAATTTTAGACAATAAAGATTGATTTAAGTCGGCTTAGGCGAAAAGGAGGAGTCATTTATCAAAAGCAAAACGTCCCTAGCATTAATTTCAGGCAAAAAAGTCTGTCAACATCGCTGGGTAACGGAATCAATTCTCTAAAACATTCGTACCTGCATCATTTTAGAAAAAATAAGTCCAAATGACACCGCCAAAAATTCATAAAAATACGAGTGGTTCGAGGTCTGCTAATTTAAATTCTTTTATTAAGTAAGTAGGCTTTATAAGTACGTATGCAAAGATTCGTATGCGAAATTCGGTGCAGTGTCTTTGGACAGCTCCAGCTACTGAGATCATCCCAAAATTAACACACATGGGTACTCAGTTACATTCTCAGCACTACCTGAACGTTCAAATTTATCATTAAATTCACAATAGCTGGTAACCAAAAACAGTACGAACTTAACGCTATGTTTCCGCTATCGTTTTTAACATTTTGGTAGCGAATTTCCATTTCAACACGCTGGCTGTGCGAGTGTAAATTGATTCATAACTAATAACCGCCTTATTTTTTGGAATCAAAAGTGATCGATATTACATTATAATACAAATTGGGGCAAATATTTTAAATGAAACCTCTTAGTTACCCACTAATTGTTAAAGGCTATTTTTAAATCTAGTTACCTGGTAAAGGTAATACGGAAAGCGAAAATGTTCAGGAATTAGAGTACTTATCAAAAATGTTATCCGTCTAAGATGAAGCCCGCATACTCCATTAAGTTCCTAATCCAATATTTGCATCATACTCTTTGTTAGCGCATCAACATACTAAGCGTATTTCGAACGTTTCATTTTAAACTTAAGGTTCCTTTAATGGATGCTTGAACTTTACCGAGAAAATAATGTAGGTAAATAACGAACTAAGAAACAACCTAGCAAATAAGTTGCATTTAGTTTTCTAACTTTAATTTGTCTTAAACTTTACCCTTAAAGTTCTTTCAGGTGATTTAATTCCCAAAAGAGAACATACATAGGATCTACATTCGGATGAAGATGACGACGAGGACGACAACGACATGTAAGTAAACACATACCTACCAGTATAGGGTTTTGGGATAAACTTCTCTATCTTCCTGCAGCTTGCTATCAATAATAATAATAATTTAACATAATAATAATAATTTAACATATAATTTAACATATAATTTAACATAATTTAACATATATCCGATGCTAATTGAAAGAAGGCTATTGACTGACTGAAATTTCTCTTTATTATAATAAAAGTAATAGATTGACATTTGTCATTTATGATTGACAACTGTTGCTTATGACAGTTCTCCCTGACTATTTAAAATAATATTTATTTTGTAAATTTAAAGTTATTATACATAATGATTATTATTTAACATAATTATTATTATTTAATAGAAAAAAATAAAAGTCAAAATCTTGTAATTAGTTTGGTTAAAAGTAATTCAAAATTAGGTAAAAATATTAATTCAAATCTTTTGCAAAATTGCAAATCATCTATTATGGAGCATATCCCAATCGTTCGGGAACTTTTCTAACTCGGTTAGATCGACGCAGGTTAACATCACTTATTTGAGTTGATGCATGTTGTTCAGTTGTACTCGAAGACCTCTCATTGTTCTGTATTTGTGTTGATGTATGTTTCGTTATACTCGAAGACTTTTCATTGTTCTGCATTTGTGTTGGATTAGTATTCTGTGATGGATTTATAATTGACTTTTCAGTATTTTGTGAAGAACGGTTAACAATAGATGTTGATGATGTTTCATCAAATAAGGAAAATCTTTCGTCATCGAAACCCCTTGCTCGTTCAGAAAGCACATTATCTCTAGATGGTCCGCCTATCTCCTCCCCTATTTTCCTCAGCTGATCCACATGTCGTTTCCATGACCGATTGTCATCCAACTTGATACTATAATGCAAATCGCCTAAGCTTGCTTCTATAGTTCCGAATCGCCACTTCTTGTTCGACAAATAATCCCTTGCTGCAACCCTTTCTCCCACCGAGAACTTTTTGGTAGGAATTTTGCGATCTGTTGTGACATCGGTTGGTAGGAGTAAGTCCAGTTTTGATTGTATTTGTCTACCCAACATCAGCATCGACGGTGATTTACCTGTGGTTGGATGGATTATTCGCCTGTAAGCAAACAAAATAGTATTTAAAAAAGTGTTCATAGAATTTGGACTACAATTTGCTGTTCGAATTTTGTTTTTGACTGTTTGAATAAAGCGTTCAGCAAGTCCGTTCGTAGCTGGATGATATGGAGCCCCTTGTTTGTGAACAATACCATTTTGCTTTAAAAATAACTGAAATTCGTTTGAGTTGAATTGAGTTCCATGATCGCTCACGAAAACGTTCGGAATCCCAAAAGTAACGAAAATTTGTTCGCATATTTGAATAGTTGTACGTGTTGTTAAGTTAGGTATGATGTGCACTTCCGGCCATTTGCTGAATGCATCCACAAGTACGAATAAGTACTTCCCCATAAACGGCCCTGCGAAGTCTGCATGCATCCTTTCAAAAACCTTTCTTGGTGCCACCCAACAATGAACTGGAACTTCTTTTTTTGGATCCGGACGCGTAGCTTGGCATAATTGACAATTCGAAACCAATTTTTCTATGTCCTTATCCATCTGGTTCCACCAACAATAAGCTCTTGCTAAGCTTTTCATCCGTGATATTCCAAAGTGTCCCGTATGCAATTCGAGGAGGACTCGCTCTCTCAATTCCTTTGGTATATACACACGTATACCACGTAATAAACACCCCATCTGGAGGGAAAACTCCGTCTGAGATATACCAAATCGATGAATTGGTTCACACTCGCGTCCATATCTAAGACATTCTATAAGAAAGTTTACTTCTTTGTCCACCTTAGTTTTTTGACTGAGTTCAGCAACTGTCACTGGCAAATTCTCGATTGCCTCGACATCCGTACCTGGCAGGCGTGACATCGCATCGGCATTGGCATTATCTTTTGATGCTTTTAATTTAATTTCATAATTAAAATGCTCCAGGTATATAGCGTAGTGCTGCATCCTTGTGGCTGATAACGTAGGCAAACCTTTCTGAGGAGAAAAAATTTGTGAAATAGCTTTATTATCTGTCACCAAGGTAAATTTATTTCCATACAGATATTGGTAAAATTTTTTTACACCGAATATTATTGCGTACGCTTCTTTATCTACCTGACTGTAACGTTGTTGAGTTTTGTTTAATGTCTGAGAAGCAAATTGCAGAGGTCTCTCTGAACCATCTCGATACACGTGGCTTAATACGGCCCCCACTCCGATTGGACTAGCATCCACCGCAAGAATAACTGGCAGCTTAGGATCGTAAGACGCCAACACCGTGTCTGATTGCATTTGCTTTTTGACTTCTATAAATGCGTTTACACAAGCGTTGTCAAACCGAAATGGAACATCATTTTGAAGTAACCTATTTAGTGGGAAAAGAATGTTACTTAAATTTTTGATAAATCGTCCGTAATAATTGATAAGCCCTAGGAATGCTCGAACTTCATCTTTTGTTGCTGGTTGTTTTAGCTCTCGTATTGCATCGATTTTGCTCTGCATTCTATGGATGCCGTTTTTGTCTATGACATAACCACAATACTCAATACGATCTTTCATAAAATCCGTTTTATTCCAGTTGACTCTCATGTTATGATTATTGAGTCTAGCTAAAACTTTTTCGATGCGGCTAATATGTGTTGTGTCGTCACCTGCGGTTATTTTAATATCGTCCAGGAAAACTGATACACCTGGTATATCACCAACTAATTGCTCTATAAAGCGTTGCCACTTGGCTGGAGCACACGCGATTCCATACATCATGCGTGTAGGCTGGAAAAGACCCTTGTGTGTGCTTAACGTTAAAATATGTCTATCATCTGTGTGTATTTCCAGTTGAAGATAAGCTGTTGATAAATCTATTTTTGTAAATTTAGTGCCACCTGCCATTTTACTAAACAGCTCTTCTATTGTAGGTAGGGGGTGTACATCAACGATCAATGCTGGATTCACCGTGACCTTATAGTCGCCGCAAATACGGACGGCGCCATCTTTTTTGGGGACCACGACAATTGGAGTGCCCCATTCACTCTGGTCAACCTTGACCAACAACCCTTCAGCCACTTGACTTTCAAGCTCACGTTCAACTGCGTCCCATAATGGAAATGCTATTCGTCTCGCCTTAATAAATCTTGGAGTCGAATTAGGTTTCAAATATAAACGAGCTTGAAACCCCGTAATTTTTCCGGTGGATGGTGCAAATAAGTTTGGGAACTTACTAACCATCAACTTTCGGTCATAACTAGTCGCTTTGCCACCATGGATTACATTTACTTCACCTGTTGCATGTATTTGATTAGTCAAGATTTTCGTCCAATCCAACTTTATTTTGCGTAGCCATTCCCTTCCAAGCAGCGGCTTACGATCCGAACGAACAATATATATCTTCACAGGAGCGCAAGGAACTTCGGTTTTCACGTTAACCCAGATATAACCCATGCAGTCCAGTGGCGTTTTGCAGTAACTGTACAGCTCGGTATCACTTGCATTAACTTTGAGTTTTGGAAAAAACTTCTTTGCATCCATTAAACTGATAAGAGTCACTGGAGCACCTGTGTCAATTTCAAAATTAATAAGCGTCTTACAAACTTCCAACTTACAACATATCTTCGCTCTATCGTTTAATCCTCTGCCATCGTCTCTGATATGGAAAAGATCCTCCACCATCAAAGTACCAGTATTTCGTTCTTCTTCTTCAATTTTATTTAATGATTGTTTGTTTGCTTTAAAACAAACTTTTCTTAAATGGCCTTTTTTCTTGCAAAAATAACAAACGGTTTCCTTATGAGAGCATTGATTAGCCGTATGCGATGTCATGCCACAGCGAAAACATTTTTTTGTCTCGTTAGCCTTAGTGTTAATTTTATTGTTTTTACCGTACTTTTTGTTGTTCCGTTTAAACTTGTGTTTGTCTTGAAGTTTGTTAACAGTGGCTTTCTCGCTTTCTCCTCCGTATTGATGTAGCTCTACTCCACCTCTTTCAGCACTCTCATATGCAGTTGCTGTATTTACCGCATCTTCTAACGTTAAAATTTTTTTTTCCAACAACCTGCTTTGAATTTTTTGATTTCGTAGACCAAATACAAATTGGTTTCTCATAGCGGTGTCTAAATATGGTCCGAAATTGCAGCCAACGGACAATCTGCGAAGGGCAATTAAAAATTCTGCACAATTTTCGTCACATTTTTGCTTGCGCATATAGAATCTATAGTTCTCAAGAATCTCATTAGGCTTTGGATCGAAATGGGCTTCTAGCGTCTCAACGATTGCTTTATACCCAATTTCTTCGGGTGTCCTTGGAAGCAATTTATCACACAGAATATCATAGGTCTCTGCTCCCATGTAATGTAGGATTATTTGACATCGTTTACCTGCGTCACTGTTGTATAGGTCCATTGCAGTCTCCAAACGTTTTACCCAACGAGCCCAAGATGTACATTTATGATTGAATGAGTCAAAATTAAAGACCGTCGTTTGTACAGCTGTAATTGGATTTGTTGCCATATTTTTTTAATATAACTTGTACTGTAAAAAGCTAAATTAAACTCCTGGCACACGAATAATAAAAATGCTCTATTCTGGCACACGTGGAATAACTTTACTCGTCGCCAATTAATATATCCGATGCTAATTGAAAGAAGGCTATTGACTGACTGAAATTTCTCTTTATTATAATAAAAGTAATAGATTGACATTTGTCATTTATGATTGACAACTGTTGCTTATGACAACACACATTCATTTTGTTCAGCTTCGTCTTCCATTAAAGCTTAATTGTTTCCATAGCATCGGTCGATGTTTCTGCTTCAAGAGACAATTATTTCAAAATTTCAATAAATTTGAATTCAAGCAAAATGAATACATTTTCATTTCAATTTCCCAAGGACCTTGCTGGTCTTATACCCTTTGCCACAGCCTTCGCACTCGCCCTCGTTTGTTGATGCCTCTTTTGACTTTTTGGCAGTTGCAAGCTTTATTTCAATTCTAACTTTACGTACTTACATACATACTTATTTCCATCTGTCCGTTTCATTTCATGGCATTTAAGTATACTGGCGATACAATAAAACGACGTCCTTTATATTGATTTATTTCAGTTAAAGTAAGTTTGAGAAAGACATTTGAACAAGACACCATTGTGCAGGTGAATTTCTCAAAGAAAGTTCCTGGTTATAAATGTATGCGTTAAGAAGATTCGTCTTAGGCTAGTAACGCACTTGCGATTTCAATTGCGCGGTTTTTAGTCGCAAAAATAGAGCACATAGGTTTAAATGAGAATGAACACACTTGATACCAACAAATCGTGATGATGTGACGATTTAAAGGTCGCAATTTGTTTCGCGATGCGATTGTCGTAAGTTAAAATGAAACAAATGCACTTAAATGGATATTCTCACATTTGCGATTTAAATTACTACGACTTAAAAATCGTAGTCGCAACTTGTAATTTTTAATCCACGATTTCTTAGCCGCAAGGAATAAGACACATGGTGTTAAATGTGAATGCACGCACATGCGACTTAAAAATCGTAGCGATTTTTCTCTCGCTACTTATTTGTAGCAAATGCGTGCACTCACATAAAAAGTAGTGTGTTTTATTTTTTGCGATTAAGAAATCTCGCGGAAAAAAATCACAAGTGCGTGCATGACAATAATTTGTAGCGACTACGACTTTTTAATGGCCTCGACGAAAAATCGGAAGTACGGTACTAGCCTTAAACGCTTAGTAATAGATTTAATCTTCTTATTGGCTCTAGAAGTCCAGAACGTTGATGCTCGTATCCACGAAAAAATGTGTGATTAAAATAACTTTTTGGAAAATAAATAAATACATTTGGTGAAGCTACAGCTCAAGAGGAGAAACATCTACCAACTTCTAGTCTTAACCATTCATGTGTAAGCGACATTGTAATGGAGGGAACTTACAATTTTCAACCGAATCCGAACAACCAAGATGAGAGGAACTTTATTAC
The DNA here is from genome assembly GCA_911387755.1 of Chrysotoxum bicinctum. Classification (NCBI taxonomy): domain Eukaryota; kingdom Metazoa; phylum Arthropoda; class Insecta; order Diptera; family Syrphidae; genus Chrysotoxum; species Chrysotoxum bicinctum. Next base: position 2,375,548 of record OU426989.1, read on the forward strand.
GCCAAGAAAATGAGGAATACTGTGGTAGCACTTGTCACTTTCTCGCGATGAATATTAAATGCACAACTCAATCGCATGAACTTGCTTTTCTGGCATTTAACAGATCGACAAAAACGTTGCTGGTAGTTCTTAGGATTCCATCTACGTTGCAAGAAATTTGTCCACCCTTCTGATCTAGCTGTAATCTATGAGGATTATATTCGTCCAAATCTTAAGTACAACTTCTTTATTTCAGCGAATGTTTCGATAACTCACTTGAGTCTCTTGGATAAGATCCAAAAAAAGAGCTTTAAAAATAATAGGTGATAGTAGTATTACAGTAATATTCTCAATCTCTCTTGTTTTTCTTGTCTTTCATAATTTTACCGATATTTTTACAAACAGTGTTCTATTGAAATAGTCACTTGCATTGTCCTCTTAAGCATTAAGCATTTCAACGGTAATACCGCGCTTCAGTTTACCTTTGAACCAAGCACCGGACGTACATACGGTTCAATTCAGAGATTCCTTCCACATGGCGATGGCGGGCGTCCGTCGGTGTCCATATCATCCAATTCGATTAAAAAGAAATCGCCATTGACGGCGATGGCCTGACCAACGTCGTTCTCAAAGAAGGAAGTATAGGCCGATGATGAAGGCAGTCCAAAATGGACACCAAACAGTGACTTTCTCTGGGTACATTGAAATTTTGTGGATCTCGTGTGGTTTGTGATCGTGAAAGTGGCGATTTAACTTTTTCACCAACCCATTTATCCAGAAATTGTTCACATAGCTGACTATAATAGTTCGACCGCAGTGCACGAAATGTTGCTCGAACAGAAGACTACATGTTGTTGTAAGCTATAACACTCCATTTTGATTTGGCAAAACCGATTAAATGAATTACAGCCGATCTGACAAATGAAACTTCAAGTATATAGCCGCTCAATCACCTGTCAAAGTTCAGAAATTCCCCTTTTTCAAAAATTCTAAAATTTTAAGATGAATTTCAAACAAATTTCGGGAATCCCATTCAAAGTGAACATAGCTCCTAAAGAATTGATGGAACCCAATTGAGAAAGAAAATCAAAAAAATCCTATACTCTGTCCAACAAAAATTGTCAGTACAGGGAAGATAGGACGTTTGTCTCTCATTCTAGTTGCATTGTCATGCATAAGTGTGTCGCCTTTTAAAGCTCTCACAGGGATTCCGTAGTTTACATTATAAATCGCCGCAAATGCGAGTAAAAAACGCGTAGGGCTACCGTCTGCCGATTCAAAACCACTGAAAACAATATTCAATTTTCCTTTTCCTTTTCCCACAACGCCAAGCGGTAAGATAATAGGCGGGTTTTTTTTAAGGTGAAAAGCAATACGACAACACTCAACAAACTCATCTTCTTAAAATGTGTTCTCAAAAGCTTCAAATCTTAAAAGCTCCTTAATAAAAACCACTGAAAAAGCTCCTTCCTTGCAATTGAGAATGATAATGGTAACTCTGTTTTGATGTAGATAAAGAGCGCACGATCGTATTGACTGACTGTGACACTTGACACTCTTCACAGTATCTCATCTCATCAACAGTGGGATACGACGGTCGTGTTGGGATGTACAACTTTTTGCAAAGAATTACAACAATAATTCCTTAAGAAAATTCAGTGGCTTCCTCTATTTTTAGTGGCATTTTTCCTAACGCATTGTAGTTAGGGTGCATCAGGCGCCACTGCTTTAAAAAAAGCTCTCCCATAAGGCCTGTACTGACAATTTTTGTTGGACAGAGTATAGCGACAATGTTGTTATACCACAGTTGATTAATTTTCTTTCGTAAGATCGCCCTCTTTTAGAAGTTTTTCCTTAGTTTAATCATAATCATAAGCGCCAAAGATCAAAACATTCTCAAAAATTAGTTACAAGTATACTGCATTTGTGTTAAGTGTAATTCCACGAAAGATGATTTCCGTAACACATTCGTTTCTGTTGAATAAATGAATGAATATACGGGGGTTTATTGCACTGCAACCTAAGGATCTATTGCGAATTGTGCCCCTTTTAGAGTTAGATGAAATGCTCATACTATAGTTCTTCCTCGAAATGTATACAGGATGGGTCATCTAGTAGTTTCTTTATCATAAGTTATTTTGACACTGACAGCTGTTTCCCGCTCAGAATCTTGACAGAAAGTCAGTATCTTACCTCCGCCGCGGAACGAATAGAGTCGCTTTACTGTTGCTCATAAGGCATAGTGCAGATTTTCTGTATAATTAGCGCGCACTCAAGGGATTATTATTACCCTTAAGATAATTTACACAGTACGAGCGTTAGGAAAACAAGGAAGTAGTTAAAAGGAGAAACCGATGTACATTAGTTTTAATATTACAATGGTAAAAAAAAATAGAGCTATATAGAGAATTCCACATTCGTGTAGTCCGGCTGAAAAAAGAATCTCTGCATTTCACAGTACCTCCGAAATTGTACATCTTGGGTAAACTGATGAGTATTCCTAAAAGCACGAGTATTACGGTTAAATTCGCTAGAACACTGTTTAAAGAAAATAATGTTTATAAAAGCAACATTTCGGCGGTGCTCGAAAGATGCAAATGATTCTGTCACCTATTACTTTTGAAGCTCTTTTTTGAATACTATCCAAGAGACTCAAGTGGTTTATTGGAGCACCTGCCCAAATAGAAGAATTATACTCGATCTTACAGATTACAGCCAGATCAAAAAGGGTAAAAACTTTCTTGCAACATCGGTATTTAAAAAAGAGTTTTGAAGGGTAACAATATCAAACAAAAACTGTATGCCTTTGAATTTATTTTTGAATGCAACCAAGAAATGCCAAGTAAACAGAACTCCCTAAGCCAATCGACAACGGTGAAATTCACCTCCACTTACAATATCTAAGGAATAGTGTGTTTTACTCTTGGCACGCTCTTTAACTAAAGCCTGTCAGCTGGATATTACTTCGCATTTAATTCGATTTTGAAGTGGCATAAGAGTCCAAAGGTTTTCATTGTCAGCGTCATTGTCGTTGTGCTCCTCGTCGTCCTTCATCTGTGTCCTCGTTGCTGTCGGTAAATTGTTCTGAAGCTGTGTGTCTATTCTAGGAGATGATTGAATTTTCTGCCCACCTCCTTCGGATCATTCAATCATCCGCTCTGCATCTGATTGCTTCAAAACAGCATAATGGTGTTGTTTGATTTAGAATTTGGTGTTGGCTACTGTAATCCAACCCGTAAATCCTTGCATTGAGAATAATATGCCGACAGGACCTGCAAACACAATCATACCCCACCTATGGTTTTATGGCGAGGAACTATTGGGGTGTTACTAATCGATTGAGTAAGTAGGTAGGCCTGTCTCTGGCTTCTGGATCTTCTGCGGTAATTTTGTGGCTCATTTGGCGATTGGCTTCATTGATGGCACGCGACGAGACGCCGACAACACGACGGGGCGACGACTGCCGGTAGAGCTGTTGTACATTTTTATAATTTTCATCATCGTAGTTAAGGACATCCCACGTCATTCTCTCACATTAATGACGAAATAGGGATTAATTAAAATTCAACGTAATTGCAAAATTATCGATTGATCTATGAGCATACGGACACGAACACCTGCTTCTCATTTGATTATAGATCCTATATATATTTAATGGTACATGTGTGCACTCCACTCAAATAGAATAAGAAAATAATATCCATATACATACAATTTCTTACACAGGGTGTTCCGTAGCAATTGAGTTTTTTTTTTAATTAAGAACAGATTAAAAATTTTACACAAATGCATATTTATAAATACATATTTATAAGCATAAAATTCAGTTATTAAAACACATACAAAAGTACTTAAGTAATTGGAGCTAAAAAGAGAAGAATAAAAGTTATAGATCGTAGCAGCGATGTTATAAAAATTTAAGTCTTTATATGAATATGAAATTGTTAAAACATTGTTCAGAGAAGGTTTTGACACGCCAATTTTAAGTTATTATTATTTGCGAATAAAATTTGAATTCCACAAAAAAATCAATGAGCGGTTTTTGAGTTATCGAATTTTCAAAAAAAAAAAAAAATGAATTTTGATCTGTTTTCAAAAACCCAAAAATATAACACAACTTTTTAGATCTTTCACTATAAAAAATTTCATCCACATCCGTAATTCTGATAATCAGAAAGTCAAAAATCAAAAAATTGGGTCTAAGGTAGTTGATGTCAGTAATGTCAAATAGAATTTATTTCTAAAAAAATATAGATCGTAAGAATTTAGTACAACGGCAAAAATTTCATCAAAATTCTAGATGCCATTTTCGAGAAAATGATTATATAATTTTTATTATATAGGATTATATGAATTCTTGAGTTTCCAAAAAATCAATCATTTGGATTTCTTAAAATTGAGTTTTCAAAACAAAATTATTTCCATTCAAGGTTTCTTGAAGCTTTAGCATATAAAATTGATCAAACTCAGTTGTATCGTTTTTGAGAAAACAGAAAACATAGAAAGTTTCCAAGGTGCCATTAAGAAATATTTTTTTTGGGAACTTTTTATTTTTATTTTTTTCTTAAATCTGTGGAACATTTCTTGAAGCAAAAATATTTTCTAAAATTTGGAAAAACAAATTTGTGCGGCAAGAAATTTAATATAGCCATTTCGAAATTTTTTTAGGGCCATTTGACAAAAGTTAGGGCCAAATATTTTACTTACAAATCCGTCCATAAAACATTAAACTACAATTTATTTGTTTTATTGTTATTTATTTATGCAATGCATTATTTATTTAATGCATTTCTTAAATCTATGTAGCAGAGGCAGATCTTGACTCTGTCGTCTGATTTGATTTCTTGGGAATTACCTTAAAATATCTTAAAAAGTATAAATCACGCCAGTAATTTTATTTAAATATTTATATTACTTTTCCATATTTTAATTCAATATATGAATCAACAACGAACGAACAAACAACAAGCTTCATTGAAAAAAAACTTTGTCGAGAAAAAAAATCAACAATTACAAATAATACTGTTGGCCTCTCTAATGCATGGAGTTAAAGGTTTATTTAGATTATACGAGTAGTTTACCCGATGATGAGGTTCATTAAAAAGGAAACACACATTTACAAGAGATAAAAGAAAAGGGCAATTTATATGGGATGTAATAACATCGCGCAAAAATATTATTGCAAAATTTTTACGACGAACGACAAGAAATTGTAGGCCAAGAAGTTGACACCAAGTTTTATAATTTGGGGTATGAATATTGTATGTTTGTATGTTTTCAATCCTATTAAAATAACTTGAAAAAATGGATCCCAAATTACACAGCAATATTCCAAGGATGACCTTACATACGCAAAGAATAGAAATCGAAGAGTAAAAGGATCAGTAAACTCTTTAGAGTACCGATTAATGAATTCTAACATAGAGTTAGCCTTAGCAATCACAGTCTATATAGGATTTAAAGGCAGAATTTCTAATCAAAGATGTTACCGAGATCTTTCTTTTCATTACGTATTGAGAGTTCCGTACCTTCTATAGAATACTGAAAAGGAATAGATGATAGGCTCCTAAAAAATGATAAAGATTAACACTTTCATACGTTCAAGAAAAGCTAATTAGCTCAACACCATTCAGACAAGCGATGAAGATCACATTGAAGTAAATGAAAATCATTAATTGACGTAACACGACGAAATATTTTAATGTAATCCGCAAACATCAAACAAGAAACAGTTTTTAAGAAATCAGTGATATCATTGATCAGCAGCAAGAATAGAAGAGGGTACAATTGACTTCCTTGTGGTACCCCCTATGTGACCTCAATTACATCTGATAGTACGTCATTAATACGCACAAACTATTTTCTTCCTTTTATGTAGGATTCAAACCACTTTAAAATATTTGAGTGGAAGCCAATAGATTCCAATTTTTGTATTAGTATATGTTGGTTTACTCAATCGAACGCTTCAAGTCGGTATATGTATATGACATCTGTTTGGAAACAATTTTCAAAATTACTAATCTGATTACTAAATATTGCGAGGTTGGTCGTTGTTGGCCTTCCAGCAACAAATCCATGTTGAAATGGGGAAATAATTTCTTTAAGAACAAAAGTAAGCTTATGAGAGAAAATATTTTTCCAAAATTTTTGGTATCGTTGATAATTTGATAATGGGGCGATAGTTAGAAACATCATGCTTAGATCCTGATTTATGAATACGAATAACGTATGAGATTTTCCAATTATCAAGAAAATAACCCTTTTCAAGAGAACTATTAATCAATAAAGTTAATGGTCCCGATAGAGCAGCTGCCCGTTTTTAAAATTGATCGGAGGAATACCATCGGGTCCTGCTTGTTTATCATCATTTAGTCTAATTAAGGCTAATTCAACATCTTTGTTACTTAAGTTTAAGTGACCAATATTGATTGAATTTAAACATGAAATTAGAGGGAATATTTTGGGGATCATAAACGGAGTGAAAAAAGTCTGCAAAAAAGTTGCAAATTGTTGAAATGTTAGTAGATGTATTTCCAGAATATTGCATGTAATTGGGGATAATATTTTAACATTTTTTATCATTGATAAGTGACAAACAAAAATCACTGTTAAGTTTTAGACTCGATTCAGTTCGAATTAAGTAGTCCGTATATTAAAATTTATTTAAAAATTTAATTCTTTTTGCAAACGCAAATATTTTATCAAAAGATCTTCATTATTGGAAAAGCTTTTTAATTATTACTAAGCACGATATGATGTGATGTTAAATCTTCTAAAATTTAGATTTGGGGGCCATTTCTAATTGGCCCGGGCAAAGGGCCAAAATGTAAGACAGGGGGCCAAATGGCCCGATCGGACACTTTGTGGCAACGCTGGTATGTATACATCGCAAATAAAATGAAAATACTAGGGTTAAAATATAGGGAAAACAGCTAATGTCTTAATTTTTAGTAAATTTAGTAATTTTTATTAAATTTAGTAATTGTCTGCTATCATTTTGTTTGCGTTAACATAACTGGAGTAAATAAAACGGAGAACTGTCAAAATGTTTCTAGTGCCTTATTTAGATAGTAAATGGGATATAGTTTTCAAAATTTCTTACAAATAATCAGAATGAAATTTATTTTTGCAGCAAAAAGCAAAAGCGAACGAAAACTGGCCGAAACGCAACATGATGGATTCCTGGAAATAATTTAGGACAAGGGGGCTTCTACATGTATAATTTCCTGTATTTTCCTAAGAAAAAAATAATAACATTGAAATCATCATTTTTCTAAACACACATTATGTTCGGGCAATTGATTCTGTACCGAAAAGAATGGAGATTTCTTCAAATGATCTACTACAACTATCAATTTCGTTCGGCGAACATCGTACTGTGGAAGGAAATGCTTCCGGTCCGTTTTTTATGGGTTTTTTAGTTCGCATCAACAGTGCTTTAGCAAGATACTCTAGTTCTATACTATTTATTTATTGCACGCAGAGAAATGCATTGGAATGCAATGATACGTCCCAGTTTGATGAATTTTGTGTGAGTTATAATGATGGTAAACAAGATATGCAGATACCCACGTATAGCACCAGCCCATCAGTTCTGATTAAGAGTACTTCAATCAACTGATTTAATTTTTGAGGAAGAAGAAATTCAAGAATGCTGCATAAAAAGTGATTCAAAAACTGAACATTTTCTGTATAACTCTATTATCTATTTCAATTGACGACAAGGTCGTGACATACAAAATTAAAGTAAAGTAAAACACTCGACTGTGTCATATGAAGTTGCACTTATAGTGAAAGTGGATTTAACTTACAAGGATTTTTTTTATATAAAACATGAAGATTTCTGAAAATCGTTCATTGAATTGCTTAAAAAAAATAAATAAATTGAATTTGGTGGTGCAACAGCTCGAAGTGAACCAGGACCTAGTGACTTACAACTCTCAACCATTTCTGTGTGCGTGCTACCAGGAACGGAGGGGACCTACAATTTTCTGCCGATTCCGAACGGCTAATAAGCATCACTTTCCATGACAAGAAATATGTAGGTACTCTTGGAGATTTTGTCAATTCCTCGCAGGAGGCAGTACACCCCTGAAAAAAACAAACTTTCTTTCAGCGGCTCAGAATCGAACTCGAGACCTTCCGCGTGACAGTCCAAAGCACTAAACATTATGCCAAGGGGTACCACTTAAAAATACTACTAAAATATTTTTGAGCTAAGAATATTTCTGCTGATTTGGACATGCTAACAAAATTTGAAAATTGTTCAAGTGATTTTTTCTTCGATATTTATAAGTTCTCTAACATTAAAATGTGAATGTGAATTTTAAGGAAGATCGGCGCAGTCTAATAATTAAAACTGCTTCTTATTAAAAATATTTAACTTTTAAGGAAATTACGGAAAAGTTCACTGAATACAAATTTCAAAATTCGATTCAAATTTTAAATAATTAAATTAAGAGAACCAAAAATAAATTTCTTTAGTCCATAGCAATTTCATAAGTGTTGAACCTACGACTAAAGATGCTTTTTTGCATTCACAAAATATTGTGCTGAACTTGTTGTAGATAAAACTAAAGCCTTTCACATGGTGACCCATAACATTGTATTAGTGTAACTTGATAGAACTCGTTTCCATAGTTTCATGTTAAAATAGTTCGAGTCTTATCTTAGAAACAGAAGAAAATGTGTAGATTCGGTTCAATTATTAAGATTATTCACTCCGGAGTTCTACAAGGTTCAGTACTTTGTCCTGTTTTATTTCCTTCCATAAGTAAAATCAGAGCTTTCTAATAGGGCCCATACACTACGCAAACCGTTTGAGCAAACAAATGCCTTTTGTTGTTGTAAAAATGTTTGTGCAAACTGTTTGAGTAGTGTGTAGCGATGTTGAGTATTTGCGAAAACGGTTTGAAGAAATTCAAAAAATTTTGAATTTTCCGTGACTGCACAAACATGTTTAAGTGGTGTGTGTTAATAAATAAACGAACGAATTTTTTTGGACCAAATTCTTTTTTTTTTGTTTTTTTTTCTATTTTTTTTAATAGAAATAGAGATGAAAAACGTCACGCAAACTAATATCTCTCAAACATGTTTGTGTAGTGTGTGGTGTGGCGAAAATATGTTTGCTCAAACACACGTTTGAACAAACGTGTTTGCGTAGTGTATGGGCCCTATAACATTGGTATTAAATATTGTTCAGCCAAATTTCTGGTATAAATCATGAAGTTTACCTATTGAGACACTGGTATGCGAAATCGAGTAATAAATAAAGCAAAACTAATGATTTTCTATATGACCCGCAAAGTATCATCAAAGATTCCTATAATTTTTCATTCATATCAATCAAAACTTGCTTTATAGTAAGAGTTCAATCAAAAAGCTCAATTATTTTGTAGACAACGTACATATAAGACCTAATACATCGGCATTATGTAGGTTTGATCAAACACATACTCGTTTCGGATTTGAATGACTTAACAATAATAAAAACAAAACTCACTAACAAGTTTGCGGAAAAATTCATAGATTTTATGATACTTGAGAAAACCTGAGGCATGCGAAATTAAAAAAAAAAAAGGGTATATCTATTGCTTTTTTTGTTATTTTTTTTTTTTTTTTGGGAAAGCCTGCAGTAGGTAAAAAAAGAAATTTTTGATTTTGGAAATGTTTCTAACAGTTGACAATTCAATGTTTCCAGACACAAAATTTCTGATGCCCTGCATGAAGAAAATTTTTATTCCTATCACCACATACCCGCGCAAGAACTACTTCCCGATTATTTGGATAAGAGACTATAGATGACAACGAAATTATTAGCAGAGTTCTGGGATCACTCGTTTTCACAATCTTCACGTATTAGCAAAGAAAAACCCACACACAAGAAGACAGAAATCATTTCAACACATATTCAGCGTCAATATTTGGGCAGACGTAATTGGAAACAAATTAATCGCCCCCTTCAAGCTACCCCCAGGCCGAATTCTACAAACTATATGGAGCTCTTGCGCAATGATTTACCAGAACTATTGGAGGACATTCCACTTCTTATGCAACTAGCTTCATTATACGAGTATTTCCAATAGGATAGCGCTCCAGCCCACCATGATCGAGAAGTTAAGATTTGGTTAGATGAAGAGTACGGTAATCATTGGATATGAATAAAGGAACCGGTTCACTGGCTTGCAAGATCTCCTGATCTTACAGTATTGAACGCGAATAAAGAAAAAAATAAACAAAAATTCGAATTGTACACATTAAAATTAGTTTCACAGAAAAGACAAATCACGAAAAACTAAAGCGAAGAACAACAAAAAGTGCTAATTGCAGCTGGTTAAGGATAGATCCATTGAAAAAAGGTGTTTTGCGCAAAACTGTAGGCTGGGTTGTAATGAATTTATGGAAACGAAAAAACATTTTAATTTAATTAATGGTAACTAGTTGAAATTTGTGATTGATCAGTTCAACCAATACTGTCAATTTTAAAGTTTATAACTTTATCGGTAGTCGAAAATCGCCAGAGTTTGTTCCTGTAAAAAGGGTGTATAGTCAAAGTTATATATGAGTTTTGGTATAAGAAAGAATCAATTTTATAAAAAAAGGAAATATGATGGCGTTAAACAGTCACCACAATACAGGGTGCTGCAAGATACATTCTTAACTTTTCGAAACTTGTCCGGCACGATGGTTATGTGCTCGCCTGTCAACCTCATGATCACAGGTTCGATTCCTGCCGTCGTCGACGTCGTTTTAATTCCATTAAAACCTTCTAAAAATTGTCATCAATGGGTTGCTGAGTTACTCATTACATGTTGTTCAGGCATAACACTAACAACATGTAATTGAGTTAAACTAGTATGCCCAAGAAGGATGAACACGAATAAAATAATGTGAATTATAAACGACATAGAAATAAGACACGGCATTTCTCCGCTTTAGCTCAGCCGCCATCCCTGGAGATAAAAATATCTGAGACAACCACCAACAGTCTCAGAACATCGTGCCACACATCTTTCCTATCCTTCTTTCTCTTCATTAACTTCACACCCGCGCTGTGTTGAAACATTTAAAGGGTAATCATAATCCCTTGAGCGCGGGTAGATTATAAAAAAAAAAAAAAAAAAATCATGCCACTCCCGATCGAAACAATCCCGATACGACCCCTTCAAATAGAATGACTACCATCCAATATAAAAAATTTATGTAGAATTATGTAAAGTATGTAAGAAATGAGTATAACCATTGAAAAACATTTACACCCTTATTAATAAAGTTGGCTTAGTATGCGTTTATCATTAAGTCCTGGACTAAATGTGAAATTTCATTAATAAAACAAAATTTCTGCTAAGTGACGTTTACTAACTATGATTAAGTTAAACCACTGAAGAAGGTGGCTTACCGAAGGTATAAGATATAGAATTGTCAAACTTGTTTTGTTTTATCAAAAAATTAAACAAAAGTGAGAAGTTTTCAAATTAATTTTGAAAAGAAATAATAATAATGGCTCATAGACTTAACAATTTCAAAACTGGTCTGGATTTTCTGGATAATCCGAATTTTTCGAAAAGACCAAACATCTATAAAGCTCGATATGATCCAATGAAAGAGCTTTAAGTTAAGAGGAATACCGAAATAGCATTTGAATAGCATAGAATAGCTATTGTTGAGGCAAACCTGATGAATGCAGATACTCGTAGAAGAGGTGGTCATATTCTGGGGTCGTAATGAGTAGACCTCGGAATTTGCATATTTGCATATTTTTCAAAAATTAAGATAATTAAGTTCTAATGACACCAAGATTCGTTTCATTGAAAATGGAGTAGAAAACGATATGCATATTTTATTTTTGTATATTTGCATGATGCAAAAAATATGCAAAATATGCAAAATATATGCAAAATATGCAAAAATTTCCTACGTTAAATAAATAAAAAAATATTAAAAAACGGATTAGACGGTGTTTTTACTTTTTGAAATTTTGTTAATTTACTATAGTCAACATAATTTGTATTGCAATATACAACCATAATTTTCTCCAAATTACTGATTGAGAGACTTTGGCGTTTCTCTCCAAAAACCATTTTTTATGCTTAACTAAAAGCTTCTTTCAACATCACAGGAAAAAATTGGAGCAATATTTAATGATGTTTTCGTTTGTGACTGGTTCAAGTCCAGACAAATCTTGCTCATCGAGGTTTAAAATACCTATTATTTATTTTTGAAATTATTTTTAAATCTGGATTTCTTTTTAAAATTGCTTCAAATTTCTCCTTAAGAATCATTCCAAAATCACCATTTATATTCTGGACTATATTTTCGTCTTCTTTAAATAAATCCATGGACTTTGCTAATGGTAACCCCTTCGCTTCCAAGGAAGCTATAATTTCGGCAATTCTTTTAAAATTTTATTTTATATATGTACATATGTATATAAAATCTTGATGTAATTGGGGCTTTTTAATTAGCTCTTTTGCACACTTTATCGATTCAGCATATTCAGGGTTTAGGGTTTCAAGAACCTAAAATGCAAATTTAATTTTTTTTAATCAAAGAAAAAGCATTTTGCCGCTTTCCAAAAATAATGACTAACCGATTGTATTTAAAATAATGTTTGAGGACAAAAAGCTTCCATGTTATCTGCATACAATGATGCTGTCTTCAACCATGTACCCCATCTGGTTATGATCGGTTCTAGTGGTAACTCCTTATCAAGGATTTGCTTGTAGATTTGTACCCTGAGCGGAGCTTTTATGAAAATTTTTTTTACGCAGGATATGAACGAGTTAGCGACAGGAAACGATGTTCTTACTTTTTCAGCTATTAAATTTAGACTGTGTGCCAAACAAGTTACGTGTATCAGGTTCGGATAATACACTTTCAAATTTTTGCCAGCTTTTATCATATATGCCGCAGCGTCCGTCAAAAGTAACAAAACTTTTGACTCATTCCCATGTGGCCACAATATACGAATGCTGTCGTTCACAAATCGAGAAACAGTTGCATTATTTACCTCTTGTAACTGTTTACACGATAATAAAAATGAAGGTGACGATGATGTTTCATTTTCGCTTAATTTTCCCACTATCAAATTCGCGACATATCGCCCTTGTTTATCTGTTGTTTCGTCCACTGAGATCCAAACGCTTTCATCTTTGATATTGTTGCGAATTTCTTTAATTGAAAGTTCGTAGCATTTATCTAAATAGCTCTTTCGTAACGTACTCTCGTCTGGAACTGGTTGCCCTTTGTATTTTCTTAAAAAAATTTTAAATGTTGCATTACTAAGCACATTCCATGGTATGTTTCCCGCAACTAACGCTTTACATAAATCCATTTTTAATTCACTATTGGAATTGTCGGCAAAGGACGTGTCGGAAGAAGTATGCGCATTTTCGTCGTTGCATACTTTTGACCTTCTGTGGACTGAAGTGCCAATCAGCCTTATTTTGACATTCGATTTCATTAGAAAGTATGTCGAATTCGAATAATTTGTATTTTGAGATTCGAACGATTCGAAAGTTCACCTTATCAATGGAAAGTTCATTTATCTTTCGAAAACTAAGCAAATTTTCACTTTCGAATCGTTCGAAAGAAATGTCATTTCATTCTCGTTCAATTTTTTCTGGCGAATAGATTCATAAAACATGTAAGTTTAGTATAATGTTAGTAGTATTGGATGCATAAAATGGATGTGATGCATCCATTATCCTTCTCCTATACAACTTCTCCGCACCGTTTTCTCTTTTCATACATAAAACAAATGCCATTTTAATTTTTTAACGTCTGGCTTCAATTTATCAATTATTTTCATAAAACAATTTACAAATAGTAGTTCAAAATTCAAGTGTGACCAGGTTTGTGTAAATTAAGTGGCTTTGAAGTTGCCTTCTTTTTTTGTTTATCAATTTGGAAAACAAAATTAGTTTACATGAAAATTAAAACATAAATCAAGTATTTTATTATTCAGGGAAGTTTTACCCTTATTTAACATCTTTTTGATATCAATAAACTTACCATACTGTTTTCTAAATGCTCCAAAATTTGAACATTTCAGTTTTTATTGATGTATTCAAATTCATACTTTACCGGGCCGTTAGGATCACTTATCTTTACTTTATTTTGCTTAAATAATAAAGTTTTATTTTTAGACCATATTTTTTTTGAAATAAAAATTATCAAAAAAAAAAAACAGCTTGGTCATACTAAATCAGATAGAAATGTCAGTAAATTTCAAACAGCTGATTTCGAAAATGAATTTAATTGAGGTTCATTTTCTGCAATCATTCGAATGTCAAAATATGGATACCTAGTTCATTCGAATGAAAGTAGCTATTCTATCGAATTAGCTATTCGTTCGAATCTCAAAATAAGGCTGAGTGTCTCCGTTAATTGTGAAGCATTTTTCAGGAATGCTGAACCACTTTAATATTAGAATTTTTTCTATTTGTTGATTTTTGGCATTTTTACCCAACACTTTAATGAACTTTAATAAATAAAACTTACTTTTACGACTATTGAGAAGTACGTAAAATAAACGCTAAATTCGCGCAAATCAAAAGGTGAAAATAACGGTGAAATTCAAACAGAAAAGAAATTACACCAACAAATCTGTTACAAAGAATCTTCGTGTCAAGAAGCTGCACTTGTTTTTGTTCAATAAAAAATTTAGAATGATGAAAAACTATGAAAATATTAAATATTAAATATTAAATAGCAAAGCTACATGATGAAAATATGATTGTGAAATTGAAAGTAGTTTAAGCAAAGTATTTTTTGTATTTATAACAATTTTGTATATAGATTATGGGTAGCAGCATTAATATGACAATTTTGCTAGTGGACTCAATACAATTCTTTGTAAAAAAAAAAAACAACTTTCTGGTAGTACATTACAGTATATTTTCATTTTGATGCTTATACCCTAATATATATCTACAAAGGGTATAGGTTTGCGCTTTGTTGATTTGATTTTTAACCTAGAAAACTGTCTTGACTTTTTATTTGACAAGTGGAATGAAATTTTCGATGGCATTCACTTGCATATATTTTGTATATTTTTAGCATATTTTTTTGCATATTTTTTGCATATATTTTGCATATTTTTGATATGCATTACTATTTCTACTATTTGAACAATAAAACATCTAAATACGAAATTTGGTATCATTATGTTAGAAAATGGGAAAATATGCAAAATCCGAGGTCTAGTAATGAGGTATGATCATTGACTGATTCATATTTAAACATAATCTTAAGTAACATTACTGATTTAAATAAGGTTCAAGAATATTGTGGTGATAACCACGACTTTAATCAACCTACATTGAGCATAGTGTCTTCACGGGTTGCTAAAGCATTTGCTTTGAATTCAAGTCGTTTTTAGCTAGGTATACATACGATTATGAACAAATGATAAGTAGCAACACATATTTTGTTTGTTTGATTAAAAAAGACGTTGTTTTGCTGGATTTTGTGATTTAAAGACGCTTACCCCCAGTTTCACAGTGGAAGTTTAAGCCCCACTTTTGGTTTAAACTTCAGTTCGGCAATAAATTTGATTTCACAGTTTAATATAAACCTTGAACAGGGATCATTCTGTACTTTAAGTTAAACGACACTATTCTGCCGTTTATACCTCAGTTCAACAAACATTTCATATACATTTGACAATAGATTTCATTTTCATTTTTTAGTTTTTTTCTAAACTACGGTGAATTAAACTAAAGTTCAGATTAGATTGTGAAACCGGACAGGTTGAACTTCAAATTTAAACTCCAGTTCAGGTTCAGCTGAACTTAATAATTCGTAATAATATTCGTAAGAATTTTGGGAGACAAAAGTTCCAGTCGTACATTAAACGAATTAAATTCTTTTACTAGTAAGAGATAAAAACAGAATGCTATGCAAATATGAATTTATGCAGGAACAAAAAATTAAATTTGCAAAAAAAAATATTGAGCCATTTCTTAGATATTGAATTTTCAAAAAAATAAAAAATAAATTTTTTTTCCAAAAATTCAAAAAATATTTAATTTAAGGTTTTGAAATGCAATGTGTTCTAGACTTTTTAGAAGCTTCTCTATAAAATTTTTTATTAAGATCCATTATGTGGATAATGAGAAATTCAAAATTCGAAAAAATGGTTCTATGGTAGGTACAAGCTGTAATATCTTAATTTCAAATTTTTTTTTATTAAATTAAAGATCGTAAAAATTAATTGAAAGAAAAAAAATTTTAGCAAAATTCTCGGAACCGTTTTTGAGAAAAATACGATTTTTGAAAACCATTTTTTTTTATTTTTAGCATTTGTATGGTAGGTACCTTAATTTTTAGGTAAAATAAAAATTTTTTTATCACATCTTCTAGATATTATTGAGAAACTTTTATTTATCGAGTTTAAAAAAAAATCTAGCGGGGGGTTTTCGAAATATTGAGTTTTGAAAAAAAAATTTTGAAGTTTTTTTTGTTAAATCCAAAAATTTTTTTTTTGAAAATTTGAATACACAATTCTATTTATGTTTTTTGGGGAGCTTTATCAAAATCGGTTGTACCGTTTTTGAGAAAATCAAAAACAAAAAAAAGAGTTCCTTGGGGGGTACCCTCAATAACCATTTTTCGGAAAAATTTTTTCATCCAATACCTAGCTTTAATTAAATGAAATTTTTTTGTGTTTTTATTTTTAAAATCTGTCCAACAGTTTTTGAGAAAAAAAAATGTTTATAAAATTTCGAAAAAAAATCGTATGGCATCGTATTTTTGGTCTTAAAAAATTAAATCAAAAAACATCCGGGGGTAAAAAATTAAAACCCATATCTACCAAGTTTGACGAAAATCGGCCGAGCCGTTTAGCTGCAATCGAACGGACAGACAGACAGACAGACAGACAGACAGAATTGCGAGACCCACTTTTTTAGTCTTCGCTATCATCGTAATGTCAACTTTGATCAAAATCTCGAGTTCGATTTTTTTTACGAATGCATAACTTGCCTTATAGTACCTATAAGTCGCAAGTAAAAAAGAACATAAGCCGAGTTGAGTAATTTGTGATGCGTTGTATAGTTCTAGGCTGATGCTGACGGCCTTGTCGTGTGTTCGTTTAATTTCATTTGCGATGTTGCCTCCAAAATTGAATTGAAACACCCAGTGCACTACAAATTAATAAGTTGCACGGTTGAGAGATAATTTTTTTTTATTTTCCACCGACATATATTACTGTTTTTAAATTATGAATTTTAATCACACACTCAAAACCATGTTTCATGTTTCGACATTCATTTTGTTTTATTGGAAAAATATGTATGGCTGTACTGTACGTATTCGAATAATATTTTTGTTTTTGTTTTGTGTTTTAATAATTTTGTGAATGAATTGAAGCCTTTATGTATATTTTGGATTTCGCATCCATTTGGAAGTTGGATGGTCATTGAGAATATGGTGCCATTAACATGTGCTCCACTGGTCATTGAAATGAAGTATCTGTTTGTTATTTCAAAAGAAAAACATCGCCAGCACATCCACATCCACACACACGTACAAATGTATGTATGTAGATCCCCACAGCGTATGGCCTGGCCAAATGGAAGGGAGGCTTGGAAAGTCGGAACTTTAATCTGGGTTTTGAATAAAAATTACAATGTAGATATAATCTGTAAAAGGGATTACGGTTTAAGTGGTCTTTTTGTGCATATTTTGTTCTATTTGTTTTTTCATTCGTTTGTCGGTTTTTTGTTTAACTTTTATTTTTTGCTTCAGGTTATGGTACTTCAATAAACCTTAACACCCTTGTGCTTTGAGGGATTGCCAAAAGTGTATCAACCGGGGATGTGATTTGAAATTGACATGCCGACTGCAGATATATGTACAAATGGGGAAATTGGAAGAAGTTTTGATTTTTTTTTCACCAACACCAGTGAATGGACTTTTTTGATCATTTGTGCAGCAATTTGTGCTTTTAATCGTATAAAGTGAAGCCTTTCTAGGCTTGGTATTACTTTTGTGTGTACTTAGCTTAGCTTAAACGAATGCAGTTATCCGATAGAAAATGGATAGTATTCGTGTAGGTATACAAATAAAATGCTTCATAAGACTATTTTGACTATTTATTTTGGGAGAGCGGGGTTAAAAGTAACAGCTAATAAAACAGGAATAAACAAACAGCTCTTTTCCAATGTCAAATGTATTTCCCCTTATCCAAACATCTAGAACATTCCAAGACGAGAACCTTCGCGAATTGGTTTCGAGAACAACTAACTTGAGTATATAAGGGAGTGCTCGCGGTGAGCACAGGACAGTTGATTTTTGATTATAAAAGTGTGCAAAAGTTTTGCTTATTGGATTGTGAAAAGTGTTATTAAACAAGTGTGATTTAAATTCGAATAAAAGTATTTGAGTTAATTATAAATTGGATCCCAGACTTGGGTGCTTAGCAAAAGGCACTCCGACCTCTTAGCTGCGTTCGAGAGAAAAGTCTTAAGGAGAATTGTTGGCCCCATATGTGAGGAAGGACGATTCCGGAGACGGTACAATCCTGAATTGTACGCAATCTATCTAGAAGCAGATATCGTGACAAAAATTAAGCTCTGTAGACTCCGGTGGGCAGGGCACCTAGCTCGCATGAGCGAAGAGGAACCTGCTCGGAAAGTTCTTTGTGGTACATTCTATGGTAGATGACAGCGTGGTAGACCATGCTTGCGCTGGAGAGATGGCGTAGACCAGGACGCCCGAAGCCTTGGGGTGCGCAACTGGATGGCGTCGGCTAGAGACCGGGATAGGTGGAGAGACTTGTTGAAAGAGAGACTTGTTGAAAGAGAGACTTGTTGAAAGAGAGACTTGTTGATGATGATAAATTGAGATTTATTGTTTGAATTGGAAAGTGTAAATAAGGAAGAAATACTAAAAAGAGTATTAAGTTTTATTTAACGAACCTAGTAAAAATATTACAATATCATACATGTTTTTTTAATCTAATTCATGATTTTTTAAATATTAACCAAATAATAATTTTGATGAGTGGGCGTTTTATCCCCTGCAGTATTGATTGTTGTTCTTCTCGTAAAAGGGTGCGTTGTCGTTATGCTTATGGATGATGTCTTCAAATTGATAGTCAGTGATGGCTCGGGTTTATAGATGCTTGACACTAGGCTCTTGTTCATGCTGGAGGAGTTGTTGCTTTTCTGTATTGGGATGATCTTCCAGTGGTATTAACTTCCTTATACAGCGATAAATTCGAGAAACTATGAATCTGTTTGTAATACGTTTCCTCAAAACGATGTAACTCATTCCGTAGGACGAAGTACAGTGCGTAGTGCAATTAAACTTGTCCTATAATAGCGAGATTTACTGCGAAGAGTGAAAATTAAAAGATTACGTCATATATGTACGTGCCAGCCGCGGTGGTCACATGCCCTTAATCATATTT
The DNA here is from genome assembly GCA_911387755.1 of Chrysotoxum bicinctum. Classification (NCBI taxonomy): domain Eukaryota; kingdom Metazoa; phylum Arthropoda; class Insecta; order Diptera; family Syrphidae; genus Chrysotoxum; species Chrysotoxum bicinctum. The sequence goes on from OU426989.1 coordinate 2,394,944, forward strand.
AAACTTTAATGCATAAAAATTATCTTTGAAATAAATCAAATTTTACCGCCATTAAAAAAATCCACTTTATATGGATCGATCGGCACGTTTGTGTTGATGATAGACTGTGCCATTGTGACTCCCACACCTTTTGTTGTTTTGCGATTTATACTAATACAAAATTAATATACATATATTTATTTTACTGAACAAAGAGCTACGTTTTTCGGTAAAAACAAACTGAATTTTTCTTTTTTTCTTTAAAAGTATTACTTATTTTTGTTTGTTATTCTTACAATTTACTGTACTAATTTACTGAAACCACAAGGCTTTTTTTAATGCTGATGTATTCTCAGTTATCTTTTCTTTGTTTTTTTTTTTTTGATCTTGTAGCTGAAATATCATTTCTTAAATATAAAAAAGGTTTGGTTAAATTATTTTCAAAATCTGAGTCAGAGCAGTGATTTCCTATAATAGAACGAATTCAAAGCGAATTTGTTCAGTTTGTTTAGCTAATAATGATGAGACATACATATCACTATTTTATACAAAACTAGCTCACATAATAAAATAATAATAATGCTAAAAGCTCTAAGGTCGGTCCATTGGAATGGCTGTTGAAAGCATTCCACCTCGAGAAAATTCGTAACGGCCAAATGATAAAGCTTTATTATCAAAATTAGTGTTTGTTAGTGCAAATGATGCACTCATTTTATGATATGCATGGTGGCCCTTCACAGTGGACACTTCAACGTTTGGTGCCAAAGTTGAGACCTACTACGGTTCGATAATCTTTTATCCAACATTTGTACATCGCCGCGGCTCGTGAAAGCGTACAACAGAACCCGAGGTAGTTAATTCCTCGCCATGTACAAGAACTTGGGCTTTCGCACACTTCCAACTTGGCGAATTTCAGCTCGGCACTTGAGCATATACCCTACAACCGTACAGGATCCAACACTGATCCAGGAGCTCAAAAATCATGACCATAACGCCGCCGTTTGTTCGCTGACTGGACTTTAAAGCATCTTTAGCGACGAGGTGCATTTTTAGATGAATGGCTTTGTTAACAAGTAAAATTGCCGTATACGGGACAACACCAACACACACGTGGGTCACCAGCTAATGTTAATGGCGGGCGCTACAGAACGATGGTAACCAATTTCGTATGGCTGAAATTGAAACATATCGACTTAGATGACACGTGGTTACAGCAGGACGGGCGCTACGTGCGACACAGCAGTCGCCACAGTTGACATTCTGCATGAACAGAGCCAAGGTGACGTGAATGAACTGATATCCTTACGGTGAACATAACACAACCCCAAATTCAGCAGGGTGTTATGCGGAACAGTAATTGAAAACTTGACCACTCGAATCTGTGGCACGTTAAGAAGCCGAGAAGGATACTTGAACGATGCCATAAACAGGGTAATCCAAATACATACAAGTTTCTTTTTAAAAATGGAATAAAATGAACAAAACTAAATATTTTTCATGTAGATTCAAAATAGCTTTTTTTGGCCTTTAGTCAACAAGTCCAATAATAGTGCTAAGTCTTTTAACTTGGCTGATTTATTTCAGTAGTATGTATATAGAATTGGTATTATAAAAACCTTCATATATTTTTCATGTATTATGGCTTTATCAGTAAGAACAAAAATTCCCATTAATTATGAAATACAATGTCAATCAAGCGCTAACAAAACGAGTCAATTGGACCGAGTAAGCGAATAATCTGAGTTCTGAGACCTTTGGGAAGAATTCTCCTCAGACTATTGCGAGTAATGGTGAGCTGTTGAGATGGATGGCGATTTAATGCTCGTGTGTTCAGTTAAGTCTCACATTCTCGGCTAAAGCAGCCACATTCTCATCTGTGCGCACCGTACGACGACGGGGACCATAAGTCTTGTTCACTAGCATACCAGTCTCACGAACTTTTTACACAACAAACTTACGTAAAGTAGGTTTTTTTATAGTGAGCACCTGTCAGTTAAGACTCAATCTCACTACTTGGCCTACCATAAGCACTGTGCGTTCGATTATTATCAGCTATCGAACAAAGCTCCAAGGACATAGTCTTAGATGCTTTTTATCTTTGAAAGAAAAGTAGCCACTCCTTTCCAGCAAGTGCAAGTTCTGGATTCCTTGACAAACCAACTCGGCATTGCTACCGATTAATGTTTCGTACTTAGGTCTTGTCTTCGGAGTGCAAGCGTCAAGCATTTCCACACTGTTCCAAATTTGCACTGTGCAGGCAGTACCACCCTTGGTCCGTGTTTTTCATCTAATTATTGTCGGTAACAATAGTGACTTGGTTGGTATAACCACAGCCACCTCGTGCTCTCTTTACAGAGGGCCTACCCAATTAATAATGAGTCCAAGGTTTTTACACCCAGGGGTATCTAATTAGCGGGGATAAATCATTCTTCTTCTTCCTTTTCTTCGGCGCTGTTATGATCTCGATGTCGAGGGGATCATAACTCTCCCACGTATCTGCTTCACACTAGTGATCCGCCTGTGGGGTTCGCCGGGTTGACCTCAGAAATCGGCGGCAAGCCTCCCGGTTTTGTATTGTTCCATTTCTGAGGCCAACTGAATGCTGGTGTTTTTGCATTTGTTTGTACCAGGAGTGTTTAGGCCTACCTTTCTTTTTATTTCGAATTGGAACGTTGTATGATATTGCCTTTTTGACGGGGTTCTCAGGATCTCTCCTATGAACATGGCAATACCAACTGAGTCGGTCGTGTTCAATTTTTTTGGAAATGGTATTCTTAACATGAAGGCTTCCTCGGATCTTCGTACTTCTAATTCGATCAAGCTTTGTAACTCCTGCTGTCATACGAAGCATCTTCATCTCAGCTGCCCTTAGCTTACTCTCATACTTTTTGTACATTGTCCAACATTGTGAACCGTATGTGAGTGCTGGACGCACAACTGAAGTGTAGAGCTTTCCCTTCAGCTTAGGGAGTATTTTTCGGTCACAGAAGATAGCAGAATTTTCCCGCCACTTCATCCACCCTACGCTTACGCGATGATTGATATCGTCATCACAAGTAGCTTCGTTATGTTATTTATCATACACCCCAGATATTTAAACTTTTCACACTTGGGAAGCACTACTCCATTCAAATAAATATCTGGAATAGGCCTGTGTGGATCAGAAAACGGGCAGCATAGGTATTCTATCTTTTTCGCGCTTATGCGGTACCCACTTCCTTCTAGAACATCCACCCATACGTCAAGTGCTCGTTGTAGGGATATCGGGTCTTCACTTATGATGGCTCCATCGTCAGCAAAGAATAACTGATGTACTTTTGGATCCGTCACTCTGCCTTCAAGCAGGTAATCAAGAACTGTAATAAAGAGCAGGGGACTCAAGACACTTCCCTGGTGTACACCTACTGTGATTTCGAATTCTTCGGTGACTCCAGCTGCGCATCTTACTTTAGTAACCTAACTGCTCCATCATACATGTCCATAATTATCCGCACATAGGTTTCTGGAACTCCTCGTTGCCTGAGGGCCACCCATATTAGATCTCGTGGTTGCCGATCGAATGCTTTTTCAAAATCAACCAATACGACATGCAAATCCTCCAAAGAATCCCGATGTTTTTCCATAATTATTCTTATACTCTGGATTGCATCCGTGGTTGACTTACCCCCGACAAACCCGCACTGGTCATCAGATAGCCTAATTATTTTTCGCAGTCGGCTACCCAAGACTCGCTCAACGATCTTCATGGTGTGTGACATCAGCTTAATCGAACGGTAATTATCACAGCTTCGAGTATCACCCTTTCCTTTATAAATTGGAAGAAGGTAACTTTCCCTCCATTGATTAGGCATGCGATCACCTCGTATAAGTTTGGAGACAAGAATCATGAACCATCTAAACCCGATGTCTCCCATCTTTTTCCAAAACTCTGAGGGTATTTCGTCTGAGCCAACAGCTTTTCCCTTTTTGGAGTATTTTACCGCCTCACTGACTTCTTCGACTGTGACGTCGGATACTTCGCTTAAGTTAGGTGAAGCTATTGGAAAGTATAGCCTTGGAAATTGTTCGTTTAGAAGTCCGTCACAATACTGTCGCCACCTGTGAAGAATTTCGTTGTCTTCCACAAGTAGTTGGCCTTGAGCATTGTTAATGAACTTTGGCGAACAAATCTCCTGAGCATTTCTTCTTCTTTGAGCGGCTATTTTAAAGATAGTTGCGCCCTTATTCGTGTTTTGCCGTAGCTTTTGAATAGCACCAGCTGTCGGGGTAGAAATTTCATCCAGCTCCCGATACAGGTTTTCTGTATTCTTTGCTTGAATTTGGGCGCACTTCTTCTTCGCTTCTTTCTTGCAGTTTCTATATTTCACTTCGAGGCGTGACTTTTGCTCTGTATCATTAGAGGGGCACTTCGACCAAGCCTTGAAAGCCATTTTCTTTTTACTTATAACTGATTTAGCTTCATCATTCCACCACCATGTTTCTTTGCCTTGTTGGTTGTGTCCTTTTGAAACCCCTAACAGTGTTTTGGCTTTTTCTTTGCAAGTTCTCTGTAGGAGATCCCACATACTTTGTGCTGTACTCTCTTCATTTCGAACTATATCGGTGTTGTTATACAGAACGTTTTGCATATTCGAAATAAAAGCTTCGCCTTTTTCCTTATCCAGATTATACCATTTGATCTTCCCAAAAGTTTTTGTATGTTTGTTGTCGTTCACTGTCTCCATAAAAAATTCTGTCAGTAGGAGACGGTGTTGGTGGGCGATCGCTTCTCCTAGTATCACTTTGCAATCTTTTACCCGGGGTTTCATGAAACTAGATACCAAATGGTAATCAATCTGGGTTTCATTTCCACCACTGCTGTAAGTGACCAGGTGTCGGCTTTGTTTGACGAACATGGTATTTAGCACGATAAGACCGTATGTTTTGCACATGCTCAGGATGTCTTCACCAGGAGGGTTCCTGGTGCCGTATCCGAGGCCTCCATGGCAATCTTCATAGTCTTCGTTTGTCTTCCCGACATGTCCGTTCAAATCTCCGCCCACGAACAAAAACTCTTCCTTTGGGATGTCCTTAAGTAGATTGTGAAAGTCTAGCCAAAATGCATCTTTTTGCACCTGCTCACATCCAATTTGGGGAGCATATGCAGTGACAATATTCCACAACTTTCCTTTAATCACCAATTTAAGGGACATCAAACGGTCGCTGGATTTCGAAATGGTCAATACGCTGCCTAATAGATGTTTTGCAAGGATGATTCCGATTCCGTTTTTACCCTTTTCCGTTCCATAGTAGAACATCTTATAGTTTTTTGTCCTCGTATCCAAGAAACGAGCCCTGTTTCCCGTGTTTCGCCATTTTGTTTCTTGAACACATAAGATGTCCACTCGCCTTCTTTTCATCATCTCTTCCAACTCGAAGCTTCGACCTGTCATACTGAAAACGTTCCAACTCGCAACTCTCAGATTTTGTATAATCTGCGGCATTACTTTGCTAACATGTGTAACAACACAAAATCCGTTGTAAGTATCGACGTGTGCATGCTCCAGTTTTGTATTTGATCTCTCTTTTACGGCACCGGTGATCTCCAGTCGTGCCAACCCAGGGACTGGCATGCACACTTTTGGGAAAGTTTATAAGTGTTACGTGTCGCTAAGTTCATCTTGCTGTTTGTGGCCTAGATGTATTTACTCCTTTAGTCGCCTTTTACGACAAGCGGGGAGGCGCTGCAGGAATATTCTAAACCGTCCCTGCACAGGGGATAAATCATTAAATCTCATTATAATTTGGGTTATTTTTCTATATAAATTAATAAATTAGCTTAAATTTTCAATATTATGAAGTTATTTTAAAAATATCTCCAATAAAGAATTAAGCAAAGATATGGAGTAGAAACTCCATGGTGCAGACCATAGCTGACCGAAGCCAACCACAATCTGCACCAATATTTTCGATTAGTCTTTTTCGCCCTACAACAAACTAGGAACGATATTCCTAAGGATCATCGATTATCCGGATTGCTGAAACCAAAACATCGAGCAAAAGAGAATAACTATCTCAGTTACTTTTCTTTATGTTATGTCAGTGACTTCCCTTAATCACTTTATTTGTGTTTGTTCGCCTTGCAACGAACTAGGAACGATAGTCCTAATCTTTGTTCACCTTACAGCTAACTAGGAACGATAATCCTAATCTTTGTTGGCCTTACAATGAACTAGTAACGATAATCCTAAGGGTTTTCTTAGTTGTCTAAATCCCCAGGCCCCAGCTAGGCTGTATAGCCGGAGAAATAGACTAAGCCTCCCCACCACGACCAGGTAAAACCCATCGGGGAAGTTAAAAAATGCACTGTTTGGGTTACACAGCACTCAATTTGGAAATAAGTTTTCAATATTTCCCAACGTTGTTCAAGAGCAAGGCGACTCATTTCGTTCCGCTGAGGTATGATACTAACTTACTGTCAATATTTCGAGCGAGGAACAGATATCAACCTATAATTTAAAAAGAAACCACTGACGGTCCACTTTAACTAAAATGGCATACACGGACCTTTCAAATTAAAAAGTTTGTTAATATCTCACACACAGCTTTTTTTATTCTATTTCAACATCTACCCGTCTACCGTCTACATCTACCCGATTGAGTTCACTAGACCACATGACCTGAGTCGTCCCGTCAACAAGTCCATCTATCTGTAAGTGCGAAGTTTAAGGAAAATAGCTAGTGCTGATTCAGGTTGTCAAATCGATTAATTATTTTTCAAAAATCATGAAATTTAACCACATATCAAATTATTTATTCTTCAGTTGCAACACCATGCAATGCACTGGATCTTCCGGAAGACTTCTATGCGGCTCTCAATGGAATTGTCCAAACTATAAATATTGTCAACAGAAGTTCATTTATTTAAATCTTAGATGCTAAGGATTCTCAACAAAGCTCTTCCGGACCTGATTCCAATAAAACCTTAGTAAATAATCATACTCTAAGCATTTATACAACCTTTTCTGAAAAACATACTAAATTCAAATTAAATGATTCGTCCTGCTGGACAAGTTTACATGTTCGGCATATAAAACACACAACCACAGCGCATGTTTGTGTGTAGTATAGGTAATAGAAAAAGGCCATAACATCATTTCTGTTTAAGTATTATTCTCTTTTCAAAATTTAATACTCAACCCAGTCAAAGTGAATACTCGTATTTGAATATTAAATTTTTCGAACTCGGTCCACTTGGGCCCCCGTACCCAATTTACATCTATGTACTGTAGATACAGCCATCTATCTCTCTGGCAGTACATAGCCATCTCCCATATTACTCTCCGTTTCTCATCAATAATTTAATTTTCTAGAATAAAATTGAATATTGCCCAATCGCAATCGATTGATGATTCCCTCTTGTTGTGTCCAGGCGATTCGGATTGACTGTCCCTCCCGAAAACTAATGGATTTTAGGAATATCCTACTAAAATATTAAACAATAACGACACCATCGTTACTGTACATCCGTAGGCAAATTGAATTTCATCCGGAATTTGTAATAGGGTGCCTTAACGTACCTGTGACGTACCGGTGCGGCGGCGGCGACCTACGACGCGACGGCGACGGTTTGTTGGTGATTTCCTCATATCTTTTGCTTCCAAGTTATTGCGATTACCTGACACTGCAGCAGGATCTATTTTTGTCGTTGTCTTTTATTTTTTTGTTGGTATCTTATGGACGGCTTTTATGGCTTGTAAAAGAATATGACTCTTGGCTTACCTCCCACTCGTTCGCGGTAATTTATATGTGTGGGGAATTCCGTAGGAAACAATAAAAATATGGCCTCAACAGGATTAATCCATTATTCCCTGCTATAGTAGCGTACACCATTTGTGTACAGAATGGGCTGCTGTTATGGTGGTACACTTGTGGTTTTGGTCAAATGGACGTAACTACCTCGATATATGTGTACAATTGCGTGGTCAAAGCGAAGCAGGATGAACAACAACAGCTAAACTACTCATTGGGGATACATTTTCATACGAGTCGACCGCAAATGTCCTTTAAATAAAACAATTTATGCGAAAGCCAACGTCACCGTATTAATAAGGGTTCTGCACTTTCCAATGTATTCTTCTACACTGAAAAAAACGACAAAAAAGGGAACAAAATATATATGTTTATGTATATGTATAAGAGAAGAATTAATTCCAAGGGGGACATTTTAAACAATGCCATTAATATGCAAAGAGGGATACTGAAGGACAAGCTCTGTAGCAAGCTGGACAGTTAAACCGTTTCGTTTCAAGAACTTGTGGTGGAAATAAAAACCGGGAGTACAATTATTTTTTGGAAAAATATTGAAAAAATATGTAAAACAATGATATTTTTTTGCTGATGATATTGATGTGCACAGAATTGTTTACGTAAATAATATTTAAACTTTTGTTTTTTTTATTTTTTTTTGTAAGAGATAAATCACCGACGAAAGAGAAATATAAAGATATTTGTTTTGAAGGCAGTTTTGGGGTCTGGATTTCGGGTAAGTATCGCGACTGTTCTTAATAAATTCAGCGGTAAGAAATGTGGGTTTCAAAAATCAATTTTTTGAAATTAGAAATTTAGAGTTTCGTCTTTGAATTTTCAAACTTTTTGAAATAGTCAAAATCTGGGTACTGTAACGAAGCGTTCCATGCTTCTACCAATACTGAATTTGATTTACCATGACTACGCAGCCGCCGCCGCGCCGCAGCACCGACCGACGACACCATACGACGCTGCAGCTACCAACGACAACAGTCACCTGGCCAAGATAAGGGATTTTATACCTTGCCTTAATATAATATGCAGTCACTATAAGATCATGACGTCACAGCCGGTTGAACACATTGGGTGATTTGCATTCGACCAGTATATAGTTCACACATAGTTTATACGAAAAATATAACAAGAGGACCTCCTTTTGGGAAGGAAAGTCACTTGTTTGCTACGGTCGAAGCTGACGAGCTTGATTTTAGTCTACAAGTCAACTGAAATTGTCCAGCTATTTCGTTCCATCAGTTTGGTTCGAAGAATAAACGTTCTAATTGCCACCAGGGGCTTTGGTACCTGTTAATCTGTCGGTGTCTATACATTGGCTGTGCCTACCAGAGGCTTAAAACTTGTTGATCTAGTGCCTACCAGAGGCCTAAGACCTGTTGATCTAGTGCCTACCAGAGGCCTAAAACCTATTGATCTAGTGCCTACCAGGGGCATAAAACCTGTCGATCTAGTGCCTACCAGAGGCCTAAAACCTGTCGATCTAGTGCTTACCAGAGGCCTAAGACCTGTTGATCTGGTGCCTACCATAGGCCTAAAACTTGTCGATCTAGTGTCTACCAGAGGCCTAAAACCTGTCGATCTAGTGCCTACCAGGGGCCTAAAACCTTTCGATCTAGTGCCTACCAGAGGCCTACAACCTGTTGATCTAGTGCCTACCAGAGGCCTAAAATCTGTTGATCTAGTGCATATCAGAGGCCTAAAACCTGTTGATCTAGTGCCTACCAGAGGCCTAAAACCTGTCGATCTAGTGCCTACCAGAGGCCTAAAACCTGTCGATCTAGTGCCTACCAGAGACCTAAAACCTGTCGATCTAGTGCCTACCAGAGGCCTAAAACCTGTTGATCTAGTGCCTACCAGAGGCCTAAAACCTGTCGATCTAGTGCCTACCAGAGGCCTAAAACCTGTTGATCTAGTGCCTACCAGCGGCCTAAAACCTGTCGATCTAGTGCCTACCAGAGGCCTAAGACCTGTTGATCTAGTGCCTACCAGCGGCCTAAAACCTGTCGATCTAGTGCCTACCAGGGGCCTAAAACCTGTTGATCTAGTGCCTACCAGGGGCCTAAAACCTGTTGATCTAGTGCCTACCAGAGGCCTAAGACCTGTTGATCTAGTGCCTACCAGGAGCCTAAAACCTGTCGATCTAGTGCCTACCAGAGGCCTAAGACCTGTTGATCTAGTGCCTACCAGAGGCCTAAAACTTGTCGATCTAGTGTCTACCAGAGGCCTAAAACCTGTCGATCTAGTGCCTACCAGGGGCCTAAAACCTTTCGATCTAGTGCCTACCAGAGGCCTACAACCTGTTGATCTAGTGCCTACCAGAGGCCTAAAATCTGTTGATCTAGTGCATATCAGAGGCCTAAAACCTGTTGATCTAGTGCCTACCAGAGGCCTAAAACCTGTCGATCTAGTGCCTACCAGAGGCCTAAAACCTGTCGATCTAGTGCCTACCAGAGGCCTAAAACCTGTCGATCTAGTGCCTACCAGAGGCCTAAAACCTGTTGATCTAGTGCCTACCAGAGGCCTAAAACCTGTCGATCTAGTGCCTATACCAGAGGCCTAAAACCTGTCGATCTAGTGTCTACCAGGGGCCTAAAACCTGTCGATCTAGTGCCCACCAGAGGCCTAAAACCTGTCGATCTAGTGCCTACCAGGGGCCTTAAGCCTGTTGATCTTGTAAGCGCCAAGAGCGTAGTCCGTATTTATAAAAGAATAACCCGATACCGAATGCCAGTTAAAAAAGAAACCAGATGCCAGAATAGAGTTTTCTAAAGGAAACCAGCAGGGCCACAATACAAGGAGAATAACCGATGTTTACCAGATACACCAGGCAGGATATAGTTAATTGAAGTCAAGAATATTTTAGTTGTTATATGAATTTAAGATTTGTTTTCAATTAAGATTTTGTATAAGGTTTTAAATACCTTCCTACTGAAGTTTCGTGTTTTTCTTCAGAGCGACCCTGGAAATCCGGCGAGTTTTGCTCGGTTGGAAAGCAAAAAGCACATCACAATACCTATAGTAAGTAGTTTTAAAAATAAAATAAATTTTGTTGTGCAACAGCTTGTAGAAAACTAGAACCTCTTGACTAACAACTCTCAACTTTTCCTGGGTGTGTTAAGCAGGAATGGAGGAGACCTACAATTTTCTGCTGATTCCGAATGGCTAATGAACAGCTTTTTTCATGACAAGAGATGCTCTTGGGGGATTTGTCACTCCTTTAGCACTATAGCCCATTTCTGCAGCACCTGAGAAACAAACCCAAGACCATCTCTGCATGACAGCCCAACGTTTTAACCACTATGCCAAGGAGTATTTCAACTAAATAGTTTTACAATTTGGAATTACTAAATATCGATATTTGTATGAAGTGTCCGTTTTTCCACTTTCTGGATTACATACACATTTCAGCGCTTCGTTGGGTCAGAGCAACAAATATCCATCGGTTAATTTGTCTTCGAAGGAACTTAGTGTCGCACCTCTCTCTTTCTGCTTATCCTCTAATATTACATGCCAGAAGACAGAACTGGCAGAATAAGGGTTTTTTCAAAAGCGTGTACTTGGGCTAATGAGTGAGGAGTTCTTAACCCATTTATTTTTTCAAACCGAGGTAGTAGCAGTTCCCTCCTTTACTACTTCGAAGTTATTGCTATCAATGGTGACGTTTGGAACTTTCTAGTGGATAGATGTTTGGTATGTCGTAGAAAGATCTTCTTGGTATTGTCCTCGTCAACTTCAAAATCAACCGCCTGTTTTCAATAGCCTCAGTAAAGAGTTCTATTATGCGGAACGTTGGGATCGAATGATGATGTCCAAAGAAAGCAAATACTGGACACAAACAAAGATTCCAAAACAAAATCCTTCGTGGAATAATAAATTCCTCTTGCTCCATAAGAAATAGTGATCTAAATATAAATGTTGACAGAAGTGGTTAAAAACAAGCTGTAGCACATAATCATTGACTACGAAGTTGTACCAACTCCGAGATGGAACATGCATTAAATCTACGAGACAATATTTTGGAGACTTAGTAGAACAAGCCTCATGAGCTGATGGATTGAAAGCTATGGGAAAGTATTGAAAGTTTATACTTTCCCCAATGTAAAAGTTCAATTAATGCACGGTGCTTTTAGTGCGGTAAAAGTCCCATATAAACTAGTACCAAATATTACCAAGTGTCTTTGGGAAATTTCGAACGACAAAAAAAGGTCGGGTATGCCTGCCTCCACCCCCATTTCTTTGATGATTTAATGAAACTACCTTACCAAAACATCGAGTCTGCATTTCCATGGAATCATGTCCTAATAATACTTAATTTATGTAATTAAAGAAACAAATCAGCTTGTCTGTACTTAATTAGAAACAACATAAATTGATTTTTAACTCATTAATAATCGTTTTTAATGATAAAAGGCAATGGGATCTTCTATAATGGAGCAAACATTTATAAGATAAATTTTATGAATTGTTTTTTAAGAAGAAACTGGAAATGGTAACAATAAGGAACGGTTTATTGTTTTTGATTTTTTTACTAATACTTCTTAAGAACTAAACTAACAATATTTAAATACTCTTATTTATGATAACGATAATGTACGTAGTACATTCGTATCTTATTTTTATCTTTCTTTGTGTCGAATGACTTCGAGTCATTCCTTTGTGTACAGGAATGGAATGTTGATTAGAATATATGTATGTTGTTTATATGTTTATGAGCAACTGGAGGTTCTGTGGATATAACCTATGTATATATATAACCGCCATTAGGCACATCTGACTGTTGTTTAATATTTAAAAGTTTCTCGTTCAAATCAAATTAAGATAAAAACATGACCCTGAACAGTTTGGGATTCACGGTCTCTAAATTTCTTCAGAAACCGATGTAGAATCCTGCGCTGATTTGATAACAAATTTAATTCTTTCTTTAATTATGAAAAGGACAAGATAACTTCGATCTATAACAGAAGCTATTGACGGCAACGGTGTCGCCTTCCTGATTGCCACAAACCGCCACCAACCATTCAATCTTTGCGAATGCTTGTGGATTGTGTTTACTCGGATCTAAGGCTATCATTTCCAGCAGCAAATTAGTGAACTCTCACCGTAATCTATGGTCATCCGGAGGTAATGGCAAGTTTTACTGAATATTTTGTAACGAAGCGCCACACTCCTACGACCGACCGACACCAATCAACCTCCATCTGCATACCCACCAAGTGAAATAACCAATGCCAACACGCAGCCGAAATACAAAAACAAAATATACGCGATATTGTGGTTCATCGTTATAGAGTTCATAGTTGGTTCCTGCAGGAGAATTGCCTTATGGACCCAAGAAATTCAAAGAAATTGGAAGCTTGCTCGCCGATGGTTATTAAAGTTTTTACTTTATAATACAGAAGCACAAGTTTCCCCCGATATTCCCCTTCTCTACTAAGAGTCGATGGGCCGTTGCTCCATATCCATAGCGTGCTGTGTGGTAACAACAAAACATTGTATTATTAAGCTATTCCCCTTCACCCTTCCGGTGTCGACGGGCACTTGCCGTATTATTAAGTTATTCGCCTTCATCCTTCTGATGTCGACGGGCACTTGCCGTATTATTTAGCTATTCCCCTTCACCCTTCCGGTGTCGACGGGCACTTGCCGTATTATTAAGTTATTCCCCTTCATCCTTCTGATGTCGACGGGCACTTGTCGTATTATTTAGCTATTCCCCTTCACCCTTCCGGTGTCGACGGGCACTTGCCGTATTATTAAGTTACTCCCCTTCACTCTTCCGGTGTCGACGGGCTCTTGCCGTATTCTTAAGTTATTTCCCTTCACCCTTACGGTGTCGATGGGCTCTTGACCGTATGATTAAGTTCGTACTAGGTAGTATTATCTCTAGGTATTATTATCTATAGGTATCATATTGTTTAGTCTTAAGCCGCTTTATTGGATTAATAAAATAAAATCTGAAAAAGGAAAATCTATTTTTCATTTGGAGAGAGCAGTTTGGTCGACTATCTATACTCGAGTTTCGTGCTTTCTCGAGACGACGCTGGAGTCCGGCGAGCTTACCTCAGCCTAAGGAAAAGAAGCATCACAATTTTGACATCTGGATGTCATTGGTAACGGTGACAACTGCCAAAACATAACAGTTGGAAAAACTGTCATTGCTATCTGGGCAACCTTTATATTACTCTGAATCTTTCAGCCTGGTTCTTTACTAGCAGCACATACAAAGGATCAAGTTTTGATGTGATCTCTTGTATGTGATCAGTGGAACCATTGCCATTGTATGTATATTCTCAATGTCCTTCCGATCCTCCAACTAGCATCTCTCAAAAAACGTCATCAGCTTTTGTCCGACGATGATGTATCGCCTGCTTATTCTAACTGTGGGCAATATGCTTTGAGAGCCGAACTTCTATCGATTATATATCACCCTATTCAGGTTTATTTTAGTGTTCCTTCAATACAGATTGGGGTCGATATCTGAATCTTCTTTTCTCGTAAGTTCAACCATAAATGGGATCTGCTCTTATTCGCTGGAGGGCAATCTTGAATGGAACGCTTGTTGCCACTAGGGTGCTTTTGGCTGCATTGGTGAGGATTTGGATACAGCTTTCTTTTCTTAAGGTATGCTGAATCTGGAAAACATATGTCAGTATTTTTCCAATCCATCAGAACTATAGAACTTCTCTTCTCTATTGACTGACTGATAATTCCTCTCTGTTTCTTGCGAAAACTGCTTCTGCAATCTGGAAGCCTATAAAATACTATGTAATTGTTTCCGCCATGTTCGCAAAATAATTTTTATAATAATATCTCATATGTAGACTTGGCAAGATTTCCAAGCGAGTCCTTGTAAAATGAACTCCATAAAACACTCACATATTGTCGGAGCATTCGAGAACTATCGAGTGCTTCTTTCAGTTGCATACAAAGTATTGCTGAATACTTGACATATGGCATATCTAGATGTAGTTTTTTGTACCTCTTGTTCAGCTTTTGGTAGCCCAAACAAACTCGAATGCTTCCATCCCTCTTTTTGATAAGTACCGTTGGATATGACTAGGAGATTTCAGAATTTTGGATTGCCCTATCTTTCTTTATGGTCAATAGCATTTCTGCGAAATTCTGATTACTTGGACTCGGTGGTAGACGGAGCGATGTCGAGTCGCCTGTATTCATTAAGAAGGTTTTATGCAAACCTAGACTGATGGATGACCTTATAACTTTGAACTTCATGACTTCGGTGATCTTATTTTTATATAATTTATAATTTATACATTATATTATTGGAAAAAAGTTAATTTAAATTTACATGAAGAATGTACAGTATGGTCAAACAAACTATCAAATTTTGTATTGGGAATATTAAATAGTTTTAACATTTTAGTCAAAGAAGAAAATCGTTCATAATTCGTCCGATAGTTTGAAATAGGAATACAATCAGCGAAATTCCTCAAAATTCCTTGGGGAATGTTTAAGTTAATACGAGACAGGAGGTGCAAAGTTTTACAGTTAAGACAAATGATAAATACGATCGTCTGTTCTCATTTCTAGGCATTTCGATAAGTTTAGGTCTACTGTTGTAAGGTGGGAAATCATAGGGATTTTCCCACCTTGAACCTCTGTGCGCAAACCTCAAAAAAATGTTTGTAATCACAATTTTGTAAGATGGTGAAATAGGCCCCTAGTAGACTATCGTCTAGATTAGATATAAACTTTGTAATGTTTTCAATATCTACTTATATTTAAGGACAGGCGGGTAACCACAAAATTTTTCTTTACAATTTATGAATTTCTAAAAACATTTTGGACTCAATTTAAGATATCTTTGCGCCTTCTACAGATAATTTAGATACCATTAAAGCTCGAGTGCTATTAAAAATGTTTGTTGATTGACAATAATTTTCAAAATTAGCTTGGCTCTGAGATAGCTTGTATATGTAAATCCCTAACTTATTTCTTCTATGTTTTAGGGCTTTTTAACTCACTATCGTACCACTTTGGAAATAAAGATCTTGATTTAGTAATTGTCAAAGGAACAGATTTCAGAAAACAAGCAAACAAAACATTAGACAATTTAAAGACCATGGAATTAACATTTGATTTAAGCAAGGCCAGTCTTCTGGTGATAACAAGGTATGTATTAGGATTTACAAAATCTGTCTTTAAACATACATTTAAAAGTGTAAGAAGTTTCAAAAATGTCATTGTTTAAATTAGTTATCTCCGACACATACTTAAATTGTTGTTCACATTGTCCATCATATTGGCACCATAATGGGGATGAAAAAGAAAACATGTTCGCATGTTACAGAACTCAAATCAAGAATTAAAACCGATCACTACTTATCACCAAATGAATTACTAGTTAAATTTAATTAAATGCACCTTTGGCGCATCCCTCTTAAGAGCTTATTTTTTGTGCAAAGGATAGGCACACTAATTGGATTCATCAATCCTTGGCTAAATGATGGCAATTAGTTGCTTATCTGAAATGCCTCTCCTATCCCAGCTTCACCCTTAAATCTAAAGGGGCATTCAATTATAAAAGGTATTATTTCGCTATAAATTGTTCTTGTTGAGAAATAAATAACAGCAAAGAAAACCTCCCTGTCCGCTCCCCCTATAACATTTTTAATTACTATATTTTATTAATTCTTAACTGGAACATATTTTCATTTCGTAGGTTGGTATACACAAAAACACTGTATATATTCCCATTAAAATATTTTTTCCTGTGCTGCCGTTTTTAATAGGAAGGTTTACGTATACCTATACGCGTCACGAAAACTTTCATAAAAACGTTCTTAATCTACTGTTTTGCACTGGGTAAAAACAGGCGTATTTTGCACTCCAACTTTCTCCTTAACACCATAATTAAATTCCCCACTAATTTTCCAACGTTGCTCTAATAAAAGTTTAACCCATTCTCAGCGCCTCCGCCCACAATTTGCATTTGTGCATGCAAAACCTATCATGTCCCGCCTGCCGCACTACCATTCATTATGGCACAAAAATGAATAAAAATAGCGCCACGTTCCTGATGATCTTGGCCTTTAGCCTACACAGGCACTGTGACAATTAAAAAGGATATCGTCTCAATTAGATTAATTAAATTGTAATTTTCTTATCTTGAGCTTTGAAGTGGATGGATGTCATCAGTGTTGGCAATGATGTCTTTTCTCTTTGTTCTACTCCCTCACTTTAGGTTCATCCTTTTATATTTTTTGTCTCTGACTTTCGTTGGCTTCATTAAGTGAAAAACACATTGTGTGCAAATGAATTGAATAAAAACCAGAAATAGTTTGCTAAATGCAACTATCCTTTCACCCTCAACCCTAAACTTCACCCTCATACTTTTTTCTGCTTCTTCTTCGTGCACACGAATTCCTTTTAGCCGAAGAAGGATGGCATTAACATTAATCATACCTAACGGGGCACCAAGTTAAGTGCACACAGAGAGCAACGGCAAAAATGAAAAGAACTGAATTAACGATCAGAACCTTCGTCCTTTTCGTCCTTTTATTTTATTTTTTTTTTTGCGCTACTTATTTCTAAATAAAAAATAGTAACACCTTCATAGAATGCACCACACCACATCACACAAAGCTGCATGATGAAGTTTTCGGAAACAAGACCAAAAATGGAAGCAACGTTTCTCGTTTTATGTACGAGTACAGTTATATTCATAGCGTTATGCTCCTGCTGATTCTATGTTCAAAACTCAGCTATTAACGACACGGAGAGGAATAGACAGAGTTTTTAAAGGGCCCCAGGTTAATGATTCTGAATTCCAAAGTTTATTTAAAAGTAGTAAAAACATAACTCATGTCGAGGTAATAAAAATAAGGTGAATACTAACTACTTAAAAGTCAATTCTTTATGAGTCGAAACTAAGGTAAATAAAATGCATGACTGCATTGCACGTATTTGTTCCTGGGAGTTATAAGCATGAAATGAATAAAATTATTCATTAGCATAAGTCTAAAATAATATCAACGGTTTTGGCTTCACGAACATTCGCTGTTAAATCTCGAAATCGAAGATTTAATGAATGCTGTTGTTCATGTGGATTTTAGATATAACTGAGGGAAGAGGTGATTAAGTGAGGTTTTAAAATAGCTAAGGCAAAGTTTCGAAGAAAAACAGTTCATATTTTTCGTGTTTAATTTTTGGTCATATCTCAGGCGAAATCTCTGAAGTGGTTTTTAAACCCGCGAAGCTTCAAGTTTCAGAAAAGAATACGAAGAAAACGAAAATCGGTTAAATCCCAAAAATTTATAAACCAACCAAATCAGCCCCGAAAATCGAAACTAAATTTTTAAAAAATTATAACACAAGTCTACAAAACTTAAATTTTTTTTTGGTTCAGAAACCAGACTTTACTTCTTCCAAGGTTTTTGTTTCCCTGCTCAAAACTTCTCTTCTAGGGATTGTTCTTCTAGGGTTTTCGAGATATTTCAATTTCGAAAAATGTGAAAAAGACAACATATTTTGCTATGTTTGAAGTCAATAACTATTGTTCTCCAAAATACTTTGAAGTATCAAAAGGATATAATTTCCTTTAAAATACAATTTGAATTTCTCCAATCATTCCGTTATTCTTCATGAAATAGTTTGATATTAATCACAAGTCGTCAAGGTTCATGGCGGTGTCACTTCAACGCGTTGGAAAATTACTTCAAGTCTTTTGATCTTAAGATAGTTCATTAAGGTCGTCAAGAATAGGTATCATATTATATGGCAAGTTATGCATTCGTAAAAACAATTCCACCTTTTGATCAGACTCGAAATGACAATTGTAGGAAAATTGGGTCTTGCAAGTGGGTTTATCCGACTAAACTGTTCGGCCTCACGTTTTCTTTTTGTTTAAGACGGTAATGCCATACATTTTTACTTGCGACTTATAGGTACTATAAGGCAAGTTATGCATTCGTAAAAAAATCGAACCTGAGATTTTGATCAAAGTTGACATTACGATGATAGCGAAGACTAAAAAAGTGGGTCTCGCAATTCTGTCTGTCTGTCTGTCTGTCTGTTCGACTACAGCCTAAACGGCTCGGCCGATTTTCTTTACACTTGGTAGATATCACTTTTAATTTTTTCCCCCCAAACGTTTTTTTCTTTTTTTTTTATAAATTTTTATAAATTTTATAAATATGTTTTTTTTTCTCAAAAACTGTTCGACAGATTAAAAAAATAAAAATGCAAAAAATTTCATTTAGGTAAAGCAAGGTAATGGTTAAAAAAAATTTCCGAAAAATGGTTATTGAGGGTACCCCCCATAGAACCATTTTTTTGTTTTTGATTTTCTCAAAAACGGTACAACCGATTTTGATCATTTTTTTTTTGCTAAGGCTCCTCAAAAACATAAATAGAATTGTGTACTCAAAATTAAAAAAAAAATTTTTGGATTTTTACAAAAAAAATTCAAAATATTTTTTTCAAAACTTAATATTTCGAAAACCTTATACTAGATTTTTTTTTAAATTGATAAATAAAAGTTTCCCAACATATTCTACAAGATGTGAGAGAAAAAAATTTATTTTACCTAAAAATAAAGGTACCTCCCATACAAATACTAAAAATTTAAAAGAAATGGTTTTCAAAAATCGTATTTTTCTCGAAAACAGCACCTAGAATTTTGATAAAATTTTTTTTCTTCCAATTAATTTCTACGATCTTTAATTTAATAAAAAAAATTTTGAAATTAAGATATTACAGCTTGTCCCTACCATAGAGCCATTTTTTTCGAATTTTGAAATTCTCATTATCCATATAAGGGATCTTAATGAATTTTTTTAAAGAGAAGCTTCTAAAAAGTCTTTAACACTTTGCATTTAAAAACTTAAAAATAAATATTATTTGAATTTTTGAAAAAAAAAATCTATTTTTTTCTTTTTTTTTGAGAATTCGATATCTCCGAAACGGGTCAATATTTTTTTTTTTCGTAAATTTATTTTTTGTTCGAACAATAATAAAAACTTTAAATTGGCGTACCAAAATTTTTTCTTGAAAATCTTTTAAAAAGTTTGTATATAAAACCTTTTTTTTAAGAAACCACTACAACGACCTATAATGTTTGTTCTTGCATAAATTTATATTTGCATAGCATTCTGTTTTTGTCGCTAACTATCTACTAAAAGAATTTAAAAAATTAATTTTATCCTTATGAACAGTTTTCTCTAATAACATTCGTTTTTAAAATTCCTAGTCTATTACATAGGAGCAAGTTAGTGCGACCCAGTTGTGCATTTTATTTATTTTAATATAAGAGACAATTTTTTTTCGAAAACTATTCCACAGAGTAAATTATTCAAAGTTTGTTTTTTATGCTAAAGCTTATAAAAATTTTGAATAATATCTGTATTAAATTTTCCGAAAGTTTTTTTGTATTTAGAAAAAAAAAATATTTTTTTTAAACTCGACATTTCGAAAACGATATGGTGGATTTTTTTAAATTTTGAACCTTGGCAATTACCAGTTGTTTTTAATTATATCTACAAGAATTAGAAAAAAATTGATATTTATTGGAAAAATAACGGTACCCACTATACAAATGTTGAAAAATAGTTTCCTCGAAAACCGCACCTAGAAATTTGAAAACATTTTTCTGTTTCGCTTAATTTTTTGGATCGTATGCAATAAAATTCTTTTTGAAATTAAGATATTGCTGACAGTGCCTACCATAGAACAAGTTTCGTGATTTTTGACTTTCTCAATACCAGTCAAAATAAATTAGAGGCCATAACGGCTCATAGAGATCCTTAAACAGTGACTTACAACTGTGCTTGTTTGGAGAAAACAATATATTTATTGTTTATGTAATATAAAACAAAATGTTTTATTTACTTTATGTAAGAAAACTGTATATGTTTGGTACTTTATTGTACACCCCAACAAGTTATTGTTGTAAAAATTTGGAGATAAAGGATCTTCCGGGAGAATTGTTCGAGTTAATTTCGAAAAAATATAGAATAAACTTGTAAACAATTTTCAATAAAAGTATTGTTACTGGCAATATTTCCTGACAAAACGCAAAGCTTGAATGTCTTCCTTGATGTTGCAATTGTCGACACTTATTCTTCTTTTTACTTCTAAACTCTATTGTTTCAAAAAAATTTAAAAAAATTGTGACAACTCTGAGTATTATACTAACTTGATATGACCCCTCGGTATTTTCAAGTATTCAAAAAAGGCTGTTAATTTTTTGCTGTCAGTCATTGCAATAAAATTGGGTTTTGAGTTTTTGGTGAGAATTTTATCGTATTTCGAGACTTTCTTAGAAAATTGTACCATTTTTGAAAATATTTTCATATACTTTTCGGTAATGGATGAATCTATTTTAATGTAACACATATTATCGCCTCCCAAAATTTTTCTGTTCTGCTACAGGGTGGCGCACCAATTGTGCTACAATAAGAAATTCAAATAACTTTTTTTTAATCGATGTATTTCATTTTTTTTTTTTTTTATTGGTTAGAAAATTAAATTTTATTTTAAATAGTTAGTTGTTTTTAAAGATTATTGACCCCAAATGACCTCCACGCTGTCCCACGCATATGCGGCACCTGGTCAAAAAATTATTCATTGCGGCCTGAAGAGTTGAAGTTGGGATCGCCTCAATTATTGTCGTTATGGACTGCTTTAGTTCAGTTAAATTCCTGGGCTTCGTTTTATACACCTCTTGCTTGACATAACCCCATAAAAAGAAGTCTGGTGCAGTCAGGTCAGGTGACCTTGGGGGCCAGCGAAGAGTGGAGTTCCTAGAAATTAATTTGTTTGCGAATTTTTTGTTTAGCTCCGCCATAACTGGTCTGGCTATATGTGCAGTTGCTCCATCTTGCTGAAACCAAACGCTGTTGAATGGTATACGTCTTCGGCGCAGTTCTGGGTAAAAAAACTACTTCAACATCTTTAAAAATAACGGTCCCCATTGACAGTAACGGTTACACCGTTTTCTTCAAAGAAGTACGGCCCGACAATACACCTTGATGAAACTGCGCACCACACAGTGACTCGTTCTGGGTGCAGTTCCGTCTCATGGAGCATTTCTGGATTAGACTCATTCCATATACGGCAATTTTGCTTGTTTACATTGCCGTTAAGATCAAAATGGGCCTCATCAGACATGAACAAACAATTGATCAATGTGTTGTCTTCTTCGGCCATTGATATCATTTTTTGGCAAAATTCCAGGCGAACAGGCAAATCCTGAGGGTTTAACTTGCTAGTAATTTGGACTTTGTACGGAAACAAGTTTAAATCGTCATGAAATATCCGTTGTAATGACCGTCTACTAATTCCAATTTGCCCCGATAAGTTTCGGGTCGAAACGCTCGGATTGGCCTGTATTGCAGATGCTACTGCTGCGATTGTATCCTGAACCCGAACATTGGCATCTTGATGGTACGGCCTTCGTGCGATGCTTCCAGATTCAGCAAACATGTTTACAAACCTCATAATGGTCCATCTACTCGGGGGATTACCGCCAAACTCCCGCCTAAATTCCCTTTGGACGGAAATGACGGACTGCAAAGCATGGTACCGTTGCACTATCCAAATTCTTTTCTCCGTATCCCAAGCATCCATTTTTATAAATCTAAATAGTAACCTACAAAATAAAAAAAAAATAAGCCGATTACTCACACAGAAAAAAAGTTATTACGTTTTATTTTTGTAGCACAATTGGTGCGCCACCCTGTATTACTAAGCCAGTACCACAGCCTTCAAGAGCAAGTTCATGTACGATCGAGCTTTGCATTTTATGTAAAGGATTCTCCAATAGGGATTTGTAGATAAGTTTTAACAGCATATTTCGGCCATATCTACTATTGAAGTTCCATTAGTCATATCAGTTGTTGTTTATTAAGTTGCTCATGCCAAATCAATATGAAGAGTTATAACATTCAATTCAATCCGAGGTAGTCAATTCCAAGCCGTGCAAGAACTCGGCCTTTCACAGACCACAATTTGTCGAATTTTACACCATGAGTTGGGCCTACATCAGTTACAACAACCGCATGTGTTCGCAAAAATGGGCTTTCGAGCAGTTCGAAAATGACCCCGATTCAGGTCAAAAGATCGTATTCATTAGCAAGGCCCATTTCTGGATGAATGGGTTCATCAACGTGCAAAATTAAAATTGTCGCATTTGGAATGATCGCAAGCCAGGCCATCACCGTCACCGGCGAGCGCTATCGATCGATGAAAACCAATTTCTTATCGCTCGATGATGATATGGACACCGACGACAAATTGGTTTCATCAATATGGCGCTACGTGCTACAGAGTCCATTCCACAATGGACATTTTGCACGACTGATTTCCGAACATGGTTATCTCACGCGGATTTAACATCTATATATAGGTTACCTTTCTTAAGTCACAGGTATATGCCATCACAAACCATCATCGACCTTACATAATTAATTCCATTGGTTGAACTCACTCTGAGTTATGAGCCAGAGTTATGGAAAATTGGACGTTTTGGATGCGACCCAGCGAATCTGCTTCGGATATTAGAATGATGTTGTATTCCATACATGATGTAATATGTGGCCCTTCTAAATAAATACAAAGTTTCAATGATATCTCACTCACAGTTTGTTAATAGGGTAAACCGACCAATCATTGGCACCTTAAGGTTACTCACCACTTATTCGGCTTATATAACTTATGGGAATTAAGAAACGACAGTTTTTTTAATTTTTTTTTTATTTTTAATTATATTTTTGTTTAGTGAAAAACATTAAATACATTATTTTTTGTTAAAATTAATAAATAATTAATAAAAAGTAAAACAATGTCCTTTTACCAATGATTGGCACCATTTTCCAATCATTGGCACTGAACAAACCAATGATTGGCACATTGATTTTGTTTAGTTTTTAAAGTTTATTAAAACCAATAAAAACAAAATAAACAAATAGTATAACTCAATTATATAATTTAATAAATAAAAGGTAATTTATTTTTATAATTATATTTAAGTCTTTTAAGTTACATTATGTTTAAATTAAGGCCGAGATTAGATAAGATTTTTATTGATTGATAAAAAAGTGTTATTATCAACCTAAGGAAAATTGATACAAAATTATGAAAATCTATAACTTTTTCATTTACCAATGATTGGCACAGTGCCAATAGCCAATGATTGCCACTTTTTCTAATGATTGGCATGGCATCCAAAGATGGGTATAGTGCCAATCAACCTAGTGATTGGCACCTCATCCAATGATTGGCATGTGCCAATAAATGGAAATTTGATGGATTTACATTCCTATAGTTGACACCCCTTATAAAAACTATATTTTTAATAAAATATTAAAATAAAAAGAACTAACCTCTTTGTTATAGTTAATTTTTTTATAATAACTGCACTTGACAATGGTTTTCCTCTTAAATTTATTATTAAATTACACTACAATGTCACCACTTTCCTTACGGTTTTCACAAGTTTCACATTAAATTTGGCGCGAACTTGATTCTTAATTTTTAACAGCGTTTTTTCAATTGCTACTAACTTCAGATGCCAAAAGAAATGATGCCAAATCATCACAAATAGACTAAGGCTAATATTTTTAAAAAGATTTTATTAGAAAACTTTTAAATGTTATTAATACGAGTAATTTAAACTGTAAGTGCCAATCATTGGGGGGGTGCCAACAATTGGGCAGTTTACCCTATGATCCACCAAATTGTTCTTGATCGGATTTGGTTGATATGTGAGTTTCGATCTACGTTATTGGCTTCGTTTCCACTATATCCTTAATTATGATTCAATTTGGCTCCTTTTTGTCTTCGAATCTCTCTTTGATATTCATTAATAAGATTTAGTCGGAAATTTTGTATCAATTAAATTGTTTTGCTGACTACAGTACTTCCAACTTCTCATTCCATAAATCATAAAAGTCAGTGTATTGAAGAAACAGAACAGATCTCAGTTCTCGGTTTGTACACATATCACAGTCAACCTTGTGTTTAATGATCATATATTCCACGTCGCCAAAAACGTTGCTAACTATTCAAAAAGGAGCTTTAAAAATGATAGGTGATAGAAGGTATAACAGAAACACTCTCTCAATCTCTCGAGCACCGCGGCAATGTTTTTTGTCTTTCATTATTTTACCTTATTTTTTTAAACAGTGTTCTAGTAAAATAGCCACTTTCATTTCTCACCTTAAACAATTCAACCGTAATACTCGCGCTTCAGGGAGTGCCAACATTCTGTTAAATTCAGAGATTCTTTCTTTAGCCGCACTACGCGAATGTGGAGTGGCTTACCCGACTCTATATTTTCCTTCCGTTATGATATTCCGACATTCAAAACCAATGTGCATCGGCCATCGGTATCTCCTTTTGAATGATCTCCAACTTAACCCTCGCACATTTAAACATTTAAGGAGTAGTCATACTTAAAAATAAAAATTTCAATCCTATTGTTTTTTTTTTCCAGGTTTCCAGCAAATGCTCTGGAGTGGAATTCTTCTTCTTATTTGCACGACTTGATGTCATGTTAAAATTTCGTTTAAGTGGCCCGAAATAATAATAATTGTGCCCCCAATTGACGAGTATTCGCAAGTCCGCTGCTGTTTATTTCCAAAACAAAACTAAAAGTGTTCCCATTTTACACTTTGTATTCATTTTTAGTCAAAGACGAGAGCGCTGGTATATTTTTATTATGTGTGCCATGTTCCAAAAAGTGTTATTCCGGAAACAAGCAGTAGAGAGTTAGTTGAAGAGCCCTGTACCTTTTCACCCCGGGATCACCTTTTTTACGTATTTACTGCGACTGCACTCAGCGCAGCGGCGTAGCGTAGGGGGGGCGGGGGGTGCGGTCCGCCCCGGGCGGCAGCCCTAGGGGGGCGGCAAAATGTCGCCGGTGATGCGGGTAGAGTAGAAATCATATGTTTCATGACAGATCGTTTGACAAGTCAACAAACAACAATGATGTAAATTTGAAATTTGCCACCCTATCTGTGGTTCGTCGTTGACCGCTTTCGTGAATTCGTAGACGGTGAGTAGGGCCGTAAGACTGCATTCCGTATTGTCGCGCTGATCGCGAAACTAAAACAAAACGTTCCGAAACTCTCGCGAAACTGAATGGGAGTGTTCCGAAACATATGATATGCATATGCGAGATATGATAAGATAACTAGGATTCGACGGAAACGTTATTCTAGTCTCAGCCAGCTCAATGTTTTTGTTCCCTCCCGCATCACAGAAAGTTATTTCGATTGTGTTGTTTATAGTTTAAATACTGTTGAATCTTTTAAAACTAAGCACTTAGTACTTCACTCAACCTTTGAACTAGTTTTTGAAAATGAAAAGAGTTAAAGGAAGCGGCGCGGAATACCGCAAGAAAAAGGCTAAGAAAGAAGCAGACGCGAAGACGCGAAATATTTCAGTTCTAGTTTTGGTTCAAAAGCTACTTTAACGTCTTCGGCGGCATCCAGCAGCAGCGGAAGTGATTCCAATGTAAGTAAGATTCCTCCATCTACAATCGTGAGTGGCCTAGAATTGTCCTCCGGCCAATATTCATGGGAATGCATAACTTATTTTACGGACAGAAGAAGAAGACGTGCCTGCCGTCGAAGTTGGAAGTCGTTCTGGTCCCACCACAGAGCAGGGTGAAGACGAAGTCGACTCAATAGAAGTATCTCAAGGATCTAGTCACAAGCCTGCAGAAAAAGTGAACCTCGTGAAGCTGTAAAGACGCTTAAAAATAAGTTTGTGGAAGTTCTTGAGGTACTGGAAGAATTGACGGATCGGTAGCCAGTCTTCTTCTGACAGTCATGCAGTCATTCAACTTCCTCACTTTTCTTAGCTTTTGAGCTGCAGAGCTACCTGAAGAAGATGACGCACAGATTTACCTGCAGCAATGTGGACTGAGTGTGGATAAGTGTGCTCAGAAACTCTGCGTTTTAAAAGCTCTCCTGGTGGAGAGCAGAGACCGTTTCGTCCAAGCCGCAATCGACTTTTCTAAGACTTTTTGGAAAAAACTCGGAATCAATCTCAAAACGAGTACAATTCGCAGGAAAAAACGCATGCATGGAGATGAATCCGCAGATGCAGCTTTGTCTTACGAGCCTCATTCGTAAGGCTCGTAAAATCCGTTTATGAAACCGCTAATTCTATTTTACTTTCAATAAAAGATACTTCATTGCCTGTGAAATGATGTCTCGAAATTTAATTTTAATTTAGTATTGAATGGGGGCGGCAAAATGGGTCTCCCGCCCCGGGCGCCGAGATGGTACGCTACGCCACTGACTCAGCGTAATTGTTTCGTTCTGCCAGACAGCAGAACAACCCCAAAATCTAACCACTCAGTGGTAAAAATTGTCATGGCTTTGCTGGCGCTGCAATGTCTGGGCTGGGTTGAAGGAACCTAGATATAGGTACCTATTCCAGAGGCAGAGAGCTATCTTCGTCCGAATCCTGAATATATCTAAATAAAATAATAATCATAATATGAAGCAATGGTTTGCCAGCAGGAGCAGGAGAAGCAGCTCATCTGGGCCTACTGTACGAGTATCTATACTCCACGACCAACGACCCAACCTAGTTCTGGGTTCTGGAGCATAGTGTGAGGACTTTTATTTCATTTGGAATTTATTTGTTGTCATAACATTACCCAAGGGTATAATGGAAGCTGAAAATTAAATTGGACAAGTGCCTAAAAGAACTCGTTTAAGAAGACATAAATGAATGCCTCGACTATATCCTCGAATTTATTACCCAATTTTCCAACATTGCATTAGCCCTATAATGTGTGTTGCTGTTGGTATGTGTGTGATGAGGATGTTTATCTTTTGTCTTGGGGTGTGTGTGTTTGTTGTGAACTGAGTGGGAAAAATTAAGTGAGGCCAAATGCAACTCCAGCCTGCAGAGCGTGAATGGTGTCAACTTGCAATACTGACTCTGGAGTTCGTGGGCGTGTGCGGCAGCTTTGGGTTTATCGTTGCACTCAGAGTCATTTTAGTGATAAACAAGTCGGTTAGTGGTCATTTATAGGTAAACACTTGAATTTCCCTCAAACAAGCATATACAATCTACATATTAATACAAAAGCCGAAAAACAGCACTAAGAACACAAAAATATCCTCAAAAGGCACTGGAGCATCTTGCAACTAATTACCAAATTGCAGCCAGACCGTGTGAATTTACGATGCGACCGACTTGCGCCGCGTCTTGCTTTTCTGAACAAGGATATTCCTGCTCCTCCAGGGACTAATACTCATTCGCTTTTGTTCTCCGAGGATTTAAATGCGAAAAGTCTGATATTGCAGTGCAGAATTGTTCTGTTCTGCGGAGGAACTATATGCATCGAATATAGGATTTCAGCACTTGCTCGTATATTCGCGTTATTATCCTAGAAACACTCGCTCTTCACACATACCTTCCTATACAAAAACATATTTGTGTGGTGCAGGAGTCGAAAAGTACCAATGCTATTTTTGATTACACGAGATACAAGTTTATTCGTTTTGGGGGCTGCAAAGAAAGTTTATGGTCGCGAGTGACTCATAAAGCGAAAAGTTTTTGGCGAACGTATGTTTACTGATGGGGTGGTTAGTATAAGTATAACAGCAAGGATGTCAGGAATGGCTGTGAGTGAGGTGTTGAGGGTTTAGTTAGGGTATGGCATTGTTTTCTGCGGAGCAAGACTGTAGCAATTCGGTTGAGTGTTTATGCCAAATGCAATAGGATATAGTTCTTTTTATTACACTTCATAACTTTTCGCTGGTTAATCGGAATCTTGTTGTTCGAAATGAAATATCTGTCATGGGAGGTTTCGGGGTGGTAAAACTTGGGAAATTTTGTCAGTTTTCTTTGTTTTACTTTAAATACATTACGTGCTTATGATTTGTGGTCGCTTGGGGAAAAAAATGATGATCTAATATATGTAATCAACGATAGTGTGAGTTTCTTGGAATGTAAAGGTAGATTTGAGTAAACTTTCAAAATACGTAGCATTTTTTTTTTTAGTTTAAGAAATTAACTTTGGGAATAAAAATCCATATGTAAGGAAAGAGTTTAAAAGTAACATTTTTCTAATGTAAAATAGCTGTTGGGGGCAGAAGGAATCTACATCTGTACATGGCACACTTACTATATTTATCACCATCTGATGAATTCGACATATTCCAATGATCAGATAATTATATTCTATTTGACACACTTTTTTAGCAGATGGTTGCCATTCGTCTTAAAGCTGCCTCACTATGGATCACATTCACATGACAAAACTAAAACATAAACAAAACAAAATAGATTCACAATATATTAACAGCAAAAACAAACATGAATTTTAAAACAACATAAAAATAAGTAGAAAAGTAGTCTATACAAATGCTCACCATGGCTTAGTCCATCAGCTATTTAGACTCAATGATCTCACGTGATCTATTTCATCTCATAATACGATGATTTCTTCACATCATGGTTGACATTGAAAGCCGTAAATCCCGTTGATCCTGATCCCTGATGCGCCTTACAAACAATAGAATCAGCTCTTTTGTCTTCTTTGAAAAGTACTGGTGATAAACAATGCGAGAAAAGATTTTTTAATTCTCTGGAGCTGTTGTTTATAAAAATATCTGAACCATCAATGCTTTTTTTAAGCCAAAGATTTCAAAGATTAAGATAGATAAATTGAGATATTGTCCTAAACCAAACTCATTTTTATCGATTTATGTACAACTGTAGCGACTTTTCCATCCCGGTTTGCAGGACAGCAAGTATGATTAGTGTGCACAACACACTACTACTTCCTCAATACACAACACAAAACAAGTGTGGTTCTCGCTTTACTCATATAGGATTGATCTTATTCCTTTATTTCGTTATCTCAATCATTGTTTTGTTTTCTAGGTAGCCATTTTTTCAACAAAAGAACCTTCTTGCTCTAAGAAGCCATCTTGAATATCCCTTTAAGCGTCATCAGCACTGCAATTATTTGTAAAATAAGATAATTCTTTGCTCTTCGAGTTTTTGTACCTAGAAATTATAAAATCGTCTCATTTAACATTTAGCAAAGTTTAAGTTCTTGTTAAAAATATAATTCGACGACAAATATTAAAAAACTTAGATAAGTAATCATTTTAAAAACCAATCATTTACACGGTTTCAAAATATTAAATTTTCAAAAGAAATACAAAAATTATTTTTTCGAAAATTTGTATATGCAGTATTTTTTCAAATTTAAAAACGTTCCTGTATACAAATTTTCATCAAAATCGATATAGCCGTTGATGAGAAAAGTGAGCTATTTAGAAAATCAGAAAACAGGTAACAAAATATAGACCATGCAACAACAATATTACAAATATTTTTGTATCGAAAACGGCGCTAATCGTTAGTTTTCGATATACTCGTAAGTACGATTTTTTATAATGGGTGTATGGAAGAAACCGTTGGTCTTGAAGATACAAAAAAGAGAACCAATGAATGAATTGAACCAACCAGGAAGTTGGTGTAAACACAACAGATCGGACATTTCCCTGTTTTCTCAGGGAATTTGACACATTCAAAAAGGGATTGTTAGGTGAACAACAGTCATAATATATTATGGTATAAGATATCAAGGCAATTTTGAAGAGATTCAGAATCAGATTGCTTTTTGATAATTTTAAGCAGTTTTTAGTTTTTATTATCAAAATAATGACATCGACAGTAATTATAAATAGTGGACCAAAGCGAATACCTTGAAGTATACTCGTACCGCGTTAATTGAAATAGGCATGATTTCGCTAAAAAGGACTTATTAATAATTGAAAACAATATTCTCAAAAAGAATGGGCAATAAGGTTTTGCAAATGTTAGGGAAAGTTTTATTTCGATACTTTAAGTGCTTACGTTAACATTACAATATTTACTTATTTACGTAGATCTAAATTCTGTATATTTATGAATGTATGAGGTTTCATGGCCGTAGAGCAAAAAAAATATACTTAAAGCTTTCAGACTTAAGTTGGCCATTTGTACTAAATTTATGGATAGGTGCACCTCAAGATCTCTTGATTCTTTTGGTTAATATTTTTTTTTTATAATTAACGTGCACTTAAGGGATTATGACTACCCTTTAAATGTTGGTTTAACACAGTGCGGGCATTTAGGAAACAGT
Organism: Chrysotoxum bicinctum; assembly: GCA_911387755.1. Taxonomy (NCBI): domain Eukaryota; kingdom Metazoa; phylum Arthropoda; class Insecta; order Diptera; family Syrphidae; genus Chrysotoxum; species Chrysotoxum bicinctum. Next base: position 2,425,851 of record OU426989.1, read on the forward strand.
GGGACAATTGAGTAGGAGAAACCGATGTACATTCGTCTGAAATGTCTGGACATTGAAATGCGGAGGAAAAACAGAGTTTGTTAAGGAATTCCACATTCGAGCCGTACGGCAAAAGAAAGAATCTCTGTACTTAACTGTACGTCCAAAGTTTGGCATCCCTTGCGGCACGAGTATTACGGTGAAATTTTTTTTTAGGGGGGGGGGGAATGCAACTTGCTATTTCAATAGAACATTGTTTAAAGAAGTAACAATAAAACAGTAATATACAATTGTTTCGGAAATTGCTCTGTCGCCTATCAGCCTTAAAGCTCTATTCAGGATTCTGACTAGTAAGTGCAAAGATGTTTTTGATGCTCCGGATCAGATATGAGAATTGTATTCTAGTTTAGGAATCCTAAGCATTTGGCCGCATTTTTAGCAATATGTGGTCATGCCACAAAAAGTTGGTCAATAACACACATACCAAGAATTGATAGCTTTTCAGTTACTACGATGCAAGCGCCATCCATGAACAATGGCATAGGGGGAATATTCCACTTTAATGACAAAAAACAGCTCTGAGATTTAGAAGCATTAAATTCAACACGATTTTTAATAACCCATTTAACGATGCTATTTAGATCGGAATTTAATGAGCTCAACATATTTTGCCGTTGCAATTCCACATTCAAAGAACTAGAAATTGAATCAGGAAATTAATTGAATATGAAAAGCTGAGGGTGCTGTCATCAGCAAAACAGTTAAGTAGATTAGTAGTTTCGGAAAAAAGATCATTTATAAAAATGAGAAAAAGAGTCGGAGACAAAACAGAGCCTTGGGGGACACCAGCATTTATTTTACGAACTTCAGACTTGAACTATCCAAAACAATCACAGCATCAAAAATTACACAGAATTCATAAATAAAACCAAAAACATTAACATACTACCAAAATACAAACTTATTTCCTTTGACGTCACCAACATGTACACCAACATACCAATAGATGACACAGTTAAAATAATAAAAGACAACTTAACAACTACCGGAAAATTAAACAATCAACAAATCAACGAAATCATAATACTTCTACAAATAACACTCAAACAAAACTATTTCAAATTTAACAATAAATATTACACACAAGAAGAAGGTCTAGCCATGGGTTCCCCACTAAGCGGATTGATGGCTGACATATACTTAAACAACTTTGAAAATAATCACATACTAAACAACAGAAACACACAATACCAAAAAATTATATTCTACTCGAGATATGTCGACGACACCTTCGTCATCTTCGATGGAACCAACAGACAAATTGACATGCTACAAAAATATATAAACAATATTAACAACAAAATAAAATTCACCACTGAAATTGAAAATGATAATTCAATTAACTTTTTAGACCTTAACATTTATAAAAACAACAACAAATTAAATTACAAAGTTTATAGGAAACCAACAACAACAGATATAACTATACACAAAAACTCCCACCACCCACAAACACAAAAAATGGCAGCATACCATGCTTTTATCAATAGACTATTAAATATACCAATGACTAAAAAAGATTACGATGAAGAAGTAAACATAATCAAACAAATTGCAACAACAAACGGCTATACATCAGAATTAATAGACAAACTAATAAACAAAAAGAAAATTAAAAACAAAAACAAAAAATCAACAGATGAAACCATAATAGACAACAACAACAAATACATTTCGATAGACTACACAAATATACTACCACACATTCTACAAAATGAATTAAAGAAAATAAACATAAACATTTCATTTAAAACCAGAAACAATATCCAAAAAATACTCCAAATCAAAACAACAAACGACACAAAATCCTCATCAGGTGTATACAAAATAAATTGCGATACTTGTGATAACTTTTACATTGGACAAACAGGTAGAACATTTTATGACAGATTTATGGAACATAGACCGAAACAAAACACCAAATCTACATTTGCACAACACTTAATAGACAAAAATCACAATTATACTGACTTTGAGACGAACTTAATACCCCTTCACTTTTGTAAAAAAGGAACAAAACTAGACGCACTAGAAGAATATGAAATATACAAATCGTACAAGACTGAACAAGACAACATACTCAATGACAAGTTAACAATTAAACCAAACATACTGTATAACACAGCCATTAAATACCAAGACAGTCAACAAAGTTAAAGCGAGACAAATGGACCATCAACATAGCCACGATCAACAACGAGCAACAACGATACACCACACAAGGTTAAGCTTAGCAAACAGCGCACAAGTGAGAAGTCAAGCCCGAAGATGGATGCATAAGATCCGAAACGCGTCGCTTACAATTAAATATAAAATTAATGTTATGCTTAAAATTTGTCGTAAATAAATAAAATAAATTATATACAATTTTAAATTTTTTTTATCGATTTCACATTTATTACTATCCAAAACAACTGAATTAAACGGTCAGAAAGGTAATTACTAATCCAAACGAATAAGAGATACATCAATACCAAACGCAGCCATTTTTGATAAAAGAGCAGGATATCAAACTCGATCGAATGCCTTAGAAATATCAAGCGCAATAATCTTACATTCCCCAAAAAGATGTAAAGATTGGTTCCACTGTGAGATATGCCATCAAATCACCAGTGCAGTGGATCTATTACTGCGAAAACCATATTGGCGGTCATTAAAAAGATTATGTTCTTCAAGATACATGTATCTTAAGATGCCGATTGAATGGTGTTTCCATGACCTTAGACAAAAGGGATGTCAGTTCGATTGGCCGATAATAATTAGAAGGTGAAGAAGATGTGCCTTTTTCGGGGACTGGTTGGACGAACACTGTTTTCCAACTCTTCGGGAAGTATCCTGTAGACTAAGAAAGATAGAAAAGTTTGCGCAGTGGTTTTGCCAATGTGGAAGAACGTCTCTTCAAAACAATGGGTGATATACCATCCGGCCTAGCAGATTTGTGAATATCGACATCTTTTAATATTCTAGAGACTGCTCGGGTACGAAAATAAATTTTTCCCATTGAAAAGTTTATATTTTCAAGAACTGGTGGATTCATGTCGCTATCGGGCAGAGAAGAATTTTTTACAAATAGTTCTACAAACAAATTAGATTTATCTATGGAACTTACAACAGGGTTATCATTGTAGATAAGCGTGGGAACCGACAAAGAGGCGAAATTTTTAATTTTCCTTACGAATAACTAAAAGTTTTTACTGCCTTTGAGCACTGGATTATTTTTTGTCTTATTTTTTTGTTCGTGAAAGAATTTGGTTCTTTGGATCTAAGCATTACAAGCGTTCCTTGCTTGCTTAAGCTTAATATGGTTTTCCTCAGAAGGGTTGGCTTTGTATGTTTGGAAGCACAACTCTCTCACCGTAATATGGTTAGTATTCATATAGAAGAACGTTTAAAACGATTAGAGACATTATCATCATTGAATCAATTACACCGTGCATTGTAATGTTTCTTGTCTTGCATAATTTTATCGTTTCTGTAATAGTCCTAGACACTCGTGCTTTTAGGAATGCTCATCAGACTATTCTATGGCCCAATTTCGGCGTTCTGTAAAGTACAGAAATTCTTTGTTTAGGTGTACTCCACGAATGTGGAGTTTTTTCCTCTTATTTTAACCTTCCGAAGGCAAGTTTTTGTTCTGTCCTACGTGAACAGCAAATGGGGTTTTTCATTACCACACCACCTTTTATTTTAGATAAAACATTATTTAAACTGGAAAATAATTCTTATTTATTATGAGATCGAATGTTTACATTAATAGGAAACTGAGAAAAGACTTTTTTAGATTTTTTAAAATCTAAGTTCATAAAAATCGAGAGAAAGAGACAATAACAGAAACAAAAGATATTAGGGTTTTTCTCAAGTAGTGGGCTGATGGGTAACCCCGCTTGCCATCGGAAGGTTAATATGCAGAAATTCAAAACTAATCTGCATCAGTCCTTTTTAATCATCTCCTTTTTTCCTAATGCTTGCTCTGTGAAGTATTCATATCCCCTTGAGTAGGCATTCGTTATATATAAATAGAATTCAAACGCAAAATCGTTTTATCTATGTATACATTAACCCAAATTTAAAAATAAGACATACCAATTTTTTTTCGGTTAGTAAACTAAAAAGCTTATCAAAATTATATTTTACAAAGAATTTTATGCTTAAGGAAGAGTCCATAGAGAGAGAGAAATTTTAGGTAGACAAATTGATAGCAGTAGGAAATTATCCTCCAAAACCGATGAACGAAATAAACCCAAAAAGAAGATTATAGAAGAAATAAGTCTCCCAATACTAACTAACTAAGTTTCGAAATTTTGTCATTGAATTTCTATTTGTGTATGTCAAATCGCTGAATCTTTTCTTCGAGTAGTTATACTTATCCTTATTCTAAGTTACAACAAGAGATGTATTTTATTTAAGAGTTTGAATAGGTCTGAGCCACACTATAATTGTACAGATACTGATACAGTATCGTTGCTTTCGCAGTCTCGATACGTTCTCGCTGCGGTCTTGAATAATTTGAAGCAATCATCAATCAAGTTGGAATATGTTTCGGTTCTTCTTGAAACATCAACTTGGAAAACAAAAAAGAATCACATAAGAGAAAAAAGAATACACCCAAATCGGAGCATCAGAACGGCGATGTGAATACGAAAGGCAATTTATGGGGCCAGAAAGTTTCGATACGTATCACCATTAGCACAATAGTGTGAATCAGTCCAAAATGTTCCTGTGTTTCTGAAATTAGGGACATGTGTTGCAGTTCTTTTAACTATAACTTTTCGTTGTTTTATTATCAAAATGGTAAATTTTATCAAAACCTTCAACTAATTTTTCTCATTCTCTATCGAAAATAAGGATCTGCTATAAAAGTCATGAGAATGATACTCAACGGCATTTCTTGCCATAAACATTAATTATTCTCCTCTAAACGTCCATCCTCACGTCACAATTAAAATTAACAACTTTCGTTGAAGTTGTGTATTTTGTGCTCTCCCAACCAATTTATCCAATGAATCTAAAACAAATTTAATATATTTCGTTCACCATTACCAAGCTTGTGTGCCGAAAATCCCCCCAATAATGAAACTTTGCTTTTTCTTGTCTGCAGGATATGCACCTAATTCCGTTTTCCTGAGCTTAGAAACATCAGAGGAACTAGTGCTTCCTTGTGTAGTATAGGTACTTTTTTTTAGTTCTTCGTTTTTTTTTTTATTTTTTTTTGGATGGAAGGTGAAGGCAATAGCATAGCTTTGTGTTCCTGATGACGCCAAACCAAAGAAGGTGAAGGAATTAATGTGTAACCTTCGGAGGGAGATTTATCGGTGTGAAATTTCAATGGAGACCCAGGTGAGGGCGGCAGCCAAGCGAACTTTGCTTGTACCAAAAGCTTGTGTACGAAACAAGGATAAAAACAGAACATTGTTTTTCTGAGCTGTAAGGATACTTTAATGACAAAATATTCTCCTCCAGTCTTTGCGTTCCATGCACATTTTGAGCAGGGATTATGTATTTTCCAATATAGGTGTCTGAAATGGTTTCTGTTGTTTATTTATTTTTTTTTTTTTTGTTCTTTTATCGGCACGGTTTCCCTTATCGCTTAACTTATAGCAGCTCTAAGTTAAACGCTTTCGCATACCTAATTATGGTATATTTTTGTAAAGAGGCTCTAAAGGTAATTTTATATTTTTTACAACCTAATTCGGCAGCTGAGGTTAGGAGATTTCTCGTAAATATACATTGAGCAAAAAAAAAAAAAAAAGAAATCAGTTCCTATCAAAGGAACCTATTAGGTGTTAAGAAATTATAATCATAAGGCTTTTAGGTATTAAGTAAATTATTAGGGTGTATTTTTGTCTTGTTCACGTTGCTGTATGGAACAGTGTTAAGGTAGCTACATGTATTATAAATTTATATGCTGGATGATGTTTCGGTACGTTTATAAAATTAATTATAATTTTATTTAAATGTTTTAAGGCCGTACATTTTGTTTACCAAAAGATCTGTCGTTCCTGCAATAGAAAACTGAAAGTAAAGACATTTGAATTGAATTTTGGATTTGTTTTTTTTTTTTTATTTAAATTCTCATTTCATAAAATTAAATAATAAAGATTTTTAAATCGATTTTATCACGTGTAATTTTTTAACCTAGAATCAAACCGAATTAGCAGCTGTTTCCAATATTTAAAAAAAAAGTTTTCCAGGAATCCGGTGTTCGCCCATTGCCATATAGATCTCTTGACGATAAATTTGGAGCCTCGACTTGAAATTCTTTGGTCTTTCCAGGGACCGCCTTAGTGTTAAAATTTAAAATTTGGGGTATGGTCGATCTACCGGGCCAGAAGCCTCGCTAGTGTTCGCCGATAAGACTGCTGAACAACGGCTTAAAACGCTAATAAACTATGTTTGATACGATCTTATATGGGACGGTTAGCTCATTTATGTAGATTGGTAACATGGAGCTGATAGTGCAGTCATCGGGCCTGCTTCCTTCCACCCAAACTTTTTTGATGAATTCACCTTGCCAAAAATCACCTCGGTATTTGAAGAGTTTGGCTGATTACCCAAAAGACTCTGCAGAATTAATGTCTTTTCGCTTTTTATAGTTATGCTTAGAAAAGTCCTATACTGCGTGTTGGAATTGATTCTTCATTGACTCGAAATGGATTTTCTTCTTTCCCTATTACTACTGCCTGTCGAATTATGTGGTAAGAGAAAGTATCTCGGAGAGTTTCAATCCCGATACCAGGCAGGGCAGAGCTCTTGATTTACCTTAGGACGAAAGGCTGGATAATCCGATTCCAGTATTCAATTATGGAAACATGAAAGCTGCAGTTGATCAATAACGTGTTCATCCGCAACCATCTTTTTTAGCAATGATACTTTTCGTAGCACATATGAAGAACATGTTTGCTGTTAATTCGACTATGCCAGAAAGTGTCATGACTCCTCCCGTACTTGAGAGGGTTAATGATTTTATTGGACAAATCTTCTATCGCACTCATACAGTTGCAAGAGTGTTAAGAGATTTCGATACACACAAATGCGCTGGCCCTAATAGTACCTCCCCTATTGTTCTGAAGAAGTGTTCTTCAAAGCTGGAAAACCCATTGCGTAAGCTTTTCCATCTGTCCTCTCTTTCTCTCTTTCTGATTGGATGGAAAGCAACATCTGTTTAGCCTGTCACTAAAAACGGATAAGTGATAGGACTTTAACAGAATTTCTCGAGCGCTACCGCAATGTTTACCGTCTTTTAGTATACCTATTATCGATATTTTTATAAACAGTGTTCTAGTGAAATAGCCAGTTGCGCTCCCTTCCTTCAACCGTAATACTTGCGATTCAGAGAATGTCCATCAGCTTATTCTTGGGCCAAACTTCGGATGTACTGTTAAATACAGAGATTCTGTCTTTCTTTCAAGCCGCAGCACACAAATGAATGCTTTAGCCGTCTCAATATTTCCCTTCTATTATAAAATTAAGACATTCAAATTTCAAAACCAAAGCTCGCATTGTGCTCAAACATTTCAAGTACAGCTAGTCAAAATTCAATTAGTGCGCGCAAAATATATATATAAATAAAATGCACGACTGGGTCGCACGAACTTGCTTTTATGTAAAAGACTAACAATTTCAAAAATGAATGTTATCAGAGAAAAACTGTTCATAAACATAAAATTCATTTTTTAAATGACAAAAACAACTCTTTTAGTAGTTGGAGCTAAACTCAGGTTGCCATTTGTTTTAAGCAAATATTGGTTTATGCAAGAACAAAATTATTATTCTTTGTAGGTAGTGGCTTCTTAAAAAATAACCTTTTATATACAAAACTCTTAAAACATTTTTTAGAAAAAAATTTGAAACGCCAATTTAAAGTTTCTATTATTGTTCGAATAAAAATTAAATTTACAAAAAAAAATATTGAGCACTTTTTGGGATATTGAATTTTCCAACAAAAAAATAGATTTTTTTTTTTTCAAAAATTCAAAACATATTTTTTTTTTAAGTCTTGAAATGTAATGTTCTTAAAATTTTTTAGAAGCTTCTCTATAAAAAATTTCATTAAAATCTCTTATGCCAATGATGAGAAATTCAAAATTTGAAAAATTCGTTCTATTGTAGGTACAGTCAGTAATATCTTGTTTGCAATTTTTTTCATTAAATTATAGATCGTAAGAATTAATCGAAAGTACAGAAATTTTAGCAAAATTCTCGGAACGGTTTTCGAGAAAAATACGATTTTCAAAAACCATTTTTTAACATTTGTATGGAGGGTTCCGTTATTTTTAGGTAAAATATTTTTTTTTTTTCATATCTTGCAGATTATATTAAGAAACTTTTATTTATCAAGTTTTAAAAAAAATTGAGCATGGGGTTTTCGAAATATTTAGTTTTAAATAGAAGACTTAGAAAATTTCTTTAAAAATCCAAAAACTTTATTTAAAAAATTTGAATACACAATAATATTCAAACTGCTGGGGAGCCTTAACATAAAAAAAATTACCAAAATCGGTGGTACCGTTTTTGAGATAATCAAAAACAAAAAAAGGTTCCGAGCGGTGTACCAAAAATAACGATTTTTTGGAAAATTTTTTCATCCATTAGCTAGCCTTAACTATATGAAATTTTATTTAATTTTTTTAAAATCTGTGGGACAGTTTTTGAGTCTTTATTTTTTGTCTTAAAAAAAAGAAAAAAATGTGTGGGGGTGGGGGAAATTAAAAACGATATCTACCAAGTTTGACGAAAATCGGCCGAGCCGCTTAGGCTGTAATGTCAACTTTGATCAAAATCTCGAGTTATATTTTTTTACGAATGCATAACTTGCCTTATAGTCTATAAGTCGCAAGTAAAAAGGAATAGGAATAATGGGACATCAGCAGATAGATGAGAGCAAAAGCACTCCAAATTCTCAAAGAAACAAAACTGGAAGAAGAGTTGCAGAATGAGTGAACTCACCCATCTCTAGATTAAGATGCATTACAAATAAAGTTTTTGCAATACTTAAGCGTTAAGCCCCAAGATTATGCAATTCAATTCAAGGTTAACCACAAGTAGTTCAGTTGCACTGAAACTGGAAACTCCACTAGAAACTCTCTAGAAAACTCATCAACTATCCTCTTTTCGAGACAGTCGACCATGAGAGGACTAAGATTCCATAGAAGTTGTTATTGTAAGCCCTCCTCTGCCTCAAAACTTTCTTTATGGAAAAGTCTGGGCTTCGATGCTTGATTTCAATGCTGGATCTAAGGAGACCTAAGCCAAGACGATACGAGAACCTTAACAAAGACACTTTCATAACCATCAAATTCGCTTTGTCAACCTCATTTGTCTTAGTTTTGTTATCCCAAAAACAGAGGTACTCGTATCCTTGGTCAATCTCGGCATCAAATCAGAAAATTGCAATTTTCTAAAATGAAACAATTTAAACCAACGATCAACTCAAAAGCAAACATTGTTGGAATAATTCAGCACAAGCAAAGTCATTGTTAAGGACAACTGAAACCTCGAATACTCAACCCCACACCTATTTTATATATTTGTGTGGGTATAAATTATATAGATCCAGTTTAATTTGAAAACTGCTCAAATGTTTGTTTGACCAAAAATACAAAAAAATCTATTCCACACGGCCACACATCTATGATTTTATTTCTACTGATTTTGCTTTTGTGTGGGTGTGGGCGTGTGTGTGTTTTTTTTTTTTGCCAAATCCTTTTCATGACTTTCCAAATAAACGCGGTCTTTGCCCACACATTCATTAAGAATTCATTTACACAAAGCTGTTCTTTTATTTTTTCCTGTCCTGAATGCTTTCACGAACAGAGAGACTCCGGTGTCCAGAGCAGAGGTTTCTCACATTTCACCTGCGGTACAAACCATAAAGTCAGCTCCAATTGAGAGAACGACGAGTAGAACCCCGAACCTCGACAACGACACGATTTCTAAAAGCGGTGCCATGTGAACTGCATTAGAGAAGTGAAGACGACGAAAGCTGCTGGACCCAGCAACCAGCATCAACGTGGAGCGCGGCAGCGGCGGGCGGCAGGCGTCACTACAAAATTATCCTTAAACGCAATCCAATTTGAAATCTCTCCCACCGCCTTAATTTATGTTTCTTGCCCGATGGGTGGCGCACAATTTGCACACCCTGTACAAACGTATGTAGCCAACGAAAATACATTCTACATCAGGTGTTGGTTGTACTGCGTGAAATTAAATGCATTTCACTATTTCATAATTACGTTCGGAGCTTTTTCCTACTTTATTTTTATTCTCACCACTTCCTGATCCTGATTTTTCTGCCATTGAGTCCTTGGGCCATGGCCCATATCGTGCGAGTTAAAATTGTATGAATTTAATGCACACAGCTCGGGTTCGGTACATACGAGTATACACTCAGTTCACACGGTAATGGTGTCTAGTTCCACGTGCATTATAGTTCTACAGCAAAGAAAAAAGGATATATTATGCACGACTAAAATATTTGAGTTTATTTTACTTTTTTTTTTCTCGTACAGAGTGGCGGTGGTGGTGGCGGTTTATTTATTCGGAACAAATTCAACCGTTCGTGGATTTAAACTTGAAGGGAATATGTAAACAAGGATGCACTCTGTTACTGTATTCCATTCCAACCCTTAACCCTCAGGACATTAATTTGTTATTAAGTTAAGCAATTGTATATAAGCTTAGCTAGGTATGTAAGAGCTCAGTGATGTAATAATTTTTGTGGAAAAGACTACCTTTGGCCTTGGGAAGAGCGCTTTACCTAATTAATGTGCGGCAAAGAGCGTCAAGGAGCGTTTGAATTGCGGTCAGTTGTCACCCTAGTCCTGGTACATGATTAATCAAATGCGAAGGACAAGGTTGTTAATCAATATGTATGTATATTATGTGCGTATGGTTAGCGGGTGAGTTAAGTCTGTTAGAGTTGTATTATCCGTGTTTGCCTTTGACATCGTTTTGGTCTTTAAACAAATGCAGGACCTCTCAAGTAAATATTTAAATAATTTGCTCACTCGTTTAAAATTGCTAAGAAGAGTATGACTGACTTTACGTGCTTCCAACGGTTGGAAGAACATAAACTTATGGGGCCACAGTTCAATTAGTCATTATTAGGCAATCAACGGGGGAAAGTCGATGATGACTACGACGAGAAGGAGAAAAATGCCTGACGCTTTGTTTAGGGGTTAAGTCAGGGTGAAGTAATTTATTTGTTTATTCAGGGTTCTATTTATTCTGTTTGCTAATAACAATAACCACAGGAAGGCACATTCATAATAACCGCTTGTATGAATCGTTTATTGAATAACTGAGTAGGCACCACAAAACGCAACAGGGGGTTTTATTGAGGTTTTCGTGTAAATTTTTGTATTTATACGGTTTCGTTGAGAAGGTACAAAACTATCACAGATAGCCTTGCAATTACTTATAGGTAAGGCTGAGAATGATAGGCGCGTGCTTGGAATTATGTAATAATACTTTCACTGAAAAGGTTACTAACCGCACTTAATAGGTAGGTTCTAAAAAGTTAAAGCTATTTAAAAAGCTATTTTATCTGAGCAATCGCCAGCCTTTGTAATTTGTGGGTTGAAAAGTGGACGAAATATGACAAACTTTCGAAGATAGACCGAATTAGTAATAAATGTACCAGTTTTCTTCAAATGTACCCTTTCAGTCCTCTTGTATTTGATTTTTTCAGAGGATTTTCAAAATAGAATGTATTGACTATTCACAATAGTTCTCAATAGCAGCTTGAACTCTCAACCATTCCTGAGGCGACATCACTATTATTGAACCGATCCGACCACTGTCTTTCTTAAACATAGATTCTAAATACCTTTTTTGGCGTTTTGTCCCGGCGCAGCGATCTCCTTTGGACTTATCAGCTAACTAGTGAGGGCTATGTCAATTTGGAATTAATAGTTCAGCAAGTCCAATTAAACAGTCCCTATAAGTCTTCTACTTCGCTTATTTATTTCAATAGTACCTATATATAGAGTTTGTGGAGAGTTTTTCAATGAGGGCGGGCAAATGTTGAAATAAAATAAAACGAGCTGTGTATGAGGTATTAAAAAAGTTACCTAAACATTTTTTCATATGTATCATTATGTATGCAATGTATGACCCCCTCGGCTTTTTACAGTGAAAATGTTCCGAGTAGTCAAATTTTCAATGACCCTGTAACGAAGCGTTACAATTATTAAACAATTTAATCACATTACCGAGCAAAATGCTGCGACACCAACGACCCCTAATCATATCACCGAGCAAAACGCTACGACGCCTGCATACCGCATTATTAAATAATCATATTGCACATCCAGTGTGCCTGTGCACCCGGAGTCATGTGATTACCACACAATCGGAATCACATGCAATTTTGTCATTTATTTCGTGTAATTCACACTGACTCTTAGCCGTAGATTTAATAAGTGGACGTGGGGAAAATGGCAAAATTGTCTTTTATTCTCGTCCGGTGTTGGATACCAATCTAGAGTATAGAGAATTTTAGATCGGGCCGCAAACAAAAACCTTGTATAAGGCGTTTCGGTGACAGATAGGCATTGCCGCATTGGCGAAGCTAATCTAAATTTTTTTATAAAATAGTAGGGTTTTATTAGATAGAGTAGGACAAGTTTAAGGATTATTAGGAGCATTAGCTAGAGGGGGGAATATTTATTATTATTATTATTAAGAGTATTACTAGTTACTAAACCAACCCGTTTCTTTCCTTTGATCTCCTCTTCAAGGCAGCTCATTGGACAGGTTCTCTTTATAGAGTTCCACCCGTTTATTTCCCTAGGTTGCGTGCTAGGGACAAGAGTTTTCTATAAGAATTCTCGACCGTTTATTTCCTTTGGGTTCCTCTTCAAGGAAGCTCACTGGACAGGTTCTCTCGTTAGAGTTCCACACGTTATTTCCCTAGGTTGCGTGCTAGGGACACAGGGCTTCCGATAAGGTTCCCGACCGTTTCTTTCCTCTGATCTCCTCTTCAAGGTAGCTCACTGGACAGGTTCTCTTTTTAGAGTTCCACCCGTTTATTTCCCTAGGTTGTGTGCTAGGGACACATTATATGAAATACCGTGTTAGTTATTTAGGCTTATGAATACTGTATTATATGAAGTACCGTGTTATTTATTTTAAGACAAGAAATATTGTAATAAAAGTATATGAAATACCATGTTAGAAATACGAAGCCACGAAATAAATTAATTGAAAGCTTTGCAGTGTTAAAATACATTATTTCATTCGGAGCATTAGACCCTCCAAACCCAAGTTTGTTGCTTCTTTGGGAAGAACCCTGGACACCGACGAGTTTTACCTCAGCCACGAAGAAAAAGCATCACAACCCTTCCGCATACATCCGACTGAATTTGAGCGATTTCCTGTGTTATGTACACCTTAAGAGCATAGATCAGTTGTAGTTTATTTGCACAGACCTGCGGCTCCAGGAAACCCCATAAGAAAAAGTCTAGCATGATGTTGGTGACCAATTCACGTCAGCTCTGCGAAAGATAACCTTACCCTCAAATCGTTCATGCAGAATGTCAATCGTGGGGTCCGCTGTGTAGCAAGTATATCCGTCCTGCTTCAACAATATGCCCTCATATGCTACTGCACACTTTCAGAGACCGTGTCCATGTTCTCGGGCGATCTTGCGTTCGTTGGAACAGATGGAATTTGACCCAAATTTTGATCATAAAATCATATTCAGTGATTTTGGATGAATGGCTTCGTCAACAACCGAAATTGTCGAATTTAGGAGGATCAAAATCCACACGAAATACACCAAATTTCAATGCATCCAAAAAGACTAACTGGTTGGTGTTGGTTTTGGACTGGAGGCATCATCGGTTCATACTTTTACACCTTCAAGGGGAAATGTTATTTAGTTTGGCCCAAATTTGCATGATATCGACATTGACGACAAGTGGTTTCAACAGGCAGCGCTACGTGCCACACAACCTTTGCCAAAATGGACATTTTGAACGAGCAATTTCCGAACATGGCGACCATGTGAATTGGCCACCGAGATTGTGTGATCGGGCCCCGTTAAGCTTTTATTAAATCACAGATCTTAGCCAATTAACTACAAACCACCATTGCCCTGAAAGCCAAAATAATCTATGCCATTGGCCAAATTCAGCCTGATTTAAGCGCCAGAGTTATTGAATATTGGATGCTTCAGATGCACCCCACACAGCGAAACCGTGGCGGACATTCGAATTATGTTGTATTCCATACTCATCATCTTTAAAATAAATAAAAAAAAATTCAATGATACCTCAAACACAGTTTTTTTATTCAAATTTAAAGTTTGAAAATCCTTTACAATTGCTCGAAACTTCAAACTTCGTGAGAAAGTTTAGTGATGGTTCTTACTTTGAAGTATCAGGATCAAGATCAGCAACAAATGCAATAAGTTTTTTCCGAATTTCTAGGAATTCAGAATGACCAGATGTGTTCGAAACTCCGCAGATCCTTAGCTAGGCTTAGTTTTTTGGATAAATGGGTGTATGAGTGTATGGGTGTATTTAAATAAAAAACATTTTGGGGTTCGGGATGATATCAATCCATACGAAATACACAATTATTAAATACTGCCCGAGAAAGTATAACTGTTCGGGGCGAATTTCGGTCTCGTAGAATTTTCGGCCCGTATACTTCTTCTAAAACAGAAGTGGCATTGCCGTACTGAGATTGCTGCCTTGATGTCTAATCTAAATTGATATGGATACCGGAGCATGTAGACCCACGAGACAGACGTGCCACACAAAGTATGCAGCCATAAACATTTTCCATATGAGATAAGTATTTATGAACTACACCCTCAATGCAAATGCCATCAAAAGGTACACTGATGAATCGAAAACATCTCAAGGAACAGAAGTAGGAATTTTCGGGCCCAGGACCACACTTTTTCTGTGAACGCAGCAGTCCACCAGTATTTTGCAGGCCATAGACAAATATACTGAACGAAATTTCGAAAGGAACAAGCGTAACTAAAACATTGCCATCATGTTGGAGAGTCAGGTCTTAAAGCGTTAAACTTCTATTCATATTTGGTTTGGCTAACCGACCTCGACAAGAATGAAAATGTCAATGTTGTTATCAAGGGAAATGAACTCGCACACTCTTTGGAAAAAATAAAAGGACCAACGCTGCTATTGTGGCCTTACAAAAAGATCAGAAATATGCACAGAATTTCCAAAACTGAGGCAGCACAAAATGCTTCTTTGGAGATACATCATGTATTGGCTTAAGCAGAGACTGGTTTCCTCATTGCTCACTGCAATACAGAGAATGCAGATGCACCTTAATATTCTTGGTATAGTGACCTGTACCACATCCAGGAAAAACCGTGTCACATATTAAGTAGATGTGAAGCACTCACTCACACCAATTAGGTACAGATGGAAGAAAGTGAACTACAATTTCTGAAAGTATCTGTTATACCTAATTACGTTCCTCAAAGAAAGAAAATCTGCAGAAAGGGCTGTAGAATAAGCGATCTCATTTAACGCTAGACGGGCGCACAATGGATCTAAAGGTCACAGTGCACTTAAACCTCAAGTCATAGAAAATAAGAACTCCCGCCACCAAGCAAAGCCAAGGTGAACATTTAAACGACAAACAGTTCGATACATTTGCATTTGTAAATCGAGCTTCGTAATAGAGGCAGTCCTTTCCCAATAAACAATTTTTGGTAAAAAAGCGGTTTATTAACCGGATTATTACCGCCGGTTATTAACCGGTAAAGTTAGAAATTGGTTCGAAAGACGTCTTAGAAGCGTTACAGAAACGTTCCCATTACCGATTTTGGTCAGTAACTTTGTAACCTGAGTTGTGTCGTGGTTATTTAAAATTGGTTAAAAAGCAGTTACTTCAAAACTACTTTTTGGAGTTCAAAACTAACCGTTTAAATATGGTACTTATTTAACGCTTCTTAAACGTTTTTTACAAACGTTATATTAACGCTTTTTAAAAACCATTTTGTTTTGGTTACCAGAAAACCTATATTTAAGGTTTTTATAAAACCAAAAAGAAACCCACGTAGGCTTTTTACTGGGTTCGGAAAAAACCCAGTATTTTGTTCCAAAACCAGTTAAAAAATTACTCTTTTCCAACAGTGTTATTATTGTTGTTGTTGTTAAATTATTTTCGTTTTCATCTCTGGAAAAGAAGAAAAAATCGTTTTAGAGAGTTTTACATATATTATTAAAATATGTACATGTGGCTTTATAATAGGTTTATAGCAATGTACTTACAAAATTTTCATGCGAAACGGAGCCTGTTAAATGTAGGTTTCAAAAAATGTTGCAGCTTCGCCATTTGAGAAGAAAGCGTAGCGCTCCCTTACTGCCTCCGTTACTGCTCCGAAAATGTTTTTAAAGTTTTCAAATTTGGTTTGCTGTTGGTGCCGTGCCAATAATATTGTTTCAACAATTGATCTTCAAAAAGTAGCTTGACAATCGTTCGAATTGTTTTTGAGGCATTTACACCTCCAAACGTGCTTAGTTTTCGAATCTGTTTAAATGAAATAAATATGTATTACACATTATATTTCTTTTACTGTTCAATAATTTAGGCATAGGTACAGAAGTAAAAAAGTTACCCAAACAACACAGCTTCAGTTATTTTTTTACTTGTGTCATTGTAGACACAAGTAAAAATGTAACTTAAGCAACACAGCTCGAGTTATTTTTCTACTTCTACCATATGGACACAAGTAAAAAAATAACTGAAGCTGTGTTATTAAGTTTATTTTTGTTGTTGTGTGGGTTGCTTTATATTTATGTCCAAATGGACACATAATAACAAAAAGAATTTTATTTTACTTACCTTTTTTTCGATTATTATTTCTTAGACTTTAATTACATCTTATAACTTTTAATTTTTAGAACACTACAAACTTCCGAGACGACGCGCACTTACTGAAATCAAATCCACAACTAAGACTGGTTATGCACAAATGAAGAAGAGAAACAAAAGACATTCGCGGTCAGTGTTACCACTGCGATACAATACAGTCAAAATTGACACGATTTTTTAGTTTTTCTTAAAGACTCATAATTTTTAGATTTGACTCGTTTTTTTAATCATAAAAATAACCTTGATTTTCTTTACATTGTCCAAAATGCATCTGTACTCATACTAAATATTTTCATATTAATAATTGTCTTCAATGCTTTCAAACAATATCTTGAATTTATCTATTGGGACTCAATTATTTCCAAAATACCTTAGTTTTTCATCATTTATTGAAACAATTTTAAATGAAACCAGTGGTAACACTTATTCGCGATGAAATAGAAATGGAAACCAATAAAGATTGAAGAAAAGAAGTTATTTTGAAACCAATATTAAGTTGGAAAAATAATAAGTTATTTTATAACCAGGAAACTGAGTTATTTTGAAACCAAAACTAAAACCGGTTATTTTGGAACTAAGAAAACAAGTTATTTTGAAACCAATATTTAGTTGGCAAAATAATTGGTTATATTGTAGCTTACAATTATAGGTATTTAACAACCAATTTCTAACTTGGTTTGCTTTTAACCACTTAAACAAGTTATTTCAGAACATATTTCAAACTTAAATAGTAAAATACGTTATTTTTTTACCGGAAAATTAATTAAAAGTTACTTTGCGGTAAAAAATAATCTAATTTTGAACCACGGTTTCAAAAAAAGTTTTTTTAGAGCCAAATTCTAACTGAAACTCAAAATTTACCACATTTTAAGGATATATTTTTACCTGAATTCAACTAAGGCTTAAATTTAGACTTTTTTATACTGGAAAATAGCTCCAGTTAAAATATTAACCAATTACAGACCACTTTATGACCGAGGTTATTTTAAGTAATATTATAACCGCGGTCATTTTGTAACTCAGGTTATAAATTGTTAATTGGGTTTGTAGATTTTCCGCTATGTCTAAACTGAAAAAAATATTTTTTTTTCTTTTTTTTTGGTTAGCTATGAGAAAGTGTCGTAAAAAAATTAAGTTCCTTCGTCAAAATCGGAGTCCATCCTGCAGTGGCATTATTTGTCATCTCTGTTGAGCAGCGTTCATAAAAATATGGCTGTAACATCAGCATTCAGTGCTGTTCTATGAGCATATTGCCCATTTTGTCCATGTAGGCATTCGTCCTTTATTAATATTTAAATGCCAGTAAATAAGTAATACAGAAAAATAAATATCCAATGTCAATGAACTTAGTGTAAAAACAGAGCCAAGTTTCCACTGAAATCCAAACGTCTGATTTGAAGAACCTTCAGACAACTGATTTAAGGTATAGGTACCCCAGATAATTTTGATAATTATTCTTCATTACTTCCAGTCATCAAACATTCGTCTTTTGTTTTCGGAAAACAAAAGCAAAACAAAAAAAAATAAAAACTCAACGAAATGTATAATGAGTTTAAAACAGCATTCCAATTTTCCCTTTAAACTGTAAATATCAAATTCCCTTTTTTCTGCGAGCTAATCAAAAAAATTGATCCTTGATATCCTTTTCTAATCAGATTCACAAAGTACTCAATCACTCATTCAATTCTCGAGGCTTTGACGACCCCTCGATCCCCTTCGATTCCCATCTGTGTCTTCTCCATCAATAAGGTTTTTTCCATCCTTAAACGGGAAAATAAAAAAAAATTAAAGAAAAAAAAATTAAAAATAAATTAGATTGTTGATTCCATTGTTTACGGCACAGATTTCTTTCTTGCTTCAAAGCACAACAGCAACAACAACAGCAACCGACACAACACAAAAACAGTTAACATAAATCCTGTCCCGTGCTCGTAACTCGTAATTTCCCATGAATCACATTCACAGCAAATAACATTAAAAGCAGCGAGCGACACAAGGACACAACAACGCTCCGCTTGGGTTCCTGCTCCAACTGCTGCAAATGCTCCGGGCAAGATTTAGGAATTTTATTTAATTTCACTAAAAACGTTGCAAAACTTTCTTGCGCATCTGAGTGAGTAGGTCTTTTATTATCTCGCCCGTGTTTTCTCCCGCACCCAAACCCCATCGCCGTCAGGATTTTGATGCCGGGTCCAACCCCGCACCTGTCACAAATGGGCCGTATTTTTTTTATCAGATGGTTTTGTGTTGTCGTACAATGCTGTTGCCGTATGCCGTTATGCCGCCATTGCTTTTCCGTAGATGTCATTACGTTTGTTAAGCGTGTGTATGTTGTACACATAAAGGAATAAGTCATTAAAGTTCGTTACAAGTATTCTTTATCTTTGCTCTTATACCGCCTGCTGGGCCTGGCCCCCTCCCCGCCACCTCTTTAAGCAGACTTGTGAAGTTTTGCGTTCGTTGTTTCGTTTTTGTTTTGCTGTCGGAAAAACCTGCTTGTCAGAAAAAGCTGCCAGGTAATCTTTTAGGTAAAATGTACTTTTGATAATTTTGTCTGTAAATACCGCAGAATTGTGAACGGTGAACGCATAAATGGTTATGAGTGTGATGGTGATGGCGGCGACGGGTCGACAGCAACATGGGTAAGTGCTCTCTTATTCCTTATATTGTTGTGTAAACGAAGTGTTTTAAGTTTGGTGAAACGTTAGTAAAATTGTTATTTCTTTCCGTTTGTTGTAGGTATTTAAATATACATATGAATAACGTATTTGTGGGTTGGGTGTAGGGGGTAGGGGAGGGTGAAATAATTTATGATATTTACTTTGAAGTTCAGTTGTTGATTTCTGCGACTTTAACATGATTTTTGGAAAATATGACAACAGACAGCTTTCAATCAATTTTTAGGAAGTGAATAAATGTACATAACGCATATACCTATGTAAATGTATTCAAATCTTAAACCTTGAGCCGATTTAAGAGTTCCATTTCTTCCAATGAAATATTTTACAATGGATTTATGAAGCCTATTATAAGCAACAAAAGTTAAAGAATTAAATAATTAAGTTAATTTAAAACTATTGTATTTCTTACTTGGCTTGGTATAACAATAAGAGGTTTTCGGCTTATAGGTTCTCCGAAATGCATTTAATATGCCTATAGGTGTATGAAGAAGATCCCCCACAGTGTTGAAATAGTTGCGGCAGTGCCTCTTCTCTATAAAAGAAATCTTGAAGATTTCTTTTTGGCAAGCTTGTCCGCTTGTGAAGGATAGGGATGGAGAACGCATTCTGCTCCTTTGAAAAAACAAAGAGTGTTGTCAGTGTCTGTATTGGGATAAAAGCGAGAGAGATAGGCCTTTTCCATCAATGAGGAAAAGACCAAGTATATCATCAAGGAAGCACACCCCTCACCGAGACGTCCTGGACAGGACTTTACTGTATACGACTAAGATATTTTGCATGCCCAAATATGTATATAAAATTAAAATCACTGATCCACGCGATAACCCTGTGGGCTCTGTAAGCTCATGCAATTGACCCGCCTATTGTACGAGTACATTAAAAAACCGTGGATTTTATCGAACATTTTTGGTGTTGTTGGGCGACCAACATGTTCGGAAGCTAGTGTTGAACGGTTCCAATCGATTGCAAAGAGTTCGCATACAAATTGTTATGCTTTTCTTCGTTTTCGCGATGGTTATTTCTCGTAAGAAATAGTGGCTCAAAATTTTAAATAGCCTATTATTAAGGTATTAGTATGATACTACTTAACAATTTGCTAACTTTAAAATAGCTTACTAACTCATTCTTAATTTTAAACATTTTCTAACTAGTATCGTACTAAAAGAATTTTCTAAATAAATTGCTTCTGAACACACCTAAAACAATGACATTTCGTGTAAAAAAGTAAGTACACGAACCTTTTTTTGATGTTTGCAAATAATGTCAAGAGTCATATGAAGCTAGCACGATACTAAAAAAAATAAAGTAGGTATTCGATGATTTTAACTTTAATAAAAGGGTAGAGAAAGTATGATGCTACTAGTATATTCGATTAGTATCATACTAAAACCGCTTTAGCATCGTACTAATTCAATTAAAATTTTGCGCCAGTGTTTAACAAGAACTCAACAATTCTTCTAAGATCTAAGAATGGATGGGACCGACAATTTTCTGCCGATTCCGAACAGCTAATCAGCAACACTTGTCATGACGAGTGATACTCTTAGAGGATTTATCAATTCCCCGTAAGAGGCAATACACCCCTAGAAAACTACTTTGCAGGGGCTGAGAATCGAGCCGAAGACCTTCTGCATGACAATCCAAAGCACTATCCATTATTAATAATGTTAAAAATCAAGATACTGTTTCAAAGTTTCAAAAACTATTGAAAAAATTTGTTATACAAAATTTGTAATTGCTGTTATTATACATGGAAATATCTAAATAAATAAACTATTACTATTACTATTACTTATCTCTGCTTAAAATTATTAAAGAAAGGGGGAAAAAAGCCTCAAGAGCATTCTACTCTTCCAATAGAATTTTTAGTAAAAGATGGGGTCCCAGCCCCAAAACCATTCATTGGATGTACAATGTTTTAATATGACAAATTCCAACTTATGCATGCTTGGTCTTTGTGGCCAGCGTTGTATAAGGAAGCCTATGGACAAAAATTAAAATACTTGAACAATCACTGCTGTTGGAACTACACCAACTGCAGTCCTAAAAAGTTTCCTTTCACTAGCCCCGCTCGATCATAAACATAGACATTCAAACACAGTACGTTACACCGCGCATATCTAAATATTAACGCAGTGGCAATAACAGATATCCCAACACTCAGAAATAAAAACCAGGTCATAAATGCTATTCCTGTTTCAGTATTTACTGTCTTACTCAGATACCCCAACTATTATAACAAATCAATAAAGCTTCCAAATTTTTGCAGTATATTCCAAGCAGAAGTACTTATGCCAGAATTCACCAGAATTTCCTTGAGACTGCAAACTTCAGATGTTCAACAATCGACAGTTGTCAGGTTACAAGGAATCTATGGTCATATGCTCATTTTGACGATAAAAAGCAGAATATTTACTAAATATATAGGCAGGCCCCAACTATCGATTCTAATTTGAGTCTTAGCGGGCCACAACCCACAACACAATGGGAACCCACCTAAGTAAATGGGCTCATCGGACTTATGTATGTAGATAGTGTCAGGATTGGGAGGTGGATGAGTGCTCATCTTACAACCATTGTGAAAGCACCAGCTTATCCAGAAAAACAGTCCTTGGAGAATATTTTTATCGACGAATCGGGACATCTCCGTCCTGGTTCAAGGTGGCACAAAAAACCCAAACTCAACTATTCCATACCTTACTTTCATTGGTATCTAAAATCCAAAATATCTAATTTTAAATTCTTGAATTCCAAGCACGAGTTAAAAGTTCAAATTTATCATATTTAATATATTTAATAAATAGTCGAAAGCCCAATATTTTTTATTTATTTTTGAAATTTTGTTTATGTTTGATTTTTTTATTCCTCAAATTGATTGGTTCGTTCTTGTTAATTCTCATTTTGTATTCTTAAGTATAATTTAAATGTCCGTTTTAAAAAATGAAGTGATCAAGCAATAGTAGTAAAAGCGCTTTTAAATTCGAGATTCATCCCGAATGATTTTCAACATTCGAGATTTTGGCATTTAAGTTTTTGGTCGTTCCAAATTTCAAGCATTCGAGTTCCCATATCTTCCATTCGATGTTTCGGAATTCGAGATTATACTCTACCAACGAACTGCACAGCGACACCAACCTATCTAAATGAATAACCACTAAACCGGCAGAATCTTGAATAACAGATGTCCACCAATTCTCTCGTACTTACAAGAAACTGTGCATTAGAATATGGTGGAGCACTCAATAGAAAGAGCCTTAATCAAAATGGCATGCAAAACTGGAGAACCCACCTTAAAACAGAGCTGGATCTATGCTCGTTGAAGCCCAGATCCATACCTGGTTGCAGCGCCACCATAAGTAAGTTTATTAGAAACCTTTTAACTATCACTAAAGTGACACCAAAGGAATTCTATGATGCCATGTAATTAGGAAATCAAATTCAGTAAAAAATAAATCCTTTGCTCAAAAATCCAGGTAACTCTTTTTAAGACCTTAGTGAACAAGTGATATTAGCCATGCTGCCATGGTCAGAATCATTGGAGCTGTCAAAGAAAGGGAGAAAGATTCTTCGGGATAATGATTTTTGAACAAATGGAGTGTCGAAAGATTCGGATAAGTTTCCGGTTCGCTTAATCAGGGCTCTCATCACGTAACTTTTCTGACGACTATCGTCTAGGCGATAGCCATTAACGATATCGTCAAAAGTTTGCTTCACGTAGCACTACTGCTCTCGTCTCGTCTATCGCTCTCGCTGTCTTAATTTGACAGCCGCTGGAAATGACATGCCTGTTTGATAACCTGAAATTTCCACCAAGTTTCGCAAAATTGTTTTTTTTTTTGTATGGGTTTTGACAGCAAATTGTGTAAATTTGTCAGAAATTTCATGTTACAAAACAGATCTCACATTGTACTGTTATAATGTGTGCTTTTATCGTAGTTAATTGTGTTTTTGTTAATGTTCGGCGTTGTGTTTGTTTGGTTAAATTATTTTTGGAAATGTAAGTAAATTTTAAAGTTATTTAAACAATTGTGATACTAAACCAATACTTTAGGTCTGTAACACCATCGCAAATGCAGATTTTGGTAGAGTTTATGGACGAGCATCCGGAATTGGCAAGGGGTTACGTTCCAAGCAGTTCACAAGGGAAGCAAGAACTGAATAAAGTTTGGATAGATTTGGCTGGGAAACTAAACGCCGATGGACTGCCCTCAAAAACCGTAACAGCTTGGAGAAAAGTAAGCCATATAATGAGTATATTTGTTTATAGATTTTCGATATAATAATTTTATTTCAAAGGTGTGGACTGATTTCAAATACAGGGCCAAAAAAAAGTGCAGTCACAACTTGCTGTCAATGCAAAAGACCGGTGGTGGTCCATCGGAAGAAGTCCCAATTTCGGATTTGGAAGAGAAAGTAATTCATATTACTTCACTGCGTACTGCAGTGGCTGGAAGTAGCTCACATTGTTTCGGAGCTCCACAGCCTATCGATGGAACAAAAAATAAAATGGATGATTTGGAAGAAACTCTTCGGGGACTTGTCGAAAGTCCTACAAAAAATACAACTGCAGCATGCAAACGGTAATTTCCATCGATAATATGATTTCGAACAGTAAGTTTACATTCTTTAAATCTTTTCTAGGTCACCAACAACATCGACATCGCTCTTTACTCCACCCATGCCTAAAAAACCAAAGAAAAAAGAAAATGCAGAAGGTCCAAAATCGATGACTTCAATATTACAAGAACAAATTGCAAACGATAAGCAGTTTCAAGAAAATTTGCTCAAGGTCCTAACGGAGCGAAATCAGCAGGAATTGTTATTCCAAGAGAAAATTTTAAGCCTCTTTGAAAAGGCTGTCAATTATTTCGAGAAGAAGTAACTTTTCCTCTTTCTTTTGTTTAATCTTTTAAGACTGAATTGTTTTTAAGTTTTTTTTTTTTTGTTTTGTAATGCAATGAATAGTTTTAGTTTTTTTTTTTAGTTTTAGTTCTGCAATGTATGTATTGCTTTTTTAATAAAATATATATATGTATTAATTAAACAATAAATCTTTTATGTCATCTCGTTTTCTCTGCGCCAGTTGCTTTAATCTACTGTTAGGGATGTTGGAATTTTCTCGAATTCTATTCGTATATAAATCACCATTAAGACTTAAATCATTAACATGAAAAATATTTTCCTCGTTACGTTCAATACAAATGTTGTGCAAAGCAGCACAAACATTTGCAAAAATGGCAATCGTCTCTGGAGCGTAGCGGCTTTTCCGTTCTTCTAATAAGATTCTCCATCGACCTAAGGATCATTATATTATCATTATATTATATTATATGATATAAAGACTAATTCATTTTCAAATAAACTAGCTATAGAGGTAAATACCTTTATACACACCAATACATCTTTCAACAACATTTCTTGCCTTAGCGTGAACTTCGTTGAAATTTGTCTTGCCAGGGTCAGTAGAAGTACGGTACGGTGAAAGCAACCAAGGCTCGAGTGGATACCCGCTATCGCCTAGAATTATATGTACATATATGTATTTTAATTTCTTAATAAGAATCAAGTATAAGATTTTTTAGGAATGCATATAATTACCTAGAAGCCAACAGTTATGTTCCTGTTCATTAAAACTGTTTTCGAAAAATGTCCTTTCGTTGGAGTGTTTCCAAACTAAGGAGTCATGGGCAGAACCAGCATATTTAGCATTGATGGACATTATCTTCATTTTATGGTCACAAATCTTTAATGGAATAGTTTTATTTTCAAAATTGAGTAATTATTTTAGTTATACATACAATCATCGCGTTTAAACTGTGCCTGCCTTTCCTATTGAAGTACATTTCTTCGTTTCGACGTGGCCTTTGGAAAAACAAATGCGTCCCATCTACACATCCCACAACTAAGAAAAATTAAATGTAAATATAATTACACAAATTGTAGTTATTGAATGTATATGGACAGTTTGTATGTTGGGCTCACCTCCTGGGATTGAAAACTTTCTATGGAACCATTGTTTTATCTCTGCTCTTTAACTTGGGTTTTCGACTGCCCATTTAATCCATGAGGGACATATTTTTTCCTCTAAGATTTTAGTGACCTCGTGGAGGATTGTTGAAAAAGTGCTTTGAGCAACAGGGACACCAAAATCGTTTCCAGTTAGCCACTGGTATCCACCTCCACCTAAGATCTCTAAAGTTGCTCCAAGTCTCAGTATTGGGGGGATGTACGTGGATCGACAGCCGTCTGGCAAATTAATTATTTCCAAAACTTCCAAAAAAGTCTCTTTAGAAAGTCGAAAGCGTTGAACGAAACTATAATGAATTAAAGTTTTTGAGAAAAAAAAGAAAAATTTTAATAATTCATAGATGCTTACATCCTTGCTGGAAGAGATAGGGGATCCGAGCCATCTCTTAGTTCTCTTCTTCTTCTTATCAACTCATATTTTTCTATTTCTTCGTAGTTTTGTAATATTAAAATATTGCGGCGAAACATTTTTTTATGCACTTATTATATTTTTAGACAAAGAATCAACAAAAAACGCAACAAGCACGATAGCTGAATCGGTATCGTTTGGGCGCTATCTGCAAGACGGTAGTAAATGACAGCTGTTTTATTTACGTGAAGTAAAAGCCAAATCGTCAATTCAATATCGTTTGGACGATTGGGGTTTTTTATGCTTACATGAAGCATAGCTATCGATGACGATATCGAAAACGATATCGTTAGTCTTACGTGATGAGGGCCCAGATGTGTATCCAATGAACATCTGGTTCAAATACCCGTTTGTAATAAATTTGTAATCAGTTCCAATGCCGTCGCTCGAAATTGTTTATTTTCTTGTGATGCTTTTAATCACCCTTAGATAATATAAAATTCGCAACGTAATTGTTATCAACACTCTTCATGATTTTTGGGTGAAATAGAGTTCCACAAAAATCGAATCTATCTCTAATAGAAGTTTAAGAACTCGTCATGTCATATCAAACGACTAAGGCCTTGGCCACGTAATGAGCGGCAAAGCGGTAGAGCGACAAGTTTAAGCGGTAGCTGGGCCATTTAATGAGCGGCAATTCCTGAGCGGCTGAGCGGTTAGTTGTAAAAATGCCGTCATCAAGTGCTGTCGCGGTAGTGGCTTAGGTGAAAGTCGCTTTAAAATTTGGAATATTATTTTACTTTTAAAAAAAGGTTTGTGTTCATCCAATTAACCGAAAAAGAGGAAGTTATGGCGAGTTTCACCGTTATACAGGGGGCCTTTTAATTCGTGCATAATATTTATTTATATAACTTCATTTAGGCCGTTTTAGGCCTTTAAACAAATATGATATCTTATCTCGGTCTTCAGACATGAAGTTTCCACAAAAATTACAAAACAAAGAAGACCAATTTCTGCTGAACAGAGGCTTGTTTTAACACTATGGTTAGGTTAAAAAAACACACGTTCTTATTTGAATGAGTTGAGTATTAATACTTCAATTGTAATTTATTTAAAATAAATTTTTGAAACTCCTCTGATTTCAAGTCTTTATATTTCATAAAATTGATTTTTGCCATAATTTTGCCTTGCCGCTCCACTACAGTAAAATAATAGAACAGATTTGAAAGCTGAACGCGCCGCTCTGCCGCTCATAAATGACGCTTGCTGCTCAACGACTGCGTGGTCACCCCCAAATAACTTCATGTGTTTTAATTTTTTTTTTTTGCCGCTCAGCATTTTGCCGCTTTGCCGCTTGCCAGTTGCCGCTCATTATTGTGGCCAGGGCCTAAGAAAGCTGCTAACGGTCTTCTAGTTCTTCAATCATGTCCAAGTTGCAACAATTCCCATACACAAATCTATGTCGAAAGTTGCGAAAAAGAACAAATTGGGGAATCAAGTAAAATGAATCAATCCTTAACAGAAAAGCATGGGTATCCTGAGCTGGGATGTTCTTATTGCATTCTAGCTGCTGATAAGCAGATATTATTCTTTAAAACCAAACACCTCAAGCTAAGGTATTTAATGGAACATTTATAATAGCCACTATACGGTAGTAATTTAGTAGACAAATACTGGTCTAACAAAATGGGCCTTGTGCTTGAGAACTATGTTAAAGATGTCAAAATTTCAACTTAATCTCTTTGAATATTTTTTGATTGTGGGGTAAACTCACTTAAAATTACTTTAATCAAATACTAATTCGAAATTGTTTCCACCATGAGAATTTATGTTCCAATTCCTGAAATTTACGAACTAGGAGTGAGTGACTGCAAATTCAGTGGGCTACTCCTTTGGCTATTGCCCCAAAGAAAATAGGAACACGTTATTAGAAAACAGATCCACGAAATTGAATGTCATAAGCCCTACAGATAATTTCAAGCCCAACGAAAATGGTGTTGGGTGTAAATAGTGCTCCAAGAGAGTTCCAACACGTAGTGGAACACATATTAGCTGGATTACCCGTAAAGCTACTGTGGTTTTTGTCTTTTTAGATATTCTTACCTATATTCAGCAACCAAAAATCCAACTTAAAAGGCTGACTGAAAGTTTTATTTGATAGCCAATGTAATAAAAAGAAATATCAACCGAATTACAAAATTAGGAAATTTTTATTTAATTTATTTCAGAGAGTGCTACGTTACAACAATTTGAGAATAGAAAACTGAATGAAAATAATAATTAATTTATTTTGCTTATTGAAAAGTCAAAGATGATTTGATAAATATAAATTTTAAAATGAAGAGTAAAAAAATGCAAAGTAGAAATAATTTTGAAGTTTAAAAAGATGAAAGTTATTAATGAATTAAGAATAAGATATATTAATAATGAAAATGATATAAGTCGCCACATCACTCCCTCACCAGTAATCGGCTCAGCTGATTGCGATGCAGGATTATAACTTTTTAGCGAATTTTACTGTCCTTCCGTATCGGGTCGTGTCTAAGGTTTTAGAATCTTGATTAGGTGATTCGTTTTGGTTGACTGTATCCTTTTGAAGTAATGAACTTGTTGCATTTGTTGATTGTTGATTATCCTGGTTGCAGTTTTCAGGAACATGTGCAACTTTGAGTCGGTCGATGCTAATTTTCTTCCTTTTCCCTTGAATTTCGATGTCGAAAGTCTTACAAGCTTTAGACAATACCAAGAATGGTCCATTGTACGGTGCTTTCAAAGGTGTTCTTACCATGTCGTCTCGTACAAATACGTGTGTGCCTGTGCATACGTCAAGTTCGGTTTGTAGATATGGCTTGATTTTGGAATGATTAGAAGTTGCAATTGGTTTTAATTTGTTCATTGCTTTCTTGAGATCCTTAACGAAATCTGAAGTAACATTTTCGGTTGTTTTATGGTCGAAGATGTCACCGGGTAGCTTGAGAGTTGTACCGTAAAGCATTTCGGCTGGTGAAACATTAAGATCATGCTTGATTGTCGTTCGAAGTCCCAACATAACAAGTGGCAAAACATCAGACCAATTAGTTATTTCTTGACACTTGATTGCTGCTTTAAGTGTCCGATGGAATCGCTCGATTATACCGTTGGATTGAGGATGGTAAGCTGTAGTCTGTGTGTGCTTGATTCCGAACGCCTTTGACAATTCCTGAAAAAGCTTTGATTGAAATTATCTTCCCTGATCCGTCGTCAAAGTTTCTGGCACGCTATAGTGGGAAATCCATCCATGAAGCAGAGCTTTCGCAACTTCTTCTGCTGTGATATCATATAGTGGAATCACTACGGGTCATCTGCTGAAGCGGTCGATACAAGTTAAACAATATCTATATCCGTTTGAAGGTGGAAGTGGACCAATCAAATCGATGTTGATATGCTTAAATCTTCCATCCGGTACTTTGAAGTTCTCGAGGATTGTTTTGTTGTGAAGCGAAATTTTGTTTTTTTGGCATTGAATACAGGATGTTACCCATTTGTTAATGTCCTTATTCATTCCAGGCCAGACGTAGCGGTCGGTGATTAGCGAATTCGTTGCTCGTTTACCTGGATGCGAAAGTCGGTGAACTAAGTCAAAAATTTGCTTTCTCATTGATTTTACGATGAATGGTCTGATTTTTCCAGTTGAAATATCACAATAAACAGCTGCCGATGAATGTGGCATTGTCATCTGTCTCAATTGAAGAGATGATGTTCCGTTCATTGTTTGAGAAAGTACTTGTTTCAATTCTTCATCATTGGTTTGCAGTTGAGCACATTTTTAATAATCGAATTGTAAGTTCTGAATACTCTCGATGCGGGAAAGCATGTCTGCAACGATGTTGTCTTTTCCTGAAACATGTCGAATATCTGTGCAGAATTGACCAATGTAGTCAAGATAACGCATTTGACGTGGTGTAGCTTTATCAGGATTTTGTAGAAATGCAAATGTTAACGGTTTATGATCCGTATAGATGGTGCATTTGCATCCTTCGATCATAAACTTGTTGTGCTTGACTGATTGATAAATTGCTAAGAGCTCTCTATCGTAGGTGCAGTACTTTTTCTGGGAGTCTGTCATTCGCTTTGAATAGAAGCTAAGTGGTTCTAACTCACCTTTGTTGAATTTGTTTAAAGCAGCTCCAACGGAAAAGTTACTGGCATCCACATACAACGCTAATTGTGCTTCTGGAAAAGGATGAGCCAATTGTATTGCATTTGAAAGATCTCGTTTGCATTCTTCGAAAATTTGTTCGACTTCAGGATTCCAAATGAGTTTTGTTTTATCGTGCTTCTTATTTCCGTGAATTAGAACTTGAAGTTTTCCATGCTTGACAGCTGCATTTGGTAGGAAACGTCTGTAAAAATTGAGAAGTGCTAGAAATCTGCGTAATTCGTGAGCTTCAACTGGTTTCTTAAATTCGAGAATTGCGGTGATACGGTCTAGTGGAGGTGCAATTCCAGCTTCCGTGACACGATGTCCGAGAAATATAACTTCAGATTTTCGAAACACGCATTTCGCCAAATTGATTTTGATGTTATGTTGACGAAGTCTTTCTAAAACCATCTTAACATGTTTGCGGTGCTCATCTTGGTCTTTTGAGGCAATAGCGATGTCATCGATGTATGTGACAACAAAATCGAGGTCGTTGAAAATGCTGTCCATGAAACGTTGAAAACTTTGAGAGGCGTTTCGCAGACCAAATGTCATAACGCTAAACTCGAAGAGGCCAAAAGGTGTTATGATTGCGGTTTTTTTGCGGTTTTCCGGTGCAATTGGAATTTGATTGTAGGCTTTCACAAGATCTAAAATAGAAAATATTTTCTTACCAGTAAATCGTTGAGCAAAATCTTGAATATGAGGTAGTGGATACCGATCTGGCACCGTGATTGAATTTAACCGTCGGTAATCGCCACATGATCGCCATTCGACATTCTTCTTGGGAGCTAGGTGCAAAGGTGAAGCCCAACTGCTTTTACTTGGAGAACAGATACCTGCCTGTAGCATGTAGTTAAATTCCTTCTTTGCTATTTTGAGTCGCTCAGGATTCAGTCTTCTTGCTTTTGCATAAACAGGTTGTCCATTCGTGATAATCTGATGCTGTACCTTCAAAGTCTTCAGTGTGTTTTCGTCGAAAACTGGAGGTTTGGTAATATCTTTGAATTGGTTCAGAATGTCAGCGTAAATCATGTCCTTTGCGATTGTACTGATTGGTTTGTAGTTTGTTGTCTTGCAAATACAGTTGACGGTCAGAAGAGTTTTTGCGTCTATCACCTTCTTGTTCTTGACATCGACTAAAAGTCCAAATCGTGAAAGAAAATCTGCGCCAATGATTGCCTTGTCTACATCTGCAATGATGAATTCCCAATCGAATCGTCTACGCAATCCCAGATTTACAGTAGTAACATTCGTACCGAATGTCTTGATAGGCGTCCCGTTTGCGGCGAATAGTCTATAAGAATCAGCTTTCTTGAAATTATAGTTTGGAAATAATGGTAAAACAGATAGATCGGCGCCGGTGTCAATCAGATATGGAATGTTGGTAGTCTTGTCGTGGATGAAAAAACGGTTGGATCTGCAGGAGTCCACTTCGTTTACCGTCCTTGTCGAAGTGGAAATTAGTTTTCCTGATTAGAGCAAGCTTTCTTGTTGAACTGACATGGTTCA
Source organism: Chrysotoxum bicinctum (assembly GCA_911387755.1). Lineage (NCBI taxonomy): Eukaryota > Metazoa > Arthropoda > Insecta > Diptera > Syrphidae > Chrysotoxum > Chrysotoxum bicinctum. The sequence goes on from OU426989.1 coordinate 2,457,502, forward strand.
ACACATTTTTTAGCTAAAGATCCAAATCGATGATGATACTTACAGAATGGATGTTGTTTGCTTGGTCTTGAACCTGATTTCGATCGGCTTCTGAAATGATGATGTTCTCTTGAAAAATTCGTTTTCAGCTCGTTCATTTGTTGTGAGAGAGCAGCAATCTCAGCTTTCAAATTGATGATCTCAGATGTTGAGGACATGATTGCTGGAGATATGGATGTTGCTGGTGGGGAACATTTCTTATTTACCTCGGAAATATAATTTCGACCCATCACTTCCAGCATTGTATCTGCAATCAAAGCACGTTTGTCAAGCTCGAATTCAGATACTGAAACAGCACGAATGTTTTCAGGTAATCTTTCTAGCCATAAAGTCTTCATCACCTCGTCGGTTATAGAATTTCCGTCTCCAGGCATTGTTCGCTCAAAAAATGTTGATGTAAGAATTGGCTTCGATCGGGGTCACCAATGTGGTTTTTGTCTTTTTAGATATTCTTACCTATATTCAGAAACCAAAAATCCAACTTAAAATACTGACTGAAAGTTTTATTTGATAGCCAATGTAATAAAAAGAAATATCAACCGAATTACAAAATTAGGAAATTTTTATTTAATTTATTTCAGAGAGTGCTACGTTACAACAATTTGAGAATAGAAAACTGAATGAAAATAATAATTAATTTATTTTGCTTATTGAAAAGTCAAAGATGATTTGATAAATATAAATTTTAAAATGAAGAGTAAAAAAATGCAAAGTAGAAATAATTTTGAAGTTTAAAAAGATGAAAGTTATTAATGAATTATATGATAAGAATAAGATATATTAATAATGAAAATGATATAAGTCGCCACACTACATTCAAATGAATATGCTTGTATCAGGAGAGAATGACGAAGGAGTGAATTGGTTTCGTTGCATCATATAGAATAAGGGATTTTGCTCGGAGTTAAATCGAGTATTCATATCATTCAATTCCGTCTATACAAGGAATTATATGTACGTAGCTTAAACCAAATAAGCCAGGCGTTGTTATTCCAAGTCTTTTGAAAGAACCTTCCTAAATGAAAATCACTGAGGTTCTACATGTGCCTAGTAACTTGAATTGAACTTGAACATAGGTCAACACATAGAGCACAATTTGTTAATCTGCTCAATAGCTCAACTCAACAAGAGAATATAATTTAGTAATCGGCCTGATAGAGAACGAGCCATATGAAGTCGCCTTCCCACTGATTTTTCCGGACCTCTCCAGGGTTTGCTCCTTAGAGTAGTGATTTGTGCATTGGAGTTGTACTGTCATTCCAAAGGTATGCAATCTTAAAATAAAAAAGTAAAAAATAGGTTTTAGGGATTCTGATGAATTCTCTAAGATCTCTTGTTATGAAAATAGATTCGCACTCGGCAGATAATTTTAGGCAGCGTAAGAAACTTAACAATCCATATGACAACTGTAAAATTAAGGGACATTTCACACACCTAATCCGATATCACAAAATTCTCCGTCGGTATTGCTGCATGGCCATTGCATCGTTGCTTGTTCCCAGCACTCTTTCCAGAAAAAATGTCTATACGTTTAATAACATCCAACCAATTCAACCTGGGAGTATTTAATACCTAGGTTAAGATTTAAAAAAAAAAACGTTTATCTAAATTTTACGTTTCATATGAAGATACGAGTATCATCAATAATAAATCCGACCTTTTACAGAACAACTTATGAATGTCCTGTGTCATGCCCATGCCTAATGATATAAGCAAGCGCAAATCCATTTTGTCTAGGGGATAATCGAGCTCATAAATTCTAACTTGTCTAATTGAATGAAAAAGGTTTTGTAAACGACAGCAAAAATCCACTTAGATAGTGTTAAGTCAAATCCTTTTTTCTTTCATTTCAAGGACATCTTAAATTGAATTCCATCTATGTAGGATGTAGGTAAGAGAGAAGTTTATTCTGTTTTTCCCTGGAGCTATGGAAAACTTTTCCACATTCCCCTTCAACAACCAAGGCAATGCATGGATCCCAAAGTAAAGGCTAAGTAGGTATACCTACATAATGTTAAAATGAATCTATAAGATAAGTCCACTTATTTGATTCAGGTGTGTGGGAGATAATAACAGAGACTATATGAGTCTGGATCTGGATTTTCATCTAAAGTCGTAAAATATAAATTTTATGTTCCCACAAACTCACACATACAGGCAAGTGTTGCTTATGCATTTGTAAAATGCCGCTTATCGTACTTACGTAGGTCTGTTATTGTCAATTACGGTAACGTTATCGTAAAAAGTTCAAACAAAAGACACAAACCTACCTACTACACACACAAGCACACCTAGCGATTCTCATTTATTTTTTGGTTAAGTAGAAAGTTAAATTCTTTTCTATTAGAAGGCGGATGCCACATAAAACATAAACCGAATGAGGCTCGTAAAACTGAAGGAGCTTCGAACAGACACAGGCTGGCAAGAGTAGAGCCCCCTTGAGATTCGCAGATGTGAAATCAACTTCACCGTCTCACCGGTGAAACTTTGTCCCAGGTCTCGCAAGCCAAACTTTCTCCTATACTATCTGTATAGCTCTCCAACACCACCACTTCATCGCCTAAATGGTTAATCTAATGTAACCATGTTTGTATATGTTAAAGGTGTCCTCGATGCAGCCTATGAGTGTTATTATTATGGTGTGTGCTTGTGTATGTTGGGAAATTTTATTACTCCATTAACTACCATTACTCTATATATGTGCGGTGGCTGGATAACGGTAGAGGTGACGTTGCGTCGCTGTAAATATATAGCTGGCTCCGTCGATACTTAAAAGGCCCTACGACCGCACAGCCACCATTGGGTGAGCCCTCCCTAAAAGTTCGACGATAGCAATAAACTGTAGCACTGGGCCATCATGGAAGTGTAAAACTTTTCCCAGTTCCCGCAATGGTACACCGAAAAAGTTATATGTGTCCTACGACATGTCATAGGCAAAGGGATGCAAGCAAGGTAAGGATCTGGTTGCCAGGTGGGTGGAGAATAAGTTGTTTGTTTTTTAGCAAGATTGTTGTAGGGATTTTTGATGTGTAAACATCTTTCCCGGCGGTAGAGTGAATTGAAAACGTATGTAAAACTTATACGTCCCGGTTACACGTTACGGTTACACGTTCCTTGTAGCAACCTACCTTACCGACGATTGCATTTAACACCATGTTTACATTGTAAATATTGCGTACTTACGACATCGTGTTTACATTGGAGACTTTGAAAACTGAAATCTCGATTTTATTACTTTCCATTGCTGGCTAGAACTTAATTCAATCCCTCAACATTTCTTCACCTCTCGACCAATTAGGCCTATTCTGCCACATTTGTTATTCTGCTATAGATTTTCTGTTATGAATCATAAAAGATTTCCACCTTAAAAGATCTTTTATGATTGGTATTCAGAGGTTCGAACTTTTATAAAAGTCTGTTATGCTAGTCGCGCACTGGCAACTGTGATCGAAATCAAATAGTTTAATCACCAGTTGAAAGAGAACCACGCGCTGGCAACTCTTTACTCACGCTCACACTCTTTTCTCTCTTGCGCTTATGGAAATCAGCTCAACTATTACGAATTAATTTTAGGCAATCGTTTAGTTCGTGTCAAAACAGAAATTTTTTAGTTGCTCGAATCGAGTTGTTTTAAGTGCGTGGTGTCCCATAGCCCATATGTTTCATTTTAGCAACTAAACAGTTGCGAAACTAAAAATTGAATGTGCGCGCCTGGCCTTATGCTACTTCGAAAACGAGATCCGTTATAAAACTGAACTAAATCTGTTATCATAATCAGCTGGGATTATGTAAAATATTTCATCTGACATAATTTAAATGGATGACGAACAAAAAAGCAAACTCTTAGGCTAGGCGCGCACATTCAATTTTTAGTTTCGAAACTGCTTGGTTCGAGCAACTAAAAAGTTTGTGTTTTGACACAAACTAAATGATTGCGCGCACATTCAATTTTTAGTTGTACAACTGTTTGGTTGCTTATAGAAAACAGATGAACTATTTAGTTGAATGTCCGCGCAGGTGCATATAATTATATGTTACACATAATAGCGAACTCATTTTAGGCAATCACTTAGTTTGTATCAAAACACAAACTTTTTGTTGCTCGAACCAAGCAGTTGCGTAACTAAAAATTGAATGTGCGCGCCTAGCCTAAGGCCATTTTGTGTAACATATAATTATATGCACCTGCGCGGACATTCAACTGAGTAGTTCATCTGTTTTCTATAAGCTACCAAACAGTTGTGCAACTAAAAATTGAATGTGCGCGCCTAGCCTTACACACTATGGGTATCCATACAATGGAACACGATTTTATCTCATATGTTTCTGGGAATACCATGGCTATACTCTACTTATATGTTTATATGATATGTGTTTTGATATATTTTCTTTCATCTGTCTCCTTTAAAGAACATTTCATTGGCGAAATACAAGATAAATAGTCATTATTACTTGATGAACCTGTGTACTTATTGAAATCTTTTATGATAAAAGTAGCAGAAGTTTGTCCTTTATTCTTTTATGATTTTTAACATATTTCCTAACAGATTTTGGCATGCTGAATACCAAAAATGCTATTCGTAAAAGATTTTTTCTATGTTCGAACGTTTGACAGTTCATAAAAGTTTTCTTAGCAGATTTTATAACAGATTTTAGCGTGCTGAATACCAAAATTAAAATTTATAAAAGATTTGTTGACAGCTCAAACATTTGTATGGAAATTCATAGCAGAATAACAGAATAGAAGAATAAAAGTTCTCGCCGAATAGGCTTAAATATATGAAAAAGACGAAAGACAAATCAACTGGTGTAAAATTTCATAGCCGGTTCATTTAATGTCTTAAAAAATCCACTTCACGTTATTGACGGTAGATAACATTTTATTTTATGCTCGCAAAAAATCCAAAAAATGTTCTTCAGGGCAATCAGTTGACATCTGCAATGAAATATTCTCGATACGTCAAAATTTAATTTGTCCCTTATCTGTCATAACCATATAATTATTTTAATTATCGAATTAGATATTCTTTTTTATATCAAAATATACTTTTAGCATTCACTATATCAAAATATAGATCGTTCTCCATCTGTCAAGCCATGAACTGGATGATGACTACGACTTCAATGTATTAGAAAAATTAGTTTTTGCCACTTATAATTCCATTACAAGGTGGGAATGATGTCAATCGGTTTGTAAATCTCAGACAGAGGGAGTAAGATAAAGTACAGAAAACTAAAAAAAAAAGTTAAAGGATTGGTTTGATTTTGATAAGGTGAACGCTCCTTCTAGTGGTTTTTTCAAAAAAAAAAGTTTTGACTTTTTCGCTGCATAACAAGTATATTTGTTGGCGGCGTTAGGCCAGATATACATTGTTCAAATGCATGAAAAGCACGTACAAGTCTATTATTTCAGTGGCGAAAGAACGTTGCCCTTTGTGGTTTTTTTTTTCAGCAAAATTTTGTTTTTACGAATTTCTTTGAGATTTTTGTAATTTTATCCGAGTAATTTGTTTTATTTTGTCTGTCCATTTTATCATACAATTTTCGTTTGCTGTTTTAATATTTTAATCAGTGCTTATGCTGTGCTGTGTTCTCATCTCTTCAACGTACTATTCGCAAATGAACCAATAAATACATGATCAATCATCAATCTTGCATATACAATATTTCTATGCAGAACGCTAGATTAAAAAGATTTTGATTTTTCTTCAAGCCTACATCCAATCTATACGTTGACTTTTTCACTAATACACTTACAATTGCTGAAAAAAATGCGGAGTTATCGTTCATTCTTCTTTGTGGTTTTCTTTTTTATATTTGGCGTTCGCTCAGTGCAATTCGCTTAACTGATTAGAGTAAGGAGTGCGAAGAGATGACTCCTTTTCGCATGAACAAAGTTAACTTATATTAAAAATCGCTGTGTTTAAAAGCACAGATGCACTCGAAAGGAAGCCAAAAGTGAAACAGAGATTAAAATCAGATTCGTGTAAAAACAGTCTATTTTTTATCAGATAACATCTCTGCTTGAATATAAGTGTAAAAATATAATGCTGTCACAAGCAACATACCTGGTTAAACATAAGTCAAACAAACTTTACGTTACGTAGCGGAGTCCACTTACTCCTAACACATGCCACGAACTACTTTATCGAAGCATATTGTCGATAAGGTTTTTAGGTCGTTTGAAATGAATAAGTGTCGACACGGCAGTGCGAACTTTGGGAATCGATGTAGTATGCCGACATGGCGTGTAAAAAGGACCGAACTAGTTCGTCGAAACAATTTTTTATGATGTTATTCGGTTTTAGTTGTTAAAATTTACAAATCGCCTGAAAAAGCAAGAATAAAATTCAATCTCCTTAAGCAATTCAATAAAGCTCTGATCAACACAAAAAAGTGGTTCTGGAGCATTAAAATTCAAATATTTTTCGATCATTTTCACTTTTCGTTTAAAATTTTACACAGCTGATTTTGACATGCACTTCTACGTCGGCGTATTGGTGTGTATTGGGTACGTTCGATAACAAAAATTCGTCACTCGGACGAACGTTGATGTTTACACATCTTAACCGTGAGTCCTGGCACTCACACTTTTCTTTTATAAGAAATAAGTCCAATTTTTTTCTGAAGGCAGCTGCGAGTTTTAAAAATTAAATTAAATAAATTTGGTGGTGCAACAGCTCGAAGTGAACCAAGACCTAGTGACTTACCAGGAACGGAGGGGACCTACAATTTTCTGCCGATTCCGAACGGCTAATGAGCAAGATTTACATGACAAGAGATACTCTTGGAGGATTTGTCAATTCCTCACAAGAGGCAGTACACCCCTGAAAAAAACTTTCTTGCAGCGGCTGAGAATCGAACTTGAGACCTTCCGCATGACAGTCCAATGCACTAACCATTATGCTAAGGGGTACTACTAGTTTTATAAATACCCACTTCAAATAATACAAACTAGAAATATTAAAATCAGGAAAAAATATTCGTATAAAATAAAGAGAAAATCCCGTAATACCTATTTATCGAAACATTATGAAAGGGGTTCACGTTCATTGATCCCAACTGAGAATAGCAAAATTTAGATTATTTTGTTCAAATTCTCAACTTATACAGTTTAAAAAAAATTACACACATGCGAGGATATAAAAAAAGCTTACTTGGCAATCATATTTCAAGCAATCCGGACCTAAATACGGCTGCACTATCCCATAGAGAAGAATAATTGAGCTCGGAAAATCACTTTAAGCGTATTGGAATTTATTGGTTTTGTTTATTGGGGTCCAGAGATAGAGGTGTGGGTCGACTTTAAGACTTTCAACTCCAACGCAACTCAAGTTTTCTCTGCCTCTCAGCTAAATTATTGTTAACTCATCTTGTTTGTTTCGCTAAACTTTGGTGATTTCACTCGAATATATATAATTCCGGAAGTTACAAATTTATATGACTCCCTGGCATTTATATATATTTTGGGTGTTCATATGAACATAGGTGTACTTATAACACATTACTATAAAATATAAGTTCAGGGTTCATTGTCGAATGCGATAAAATGCATTTAATTTGTAACAGATGTCGCAAATCATCCCAATCGGTGGTTAACGACTGCTTTGTATTTAAAGTTCAATTAGGAAGCCGATAATTGTAACGTAAAGTGTAATTGCACCATGGTCATGTTTATTGTATGGTTGATATTGATTTTTATTAAAAAGTCATTTCACAAAATTATTCTGTTTTTGCATTGTTTTTATTTACATGTAACGTTGATAAGCCCAAAGGATTAATGTACATTTTTTTGGTCATAATTGGCATTGTGTCATGTACATAAGTAGCTGGAGGTTGGTGAATTTGTTCAACTGACGTTAATTGTAACGTTTCCTATGCGAAAAAAAAATTAAATAAAAATATCCAATAAGTAATATTGACCTAAGTAATAAAATGTATCATATCTACATACGAGTTTTTTATGTTGCCCAAATGTATAAAGCCGATAAAGGTTAATTGAATATGGCCTGACTGCTAAAGGCTATAGATATACAGTTGCTAAATTGATTGAAAAAAAAATAAATAAAAAAACATCAGCTAAGCTCGGATAGAATTATCTTTGAAACCTCTACCCTCAATATTTGTACCCTTTTTATGGTTTAACATTCATTTGAAAATTCGGTGAGGCTTAACTAAAAACCTGTTCAACTGAATGTTGCATTTGATTCTACTGGATGCCGCCTCTAATAACAGTTTTATATGATTCTCAGTTAGTACGGAATTCTTTCGAATTACGTGAGTTGAAAAGCCGAATTTTACTAAACGGTGCAGCTAAATAAGTCCCCTGGTAAAAAGTCTATTTAGGAATACAACGCAACCCCTTTTTTACTTGCGATATAGGTACTATAGGGCAAGTTCTGCATTTGGAAAAAAAATCGAACTCGAGATTTTGATCAAAGTTGACATTACGATGATAGCGAAGACGAATAAAGTGGGTCCGGCAATTCCGTCTGTCTGTCTGTCTGTCTGTCTGTCTGTCTGTATGTCTGTACCTCGATCTAGAGCCTAAGCCACTGGACCTATTTTCTTCAAACTCGGTAGTTATGGTTCTTCGGTGATTCCCTAGTGGGAAATTGAAATTTTTTTTTTAGCTCTAAAACTAACGGTACCCCCCATACACCCGTAATGCAAAATCTTATTTATCTCGAAAACGGCTCTAACGATTGTGATAAAAAAAATTAGGTGTGATATTATGGACATGGACTACGTTTTGGTAAAAAAAAAATTTGGGGCAAAATGTTATTAACGGTACCTGTCATAGAACCGTTTTTTTGATTTTCGACTTTCTCATTAACGGCTCTAACGATTTTAACCAAATATTTTCAGCAGGAGTCCCCCTAAGTTTAAAATAATATTGTATATAAAAATATTCGAAAAATTATTTGTTGGGTTTTTTTGAAAAAAATTTTTTTTTGAAAAATCAATATCTTCAAAACCTATGAACGATTATTTTTTGAAATTATTTCCTAAAATCAATATTATTAAAAACTTAAAATTCGCATCCCACATTTTTTTCTTGAAAAATTTTAAAGAAATTTCTTATATAAAAAATTTATTTATTTAATAATAAAACGATTTTTTAAAGTTTGTTTGCATAAATTCATACTTTTCTAGAAATCAGACGGCAATTTAATTTTAAATTCATGTTTTATATTTATAAAATGTATCTTAAATTCCAAAGTACTTTTACATAAGAGCAAGTTCGTGCGATCCAGTCGTGCATTTTATTTAAAAAAGAATTCCTGACTACGTTCTGGATTGGGAGCGAATTCATAGCATTTTTGATGGATTCATGTCTCAAAATGCCATACATCCTAATGGAGATGTTTATGGAGAACACAAGACGAACCACCCCTCGGCAATCTAAATTGGAATGTTTTACAAATAATTTGAAAATGTGCCTGCTACTCAAAACATCCCAACTACCTAAGTAAACTGATGTTGATCAAACATTGTGGTAGTCTCTGGGCCACTTTGGGCTTAAATTACAAGAGTCAAAAGCCTAAACGAAACGAAAACTGTACCTTGGATAATGATTGATAACACGTTGACGACTTCTTTCTATTGTACCCGGACAAAAATAGATTCTTGCAATTTGAGGGCGCTTCTTAATAACAGAAGTGAAGGCCCTCACAATGCCAGCTCCCTCTAATTAAAGAACGAATATTACTTTATTCCGGAAAGGCACTTGACAGCTTTCGGGAATCTCTGCGATCCAAAACCGTTCCTGAAAGGCAGATTTCGTACTAGAGCATGTTGCGTCACTTATCATTCACTTGCTGTTTATCAATTACGAAAAGATAACATACGATGGATTTAATCGTCTTATCGGACCGCCCTCGTATATACAATAAAATGCACGACTGGGTCGAACAAACTTGCTCTTATGTAAAAGACTAAGACTTTCAAAAATTAATTTTATTAGAGAAAAACTGTTCATAAGCATAAAATTAATTTTTTAAATAACCAAAACAACTCCTTTTGCAGTTGGAGCTAAAAACAGGATGCCATGTGATTCAAGCAAATATTAGCTTATGCAAGAACAAAAATTATAAGTCTTTGTAATGGTTTCTTAAAAAATAAGCTTTTATATACAAAATTTTTTAAATATTTTTAAGAAAAAAATTTGGTACGCCAAATTAAAGTCTTTATTATTGTACGAATAAAACATAAATTTCCAAAAAAATATCGAGCCGTTTTTTACATTATGAAAAAAAAAAAAAGATTTTTTTTCAAACACTCAAAAAATATTTTTTTTATCAAAATCTCGAGTTCGATTTTTTTAAGAATGCATAACTTGCTTTATATAGTACCTTTAAGTCGCAAGTAAAAAGAAGCTTAAGAACAGAGGGAAATAATTGACCTCAAAAGCAAAGCAAAGGTTGCACTTATACAGTAAGATTTTCAATTATGTTATACATGGTTATCCATGAGCTCGAAATATGCTTAGGCAAATCCAAAACCTGAAGAGCCTGTAAGACTTTCTATAAGCTGCCGGCCAGTAAGTTCTCTTAGTTGTCTCAACTAATTATTGGAAACAAACCTTAAAAACGTTGAATATTGCAAATGGTTGATGATCTAAAATACTCGTATTTACCCAAGTAAGCAATTCGCTTGTAACGGGTGATTTTTTTGAGGTTAGGATTTTCATGCATTAGTATTTGACAGATCACGCGGGATTTCAGACATGGTGTCAAAGAGAAAGATGCTCAGTATGCTTTGACATTTCATCATGAATAGACTTACTAACGAGCAACGCTTGCAAATCATTGAATTTTATTACCAAAATCAGTGTTCGGTTCGAAATGTGTTTCGCGCTTTACGTCCGATTTATGGTCTACATAATCGACCAAGTGAGCAAACAATTAATGCGATTGTGACCAAGTTTCGCACTCAGTTTACTTTATTGGACATTAAACCAACCACACGAATGCGTACAGTGCGTACAGAAGAGAATATTGCGTCTGTTTCTGAGAGTGTTGCTGAAGACCGTGAAATGTCGATTCGTCGCCGTTCGCAGCAATTGGGTTTGTGTTATTCGACCACATGGAAGATTTTACGCAAAGATCTTGGTGTAAAACCGTATAAAATACAGCTCGTGCAAGAACTGAAGCCGAACGATCTGCCACAAGTCTACACAAATAAGCCAGCAACTATTCCAGCTTTGGAAGACAACATTTCCGAAGAAATTCGGGCTATTCCGGCCGAAATGCTCGAAAAAGTTACCCAAAATTGGACTTTCCGAATGGACCACCTAAGACGCAGCCGCGGTCAACATTTAAATGAAATTATCTTCAAAAAATAAATGTCATGGACCAATCTAACGTTTCAAATAAAGAATCGATGAGATTTTGCAAATTTTATGCGTTTTTTTTTTTAAGAAAGTTTTCAAGCTCTTAAAAAATCACCCGTTAGTACGACTTGACATAATGGTTAGTGCGTTGGACTGTCATGGGGAAGGTCTTGGGTTCGATTCTCAGGCCCTGTAAACAATTTTTTCAGTGGGGTACTGCATCTTGCGAGGAACTGACAAAACGTCTAAGAGTATCACTTGTCATGAAAAGTGCTGCTCATTACATTGAAAATAAAATCTAGGTATATATGACAAAAATGTAGGTTGATCTGATAAAAATTTTGTCAGTATACGTCCAACAAAAAGTTTTATCAAATTGATAAAAATTACAGAATTTTGTTGAGGTAACAAAAAATATTTTGCTGTATCCACAAAATTATTTTGTTATGCTAACAGATTAATCGTAGAATTTACAAAATTAATTTGTCATATTAACAATTCTTTTGTTGTATTAACAAACTTTTGTTAAAGTTAAAAATTTGTTTTTTTTTAAATTATTATCGGGTTAACAAATTTTTTTTTTGTTAAATTAACAAAATTGTCTTGTTAAATTAACAAAATTGTTTTGTTAAATTAACAAAACTTTTTTGTTATATTTTGTTAAATTAATAAAATATTTTGTCAATTCAACAAAATATTTTGTCAATTTTACAAATTTCTTTTGTTGAATCCACAAAATTAATTTTGTCAGAATAGTTTTTTTTTGGGATAAATTTCCATACAAATTGGCGTTTCGTCCCTACGATCTCACATCTGTGGAGGCACAATTTTTGTTAAATTCAGTTAATCTTACATCGATTTTTTGACAAAAACCAAATGTGAACCATATCATAGACAAAAGAAATGTTATGATCAAAAAATTATAGGCGCAGAATTTTTTGGTTTCCTTACAAAATAGTTTTACCTATCTAATAATATTATTTTATCAATATTACAAAATAACTCAACCCCAAAACAAAATAGGTATTTATCATTTTAAGAAAAACGTTTTCATTTTTTGTTAAATTGACAAACAAAAATTAACAAAAACTTTGTGATATTGGCAAACATTTACAAAACAGATTTTTTGTAGATACAACAAACATTTTGTTAACATCACAAAAAAGTTTTTCGACTTGACAAAAATCTCTGTTTTATTTTGTTATATTAACAAAACCTGGTTTGTTAAACTGACAATATAATTTGTGGTGCATGTTTTGTTAAACTGACAAACAATCATCCTGAATTATAAAAATTTTGTAAAATCAACAAAATCATTCTTTCGTATTGACAAAAATTTAATCAAAACGATAAAATTGTTTTGTTGAAAATTAACAAAACGTTTTTATCAATATTACCTAAGAATTTATTTTCAGTGTACCCGTTCCAAATCGGCAGACAATTGCAGGTCCTCTGCATTCTTGTTAAATGCACACAGAAATGGTTGGGATTTGTAAGTCACTAGGTCCTGGTTTTCTTCGAGCTGTTGCACTATCAAAATTAATGCTAAGCAATATTTATATACAGCACCTTTCATCATGTTTTAAGAGCATGTTAGCATTTCAGAAAAATAGCTCTCTTGAAAAATCGACTAGTCTTATTCCACAGAAAAGCATACAAATACACGGTGGGTTTCCAGCATCTATCCTCCCTAGCAAATTTTTAACTCGATTGCTTCGAAAAAGAAAGGCAGCAGCCTATCATTGTCAAATATCAAACGAAAGAGCTAGATCTGATTTCTCGGGACACCAAGTTGGACTATCTATCAAGACGATGAACACTAATATATCCGAATTTAAGAAGGAATTAGCTTCGATAGTTCTTGTAAGACATAGAATCGCCTTTATTGTAGATAGGTCTTATGGAACCGACATTCCAGTAGTGTAACTGGTTTTAAATTGATTCGTGACGTCATTTAGCAGCTGCTGAAAATGCTACTTTAATCATTTAATTTTACCTGTGGCTCGAAATCATTGGCTGCTCTGACGAGCCTTCCGACTCTGAAACGAGCAGCTACTTCCTTAAACATTTTATAAAATCTTCGGGTGTTGCTCCGATCGTGAAACTCTTTGATTTCCTAGCTTTGTTCTTTCTGTGACTTTTTTCAGCTGAACGAATTTATTATAGTCTCTTCCGATGCCTCTTTGATGATATCAGAATACACTTATTGTTAGCGGTGAATGCACAGTGGAGTAGTGGAAATCTTTTCGGTTTGGTAACATCACATAGCCTGAGGAGCCCAAAGTTGCCTGTCTAAAATGTGAGATGTTGAGATATGAGATATGTACGTCGATTACCGTTTGGAAACCTACAGTTATACTTATATAATGAACTCGCGTAAAGTCCATTAGTTGAAAGCCATTATCGTTTCGTTGAGTTCGTGCTTACCAATTAATTCTACTTTAGAATTAAAGTCGTACTCGTGACATCATTCTCCGGCTAATCTAACTTTCTTGGTGTACATAATATCAGCTGTCTTTTCTGGGGATTTGGCTGGCGACTGAATCACTCGCAGGATCAGGTTTGATGTCGATGAACATCCATCCATCTAAGTTAGACGGCCAGGTCCGCTATATAGATGCTACAATCTCGCCTAGGAAGACTTAATAAATAGGTGAGATGGGCGGTTAGTTTATTTCGAAACAGGTAGTGAATGTTTTTCTAGCTAATATCACTCCTTCGTTGCTAAAGACAATAATTTTCGACATAGTTGGTTTTTGTCTTATTATTCTGTTGACACTCTTGTATCATAGGATTATGGACCAAATGTTAAAGAAGTAAAGCAGACAAAAGTATAAACTTTCTTCCAAATGAGAAAAAGGGTCTAAGATTCTGCAGATTTGTCTATCATTTAATTTAAAGACATTAACCTTCACATTCGTTTGGTTTTCGTGCTTTTGTCGTTCGGACATTTTATTTGAGCACTTTTGTTAAACTACTCGGCAGGAATGGAGGTGCCTACAATTTTCTCCCAAATCCCAAATCTGATCAGCTTAGAACAGTAGAACTTTTCGTGACAGTCCAACGCACTTGCTCTTATTACAAAAATAAGATTATTAGCTCAATTGAATGTTCAAATGACCTCAACTCCAATTGAATTAAATTCAACAAATCCACTTAAACAGAAATAATTTTCTTATTTCATATATCTTCCTGGATTATTAACGTTTATATAAGAGCATTGCCTTATTTTTAGATTTCTTTTATATGACTCCCGACTCGACAAACTGTATTCTAATTTTGCACAACGATACTGCTTAAACACCAGCCACTTAACCTTTAAGATAATATAATATTCTTAAGCTTTTCGTGTTGGTATTTAAAAACATTTTCAGAAATGAACCCAACGAAACAATAGGCACCTTTTGCTCAAAATTTTCCTTCTTCATTTCCACACATAGCATCAATGCCCAAGGACTCGAACACCAAACACAAACAAAACGAACCACATAAAATGAGAATTTCAAACTTCTCTATATTCGCCTGATTTTATTAAAATTCAACAAAATCTACATTGAATTCAGTTCAAGGCTGATTCCCAAGGAACACACAATTCAAAGCCTCATGAAATTAAACACTTTGTTCAACTTCATTGGACACTTTGACTTCCATCAATCGACTTCCACATGGCCTGACTCGTGGGCGAATGGGAGCACTGTAAACCCAACAACTAGATTAGAGTTGGCTCTTGGGCCTTGGACGGACATGGCCTCTCTTTCCGGTTCCTTTTTTATATTAATGATCATCGAGTGTAAGGGTCAGTCAATACCATAAATCAATGTATGTGAGATGGTTGGGCTCCATAGTCCCATAAACATACATCCAAAAGTTCATCAGTAGAACTTTCTCCAGAACCCAGCGTCCATACACCCACCAATTGCCGTATGCCGCCCCCTCGCACCATAAAACCACTTCAAGAGAAGGTAATTATTTAACTCTCCAACCCGATTGGTTTTCTTTGTCCAATACATTTTATTTGGGACCAGAGTTGTGTCACTTTTTTCATCTTATTGTTTTTGGTATTTGCGTTCAACAACAAACCATCAAGACCAACAATTTAGGGCTTGACTTCAGTTGCATTTCAATTATAAAGTCTCCCCATGTCGGGCAAAACAAGACTCCGACTCTAGGAATGGGTCATGAATTGGACATTGGACAGAATGATGAAGACAGCTTAATTTAGCAATTTAATTGCAAAATATTTTGCCTTGTTTTTGTTTTTTGGGCCAAAAATTTTGTTGTCTGCTGGTTTTGGCTCCATCCACACCCCAACACCGAGACCGACCACCATCACTTTTCCAGAAAATTGTCCCGCAGTTGCAGTTGTAATACAAATGAAAGCAATTGTTTCTATCTGCAGCAATGTTTCGGAGTTTATGAATTTGAAATTTGCCCGTGCTGGGATTAAAATGGCTAAAATGACTCGCACCATGGCTCGTTCCATCTCCCATGGCCATATTCCTCTAGGCTGCTCCCCCACTCCATACGTGGATTTAGGTTCATTTATAACTTTCCCTGGGAAACTGGTGTTCATAAAAGATTATTTTTTGTGATTCCGCAATAGCGGCCTTCTACAGTGTGCATCATCATACTCGAACTCGAATACCGCTTGGAAAACGCAGAACGGAAAAAAAGTTGTGAAACATCGAAAAAAAAAAATAAAGTTAGATGGCGTAGCGGAGGAGTGCGACAAAGCAAAGTCCATACAAATAAATAAAAACAAAACTTTCAGTATTTCCGATTTGTCTATACATTCATGTGTGTGTGTTTGAGGTGATTTTGTCCCTTTTCCGTTTTTAAAGCAGAATTTATAGCAAATATGTTTGGTGGGAGATGCGGTGATGGTGTACAGAGTGAGTAACCTACCTATAGTTGCCGGGCGTTTTGAAGGTTTATGGGAGAAAAAAGTATATTAAACAGGAAGTTGAGCTGTCAACGTGACCGGAAACAAAATACTAAAATTTTCCATAAAAGTCAGAAATAAAACGAAATATAAAATTGAGCGTCCGTCGACATTGGCGTCGTACGAGCAGTCGTCCCGGTCGTTGTTGATGTGTCGCCTTGGGAAATATTTTGGCTCAACACAATCATTGAGCTGCAATGTTGTTGTATTCACAACACAAATAAATCTGGAATTAGTTAAAAAGGCTTGGCTTGAAATATAAAAGTTTGTTTGCATGTACCAACACTCACACATATCCGAATCGGATTAAACATAAAAAGGAAAGGAGTGTTATTTGATTTAGAAACTCGAGTTAGGTATGCAATCAATTATTAAAAATGATTTTGGACATTTTATGAGTGATGTTGATGTACTGGTATTTAATATGGAAAAACCCTCCAGAGAAAAATTATTCGACATGATGATGGAAACATAGGATATTAATAGTATGACTTTTTGTTTTATCTTCCTACATGCTTCACCAACCCAACCGAAATAGAAAGAGCACGCAACACAAAATAAAGACATGAACGAGCCGTAACCTCTTCTTCTTAAGTTGTGTTCCAAAAGTTTCTGTTGGCAGAAACATATCAGCTTATTCGTCTAGGAGTAGGGCGACAAGCTGTTACACCTTGAGGATATCATTACGAACCATTGTGTCGCTCTTTTATCATCAGTTTCCCTCAATGTGTGGCTAATCCATCGCCGTTTTCTCTGTTTTATGTCTACATCCACTTTTGTTTGTCCAGTCCTAAGCCAGACATCATTACTGGAAATACTTTTTTGGGCACCGTGTCTCTTTACTCGAGATATTGACGAATCTATTCCACGATTCATAGGTGTAGAGCAAAAAACGTTTTTGGATTGAAGTATGTATTTACATTTAACTTAGTTGTAAGCAATATTTTTCGAGTGGTCCCCAATGAAGAAATTAATGGAAATGCACAACGAGCTTTCCACCATCCACAATCAAGTGACTCATAAGATATTTAAACTACGTGACCTCCTCTAAGATCTCCGGTCTAAAAATAACATGCTGTTGTTGACTTCGGCTAGCATGTAGTCTTCTTGGTAGGTGTTAAGGCAGCCACTTCTCTTTGTTACTTTTAATATGTATATTTAAGGCACAAATGTTGTTTGGTCAGGAAACAGATATGTTAAGAATAGTCCAGTAGCTTAGTTTATCAAATGGGTTCCTTTGTAAGCCAATCCTGTATTTCGTTTCCATCGTTGCAGTCATTACATTATCAATCTCAAGTAACAACAAACAAATATCTCCTTGTCGCACAACTAATACATTTTTCAGCTTAACGTTGTGTAAAATAGAACACCATGCATTGTTCAGCATAGGAATCATTAAACAAAATGGTGATACAACGCCAGTTACTGCAGTTCTTGCTATCGCTTTTTGTAATTACTTGCCAATTACTCGCCGTATTTCCATTCCCTAAGAAAGGTCTCATTCTCCAAAACAGCCTCAACAACTGGACCTAAGATGCAGGCCTCTGGTTCAAGACCCGAATACCATTCAGCTGCTTTAATATTTGTTTCCAACAAATGATGATTAGCTTATCACACTGGTTTTCATTGATGAGTTCACAAAATGTTGCTTCCCCCTTTGCAGTTGATCTTGTACTATTATACTTTTATTTTGTACAGTTCCTTTCAACTCTCTGTTAGTTTCACTGTTCTGACCCTATTATTTCTTACTCACCGCAACATTGTGTTATGATCTCCTCTTTAATCATTTTTTAGAACTAATTTTCGTTCAGTATCAGTTTCATTGTTGATTTTAATTTGTATTACTCTTCGGTGTATAATTTTGTCCCGGCAGTTTTTGGATACTCAGACTTTTCTATCCTGTGACTGTCCCGTTAAAATGTCATACATCGGGTCATATATTCTCCATACCGTTGACCCATTTCGAAAAGAAAATAAGCAAAATTAACGTAATGACGAGTTTCTTCCTGACCCCGATATTCTCCCCGCCATAATGCTTCCTCTATATAGATATAGAAGACCTTTTCATAACTTCAATATATAAAAATAACCAAAAGTGTAAAGTTGCAAGCAATCGTCCCATTTCACATATTGCCAAAAACTTTAAAAGCATTTTGTATGAAATCTTAGGTTTTTGCTGTAAGATTCTCATATCCCCTTAAAACATGGCTTTTTCAAAGGAAGGACCACAAAGACTAACCGTACTTTATTCATATCCTTTAACGTCTACGTCTAAGGGAAGCGAAAGGAAGTTGCTGATATTCCTAAATTCAACCATACGTCCGAATTTGGCCTCAAGGGTAAACTGATGGGCACTCTTTGAACCGCGAGTATTATGGGTCTTTTTTTTTTTATAATTTTGTAGGCACTAAAGGGATTATAACTACCCTTAAATCGTTTGAGACCGTTGCTATAAAGATCGTTTTAAATCTTCCTTCTCCAATGATTATTTAGCTACTCCACAGGGATCCCACAAAGCAGCAACTTAGGTTCTCTTCTTTTTATTTTTATTAATAACTATATTGAAATGGTTATTAAACATTCCCATAAACTCACTCTATACTGACGATAACAAGTTTTTTTAAACCATTTCTTTGAAACACCATTCTACACTTCTTCAACTTGATCTCGGCAGTTTATCCGTATATGGTGTCTCAAAAATGTCTTGAAGCTAAATATTATGAAATGCCAAACAGTCACTATTGACGAGATTATTCTTAATGCAAGCTCTTGGCTTTGTGAAAATGTTACCCTAAGAATACTCCGACCTTTACGTGACCCTTTCCCTGTACAAAACCTTTGTTCGCCCTCTTCTTGGATCCGCCTGATCATTCCCATATCAACTCTCCGGAATCGAGAGAACTCTTGCCGTTTCCTACGATTTACCCTTCGTAACCTTTCTTGGGAATACCCTTTGATTCTACATCCATATCAAGAACACCCTCAACTTACTTAACTGGAAGAAATAATCGACATTATCTTCATTCGTCGAATAATTCCAGATTGTACTGACTAGATCATTTTCAACACTATTTTCCGTAATCTAGAAAATCTACCCTCTTACCCTACCGCTGATGGTATGCTACCGAAAGATAATTTGTATAACATTAACTGTTTCGACATTAAAATCAGTTCAATTTTTTAAAACTTCCAAAACCTAGATTCTTAGTATTTTAAGTTAAAATAATAATTAGCTTGAATTTAGCCGAATCAATGGGCATGTTCCTGAAAAAAATTAAATTAAAGTAAAATTGGTATGTGGTGACTGATTTTCGGTCCCCTATTTTTTCCAGATTATCAACAACGAATCTTTAAAATAAGGTAAACTCACATTTGTCTCTTCAATAAGCTTCTGTTCGGATCTTGTATTTTTATGTAGCTAGATTGTTTAACTTTGATAGACCTGACAGCATACTTCTAGTGCTCTTCTGATCTAGAAAGGCCTTGGCTTTCACTACTGATAGGATCAAAGACGTTTCACTTAAGACTTTGCCTAATCACAAAATTTGATCGGAATCAAACCGTACACCACAGCTCCTTAGCAATTTTTGGTTGGCTATAATATCAAATAAAGACGTAGGAAATTATTCAAACCCCCATGTATCATGTAATAACCACCAAAATGAAAATGAAAATGAAATAGTTCCCTCGAACGAAAAATGTATGCCGGTGCGAATGATTTTAATTCAATTTTTTGGTCCTATGTACCGCTCGCACGAATCTTCGTTAATCTGTTTCGTGCGTTTCCAAAATTCTAACTCCCTTTTTGGGTCCTCTGAAACGCTCACATAACTCCGTTGCTCCGCTTATGATGTCTTCACTCGTCATGAAAGTAATCCCCCAGTTTTGAATAAGAAATACGAAAAAACCCATAAAATAAATTCCCAATCTTCGGAGTTTATTTTAAAAGAAAAAAACATTCGGGGAGGTTATTATTTTCATTTTGGGGAGTAATTTCATTTGGGGGATTTTTTCTTGCAGCCGTTAAATTAGTATACTTAAATAAGTTCTCCATTAATTATTTGAAAGCTTAAGGTCGTAACATTCCACGAGCAGAACCAGAGTTCGTTGTCCTTTCTCCGTTTGCTGGATAGCTACCACACAGTCAGTTTCCGTTGCATATTTTTACATACAAACAAACATTAATTACATTTACCCACGAAATATATACCCTTAAATAATTTAACTAAATGCACAAACGTAAATATTGACAACAAACGTCTATCTCAACCAAAGTTTAAAAAAAACCCTCGTCTATATCGAATTTCATCCTAATAAAATTAAACAACCCTGTTGATGAAATTGGAGTTCAAAAAAAGTTGTTCCATTACACATTCGTATACATACATCAACTTCCATCAAAAGTCCTGCGACATAGCCTTACATTGGACTTGTGGACTCATTGACAGCAACGAAAGCTGCAGCTACATAAAATCAAAATGTTGTATAAATTCAATTTTGAAGCCACACATGACCCCCTCCTTGGCTTCGGACAGAAACAAGACCAAAACGCCTCTTTAGTAAGCCATATACACAAGGGGGTGATATAATTGAATGATCAGAATTTTTGTATCTATATTTTTATATATCAAATTTAAGCCTATACTCTCGCACTAATCCACTGTTGACACACATATCCCAGCTAAATTGAATTTCGATGTGCGTGCCTTCGCATCAAATTCACTATCCAAAAATTTTACACATAAATTTATCACCAGGCACGAGTAATAAATGCTACCGTAACCGCGCGGTCCTCAATAACAATAATTATAACAATTTTGTCCAAAATGGATAGTTAGGGGTAAGGTCTTTTGCGCGTGCAGGTAGGCATGTTTCACACATGCAATCGAACCAAATATATCCTCCAAATTCTAATTGATTGGAAAGCAGCCCAACGAACGCCCACCAACACCAAAACTCCTATTTCACTCTCCCATCTGCCAGAATTGTTGCGGCAACCGGAAACTAATGGAGACTGAGAGGAACCACCAAATAAATAAAAATGATGTTACCGCACCATTAATGTGCCCAGGCACGCACGCCACCCATTTACCTTGATTTGATGATGGCAGAGAGGACGGTAGAGGGTACGCACCATCAGCCGCCATAGTAAGCCAATCGATGCTACTAAACGCTCTCACACACGTTTCAAATGTCCGTTGCGTAAATTAAATAACCTCCGTGACGATAGATGGCAGCAGAAGAATGGGAGATTTTGGGGTCTCATACACTGTAGTGTCTAAACTAATGTACAGTTATCTTAGTGCCTGATGATGGCCCCCTGCCTTTGGCCAGAACTAGTGCTGAAATTTTCGTGAGGACAATTATTTACTTTTTCCCTGGTTAGCAGCAACATAAACCCAAAGCAGGTATTTTTTGTCCAACACTCGCCGCAGTTGCTCTCTCTTAATTAAAGCTTAACTGCGGGAAATCCAGTCCAGCAGACAAATTGGACGCGAAAGTCCTAGCAAACTTCTTATGCCCTATTCTACACCTGGAAACGAATGCCACCCTGCGAATTTAGGTGATGGTCTTGTAGTAGGGCTCTGAGTCTGAGAATGTTTTTATTTCATCCACGAAAGGGGTGTAGTGGGAGGGAATAGGTACTTCGAAAACCAACCTACTGCAGAAAGGAACTTATAACTGTAGTTGCAGCGAACTTCTATATAAAGAGGTGGATCCTCTGTAACTCTCTATATCTCTGAGTCAGGAGCTTGTTATCCTTCACATTAGGTGTTCCGTTTTGTTGGTTTAGTGTTGTTCATACCCTTTGTTTCGCTGAAGGTGTGCGGGAGATGGTGGCCATTCCAAACAAAGAAGTGGGAGGGCATTTAATGAATTAAGAGGTTAACAACGATCAGGGTAGGATTATCTTAAACGTAAATAAGACATCTCTCAAAGGCACCAAGCGAAAATAGTGCTATTGAGTAAAGGATTAAGCTGCAGACATAATTCAAAAAATGCTAAGTTACTTAACTCCCCAAGTTTTAAACTGGCTTGAAGTTCCGAAAAAGAATGTGGTTATAAATTAAGAACTATGAATCAAACCTACAAGGGAGCCAATAAGGCTTAACGAATCCGGAAATATCGTAGGGTCCTCTCACTTAAATTAGTCCGGCCCTGGTCTTATAAGTTTTTCTTGGCTAAATGAGATGGAGAAAAATGGGGTTAGAGTTGTTATAGCAAAAACCATCGAGCGCACAAAGCTGAAGATAAAGTTTTAACAGTGTTGCCAGATAACTGAGGTTGTAAATCAACTTGAATGAGTAATGAACAAAAGCATTGTGTGGTATTTATCCCTTCCGCTAACAAAGCTGAAGTATCTACCTGCCTTTACTACTACGAGTTTACAGAAGCCACTGACGCGAAAACTTAACTTTATATTTCTGAAGAATTTTATAAGATTTAAATAAATTCAAAGCCCTTCGGAAGGGTGATCTGCTGATGAGGGGTTGAGGTATATTTTTAAATTTAAAAAGTACCTATATTAAGCCGACAAATTATCCTGTCATTGACTGTGATGGTCTGATGACGTTAAAACACTGATGCAGACATTTATTGAATTGTTTTAACTGTCACTGTTGACAATATTGAAACCCAACAGGCAAAAATACGTCCTTTAACAAACCAGAGTGATGTCTAGCTAAAGCACACAAGATAGCTACATATGGTCTGTCCAAAGTCGAGGACTCTCTGACATGGGTCGGTTAATATTTTTTTATAACAAATTGTCCAGTTTTTTTTTGTATTGTTTTCACTTTTGTGTCTGTTCATAAAGTGAGACACAATGTCAAGTGACGTTTTTAATTAACTCAGTTAACATTGACCAGGTAAAGGATCCTGCCATGTATAAATTAAAACGTTGAAGGCTACATTTTTCCCCATTTTTTGTTAATGAAAAAATTGAATTCACATCAGTAGCGAAATATTTTTACAACATTTTCGCTCTGACGACGCAGACATGTCATGATATTCTTCATATTTGTGTAAAGTGGGGAACTTTGACTAAAAACTTACAATGAGACTTTTGGCCGTGTTTTGTAAAATTCTTTGATGAGTTGATTTAATTGAAATCATATCCGAGAAGAAAGACATCCATGATTTTCAAGAAATTGTAGTTGTCGTTTTGAAGCCTGAAAATAGATCAAAAACGCTTGATTGGTGATGACAACCATCTTCCACGAGCGGGAGAATCTTGTGATTTAATGAGAAATTTCCCGGGAATAAATTAACAATTCTTTCCATAAGTCTGGGACCGAAAAGAAAAAAAATTGATTTTGATCCAGGCATGATAGTTTCTTGTCTTTCAATATTTTATCGTTACCAAAAGGTAAACAGTGTTCAGGTTAAAAAACCAGTTTAAAACTTTAAAACCAATAAGTACCGGTATCTTCTCTTAAATATTTCAATATTTTTCTACTGTCTACTGTCTGAGACATTTTCCCTTTAGTGTTCGTCATTATAAATAAGAACCACAGAAATTTGTATAATAAGATAGATATGAAGGCATGTTTTCGACAAAATACCCAATTTAATTTCTATTTCGTAACCGATTTTTAAAACTTTTCATTACAATTGTGCGCAGAATCAAATTATTTCGGATTCGTTGTTTGTTTAATTATGACCAAATGTCCGATTGAGTCAGTCTACTTCGGGAAAACTTGGCCTTCAAAAATGAGGTGACAAATGAAAGAAAATATTGCCATCTGAATGCAAAAATAAGAACTACGAGTATGTATGTATCTCGAATGTAATGTTATCTAATTTGAAAATATAATGGCAAACATATTTTTGTTTTATAGTACTTTTCATTTATAAAAATCTCATTATAGCCAAATATAGGATATTTGTGAAGTAGAAGAGAAAAATAAAATTCTTACAGTTCAAAGATTTAATTTGTATCAGTGGATAGGTGTAAAAACCTATATAAAAGGCTCTATCAGGACCGAAAAACGCGCGCGTGAGATTTTTACTTTATTAAAACTACCTCTTCCTCTGAAAATATGTACATAGGTCTTTTAGGCTATCCGACTTTGCATATATTTTTCAAGATAAATTACTGTCTGATAAAGAAGCTTGCCGGGTACACTCAAACAAAATCCAAACCAGAACAGGAACCAGGAATACGACAATAGGCGCGTTTTATTGGTAATCTATATCTAGCGCAGTAATACAAGCACCAAAAAAACGCTTTATTCACTCTTTAACTCACTCTTCCTTGTTCCTTCCTACTTCTGGAATTAAGAATTAACTTACACGGATGTGTTCGAAAGATCTGTATCTCGTTTTTAATCTAGAGTTGAAATATTCATGAAAATGCAGATTGAGTTGAAATATTCATGAAAATGCAGATCGAGTTGATTTAGAGTTTTTCTCACTGTTAAATTTGATTTAAAACTTACAAAAGTGCGAAAATATATCGCATATATATACTGAGTATTGGAGAAAAAAAACATAGTACTCAATAAAATGACATTGGCGCAAAATTTTAAACAGCCTCTTATTAAGGTAGTAGTATTATACTTCTTATATATTTCCTAACTTTAAAGTAATTTTCTAATTTTAAACATTTTTTAACTAATATCGTCCTAAGGCTGGGAGCGCACATTCAATTTTTAGTTGCACAACACTTTTTGGATACTTATAGAAAACAGATGAACTATTTGGTTGAATGTCCGCGCAGGTGCATATACGAGTAATTATAATGTTACACAAAATAGCGAACTCATTTTAGGCAATCGTTTAGTTTGTGTCAAAACACAAACTTTTTAGTTTCTTGAACCAAACAGTTGCAAAACCGCCTAGCCTAAGGCAATTTTTTTAATATATTGATTCTGAGCAACCTTAAAGCAATAGTAGTTCGTGCAAAAAAATAAGTAAACAGACCTATTTTGACGTTTTTAAATGTTAAAGAGTCATATGAAGTTATAACGATACTAAAAAAATGAAATAGGTATTCTGAGAGTTTAGCTTTAATTTTTTCAATTGTTATATAAATTCAGCATAATACCGCAGTTATACGACATTTTTGAACAAATGCCAGTGAACTGATAAGACATATCAATCGAATTCAATATTTCAATATTTATGACAAAATTAGTGGCAGTAGTGTAAAGCCGGAATTATGGTATGAATTAAAGTTTTGCATTTGAAAAAATATTTGTTCTATAAATTTCAGAGCGATTACACTTTGGATTAGTAAAGGCAAAGTATAATAAAATAAATACCAACGAACACACCCTAAAGTATGCCACATATATTTTTTCGGACACCACCTAAACACCTCCTACATTTCAACATCCGAAACTCCATCTTCACTAAATTATCCATTTCAATTACTAGCTTATTTTTATTCACTAATCGTTTGTTGTTGTTTTCCATGTTAAATTTTGCGAAGTAGTATATTCACTAACCAATAAAACACGGCTAATATATCACAGACAGTCCGGTGGTTGTTAAAGCTATTAACTCTAGTACAACATCTTGGTTCATCAATGTCGGCATGAACTTAGTTAGCCTGAAAATGAACCCCAGTGTGACTCTTATCTGGGGTATCGGGTCATAGTGGCATTAATGGGAATGAACAGATGAACGGACTGTTCAGGCGAGGATCTGCCCTTCATAGCTCAATCGCAGTAGAAGTCAACATTCAGCTCGGAGTTATGAAGGGAAATATTATATGTCTTTTTTTCTTTACAAATCAAACGGTTGGTGAAGCAGTTCAACTAACTGCATTATAAATGTAGGAATACGTGGCCCACATTTTATAAAAGCTGACCAATTGCTCTGATATTCAGACCCAGGCAGGAGATCTTTGTTAAGTTTAGCGGATACTGACCAATAGGAGAGCATGCAGCGAGAACAGGTATTCCTCATAACACTCACTGTAAGCTGTGGGGACCACTGAGAAAAGGAAACAGTCATTAATTTACTCTACAAATGCCCTTCTCTATTGAATTTAGAGCACAATCATTTATTGACGAGATTATTAGTCCGGTCAAATTAGGTAAAAAAACAAGAGCAAAGCTACAAAAATTACCATCAAGCTGAAACTGAGTAAACTTGTTCAAAACACAATTAAAAACAATTTTTCAAAATTCCCCATCGTTACGACCCATGGAAAAAAATTGACTCAAGGTCAAAGGTAAAAAAATGGGTTTTTCACGATTTACTTCAAAACGGTAAGTTTTATCGTAAAATTACCTCAAACAAAAATTGTAGATCATAAAATTATCTATAAAAAAGGTATCAATAATTTTTTTCCTAAAAGCTACCGCTTCTGAGATAAAACGATTCAAAAAGTTGTAAACGTCATTGCATGCATAAGCGCGCCACGTATATACGAGTACCTCTGTAGCTGTAATATAAGTAAAAATATGTTTCTATGGGTGATTTCACTTATTTTTTTTACCTTTGACCTTGAGTCAGTTTTTTTTCCATGGGTCGTAACGATGGGGAATTTTGAAAAGTTGTTTTGAGCAAGTTTACTCAATTTCAGCTTGATGGTAATTTTTGTAGCTTGCAATGTGTAGATTGACCGGACTATATACCAAACTTTCTAAAATGAAAATTAAAGATTTGATCTCTTTTCTCAACGCAACGAAATGGCTCTAAGACAAATTTCAAAAAGAGCTAGCAAACTAAGGGCGAATGATCTTTAATTCGGATTTGTTAATGCTTGAGCATGGATGACTCCGTGAGAGTGACTATAATTCCCCATATCGATTCCGTCCACAGGTTCAAACGAGTTATGTTATCAAAATGGCGCACTTCAGTGCTAAATGCTAATTGAGTCATAGGGTGAGAGAGCTAGACTGCCAGTGGTTACCATTTCTATTTGTTTTCAATTTGTTAAAAGCTTTTATTCGAAAACCACATGGACGATTTTTTCAGACTTGAAAATTAATAGTTTTTTTTAAACTATCTGCAAAATGTAGATAGACCAAAAGTCTTAATTGTATCTAAAAGTAACAGCAACCACCATACAAATGTTACAAAATCGTTTTAGAAAACCGTATTTCTCTTGAAAACGACACCTAGGATTTTGAAAAAAAATTGTCTGTTTAGCTTAATTTTTATTATTTTTATAAAAAAAAAATTAAATTAAGATATTACTGACATTTTCTTCCATAAGACCATTTTTTAAAAAAGGTTCTTATATACAGTCCTACTACTAATTTATGTTTCAGTATGGACAATATACATATACTTAGTTAGGATAAGCCATGAACTAACATTTTTCCTGTTTCATTAAAGACCATTCCTATGATTGAACATAACTAGGTAATCGGAGGTTATTATTTACATGTAGTCTTGTGGCTCTATGATTACATGGATTGTTATAAAATGTTGAGAAACCTTTTAGAAATTCCAACAAAAATCCATGCCTTTCCAGATTAACACCTTACTCAGATTCAATAGTGTATTTGATTTGAAAAACAAATTTGAAGTGTTTTACAAAAATTAATACCATAAACTCTCAAAACCTTTTGCAACCCGAGATTAAAAGCTTATTTTATTTTTACCAATGCGTTTGCTTCATTTTCATCACATTCGAATCAGAGGTATCGAAATTGCGGAATCAAAACTATTCAAAATTATGGACTCACTCATGAATTCTGACATACAAATAAAAGGGTTTGCAGCTTGTTGGGCAAATTCCAGTTTCCAGATTCCTACCTTTCATTTCTGCGAAGTCAACAACCCCCTTAATCTGTTGGGTAAACATTAAAAAATATGTTTTTAATTAAAATTTCTGAATTACTCACCCATGGCCGCGTGTGTGTGTGTCTGTCTTTCTGTTTGACGCCGCGGCGGTAGCATTACATTTACATGTAAAACTCATCATATTTATTAAAAGCAGCAGCTAAAAAGGCAACATCGTTGGTAGCTTATGGCGAAATGTTAATTTCCCTAGCGTCCTAGACCTCAATATTATAATACATAATAGGGAAATATGCGCTCAGCTTTCAAGCCCCCCTCCAAAAAAAACAAGTAAACAACAAGTAACAATCAGGCTGCAGAGTGAAACGAAAAGCTATCGGAAACAAGGACAAATTGAAATTTATGAACGTAGTACCGTTATTCAAAATGATTAATAACAATTAAACCTCACAGCTCTATACGCATACCATAATGCATGCATATTTAATTTTTAATTTTTTGTTGTTGCTGCTGTCAATTAAAAATTATAATAGTCAAAGTATGATTGTTTTGATTAACAATATTGTTATGTGCGTGCGTGTGTGTACAGTGAGTACCACAGGAGTGATGTTATTCACTTTGTTAACATGAGCCAATACGTATCGCAGGCGTCAGGCACTTTGTCTATACCTCTGAGACTTAACAATGTTTTATTTTCGTGTTTTTTGTTTATGAGAATAGCTATTTGTGTTGTTTTTTGTTAACAGCTAGTCATGGTGACAGGATGTCCACAGCGACTTCACACTGCTCTTACATGCGTGTGGTTTTGATTTATTAATCATTCAATTGAGCCATCGGAGAGTGTTTTACATTACTGCATGCATTTTAACAATATGACAATTCGCATTATACATAATTTTTCTGTAGTCGAACATGTCAATTGAAAAATGGCGAATGCAACAAGAGGAAGATTTTTTAAACTGGGAATTATAATTTATAACAATACCTAAATAAACCTTAGGACATGAGTTTTGATATGCCTTGAGAGTGAAGACAAATGTTGGTTGTTAAATATTCATGTTGTAAGTCAGTTTTTGGTATAAATTTATTATTTTTTTTCTAAAAAACTAAATATAGAAAATGAAAATAGAAAAAACCTTTAGCAGTAAGGTAGGGTAGGTTTTTGTTTCCTTTCTTTTTTTCGGATGAGTACATTAATACAAGGGGCGTTTTATGTTCCAGGTCGAGGTTTTTCTTAACAAGTTTTAAATAAAATACAATTTTATAATTTTTATTTTATCTACTTACTAATTTACCATTATGTATGGAATATAACAATTTTATTTATTCGTCTTTAAGATTACAAAACTTTGCCTAGACTACATTTAACTATGAAAATAAATTTGTAAAAACAATAATTTAAACAATCAATAATATTACAATAAATTAACTAAGGAATTCTTAGCTTAGTTTCTATTTAAATTAAAATCAATACCAGAATCATAATTTTTATTAAAATATGTGGAAGCTCTAGCAATAGGATTTTGGCGGGCGTAGCTAGTTCTGTGATAAGGAACATCTAAAAAATTTCCACTTCTCGGACGCAAAGTACGAGAAGGTGCATAAATATCAAACATTGATAACAAACCCGGACAGTCAATGACGCAATACAAGACATGAAAAGCAAAAAGTACTGAATTTATTTTTCTTCTCAAAACAAAAAGTTTTAAGTTTTAAGTCTATTAGCATATACCTTATAGTTTCATAGGAAGGAACACTTGCATTTTGAAAGGTTTTCCGTAGAACAAACCTAGTGAATCTCTTTTGAACCTTTTGTAAAAGCTGCAATACTAGAGCTGCAGTCTAACAAGACTAGAATAAAGAGTTCTTAAGGTGTGTGGATCTTCTAAATTTTTTGAATTTCGAATTAAGAAACCCAACATGGAATTTGCTTTTTAACTGGCATGATCTAAGTATATGACAAGCAAAATTCAATTTGGAGTCGAATATAAACCCTAGGTCTTTCTGGTTATCAAATCTCTGTAAAATATCGTTTTCGAGTGTGTTATCAAAACACCAAAGATTTTGTTTTCTGGAAAATGTAACTACGCCACATTTTTACTTGCGACTTATAGGTACTATAAGGCAAGTTATGCATTCGTAAAAAAAATCGAACTCGAGATTTTGATCAAAGTTGACCAAAAAAGTGGGTCTCGCAATACTGTCTGTCTGTCTGTCGGTTCGACTACAGCCTAAACGGCTCGGCCGATTTTCTTCAAACTTGGGTTTTAATTTTCCCCCCTGGATGTTTTTTTCTATTTTTTTTTTAAGACCAAAAATAACGGTACCTGCCATACGATTTTTTTTTCGAAATTTTATAAATATTTTTTTTTTCAAAAACTATCCCACAGAATTTTTTTAAAAAAATTTGAAAAATTTCATTTGGTTAAAACTAGCTAGTTGTTGAAAAAAAATTTGCAAAAAATTGTTATTTTTGGTAGCTCCCCTGGGTCCATTTTTTTGTTTTTGATTTTCTCGAAAACGGTACAGCCGATTTAAATCATTTTTTTATGCCAAAGCTCCTCCAAAGTTTGAATATTATTACATATTCAAATTTTCAATTTTTTATTTTTTGGATTTAAAAAAAAAATTCAAATTTTGTTTGGAAACTCAATACTTCGAAAACCCCATGCTCGATTTTTTTCAAACTTAAATAAAAGTTTCTTAACATATAAAAGATTTGAAAAAAAAAATTTGTTTTATTTAAAACTAACGGTACCTTCCATACAAATTTTAAAAAATGGTTTTCGAAAATCGTATTTTTCTCGAAAACGGTTACGAGAATTTTGCTAAAATATTTTTTCTTTTGATCAATCTTTACGATCTTTAATTTAATAAAAAAAATTTGAAATCTAGATATTACTGACTGTACCTACCATAGAACGATTTTTTCGAATTTTGAATTACTCATTATCGGCATAACGGATTTTAACGAAATTTTTTATAAAGAAGCTCCTAAAAAGTTTAAAAAACATTGCATTTAAAAACTTAAGAAAAAATATTTTTTCGATTTTTAGAAAAAAAAAGTAATTTTTTTTTGAAAAATTCGATATCTCAAGAACGGCTTATTATTTTTTTTGGAAATTAGACTTTTATTCGTACAATAATAAAAACTTTAGATTGGCGTACCAAAATTTTTTCTTAAAAATGTTTGAAAATTTTGTACATAAAAGCTTATTTTTTTAAGGAACCACTACAACGACTTATAATTTTTGTTCCTGCATAAATTCATATTTGCATAGCATTCTGTTTTTGTCTCTTACTACTAAAAAAATTTAAAAAATTCATTTTATCCTTATGAACAGTTTTCTCTAATAACATTCGTTTTTAAAATTCCTAGTCTATTACATAGGAGCAAGTTCATGCGACCCAGTCGTGCATTTTATTTATAAAGAGTGTCCTATTAAAATGGCGAGTTGCCTTACTCCCCTCAGTCAATTAAAGAACTTTTCAATGATTGCGGCCATATTGTTGAACCTATGAGTACATCTGTCAAATTAGCTGTCATTTATTAAATCATCTGTGTCAAAGCAACATGAAAAGTTATAGTGTTGAATAACATTCCGCACCACACACAAGAACTTGACCTATCGCAGACCACTACTAAGCGAATTTTGCGTCATACCATGACTTGGCCGACATCCGTACAAACTTCAACTGACGCAGGAGCTCAGAGTTAATGACCATAGACAACATTATAACTTTTAAGTTTTTCGCGGTTGTTAGACATAATTTATAAATATTTTTCGGATTAGTCGCGTAGGTTAAATATAATTTGATGCGAAACGTTCGGGGTAAGTATTTATATACTAACTGCAGCTAATCCGAAAAATAATGATACACCATAGACAACGCCGCGTATTTTCTAACTGGGCTCTAGAGCAGTTGGGAGTTGACCCCGATTTCGATTAGGCCCATTTCTGCCAAATATTCCAATTAGGGACGATCACAATCCACACAAGATCGACAAAATTACAATGCTTCTAAAGGGTAGTCCAGTCATAATGCACGATGTTAATTGTGAGTCACACCTTAATGTCAAGTTTTTTGCCCAACTTAATTTGACATTGCTTTGTTTCAGTGTTTGACAAATTCAACCATGGAGGTACACAATTGAGCATCGTGTTAAAATTGTTGAAGCCTCTTACGAAAATGGGCGTTCAAATCAAATTGTGCGCAAATTTCAACAAACCGGGTCTGTAGGAAATGTTAAAACACCTGTGCATGCTCGCCTAGTTCGTTCTGCGGAAAACATTGCTGTTGTTCGCGATGTTCGAAAATGAGGTCGGACAAGCAGTTACTGTGAATGGTGTTCGCTATCGCGAGATGATAACGGACTTCTTGTGGCCAGAAATTGAGAATATGGACCTGGACGATATGTGCTTCCCACAGGATGGTGCCACTGGCCACACAGCCAACGAAACAATGGCTCTTTTGCGCGAGAAATTCAATGGCCGTGTTATCTCACGTCGTCGTGGCGATGTTAATTGGCCGCCACGATCATGCGATTTGGCACCATTGGACTTCTTTCTTTGGGAATATTTAAAAGAATATTTTACGTCGATAAGCCAAAAACAATTCAAGAGCTAAAGGATGAGATAATTCGGCACATTAACGACATTGAACCACAATTATGTCTTAGAGCCATTGAAAATATGGACGATATAGGATAGGGGTATGCCACCGAAGCCGTGGGAAGCATTTGGCCAGTATTTTAATTTACACATAATTGTCATGGATCTTTCTATCATAATAAAAAATATTAAGATAATTCTCTGAAAAGTTTTTGTTTTCTTTATAAAAAACACCGTGCGTTTTCGTTGGACCACCCACTGTTTGGTGTGGATTTTAGACTCTCGACTTCATCGGTCCATGCTTATTTAAGACCAAAGTTGGCCAGGCCATCACCCTCAACGGCAAGTGCTATCGGTCAATGATGACCATATTCTTTTGGCCGGATGATATGGACTCCGACGACATATTGTTTCAACAAGACGGTGCGCCCGTGCCATAATGGACATTTCCGAACATGTGAAATGATGTGAACTGGCCACCGAAATCGTACGATTTAACCCCGTCAGACTTATTCTTCTAGAGTTTTCTTACGTCTGAGCCAATAAGCCACAAATCATCACTGCACTGAAAACCAACGTAATAAATGCCATTGGTCAAATTCAGTCCATTCATGCGCCAGAGCTCTGGAAAATGTGACTTTTCGGATGCGCGACGCAAAGTCGATATGAACATTTGAAAGATTTTGTATTTCATACATAATGGCATACATGACCCTTCTTAATAAGTAAAAAATTTCAATAATACTCGTATCTCACTCACAGTTTGTTTTCTAATATTTTATGAACGTTTAATTGAAAACCTTTCGTAAGGAGATAATTTCCTATTTCTTATTTTACTATTTTAGTTTTCAGAGCTTTAAAACCGATGTGTCATCTATGACCTATTTTCATAATGCTCGCAATGTGTTTAATCATATGTTACTGGTAGTCTTTTGTGCGCGCTTGCATACAAAAAATCAAAATACTCGATTTCCATCATTGATGTTTCCTGTTTTTAACTAAATTCGGAATTCCCCGAAATTCCTTATATTTAGTTAGTTTTCCTTCTTCACTAGGAAAAATGAGAATTTCATTTAAATTGCATATTTGGAATCAGAACGTCAATAGACGCTTTGATGTGATGCCATGGTGATATGTGCTGGTGAATGCGGAATCCGTCCTGTGACAGATCCATATGGACAATCGACCGTTGCGGGCGGGCGTCAATGAAAATGAAAAGAACAATGCACCTAGTCGTCCAGCATGAAACAGCAAACAGGAGCCGGGACGGGTCATTTGATAATGTAGCAATTTGGCCAAATCGCCGCAACTTTGCCAGTAGCAGCTAGCGCAGAGCCATCGTCAAGCATCCCAAGCATGCATTGGCATTTTGGTCATCAAAAAATAAGGGAATTCCGTGATGTTGCTGGTGGTTTTGGCTGTTGGCTCTTTCGAATGTGTGGTCTGCATTTTTGGGGTCGCAAAACACAGAATTCAAAATAAATGAGTGTATGTACGTTTTTCGTTTTTCGATTGGAAACGCTCGCATCATCATCGGTCCCTGTGACATTAAAGCGAAATTAATTGAAACAAATAGCTGCAACTGTTCAATTTGAATTGGATTTAAAGGATTCCAACCGCATGTGTGATGGAAAACCTCTCGATGACAGAAAAAGCCACCTGGCATGGCGGGCTGGAAGCTGGAATGCAAGAGGGGCGGACATGCCACCAATCCCAGGACTTTTTGCAAATGCATTCCTGTGCGTAAATATTATTTAAATTGTATTGGTATTACGCTCTCAGCAATTAACACAAATTAAGCGCAATTTCCGTGCAAGGGAAATCCGAATTACCGAACTTTCTGGAAAATGTTTTACTTAATGAGGCTTGACAAACCGATGGTTATGACGATGCCAGCGCCATTCGCAATGACTTCCGCTTCATGCTGCTGACTGCTAGCGCGAGTGTATCCTATATCCTACTCTCAGACACATGATACGCGGCCATGGTCTTTGTTGGCTCTTGGATTAGCGGGGGTGTAAGAAGGTAATCCGCGCAGAACACTGGGATATTTGTACCAAATTGGCTGCCATATTAACCAGATCCCATGAGGAGCAAACATTTTGCCGACAGCTACTGCTACTGCTACTGATTCAGAGCAATTATTGGATCCGTTTTACTCCCCAGCTGTTGTTGGTTTTTTCCCGGGACGAGCGGGCGATTATTGTGTGAATATAATGCACTGGAGTTGGTGATGGTACTTGCAGCATGAAAACAACAGATAATTCTTTGCACTCGCTATAATTGTTTGATTGTTGAAAATTACGAAAAAAAAAAATTAAATATAAATGTTAAAAGTTTCGTGTTTAAAACAGAGACGCAAACTGCGTACTGCAAAATTCAGCTATTTTAATTTTTTTGCTGCCTCAACAAATACGAGTATTTACCTAGACAAAACATTCGTTGGTTGTTTGAATTAAATGAGTGTGCTGGTTTGATATGAAGACCTGTTTAAGTTTTAGTGCAAATGTGTTTTAAATTTCCGTTTTTATTTAAATTCAGCTCAAATTCCCAATTTAACTTGAACTTTATTTAGGCATTTAATTTAAATGTTTAAACTATGCATGCTCGTGCATACATATCGATAGTATAATTATTATTTTCCAATGAATTAATTATGCAGGTACAATATATACACAGACGCCCAATGGAGCGTTTTATAAACAAAATCATAATTTTTGTTTGTAATTTTAGAAAAAGACGATTTGGTAAATTGGGTCATTAGATCACGTGCGAAAATGGAGTTTTCAACAATAACAATGAAATGAATAAACAAGTTTATGATTATTTGAAAGTCCAACACACCGTCTTACGAGTATATGCGATATTATAAATTCAAGTTGGCAAACAAGGTTACAAGGGTTTGTGCAATTGGCTGCA
Source organism: Chrysotoxum bicinctum (assembly GCA_911387755.1). NCBI lineage: Eukaryota > Metazoa > Arthropoda > Insecta > Diptera > Syrphidae > Chrysotoxum > Chrysotoxum bicinctum. The sequence continues at coordinate 2,493,053 of OU426989.1, forward strand.
GAAGAAAGTATTCCAACTTATTTGAACTGCAGCTAAACTAAATTAAAATGTCAAATTGGGGAACTGATATTGACTAAGAGAAGACCTTGAAAAATATGGGAAAATAATGAGTCATTTCAAAAATGATTGACTTAGTAGATTCCTTAAAAGTTTGAAGAAGAATGCTTCAACAGAATACTTCTTATGGAAACAACCCAAGTGCCTTAAAAACCCCACCCTCAAAAACCAACAAAAGTTATCCAAGTTATCCATAAGATATCACCAGAGTGCGATCTAATGACTGCTCTGGTTGGAAATGCATGGCTTAAGCTTAGATGTATCCCACACAATTTGAAGATCCCACTAGTCATTGTATTGTAATACCTTAGCTAGAAAACTCACCAACAGAAGTAACATATCACAGACCAATATCGCTTACAACATAATCATGGCTTAGCAGAGTGATAAACGAAAAAATGTTAATCCCAAACCACTAATTTTCAGTATGTTTCCTTTGAACATGACATTTTTGCATCTGAGCTGGTCATGCTCTATTTTGTGCGACTATTGTTTCACTGCTTTTGTGGCACATAGTTTAGTCTAGAAATTTTTTTTCTATATAGAATTTATTTATTAGATCTTTTTCAGTTTTCTTATTAGACGCAGTAATGTTTATTAACCTTCTTAAGCTTTTTATTTACAGCTGTAAATCTTAAGCCAGAGGGCAAACATTTTTCCATGGAAAGGTAATATCATTTGGAATCAACTCAGTTCCCTTGGTTGTTCGTATCAAAATTTAAAATCATATTGGGGACGTTTAAAGATTTTAAATCAATTTCAAGTCTTCGAATATTACCTTTTTCAGTAAACAATTATTATTCAAATACAATTTGACTTGGGAATCGTATTGTTTATGTTATATCACGTGTTATTTAATATAGCTATTTATGTGATATCACGTTATATTTCTGTACAAAGGTCACTATGTACATTAATCACTATGTAAATAATTCCGCGAAAAACTATATTTAGATTCGCTCAGTTCTATTCCATACGTCTAAATATAATTCAATATATTATATATTTCTATATAGAATTATTTTGTTGTGAATATTTATCTATAGAAGTCTGGATTGATTCCTAGCAAACCAAGACTCTATTTCACAGAACTACTTCAAATACAATACATTATTTTGACAGTTTTGTTACATCACTTCTGTTGATGTTGATTCACAGAATCATTGTATGCTCGATGTCATACAATTATGTATTTAGTGGAATACTTCCAGTAAGATTCTGCTTCAAGGAATTTTATGATTAACTACTTGTTGTGACTAAAATGTTTATTATAAATTCACATGTATACATACATATGTACATCTATAAATGTACATGTGTCATTTGTTCAAAATCTCAGAAAGTTTTCACCAATTACTTTAAAATTTTGACACAACGCAGCATTCAAATACACCGCACCGGTGTATTTTCGTACTTTGTTTTTTTTTTTTTTTTTTGAAAATGTCATCTTTTGAACTTAAAAAGCAACACACATTCCGCAGTGTCATAGCTCATAGCCATAGATGGCCTATCAAATGGTCGAGATATGGTTGTCGAAAAGTTGTGTCGTATCAACACGATGGCTGTAAAAGAAGAATGAAGACGCTGATAAACGTAAAACCGACATCAACACCATCCCAGGTCTCCGCATTACAACATAAGCCATCTGACCCATCTACACGATGACGCATCATAAAGCGCGGAACAGATTGAACCAGCAACAGCACCGTCAACAGCAACAGCGGCCGCCATTAATTTAGAGCCAATGTATTTCAATTGTTCAACACACATAAGAACAGCAACAGCAACGCCAACGCGGAATAACGGGAATGTAAATGATAAAAACGAACAATGAACAAAGAACGACTGAAGAATGTGCAAATTCAAAGGATATCGGAAATTTCCGCGTTCGTTGTTCGTTGTTACCCGAACAACGTTTGTTTAAATGCGAAGAAAACTGTTTAAATGAATATTGTCTTGCAGAGCCGTGCAACTCGTAAGGATATATTTGAATATTTTTATTAGTGGATGGAGCATCAGAATGCTACATTATAAATTGGGGTTTATATATGTATGTAGGTAAATAAATAAAATATTTTGTTAATGAGTTTATCGTTCTAGTACGAATAATAACAGATAATAATCAGAGAAACATGCAAAAAGCGCGATACTATAATCATTTCTAGCGCTAGTTTAGCAAATAAAACAAGATTTGTATGCGATAAACGTTTCCTTTTCAGCAGCCAACCATTCGTCTTACAGGATCTTCTTTTCTTTCATTTTTTCAACTATTAATAGTGCCGCCACTGCCAACAATGTGTTGTTATACATTTTGTTATAAGAACGAACTGAAAAACAAAACCGAATTAATAGTTGTGTTCAGTGACGCTGTTCCGAACAGTTTAGAGCAGTTTGGAACAGAAAAGTACACCTTTTTGCTGTTCAATGAGAAATTTTCTGTTCTAAACTGTTCTGATTTGCTGTTCAATGAGTCTGTCTGGAACAGTTTGGAACAGCTTAGAACAAGATTTCTTGCCCTCGCTTTTTAGTTAGAGAAAGGTAGAACAGATAATTGACTGTTCTAACTTGTCTGACATTTCTCATGGAAGCTGTTATGCTCTGCTCTGTTCTGCTCTACTCTGCTCTGTTCTACTCTGAACTTTTATTCACTGAACAAAACTAATGTAAATGCTTCTTCGTTGTTGAGAGAAGAGCGAACAACGTACAGCGAATGAAGAACGAAATGGGGCTTTAGAGCCTATACTATTGCAGCATTGCTTTTGTTGTTCATTTACAAATTATTATAGAATATTTGTTTGAGCTTCTGTTTGGCTTTCTTATCTAATAATTTTGTTTTACTTATTTTTTTCGACGTGCAATATCAAAAAATACCACACGAAATTTAATATGACAGCTCATAGACAGCCTAAAGCTAACCATAAACGATGAACATTCTCGCCGAACTTGGTCGTTTACGTTATCCCCTACACGGCAAACATATTTGGTGAACATAAAGAAGTGCAAGTTGTTACTCTTATCTTGATTTATTTATGTAAAAGAGAAGAAAACAAATAAGAAAAGAAAGTGGAATGACTGTATAAACGCAATAGTCGTTGTTAAATCATGTTAAATTATGAAAAGAGTAGGAGATAACATCTCCAGAAAATTTTAAAAAAATTTTGCGAATGGATGCCACAACATACGCAGAACTTCTTTGTAAAATTACCTCGTCTATAAAAAAAAAAATAGAAATATGTTTCATCCGCGATAAGAACTCGGTGACGTTGACAGCAAATATGTCCCTACACGGCGAACATTGAAGCCAACGAACACGACAAAATCGAAATTTTTCGCCAACAGCGAGCGGCTTGCGATTTGCAAACCAGCCATTACACGAGAAAAACATAGCGAGCACGAACAAGTTCGGCGAGCATGTTCGTCGTTTAGGGCTAGCTTAATGTAAATATGATCGAGATTCGAGATAATATTATTTTATGTTGCATGTAACGTTTTTTGGTAGGTGACTATGCAGCGCAGCTAAGTTTCCCAATAAAACGCTATGTTCACATTTTTACCCACCTTCATTAAATGTCTAAATCATATTTTAAAAGTAGTGTCAAAGAAGAAAAAAGACAAAATAACAAATTCGCATAAAAAAAAACTTAAATGGATAACGAAACAAAATATGTAAAAAATTGTTAATTTCTTTGGGGAAATTAGGGAGGGAGAGAAAGGAGGAGTCGATGAAAATTGGGTTTGAATGCTCACAAATTGAAATGGCAAGGAAAACCGTGTCGGATAGATCATTCCATAATCGTGTTGTGCGAGTAAAAAACGAATCTCTATATTTGAAGCTACATCCAAAATTAGACTCGAGGGTTAACTGACGAGCGAAACAGGCATCACCTGTGTAAACTGACTACTTCTAGGGAGTGTTGTGAAAGAAGCAATAAATCAAGGGGAGACATAAGGCATATAAGGCTACGTTTCCTATCAATTTTAACGCTCCAATAAATGGAGATAAGATTGTGCTACACCTGCCCAAAGATATGAGTTGCACTCGAGTTTTAGACGTATAATCGCCTTATAAATTTTAACCAGATCAGTGGAGGTGAAAAATTTCTTACATCGATATACTTAGAAATCCTAAGCATTTAGCAGCATTTTTGGCCATCTCGAGAACGTGGTCATTCCAACGAAGATTGTCGTTGACACACATTCCTAGTACTGAAAGCTTTTCGGTTTCTTTGATGCAAGTGCCATTCAAGCACAATGGCATAAGGGGTACATTTTGCTTCAACGACAATAGACGACATTGAGTTTTCGAAGCTCTACACGAGTTATTAGTGTACCCCATTTAACGATGCTTTAAAGATCGCAGTTTAATGAGATTATCATATGATGCCGTTGCAATTCCACATTCGAAGGAGTTCGACGTGAATTTGAGAACGAGTATGAGAAGCTGAGGTAGAGTCGTCGGCAAAACAACGCAGTGGATTATACTTTTCAGACAAGTGATCATTTATAAAAAGGAGGAAGAGTGTCGGACTCGGAGCCCTGGGGAACACCAGCATTTATTTTGTAAAGATCAGACTTGAAACCGTCCAATACAATATGTTCTAATCCAAAGAATAAGGGTTTCGTTGATACCAAACGCATGCATTTTCTCCAAAACTCATCGAAGAGATATGCCATCCAGAGCCGGATCTACCTAAGGGCTGTATGGGCTGCAGCCCAGGGCCCCGAGGTCACAAGGGGCCCCCAGACCCCGTTGAAAACAATAGGCGTTAATTTTAATTAAAAAAAATTTTAATTAAAAAGCCTACCATAAGGTTGGCAATGGCAACCCTGAGATCAATCAACTAATGTATAGTCCCCGGCAAGCTAGATGGCACTATTTTAGAGAGAGAGAGAGAGTAAATTTGCGCGTCGCTTTTACCTGGAAAAAGCGCTGCGCGAACTTTCTCTCTCTCTAAAATCGTGCTCAGTTTGATGCCGAATAGTGTATTTGCGCGTCTATGGAACGGAACGGGGATTCCCCGTCGTTTCTTTTTGATCGGTGTATTTTTTCTATTCTTAGGTTAGGTTAGGTTGTTGGGCAGTCAATTTATGTAACTATCGTCACACTTAGATCAATGTAGATCCATTGTGTTACCCGTGAGTGTAATCACTCTTTTCTGATAAAAACCTATGTGTTCTGTTAATCAGTCAAGCCATTTTGAGGCATTGGAGAAGTTCAATATGTGAATTCCTGAATATTAGAAAGATCTTCTAAATTGTCAAAGAAGTAACTACCAAGCCATTTCCTTCTTTGGTGGCATAGTGACGGGCAATGACAGAGAAAGTGTGATGTGTCTTCATGGACCTCTTCATCACCATATCCTCTACATAGGTCATCTGTACTTAGTTTCATTTTAAATTTATGTTTTAGTAAATTATGTCCGGTGATTATGCTCGTAAGAGAGCGAAGGGACTTCTTACTAATTTGCATAATTTTGTCAGTCCTCTGCTTGTTAAAGCAAGGCCATACTTTCCTAGTGGTATCACAGGTGTCAAGTAGACTCCACATTTCATAAGATTTCTTTAGGATTAAATCTGAAATTTTCTGTTTAATGTTGCAGAGTGGGATACTTACCATCTGTCTTGCCAACTCATCGGCATTTTCATTACCTGGCATGCCGCTGTGCCCCGGTACCCAGCAGAATCTAATATTGTGCTGCGTGCCAAGAACCTTAAGCTCTTCGCGACAGCAAGAGACAAGCTTCGATTTTATCACAGTGGCAGAAATCGCTTTCATTGCCGCTTGGCTGTCAATGTAAAAGGTGATATCAGCCTGTGGTATCGCCATCATTGATACTGTCCAGCAGCTGTTGTCACTGCCAGGACCTCCGCTTGAAAGATACTGCTGTGATCTGGGAGCCTAAGTGAGTTGTTTAGCTCAAGAGGTTCTGAGAAAAAGCCTGCACCAACACCTGTGTCCATTTTGGAGCCATCAGTTATAGATTGCTATTGCTGATTCACTGGTGTAGGGTTGGTTTTTCAGTCATTCTTCTCTGCTTGGAAAGGCAGTTTGGAATGGTTTATAAAAGTCAAGCTCGGGTGTTATATAATCTGTAATGATGCTATCACCCAAGTATTTCTGAAGAATTTGAGCATGTCCTATTGCGCTGTTTTTCCAGGTATTAGTCTGACTTAGCCTTAAGGCGCTATATGCTGCGGATTCTTGTACGAAAAGGTCTAGGGGTTTCAGGTTGAGTATCACCTCCAACCCTGCAGTTGGTGTGGATCTCATGGCACCCGTAATCCCAATGCACGCGAGTCTTTGTACTTTTGCCAGAGTTTTGAGGTTCGTGCTTTTTTCTGTTGCATTCCACCATACCAAATTACCATAAGTTAGTATTGGTCTAATTATCGCCAAATAAATCTACCTGATAATTTTTGGACTAGGTCCCCAGGATTTCCCAAAGATTCTGTTACAGGAGTAGAATGCAATCATTCCTTTTTTCGCTCTTTCCTTAGTGTTAAGACTCCAGTTTAATTTCCTATCTAGAATCACACCAAGATACTTTGCATGATCTGAAATCTTCAGTGGGGTGCCTTCAATTGAAGGTATTCCGAAGCTTGGTATTTTCCTCTTATTTGTAAAAAGGACTAATTCTGTTTTTGACGGGTTAACCATCAGGCCGCACTTTCTAGTCCATCTACTAACCTTAGAAAGGGCGTATTAGATCTGTTCGCTGATAGTGGGTAAGAATTTACCTGTCGCTAATAACGCAAGATCATCAGCATAGCCTACTACCTTTTTATCTACTCTTACGAGGGACTTCCCGCCGCGCTGCTTAACGTAACGCCTGACGTGATTTTGTTTTTTCTTCAGCACTTCTGTTCTCGTCATCAAATTGACAAACTGACAGTGTTAATTGTTAGAAATGTGTTTAATGAGTCAGTTTACTAATGAGTGAGTGATAACTTAAAAGTTATGTCTAAATAAGTAACATTTGTTTATTAATACAAGATTTCTTACTTTTATTTGGTAAGTAAAAATATTTATAAATCATGTTTTTTTTCTTTATGGTATTTTTAGGGTTCTGTACAAAAAAATGAAAAACGAAACCCTTATATGACCACTCGTGCGCCCTTAATCGTGCGCCCGTCTGTCTGTCACTGGACCAAATTAGGTGAAATTTGATAGGATGGTGTAATTATGAGCAAAAAAACAGTTGTGCAAAGTATTTTTTTTAATCAGAGTCATTTTAATAAAGTTTGCTAATGTCACTGTGTCATATATCAATAGAAAGGGACATATAGCAAAAAATTTAAATTTTTAATGGATTTGCAAAAGAAAAATATCATAAACATAGATTTGGAAAGTGTGCGTCATATTATTGATTATTATCCAGAAAACGTAGACGAGCATTTAGTGAATCGTACACCAAATCCAGTGTCATTTTTAATCTCATGTATGAAAATAAACTTATTAACGTGTTCCCTAACTGCTATACCATTTTAAAGATTTTTTAACTTTGCCAATTACTAACTGTGAAGCAGGAAAACAAAGTCGAACCATCGACTAAATAATTTATCACTTCTTTCGATAAATTGTGATCTAACAAAACATTTGCAATGTGATAACCAAATTAAGGAATTTGCAGCACAGAAATGCAGAAAGGTTGATTTATAAATTATATTTTATATAACATGTCATACACATAATCTGTCAATTTCATTTACTAATTCATAATAAATAAATAAAATGTTTTTATTGTTTTTTTTTTTTTTATATTCTTATATATATCACTATTTCCTTTTCACTCTCACCCAAAGGTTGCCTGGGCGAGAGATTGCTACCACAGCAATAGGGTCGCGGTTTGCACAACTAATATATGCGTAGATTTAAGTAACATTTGTTTTTTTTTTTTTTTGTGCAATAAAGAATATATAATAATAATATATCACTATAGGCACAGTTTTTTGACATAGCTATTAGTTGAGTACTTAGGTAGGCCACTAAATAGTTTCAGCCCAGGGCCCCACAAATTCACGATCCGCCTCTGATGCCATCAGATCACCAGTGGAACGATTACTGCGAAAGCCGTATTGCCGGTCATTAAGAAGCTTTCGATCTTCGAGATATTTCATGAGCTGATGATTTTACCAGCTATTGCTTGACCTTGGAAAGAAGCGACGTAAGTGCATTTGGTAAAAGTATTTGACAGATCTGTCAAAAATTTGGATCTGTTCTTTGACAAAAATGCTACATTTAAATTGGCGACGCCATTTGTTTTAGTTTTCAGGGACTTATTGACCCACCTTCGTATTTTGTTCTATTGAGTTATACAAATATTTAGTTGTATGTGAATAAAATACTCGATAAAATTTTTACAAACAAACGTTTTTGCTGAAATAATGTTTATCCTCAAGTGGGCTTTAGGTCAATATTTTGTTTTGTTTTTTATGTTGTGACGTTTCGGATGTGGCTACACCCTTCTTCAGACCTATTTATTAATTGAAAAATAATTTAAAACATATATACATATATATTAAATACATCAAAATTCTAAAAGAGTATACTTACAACTTTAAAAATACAAATATTTTTTTATTTATTTGTTTAAATTAAATTATTATTATTTAATTTAAATTATTTGAATTTGAAAATTCAGATAATTAAACATCAAATAAATTTTCAAACAAATTGAAAAATTAAAAACAAAAGAGATTAAATATACATATAAAACAAAAAAGTAAAAGATTTAAAAAACGTCTTTTAAACTTTTTTAAAAAAACACGGAAACCAAAAAGAACAAACAAATAAAAAAAAAAATATTTGTATTTTTAAAGTTGTAAGTATACTCTTTTAGAATTTTGATGTATTTAATATATATGTATATATGTTTTAAATTATTTTTCAATTAATAAATAGGTCTGAAGAAGGGTGTAACCACATCCGAAACGTCACAACATAAAAAACAAAACAAAATATTGACCTAAAGCCCACTTGAGGATAAACATTATTTAATTAAATAAAAGGTCACGAAGAAAGAAAATGTTTTTGCTGAAAAACAACCAGCTTGATAGAGCTTGACATATTTTGTTAACGCAATACCCCTTGGAATAATGGTTAGAGAGTTGGACAGTCATGCAGAGAGTCTTGGGTTCGATTATCAGCCGCTGCGAAAATGTTTTTCAGGGGTGTACTGCCTCTTCCGAGGAAGTGACAAATCCTCCAAGTGTATCTCTTTGTCATGAAAAGTGCTGTTTTCAACCGTTCCGAATTTGCAGAAAATTGTAATGTAATGGTTGAGAATCGTAAAATCGTAGAATCCGAGCTGCAATGTGCCCTTATTTATTTTTTAAACGAAATAAATTGACGCATACAAAATCTTGATATACAGAAATGTACTCGTAGTTAAAGTTTAAAAAACTATTTTCTTCTTTGAGCCTATAAAACTGTTATATAGTAGTGCGTTGTAACCCTTTTTCAAATATGGCGGAGATCCCATACCTTTTTTCCTAAATATTTTGGATTCCGATACTCGGAGGTGTACTTTTTACTGAACAAAAATTCAACAAGGTATATTTTGTAGTTATAAGAAGCTAAATTTACTATTGTTCCATTTAAGCGGAGTCGACTGTTCATTATGTTTAATTGTTTTACCAATTTGCTTTGTCTTATTAACATTTTTTTCTCCAATAAGTGCAAGAATTTATGTGTGCACACTTTTTTCTTTATTATAAAACATTTAAGCTGCCAAAGAGAATCTGGGGCATAGGTTCATTTTTCAATCTTCCATTTCCTTGGAACATACCTCCTTAGCTTTATTTTAGTTTAAAACTTAATTTTAAATTATTGTTCTCAGCAAAAAAAAAATCTACAAATCTTGATAAATTATTGTATTTTTGATAAATTACTATCAAAGACAAAGTCGAAACTTATGTGTAAATCATTGATAAAAATGACTTGGTTTTCATAAAGGGTTCAAGGCTTCTTTTCCATTATAATAAACAAAAAGTTTACAGCAATAACTTTGGTCGATGAGCTCGAGCAAAAAAAAAAAAACAGAAAAAAAGATCGAAACAACGAATGTTTAAAGTGGTCATTTTTCTAAAAACAGAGGCTAGCAAAAAAGGGTTGACCATAAAACAAAGGTTGTCACATGGATTTAATTTTACATCAGTTCATCGAAGAATACACCAAAGACTGGTAGGTACCTAGTACCTTTGGCAAAGGACATAGGACAGTAGTCATATTACATGTGATTACATATCCAAGTAGTTTCCATCAGATATTCACAAAAAAACAAATGACGCATATAAAGCAGACCTTTTTTCTATTAAAACGGAGTCCAAACAAAAGGCGTCCAGACCAAAAAAAAAAACTGAACACAAAATTGACTTTTTATGTGCCGAACTTTTGAATAGGCCAGCCCGGGGGGATCATCAATCGGATTTCAATTTATCATTGTTGTACAACATTGTCGCATGTGGTACAAGGGTAGATTAGTCTATATAATGCCCGAAGCTCAAAGCCCGAACCTTCACCACACCTACATACATCTACCTGCCTTCTTTAGGAATGTTTCAGTTTATCGAATCGCACGCATTATTAGCCTCTGCAAACGTGTTCCACCAGAGGACCTTTTTGTAAGGGAATCTTTAGGTGTGGGGACATCTCATCAATCTTGGGGCTTTGGGCTTGTTGCTTGTGATTATGTCACTTGCGCTCTCGCACTATGAAAAATGATGGGGTTCGCCGTAGGGCTTTCTAAAGGGTTAATGGTGTTTCAGCAAGGTGAAGATGGAGTTCATTACTTCCACTCACCATTCGAATTTAGTATTTCCAAAAAGCAACAATAAATGCATGTGAGGAGTCTTCGTTGGGTTGGTTTTTCACCCATTTTTCTTTGGGCTCTTATTCACTATGTTCGCCCGCCAAAATGGAAATGTGTCCAAAGAGTAAATCTGAGACTCAGGGAACAAAACAAAACAAACTAGTTTAAACCACACCAATTTCACATTTTGTTGGTAAAGACATCACGCATTCCACTTGCTTCAGCCCTCATTCCATCAAGCATTCGGCGAAGTAGCAGAGAATCAAGCAAGGAAGCCATTCAAGTGCATTTTTCACTTCATTTTATTTGTTTTGTTTTTGTTTTTTTTTTCGCTGCAATTCCACTCATTCAAGTTTCAATACTCATGCATATCTGCATCAACAACTATGTATAACCACTCAGATATTGTAGGGGCTATAGCTGCTGAGCAAACTTTTTAGAATCGAAAGGCATACACATCAATCGAATTGACATTGGAGAGGAAAACATTTTCAGGATTTTCTTTCATTTTGCCTTCGAATGGATGACAAATGTACACGAGGAGTTCTTCTATAAAGGACGAGGTTTGATCTACGTGCATTTCGGCAGTATGTCAAACTGGTAGAGCATAGCAGAGGCAGGGACGTCTCTCTGCCCCAACTCCTGCGGGCAAATATACATATATCGCCTTCGACATCAACATCAACATCGCCATCGCTCCATCGCATCGAATCTATCAATCAGCTCCTCGTCATCACCTCCAAGAGTTATGACCAGTTGAAGCATTGATCGATGACGATGACTGAAGAGAAGGGGCGATGACAAAAAATCAAGTTTAAAAAAACATACCAATAGTGCACATGAAACAGGGTTACCTTAGGAGGTCTTTCTCTTTTATTATGTAAAATTTCAAATGGATTGTTTCTTAAATAATTTTCTATATACAAAATAGTTTTTGTTATAGAGTTTTCACAATCAACACCAAGAAAAATAAGGAAAAAGTCAAATCTAAAATGTCTCTTTCGAATGATAATTTTTATACCCCATTTGGATATTTAATTTATTAATTCAAACGACCACATCACCAAGCACATAATAACTGCCCAAAACGTTTTTGTCAACAACTTGTTCTCTTGTCAACATATTTCTACCATATTTGTTTCAGAAAAAAAATTGAGCAACATCCGGCAACCCCTGGGAAACATTTTCCCTTTAGGGATTTTAAACATATTGGCGCAAAATTTTAAAGAGCCTATTATTAAGGTATTAGTATGATACTACTTAACAATTTGCTAACTTTATAGTAGTTTACAAACTCATTCTTAATTTTAAACATTTTCTAACTAGTATCGTACTAAAAGAACTTTCTTAATAAATCGCTTCTGAACACACCTAAAACAATGACATTTCGTGTAAAAAAAGTAAGTACACGAATCTTTTTTGATGTTTGCAAATGTCAAACAGTCATATGAAGCTAGTACGATACTAAAAAAATAAAGTAGGTATTCGATTAAAATTTGCGAATTCGTTGTTTTAACCTAGTATCATACTAAAACAGCTTTAGCATCGTACTATTTCAATTAAAATTTTGCGCCATTATTGTGGCTTCCAGAGCTTAGTGCACTGAATTCCCGATCCGTTTTCCTTGTTCAAATCCCCTGCCAGAAAAAATGTACATACTTCAATTATATTTCTTCTGGTTTTTAGATAAGATTCTAATTATCAAGTTATGGAGAAATGCATAACAAGCACATCAATTAAAATTAAATTAAAAGCTAGTACTCACTTTTAATAAATAAATAGATACATTTAATAAAAAACGACTATCGATGACATTTGCATTTTACATTTGTCTACATTTGAATTAAGTCCCATTTAAACTCTCTACATTCTAGCAACTGAAACTAACTCCATGTTCATGGTAACTGCGTTTGCTGACCTAAATTGTACTCACTTTTAGTATTGTTGTTGTTTGAGCGTTTAAATGTTTTTAAAAATTGGTATCGATGCAGTGGTGGAGAACCAGAACCTAGTGACTTTCAACTCTCAACCATCCAGGTGTCAGTGTTGTCCACTGGAATGAAGAGTTGTATCCCGTAGTCTAATGGTTAATGCGTTGAACTGTCACGTTGAAGTTACAGCCACTGCCAGGGGTTCTGCCCTTTGGGGAGGAAGAGACAAAACCTCCAAGAGTATAGTTTGGCATGAAAAGTGCTCTCAAATCCTACTGACAGCATGCAAGAATCAGCCATTCATAACTCACTTGCGGAAAGAGTGAACATTCGCATTGAAGATATGAAGGCCAATTTAAAAGTATGTTTAGGTGGAAAGTTTTAACCAACCGCATTTGTGAGATTGGACTCTTCTATAGTAAATCAAACACAATTGATCTGAAATGCAGACCCTGACAATACATAACCAAGGTCGTTAGGAAGTTTACTGGACAATAGAAGAATATTCGCCTAGGGCATTACTCAAAGTACTGATTGTGGTGCCCCGCAGGAAAAGGTAACAGTTATTCATTTAGCGAATGGTGACCTTTAGTGAAAATCTCATATAATGCGGCGAGAATGGAATAGATCCCTTGTGAAATATTGTATCCAAATATGTAACAGCACATCGTAGGCACATCTGAGCCAATAAACTAGATTCAATTTTATAAATCAATCAATTCATTAATAAAAATATAATGATACGAATTGTTAAGCTTTTGCATATTAATGTTGAACTCAGAGCCTTGTCGATGACCACCAAGGTGCTAAATCTACTAATTCTTCATCCCCAAATAACTTTCTTGAGATGCAGACTTACAAATTCATTCAAATTAAACTTCCTGCAATCTGTACAAATTTCTGTCCAAAATTATAATTCCAAAGATACAGGCAAAAAATGTCGACAGCTTCTGAACTTGTATTACTATCGGCGAAATATATCTGATCTTCTCCTCTTTCTCTACCTCTTGCAACATCAGATGCCGTTAAATGTCGAGGGGATGATTTGACAAAACTAAATATGAAAGTTTATTTCCGCACTCCCTTGCTCCTTATCTTTGAATCCAATAATGGTTCCTAATTACATCGATCTGCAAAAATTGAAGTTCTAAAAATATCCTAAGGGTAACCCTTGGGAACACCTATACACAACGCACTTGAGCACTACTCATTGTCTTAACGACTCATAACAGCCCCTACTTCACTTCCTCACACTTATCCATCTCAGATAACGAGATTGCACTCGTTACGGAGAGGTAGACTCCGGCTTCTGATAGATGAGCACACGCTAGTTAGCTATTGACTTTACCCTCGCATGGACATAAATCGGCATTAAGAACACTGCCTAGGTCTGTCTTTTCTACGAGTATATCTATACCGTCCGACATTCCAGTATTAAACCTATACAGTGCAGTGCTCAGTCAGTGTTTTAAGGGATACACGAAGTACAATTCCGGGGGAATTCAAGGGTTCGCGAATGTCAACTAAGTGATTCCGTCTAATTGAATTAATCGGTCATCGACCATGACGATGGGACAAGAGGATCAAGAAGCGCTCATAGCAAAAGGCTCAACAGAAAGTTTAAATGTGAGTTGTTGTTTATAAAGAGTTTGAGAAAAAAAAATACAATGTGCCCTAAAATTAAACTGGAAAGCCTTTGGGAGGGAATAACCAACAGAAAGCAAGTTCTGAAATTTTATCTTTCAGTCAACATTAACCCCCAAGTAAATAATTCCTCTTGATCTAAATGTGATTTCAAATTTAAGACAAATAGATGAGAGTGGAACCTTGATAAGATAGCACTCTACGTAGATGATAGTAGTCGCGGTAAATGTGGTTGTCGTCGCATCATGCAAACCCTCAAAGTATCTAAAATCTCCCATTTCATTTAAGCCATGAGGTTTGAGACTTGCGGTTTTTCGGATGCCAATGCGATGGGCTTATCTCTTCCATGAAGTTTGTTTCTCTGTTTGCTGACAACTTTGTTGTGTTCTTTTCAGCTCCAATAAATAGAAAGGTCTACTTATTAGAAATAAATAAAGTTGGAACTTAAATTGTATATCTACAAAGCATAAGTTGATGTTGATTTGGTTACAAACAAAAATAATGTTTGTGAAAAAACAACATTAACCTTTTTATATCTTTTGTGGTTATGAAGATAATTTGAATGTCTAGTGGTAGATATAATTATTTGGAGGTTGAGGATGATGAGTTTATTTGCATTCAGCGCTGATAAAAATCAACAAAGTAGACTTGAGATTAAGTGATGTGTGAATTTGTATAAGTTCTTTAATATTGATAAGGTCTTTTTTATCCAAATTAAGCTTCTGTTTTCAAAGTAGACAGATTTTGGAATGTGATTTTTTAAGGAATGGGAACTTGAAATTATCTTTGAAACAAAAACGTTTGTGTATTTCGTGTTGTACAAAATATATTTTTTTAAATGTTGATGTTCATGATATTTTCGGTACCATTCAGAAAACTGTCATGTGAACAACGAAAATACAACAGGTATTTTCGAAAAAAAGCAACAGTTAAATATGTTATAGAAAAATTAAGAAAGTGGCATATTTATGTAGGCAGAACGCATGACCGCTTCAAAAAACATATTTAAAACTTGAAAGTTCGTTCAGTCTAAACGGACCTTCTACAAAGTGGCGAATAAGTAGGTTAGTTATTCTTTTTATTTGATAAGTAACATCTTTCTTTCTGATTATATTATAACTTTGGCATTAGTTAAAATTAAGAATATGGTGGTTTAGAAATATTTTCACATTTTGTTTCAAAGATAATGGCGCAAAATTTTAAACAGCGTATTATTACGGTTTTAGTATGATACTACTTAACAGTTTGCTGACTTTAAAGAAGTTTACTCTTTCTTCATACAAATTTTCTAACTAGTATCGTACTAATGAAATTTTCTTAATTAACTGCTTCTGAACACACCTAAAGTAATGGTAGTTCATATGCAATAAAATGCACGACTGGGTCGCACGAACTTGCTCCTATGTAATCGACTGGGAATTTTAAAAACGAATGTTATTAGAGAAAATTGTTCATAAGGATAAAATTAATTTTTAAATTATTTTAGTAATAACAGAATGCTATGCAAATATGAATTTATGCAAGAACAAAAATTATAGGTCCTTGAAGTGGTTTCTTTAAAAGAAGCTTGTATATACAAACTTTTTAAAGCTTTTTAAGAAAAAATTTTGGTACGCTAATTTAAAGTTTTTATTATTGTTCGAATAAAAATTAAATTTACGAAAAGAAATATTGACCCGTTTCGGAGATATCGAATTTTCAAAAAAAAAGAAAAAAGTAGTTTTTTTTCAAAAATTCAAAAAATATTTATTTTAAAGTTTTGAAATGCAATGTGTTTAAGACTTTTTAGAAGCTTCTCTATAAAAATTTTCATTAAGATCCGTTATGTGGATAATGATAAATTCAAAATTCGGAAAAATCGTTCTATGGTAGGTACAAGCTGTAATATCTTAATTTCAAAATTTTTTTTATTAAATTAAAGATCGTAAAAATTAATTGAAAGAAAAAAAATTTTATCAAAATTCTAGGTGCCGTTTTCGAGATAAATACGATTTTTGAAACCCATTTTTTTTAATTTTTTAGCATTTGTATGGTAGGTACCTTAATTTTTAGGTAAAATAAAAAATTTTGTTCCACATCTTGTAGATCATATTGAGAAACTTTTATTTATCAAGTTTAAAAAAAATCTAGCATGGGGTTTTCGAAATATTGAGTTTTGAAAAAAAAAATTTGAAGTTTTTTTAAAAATCAAAAAAAATTTTTTTTCAAAATTTGAGTACACAATTCTATTTATGTTTTTGGGGAGCTTTAGCAAAAAAAAAATTATCAAAATCGGTTGAACTGTTTTTGAGAAAATCAAAAACAAAAAAAATGGTTCCATGGGGGGTAGCCTCAATAACCATTTTTCGGAAAATTTTTTTCAACCAATACCTAGATTTAATTAAATGAAATTTTTCTGTATCTTTATTTTTAAAATCTGTTGAACAGTTTTTGAGAAAAAAAAATGTTTATAAAATTTCGAAAAAAATTCGTATGGGGGGTACCGTTATATTTGGTCTTAAAAAAAAAAGGAAAAAAACGTGTGGGGGGAAAAAATTAAAAATGATATGTACCAAGTTTAAAGAAAATCGTCCGAGTCGTTTAGCCTGTAGTCGAACAGACAGACAGACAGACAGACAGACAGACAGACAGACAGACAGAATTGCGAGACCCACTTTTTTAGTCTTCGCTATCATCGTAATGTCAACTTTGATCAAAATCTCGAGTTCGATTTTTTTTACGAATGCATAACTTGCCTTATAGTACCTATAAGTCGCAAGTAAAAATAATAATACGGCTTCAATCTTTAAAAAAAAAATAATACTTAAAGTCCATTAAATAACATAAATGCTTATTAAAGAGTAAATAAACAAATATAATTAAAAACAAAACAAAAAAACAGTCACAAACATTGTAGGCACAAGTCAAGGTTTTGCTCTCTACGTTTTTGCACTTTCTGCATAAAGAATGTGCCTTCCGTCATATCTGGTATGATCAATATGCAAAATAAGACCGTTTTTTTTTGGCAAGGGTTGATCTGGAATTTCTTTTTGTAAGTTTGAGGCGCTTCCAGATACTAAATTGCTAATATTAGCTGTGTTTTATTTTCCCCCAGATCAGATCCGGATTGGATTTTGTTTTCAAAATAACATGTAAAACAACAAATACAAACAAAATTGGGCCTTTTGAAAGAAGATCCAATCTGGATCAGATCTGGGGGAAAATAAAACACAGCTATTATCTCTTCAGTATGTCACCAAAGGTGGGATATACAGTACATCATAAATGACGATGTCGTAATCAAGCTTTTAATGAAGTTTTTACAGCTCAAAACACTTTCAACTTTCTTTAAAATATTATGGGAGTATACAACTAAGAAATTTATGCAAGCTATATTTAATATTATAAATAAATATAATAAACTTATGTAAAATATCGAAATCTTAAAAGTCACACTAAAGATAAGCATGCGTAAATTTGACTCACACCGTGTGGATTTCTCAAAAAGGGTGACACCTATCCCAACAAGCCGCCCACTCACCGATTGATACACACACTCTGACTAGGATAAATTAAACGGACAACCTGTTATTCGGGATACTTAAAAAGGTAGAGCAATATTTAGAGATAAAGCTTTTATTTGCGGATGACTTTAAGATCTTTAAGGCGGCAAGGTCATTGTTATATTGCTTTCAACTACAACGCGACATTCAAAATTTAACTGATTGATGCAACAATCACCACTTGCGTCTTAATATTTATAAATGTCCAATTATGAATGACTATTAATCGGATAAATAACCCAATAATATTTAATTACAGTATTTCAAACATTATTCTTAAAAGGTTGAATATTCAAAAAGATGTGGGGGTTATTTTCGAACCTGAACTAAAGTTTACTTATTATGTCAATTACAGTATTTCTAAAGCTACCAGAGCGCTTGGATTCAGTATCAGAAACTCAAGAGACTTTAGAGATCCGTATAGAATACTGCTCTGTTATTTGGTGTCCCTGCTATAACGTAACCATGCTGCGCATTGAAAACGTTCAAAAGAAATTCACGAAATTGGCTCTTTTTGTAAATATTACCCATATCCGCAAAGGTCCTCTTATAATACTAGATGTCCACCCATAGATTAAAAACCCCTTGGTAAAAGGATGTCGTACTATTTTGTTATGTTCGTTTATGTGTCATATCTGGTCTTATTGACTGTTCAACTCTGTTATCTCATTTTTACATTTATGCACCTCAACGTACTCTAAGACCTAGAGTTCCCAAATTCTTTGACATTCCTAGACATTTCACCAACTATGGCAAAATAATCCTTTAACTAATTCCTGTTTTTATTTTAATCAAAATTTCGACTTTAATATGAATAGAGAGTTATGTAAGGCCACTATCTTAAAATTTTTATAAGTTTTATAAGTATGTTTAATTGTTAATAAATTTAATTTAGCTGTTTTATTTTATCAATCTAAAAAAGTTAATGTACTTGATGGATTTAAATAAATAAATAAATTGTAAAATCATTGTTTTAACCTAAGTGCATACTAAAACAGCTTTAACATCGTGCTAATTCAACTAAAATTTGGCACCAATATCTCACAAATGTTGCCAATTTTTTTTTATTTCGACCTGACGGACGTGCTCTATCCGGAGCATTTTCCATTTCTTCTAGAATTTCAGATCTCAGGAGCGCCCGCTCTTCTTTTCGGATAGGTATTCGGCTTGAGCTGTTGTACGGTTATTGCAATACACCTCACTTTTAAGGTATCACCATAGAAAAAAATTAGCAGCCTTTAAATCGGTCAAATGCAATGGACAGTAAAAATCATAAAAACGTGATATTATCCGATCACCAAAAATTTACCTCAGAAGAGCCATAGTTGGATGAGCTGTATGAGCTGAGCTATTGTTTTTTGCAAAACAAAATTTTGACTCCGTTGTTTTTATTTTCTTCTTTCGTTGCACTTTACAGATTTATTTGCTTCTACGTTTACTCTGTAATCGCTCATTATAAGTTTATGAATAAACTCGTTGTTCTCTTTGAACAATTCTTGGAAACGCAGAGCATGCTAAATGCGTACTAGTGGATTATTTGAACCAATTAAATTACCTACCGTAAAGACCACCTGGACATCACCAATTACTGAGAACGTCGCCTGGCGGAAGTTTCTTGGTTTTCCTCAATACTTGCTTGCAGCCGGGCAATGTTCAAATCATTTGGAACTGCACGAGGGCTATCAGCATGCAGTTGATCACAAGCAGCTCCTCTCCTTGTTATACTGAAAACGCTAAACAAATCGATAAATTGTTGGAGCACTGGGCGCATTTCGAACATGAAAGAAATTTAAAATTCAGTGTCGACTTTCAAAATAAAATTGAACACCTTTCTGTGAGTCCTTCCATCATAAATTTCCAAAGTTTTTCACAGTTAATCCCGCTACTTATGCACCACCCTATACTTGGGACGAATTCGCATCCTGCATTAAATTGAATCAAACCATTATTTCATAATTATTATCAGTTAAGAGCAGCAGAAAGTTTCCAATCAATACGAATGTCAAAAAATGTTATTCAGGTTTAAATGACAAAAATGAATGCTCATGTATGTATAAATAAAATAAATAAATTCGGTGGTGCAATAGCTCGGAACGAATCAGGACCTATTGGCTTACAACTCTCAACCATTCCTGTGGGCGTGTTATCAGGAACGGAGGGGACCTACAATTTTCTGCCGATTTCGAACGGCTAATGAGCAGCACTTTCCATGACAAGAGATACTCTTGGAGAATTTGTCAATTCTTCGCAAGAGGCAGTACACCCCTGAAAAGAACTCTCTTGCAGCGGCTGAGAATCGAACTCGAGACCTTCCGCTTCCGCATGACAGTCCAACGCACTAACCATTATGCCAAAGGGTACTGAATGCTCATATATGTTATTGAAAAGTTGTTGAAGTAATATTTGTACATCGTGAGATTCTCTACCTCTATACCTCTATAATTGCTGCACGTTGTGACATCTCCCTTCTTATGTATGGGGCATATTAAACCTTTTCGCCAGTCTTCTGGCATTTCTTCCTGCTCCCATACCTGTACTATAATATCATGAATTGCTTGACGTAAGGCTGGCCCGCCGTGATGGAATAATTCGGCTGGTATGCCATCGACTCCCGGGGCTTTGTTCTGTTTAAGCCGGCCTATAGCCTTCTCAACCTCTTCTATGCTTGGTGGCGGCAACATAGGGTATTCTTCTTGAAGTAGTGGAGCCTCCACTTCTGCAGTGAGCTGACCATTTAGCAATTCATTAAAGTACACTTCCCATCGCTCCAGTATGCTTTCAGGATCGGTGATCAGATTTCCCTCTCCGTCCTTGCAGTATGTGCAGCGTGGTGTGTACTGCGTCATGTTTCGGACGGATTGGTAGAACTTCCGCGCCTGGTGCGGACCTCGCTCTCGGCTGTTTTCTATTTCACAGATTAGGTTCTTCTCCCAGGCTGATTTCTTTTGTCTGTGAAGCCGTTTTTCTGTTCTTCTGAGCTCTTTATAGAGGTATCACGTTGTTGAGTACCGCCTATAAGATACTCTCCTCTATCCTACAAGACCGGATAACCCCATACGCTAAAACCGTCATCGGGCAATATCAGTGTGGTTTCATTCCAGGCAAATCAACAACTGATCAGATCTTTACCCTTAGGCAGGCGATGGAAAAATGTCTAGAATTTAACATCCCAACATACCATCTGTTTATAGACTTTAAGGCCGCCTATGATAGCATAGCCAGGGTAGAACTTTACAAAGCCATGAGAGAATTCGGCATCCCAAATAAATTGACACGACTATGTAGGTTGACCATGACCAACGTAACAAGCCAAGTAAAAATAGCCGGATTGCTATCCAGACCAATCAACATCTTTAATGGACTCCGACAAGGGGACGGTTTGGCCTGCCTCCTCTTCAACCTGGCGTTGGAGAAAGCAATCCGTGACTCTGGCACGGCAACAAGAGGGACCATCGTCAACAGGTCCAGCCAGTTACTGGCTTACGCAGACGACATTGACATCATCGGAAGAACCGAACAAGCTGTACACGATTCCTTCATCCAGATCGAGCAGGCGGCACAAAATCTGGGGCTGCACATTAGTGAAGGTAAAACAAAGTACATGGTGGCGTCGAATGCGAGAGGAACAGTTGGTCAAACAATCAAGGTAGCGGAGCACGAATTTGAAGTGGTGCAATCCTTTAAATACCTTGGGTCAATAGTAGCAGCCGATAACAACATAGAAGAAGAAATACGCGGGCGGCTTCTCAAATCCAACAGAGCCTACTATAGTCTGTCAAAGCTCTTCAAATCCAGAAATCTCACCATAACTTCAAAACTGCTGCTGTACAGGACCATGGTCCTGCCAGTACTCACATATGGATCCGAGACTTGGGTGCTTAGCAAAAGGCACTCCGACCTCTTAGCTGCGTTCGAGAGAAAAGTCTTAAGGAGAATTGTTGGCCCCATATGTGAGGAAGGACGATTCCGGAGACGGTACAATCATGAATTGTACGCAATCTACCTAGAAGCAGATATCGTGACAAAAATTAAGCTCGGTAGACTCCGGTGGGCAGGGCACCTAGCTCGCATGAGCGAAGAGGAACCTGCTCGGAAAGTTCTTTGTGGTACATTCTATGGTAGACGACAGCGTGGTAGACCATGCTTGCGCTGGAGAGATGGCGTAGACCAGGACGCCCGAAGCCTTGGGGTGCGCAACTGGATGGCGTCGGCTAGAGACCGGGATAGGTGGAGAGACTTGTTGAAAGAGGCCAGGACCGGAACCCGGTTGTCGAGCCGATGATGATGATGATGATGAGATTCTCTACAAAAAAGATTTGATTACTTCTTTGCTAGGAGCTATCATTCAGAAGATAATGTAATTTCAAAACAAACAAAACGTCGAAAATATCAGTTTTCACTTTCACGTACGACTATGTATGACTCTGCGTATCGTGGACTGTGGTCCGGAGAAAAGAGTGGTCCTATTCCTGCTGATTGTACAATAATAAGACATATGGAAACCTACAACGTCCTTTCTTTCTTAACTCAATTAGAACTGGACGACTCTGTGAAATATGCCTACAAATCCCCATATCAATTCCATCCACAGATTGAAAGTTATAGTTAGTAATAGGAACTATCGAATAAAAACTTAACGCGAATAAACGGATAGTTCGTTTGATAGTTAAAATCAGTTAGTTGCTAACTATCGATAGTTATATTATGCCCATCACTAGTTAAAGTATCAAACGTGCTAGACTGACAGTGGTCGCTATTTATACCAAAATATGACTATAAAATGGTAAATGTAAAGCATCGAAAAGTATTTCATTCATTTCTAGATAATAAGAGTAGAACAGGAAGCATTTTCTACACGTGGTTTTCCAAGGAGGTAAATCCACAATTCTTCCTTCTTATCTCTGAAACAGGTGTATTATCAGTGTATTATTAGACCATTGTGTGATATCTGCAAATTTCTCATGGCAAAAAACCTCAGTTAAAGAAAAAACGCCTAAGAGAACCGTTTGGCAATACGAAAAAGCCAACTGGTACAGGTCTTTACGATTTCTTCAGCAACTTTAACAGGTCACTATTCTTCCTTGATTGTGACGTGGACTCCATTGCAGATATGATCAAATTAAATTCTTTTCGAAATGATAAATTTTATCGCGAATAGGGGAAAATCTATTGAACCAAAAGAGAATTATTGGTTTGATTCGAGCTGTAGAAACCAAAATAGCCAGATAAATTAATTTCCAGCCTGCTGAGGAAAACCGGAATAAGTTCACACAAGCTAGAAAGACCTCTATTAAAATTTGCTGACTTAACTCTTAATTTTTTTTCAAAAAAAAACAGCTAATATATTTTGCTTGTCATCAGTAAATTGCAATACAAGAATACTGTTTGTTGGAGGATTCACCCTGAATACTAAATCTCGCCTCAGTGTCTTTTCAAAAAACGAAGACCTTTGCTGAACTTGTTTTTTTATTTCATTATGTTAATAGGTCAACCCAAAATTCTCACAGAAATGCTTAGCTCAGTATAATTCCAGCTATCAGCAGTCAATTTTCCACGAAAAAAAAACCCTTTCATGTAACAACCGCAACAAATTGTAAATCAAAAACATCTAAGTTTGCAATTAAAACCTCCCCTTCTATCTGACTATGCGCTTTTGTAATTAAAAATACCAGCAAACTCATTTGCTTCGAAAAAAATAACATTAAAATTTACCCTTACTCGAAAAATCTCCCAAAATCTATTAAAATCCTTCTTACTTTGCCGTTTCTTTCTTTGCATTTCCTTACTGCCCTCCTTCTCAAATTGCGAAGCACAAGATTAATCCCCAAGATCTTCCAAAATTATCACAAAATTAAAAAATTCCAGCGCTCCATCTGGTCATCTTTTGGCCATCTGGCCCCACCGCGTGTTCCTTTAATTTTTTCAATATCAAACTGATTATCATATCTCTTTTCCTTTTGATTTAAGGATTCAGCATCAACATCATCATCAGCAATTCCTTCTGGCTGGCCATTTTCCTTTTTTTCGATTCTATTTTTAATAACCGAAAACGGTACCCAATGTCCTATATATTCCGCACACTTCAAAGTGGAGAAGGGAGGCTTAAAAAGGAAAGCAAAAATGGAAGCAGTAGTCAACTGGAAACTTTGGTATGAACGGCCGGCATGCCGCCATTATCCCCAATCGACAGGTCAATAACTTAATCAACAATCTCTAGGAGGGTGGAAAGCTTTCTCTTTGGTCTTCCATATACGAAGCCAACGCAGAATTTTCACATTCTACCCCTTGTTTACTTAAAACAAGTGGGAAAAAAATTAAAACAAAAAGCAACAGAATTTCTTACCGTAAACAATTTTACCGCAATCGTACGACCTACTCACATTTTCATCTTTTTTTCTCAAAAAGAAATTCAGGAAAAGATACGAATAAAAATAATAATAATAAGGAAGAACAAGGACACATCATTTCCATCGACGACAACGACGATGACGACGGCGACGGACGGCTCGGGGAATCATCATCATCGAGGTCAAAAATTTTCAACCAAAAAGGGGTTGGTAACACTCCAGAGGGCAACTCGTGGATTCAAGGCGGATTTTCACACTTACACTTGGAAGGATTTTTATATCAAAATTTTCATTTGGGGGCGACCGTCTGGATAACGTTCAAACAAATAAGGATTTCTTCAGACATACTGACGAACGAAATGGGAAGTGTTGGAAGGAATCGAGGGGAGGGAGGAGGGTGTGTGTTGTTGGATTCACAAGGGACTTAAATAGGAGGCAAGTTACAAAACAAAAACCTCTTAAGAGGTTGCTGAAGAAAATATTTTAATTGAAAAATATCGCGCATTTTCAAGGATTAAAGTCAGAAGGTCGACGGGTGGTGCCACATGGGTTGCTGGCATCCGGGGTTGTTCTATGTAGATGGGGTAGAAATCAAGGGACATACGAAAATAAAACGTTATTAGCACTTTAATAGGATTATAAAAATAAAAAAAAGAACGATAGAAAAGAGGTTGACGACAAACGTGAAGGGATTAACTATATTTGAGAACATCCTTTCTGTCATCCACCTAGAGCCCTGCCAAGCTATCTTCTTATGCACGTAAATATCTGACATCACTGATGTAATCTCGAATCCACAGAGTTGTCTGGCTATCTATACTCTTAACTATACATACATAGATAGACACCAGTATGCCATACTAGAGAGAGATTTGTATCTTTTACCTTCGTGACGTTCTCATCTCCGAACTCTCCATGCTCCTACAAAAATTTATCTGACGGTTACAATTTTCAGTGTTGGATATTGCCTGGCAAGCACAACCATTCGATTTGCTGTTATTATTAGAAATCGGATCGAATTTCAAAATGCTTCTCTTGTTGGATTCTTCATCGGTTTTATCGCCCTGTCATGATATATGTGATTATTACCGCACCGTTGCGCTAGCTTGCATCTACCTACATCTCTGGAACTGTGATTGGGAGGTTATGATAGTTATGAATTCCACACAAATCGGGTTTATTTCTCTCAGGTCAAAAAAAAATAGGTATTTTTTTTTAATAAATCGTGTTGAATAAAATAACAAGGTGCTTTTATAAAACATTAGCACCTGTCTGTGGTTGGATACTCTGATGGGCGATGTTTAAGAGACAAAGTTACATTTATGGGGTTTTATGAATGTTAGGTTTTGAATTATGTACTAGTATGTATATTTGAAAAATGTTTCCAAATATTCCTTTTCATTTTCTGCTAACGCAAAATTTAAATATTTAAACGTTCTTTGTCAATAAATCTATATTTAGTTAGATAATCACACTTATTATCAAAGCCTTAAAAATATTTTTTGGTGTACGAGTAAATGGTCTGATTGTGTAGAACTGGCAAAGAACATTTCTATCAATTTTACTTGTTCATACCCTTTCTAACAAACATCTGCCCTTTAATCCAGACGGCAGGCGAAAATGGTTCCACCAATGATGTTCCAATCAGTCTTAATTACTTTGTGAACACGCTACTACCACTTATTCAGAGCTGATGCAGTGATGCCAATATTGACCAGTCTCATAAGCTGCCTGTACTTGGAACTTATGTTAACGATCTGTACCTTCTGATTGAACGTCTCAAACATAAGTCTATTTACGAATTAACCAAACAATTAACTGAGGCTCATCCATAATCATCCATAAATAAGTAGTTTATATACAATATGTCCAGTAAATAATGGATAATTGCAATCATTTATAGACGGCCTTAAGACATTTTATAAAAAAACATTTTTAAATAATATTTTTCGTAAGTAACGATTTTTTTTTAATAAAAAAGTTCGACTTTCTCCTTATTATTTTTTTTATTTATAGTTTTTTTTTTTTAATATAGTTTTTAGATAAATTAATATAAAAATATTGTCAGAAAACCTTGATCACATCTTAAAACAATGTTTGTGAACTAGTTACTAATTTAAATTACCTTAAAAAGTAAATTACTTTAAAAAGTTGTGTATTTAGGTTTGTTCGTTCAACTTTACCCAGGGTTGACCCAGGTTTTCTTGACAACCCTCAGAGTTGTCACAAAAAACTGGGGTTTTCGGTTTTCAAAAAAACACCCAAGGGCTGTCAATTGTTTTGTTGACAACTAAAAGTAAGAGAAAAATAATACTATGTTCTTATAAAACTTTAAATTTGTTATAAATTAGTTTAGAAAATGAACAAAACCAATTCTGCGTTGTTGCTGAATATTTCATCTGATGAGTACAACAAATATTTAATTGCAAACCCAAGCAATAACATGCAACATGCGAATCGACAAACGCCGACATAAGAGAGATATGAAATCTCATGTGACTTTTCACAGTTTGGTCGTTACCTGAACTCGCCACAGCAAAATACCTAGATCTACTTCAGGGCGAGCTGACTTCAGGTTTTTCAAAAAACGATTTAGAGCGACCCCGCGACCCCAGAGTGACTTCAGGGCTCAACGAACAAACCTTTTATTGAACTTTTCAAAATTGTAGAACATGAGCTTGTGTTTACAATAATAACTAACAAAACTTGACATTAATCTACTAAAGGAGCTTTTTACTGCATATGTAAGTATTTTTCAATTAGCGCGGGCCATGTTGCTTTGGTGACATTTGTCAAATTTTTCTTTTATTAATTTTTTTTTACATATGTCAAACCACCATGGCAAGTTAAACGATTGAACTTAAGTAACAAAATGAGTGATCCTTAATGCAAACGTTGCGCCCATTTAACGGTAGACGTGATGGCCGTTCATAGTAGATTCTTTAACGTTGGGTGGCCAAATTTGAGAAGACCGGTTCGAAAATCAATCGTTTCAACACTCTTACAGCTCGCGTACTCCTAGCCTAGTCCGTCATCGGCCGAAATATACTCGCACGTTGTCGATCGAACCAAACGTATAGAAAGGAAAGGGAACGCGTACACCACTGAAAGCGACATCGTCCGATGACGCCCGATATCCAGCATATCCCAATTCCCAACATGTTTGGATTTTTCGTCAGTTGTCCGATTGATTCTTGCGATGAAATTCATGCAAAAATAATAGAATATGTATACTGAAAAATTAATTAATTCTATTTATAACAGGGCAACTCTCTGAGACATTGCTAAACGATTATTGGCCGAAAATTCATCGCAGATGGAACTGACTCTTGCAGACATAAAGAAAAAATCCTCCATTGAAAAAAATTATTACTTTCACTCCAGACCGGCACCATCCGAGATCGGAAGGAGTGTATGCAGACGAACGTCCGACATCGGCCGATTTCGGCCGATGATT
Source organism: Chrysotoxum bicinctum (assembly GCA_911387755.1). Taxonomy (NCBI): domain Eukaryota; kingdom Metazoa; phylum Arthropoda; class Insecta; order Diptera; family Syrphidae; genus Chrysotoxum; species Chrysotoxum bicinctum. Next base: position 2,520,842 of record OU426989.1, read on the forward strand.
CGGTTTTAGTGTACGCGAACTGTTATGTTAAAGAAAAGCAAAGTCGGTCCAGAACATCACCGCGGTCCGCGAAAGTGCAGAGCAGAACCAGAGGCAGTCGATTCCTTGCCGTGCACAGGAACTCGCCTTCTCGCAGACTTCAAACTTGCTAATATTGCGTCGGGACTTGTGTTTACACCCGTACAAGATCCAACTGACCTTGGAGCTCAAAGTTCGTGATCATAGACAACGCCGTTTGTTGGCTGACTGTATAAACGAAAAATCATATTTAGCGACTAAGCAGATTTTCGGATGAACGGCTGTGTTAACAAGCAATATTGCCATATGTAACGACACCAACCCACTCGATGTTCAACAGGTGACAATGCATTCTCAAAAAGGTACCTGTATCGTAGCTCAGCGTAAACAAACAAACTCTTTCTCAGCATTAAAACAGAAATTAATAAATAAAAGACGGTTAATTTTAGAGTGGAAAAATCTTGTTGTAAAAAACCACTATCTTTCGTATATTTCTATAACTCATCTTGAGTCTTTCACGATCTCTTTCCGACTAACTTACATTATCTTTTCGTTCGTTTATTCAAACATATGAAAGCTTAAAGCTATTCTTTCATAAAAATGTAATCTATCCTTTTCTAACATCGAACGTCATGACCTATAGTCGTGCCGTTCGATACAGTCCCGGCGAAAACCTACGGTTTTCAACCCTTTCGCTTTTTATTATATTATACTCTATCCTGAAAAATTTAAGAAATACAAAATACATTAAAATATATTATACTTTCAATCCTCTGTTGGCAGGATGCATATTTTTTGAACTGGCCTGGTCAGCTGATTTGTGGCCGTTCTCACCACTACGGTCCTCACGAGTCCGTCCTTGCTCTTGATCAATTTTATGATCCGTCCCATTGCCCATGCTGCTGGTGGGAAATTCTCTCCCTTGATCACGCACAATTGTCCTTCTTTCAAACCATGTTTCTCTTTCCTCCATTTCTTTCTCTCTAATAGAGTTATTAGATACTCTTCTTTCCATCTTGCCCAAAAATGCACAAGCATTATCTTTCTTTCTTTCCACAATCTTACCCCATGCGTATTCGGTAACTCACCAGAACCAAACGGTAGTGGGAGTACCAACGGCTCTCCTACTAAGAAATGTCCCGGCGTTAACGCCTGCAGATCATTTGGATCGTCATTAATCGCACTTAGCGGCCTGGAATTCAGGATCGCCTCTATCCCCGCAAGCAAAGTCAACAATTGCTCATATGTCAACACCTTTGCCCCTATCACTCTTACCAAGTGGAACTTCATCGACTTGACTGCAGCTTCGTATATGCCACCTTGATGCGGCGCCGCAGGCGTCATGAACTTCCATTCTGTCCCTTTCCTACCTATGAAATCAAAGGTTTCCTTACTATGCCAAATTTTTCTTGCTCTTTCTAACTCTTTCGCGGCTCCGACAAAAGCCGTACCATTGTCACTATACATTCTTTCGCATCTGCCCCTACGGGCGATAAATCTTTCGTAGCAGGCAATAAATGCAACCGACGTAAGATTTGATATTACGTCGATGTGTACTGCCCTCGTCTTTAAGCAAACAAAAATTGCAACCCAACATTTTTGTCTTATGATCTGTGCACCAGCTCTATCTATCATCTTTATCTCGAATGGTCCTGCGTAATCTACTCCTGAATGAAGAAACGCCTTTCCCGGAGTTACTCTTTCTCTCGGCAATTCAGCCATTAATTGTGTTTCAAAACGATGGTTGTGTCGGACGCATACCAAACATTTGTGCAGAAACATTCTCAATTCACTTCTCAGTCTTGGAATCCAAAACCTTTCTCTTATATGCTGCATCATTATCTGTACAGCACCGTGTTTTGTCGCTCTGTGAGCACTTTCCATGATCAGCCAAGCTAACCGTGACCCATTAGGAACGATTGCTGGATGTCGTCTTTCGTATGCCATCTCTGCTCTTTCCAAACGTCCACCAACTCTTAGGATTCTTTTCTCGTCTAATATGGGTTTCAAAGATTCTATTCTACTTTTCTCCGGCAAACATCTTTTCTCGCTTAGAGATATAATTTCTTTCCCAAAATATCTTTCTTGTTCTTTCCCTAATAAATAATCAATCGCCTTTACCTTCTCTTCAGAAGTTAATTGTAAAGGAACTTGCTCTGTTCTTTTCGCTCGACGCGTTAGGCGCCTCTTTCTCTTTCCACATTGTCTTTCCAAATCTTTCCGCCGCTTTATCTTTGCCTTCGTTGCATCGATAAAACGTAAAACATACCCAATTATGTCAATGGCCTTATTTAAGGTCCTGGCATATTCGTGCACTGGCACAGTTCTAACATCTTTCACGTCTTTCAAGGTTATGGACAGTGTATCGCTGAACTTAATAACCGTAAATACTCTCATCTCATCCCTCCCCCCATCTGAAACATTTGGCACAAAATTTTCAGATGTCCACTCGGATTTGGGTTGCTGTAGCCACTCTGGGCCGTTCAACCATAACTTATTGTCAACCAATGCTGATGGCTTAATGCCCCTGCTCAACAGGTCGGCAGGATTGTCTTTCGTTCTTACATGTCTCCATTTTCTTACCTCTGTATTCGTCTGTATGGACGATACTCTATTCGCAACAAATGTCTTTAGATTGCATGGTAATTTGTTGATCCAGTGCAATGCTACCAGTGAATCTGTCCATAAATTGTATTCAATCTCTTTCCATTCCATCGCAGCAACGACATTGAGGAGTAATCTTCCAAGTAATTCTGCGGCAGATAATTCTAATCTCGGTATTGTGACTGTTTTCAGTGGAGCCACTCTCGTCTTGGCTACAAGAATATTTGTTACAATCTTTCCGTTTGGATGCTCGGTTCTTACATAAACGACCGCACCATATGCTCTCTCCGATGCATCACAAAAACCATGTAATTCTTTCCGTACATCTGGCGATGTACCTAACCATCTATCGATTTTAAAGCTCTCTAAATGTATTATCTCTTCCCAAAAGTTTCTCCATCTTTCCTGTATATCTTTCGGCAATCCTTCATCCCAGTCAATATTCAACCGCCACATATCTTGAATAAGGATCTTTCCACAAATCGTCACTGGCGCTATGAACCCATTTGGATCATATAATTGCGCAATACAACTCACAATCTTTCTCTTAGTCATCGCTTGCCCTATAACTGGCGTCTTTACAATGAACGTGAATTGGTCTCTTTTCAAGAGCCACTTCAGGCCCAAGATCGAAGTTTTGTCGTCATCTTGAAATATAACTGATGACGCTTCTTCATAATTCATGTCTTTCACCAAATGTTTGGAATTTGACTTCCACTTTCTCAATTCGAATCCTGCACCTTTAAGCACATGATCGATTTCTCTCGAAAGTTCTATCGCTTCTCTCTCGGAATTTGCACCTGTAGTACAATCATCCATATAAAAATCTTCTAATATTGCCTTTGCACCTTTCGGAAATTCTTGTCTTGCATCTTTCGCGCACTGTACGAGTGCTCTTACTGCATTAAAGGCAGATGATGTCATACCATAGGTAACGACAGTCAGCCAATATTCTTTCAGTGGTCTTTGAGGGTTCTCTCTCCAAAATATTCTTTGCAAATCCCATTGCTCTTTCGCGACCCTGACCATTCTAAACATCATCTTGATGTCTGCGTTTATTGCTATCTTGTGCCTGCGAAACCTCATTAAAGTCTCGTGCAGATCTTTCTGCAATTTCTCTCCATTCATTTGCATCTCGTTTAATGAAATGCCCTTGCTCGTCTTACAGCTAGCGTCAAAAACGACCCTAAACTTCTTCGTAACACAATGATGTGGTATGTGATAAACGATCTTGCCCTGGGCCTCACCTTGGACTGGTGTCATATGCCCTAGTCTCTCGTATTCTCTCATGAAATCTGTATATTTCTCTTTCAGTTCTGGATCTCCAGATAGTCTTCTTTCCAAAGCAAAAAACCTACGCTTGGCTACAAGCTCAGTACTGCCTATGTCTTTCTCCAATTCTTTCAAAGGAATTGTAACTACGTATCTCCCAGATTCATCACGTCTATACGTGTCAATGAAATTCTGTTCCACTTGCTCTTCTTCTTTCGTTCTTAAAGATGAAGATTCAACCTCATCTAAAGACCATAATCGCTTGAGTATTTCGTGCAGTTGATTGTTATCAATACATACAACCAAGGCTTGCGCGTTTTCTTTCCCAAATCTTACTCTCTCCTGTTCTCCTAGAACAATCTTTCCAAACGTGGTTTCCATACAAAGAACACCACATTGCTGTCTACCTTCTACTGAGACAAACATCTCTGCCAAGAACTTACATCCCAGTAATAATTCTATGGGACCCTCTTTCCAATATTGAGGATCGGCTAGCAGCGATCCCTCAAATAGATCTTTCTCAATTCCTGCCAAATCATGTCTCGCTACCGCCGGTTGCCATTGGCTTCCCTTTGGCAGTACCCAAAATTCTTGCTCAATTGTAACTTTCGATTCGAACCAAGGACATACCTTGAGGACGACCTGATGTTTGATATGAAAGGGTTCTCCTTCAATACCAATAATCTTTCGAGTCACTTGCATTACTGGAAGTGATAGTCTTTCCACGAGTTGCTGACAAATCAAATTAGGTTGAGCTCCAGTATCTAGGAGAGCTCTAAAAGTACCGAATTTCTTTCCTTCTATCTCTACCATTACCTGTGCGGTTGGTGTAAAGACTAAACCTTCCCTTTCCTTAACAAAAAAAGAATTCAAATAGACAATAGAATTTAAATTTTTATTTTCAGAAATAACATCTGATTTCCTTTTGAAATCGTTCCATGAGACGACACTTTCCTCTATTGAGGCCGATCTCCTCCTTTTGTTTCTTTCTCGTTTAGCTTTCCCGTTTGTCTTTCCTGTTGTCTTTCCTGCGTGACGAGCTCTTTTTATAGGTGGCATCCCTAGTCATTCCCTTTTCTCTTTCCCTTCTTTCGATGGATTCTTTCGCTTTCCGCCTTCCTGCACCCTGAGGACTACTGCCTCGGTCTTTCGAAGCTCCTTCATGGGGCAAAGCATACTGTTGTGCAATTGTTTGCCTGGACATCTGGTGCATGGTCCCTGAAAACAGTCTTTCGGTATGTGTCCCGCCTTCAGACAGTTAGTACACAGCTCTCTCTGCTTCACCACATTATTGCGTGTGATTAATCTCATCGCTTGAAACTCCGGGCAGTTCCAGATCGGATGGCTCATCGACCTGCATATGTTGCACGGCATCTTCTTTTTCTCAACTCTTTCCTCTTTACGTTGTGGCTTAGGCTCAAATCTTTCAACGGTTTTGTGTGGCTGTTGTGAGCTCGAAGGCTGCTCTCTCCATCTTTCCTGCACACTTTCCAGTGCTATCGCACGTCTATCCAAAAATGCACACATCTCTCGCACCGTCGGAAACTCGGTGGTTCTCGTCTCTTCCCATTTGCAGGCAGTTTCTGCATCCAATCTTTCGTGCAACATGTGGACGACAATCATGTCCCAAGAATCGGTTGGAATACCTTGGGCCGCCAGTTGCCGCATTGTCTCGTGTGTTACGTTCGACATTTTCTGCAGCTCACTGGCCTTTGGCGATCTCTGCAGCATCGGCAGACGGAACAACTGTCTCAAGAGTTCTCGACAGGTCGCGTACTGGCGATGGTAAAGCTCGTTGAGTCTTTTCCAGGCTTCTTGGTAATTTCTTTCGCTCAGCTGCCACTCTCCCAGTGTGCGAGCTGCCTTTCCAACTAAAGATGCCTTGAGGTATGCAAATTTGTACGCCGGCGAAATACGGTCATTATCATGGACCGCCGCGACAAATCTGTCACGGAAGCCTTGCCACTTAGTGATGGTTCCGTCGAATTCGCCCCAAGTATTCTTGATGTCGTGTTGGTCGAATGGTAAATTCACCTGCACCGCTATCGGGGGTGTCTCCTTCTTTCGCAAGGCAAGCTCAAGCTCTGCCTTCTTTCCGTTTAATGCCGCAGAGGCCTCGAGATATAATTCCTCGGTCTCTGCGACTTTTCTTTCCACCTCAGCAATCTTAATGCTGTCTCTCGTCCTGACGAGCCTTTCTTCGCCGGCCTTCATCTGTCCCCAGGCATCATTTAAAGCATCGAGCCTTACTTTGATAGCCTCCAGTGGGCTGTTGCCAAACCCTTCGGCTTTCACAAAGGCCATCATTCGGCGTACAGCATTGCAGCCAGCGTTGAAGGTGTACTCCTCATTTATTTCTTCTCTTTCCATTTTTTTTAATCTTTCCAATATCTGTATAATGAAATAAAGTAGTAAACCCAAATGAAATGAGGATAATAAAATATTGATGTATTCCCTTCACAAAGGTACTTCCATAACATGGATTATTCCCACTTGTGAACAGAAAATAAAAATCAAATTGTGAATACAAAATGTAAATACTCCTTCTCACAAAGGTACTTCCATAACATGGATTATTCCCACTTGTGAAAAGAAAAATAATTGTAAATATAAAAATGTAAATACTCCTTCTCACAAAGGTACTTCCATAACATGGATTATTCCCACTTGTGAAAAGAAAAATAATTGTAAATATAAAAATGTAAATACTCCTTCTCACAAAGGTACTTCCATAACATGGATTATTCCCACTTGTGAAAAGAAAAATAATTGTAAATATAAAATGTAAATATAAATATAAAATATAAATATAACGCAGATCCCAATATGAAATAATTGTTGTTTGTGTTGTTTTGATTATTTTTTTTTTTTTCTTTTTCTTTCCAGGTCACAATCCCTCTAGGATTTGTGAATCCTTCTCTGTCTTATTCTCTCGCTAAATAAACAATTCATTTTCTCAACTTTCGCAAATTCCACAATCCATCTTAGATTTGTGAATCTTTCTCTTTCTTTCCCCAGAACGTGAAATAAATTTTCAATTTCTGCCTTTTGCTTGCAAGCGTCTTTTGCTGCCACTCACACATTGCGTGCTGAGGGCACCTTTCTCTCTTTCTCCTCAGAGAGTCTGGAACTCGGTTCTAGTCTCTGATCTTTCCCCTTTGGTAATTCGTCTATGCCCGAATTCCAATTTCTCACAATAGTTAAACAAAACAACCTAGAAACAACAATTCATTTCACCTAAAGTAACAATGAAATCAAAACAATAACATGCGCAACTCCAACTCGCGTACGCATTTCGTTTTTATTCTCTACGCATTCTTTCAAAATAATTAATTCGTTGATTCAAATTAATTAAATCTTTCATAGACATATTTTGCCATTAGCATCTTTCTCTTTTTATTGCAATAGTATTCTTTTCACTAATCTTTCCACAAAATAATTAACTAAATCTTTCACAAGCATATTTTTGCCATCTTTATCTTTCTCTTTTTATTGCAATAGTATTCTTTTCACTAATCTTTCCACAAAATAATTAACTAAATCTTTCACAAGCATATTTTTGCCATCTTTATCTTTCTCTTTTTATTGCAATAGTATTCTTTCCGCCAATCTTTCCACAAAATAATTAACTAAATCTTTCACAAACATATTCACAATTTGTTATTTTTAACGTCTTAAACGGACACTATCTCTTACCAATTATTTTGTAAAAATCCCTTTTTTCCTTTTGTTGTGTTTTTGTTGTTGTTTCCTTGATGTCTTTTTCCCTCGTAAGAGCTCTAAATTAAAACTACCGGCTTGTTCAACGAAAAAATCCAAACTGGTTAGCTCGACGTCGTTCATTGAGCGATCCGTCTCTTTCCCTATCCCTATGTACATGCACAAACATGTTTATGGCTCGTGCACGAATGCCATGCGTAGAAACAACAACACAACACCAACAAAAAAGGAGATGTGTGCTAAGACGCCACAGCTGCGTCGTTAGTCTGAATTTCATTTGTATATATTTCTTTCCGTCTTTCGTCCTGCTGCTATAGATTTTGTGTGTATTTTTTGTCTTTCGTACCGTTGCTATGAATTTTGTGTGTATTTTTTGTCTTTCGTCTTGTTGCTATGAATGCTGTGTATATTTTTTGTCTTTCGTCTTGTTGGTATGAATTTTGTAAATTTTTTTGTCTTTCGTCTTGTTGGGGCGCAGTCGTATGAAGGTATTCTTTCACAGTTTTGCAAAGGAGGAGAGAAGAGAAAAAAAAATCTTACCTTGTGCGTCTTGCTAGATTGGTATCTTTCCTCTCACATCTAGGGTGCTTTGCAGCACGTTCTCTTTCTTATATTGCGTTCCCAAGCGGGTAGCCTTTCGTGTATTTGTGGGACATTCTTTCCTTTTTATATTAACAAAATAAATCTCTTACCTTATGCAAATTACCAAATGGGTAATTTTCTTTCGGTGCTTTTCATAGCACGTTCTTTCCGTTTCCCAGTGGACTGTATTGTTTCGCTTTTTTCTGTCAGCAGACACTTTCACAAATTAATTAATTGATTTAAATCAAATTAACACAACCGCGGGCTGATCTATCCGGTCTCGACATGGACCAAATGTATCGTAGCTCAGCGTAAACAAACAAACTCTTTCTCAGCATTAAAACAGAAATTAATAAATAAAAGACGGTTAATTTTAGAGTGGAAAAATCTTGTTGTAAAAAACCACTATCTTTCGTATATTTCTATAACTCATCTTGAGTCTTTCACGATCTCTTTCCGACTAACTTACATTATCTTTTCGTTCGTTTATTCAAACATATGAAAGCTTAAAGCTATTCTTTCATAAAAATGTAATCTATCCTTTTCTAACATCGAACGTCATGACCTATAGTCGTGCCGTTCGATACAGTACCCTTTAGGTGTTGATTTTTCGAAAACAACGTTGGTAAGGCGGTCACCGTCAATAACAAGCGGTACAGAACAATGATAACCAATGTCTTATGGCCTAAATTGAACCATATGGACGTAGAAAATATGTGGCGCACTGCGCACTATGAACCACATAGCGGAGGCCACGATTGACATTCTGCAGGACTTTTGTACGCTGACGAGAATAGACGTGTGTTTGGTTTACCTTGTTAGAAACTGTACGCGGTTTAACCGCAGCAATAGATAAAAAAAAACTCAATTTAAATTATTCTTCCTCTGTGAGATATAGACTTAAAAAGTGGAGGAAAGTGAAAAAAACAATAAATATATTCCAGCTCAGCTGGAATGTAATAAAAATCTGATACTCATGTGCCTTTATTAAAAAGTGATACTCATAATCAATTTGATTTAACACGCAGAAACATTCCCCTAGCCTCAATTCCTACAAGCTTGTCCAAAACCGGTTTAGAGAAAGTGAACATTCTTCAAGGCCAAAGCAAAGAGATCGTGATGAGCAAACCACAATCAAACCCAAACGATTGGTCTACTGTTATCAGTAAACTTAATCGATCTGCAAACAATTTCAATAACAACCGTAAGAGAAAAAGATTTAATGAAGAGCCAGCTCAAGTCTCTCATAATAATGAACCATATCTTGATAACAATCCGTTTGGAGCACTCGTGGACCTAGAGCAAATGGAAACTTCACATATTACAACTGATGATGTTGTCAACACCAGCGAACACACAACTAATACTAGAAGAAAAGAAAACAATACAATTAATTCCTCTGACAATAAAATAATTGTATATTGTCCCCCAATTTTCATTTTTGGTGCAAATTGCACATTAATTGCAGACTTAATTAAGCTTGCGGCAACAGATTGTAAAATAACTGACATTAAATATAAATTTGTAAATATTGGCTATCAAAAAACCAAAGTATATGTAAATAATTCAAGTGTGCATAGATTGATAATTGGGCGACTTCGTGAAACAGGTTTAGGTGCATATTCTTTCTCTCCAAAGGAGACAAAGAAGGTCTCTATTTTACTCAAAGGTCTTGACGCTGAAGCTGATACACCAATCGAAATTTTTTTGAATGCTCTTAGAGAGTCTTCACCAAACATTAAGATCTCCAAAGCAGCGTTACCGCTGTGCCACTTTAGTGTCAAATTGCCACTTTTTTTCAGGCTGTGCCACCGAGCCACTACCTTTCAGTCTGTGCCACTTTTTATTCCCCACAAGTAAAACTAAAGTTAGCAATTCATCATGCCATTTTCCATACCTTTTCATATCTTTCATGCGTACGATACTTATACCATCAAAGTTTTAAAATTCAACCTAACCCACACATTGAAAAAGTGGGTAACATTAAAAATAGTTTGAATAAATACTTATTTTCCGACTTGGTATATGAATTTGTTGCAAAAATTTTAACCTTGCCTCATGGCAGTGCCTGCGCTAAGAGGGTTTTTTCCAAGCAACTTTGATGAAAAATAAACTCACCAACAGACTAAACACTGAAACTTGCGAAAATATGTTGCCTTCTTTAAATTTAGTAAGCAACTGTGATTTAGCTGAGTGGAGTCCAGATGAGCTCCTCATAAAAAAATATAGGGAAACCATAGTAAAGTAAAATGTGATACGAATTTTTTTAAATAAATTATTATTTATTATTTATTCATACTTTTATTTATTTATTTATGTTGAATAATCAATACAAAATGAACTGTTAAATTTTTAGTTTTTAGCTTATACGTTGCAATAAACCTTAAAATGATTGTTTAAATTATGTGTTTTCTTCAACTCATATAAATTCGTTGAGATGAGTGTGAAATTTGTTCCCTTAAGTCAATTTTCATACATATACCATATGGTGTTTTGTTTTTAATTTTAAGTGCCACCTTTTTTTCTCGAGTGCCACTTTTTTTGCCACTTTTTTTGCCACTTTTCCAAAATATCCTAAGGTAACGCTGCTCCAAAGTATCACCATTTTTCACTGCGAGAACAAGAGAACTTAATATTAGACTAAATATCTTTTTGTTGTTCAACTTGATGTGGGTGAATCACTCAAAGATTTAATATGTATTCGAAGTTTACTTCATCAAAGAGTTTATTGGGAAAAGAAAAATAGTAGACTCGTGATTAGGTGCTACCGTTGTCAAAGATTTGGTCACACAGGCGACTGCTGTGCATACGATGATCGCGCTGTTGTATGCGGAGACAATCACGCCTCTGAAGCCTGTATTGCAATGTACAAAACTAAAAAAGAAGCAAATGAGGAGGTCCCAACGCCCAAATGCATTAATTGCAACGAAGTTGGTCACGCAGCTAGCTCTCAAAATTGTCCAGCATTTCTAAAATACAGGGAAAGGAGGCAAGCTTCATCCCAAAGAGAAACTCTCGTTGCTCTTAATAACAAAAGAATTGTACAAGATACTTTTAGCCAATTGGCTAAACCAAACATTTCTTTTGCTGATATTGCTAGGAATTCTCTTAATAAACCTTCTAATCCAAATATGGAAACATCCAAACAAGGAAACCTTAATGACTTTCTGAATGAATCTAAAAACTTATTTAACATTCCTTTTAATTAAAATTCGGCAATTTTGGCCAAAATATCAAAAAATTCAATCTCAAGAAGAAAAAATGTTTACTTACCTAGAGTTCGTCGCTTCTATAGTAGTATAATGGCTTCAACAAAACTTCATATTAAATCTATGAATTTTAACTCTATTATTTCTAATGCAAAACGACTTGCACTTTCGAATATCTTAAGAAGTGAGAAGCCAGACATCTGTTTTCTCTCCGAAACAAGACTTTGTAGGAGACATACACCATCTTTTGAAGGTTATAACATTATAAGAAACGACTCAGGAAGAGGCACTGCTATCGTTCTTAGACAAAACTTTTCATTTGAATCTGTTCCATTTCACAGTAACATTTTTTCAGTATGCTTGGCAATGCTTACTTTTCATAATTCAAGGACCTCGGTACTTCGATTGTTGTTGGGAAGCATATATATACCTGGAAACTGTAGTCATAGTTTGCAAAGAGATCTCGACAGACTCTTTTCTTTAGCAAGTTCTTTTGATGCTATAATCATCGGAGGAGACTTTAATGCACGCCATCCTCATTTGGGAGATAGTGTTCAAAATAAAAATGGGAATTTAATACACGACTGGTTTTTTAATGGGGCATTCTTAAACCTCGATCTTATTCCATCTGATGGACCTACCTTTCCGCGCTCCTCTTCATTTATAGATTTTTTCTTCCTCTCTTCAAGACTAAAAAATGATTCTACATCTGATATCTGCTCGACGTTCGCAACACCATCGGATCACTTTGGTATTTCCATTGACGTAAAGCTCAATAATTACTCTCCTCTGTTAATATCGTCACCAGCAGCATATAGAAGCTTCAAAAACACTGATTGGGAAACTTTTAGGTTAAGCCTTCATAACAACATTTCCCTCCTTAATGTACCATCCGATAGAAATATTTCGAATTCTGAAATTGATGATTGTATTAACGAACTAAATTCAAAAATTACAGCTGTTGTAGAATCCAATTCAGTCATGTGTGAACCTAAAAACCATAAATACAAAGACGTTTCTGAATTAACCATCAGACTTATGAAAACGAGGAGCTCTTGGCTAAAACGGTTAAAAAGAATATTCCACAAGCATTTAAACAAAGTTAATTATGAGTACCGTGAGCTCTCGTCCAGAATTCAATGTCTTACCAAGCTCATTAATCAAAATGTTAATATTGATATCAACAACGCTTTTAAAAACAGGCTTCAAGAAATACGGGCTTCTCCTCAAGCTTTCAAAGAAATTGATAAAATTACAGGAAGAAAATTCTTTGGTACTGACATCGCTAAAGATGTTCTTACTTATAATGGCTTTGATTTAGCTGACACACCGTCAAAAATGAATGCCTTTCAAGATTTTTTCTCAGCTTTATACACAGAAAAGATTCCAAATTGTGATAGTAGCCTGACTAACGAAGTTTTCTCCACGGTACAAAATTTTAATTCATCTGAACTTAGCACACCGATCATCATGTTCTCGGCAGCCTCATATAATCCTACCATCCCTCCTTTCACTAATCCACAGCAGGTCAGTACTTGCAGATATATAACCTCTGGAATTGACGGGATATCAAATTTTATCTTGCGAAAATGCTCTAACTCTCTCGATACTATTCTTTCATCTATATTTAATCATTGCATTAATAATGGCTATTTTCCCTCTGATTGGAAAATAGCAAAATTATTACCAATTGCAAAAAATAGATCCACCAAGGAAATAAAAAGTTTTAAACCTATATCTTTGCTCTCGAACATAGGAAAAATGTTCGAAAAAATCCTATCTGAGCCCATAAACTTATTTTGTGATGATATGACTATAATACCCAATAATCAATTTGGATTTAGAAAAGAACATTCTACAGAACATGCCACACTTCTTCTCTGTAACAAAATTGTTCACAACTTGAGATCCAAAAAATACACTATTTGCTTCAAAATAGACCTTGAAAAGGCATTTGACTCTCTCTGGCATAAGGGGCTGATATTTAAATTAATAAAACTTAACTTTCCTAAATGGCTCATTCGAATTGTATCCAGTTTTCTCAAAAATCGATTTTCCTCAATATTTATACGATCTGAACAATCAGATTTATTTTCAATATCTTCGGGAATTCCACAAGGCTCGATTTTGGGACCAATTTTATTCATCATATACTTGTAAGATTTTCCATTCCAGAATATAGAAGGCAACGAACCAGAATCAATACTTTTCGCAGATGACACCCTGATAAAAGCTAGCTATGTGAGACCACACAAAGCATTATTGAAAATTGAACACAAGCTTCCCATGTTAGTTGATTACTTTCATAGATGGGGTTTGAATATTAACTACGAAAAGTGCAGTTTTACATGTTTTCGGAACGCAAGCGGAAAAGGCCATCGACTGGCTGGTAAAAAAAAAGAAAGTAAAATGCTCTCATTAAAAATTAATAATAATCCTATTCCTCTAATAGGTTTCTTTTTAATAAGCATGCTCGGAAAACGTTATCTAAAGCTAAAGCTGTAACCGCTACATTAAAACCAGTGTTTCATTCTAGGGCAATGTCGAAAAATACAAAAATATTGTTATAAAACTTTAATTCGACCAATTTTGGCATACGGCTTTTGCTCATGGTTTACTATTTCACCGACGACAGCAAAAGAATTAGAAAAAATGTTGAGATTTTGTTGCGGAAAGTTTAGGAGGGCAAACAAAAAATACTTTTCGAATAAAATAATTTACGAATCCTGTAAAGTAACACCGCTTCTAACATATTTAATAAACCTCACAGCAAAAAAACTTCAGCGTATTGAAAACCATCCTAATGCGCTAATTAAATCCTTGTTTGATTTTAACGTAACAGATTGCTTGTTGAATAACTATTATATTTCTCCATTTAATATGCTTAACGAAAGTTCTCTGCCAACTATTGTACCTGATTTAAATAGAGACTCAATTGGAATTGTTCCCTTTTACGAGACAGTATCGCGCCTAAACCTGAGAGGATAATAAAAGTCCTTTAATTTATTCGTTATAAATATTATGCGTAATGTAAATATTTACTTTTTTCGAACTTTTAATTTCTATTATTTCTTTGGTTTCAGGACACAAAAATATGTTATGAATTAAAAATGTCTAGCTTGGTATGAAAGCCAACTTTTTGTATATGTATTGTCTAGTCATAGTTAACTTTTGCTATACAAAATCAAATAAGTATCCGCTAATATGTAGATAAGTTATTAAATAAAATCACTTTTTAAAATGTTTTGCCAGGCATAAATTTAAAAGTCGGCTACATACTATATTTAAGATAAGCAAATATTGTTAAAAAAATTATTATGTGTTTCAAAAAGCCTCAATAAAGAATTGAATTGAATTGAATTGACATTCTGCATGAACTATTCAAGGGCAAGGATATCTCTCGCTGAGTTGACGTGAATTGGCCACCAACGTTATGCAATATGACCTCGCTAGACTTTTTCTTTGTCCAGGTCCATACAAATAAACCAGAATCAACTGATGCCCTTGAGGCTTCTTAGGGCCAGTTGCTGAAACGAAACTTAAATATTTATGTTCAACCTAAGCGCTTATGTTCTCCTTTTTCCTCTACGTAAACTGTCACATAAGAGTTTATGTGGAACATAAGTATTTATGTTCTGTATCAGCAAATGGGCCTTAAGGTGAACAAAACACACGCCTATTAGTTATTTCTAGGACTTAAGAGTTCTAGATAAATCCAGAATAATAAGAAAATATTTTTTAGCAAAAATAAGATGTTTATTCTACAAAATTGTATGATTGAATAATTACAAAACATATATTAAACTTCAATATTTTTACGATATTATACAAAAACTTAAATTAGAATTACAAAGTATTTTTATAACAAAGTATATACATTAGACTGGGCCAAAAAAATTGACTATTTTTTTTTTTGAAAGATATATCGAGAATATCATTCAGAATGACAAAAAAAAGTTTTCGTAAAAGTTTGAGCCCTTAATATCAATTTTAAGAGGTCTATCATCGCTAATTTTGATTTTTAGTCATAATTTCATGTTTTGCGTCAGAACTGACAAAACATTGAAGTAAAAAAAATTCATTTTGACTTACTTTTATATAAAATTAAATTCCCTACAAAAAAAGTCTAATTGAAAATTTTCGTCAGACAAGCCGTTTTTGAGTAATTAAGCTTAATAAATTGTTATTTTTCGTTAGTTGCAAAATTCCAAATTAAAAAAGTAAAATCGAAACAACGGCAATACTTACAATAAAGTGCTATACTGCGTTTGAAAGCCAGAAGATTGTTCTATAATCCTGCATTTAAATTAAATTACTCATGTCAATGGTTTTTGAGAAATTCGCATTTAAAGTTCAAATTTTGATAAAATAACGTGAAAAAAAAAAGTTTAGACCGATTGTTTTCAAAATTTTGAAATGAAATTGTAAATTAACTTATATGTGATCCATGTAGATATCAGTTCTTAATCGAACACAAAAAACCGAATGGTTCTATGTCTTCTAGTTTTTGAGAAAATCGAAAATTACCAAAACTACTTTTTTTTGATTTTTGGTGGTGACGGTGATTCTATTTTAAGGATTAATGTTAATAAACATAATGAATCTTTGTTAGTTCAGTACCGCAATTCATTTAGCGTTACCCAGAATGCACCATGAGGAGATAGAATTGCATCTGGGTCAGTTATTTTATCAGTTAGTCAGGAGTTAGTCAGTCATAGTTAGTTAAAAAGGGTCAAAATGTATTAAAAAGGTGTGTAAGTCTCGTCAATAAAGCCATCGTCCGTACTATAACTGTCGAGTTCGTTGCAAAAGAAACTTTGCATGCACCCAACCTCGCACCTACCCCAAATCCTATAGTCTGCCCAAGCAGGAGGGTTGCAGGGGGGCAGCATGCCCCCCCATACATACTTTACTGTTTATATATTGTAATGTTGGAAGCTAGCACTGATTTATTTATGTAAGGAAGCAAAAAATATCAAACATTTTGTAGAAAAGTAGTTTTGGTAATTTTCGATTTTCTCAAAAACTAGAAGACATAGAACCATTCGGTTTTTTGTGTTCGATTAAGAACTGATATCTACATGGATCACATATAAGTTAATTTACAATTTCATTTCAAAATTTTGAAAACAATCGGTCTAAACTTTTTTTTTTCACGTTATTTTATCAAAATTTGAACTTTAAATGCGAATTTCTCAAAAACCATTGACATGAGTAATTTAATTTAAATGCAGGATTATAGAACAATCTTCTGACTTTCAAACGCAGTATAGCACTTTATTGTAAGTATTGCCGTTGTTTCGATTTTACTTTTTTAATTTGGAATTTTGCAACTAACGAAAAATAACAATTTATTAAGCTTAATTACTCAAAAACGGCTTGTCTGACGAAAATTTTCAATTAGACTTTTTTTGTAGGGAATTTAATTTTATATAAAAGTAAGTCAAAATGAATTTTTTTTACTTCAATGTTTTGTCAGTTCTGACGCAAAACATGAAATTATGACTAAAAATCAAAATTAGCGATGATAGACCTCTTAAAATTGATATTAAGGGCTCAAACTTTTACGAAAACTTTTTTTTTGTCATTCTGAATGATATTCTCGATATATCTTTCAAAAAAAAAAATAGTCAATTTTTTTGGCCCAGTCTAATATACATATTCATGTTTATACTAACAACGCCATCGCTCAAAATCAGCTGGATTTATACTGAAAAATCGTTGAAAATTGAACCACTCGGGTCCGTGCCACCGGCATACAGTGCTTATACTTCACACACCGCTTATTTTATTCCATTTCATATATACTCGTATGTAGGTCTTTTTCTGATCAAGACTCTAAACGAATCTCCAGAAGTTCCTTGTGGAGCAACTAGTATTGAAACCAATGGCTGTATTTTCTCAAAAAAACTGCAGAACTTTTCCAGAACCATCACATTTAACTTCTTTAGAGGTATATCGAAGTTGTTTTCTATTCCCCAAATGTTTGTCTTTTCATAAGATCAAAAATATAGTTTATCCCGATCCCGATCTCCGAACTCTTCCAACTACTATTCCTTTGAATATTGTTTCAAACGTTTTGAGTATACGCCTGAGGTCGTTTAGCAGAAATTTCATTATTTAAATTGGTGTGAGTTTATACTAGAAAAGTTCGAACTTTGATCAAATCGATTTCCAGAACTTTTACAATGGTTTTCAATAGACCAATACCTAATTGAGGTAGACCCGACCGCAAACTTCTTCATTTTAGATCATGAGGAAACCATTAAAACTCGCTAAAGTCGTTTAAGAATTTTTAATTTTTTTAAAAATATTTCGTGTAACAGTTAGTGCGTTGGTAGAAGTCCGATTCCCAGCCACTGTCAGTTTAGGGGTACTGCCCTTGTCAATACTCCTCCATTCCTATTAGTTCTGGATTAGCTGAAGAAATATTTCTGAATTTTCGTAGCTCTATATTTTATAGTAAAACATCTTCCGGATATGATAGACAAAATATCATAAGAACGGTTAGAATGTTGTTATAGGTGCAGCAAACAATGTAATACCTCACATCCCAAGACGTACTCTTTTTGCTGAAATATCTCGTAACACGGGACTCTGTCTAAAATGAAAATGCATTCCTTATCTTCTTTCCAATGTAAGTTATGCGAAGACAATTACTCATATGGAAACATAAGATTAATTAGAATTCCCTTAAAACCATTCCCAAGAAAGTCGAACTTTGTTTTGCTGGAAATCGTCTTTCGTGTGTAAATTGTGCCAGTAAAATAACTGGAGCCAAAAAGAATGGGGCCTATCGTGAATAAAATTTCCCTGGGAATTGTTCCCATTTTTCAAAATTGTCATCTCGAATAATGTCGAAAGTTTCCCTTGGAATTAATTGATATCGGGAATTAAGTTTCCTAGTGACTTTGGCTCTCATTTAAAAAGGCCAGTCGCCAGTTTACAATGAACAGTTCAGAAGTATTGTCGTTTCGAATTTTTAAAGATGGGGAGAATTCCGAGGGAAATTTTGTTCACGATAGCCCCCAATACCTTTCTTCTCCCGCGTTGCTCTTATTTTTCATCTTATTGTTTCTTATTTTAACAGGCCAACCTCATACATCCCGAGCAAGCTTCGATTAACCCAGGGCTTGGTAAGAACTACGGCACAGTTACCAGACCAACGGAGAATCTCACATACTCATGGTATAACTTGGATGTGTTTGGCGCCGTCCATCAGCCCGGGTCAGGACTGAAATACCTAGTTAATAGGATTAAGGGACTTTTTTGCAACGAACGACACATTCCGGCTCCGCGGAAACATCTTTTGAAAAATGGTATTCATTATTTTTTTTGAGTTAACCATTGAAAATAATGTTTTAACGATTTTTTTAGTATCTGGCATCGCATATCCCGGTGAGCTACTGGCCGTGCTTGGAAGCTCTGGTGCTGGCAAGACCACTCTTCTCAATGCTCTAGCATTTCGATCTTCTGCTGGTGTTCAAATATCTCCATCGAGCACGAGAATGCTAAATGGATATGCGGTAGATGCCACCGAGATGCAGGCCCGCTGTGCGTATGTTCAGCAAGACGATCTTTTCATTGGTTCATTGACAGCCAGAGAGCATTTAATCTTTCAAGCAATGCTGCGGATGCCTCGAAACACACCATACCGCCAGAAGATTCAACGAGTGGAGCAAGTAATCCAAGACCTGTCGTTGGGCAAGTGTCAAAACACAATCATTGGGGTACCTGGGAGAGTTAAGGGTCTGTCGGGGGGTGAGAGAAAGCGCTTGGCTTTTGCATCAGAAGCCCTAACAGATCCTCCCTTGCTACTTTGCGATGAACCCACATCGGGATTGGATTCGTTTATGGCTCATAGTGTGGTCCAAGTATTGAAGAAACTTTCGCAAAAGGGTAAAACCGTTATTCTTACCATTCATCAGCCGTCGTCTGAGCTATTCGAATTGTTTGATAAGATTCTCCTTATGGCAGAAGGAAGAGTAGCGTTCTTAGGAACTCCTAACGAAGCAGCTGACTTCTTTGCTTAGTAAAAATGACTTTCTCTTATAAATATTTTGCCTCAATAACTTAAAGTGTTCTTATATTTTTTTAGCTTGGGAGCCCAATGTCCCACAAATTATAACCCCGCCGATTATTATGTCCAAGTTTTAGCCGTTATGCCTGGCAAAGAGCAGGAATCGAAAGATAGGATTGGTAAAATCTGTGACAACTTCGCCGTTGGAAGGTAAGATAGTTATCAATTCCTGATAAACAACGTAAATCTATTGGACATGGAATTTTCAGAGTGTCAAGGGAAATGGAACAGACTTTCCAAAAGATGGCAGTCAAGGCAAATGGGGTTCCGTTGGACGGGGATGTCAATCATCCCTATAATGCCACCTGGTTTACGCAATTTCGAGCTGTCCTTTGGCGGTCTTGGTTGACTGTGCTTAAAGAACCGTTGCTTGTCAAAGTCCGTCTTATTCAGACAACTGTGAGCACGATTAAGAAACATTCTTTTCATTTAACAATTAAAATGTTTGTGTATCCTTTCAGATGGTTGCTGTTCTAATTGGTCTCATATTTTTGGGACAACAGTTGACACAAGATGGCGTCATGAATATCAATGGAGCAATATTTCTTTTTCTAACGAATATGACCTTTCAAAATGTGTTCGCCACCATAAATGTACTAGCCTTGCAACACATATAAGACTTGCATTCTCATGTTATTTTTTCGTTTACAGGTCTTCACTTCTGAGCTGCCAGTTTTTATGAGAGAAGCTCGAAGTCGCTTGTACCGCTGTGACACTTACTTTTTAGGAAAAACTCTAGCCGAGCTGCCGCTGTTTCTGACAGTTCCGTTTGTCTTCACATCGATCGCATATCCACTTATTGGTCTTCGAGCTGGATTGTACCACTACCTTATAGCTTTGGCTATAGTAACTTTAATCGCCAACGTTTCAACTTCTTTTGGTTATCTAATTTCCTGTGCAAGTTCCTCAACATCAATGGCCCTGTCTGTTGGATCCCCAGTAATCATACCATTTTTACTCTTCGGTGGATTCTTCTTGAACTCGGTATCAGTTCCGGTATATTTCAAATGGCTCTCGTATCTATCGTGGTTCCGATATGGCAACGAAGGACTTCTCATAAATCAATGGTCGGATGTTCAGGCGGGTGAAATTTCATGCACGAAATCCAACACTACCTGCCCAAGTTCTGGTCGGGTAATATTAGAGACCCTGAACTTTTCCGAAACAGATCTGCCGTTGGATTTTATTGGTCTAATTTTATTGATTTTGGGATTCCGAATCACCGCTTATATGGCCTTAGTAATGAAAACAAAACGAAAGGAATAATCGTAAGAATTTTTTTATAAATTTTTATATTCATATAAATATTACTGTAGAATGTATATTTTGGTTACTTAATAAAAATGTAATTTTAATATGGCTTTGTTTTTAATATGAAATTGATTTGAGTTGTCTCTTTTTTGGCTGAAATATGGGAAAACAGTGCTGTGTAACCATTTTCTGTAATAATTTTAAAATTCCAAGAACAAGTACCAGTGACAGCTGATACCAGTACCACGACTTGTATACTTGTACTTGAGTACTCTGATACTGGTACTTGAAAATGCTACGTTCTATTTTTTTTTCAAGAACTTATAGTGGCAAGTCCCAAGTATCTGATACTTAGTTAAGCAGTGCTTGACAAGTACTTTCAAGTAATTGATCAGTCCTTCGATTTAAAGTTCTTTTGCTCAATTTTAATAGATAGAAATGTCAAAATGTTTTGATTAATCATAACTTTTTAATGTATTTATTAATTTATTTACAAAAAAGTCGAGCTAGCTTTCAAAATAAACCATTTTTTTTAAATATTGATCAATAACGGCATGACTTGTTGGAGAATTAACCAGAACAGCAGTTCAGATTCGTAAACACATTTTGTAGAACAGGGTATCATTTTTTAGATAGAGAGTGTTTATTAGAGAGTATAGACCCAGATTCGCAGTGATAAGTAAACTGTGGTCTTAGTTTAAAGTTCTGCATAGGAGTAGTTCGATAAGACCTGAAGTGCTTGTTAAAACCTGAAGTGCAGTTTAATGCGTCATTTAAATTAAACAACTACAAATTTTGGTTTATGCGAAAAGGAAAAAAACGAAATTTAATTTATTTTTCGTCATATCTCCAAACGATCCTAAAAAATAATTATCAAAATATCAAAACCTCTTTTAGCTAAATGATCATCTTAGTCTCTATCTGAAGAAACTCTCTATGATATCATCCAGAGAGGACCAACTATACCACGCAAATGATGTCTACTATATCTGTAGAATTGTCAATTAACCCTACTACAACGACTATAATACCATTTACCAAGGTAAGACTTCAGCCACGCATGAAATCTATTCGGTTAGCTGGCGAAGGAATTGTAAGAGAAAAAGAAGTTAAGTATCTAGGAATCATACTAGATAGTAAACTCCTCTGGAATAAACATGTAACAGCCATATTTATAAACTCATTATAGTGATTACACAAGGCTATGCAACCCTTATAATGCATCTAAACGCAAAAGCGTTATTTATAAAACTTATGTGACGTTGAATAGAGGCATTATAAGCTAAACACGTTTAGAGGTTGAATAGTGCCTACATAAGGACATTTTAGTATCGAACTGTCGCATTCACTTTGACATCACATTGAATTATAAAGATTATCAACAAAATAGAATGCCTTTGACTTGATATTGAAACTAAAACTTTGTGTTATTTTTATTTATTGAAACAAAAATGTTATACTAATATATTAAAAACAAATTGAATTGAAAATTGTTTAGAATTAAATAGATAAATATTGGTGATCTCTCTCCACGCATCCTTCTTCATCCGGTGTGTTAGTGTTGTAATTTTTATTTTGCATTATTGAATTTTATCCCCAAGAACTTGTCTGAGGAGTATTCCAGCTAGGATAAAACGAATAACAATTTGATTTCCAGTATTGTGCTAGAGATAATAACATACTTTATGTGATGAATCAAAGTTAATTGTTCGAATTCTTTTAGCTTTTGGTAGTTTCGTTTTTGTTTATTAAATTCGATAGACAAACAGCTGAGTATTATGAAGGCTAAATGTAATAGATTCTTACTTTTTGGTACTTTATTTGGCACAAGCTCATTATAACTATGCAGGGTAGGCAAATATTTTATAAATATGAATTTGCATAGTGGTTGAATAAGTCCTTTTGCATTGCATAACTATTCATGCGTTTAGCGAATTCTAATAAATACGGCTGGTAGAATATACTGACGGGAAAGCCACATGCCCAGGGTTCGAACCTTGCTCCGTTCAGAGCAAAATTGCTCTACTTTTGAAAGAAAGAAAAAAATTACTCCAAAGCTCCGATTTTTCGACATTTACTCCACTTTTTCCACACAGACACATTGTCTAATTTATATACAAATATGACATTATTGAAATAAACCATTAAACCTTTGTTGAAAATTCTTTCCAAATTTGTAATTTTTTAATTTTCACAAAACAATTTTTGAAAATAATACTTAGGTTTTAAATGAAGCCTGTGATTTATTTTTCTTTTTTGCTAAAACCATTTTTTTATGTTATGTGTATGTTTTAATATTCCTAAAAAGTAAGAATTTTCTGTTTGTTTCAAATCTACTCCGGAAATCTTGCATTTGCTCCACTTTTTTTGCAAATTTGCTCTGAAACTTCATGACTGAGGTTCGAACCCTGCACACGCCTTGTGATACGGAAGAGACTTGGAGGTAAATCATGGGGGTACAAAACTTATATCCTTACGTTGATGTACACCAATTATTACCTCTGATGCTGTTGCATGACACAAGACAACCGAGTTACAAAAAACTAGGAAATCATTAGGAAAAACGCAATGGCGAATCAGAAAACCACACTCAAAGCCAATGCCATTTAGTGGTACCCGGATGGTTCAAGAACGACAGAAGGGACTGGTACTGGAATTTTTGTGCCTAGAACCAAACTTTCCATACCAATGAGACTATCCACTAGCCACTAGCATCTACTAGCCGAAATTTCGAAAGAAATTACCGAAACCAAAACATTGCCATTAAGTCAGATAGTCAATCCACACTCAAAGCACTAAGCTAATACGCCATCACGTCTGAGTTTGTATGGGAATGTGTAGTCATCAGGCTAAACGAACTTGGCAAGAACAATAATGTACCACTTTATTGGATACCTGGACATGTAGATGCTCAGAAAAATGAAGAGGCAGACTATACTAGCATAAATTGGCGCAAGGACTCCTCTAATGGAGCCAGTAGGGCTCCGCAGTAGGGCGGAATAGGAGAAAACAGGATTAAAATCAAAATAGAGGAGGAGGCCAAACTACTTCCTTGGAACTATAACCAAGATTATTTCAAGAAAAATATCAGCTTAAGGTTGAAGAGATTGGTTTATCCTCTAATGCAAAACCCCCTCTCAATATTCATTCATTCATAGTCTCTATTTCTCTGTCACGCTGTTTTTTTTAAAGGTTTACAAATGAGAAAAAAAGTTGTCAAACATGTCAACTTCGTTTGATTAAGTGGTATTTTTTGTCCACTGTGAAACCGGGAGTTATGTGATGCTTTTTTTTGTTTCCAGCTGAGGTAGGTCAGCGGGGTCCAGGGTCAACCGAAGAAAGCAGTAAAACTCGGCCAAAAGAAAGTTCAAAGCTCCAGTTCCAATTTGTATTTATTCAATGTGTATAATGTAAGTAGGCTAACAAAATATTTCATATAACTTTACAGAGAGGGTTAAGACAGCGAAGATTGGGATAGAGTCCATAGGGGGGCCTAACTTAAGCTATGACATTTTTCTAAAATTAAAGCATTTATAATATATGTACATGACTTGTTATATTAATTAAGATGATGGCATTTTTTATTTCTCGGGTTGTTCATTCTTCATTCCCGGTTGTCCAGTTGGTGGATTTTCGATGAATTTCTCACTCTTACTTGTCCACCTGGCGGCCAAAACCAAATGTGGATTGTAAAACTGACGAACGAAATTTATTTGCTGACGCCGCCAACCATCTGTGTGTGTCCTCTTTTGCATTTTGGCGTGGGCGCCTTGAGGTATGCAATACTTGCTTGCCATTTCATCCGGAATAGTAACTAAAGTAGAATTTCGGCGTTCTGTCTTTTTTGGGTGGTAAACGGTGTGATTAGGTTAAAAGGTAAGTTAAAACAAAAGTTTAAACTCACGTTCAGGTTTGATTGAACTCCAGTTTAAACTCTCACTATAAAACTGGGCATTAGTGATTAATGAATTAATGGAATTTGTAACTTTCATTGTAGGAAACATAGTTAACAGTTTTGAAGAACAAGAGGATAACTTGTAAAATGTACTCGTAAATGTATGCATTTATACATAAAGGGTGTTTTTTTCAGAGAACTATAATTTGAAATAAAACTTAGAAACATATGCTAAAATTGTTTTTAATATCCCTGAAATTAGCTTTATATGAAAGATAATCTTTTTCATTAACGTTCCATTGTGATTTCGGGCTTATGGCCAACGCGTCGAACGTTGGCTTCCAAGTGCTCAATTCTTTCTGGTTTATTAGCGGGGAAATGCGATCTGATATATCCCAAAAGAAAGTAATCTAATGGCGTCAAATCCTACGAACTCGTACGTATTGCGATAAATCGCACTTATGCGATAAAATGCACATAACGCTTGATGTATTTCTGGAATTCCACCCTGTTTTTTAAAACAAATTTGAAGCACTTGCAAACGCTGCTGCGGCGTAAGTCTATTCATTGTGAATTGCCAAACCAAACTAACCTTAAAACAACCAAGAACTTTCAAATCAGCTATCACAGAAAACAGCGTAAATATCTAGAAATATGTATGTAAATAGATCACCAAAAAAACACTTAGGTACATAATACATTTCCTTTATAAATTGATATGGAAATTGAAACAAACATTACCCAATGGGTCTGAAAATACTGGCCAATTACTTGCAGTTCCTTTTAAGCACTTTAAGTGCCTTTTACTCGGAAAAAACTTGAGCTCGCCTTTTATGGTTCTACCCATTATAGTTAGAATTAATAAAGCATGGGCCATCTAGTGGTTTTTTTGGAAATCATAGGTTATTTTGACACTGACAGCTGTTCCCGTTCGAAATCTTGACAGAAAGTTAGGCTAAACGAAATGAGTCGTTTTACGATTTAACAACGTTGGGAAATATTGAAAACTTATTTCCAAAGTGAGTGCTGTATGGCCTAAACAGTGCGTTTTTTGAAAAGAAGTTTTGTACGAAATGCGAAGCACCCACCGCCCCTATTGTATGCAAGTTTGTGCAAAAAGTTGGTGAGACTCTGGTATCCTAGTGGACAACACTCATGGTCCCCGTCGTCGTACGGTGCGCACAGTTGGGAATGTTGCTGCTGTAGCCCAGAGTGTGAGACTCAATTCACGAACATCAGCCTGAGCTATAGCCTGAGCTTGAACGACGTTGCGTCCCATAATCAATGGGAGTGTTTTCATTTTATTGCATTTTTAAAAAGAAGCTTGTATTTGACTCACCCTTTACGCTGGGTTGATAGCGACACCAAACGTGATAAGCTTGTTTAACATTTCAATAAGTTGTTCGAATAAAACAGATTATAGTTAATAATTTTTAGGATTCTTTATTTTGTATGACTATGACTTATTCAAACGATTTTTCAGAGCTGATGGTCTATTCAGTATATTTCAGTGCTGCCGTATTGATGGCACTTACGTTTAAGCCCAGTGCTGCCATCTTAATGTTTCACTTGAATACAAAAACATACTGGCCAAATTCTAGTTTTATTTAAAATAAGTTTGTTTAATAAGAACTTGTAACATAAATTGATGCCCTTTGTTTTGATTATTGTCTAAGCAACATGAAAAGAACTAGTTTTTGACAACATTTGCCTGTATCTTTTTCGGTATTACCCAATCTTTCGCTTACACAACTTGCAAATGTGATATAGCTTTTATGGTTTTTAAATAAGTAGGTACATACATACATAATGTGTCAAAAAATTAATAAAAGTTCAAGCAAAATTGTAGACAATCATAATTTTTCTTTTGTAATCTATTCTATCGCAGACTGTAACATCTACCTAGCTAAGAAAAAAGTTCGGCAAACTTAAAGATTAGCTAGACATTAAAACCTACGGAAAGATATCATGTTGTTCTGAAAACAGGAACTGGTTAAATTTTATTGAGTTCTCTTTTAATAAAAAAAAAGTAGTAAAAAACGAACTCGCACAATTCAGACAAAGCCGATCTGCTCACTCTGCAATTTGTATTAATACATCTATTTGCATAATCATAATTATGAATCAGTGATGATTAAAGAAATTTAGTTGATTTGTTTTTATTTTGATGACTTTTCTGCAAATTCTTCTATTGTGTACTCTTTCTGTCAATTCATTAGCCGTGTTTTTTTGGAAAAGTTATCCGTAGTACAGTAGGCTTTTATATAAATAACAAATACAACATCCGCAGTAGGATTACTGCCGATAAAAGGAGAAGTGAAATCCTGCTGCGGATAGAGATTTGACGTTTACTCGAGTATCGTCAGTGATCCTACTGCGGATGTTGTATTTGTTATTTATATAAAAGCCTACTGTACTACGGATAACTTTTCCAAAAAAAAAACACTGCTAATGTATTCTGCGATCAATTTTGTCATTAAAGTAAACTGTCAAATCAAACAAATTTGTGTGAACGAAAATAAGGCCAAACCAACATAAATAAATTTCAGTGTGAACTTTCCTTGTAATGTCACCCACCAAAACAAAATACGAAATTTTGGCTGAAAACTTTTGGAATTTCAGATTCATGGAACAAGATTTCATAGTAATTTTGCCGAAATCTCAATGAAAGCTCTGGATTTCAACGATATCTCAATGAAATATTTTTTTAAAAGCTCAATATTTTGCAGCCGAAATCTCAGATTTTTGTGGGAACGTTGTATGTGTTAGATTTACTTAAATGCTCGATAAAAGTATTGCGTATTCCAAATGAATACTTACCCTCTTCTACCTCTACTACTCTTTCTTATGTTGAAAAGAATAAATCTACCATCAATTTAAATACACCTCATATAATTGCATATAAAACTTATGAAATGTAGCATAAAATTAAATTTGTTGCGGAATAAAAACGTTTTATAATAGAAGGCTTACAATTGAATGATAATAAATTGTTATAATGTTGATTTACTATAATTAACTATAATAATTATTAGTTTTCACCTCACGTACATCAAAAATAATAAACAAAATCATATACAACATGGTACTGCTCTTGCGCACTATGAACACACCCATCGAATGTCGTATGATGTTTTTTATTCACCACACTTCTGCGCATCGCACGTGCAAACAACAACAACAAAAAATACCAAACTTCAACTGTCAAAATACGTGACTTTTTGACAAGCGGGCAGGTGTTCCGTGTTCCAAAGTGCGCGTATAATAAAGTTGCCCCCTCCTAGCTTCACCTAGCCGGTTATACATATTTGCGATAAAAAAAACTTAAATTTTCTTCAAGTTTATTGTTTAAACAATAAAACAACACCATTCAGTCAGTGAGCTCTTGATGATAAAGCGTCATCGCGATTTTCTATTGTTGCCTCGCTAAAAAGCGCACAGAAACGAAAACAAATTCCGAGTCTACGGTAAATTGATTGTGTGTGTGTAGAAGGAAGTAATGAAAAAAAGTGTGTTAGACATCATCGGATTTGGAATTAAAAGTTAAATCTAGTTAATTGCTGCGTCATCGGAGAACCTCCCTTCCAACCCCATATCCATCATCTCTATCATCACGTGTGTTTTTTTATGACGCAACTTCGCAATTGATAAACATCGACAACAACTACGACGTCGAGAGTAGTCGAGGCGAACACAGAGACGACCTTCGAATTCTAGTGCTTCGCGTTTTGGGTTGAAACTTGGAAACCTGGCAAACTGAATCGGGAAACATGAACATAGACACACTTGTGAAGGAGTGGGAAGAACTCACCGCCGAATATGGCGAACTTGAGGTGAGTTGCGAGGCCCAATGTCACCGACGAATGAGATTTAATCAATGTTGTCCTCTTCCAGGAGTGTAACCGCAAGTACATCGACTTACTGGACCAGGTCCAGAGCTCCCAGCAGAAGTGCTTCAATGAGATCAAGCATCAGCGCTATCGGATGGGACAGATTTCGGCCTCGTTAAAAGAGTAAGTACCAATATGCTGTGTTTGTCTGTCTGGGCGCCTAAATGGCACTTAATCTAAAACAAAACAAAATCCTCCAATAGACCTTTGCTTGGCCTTCATTTTAGTATTTATTTCCTGCAATAAACATAAATTGACCGTTGTACTGCAAGGAACCCTTTAACAGCCATTCAATCGCTGCGGAATTGTTATCATTTATCAAGTCTTTCTTTTTGGCAAAACGTGTTATTAGTTACGATTCACCACCACCTGTCTGAATTTGTTTTCTAAAAGTTGTATAATGTTTGGGGACTGATTAAACTTGGACAACGTTAAGTTAATTTCGTTGCGATGGAATTTGGAAGTTGTTGTTGTTATGACATTAAACTTTCTTTTTTTTTTTGAATTTTATTTGCTTGGTTGTTTATCGGCAATGGAACTGTTGAATATTAAAATCTGTGAATCACTTTACTACGCTACAGTGCGGTGCACTTGGTTAGATACGTTTGAAAATATTAATCTTCTGGTGTATGTATGTACAACTTATTAAGATAGAGTGACGTGCTTTGGCTCAGCGACTGAAGCGATTTTCATCAAGAAGTTGTTTTTGCAATTTACATTCATGTTTTTCTAAAGAATCTTTAAATTCTTAACAGTTTGAAATGTAAGATCAAGTATCAAGAAATATTTGATTTATGTCGATTTCCTTTACACATGAGAAATCAATTTCTGTGTGAAGATTTCGATCTCTCGACAGATTTCACGTTCCTTTACACCAAAAAAATCGATTTTTTTTTTACGGAGATCAAATCCCTTGAATCCGTATTTAAAGAGGGATATACATGTATACGAAATATGCACACCAAAAGAAAAAAATTGACAAGTGATCGAAATCCCTAATGAGTAAAGGAAATCGACATTAGTTTATAATTGTGTCAGACGGCTAAAAAGTTTTATTCTTCAGGTTTTTAGCATTAAGAAGTTTGAGTTGCAAACATTTAAAAAAAGAAGAGTTTGCAGCTCTCAAAATGTAAAACAAAGGGCTTTGAAGGAAGTTTTCGGTGCGGAGGACGGACGATCACTCAATCAGATTTAACAACTTTTTAAGCACCAGTCAATAAACTGTCTACCTTGGCACATTTTATATGGTGTCGGATGAGTGTACTGGCCGGTTGAGTTAGTGATCCAAATTCCGGATGATTGTGAGACAAAAACCCCACTATATATGTAGATCCTTTCTCGTTTTTAAACTCAATCCAAACTGGGTGACTCAGTAAGAATGTCCACCATTTTATCATATCGATCCCATCCACAGCCTGATACGAGTTATGGTATCAAAATGACTCACTTCAGCGCTTATTTGGACACCAAGCTAAACTCCCAGGGGTCGCCATTTCTACCTACCCATTTTCTGAACCCAAAATTCTCTTAAATTAAAAAAAAACTGTTGATAAAGGCGCCTGCCTAATCGGCCTAATGCGGCTTAAAGACCCTAAGCGGTATTAAATATCAACAACAGGCCACTTTCAGTGTTGTTAGCCAAGAAAACACTTAAAAAAAAAATGAGATTAAAGCTTAAAAAGTAAAACAAATTTTTTTATGATTGATATTGTTGTTTTCTCACTTTAATATTTTAATTTTGGAGCCAAATTACCGCATCAGTTTTCGAGTAATATGTACATACGTGACTGAATTATGTGAGTTTGGAATTCCCGCTTACGTCATCGAGCAATGGATTACACTAATTTGACATTTTCTATCTATCACTATTACTGATGCGCTAATTTGGCCCCTGTTCTGTTGAGATCACTAACAATGATATAACTGCGATAAACTCTTATAACTATTGAAATTACCATGTCTCTATGGACTCCATAAATAGTGCTGCTAATTCGTCAAGAGTATTTAAACCCAGTTGTATGTCTTTCTTCTAAAAATGAAGTCCAAAACGAAGTTTCTACCATTCGTATTAACAGAGCAATTTCCGTTAACATGGGTCAGTGCAGAACAAAGCAGGCCTTATGTTTAATCCCTAAAAAATGATGTCAACATTGTAGATAGACCCATTCAGGAGAATGATTTTGTTTTTAGAACATAGTCAAGAATCATATCTCAAAATATCTTTGACGAATTGGAATTTTTTTCACTCGCTTCCAAAGTTGAATTTCTCACTGTGTCTCATGTGCTTCCTTTTTTAATTAAAGTGGTTGAGAATTAGTACAGTGTTGTCTCACTTATCCCAATCATATTGTTTTATTCTGCAGACCTTACTCAAATTAAATAGAAAATAAGCAGCTTTATTGTTTGTTTCTTACTGTAGTTGAGTCATTGAAGCTGAATCTTATTGCGTTTTCCACTGATCGTCCAGAAGACTTTTCTGCCCTTGAAAATGACAATTCTTTTTTTAAAAAAGAGAAAAAAGGGAAATGATTTTAGAATTGAAACCAAATGCCGGACGGCCAATGGAATATAACAATTATCGTCAGAAACAATTCCGATATATCTTCTCTTTGGTTTTATCAAAATTATATGGAGGAACAAAGTCTAGTTAATAATAGATATGACACTGATACACTGATTATGATATTATAAAATATTCACATAACATTATAAGTTAATGACACAAAATTTGATTAATTCATAATATGCATGATGACCTTTTACTAAATAAGTATGTAAACTGAATTTAGTTATATGATCCGTTGCGTTACGGGTGTGACCTCTGAAAACTGGTAATTTACTTTAAATTGTTGCATAAGGTCAAATAAATAAAAAAATAAACATGCAAGAAATGGGAAACAAATCTGTGCAAAACTATTGGAAATCTAGGGTCTCTGACCTTTGAATTTTACGCATGAACAGAAAATACCTAATAATAGCAAATTATTTTGAGCATAAGTGCTGTCATTAACATTAAAAACAACTCCCCTTAGCAAGTCAAGTGTTTTCCCCATATAGATGAGACTTACATGCAAATGTTAGCCACGTTATTTATTTAAATAAAATATATACATATGTACTCGTAGTTATATATGCATTTTCAATTCAATTCAATTGAAGGGTTGTAAGTCTAAAGGGTCTAAGTGCCAAAAAATCAAAAATCAATATTTTTATCAAAATACAATCTAAGGGCCAAGCCTTATAATATCAAAATGGATTCAAGTGCCTATTTCTTTTAAAACTGTACACACACACAAATAAAGTTGTGGTATAGCCTAAGTGCCAAAGGGCTTTTGCTTATGTTTTTCTCGTTTATCTCTAAATTATAAAAATGGCACTTAGACCCTTTAGACTTACAACCCTTCAATTTGAATCGGTCATATATGCATTTTAACGATCGTAGATTGTTTAACCTGGGGTTATTTTTAAGAAGATTTTCAGTCAAGATGGAGTGGCGTGTTATTTGTGTGCAAGCCTATTTTTTACGCTCGCTCTGTGCAGCGTGCCATCCATTCACATTTCAATATCGCTCCCTGCGGTTGAGTTCCAATGCGAAAACGTATTTGTGGGTTAATGCCTTTCAGAGAACTGGAAATGTGACCACGATAAGAAGTAGTCCTCCTCCTCAGAAAATGGTCTATAAGGCAGAAAACATGGTGGATAGATGGAGCTGAAAGATGTCTTGCATTAGCAGGCCGGAGCCATAACCTCCACAGCCAGACACAAATTATACAGCAGCTTACAACATAATAAATGTCCTCCTGAATGATTTCTATAGACTTCCAAATCTTAATATCATCTACATAAAATAGGTAGTCCGAATTCTTGATTCACAAGAAAAGATCATAAATAAAAAGAAGAAAAAAAATAGGACCTAAATTACTGCCCTGGAGAACTCATGGTCTTTAAAAATAACCTTTTATTGCCAATACCACATAATCAATGCTATTGGATAAATTCGGTCTGATTTTTGAGTCAGTCATAGAAAATTGGACTTTTCGGATGTACCCCATCCAGCGAAGACCCTTCGGACTTCTGATCCATACATAATAGCATATATATACATATATGGTCCTTCTTAATAATAAAAAATTTCAATGTTTTAAATTTAAAGATAGGAGACGCTTATTGGAAACCCTTTAGTATCGCTTTAAAGACATTTAGATTATTTAACTTTGACAAAGTCAGAGAATTTATTCTAACTCGATTTAGATCGTCATTTAAACTAGTTTTAACTCGTAATTATTTGACTAATATTTTGTGCCAATATTATTATCTGGTATAGATGGATTCGAAGACTATTCGCTGAAGAATGCTCAGGATCATAATGCAACTCAAGTATCTAAGCTTGAGATTTTCTCAAAAATAGCAACAAGATTATAATCATAAATGTTTTATAAAAAATATTACTCACCCAAAATCTTTAATTTAATCTGCAGCAAAAAATAAATAAACAAAGCAGACAGATAAATAAATTTTAGATTCTGAGAAAAACAATCACGTCTTTTTGACATGATTTTAAAAAAAATACATACATACCTATGTATGTATATACCTACAAATGAAGTATCTTTGAACGTACACAATATAGTATTAGGAGTATGTTAGAAAATGAATCATTTGTTAGGTGTTATTGTTTTGTTATCAAGTTAATAATACTCCATTCGAAGTACGATGGGATGGTTTTATTTCCTTGTATCTCAAGTAATTATTTTCAAAGTAGAAATTATTATCTGTGTTTCTTTTTGGAGCTGCATATGCACATGCATATTCCATTTTGTTTATCTCATCTATTGGTTAACTCCATTTCACCGATAAATAAAATTACATAAATGTACATAAATTTTATGGCGTGACAGATTGTCAAGAATCAGAGCCTATCGTTGTCAAAAGCTTGGAATCGATCGTAAGGCTTCCGATGAGTACTACACAAATGAAAAATACAAAGTCTTGAGACAAATTAATTTATTATTAATAATGATTTAATCTTTTTACTGATTTTATAAAAATTCATGGTTTAGTTACTTAAAGCTCTTATCTTTTTATCTTTAATCTTTTCTTCTTAGAATAAAATCTAATCTGATAATTACTTTTTACTTGCGACGTTAGTACTACAGGGCAAGTTTTTAATGGGTATAGAAATTGAACTCGAGATCATTTTAATCAAATCCGACATTGAAGGCTTTAACTCAAAACAATGACAATTCTCTTATGTACAAGTATAGGTGCAATTTATTTATTATTTGACAGATAATTTTATGGCATTGTTGTTTGAATGTGATTACAGGTACCTATGTGGCGAGCATTGCGTAATCTTTAGGTCCAATTAATCACACAATCTTAGCAGTAAATTAGGCTGTATTTTGGCAGTAACGCGTTTTATGTTGGCTACAAAGTACGCAATTGTTTTTTTATCAGTGTAAATATGCCACTTAACATATTTCCAGATAAAATAATGGCGTCAAATCGCAGCAAGGATTTGGCCCATGGTATGCTTCCGTGGCATGTAGCGCCAGTCGTACATATGTACATATATCTGCAACATTAAAAACATCGAAGTTTCGAAAAGAAAAAAATAATCATGTCCTGTCTATCCATATTGCTCACCGTTGACTGTAAAGTTCTGAAACTCTTTGTTAAAACAGACTAACCTTGAAACAACCGAAAACTGTCAAATAGGCTGTAACAGAAATCAACGTTGTCAATTTAAAGTTATTCGCCCTTAAAAAACTACCTTTATAATAGTATAGAACACAAATAATGAAATTCTGTATAGGTCTGCCTGTACCGTGTTTGACCGTTTACCTAAAAATACCTAATTCTTAAATTTTGTTTAATTTATAAGACTGACAAATTTCAAATATTTTATACTAGCCGACCCGTACTCGCGTTGCTTCGCAAATTGTAACTACGAATATTTTCTTAATATTAATATTAGCATATGAAAACATTTCTCAATGGGACTGAGCATATTTGCTACAATAATATTAATTTTTGTTTATAATTTTAGTTTACATATACATATGTATAACATACCGTATCGAATTAGATTCTCTTTCACACTTGAAAAAAAGAGCTTGTTCATGTTTGTGCATGTTATAAATATAACAACATAGAAAATAATAAAATTTATTTCAAATAAACGGGTTGACTACTTTCTGAGATCATTCAACCCAAACTTTTAA
This sequence comes from Chrysotoxum bicinctum, assembly GCA_911387755.1. Taxonomy (NCBI): domain Eukaryota; kingdom Metazoa; phylum Arthropoda; class Insecta; order Diptera; family Syrphidae; genus Chrysotoxum; species Chrysotoxum bicinctum. The sequence goes on from OU426989.1 coordinate 2,555,587, forward strand.
ATGGTTTCGCTTTTATAGAATAGTTCATGTCACGGCACTGTAGTCAATTGAATGTCCATTTTTGTCACCCAAAATGCTATTGAGTGGTAACTTAAAAAATAAAATGCACAACTGGATCGCACAAACTTGCTCTTATGTAAAAGTACTTTGGAATTTAAAATACATTTTATGAATATAAAACATGGATTTAATGAGATAAAAATGTATGGAATTGCCGTCTGATTAATCTTTTTAATATTTAAGTAGTTTTTTATATGACAAATTTCCTAACAATTTTCGAGATCAAAATTCGGGATGCCAAATTTTAAGTATTAGGTAGTATATGTAGATTTTAGAAATAGTTTTTTTGTTCGAATATTTTTATATACAATATTATTTTAAACTTAAGGGGGCTCCTGTTGAAAATTTTTGGTTAAAATCGTTAGAGCTGTTGATGAGAAAGTCAAAAAACGGTTCTTTGACAGGTACCGTTTATTACATTTCCCCCAAACATTTTGTTTACCAAAATGTAGTCCGTGTCCATAATATCACACCTATTTTTTTTATCAAAATCGTTAGAGCCGTTTTCGAGATAAATAAGATTATGCATTACGGGTGTATGGGGGGTAGTGTCAGTTTTGGAGCTAAAAAAAAAATTCAATTTCTCCTCTAGGGAACCACCGAAGACCCTTAAGTACCGAGTTTGAAGAAAATAGCTCCAGTGACTCAGGCTCTAGATCGAGGTACAGACATACGGACATACAGGCATACAGACAGACAGACGGAATCGTCGGACCCACTTTATTCGTCTTCGCTATCATCGTAATGTCAACTTTGATCCAAATCTCGAGTTCGATTTTTTTCCAAATGCAGAACTTGCCCTATAGTTAGTACCTATTACCTATATCGCAAGTAAAAAGAGCCCACCCCCACATTGCTTAGCGATGTGACGATAGAATTAGAGAAACACAAAAAATGTGTGTGTGTCGGTTAGTTAGATAAACTATACAATACAGAAAAATTGAATATGTAGGTCGTAGGTAGATAAGAGAAAAAACGTAACTATTGAATGGAACAGATATTAAGAGAGAGAGAGAGTATGGGAACGGGAAGAAAAGAAAATTAAAAATGTTGGAATGATAATGAAATGAAACAAAGCAGCGACGTCGCGATTGTGATGAAATCTAATTCCTGGATAAAATAAATTCAAAAACTTTATAATTTTATAATTTGTTTTTATTTATTTCTCAGGTTGTATGTTTAACTAAGAAGTGATTTTGGGCTTAAAATTTGCGCAACAATATTGACTTTATGAAGCAATGCTAATCTTTGTCGATTATTGTATAGGTTTTAAGATATGAGTGTTTGTATAAGTCAACTAATGAAAAAAAATGGACAAAAAAATGTAAAATTAATAATATTTATGTAAGTTTTACAAATTATTAATAAAAAAAAAATTATAGCCATAGGTAAACACTCTTATAACAATATAGAAAATAATAAAATTTATTTATTTATTTATTTCAAATAAATGACTACTTTCTGAGATCGTGCGTAACAAACTTTAAAATGGTTTCGCTTTTATATAATAGTATAGATTAGGGGTGGGCTAAATACAAGTTTTTTTTATAAATGCAGTAAAATATACAATCCATGTATTATGGCTTTATTAGAAAGAGCAAACTATGCAACACAACGTCGTTCAAGTATATGGTTGGGCGCCTTCGATTGCTGAGTAAATTGGACCTTGTTAGCGAATAATTCAAGATCCTTGTGCAAAATTCTCCTCAGATGAGTGCGTGAAATGATGTTCGTGAATTGGGTCTCACACACTTGGCTACAGCAGCCACATTTTCACACCGTACGACGACGGAGACCATAAGTTCCAACTTTGCTTGAATGTGATAGTACTAAAATAATCCTAAAAGTATTAAGTAGTAATGTCTTGGAACCTGTAACCAGTCTGCTAAAATGAAGAACTTCGTAGGCTTCGGCCACGCACTGAGCGACGAGCGACTGAGCGATTGAGCGAAGAGTCGCTTAGCGACGCAAAAAAATAAAAACACATGAAATTGTATGGAGGTGGCCACGTACACCCTGAGCGACTTGTCATTGTTTTAAGCGGTAGAGCGACGTCGCTCGCTCAATCGCTCAGTCGCTAGTCGCTCAGTGCGTGGCCGAGGCCTTACAACAATAGTGGTTGTCGAAAACCACTATTAGATTGTTCTATAGTTTGTGGTCTATGTCATGAAGAGAAGGGCATTAATGATGTCATAGAACCATTCCTTTACATGCCACAACAGGTAGTTTCATCTAACCTTTCAGAGTAAGATAAAATAGTTAGTATCTATGTACCTGTTTGATATCCTAAAGTAGTTTGCACATCATCATTGATATAAACATTTGCAGTCTCTATCGCTTCATGAGAAAGTCTAAATGGTTCAACAAGTAGGGAGAAAATCTCTTAATTCATGTGGTATCACAATAGACCAACTCTGGTGGAAATTGCCTCAGCTACAAGGTTTTAGAGCAAATTTTGGGTTCTAAAACACTACGTTTTTTAGAAATTTTCATGACCGGGGATCGGATCGGTGAGAAACTCTGTTTCCATTACCAATGCTCATGTCAAATTTCAGCCTTTTACTAATTTGTTCACCTATTTTTTCTTGTTTACATTGTACTTAACACGTCCAATACGTTACAGCTGTACTCAAAAACATTTCTATTTCTTTTAATTACTTTAAGTTCCCTACTTCTTAAGACCTATAAGTTCTTCAAGAATTGAAATGCACCATGACTGATAACGAATTGTGCTTGTACTTGACAAACTCTGAAGAGTATTAATGAATTGTATTAAAAGTGTATTTCAGGGCCAATGTATTACATAGATTGCCTTGCAGACCTGGTTTTTACATATCACTGATCAAAAATAAGGCCGTTTTCGAAAACTACATTTGCTTCCAAAATGCAATTGCAAGATGTTGTTAAACTATAAAAGTCAACTGTTCGAAAACCCAAAACGTAGAATTTAAGCAATAACCATATTTTCGATACCGCAGTTTCCTAAAGTCATATGTTCGATAACATCATTTTGCGGCGTAAAAAATATCGAGTTGACGACAAAAATATTGATAAGTCAGAGAGCGTGTTCATAAACGTCAAATGCGTTTGAAAGAAAATTGACTGTCGAGAGTCGTTTTGTGTTTCGTCGAGGCAAGACGTGTTTTTTTTCAGTGCCAGTGCTAAGTGAAAAAAAAAATACCAAACAATTAAGTTCCCAAAAATGATGGGTGGTAATGTGCCACCAGACAAAGACAAATTGTCTAAAACTTTAAAAAGTGGAAAAAAGCCTTTTAATTTACCATCTTCCCTTTTAAATGAAGGAGATAAGAAAAAAATAAATAAAATAGTAGACAATCTTACAAGTGAGGATTGGTGGGATATGAAAAATGGCGTCTCGCCATCAGATACAACAGTAGTGAGAGAGTCACTAACACCAACACAGCGTAATGAAATGGAAATAGAAGATATTGCTTCTACTAGCGGTGCAAGTGAGACAAATATCACTTCATCAGACAATTTTCGTCCTGATAACTGTATCATAATTGGATGCACAACCCAAACTTATACAAATCCGTCTGGCGGTATACCGCCAGCTTGCGAAGATTCAGTTATGGCCTCGCTCAATAAAATGTTAGAGACCAATAAAGAAATGTACACCAACATTGTTGAGCGCAAACGGCGCCAACATAATGCAGAAAGAAACACCAAAAAAGTGGCTACAGAGACAGCTAATAACTCGAATTACTATCATATCCTGGACCCAGACTGTGATATCCAAAGGAAAGGGGAGGAATCTACTCAGGTTACGAAAAATCAAGATACTTCAGTGAACCAAACTAACAACAGTGTGAAACAAATGGAAGAAAAAAAGAACTGGTGCCCACCCATTTTTGCTACCGGAGTATCATCGAGGGATCTCCTAAATATAATAAGTAAGTCAAAGTTTGATGATAACAATATTAAATTTGAAACCAAAGGGTTTGGTAAATTAAAAATTTTTGTTAGAAATGTAGAGCTGCATACTTTACTAATTGAGCAATTTAAAGCCACCGGAACTGAAGCTTTTTCGTTCACCCCTAGGGAGCAAAAAAAATTTAATATAATTCTTAAAGGTTTGTCTGGAGAGTTCTCGCCAGATGAAGTTAAAAATGAAATTTTGAGGCTGGAGCCTTCGTTGAAGGTTAATGTTAAAAAATTTGTAACAAAGTGGTCCGTAACCAATGAAATTCCACTTGATCTTTTTGTATGCACTCTTGAGGATAGGGAAAGCATAGTAAAAATTAAAGCTATTAAATCTCTTTTGAGACATCGAGTTAAGTGGGACACGATTAAAAAAGCTGGTCTGAGACAATGCTTCCGTTGCCAAAGATTTGGTCACGTAGCAATGTATTGTGCATATATGCCAAGGTGTGTTAAATGCCTGCTTATTCATGAAGTTGGCAAATGCGAATTGGCTCCAAAAAGTGAAACATCAGTAGCATATTGTGTGAATTGCGGAGAAGCAGGTCATCCTGCTAACTTCAGGGGATGTCCAAAAAGAGTGGAATATTTAAAAAAAAGAGAAGTAAATTCCAAGAGTACCAAAAGTAGCAACCCAATTTCCTTCGATAACTTAAATATTAATTATAAAAACATGGCTTTACCAGAAGCTGGTGTATCCTTTGCAGATGCACTTAGAGGAAAGCAATCAAGCACTCCAAACCCCAACCAAAAGTTAGTGGAGGGTGGAGACGTTACGGACTTCCTAAATGAGTCTCAAAAATTATTTGGAGTTCCAATAGGTCAACTCATTTCAAAAATTCGGTCTTTTTGGCCAAAATACCAAAAACTTAATGAAAGCGAAAAGCCAGGTGCTTATTTATGCTTTATAGCTTCCTTAACACCATGAATTTTCTAATAAGAACTAACGTCAACTAAATGATTTCACCAGACAAACAAATAGAAGTTGAGCAGCTGCGTAGAGACTTATCCCCTACAGCGCTCCTACTACAAAAAACATGCTTTAAGAAAAAAAACAAAACTAAAATAAAGTTCAACAATAACTATGAGAAAAAAAAAGTTTTTGCCCCCAATTAGCATAATCAATGAGGGCTCCAGCCTCGATTTCACAACAGAAACAAACGACCGTTTGTTTTTTAGCAACCTTTTACAAAAAAAAAAAAAAAAAAAGCTCTTCCAGCAACCATAGATGATAAGCAGCTCTTCATCTCACTATTTATTATAATTATTACTAATAATATAAATGAACGTAAACAAACAAAAATAATGTATACTCATTATTCATGAAGTTCCTATTATTTATTTTGAACAAAGAAAGTTCCTATTAAGTTAGTTAAATTAAACTTTAAACAAACAAAAATATATATATATAAATTACAAAAGTATCATGTACATATCCATTAATACAAATCAAACTTTGACTTAATTATTGCCTTATTCAGAATGTATAACAAAAACACAAACTTTCTGTGATTTAGAAATAAAGAGACAATAAAATCCATTGTAACAAATTAAACATGAATTCAACTAATATTAAGTATTCACCATTAGACATTAAGTTATTCAATAAGATCGATTGTGGTATGAAACCAAAAGATACATCTATCAAAAAACTGAAATAAAATAAGTATGTTTATATAAGACAACAAACTCATTAACTTACATTCAAACTTACCTATGTATTAAAACACATGAATAACATCACACAGAATAGTGTAAAGATGGAAATTGACTTAGTCAAATCCATCTTCATCGTTCTAATTTATACTGTTATCTCTTTCTTTTCTTTTGTAATATATTTCCTTTAGGTTAAGTTTTCTTTTATCACACACCACATAAACCAGTATGATGTCTTTTGAGTGGACTCATTTTAAATACAATCAGTTTTCTAATAAAAAAAAACACTTTGTGAATTAATATAATTATCTATAATCAATAAAAACTAAAGAGTGTAGCCTGGCCAATTCAAAGTCGGCAATAGATTTAAAACTATAATGTACAAATTTATATTAATGTAAAAAGAAAAAAAAAAAAATCTCAATAAAGTTTACTTACTTACTTACTAAATTGACTGTCTTTGTTCAATCAGATTTCTTACAAGCAGGACGATTGCATATTTGACGTAAGCCTTTAAATTTTAAATTAGCAATTTTAATGGAAGGTTAAATTGGCACAAAGGATTTTATTAAAAATAAAGTAGTCTACATTTCATATGATAGTACTGAAGCCATAAGTAATACCTACATATTTCAAAGTTGAAGTGGTTTAACTTATTTTCCTCTTGAAGAGCAAACAGAACGAACTTTTCAATTACACTTATCTTTATTATTTCTATATTTTTTTAATTCGAATTGCATGCCCATAAAAAACCTTTATTTAAGATACAAAATAAAAATGTTATCGTGAAGTGTAAAACAAAGCCAATAACGCAGTGCATTTGGATCAATTTATTCACTTTACTCATTGTGTCGTTCGGGCACTGACAATATGACGTCAATTGCAGGGTTTAATTTTGAATATGTGATGTCAACTTTGAGTTTGCCTATTAATTCCGTAGTGAGTTAGTTGTTTACTGTTTATTATTTTTGCATCAACAAGATCAAGAGAGCTTTGAACTTGATGTCGTGTCTCGGCCTTCAAACACACCCACTGGCGCATGATCAGAACTGAAAGTTTACACAAAGAAGATGAGAAGCAAAGTGATTCTTTTTAGTTTGGTAATTATCAATGAAAATCAGCAGGCTAGCTTTTACAAGTGATACTCTTGGGGGGAGTGGTAGAAAATGGTCAGACACTGTGCATTGCGGGTAAGATGCTTCTAATTAAAATTATTTAATATATGTGATCTTCAGATGAGATCAAGTAGATTGATTTTAAAACTGTATTTTCATATTCAATTGGGAAATATTGAAGGTAAGATCGTCAATCGTCATAAGTTGAGCCTAAGCTGGGATTAAGCTTGGTGTTAGGTTATTTTTCTATTTTTACTTGCGATATATCTACAGAGTGATTCGCATAAGGTGTGATAAAAAGCTAGAGCGGATAGGTAGAGTTTAGAGTGAAGAAAATCGTATCGGGAGGAATTTTAATCCCCGTTTAGCCGGGAGAGGCAATTTCTAAAAAATCGACTTAAAACAGAAAACAAATATTAGAAAACAACGGTAACACCTACAGTGTCATGCTATATTTGCTTGTAGAGCCAAAAAGTTTTTGAGATAATGTTCAATGAACAGTTTTTAAAAAATATACTTTCAAGACAAAAAATTCAAACTATTTCATTTTTTTATTTATGTAAGTAAGTATTATGTTTTGTTTCCAAAATTCGATGCTCTTGATGTTCTTGCATTTTCTTGCACATGATTTATTCTCTTTTTTAAGACCTGACATACAATTAGTTTCAAAATCTTATAAATAATTTTTGTTCTCAAAAACTGTTCCACAAATTAAAAAAAAATCAACAAATTTCATTTAGTAAAAGCTATGTTTATGATACAGCATTTTTATAACGTAAATATAGCATAAATATAACGTTAATAATTCGAATTATGCCAATAAATAAAATAAAATATTTTTTTGAAGTAGTTTTTTGAATTACTCAGGCTCATATACTCACTAAGTTTAACGATGAAATTGCTCTAGATATTGGTTCATTTAAACCATAATTAGTTCTATGCAACGGTTGAAAAAGAAATTGTCTTTCCTTTGGTGGTCTAGAAGGCGCGTAAATTGGTATCATAAAGAGAAGTACAGTGCTTTGAAAAAAAACTTACGACGGTGTAGTCTTACAATTAATTGTCAGAAAATTTGTCTGACAATTAATTGTTAGGTCATTGTCTGACAGTTAATTGTAAGATATCTGACAATCATGTGTACGCTAGCTGACAATCGTGTAATCTTGTAATTAATTGTCAGAAAATTTATCTGACAACTAATTGTAAGACGGTAAATTGTAAGGTATTTGATAATCGTGTACGCACACAATTTATTGCCAGGGGCCTATTGCACCATCTTACAAAATTGTGATACAAGCATTTTTTAAAAAATTTGTAAAAATCGAGTTTTTTTTATATGTAATTTTTTTAATCACAAATTTGTACTTGTAATTTGTAGTTGGTGCACTAGGCCCCAGTGGTCTATTTCACCAAATTACAATTACAATCACAAATTTGTAATTGTAACCTACAATTACAAATTTGTAAATTGATTTTCTGTTTCACAAACTACAAACATATGTAATTCCAACAAATTTGTTAGAAAAGAGACAAAAAATAGGGGAAATTGTAAATTACAATTACAAAAGAAAAAAAAACCGTTTCACCGTTTAATTTGAAGACTTGTAGACAACAATTTTTTTTTCACAAATTTGTAAGTCAATAGAGAACATCAACGGCTATGAATAAGCAAAATAAAATGTTTGTATTTTCAAAAAAAAAAAATTAACAATGGCTGCACAAACGCGATGTACCGATCTGTAAATTGTAGATTTAGATATACCGTGCACGTCTGCGATCCAATGATACTGTCCTCCATTTCGAAGCCAGTGTAAAGCTTTAAGAAATTGCTGCATTGGTGTCAATGGGCCGTACCAACAATCAAATCAAGAGACGACTTTAATGTTTGAGTGAAATGGAGCATTATTTAATGGACTCTATATAACTGACCATTTATGCTACATTTTATTTTTTACAATAACTAGTTCTAAATTTATAGTTCCCATAAATATTAAGTACATAACATGTATGGCTAACTTTATAGAGCTCTTTACGTAATTGTCCATTTCACTCAAACATTAAAGTCGTCTCTTAATTTAATTGTTGGTACGGCCCAATGAAAACTTTTTTTCAGTTTCATTTTCAATCCGTGGTCCAATCTGTCCTATTATTTCCTCTGCCTTACTTAACCCGTTTCAATCGAAGCTTTTCGTTGAATGCAAAAGTATCAGAAATATCGTTATTATATTATACGCGGTCGATAAATTTTTCTTCGTCTATTTAAAACGAAATGGTCACTATCACTATCGGTGCTACTATGCCTACGACGACGCCGACGTAACGACATTATTAAACGATATTCTTATTGAAAATTACAAATTGTAATCAAATCTACACATCATCTTTCCATTGTAAGAAATTTTCATAAACTGAACAAAATTGTAAAATTATTTGATTTGGTGAAACACAAACTTACAAAAAAAATTACATTTTACAAATTTGTATTTGTAAACTACAAAAAAAAATTGTTTTGGTGAAACGAAAATAATGAAATTTCTACAAATTTCCCTTTGTTATCTACAACTACAATTTTGTAAAACAATTATCTCGTGAAACAGATTTAATCATTTTTTCTACAAATTTGTTAAAAAAACACTTGTAATTTACAATTTTTAAGTTGGTGAAATAGACCACAGGTCTGCCAATTTTTATCGTTGTCTGACGTTTCTGACAATGAAGAAATTGTAAGATGTACGTTTTTAGCATCATACAATTTTTTCATTGTCAGGCAATTTGCAGCCAAGGTTCAAATGAAGCAGTATCCATAACCAACAAAAACTTACAATTAGTTGTGTGTGTACACGGTTGGTAGAAAATCTACTAATCTGTTACAATTAATTGGTAGGTATTTAGCCAGCTATCTGAAATTGTCAGAAATTGTAAGATCTAACAATATTGTAAGATCTACCAATCGCGTACACTTAGCTTTAAAGTTAAAATCATCGAATACCTATTTTATTTTTTTAGTATCGTCCTAACTTAATATGACTCTTTGGCATTTACAAACATCAAAACAGGTCTGTTTAAATAGTTTTTTCCACGAACTGTCATTATTTTGAGTGTGTTCAGAAGCAATTTATTGAAAAAATATTTGTATGCACAGTACTTTTTTAAATTTAAGGGAGATCCTGTATACAAATTTTTGACCAAAATCGTAAGAGCCGTTAATGAGAAATTCGGTGCCATAACCTTTTTTCTCAAATTTTTTTTTCGACCAAAATGCGGTCCATGCACACTATTTTGTGCTATAAGGCAAGTTATGCATTCTTAAATAAAATCAAACTCGAGATTTTGATCAAAGTTGACATTACGATTATACCGAAGCCTATCTCAAAATTCTGTCTGTCTGTTGGATTACAATCTTAACGACTCGGCCGATTTTATTTAAACTTGGTAGATATCATTTTTAATTTTTTTCCCAACACGATTTTTTCTTTTTTTTTAAGACCAAAAATAATGGTACCTGCCATAAATTATTAATATTTTTTTTTCTCAAAAACTGTTCGTGGTGAGATTTAAAAACAAAAAAAAATATTAATTAGACAAAGCTAGGTAATAGCTAAAAAAAATCCGAAAAATGGTTATTAATGGTAGCCCCTTGGAACCATTTTTTTGTTTTTGATTTCATCAAAAACGGTACAACCGATTTTGATAATTAATTTGAATTCAAATTTTTCAAACATTTTTTTTTTTGAATTTAAAAAACTCAATATTTCGAAAACCCCATACTCCATTTTTTTTAAACTTGATAAATAAAAGTTTTTCAATAAATTAATAAATAAATAAATAATAAATTTTTTTTTTCAACTAATTTTTACGATCTATAATTTAGTAAAAAAAAATTGAAATTAGATACATATTACTGACTGTACCTGCCATAGAACCATTTTTTCAAATTTTGAATTTCTCAATTTCGGATTTTAATGAAACTTTTTATAGAGAAGAGAAAAACACTGGATTTCAAAACTTAAAAAAAATTAATTTTTTTTTTTGAAAATTCGATATCTCAAAAACGACTCAAGATTTTTCTTGGGAATTTAATTTACTTAACATTTTTTATTGATCGTTTGAAAAATTTTTTTTTTTCAGTTTTTCTTGGGTTTTAGTTTCTAAATCTATAGTATAAACAAGTAGAAAAGGAGTTCTCCGAGTTGCGCAAAAATAATTTCAAATATTTTTCATTTTACGAGTATTTTTCGATAAAAATTAGAATTGAAAATTTCGAATGTATTATAAATGTTCTTTTCTTGCATAAAATAACAATACTCCACAAAACAAATAGTAACAATAAATAGTTGAAATTTTGTGGAAAGTAAATAAATTTAATAGGATAATTAATAAAAAAGTTATTTGTTTACGAAATGATTTTGTTTAAAAGCATGAAAGAGTCAAAAAAATATTTTTAAATAACGACACATAACTTTCTTGGAACTTTTACGGTACCAATACTGTAAGGAATGATGAAATTCAGTATATTTATCTAGAATATAAAAAAATTAATAATAATATGAGCCATTATAAACTAAAAGAACATTTATTAAAAAACAAATACGAAAATGGCCACGGAGATTACAAAATCGACTATTTCTTAATTTTAATATAGTCAATGTAGTTCAATGTCATCCAAATTATATTAGGTTCAAGTATGATTAAATACCTTTCTTTTGGCGGTGGTTAGACTAAAAAATATTAATATGGTACAAAGATAACAAGGCCACGGAGATTACACTGAATTTTTACTCGGATGAAAAAATTATTTTGTATGTACATTTTAAAGGAATTAACTGTAATAATTAAATTATAATAAAACATGAAATTGAAGGTTTTTTGACGAACTATAAGATGATGCATCGTAAAAAATTATTAAAAATTGTTTAGTTGTGTGAAAAAGCTAAAATGTTTAATAATGTTTTTTTTTTTCAAAATCTTGTCACACTCATTCAACTAAGTATTGGGACAACAAACAATTTTTTTTTTGCATATCAAAAAATTGAAGTTTAAGAGAAGGCCTTTCAAACGACAAGGCCTAAAATAAAAAAAAAATCATTTTCATCATTAAAAATATTAATAAAACTGATTAAGCATCAAAATCACATCCCAAAAAAGCCACGGAGATTACACATTATTAATTACCATGGATATTCGTTACCATCAATCGATCTGCAAATTGTTTCTTATAATGATGACATATAAAGACAGCTCCATGCCAAATTTCAAGGCTTTAAATTGAAATGCAAAAAAAGCTATAACGCTAAAAATGTAATTTTTTTTTAAAACGACCCATATGTATATGTATATAAAAGCTTATTTTTTAAGAAACCACTAAAACGACTTATAATTTTTGTTCTTGCATAAATTTATATTTGCATAGAATTCTGTTTTAACCTCTTACTAGTAAAAGAGTTTAAAAATGAATTTTATCCTTAAGAACAGTTTTTTACTTGCGATATACATAGGTACATACTATAGGGCAAGTTCTGCATTTAGAAAAAAAATCGAACTCGAGATTTTGATCAAAGTTGACATTACGATGATAGCGAAGACGAAAAAAGTGGGTCCGACAATTCCGTCTGTCTGTCTGTATGTCTGTACCTCGAACTACAGCCTAAACTACCGGAGTTATTTTCTTCAAACTCGGTAGTTAGGGTCTTCGGTGATTCCTAGAGGAAAAATTGAAATTTTTTTTTAGCTCCAAGACTAACGGTACCCCCTATACACCCGTAATGCATAATCTTATTTATCTCGAAAACGGCTCTAACGATTTTGATACAAAAAATTAAGTGTGATATTATGAACATAGGCTACATTTTGGTCAACAAAAATTTTGGGGCAAAATGTTATTAGGGGTACCTGCCATAGACCTGTTTTTTTTATTTTCGACTTTCTCATTAACGGCTCTAAGGATTTTAACCCAAAATTTTCAGCAGGAGTTCCCTTAAGTTTAAAATAATATTGTATATAAAAATATTCGAAAAAATATTTGTTGGTTTTTTTTTGAAAAAAAAAATTTTTTTCCTTAAATCAATATCTTCAAAACCTATGAACGATTATTTTCTGAAGTTATTTCCTAAAATCAATATTATTTAATACTTAAAATTAACATCCCACATTTTTTTCCTAAAAAATTTTAGAGAAATTTCTTATATAAAAAATTTATTTAATAATAAAACGATTTCTTAAAGTTTATTTGCATAAATTCATACTTTTCCGGAAACCAGACGGCAATTTTATGCACATTATTATCTCATTAAATCCATGTTTTATATTTATAAAATGTATCTTAAATTCCAAAGTACTTTTACATAAGAGCAAGTTCGTGCGATCCAGTCGTGCATTTTATTTCTAATAACATTCGTTTTTAAAATTTTTGTCCATTTCATGCAAGCTCGTGCGACCCAGTCGTGCATTTTCTTTTATATGAAGTTATAGATTGTAAACATTAAACCGAAGACAAAAATTCTTATCAAAAAAATCAAAAAAAAAAATGTTTGCAAAATATACTTTTCCAACTTTTCAGGAGCTTTAGTGTAAACAGCAACAAAATTTCCAGGGACTGTCTTCGAGAGCATCTTTAAGCTTGCTTCCTTTTGAGTTCTGGAGCAGATATAAAACTAAATACAATATTTGAAAACACATACACAAAATTTCACAGTAAAATCACTAATAAAATTTCATGAGCAAAAATTCACCTTTAGCAGCTGTTAAGGGAATATAGATTTCATCTATTAATTTATGCAATGCTTTTCTGATGCACTCTTATCTAAGTCCTAAGCTATGTAGTCGTGTTAACAGTTTCTATTCTGTGCACGTCATATCGCCCGTGCTGGTTTAATATTATAAGGGTTTCCTAATACACCCTTGAGCGCGTGTGAATTATATATATTTCCCCTTGATCCCACATAGGGTGGTCTGGAGCACTATCCAACGGGGTAAACGAATCGCTTCGATTTTGCTAATCAGGGCACTCTATAATTAATTGAATATACATTCATATCAACTACAAACATAAATGTGAATGTGTAAAATGTAATTTTGAAAGAACATTTGGTCAGCAATTTCATGGTGTATCTTCATTTTATTTTCCCTAGACATCTAATTCTATGAACATGTTTTTTATCGTTGTAATTCCTCGATAACAAAAGCACCAACCTTAACTCTTGTAACATTGCTCGTTATTAGAATTAAGTAGCGTCGAGGTTTGACTCCCAATATAAACAGAAATATGCACTAAACCGAAGTATTATACGACTTGTATTATCAAACACGAAATGTGTAATCCAAAGTAATCAGACGAAAGTGATTCGACGTGCTTCATCGTTGGCGGTCGTTGCACAGTTTCAAAGTCTTGGTCATGACCCTGACCATGACCATGACTCTGAAGCTCCAGCTTCATAGTGCGGCATTTCATTGTTTTTGTGTAATTTATGCTTATAGATCATTAAAAATGACTTCGTCTGCACTTTTATCTTAATAAATTGGTTTCACTTTTTCTGTATTGCTTCATTTATAGAAACGAAAAAGTCTGTGAACGAGTATAGGTAATTGAAGATATTTGGAATGTTCAAGTTATACGATTATGCTAGTTGAATAAACATTTTGTGTTTTTTTTTAATATTTTTTTTTTCTGTTGATTAAAGATGTGCATAGTTCATGAATTTTATTTTACTACATCCATAAGGGATATTTATTCATTTGTGAAAAAAAAAATTGAAGATTTAAATAAAATTCAATTTCAGAATAACCATTTCACCTCTCCGAGCTTTTGGAAAGTATCTTAAAGTCGTTATTCGTAAAAAGGTAGGTTAATTAGATCAACCGTTTGAGTTAAGATCATCTAGATATCATGTATAAATAATATAAACATAACAGGCCCAAGATGTGTTTCTTGAAGTACTTTAAACAATGTATGAACATGTTTGCAGACATTCGCCCTAAAAAGTTCATGATACTTTTTACTTTATATCAATTAAGACCGAAACCAAGAAAAGGGAAAATCCAAGATTTTATCGTTCAAAACGAATGATACGGTGCATTTATTTTATCAAACACCTTCCTTAAATCTGTTGCAATGACGTCTAGTTCTTTGCCAGGTTCTAAGGCAGACAGCGTCTTTGAGACGAATTCAGTCTGCTCAAGAACCTGTGTTGCTTAGGGGAGAAAAATCGGTTTAAGGAAGGAACAAGGACTAGAGAATTATGCCTTCAACAATTATGACTTTTTATTATTGCTATTTCAACAAATCTCCAACCATAAATTTGCTCTAGTTAATTTTCTTGGCGGGGCTAGTTGTGGCATTTTTCGGGGGTAAGATGTAATATGTTAAAAGCTACCAACTTTTCTCGTTAATTTTTTTTTAACGATTGAGAACGGTTAATGTTATTTGTTTTAATTTTTGGTTGTTTTTTGTTCGATAAAAATAAAATGCACGATGGGTCGCGCGAACTTGCTCCAATGTAATAGACTAAGAATTTCAAAAATTAATGTTATTAGAGAAAAACTGTTTGTACGCCAAAAATTAATTTTTTAAATGACTAACACAACTTCTTTAGTAGTTGGAAGTAAAAAAGGATGCCATGTGATTCAAGCAAATATAGGTTTATGCAGGAACAAAAATTATAAGTCTTTGTAGTGGTTTCTTAAAAACATAAGCTTTTATATACAAAATTCTTAAAATATTTTTTAAAAAAAATGTTGGTACGACAAATTAAAGTTTTTATAAAACAATAAAACATAAATTTCCAAAAAAAATATTCAGCCGTTTTTGACGTATCGAATTTTACACACAAAATAAAGGTTTTTTTTTTCAAACATGTTGAAGTTTCAGAACAAACTAACTTTATTTAATAATTATACAATGTAATTCATTAGCATAATAGAACAAATTCCATGTAGTTGTAAATAAGTCTAAGTGCATAATGAATAAGTGAAGATGGTTTATAGAAAGATTAGGACAGTCTGTGTTACCACTTATTATTTATATCATACATATATTTTCAACAAAACATTCAAAAAATATTTTTTTTAAGTCTTGAAATGCATTGTTTTTTAAACTCTAGAAACTTCTCTACAAAAAATTTCATTAAAATCCGTTATGCCGATAATGACAAATTCTAAATTTTAAAAAATCGTTCTATGGTATGTAGGTACAGTCAGTTACATCTTGTTTTCAAAATTTTTTTTATTAAATTATAGATATAAAATTAATCGAAAGAACAAAAATTTAAGCAAAATTCTCGGAACTGTTTTCTTGAAAAATACGATTTTCGAAAACCATTTTTTAACATTTGTATGGAGGGTAACGTTATTTTTAGCTAAAATACTTTTTTTTCTCATATCTTGTAGATTATTTTTACTTTTATTTATCAAGTTTTAAAAAAATCGAGCATGAGGTTTTCGAAATATTGAGTTTCCAAAAAAAAATTTTTGAAAATTTGTTTAAAAATCCAAAAAAAAAACAAAAAAATGGTTCTAGGGGGGTACCAAAAATAATAAATTTTTGGAAATTTTTTGTTCAACCAGTACCTAGGTTTAACTAAATGAAATTTTTTGAATTTTTTTTAAAGTCTTTGGGACAGTTTTTGAGAAAAAAAATATGTATTTATAAAATTTCGAAAAAAATCGTATGGCAGGTAAAGTTATTTTTGGTCTTAAAAAAAAGAAAAAAACATCCAGGGGGAAAAATTAAAACCCATATCTACCAAGTTTGAAGCTGTGGTCGACAGAGAGACAGAATTGCGAGACGAATTGGTCTTCGCTATCATCGTAATGTCAACTTTGATCAAAATCTCGAGTTCGATTTTTTTTACGAATGCATATCTGCCTTATAGTATCTATAAGTCGCAAGTAAAAAGTGCAAGTACAAGTTCTGAAGAAAAGGGTTCACACTTGCCTTTTGTTGTTACTGTTCTTGCTCGATACCAAATGCAACTGGTGGACAAAAAATAATTATCTCGAGGATTCCCTTAAACTATTACCAAATCAATTTAAACTATCAGCAATTAAAAATGATTGAATAATAAATTTTAAATCTATTTGCATTTACGTTAAGTTGATTTAGTATTTTGTTAAATAAATTTGCTAACGCTATATTGATTTTATTGAACTAAAAAGTTATAGCTTTTGTTAAGAACAAATTGATAATTTTCTCAAAAAAAAAAAAAAAAAATTATCCATTTGTATAACTCTATTAACAATCTACCCCGGCCTTTTTTTAAGAATTTTGTGCGCAGCACTATGGGTATTATGACTACATGTGAAGGATGTTTACAACCTACCCTACTTCTTAACCAGCTTTGCTACACTTTTTTGGAGGATTTTGTATTAGATCATAATTTTTTTTGTATTATATTATACGCGCACTCAAGTGGTTATGAATACCCTCTTTCTTATAATGTTAAACACATTGCGAGCAATTAGAAAGGTAGGATAGCATTAGAAAGCAGATACCGATGCACATTGCTTTTGAATGCCTGCACATTGCAATGAGTGGGAAACATTGAGCCGGGTAAAGCATTCCACATTCGTGCAGTGCGGCTAAAAAAAGAATCTCTGTACTTGACAGTACGTCCGAAATTTGGCTCAAGGATTGATGAGCATTCCTAAAAGTACAGGTATTACTGTTGAATTGTTTGAGGGGAGGAATACAACTGGCTATTTCACTAGAGCAATTTTTATGAAAATAGCGGTGAAATAATGATAGACATGAAACATTGCGGCGGTGCTCGAGACATACAAATGTTTCAGTTAGGCAACGGTCCACTATTTTTTTGGAGCTCTCTTAATAGTTCTGTCCATGCGACTTAAGTGAGTTTTTAGAGCACCTACCCAGATATGGGAATTGTACTAGAGTTTCGGAAGAATAAAGGCTTTTTATATTACAGCCAGATCAGAAGGGGTAAACAAAATTCTTGCTTTGGCGAAAAAAGCGTGAAGTGTGAAGAGTGTTATTTTTAACTCTATTAAAAAATAGAAAAATGCACATTACCCTGCGCTAACAAAAATTTAAATGTTTATTTTTCGTGATTGGTCCCAAAATATCGGCAAAGAATACCCACATATAAATTCTGCTAAAACTTACACTAACATAATTGATACAAAATTATTAAAAGATAACTACAACACGCACAATATTTTGCCCTAGCTTTTGTTTTAAGTCATAAACGTTCCTTTATTTTATTTAAAAAAAATATTTATTAAGTCAAAATTTTGAAATAGGAGAGAACCTAATATTTTCTATTTCTACCAATTCTTAACGGCTAAGATGGGAAGCGCTTTTCACCACGAAATATGTTCTTGGATCCCTTCTTCACAACAGATAGTACCCCATTTTTTTTAGACTAAAAAATCTGCAGGGGTAAGATCGTCTGATTTTTATCATTCGACAAAAAAATTTATAAAAGTGAAGAACAATAAAAGTCAAATACAAAAAAAAACCGATTTTATTTTAAGTCAAAGTTAAAGAACGCGTCACCATGTTTCCGGGGCCTAGTTCTCAAAGTTCTTCAACTTTTAAGAGAACTCATATTGTGAAAATCTCTACCGGTATGAGCTTTGAGAGCATTCAAGAAAAATTCAAATTTCGATTTTTTAGCACATGAACTTAAATGTTAATTTATGCATTAGGTATTGCATACATATAATACAACAAAATAGAACGTGCGACTCGCATTTAATTTGCATTGCGTTTATCATTGTATATTGACGATTTTCAAGATCGAATTAATTATTTTCAAGTCTTATACAAAATAATAAATTAAATAATGAAATTTACACATGAAAAGTATAAGAGATTAATTAATGTTAATGTCAACTTATTATTTTTCCATGTATATGACTTCATTGACTTATTCCGCTAAGTGATATATCTCAGGGTTAAACGTACAATGGAGAAGTTAAAACTGATTTAAAAAATAAAAATGTTTTCTTGTCAAAGTTCGATGTGTCTGTCTGACTGGCTCGTGTTATACCTCTTAAGCGATTTCTCTTGAAGTTGGTACCTAAGATCGTTTCGGGTACAATGGAAAACAGCAAATTTCTCGTTATTGCGCTGCTTTCTTTTTTTCTTCATGTATTTTTACCAATTGGTTATCTTTTGATATCAAATATGGTACCACTTGGCATACTGCTAAGTGTGTTGGTCTGTAATGCAGAGGGCCTTGGGTTCGATTCTTAGATGCTGCAAAAATGTTTTTCAGGGATGTATTGACTCTTGCGAGGAAGTGATAAATTTCCCAAGAGTATCCCTTGAAAATTAGCCATTCTAACCGATTTCTTTATTTTTTAAAGCGAATTATTATCAACCCTTAGTTTTACACTGGAAGTTTAAACTTTATTTCAGCTGAACCTTAAATTTGGTTCGTTCTTTCAACTTAATCTAGGTTTTCTTGAGAACCCTGACAGTGAGAGTTGTCAAAAAAACAACTGGGGTTTTCGGTTTTCAAAAAACACCCAAGACTATTGGTGTTTAAGCAGTATATTAAGTTTATAACACCCTATCAAAATCGAGAACACCTTATTCCCTATGAACATCACAATCCATACCTTTGCATTAATCGTTCCCACCAAAATTGCACTATCAGCACTTTTTACAGGTGCTCTCCTATCCTATTACATTTATTTTCCCACATTTAGATTCCCATGAAATGAAAATTATTGTCAAATGTGTTTATGAATCAAGTATAAATAGCCATGAAAATTAATAATAAAATCACTTTTAATCCAGAAGTCAATTCATTTTGTTTAATTCGAAATTGCTACCCCCCACCCGAGGTAAGGAGCAATAAAATCAAATTAAAACAATTAAGTCGAATTCAAAAGAGTTTTCGACTATAAACAATTGGCAACTAACATTAAGAAACAAATAATTCTGTGTTCTGATAAAATTTTAAATTTGTTATAAATTAGTTTTAAAAATGAAGAAAAACTATTTTGTGTTATTACTCAATATTTCATCTGCTAAGGATGATGAGTACAACAAACTTTTAATTGCATACATGCGAATCGACAAACGACAACAAAACAAAAAGATATTAAATGTCATGTGACTTTTGACAGTTTGTGAGCGAGTTAAGGGCGACCCCAGGTCTAAAAAAACACGGAATTTACTCACCAGGGTGACTTCAGGTTTTTCAAAAAAAAAACGACCAGGGTGACTTCAGGGCTCAACGAACAAACCTATTGCTTTTAAATTTTTGGTTTAAGGGGCGTGTTATAGCGTTATAGGTATCATTGAAATGCATAATTGGAAATTTTGATTTCAATTTTTAAGAGAATTAAATATACTATAATGGCTTTAATTGGCATCAAAGTGAAGCTAATGAGTTCTAGAATTTTTTTACTCTAACCCCCAGTTTGACAGTGGAAGTTTAAACCCCACTTTTGGTTTAAACTTCAGTTCAACAATAAATTTGGTTTCACAGTCCTTGAACAGAGTTCATTCTGTAGTTTAAGTTAAACGATACTATTCTGCCGTTTAAATCTCAGTTCGACAATCCCTTCGAACATTTGAAAAAATAATTTTTCATTTTTAATTTTTGTTTCCTGTCACAGGTCACAATTGAAACAAAGCAAACTTTCTTTGATTGTTTTTTCTTTGATTCAGATAGAAACTGCGTTTAATGAACCGAAGTTCAGATAAGACTGTGAAACCGGACGGGTTGAACTTCTAATTTAAACTCCAGTTCAGGTTCAGCAGAACTTAAGTTTAAACTCTCACTGTGAAACTGGGGGTAAGAAATACTTAATTCTGATTTAAATTTTCTTTTAAATAAACTTATATCTTTTCATTGTTAAAAATCAATTTCAATTAACAGCTGATTTTCGTTTCGTTAACTTGGAACACAATTGTTCCACTGAATGTGTTCGATTCTCTTTCTATTCTCAAATGTCAGTTTTACTTTCAGTGATCAATTCTAACCTCAAATACCTAGAGTTGGTTGTTATCAGGACAGGATCTTTTACTGAAACCAATTTTTGAATGATTGCCATAACTGGATTGCCAAATAGAATAAAATCAGCATTGCACTGATTTGTTTCAATGATGCATTTTAATCAAAGCTAACTGAAGTCTAAATCGTCCGATTCGACTAAACTGTGGTTCAGTTGAACTTAGTTTTACTAGATTGTATAAAAATGAGTTTGGCAGCATTTTTCGTAACTTTCACTTTCCTTGTCTTAATTTTCTCTCCCTGAAGCAAAAACCACGCGGAACAACAATAAATATTTTGTGTTGACTAAAAGCGTGGAAAGGTTTATTTTGTTTCTGGTTTTGAAAAGTAAAAGAGAGAAGAGATATATTAAAAATGGAAATCATTTTTAAAAAAATTCATTGGCTATGCAAAACCAAAGATCAAATAATTTTTCGTCAGAAAATGTTTATTTACAAATTAGAAAGTCACCGGGTTGGGAAGTGGTTACAAACGCTGAACTGAAGCTGAAACAGCAGAGTACTGTCGTTTAACTTAAACAACATATTTAACTCAGTTCAAGGTTAAAACGAAACTGTAAAATCGAAACGAAACGGTTGAACTGAAGTTTAAACCAAATGTGGTGCTTAAACTTCCACTGCAAAATAGTGCTTACAATCGTACTAACCAAAGACATTTGCGAAAATTTCGCTAGAAATATAAACTCATAATAGTTTTATAGGCAATTTCCTATAAGGAAAATTAAAATTTGTTTACATAAACAAATAATGGTACTTTCGTATTGGAAAAATCTTAATTTTTTTTTCTTAAAAAGTTGAACGATTTACTAAAGTTAGTTTCAATAAATGCCCACCCGTTTACTCTTGAGCAAATCTTTTGACGTCGTTAAGATCAGAAATTCTTTAGTTAGCCGCACCATACTAATGTGGAATGCTTTACCTTGCTCAATACTTTCCTCCCATTGCGATATTCAGAGATTCAAAACCAATATGTATCGGTATCTTCTTTTAAATCTTTTCCAACTTTCCAAAGCGCTCCGCATTGCGCTCAAACATTTTAAAAGTAGTCATAATTTCGTAAGTGCGAGCATAATGAAATTTGTTTAAAAAAATTAGACAGTATTCTACTTTTTGAGCTTAAATTTATCTTACAACTTGTTTGAGGAGTTTAAAGAATGAATTTCATAGCTTTGAACATTTGGTTCTAATAACATCTATTACTTTTATATAATATACAATTGTTTGAATTTAAGTTGCTTCAACTTCAATCAAATACGATCCAGTTTTAAGTCTAAGAAGTTGTTGCACAATTTCTTAGTATAGTTTTGATTAGTTATCCCACAGAAACATACAATTAAGAACAGGCTCTAAAGGCCAATAGTTTTAGTTTGAGCAAATTATGATTCATTCCAGGTGGGTTAAAGGCCATTGTAGGATTTAAGCCTGATGACTTATCACCCTTCACCAAAATCTGTGTGTCTTAGTCATTTGGCTATTATGAAACAATCCATAAGTATCTTAACTTAACTTCGAAAGCTAACAAAAACCTTATTCATACAATTTCAAGATTGCAACTAAAATAATTGATTTTCAGGAAAACTAAATGGTATATACATTTTCTACAATACCTACTTTCGAGCACACTGGAGCATGATGATAAATAGACATCCGTGTTTAGTTGAATATTGAATTGCTTTTGTGTACTTAAAGTTAATTTACTAATAGCCTTTTGGCTTACTGAAGATTGATAGTGCATTTTACATGCCTAAGGAAATAGAGATAATTTTCTTTTACCTTTGGATTTTAAGTGAGTCGATGATGTTTTGCAATCATATCACGTATTATTCTGTAGGACTGTTAGGATAATGCTTATTATTAATAGTTACTATATTTTCCTCCCTACTCTACTTTAGGATTTCGATTAGTTAAAGTGATGATATTACGCTATGAATGTTGAGCTTATGAAATTATTTGTTTGTATAACTGTAGACCAAACTCTTATTTCTTACAGGTTTCAGTTTGCTTTAATTTTCGAGATATTCGAATTTAAATATTCAAAAGCGCCGTTTTTTAAGTTGATAGTAGGCGTGTTTTTTTTTGCAAGTCCATATAGAATTGTAAAAAAAACGACATCGGGACTAAGCGCTTTACATGCAAATGCAACAACTACTTAAATCTATACAGAGTTAGCTAAGACCAGATAATTTTCGAGAGTTAATCTAAGACCCGATAAAAATGGTGATGCAAAAATGGTATTATCTATATGTTATCGATAATTTGCTCAGAGACTTCAAAAGTGACTTTTTTGGATTGTTTGATGCTAGTCGTCAATAAGCTGACAAATGTCATAGCGTAGACAGTGCTTCCAGCTATGTGGAAAAAAAGCTCCTAAATCCCGATGTCGTTTTTTTTTACAATTCTATATGGACTTGCGAAAAAAAACACACTTAGTAAAAGATAAAATGTATAAAAATAATATAATAGTATAAAATGTACTTTTTTCGGCGAACAATTTTTTGGTTTGTATGTTGTCTGTTCTTTTTACTTTTTTTTGTGTTTTTGTAGTTGTGTGAGTTATGTATCTGTCAAATTGAGGGTTGTTCAACGCAAATTCGCTTAGGTTCTGTTGTGAAACCCACATTAGTTAGAAGAGCTGTCTAACGTGATTAAAATTATGAAAAAGTTATATAAAGTCTCCAAGCTAAACGACTGCGTTAAGTAGAGCCGGTTTTATTGCTTAAACGAGAACTCTTTAAAATTTTGCGCCAATATCTTTAACAGATCGAGAGCAACACACTTTAACAGATCGAGAGCAACACACTTTAGCAAAGAAGCTGAGACTCTTTTAGACGTGTTCTTTGTAGGGGATATTGATAAAGTTATGTTTTATAATCAATTATCAGCCCCGGGTTTTTCACATCATGATTTGATTTATATGACATGAAATTTCAATTAGTACAGAAAATAATATAATAACGTTCAGAGACTTTAAACATATTAATTATGAAAGCTTACAATTAGACACTGAACAAGTCGATTGGGAGCAAATATATTATATGCCTTCTGTTGAACAGCAAGTACTTTTTCTTCAACATAATATTAAAAATCTCTTTAATGATCATGTTCCGTTAAAATCGAAAATTATAAGAAGTGATTCTCCGCCGTGGTTTAGCAATCAAATTCTTGAATTAGTAAAGAAACGGGATGAATCATATACCCGATGGAAACGTTATAAGCTACACACCTTTTTTGAAATATACAGATCATATAGAAATTTAGTTGTTTTGCGAATCAAAAGAGCGAAACGTGCTTACTATGAATCTTTTCTATGTTTAAACAACCAGTCTGGAAAAGATATTTGGAAAAAGTTACGTATACTAGGGAATGGAAAACAGAGGGTAGAAATAGGTGCGGATGTAGATTGCGATATGCTGAATTCACAGTTTGTTTCCTTCACAGCAGAACCAATTCATCATACTAATATTTTACCACAATTTTTATCGTGGGAGCAAGTTGGTCAGAGCGATGAAAGTGACCAAAGTTTTAAATTTAACGATCTAACGGATGAAGATATTGTCGAATGTATTCTTTCAGTTAAGTCTAATGCTACAGGATTGGACGATATTAATCCAAAATTTTTAAAGCTTCTTCTCCCCTTTATTCTAAAGTACATTACATACATTTTTAACAATATACTTACTACTTGCGAGTACCCTCTTTCGTGGAAAAGAGCCAAGATAATTCCGATACTAAAGTCTCAAAATCGATTAAAAACAGAATATCGACCTATATCTATTTTGCCGTTCTTGTCAAAAGTTTTTGAAAAAGCTATTCTAAAGCAGCTGCAGAGATACCTACTCACATATAATCTATTAAGCTCCGTTCAGTCCGGTTTTCGTGCTAAAAGAAGTTGTAAAACTGCGTTGTTGCTTGTTGTTGATGACATTCGTAGAGCTATGGACAAGAACTATTGTACTTTTCTAACATTGCTTGATTTTTCAAAAGCGTTCGATACCGTTAACCACTATAAAATTTGCAATAAATTATTCAAAGATTTTGGTCTCTCCGTATTTGCAGTAAGACCAGGGGCGTATTTACCCTAGGGCTAAAAGGGCTACAGCCCGGGGCGGCAAGGCTGCTATGGGCGGCGCAAGCCAATTTATAATATTTTTTGAAGCAATTGGAATTTCAAAACATTCAACCAGAAGGACGCAAGTGGCTCCTAGCAATTGGCCAAGTTGTAATATTTTTTTGAAGCGATTGAACTTTCAAAACATACAAGCAAAAGGCCGCAAGCCGCCCCTAACAATTGTCTAATTTACAATATTTTTGAAGGATAAACAAAAAATACAAAGATTTAAAAAAATGCGATTTTTTGAGTTTTCCAAGCATGACAATTGTTTCAGTGCCGTGAGTGTCCGGCTGTGAGAGAGTTCACTGTAACATGTCACTCACTTTTTTCACTTTTTTCACCATTTACTATTTATTTTTGATAAACGATTTTTTATAATGAAAATTCATAATAAAAATATTTACAGACATGTACCTGTACCTATTCTTTGGAACAAATTCAAGTGAAACGAAAACATTATCAAAAAAAAAAACACTTGGTTCTATGTAGCTCTAAAAAAAAATGGGCTAGAAAAACTTTGTCTGGACGGATCTCAATTTTTTGTTTTTAAACCATGCACAAAGTGTCCCTTCTTATTAAAAAAAAAAGAAAAGAAAAATCCATCAAGCCAGATTTTAGATAGAAGGTCTCACACAAAATTGTATTCTTTGTATATACCTAGCAAATCATGCCTCAATCTTTTTTAGTTTTGACTGACTCGTATCCCTATAAATACAAATACACTTCCCTTCGTCAATAGTTTTGAAGGACTTATGAAACAATATAATGATTGTTTTTTGTACAATAGTAAATAAAGGGGAGAGTACGATAACTTAGGCGCCAAAAATTGATAACGGATTTTTGTAGAAGGGTCAAATACAAGTGTTTTTTACTATGGGAGGGGGGTCTATCTCTCCCCGTTTAGGAGGTAGGGGCGATTTTAGAAAAAGTTACTTAAATTTAAAAAACAACGGCAACACTTACAATAAAGTACTATACCGGTTTTGAAAGCCAGAGGTCTGTTATATAATCCTAAATTTAAATTTAATTATTTACCGAATGGTTTTATGCCTTCTAGTTTTTGAGAAAATTTAAAATTACTAAAACTACTTTTTAGGAAATTTTTGATTTTTGGTATTTACCTACGGTGATTTCATTTTGATGATTAATGTTAATGTGGTCCATTTGTAAGTAAAGTACACCAAATCATTTAGCGTTACCAAGAACGCAACACGAGGAGGTAGAATTGCATGGCATTCCGCGTCTCAGTCAGTCAGTTTGTGAGTAAGTCAGGTGTTACTTAAAAATAGTCAAGTCAATTTTTCAATGCTCAATGTATTAAAACCGTGCTTACAGGCATTTTGATCACAAAAGAGATACTCGTAATTATAGCAAGCACTTCCCGAATCTCTAGCCAATATAGAGGCCCATGGACAAATGTGCCGATAGATGGGTTTATTGTATTCTTACAATTTTTGTCACCTTTTTTTAGAGCTTTTTTCGGAGCACCGCCACATCCAACCGAACTTGAAATTTTTATATTTTTCTTTCTTTATCGGTAAGGCCGGGCATTCACGACACAAAATAACTGCGCAAACTGGTGTTTGCGCAGTTTAGTTGTGTTGTGAATGGGGTTGTTTGTGCGGTTTGTGCAGTTAACTGTGTAAAAATCAAAAAATTTTAATATTTTTGCTCAAGTCTTAAATTTGTGCAGTTATTTGTGTCGTGAATGTCAAAAACTGTGCAACCGCTCAGTTGAAAAATTTTATTTACGCTTTGTACATTGTTTTTTTTTATAATGGCTGGTGCCGGAGCCGATTATTATATGATATGAACAGAATGAAAACTTTTTTAAACTGAGAACTGTGCAGTTCACTTGTATCGTGTTTTGCACAAACCGACTTGAGTGAAATGTCAGTTTGCGCAGTTATTTTGTGTCGTGAATGCCCGGCCTAAGTTGCAAC
This sequence comes from Chrysotoxum bicinctum, assembly GCA_911387755.1. Classification (NCBI taxonomy): domain Eukaryota; kingdom Metazoa; phylum Arthropoda; class Insecta; order Diptera; family Syrphidae; genus Chrysotoxum; species Chrysotoxum bicinctum. The sequence continues at coordinate 2,582,398 of OU426989.1, forward strand.
ACAGTGGAGGAGTTGACGTTTTAGTTGGAATCACACCAATTTCTTCTAACAACACTATGCTTTTGAAATATTTTTTTTGAAATACTGAAAAGTTATTTAATTTAGGATGAAGTAGTGGATGCTTAGTCGCCATTCTTAATTCAAAGACAAAAGTACTTAACTCTTACAAAGGTTCAATAACGAATGACATCGGTAAACAATAACCTGTACCACATTAGCATTAAAAATGTTACACACAAACAATAAACATACATATTAATTAAGGAATTATATAAATTTGCTGCATTCGTACAGTAGTACCTAAGTAATGTAAATTTTTCATAATGTATTGAATTATCATGTCTGAACATTTTAAATGTGCAACTTTTGGGCTGCGTACATACATACATATATTTAGTTGATATTGGATATATGTAGGCCATAGGGTAAATTCAAAGTTTCTTTAAATCCATATAACCTCGCACCTACCCCAAATCCTATAGTGTGCCCAAGCAGGGGGGTTGAATACATACCTAACTGTTTATACGCCGTAATGCGTAAGCAAGCAAAAAAACGAATATCCCATAAAAAAGTAGTTTTAGTTATTTTCAATTTTCTCAAAAACTAGACAACATAAAATCATCTAGTTTTCAGTTTTTGAATAAAAATAAATTAGAGCAACGAATTTTAGGAAAAAATAATTAAACATAACTTTGCAGTTTTGAAGAATTCAACTTTAAACTTTTTTTTAATGTTTTTTTTTTTCCCAAAAGTTGAGTTTAAAACTCGTTTTTTTTCTGTGCATATATTTCACTTGATTTAAAAACTTTCTAATAGAACAGAGTATTGGCTTTAAAAAAAAGGTATAACACTTAGTTGTAAGTGTTACCGTTATTTTTTAATATTTTTTTTCCATTTTAGTACGTTTTTTTATAAAATTGCCCCTCCCGCCCAAACGGGGGGGAGATAGACCCCCCTCCCATAGTAAAAAATGCTTGTATTGAACAGTTCTACAAAAAACCGTTATAATTTCTTGGCGCCTAAGTTATCGTACTCTTGCCTAAATAAAAATAAAGAAATAAATAAAAAGATATGTATTATTTTAAAAACTGTTGGCGCAAAATTTTAGTTGAACTAGTACGATGTTAAAACTATTTTAGTATAATACTAGGTTAAAAAGACGATTTTGTTAATTTTAATTAGATTTAGCATCATGCTATCTCTAATATTTTACTAAAGCTAAAATAGTCGAATACCTATTTTATCTTTTTAGTATCGTGCTAACTTTATATGCTTCTTGCATACTTCCAGATGTTAAAAAAGGTCTGTTTACTTAGTTTTTTGCACGAAGTGTCATTGTTTTAGGTGTGTTCAGAAGCAATATATATAAAGTGTTTATGAGAGAAAAACGAGAATGCTTTGATGTTTTTGAAGAGATAGGAACAAGCAAAACCTCTGAAAATTACAAAATGGATCAAAAAAGAATCGTCAAGAAGAAAAAAAGATGAAATTTTCGTGAAAATTTCAAAATAAATACATTCATTCCTATTTGCGACCAATTATTGAGTGCGATGAAGAGTAGAAATTCCTCCTATGAAGCAATAACAAATGGTTTTATTTTTTTTCTAAGCTTGAACACATGAGAGAAGAAGCAATTCGAAAAAATGCAACCACTCTTCAGATATTATACCCGGTTGATCTTAGGGAAGATTTTCAAGAAGAGTGTGTCTTACTTAAACATTATTTTGAGCAAAACAACACTGAAAATATGAGTTTAAGGCAGCTTAACCTTCATATAAGAGAAAAATAATTGAAGGAAGCATTTCCATATGTTTAGGTTTCTTTAAGAATATACTTGTTCACTGCAGTGACAAATTGTAGTGCAGAAAGATCGTTTTCCGAATTGAAACGAATAAAAACCTATTTAAGGTCTCGCATTAGCGAAGAACGCCTTAATAGTTTAGCTTTATTAATTATAGAAGCTGAACTGACAAAAAATTTAGATAACGAATCTATTGTTAATGAATTTTGTAATCAATATACACACAGAAAAAAAATTTGCAAACATCAAATATTATGCATTTTGTGTTTTTGTATTATTAGTTCTTATTACTTCATTTTCATTGTTCTAAAGGGCGGCAAAATTTATCAGCCCTGGGCGCCAAATTCTTAAATACGCCTCTGAGTAAGACTATTGTACTCCTATTTAACTGGCCGTCAACAATGTGTGGCAGTGGGCCATAGAATGTCCTCATTCCTAAATATAACAGCTGGTGTTCCCCAGGGATCTGTTCTTGGACCTTTGTTGTTTTCTATTTATGTTAATGAGTTACCTGGACTAGTCGAAAACTGTTCACTTCACATGTTTGCAGATGATGTGCAGTTATATCATAGCTGTCCATTAACTAATGTTGTAGGTGCCGTAGATGATGTCAATGGAGATTTGAAAATCATTCAGCAGTGGGCACTTAGACATAACCTTTCACTTAATCCAGGGAAGTCGAAAACTTTGTGTATCTACAAACAGCGTCTAGACATTTCACAACTCCCCTCAATTAAATTAGGAGAATCAGTAATCGAATACGTCCACACAGCGAAAAATTTGGGGTTGATTTTCAATGAAAACCTTACCTGGACAGACCACATAGCAACAATAATCGGAAAAGTTTATAGCGGCCTTCGTTTACTTTGGTGTTCTCAAAGATTTATTCCAACTGCTACAAAAATGCTACTTATTAAAGCTTTACTCCTGCCAATCCTCACGTACTGCTGTGAAATATTCTGTGCAGTAGACTACAATACAAAAAACAAACTTAAAGTAACCTATAACAATTTAGCCCGATACGTTTTTAACAAAAAATACTTCGACCATATATCTCCTTATTCCAAGCAAATAACAGGTCTTAAACTCGAAGATTTAATAACATTCAGATCACTAATTCTTCTCCATAGTATCATGCAATCACATCAGCCTGAATATTTGTACAGTAGGCTAGACTTTGCTAATTCTCAAAGAACGCCTGTTTTAATACAACCTAGATTTAGCTGTTTACAATCTGAACGTACATTTTTCGTCCATGTCACTCGTCAGTGGAACTCATTGCCCATACAATTAAGGAGAATCACAAACGTAAATACCTTTAAAAATAATCTCTTTATACTCTTAGCTAGAAATACATAAAGCCTAATCAATAATTATATGTTTAAATTAATGTTTAAAATTAAATTCAAGTACTATAAATAATATAAAAAAATCATGTTACGATGTACTTCATATAAATAGACAATTTTTATTTCAAAATGTATTAAACCTTATTACTTATATTAAATTGCATTATATAATTTAAGCCAATCACAAAATATAAGATGTATATCTTAATGTGAAATTATATATTATCCAATAAATACAAATACAAATACAAATAAAATACACTACACCTACTACTTCGCACAAAATTAAAGAACCATAAAACTTTTTTTACTTGCGATATAGTCACATCCGGACCCTTTAGGTAGGTGTCAACTAAAAATGTTCATCGGATCCAATGTATGCTTTTGTTTATTCAAACATCAGCACATTCCACATTGAATCCGATGCATACCTTTTATTGTGCAATGCAGCACTTTTGGCTGCTATGCATGCTTCTCTTGAAGATACATAATTTGATAATTTTTATTTCAGTCTTCAGTTTGTATTCACTCAAACACTATCTACATCTACCTAATAAAGAATTTATAAAAATAAAACACTTGTCCACTTCATTACTGGCGACGAGGATAATAAAAAAAGTACATGTAAAAAGAAAAAAAGAAAAAAAGAAAAAGAAAAAAAAGTGTGAATAACAGTGCAACTTATTACATTCAGTAAAAATAATTATGATCAAATAAGTTTATTCCGAAGAGAAAATTGCCCTCCAAAGACAATAAAATCATAGGACAGAACTTTGTGAAAATAATTCAACAAGTGGGTTCTGAAGACTAGATCACCATCACCATCCAGAGATAACAAAATCATAAGGCAAAACTGAGTGAAAAAAAAAAAATCGACTGCAATCCAAAGACAGCAAATATTCCAGGACAGAATTGCGGTAAACATATTCTAAAATTCATCTTAATATAACTTTTTTGAAGTAAATAAGAAAAAGAAAAGTAGAGAAACAATAAAAACTAAAAATAGTAAGCATATTTAATGTAAAAAAAAAAAAAATAATAACATAAAAGAAGAAATATTAAATAAATAGAGATCTAAAAGCAGTGTATATTTTATGCGAGAGGTGTGGAGAATCTTATGAAACTAAGATAACATTTGTGAAACAGAAATCTGTGGAAAATTATTGTTCAATTTTATTAATTTCTTTTATTAGTTTGATAGTATACACAAAGTACAAATGGCAAATAATATCGAAAATATGAATTTAATTTTAAACTGCATTAAAAATATAGTACCCTTCGATGGTACGGATAAAAACGAATTATCGGACTTTTTGCAACAAATTGATTTAATTATTCCAACCATAGATATTTTTGACGAAAGCAATAAAAGAGTTTTGTTAGGGTTTCTTAAAAATAAATGTGTTGGGCGTACACGCCAAGTTATTCAAAGACATGGTTTAGTTGAAAGTTGGTCACGTATTAAAGAAATTTTATTAGAAAATTTTGGCGAAAAGGAAGTTAGTTTTAAATTGATGGATAAATTAAAACTGTGTAGGATTGATTCGACAATTGAAAAATATTATTACGATATTAATAAGCTTACGAATAGAATTCACATTCGTATTCTCTCACATGGTGATACACATTATACAACTGACGAAGTGAATAGAATAGCTTTAAATGTTTTTAAGGAAAATCTTCCTGAACCAACTAGAACTTTAATATATAGTCGTAATCCAACTAAATTGGATGCCGCTTACAAAATAATACTGGAAGTGCGACATCAAAATTATACTCTACATGGTCCTGTTATGAACCATAACCATATTGGGAACAGTCAGAACTTTTATGAAAATAGAAGATTTGTAAGCAATTATAGGAGTGAAAATAATCAAGATTTTCAAAATAATAATAGAACAGAATATAATATTAATAGAAATAAAAATGATACTTTTAATAATCGACAAATGGGTAATAGTTTCATAAATAAAAATAACCAATACAGTTGTGATACCTACAGATCAGGAAACAATTTCGGTAATAATAATCGACAAATGGGGAATAATTTCACCAGTAGAAATAATCAAAACACTAACTATAACTATGGATCAGGAACGACATATAGAAGTAGAACTAATCAGAATTATAATGATAACCCAAGAACAGGAAATACCAATACAGCTAGAAATAATCAAGGTACCAACGGTTATTCTGGATCAGGAAACACCTATAGAAGTAGGAATAGTCAAAATAATTTTGAAAATTCAAGATCAGATAATACAAACAGAGGTGGAAATAATCGGCAAAATAATAGACCACGATCCACAGACCCAATGGATTTGGGAAATTTTTCAGTAAATGGCCAAAACAACTTCCCTTTATAAAAATAGACACTAAAATAAAAACACTTTACTTTATTATTGACACGGGGGCGGAATTCAGTGTCATCAAACCAAAATTATGTCATCCAAAATGGAAAAGTCAAGTTAAAGTTCAAGTAAAGTCGCTTGGTAATCATTTTACTTTAAATACAATGTGCTCATTCCCAATTTTTAAGGAATTCAATGAAAACGAAGATGTATTTTGCGAATTTCTAGAGCACGATATCAAAAATAATTATGATGGAATAATAGGCAATAATATTTTAAAAAGATTTAACGCAATAATTGATTACCCTAATAAGCAAATAATTTTGAATAACGCAGTAATTAGATTGTATTTAAGTAAAGAAGAAGAAATTTATGATGATCTGGCATACAGTGAAAATATTATTGAAATCTATTCAAACAACGTGATAAAAGACAAAACTGATTTAAACGATTTAATTAATACTGAACATTTAAGTGAACATGAGAAAGGTTTCCTTTATACTGTTTTAAAAAAATTTAAAAAGTTGTTTTACAAAGAAAATGATGATTTATCATTTACGAATGAGATAAAGCATGAAATACATACAAAACATGATGTACCTGTTTATTCAAAACTTTACCGTTATCCAGAAGTTCATAGGGATGAGGTAGATAGACAAATCAAGGAAATGCTTAGGCAGGGTATCATAAGGGAGTCTAATAGTCCTTACAATAGTCCAATCTGGGTCGTTCCAAAGAAAGAAAATTTGTCTGGTAAACAACAGTGGCGGATAGTTATCGATTTCCGAAAACTCAACGAGATAACTATCGAAGACCGACAGCCTATTCCAAATATCGAAGAGATATTTGATAAATTAGGCCGATGTCAGTATTTTACAACGCTGGATCTTGCTAAGGGATTTCACCAAGTTGAAATGAAACATAGCGATATCCATAAGACCGCGTTCTCTACATCCAGCGGTCACTACGAATTTCTTCGTATGCCGTTCGGATTACGTAATGCCCCAGCCACATTTCAAAGATTAATTAACAATGTATTAAAAGAATACATTGGTAAAATTTGTCTTGTTTACCTGGACGATATATTGATTTTTTCGACTAGCATTGAAGAACATTTAGAATCTTTATCAAAAATTTTAAAACGCTTAAGTGAAGCGAATCTCAAAATTCAACTGAACAAATGTCAATTTATGAAAAGAGAAACTCAATTTCTAGGACACTTAATCACTCCTGATGGAATTAAAACAGATCCAAAAAAAGTCGAGGCTATTGATAAAATATCACTCCCAAGTAACCAAAAAGAAATTAAAAGTTTTCTTGGCATAACAGGTTATTATAGGAGGTTTATAAAAGATTACTCCAAAGTAGTTCATCCTCTTGTAAAGTATTTAAAGAAGAATACTAGGGTTAACAAAAATGATAAAGAATTCATCCAAGCTTTTAATAAACTCAAAGAACTTCTAAAAAATGATCCAATTTTAGTACATCCCGATTTCAAAAAGAACTTTACACTAGTAACCGACGCTAGTAACTATGCATTAGGGGCTGTTTTAACACAAGATAATAAAGCTATAAGTTTTGCGAGTCGAGCCCTTAATGACCATGAAAAGAAGTATAGCACTATAGAAAAAGAGCTACTGGCCATGGTATGGGCTACGAAGTATTTCAGGCCTTACCTATTTGGTAGGAGCTTTGTGATCAAAACCGATCATAGGCCGTTAGTGTGGCTCAGTAACTTAAAGGAACCTAACGTCAAACTTCAACGTTGGAAAGTTCAGTTATCTGAGTTTGACTTTAAGGTTGAATATATTAAGGGTAAAGAAAACGTAGTTGCAGATGGTTTAAGTAGAATTAACTACAATAGTGTCAACCCAGATGAAGTTTCAGTTAACATTAACGAGTTATTCGAAGATGATATTGACACTATACACAGTGCAGACACTGATAGTGCTGATTTTATCTCTATAACTGAAAAACCTCTTAATATTTTCAAGTACCAAATCGTATTAAAAAATTCATTGAAGGAATCAATTTCAAAAAAAATCATATTCAAAAAGAAAATACGAACAACTTTTAATATAAATTCTGAAAGCAATATTTTAGAATTAATGAGAAACCAATTACCAGAAAAGGGTTTAATAGTAGTATTTTGTGAGGATAATGAATTGTTTTTGATATTTCAAAACAACTACATACAATATTTTTCAAAAAATAAAAATCTCAAAGTAATGAAATCTAGCAAGATATTAGAAGATTTAACTGATAAGGAGAAATTGTTGAAAATAATAGAATATGAACACTTAAAAAATAATCACAGAGGGATTAATGAAATATTTTTAGAAATGAAAACTGACTATTACTATCCAAATCTTCAAAAAGAGATTCAAAAATTTATAAATAATTGCAACATTTGTAATTTAGCTAAATTTGATCGAATACCAATAAAGCACAAGTTCAATGTAACAGATACTCCTCTTAAACATAATGATAAAGTTCATGTAGATATATGGTTTCCTACAAGAAATGTAATGTATTTAACTACAATAGATACGCTCACTAAATATGCTACAGCGTGTCCTTTAGAAGATAGAACATGGATTTCAATAATTAATGCACTTAAAATTCGAATTCAATACTTAGGAAATCCCAGGCTTATCGTAACAGATAATGAACTTAATACAGTTTCAATTAGACAATTCTTAGCTGAAAATGATATTCAACTTCATGTGACGACTCCTTATTTGAAAACTGGCAATTCTGATATTGAACGGCTGCATTCAACATTTAATGAACACATTAGACTTTTTAATGCAGATCCTTGTAACAAAGACAACCTTGAAGAAAGAGTTTACAAAACTGTTGTTTTATACAACAATACGATTCATTCAAGTACGAAAATGAGACCAATAGATTTTATAAACAATATTATTCCAGAGGAACAAATAACCTCATTATCTAAGATGTTACATGAAAATAAAACAAAAAAAATTGATAAATTAAATGAAGACAGGAAAAATGTTACAGATTTTGAGAATGAATTTGTTAGAAATAATAGAGTAGGAAAATCAAATCCTAAGTACATTAAGGTAAAGCGTTATCAACAAGCAGGCAATTATTTATTATCAGATAACCATCCAAAAAAAATTTATAAGAGCCAAGTAAAACGTAAGAATAAACTTCAATCTAATTACAGACGAAATGACCATGCTGGTAGTTATCATACTGCTCATCATCGAATCAAGCGGACAACGAATTGAAATTACCCCAATTCATAATGACAACGGCTATACCATTGTTAGATATGAAGAAGTAAAAATTATTGATCATTTCGATAAGTTCCTTCATATTGTAAATATATCAAAATATTTGGAGGCAACAATAGCAATTGAAAAAAGCTTCGAATCCCTCAGAACTAGTTATTCAGTGACTGATATTGGCATGACTATTATTGGAAAAGAAATAATTTCAATAAAACAAGAATTATATTGTTTCAGAAACTATATGAGGGTTACACGTCAAAAGCGGGGTTTAATTAATATATGGGGTCATGGAATGAAATTTTTAGCAGGTACAATGGATAGTACTGACGCCGAAGAAATATATGCATTTATTGAAAGTGCCGAAAAAAATATAAAACAATTAACTGGGGAAATGAACAAGCAAGTTAATGTCAACAATAATATTATTCAAAACTTCGAAACAATCAGAAAACATATCCTAGAAAATGATATTAAAATGAAAGAATTTTATAAGAACGTAACCACTTTGACGGAAGACATTCTTTTCAAAACCGATAAAAACTCTTTTATTTTACAACTTTACATGTACACGTCAAACTTAAAAAGTGATATAAGTAAAATAAAAGATAATATTTTACTTTCAAAAATTAATTTATTAGAACATGATATGTTCAGTATTGACGAAATGAGAAAATATAATGTAACAATTGATATTTTGCCATTTATTAAAACTGCTGTAATATTAAAAAATAATCTTATAATATTCGTTGTATCAATTCCTGTATTTTCTAAAGAAAAATTTTATAATGCAGCTATTATTCCAATTCCCAATCTAGATTCAATGGAAATAGAATTTGATGTAACATTTGTTATTATTAATGGAAAGAAAATTTATTCTAAAGATAAAAATCTTTTGAAGAAAAATTTGGTTCAATTTCCAAACTTATGCATAAGAAACCTTTTAAATGAATATAATGTATGTAACTATAAACTAAACAAAGAAACTTCTATTACTAGAATTAATGAACATACAATTGTTACTAAAAATATTGAAGTCGTTGAAATTAATCAAGACTGTATTGATCAGAAACTAGTTATAAAAGGCCATAATATCATAAGCATTGAAAATTGTAAGATAAAACTTAAAGAATTTGAAATAAATGTTAAGATTGCAACTTATTATGAAACTATTGTCATTCCACACTTTATAACAAACACAACTAAAATATTTGATAATTTTACCTTATCTGACTTAAATTTAAGAAATATTGAAAATAGAAAATATATACAATATATTGAGAGTAATCACAAGATAACATCTCGTTTATCTTTTGCTTTAATTGTTATTATTGTTATTTTATTGCTTTTTATTATGTTATATCTTAAATGTAAATCCAAAAGAGAAGCATCAAGTATTGAATTAAAAATTAGTCCATCAACGGGGACCGTTGAACCTATGGGGGGAGGAGTCACATCCGGACCCTTTAGGTAGGTGTCAACTAAAAATGTTCATCGGATCCAATGTATGCTTTTGTTTATTCAAACATCAGCACATTCCACATTGAATCCGATGCATACCTTTTATTGTGTAATGCAGCACTTTTGGCTGCTATGCATGCTTCTCTTGAAGATACATAATTTGATAATTTTTATTTCAGTCTTCAGTTTGTATTCACTCAAACACTATCTACATCTACCTAATAAAGAATTTATAAAAATAAAACACTTGTCCACTTCATTACTATATAGGTACTATAGGGCAAGTTGCGTATTTGGAAAAAAATCGAATGATAGCGAAGACGAATAAAGTGGGCCCGACAATTCCGTATGTCTGTATATCTGTACTTCGACTTACATCCTAAGCAACTCGACCTATTTTCTTCAAACTCCTGCCTTCGGTGATTCCCTAGAGGGAAAATTGAATTTTTTTTAGCTCCAAAACTAACGGTACCCCCCATACACCTGTAATGCAAAATCTTATCTCGAAAACGGCTCTAACGATTTTGATAAAAAAAATTAAGTGTGATATTATGGACATCGAATACATTTTGGTTAAAAAAAATGTTGGGGGGAAATGATATTAACGGTACCTATCATAGAACGGTTTTTTTGATTTTCGATTTTGATTTCTCATCAACGGCTCTAACGATTTTAACAAACATTTTCACCAGTTAGCCCCTTTAAGTTTAAAATAATATTGAATATATTTTATATTTTTTGGGTATTTAAAAAAATAAAATGCACGACTAGTTCGCACGAACTAGCTCTTATGTAAAAGTACTTTGGAATTTAAAATACATTTTATAAAAATAAAACATGGATTTAATGAGATAAAATTATTCAAATGTATGGAATTGCCGTCTGATTAATACTTTTAATATTATAGTATATTCTTATATAACAAATTTCCTTAAAATTTTTCGAGAACAAAATTTGGGATGCCAAATGTTAAGTATTTAGTAGTATATATTTTAGAAATAGTTTCAAAAAATAATCAAAAAAAACTTAGAATTTTTTTTTTCAAAAATCCCAAAAAAAAAATGTTTGGAATATTTTTTGTATACAATATTATTTTAAACTTAAGGGGGCTCCTGCTGAAAATTTTTGGTTAAAATCGTTAGAGCCATTGATGAGAAAGTCAAAAATTCAAAAAACGGTTCTATGACAGGTACCGTTAATAACATTTTTCCCCAGATTTCAAATTTTTCTTTGACCAAAATGTAGTCCATGTCCATAATATAACACCTAATTTTTTTTTTTCAAAATCGTTAGAGCCGTTTTTGAGATAAATAAGATTATGCATTACTGGTGTATGGGGGGTACCGTTAGTTTTGGAGCCAAAAAAAAATTCTATTTCCCCTCTCTGGGGAATCACCGAAGACCCTTAAGTACCGGGATTGAAGAACATAGGCTTAGTGGCTTAGGCTGTAGGGAGAGGTACAGACATACAGACACACTGAAACATGTTTTTTGTGTACAAAATTTTCCTTAAAACTTTTATTAAAAAAATTGATATGCAAATTGATATGCATATTTAATAAAATACATTTTATAACATACCTAATTTAAAAATTTATTCGTGTATCCGTTTTCAAGATATTGAATTTTCAAACAAAAAAATTTTATTATTTTTTTAAAAATCCAAAAAATATTTTTTCGAACAAAAATTACAAATTATATTTTTTCAAATGTATTTTGGTTAAAATCGTTAGAGCCGTTGATGAGAAATTTGAAAATCAAAAAAACCGTTCTATGGCAGGTACCGTTAATATCATTTCCCCCCAAAATTTTTTTGACCAAAATGTAGTCCATGTCCATGATATCAAGCATAATTTTTTTTATCAAAATCGTTGGAGCCGTTTTCAATATAAGATTTTGCATTACGGGTGTATGGGGGGTACTGTTAGTTTTGGAGCCAAGAAAAAATTTCCCCTCTAGGGAATCACCGAATACCCTAAAGTACCGAGTTTGAAGAAAATAAGTCCAGTGGTTTAGGCTCTAGATCAAGGTACAGACATACAGACAGACAGACGGAATTGTCGGACCCACTTTATTCGTCTTCGCTATCATCGTAATCTCAACTTTGATGAAAATCTCGGGTTCGATTTTTTTTCCAAATGCAGAACTTGCCCTATAGTACCTATACCCATATCGCAAGTAAAAAAATATCTTTAAAACGTGTGAACGATTATTTTTTTAAATTAAAAATGGCATCCCAAATTTTGTTCCTGGAAAATTTAAAAGAAATTTGTTATATAAAAAATTACTTTAATAATAAAACGGTTTTTAAACTTTGGTTGCATAAATACTTCATACTTCTACGGAAATCAGACGGCAATTTGATGCATTTGAAATATAAAATGTATTTTAAATTCCAAAGTACTTTTACATAAGAAGCAATAAATAAAATTTAAACAGTCGAAAGTGACAATAAAAAGTGAACCAAAGAAACAACGTACTCGTATACACACAGACGCTGACCTTTATCCATAAAGAACAGACAATTTTAGAAACTAATTTTATTCAAAATAATGAATTCAATTAAATATGAAATCAAATTAAACAAAAATCGTTAAAAATGCAAGGCACCTTGCTAAAGGTATTTTCCTTTAAATTTGTATAAATTAATTGCCTGCGATGGAAATTAAAATATACTATTTAACATAAAATAGGAAAAAAAATTGAATGTGACTTTATGAATTGTTTAGCGTAAATTGAATGTTTTGAACAAATTTATTTGCGGGAAACCTTAGGTCAAATAAAACACACATACAAGTAGGTATAAGTCATCAGGCAGCAATTGGTGGTACTTCATAGTTTATGAAGCTACTTTGGTGAAAACGACAAAATTTAAATTGGTTGGCGTGGTCGGAATTTTATCGTAATGGCTTTTGAGTGGGGTGTTTTATGGATTTAGTTTATGAAGATACCAACACAGCTATATCGCAGAACATATTATACTTCCGGTTTGAAAAACGAAAATGTATTACGTGGTGTGTTTTGTTTTAATGTTTCATTACTTCATTAACTTAAACACTGTGTACAACTTTCACTCAGTGCCGGATTTAGATAGCTTGCAGCCCTCAAGCATTCTCCAAAAAAAAAAAAAAAAAAAAAAAAAACATTTCAGAAGATTTCTGAAGGCTTTGTAAATTAACTATTACATTCAAGCTAAAGTAAAAGTACGTGGACTTGTACTTGTATTTCAGTACTTTGGTACTTGGACATACAAAGCACAAGTATTTCTTAAGTACTTCTTCGCAAGTACGAAGTATCGGGTACTTAAATAGATACCAAGGTACTTGAGTAGTGCTTCCAAAAACTTGACAAATACTTTACCAGTAGTACTGTTTTTTTTCCACTGTAAAACCGGAAGAGTTAAAACAAAAGTTTAAACTCTCGTTCAGGTTTAGTTAAACTTTGGTTTAAACTCTCACAAGTGATTAATGAATTACTGGAATTTGATTCTTTCTTATAAAATCCAGAGTAAACAGTTTTGAAGAAAAAGAAGATAATTTACTATATGTAATACATGCATTTATACATTAATATACATTAATGGCTAGATATAAATCGATCACCAGAAAAAGTGTTTTGGCTCAGAAATTGGGTAAGCTCACTTTCACTATGCTCTCAAGTATTTTAAAATTTGTAATGCGGCATATACATACACTGTTCAAATGCATGTCATGCATGTGAGAGTAAATTAGTAAAATCTTTTTCACTTTGCATACACACATGTATGATCAAGAAATCGTTTTCAAATATACATTACGTCAATCCTGCCAGTCTGATAAAACAAATCAAATAATGTTGATTTTGCATCAAACATACACACAATGTATACGTTTATCATTTTCACTAATGTACTCTAACATGCATGACATTCATTCGAACAGTGTATATCCCGCATAATACATAGAATGTTTTGCGGCAAGTTGCTCGCTATGATGCTACAACCACAATTTGGCTTAAAATGTCTGTTGTTGATCAAAACACATAGTACATTTCTTTATAAATTTACGTTTAAATTGGAACACATATTACTCAATTGATCAGAAATTACTACCCAAGTACTTAAGTACCTTATATTTGCCACTTGTACCCAAATACTTGAAAAATACTACAACTTGCCTTTTATTTAAGTACCAGTATCAGGGTACTGAAGTACAAAGACCAGTGCCAGATCTCGTAGTAGAGAGGACTGAAATACTTAAGTCTCTCGCGGGTCTGGTTTTGATTTCATAAAAATTTATAACAGGATAAATTTTTCATTCTGCAAAAAATATTTGCGTATTAGGCATTACTCCTGTAGCACTTCATCAATTTTCCCCTTTTTACTAATCAAAACGATTGATTTCAATGAAGATGGTTGCAGAGAAAAAAATGGAATCCACTAAAATATTCAGCTCTCAATTTAGCCTAAAAAGATAGAAGTCTTCCAAGCATAACTTTGGGACATTGGGACTATCTACAAAGAGTCTGAATATTGTCAACAATTTTCCAAAATTACAAGCTGATTACTTTTTGGATAAACTCTTTCTCCGACCAATAGTACGTTTTTATCCGTCAATCAATTCGAACCATACCTTCATACGCCAATTTAAATAGCCATAAAACAAGTTATCGAGTAGTTTCGTAATGCGACACTCAAAACAAATGTTTAATTAATAGCTGTGTTTTATTTTCCCCCAGATCTGATCCAGATTGGATCTTCATTCAAAATTACATGTATAACAAAAACAACACAAGGCTCAGTTTTGTTTGTATTTGTTGTTTTAAATGTTATTTTGAAAACAAAATCCAATCCGGATCAGATCTGGGGGAAAATAAAACACAGCTAATATTTAATCTATTAGAAATTATTTTTGTGCCCCCTTGACTGAAGGCCTAAGCAACCATCCAAATTTCCTCTTAAAATGCGGCACTGCTCTCTGCCTCCCATGTCTACGCACAGATTGGTTCATGTTCACAAATTTAACATGTCCACATGTTAAACAACGTTCGTGATTTTTGTTTCGTTTATCATGTTTAATTCCCATGGAGCTCCTGTCCTTTAAATGCTCTTTTCTCTTCTTCTTTTTTTTTTGGAGATGGTGCTTGTAAAATTAATGACCTCCGCACGACACAATACCAACAGTAAAACAATATTGATATCAGAAGTAAAGGGTTTTCCAATAAGAGGTGTTATTTTGATATTCAAAGAAAAATGGCATTTTTGGAGATAAATGATCGGGTGTTTATTTCATTATAAAGAGGATGGTATGCCGTTAATAATGGAACACAACATCAGCCAAATGGCCGCCAAGACCACGCTTACAGGACCATATCCTTTTCATGAAATTTTCCATAACCAAATCGCAAAGTGGCTGCCCTATGTCCTCGATAGCCTCACGAATTTCATCTTTGAGGTCTTGAATCGACGCTGGGCTGTTGGCGTAGACCTTATCTTTCACGTGGCCCCAAAGGAAGAAGTCGCAAGGTGTTAAATCACAAGATCTCGGTGGCCAATTGTGATCACCTCTTCGAGAGATAACACGGTCCGGAAACTTTTCCCGTAAAAGATCGATGGTTTCATTGCTTGTGTGGCACGTAGCGCCGTCTTGTTGAAAGTAAACGTTGTCCAGATCAATACCATCCAATTCAGGCCATAAAAAATCATTAATCATCTCTCGATAGCGCAATCCATTGACCGTAACTGTTGCTCCAGCCTCCAATGACCCCGCGGGACCATAAACCGCACCAGACAGTCACGCGTTGAGGATGGAGAGGCTTTTCAACAATAACTCTTGGGTTTTCCGAGCCCCAGATGCGACAGTTTTGCTTGTTGACGTAGCCTTCGAGGTGGAAATGGGCCTCATCAGTCAAGATGATTTTTCGATGAAATTCCGGATCATTTTCATGCATTTCAAGGACCCAATCAGCAAAGACACACACACGGCCATTTGGCTGATGTTGTGTTCCATTATTAACGGCATACCTTCCTCTTTATAATGAAATAAACATCCGATCATTTATCTCCAAAAATGCCATTTTTCTTTGAATATCAAAATAACACCTCTTATTGGACAACCCTTTATGATGAAGTGCAGACCTGAGTGAATACAAATTATACGAGTAGTGTTCTTTTTAAATTAAGATACAACTTTAAGGCTTAACTTTCATTTCTGCATGTGTCTGTTGCTTAGTAAGTACCTTTTTGGCTTGGCCTGTAGTTAACGTTGTCGAAGAATTTTTAATTCATAATTCTTTCTGAGGTTTGTATATAAACCTTTTCCGATGCTGAATTCCCCGTCTAACCTGAATATTTCTTATGTCTTGATTTCCTTCTCTCATCGACAGGTGTTCACTTCTCGAAAAACTATAACAATCAAATTTTACTATCAGAATCGGTAATTCAACTATTTCTACGCATACAACAAAATGTCGCGACTGTAATTGTTGTGCGTTAGTCGCCATTAAAAAAAAAAACTGATGTACCCATTATAAGTTAATACCAATGTGCATCGGCATAAATAAATCCTCTCCAACTTCCTATAACGCTCGTAAGTACTTAAACATTTAAAGGGTGCTTATAATCCCTTTAGTGCTCGCAAAATAAAAAAAAATAGACCCCGAAAATTTTTGCCAAACTATTGTTCTGATATTGACCAATCTTCAAAGAAAAACTTTGGGTCAATAAGGAAGATTGTCTGAAAATGACTCTAAATGTATCTTTTCATGTCATGGTCCACAACTTTGCAGTGCAATGGTTTACCATTTTTGAGGTTCGTTAGAAATTTGGTAAATATTAAGCGCTATAGTCATTCCATGGAAGTATTTTAAATTTATTTACTTGCTCTTCTTAAATTGGCTGGCTTTTCCTCATGTCACCCTATAAATAGCTAATTATTCAAAAATATGTTGCCCTAAATCCATTCTTCAAATACAACCTATTAAAAACAAACAGAATTTTGAAGCAAGCTTATAATTAATATTTTTTTTTCGTGAAACAGATAAAAAAGTAAAGGTTAGTAAATAAAGTTTGTATTTCCGTTCTGTTTCTCATTATTTTCTGGATCTTTTCTGAAATCTTGTAATTTTTTTTACAATACATCAAAAGGTTAAAAAATGAAGAAAATAAGCCGGATCTTAAAGGAAAATATAAAAAAGCTATTGGAGGAACACAATACGCATAGAGAAATTTCGATGAAACTGAAATGTTCCGTGGGTACTATCAGCAAATATAGAAAAATGCTAAATATTACAGTCGACCATCTGGAAGAAAACCCAAGTTGAATCCGGTTACGAAACGGAATATCGTAAGATCAGTTATCACTGGAACATTTGATAATGCTGTACAAATAAAACAAAACTTATCAGCGACTCAAGGAGTTGATGTGAGCCCAGAAACGCTAAGGAGAGTTCTTAGATAAGCCGGAATGAAAGGAAGAACGAAGATAAGAAAACCTTTAATGACGGATCGCCACAGAAACTAGACCATTAAGGACCGGGATAATGTAATATGGTCAGACAAAACAAAAATCAATCGCCTGGGCTCCGACGTCAGAGAATGGGTTTGGAAAAAGCCCAAGGAGCCTCTTTTTTAAAACGTTTAATAAAAGAAACGGTAAAATTTGGGGGTGGTAATATTATGATATGGGGATGTATGCACTCTTCCGGGGTTGGGGTGTGCACTAAAGGAAAGGGTCGAATGACAGCACTATCCTACGTTCAAATATTGAATGATAGCCTTGTCTCATCGGTTAGAAAATGGGGTAAAGAACTTTCGGACATTGTCTTTCAACAAGACAATGATCCGAAACATACAGCAAGAGTCACTCGCGATTGGTTTCAAAACCAAGAGGTAAATGTTTTAAACTGGCCACCCCAGTCCCCAGATCTGAACCCCATTGAACATCTTTGGGGAATCCTTAAGCGCAGGATTTCATCTTGGGATCATTGCGCTAGATCTATGGATGAAGTATGGCATAGTGCTGTGTCAATCAGGATCGATTCGATTTTTTTGATCCGATCATCGAAAAGTATTGATGATCGAAATCAATGATTTTAATCGATCTCAATCTCAATCATTTAGATGATTCTCGATTCTGGATTCTCGATTTTCTATTTCAATCTCAATCATTTCAATGAGTCTCGATTTTCGATATCAGTTAACTCGATTAACCATGATTTACTCGATTCCATTTGTTCTGATTCAATCAATGTGGATTATGAATTCCAAACGGACGGTGGACTGGAAGTTCTGGGTTGAACTCGGCATTGAAAAATATGATTTACGGAGTTGATTGTTGATGTTGTAGGCCGAAAAAAACAATTGTTGGGTTGAACTGATGTTATTTGATGTATCAGGATCCAGTATGTTTAATGTGGATTTTTGGACTTTCTGAATCCATCGACATCGTAGCCATCCTTTGATGGAATTCGACAGCTTATGACTTGACAAATAGAGGACGAATTCGGTTATGACGTACAAAGTGTATTTCGTACAAAATGTCAGCCGAAAGCCTTAAAATTGCTCTTTTCCAGAGCAACAAATAAAATCTCTTTTTTTTTTTTGGTATTTTTAGACGTTTCTTAATCCATCGACATCGTAGCCATCCTTTGATGGAATTTGACAGCTTATGACTTGTCAAATAGAGGACGAATTCGGTTATGACGTACAAAGTGAATTTCGTACAAAATGTCAGCCGAAAGCCTTAAAATTGCTCTTTTCCGGAGCAACAAATATAATCTCATTTTCTTAAATTTTTGACACTTTTTAATTCATGTACAAAGTAGCCATCATTCGATGTTATTTGGCAATTTATGACTTACAATAATAGAATATTTTGTAAGAACTATCAAAGCCACAAGTCAATCTTATTATCGAAATCGAAATTAAAGTCGAGTATTGAATCATTTCAGTGAAATGAAAATGATCGAATGATCGATCGATTGAAATGAACGGATCATTTTCGTAATCGATTGTTGAACGATTCGATCATTTGAAATGAACGATTTACACAGCTCTAGTATGGTATAGAGTGGAAGCTGAGTGGCAAAATATTAGCACCGAAGAAAGCCAAAATCTTATTCACAGTATGCCAGGCAGAATTAAAGCTGTTTTAGCTGCGAAAGGAGGACATACAAAGTATTAATTAACTTAAATTTCGCAATAATGTACAAACTCACAAAAATGATCGATTTCCAACTTCCCCACTTTATTCGACTTCACTTTATTGTATTTAAATTGTTTAATTAACATGTAAACTTACCTTATGTTATTACTTGAATTTTGAATTAATAAAAAATAATTATTATAGAAGTATGTGAACATAGCATTAATGTTAATATGACAAAAATTAAAATATTGAAACTCATTCGATCAAATATGTGAGCTACTGTATTTCTTTAAGGACCTTAAATTTCAAAGTGAAAGCGCCTTAAAGTAAGCTTATATTTTACTAAATTTTTTTAAAATTGTTGAAAAACAGACCTGCCGCCTTTTTTCACTTCTACCACATTTTCTTCACTTTAAGATTTTCACATATCTACATATGAAATAATTACTTATTTTCACTTTCTAATTTAACTCTTTAATTAAAATATTAGTTTAACTCCGAAATTGAAAGAAAAAAAGGAAAAATAAATTTCCAACGGAAATCATTAACATACTTTAGGGCACTTCGACCTGTAGAGAAATTATAACTAACGAACCATACCACCCCATCGGCGTGGAACAAAAATGTATGAATGAATATTGTAGATAATTATATGCTCTACAACTTTTTCTTTATTCTTTTTTTTTCATAATAGAAACTTTTAGGGGTATATACTTATACATATAAGGTACACACTAAAGAGCATACTTTTAGGGGCTGAAGTATTTATAATGTCGCAATGTTAAATTTTTTTGTGTAAAACAGAAAGATAATTGAATTTCTTTTACAAAATTTACTGACAAATTTTTTTTGAACAGTTGTAGGTAAAGATGTCTGTAAAAACACGTTTTTATTACCCTCGAATAGAACCATCCTACCAATTCCAATCATTGTAAATATCTGTGCCTTGTTCCTAAAAGGACCAAGTCAATCTTTGCAATTTTCATTGAAGTGCATTCGATTAAGCGCAAAACCTGTGGGATTGTAATAAAGGCAAATATGCTCCCGTTAGCTCATTCCAAGATACCAATGATTATTTAGGGCCAATGTTGTTTTATAGTTAGCCAAAACAAAAGGGGCATATGGGACGAAACATTCAATTTTCCAAGAATTAATAAACTAGGCATTGAACCTTTTAAAACCAAGCTACTGATATATGCATTACAGAAATTCTTTTTTGTCTCTGCCGAAGGACCTGAATAAAGTTTTAGCTACCGACAGGATTGAAGAGCCCTTGGCCACCCGAAGTCTTACATTTAACGCAGGGTCTTTCTTGTCTCACCCTTTAAATGTTTGAACAAATAAACCCAAATAAATCAGGAAACCAATTGAACCGTAATCTTTTTTTTTAAATCTACCCACACCCTCAATCCATTATTACAAAAATTCCTCTCGCCAAAAATAGATTGCAATTTAAAACCGGAAAAAGTGAAACGCTTAGTTACCCTCCAATCATCTGTCGCCTAACGGTAATTATACTTCTGAACTCTATTACAGTACAACCGACACGGGCGTAGTCGGGTCGGGTCGGGTTGTAGCGACGCTCAAGTTTTCGTTGTCCGTGTACTTCTTCAATTCCATTATACGTTAACTTAAATTCATTCTAAAAGTGTTACATTATAATATCTTTTTTGCAGATGGAAAACAGCACAAAGCGAAGAGGAGAAGGAGAAAGTCGCCGAGCTGAACAAGAACACCCTCAAGCGGAAAGCCCAACTCCATGAAATCGAGCAGTCCCTACCAAGAAAGTCCGGATTCTATTTAAAAGTAAGAAGTTCTTCTTTGGCATCGTCATCATCATCCCAGGGGTCTCTTCATCTTGTTCCTGATGATGAAAGAAAAATACGAGAAAATAGTTTTCCTTATCTCTTAACCAACAAGCACCCACTTGCTTATTTTTTGTTCCTTACAGATTATCCTGGGCGATGTAAACGTATCAATACTGAACAGAAACGATAAAGTTCGCTACAAAGACGACTATGAAAAGTTTAAATTAATACTCAACGTAATAGGACTGATAATGGCGTTTCTTAATTTAATATTCAACTACAGGTGAGTTGTGCGATAGGGTGTGGTGCGACGAGCGCACCGAGGCGGTGTTGGTGGTGCACCTTGATTAAATTCCACTTAATATCTCTTCGTACAAAGGGCCCTGGAATTAGCATTTATCTTCCTGCTGGTTTGGTATTATTGCACACTCACAATACGTGAGTCGATTCTGAAAGTGAACGGATCCAGGATTAAGGGCTGGTGGCGAGCACATCATTTCATTTCGACAGTGGCTGCTGGAGTGCTGCTGGTCTGGCCACAGAGTGAGCCATGGCAATTGTTCCGGACGCAGTTCCTGTATTTCAATGCGTACATAAGTGAGTGGCCGTGTGCGGTTGATTGCAGCTTAAGTTGGTACATGATTTGAAAACTTAAAACTCTCCCCCGTAGGCATGGTTCAATATTTACAATTCGGCTATCAGAAGGGGTTGCTGTATCGCTTAAAGGCTCTCGGCGAACGGCACAACATGGACATTACCATCGAGGGATTTCACTCATGGATGTGGCGAGGTTTGAGTTTTCTTATTCCGTTCCTCGTCATCGGGTATATGTACCAGGCGTATAACGCATGGAAGCTCTATCAGCTATCATTCCATCCGGATGCAACTTGGCAGGTAAACGAATACAAGTCTTGAGTCAATATGGTTGGCTGATGTGCAATGTTTGATTTTCACTTTTGTCATCCGTCTAACTCTGGATGCCATAGGTTCCGGTGATGTGTGTCCTGTTCAGCATACTCTTCCTGGGCAATATGACAACAGTTCTGATGATTGTGCCACAGAAACTCAGAGAACGAGCAAAGGAGAACTACCGCCTGCTCAGTGTGGGAAAATCAATGAAGTTGGAAAAGAAAATCACGGTATTTACCATCAGCATAAACAGGAAAAATATCATAAATTCTTATATCGTTGTTTGTTGTTTTCTTGTTTTATTTACAGGATGAGCATGCTACAAAGAGCGACGGTCTAAGTCCTGTAAAGGAGGAAGTTGAAACTCCCTCTGCCTCATCCCCCATCACTACCATCCCTGCCGATGAAACTGATAAAACTAAGTAAATTGGCTGCAAATGAAAATATGACGTGTCGTTGTATTAAAATATTTTCAAAAAAAAAAAATACTTATGTTTAATTTATTACAAGTCCTTCCCGTGGACTTGATAACTTTAAGTAGTTTAATTTTTTGTTCTTTTTCCTTTAATTTATCTTTGTGCTGTGTGAATTCTTTATTTAAAAAATGCATAATTACGGTAAGTGAGATGCTGTTATGTTGTAATAGTTTTAAATTGTTTCCTTTGTTCCTGTCACGCATCACTCATAAATAAAATAATTAAAACAATAGATAAGTAAAACTTTTAATTTAAATTTAAATTACAACAGGGAACGCATTTGTTTAAATGTAAAAATAAAAATAAAACCTTCAAAAACAAAATAAAACTACTAGGCTTGTTACAGATATTTATCTTAAGGTAAACTTTATTAATTATATTTATGACCATAATAATGTAGTTAATGTGTATGTCTGTGTGTATGTCAAAAACTGTGTCACACAAAGTAGAATAAATTATGTCAATAAAATGGATATCAATTCACACATTTGTAGAACTCTGTTGTGTTATTTTTCGAGTGGGATTTGAAGGTAGGTAAGTACTAGAAATAGGTTCTGGACCGATGACCGTCTAAGAAGTTCTTCAAGTGAGGCGTACACAGGAGTTCGATCATAGGAAGGAGAGCAATCGTATTACACTTTAATTTTACATTTCATTCTATTTAATTTTTAAACATACGTGGTTAAAGCAGATTCTTACCATTTTCATTTAGCAAAAAATCCTGAAAAAATAACGAATACACATTTTATGACATCCGGCTATAAATAGTCAAAGAGTAAAGCTTTGGAAAAATTCAATACTTTGGTGATGTCCCCAATTAGACGAAACGCGTTAGACTTTTAAATCTTCTTCTTCCTTTGTTTCGGCGCTGTTATGATCTCGATGTCGAGGGGATCATAACTCTCCCACGTATCTGCTTCACACTAGTGATCCGCCTGTGGGGTTCGCCGGGTTGACCTCAGAAATCGGCGGCAAGCCTCCCGGTTTTGTATTTTTCCATTTCTGCGGCCAACTGAATGCTGGTGTTTTTGCATTTGTTTGTACCAGGAGTGTTTAGGCCTACCTTTCTTTTTATTCCGAATTGGAACGTTGTATGATATTGCCTTTTTGACGGGGTTCTCAGGATCTCTCCTTTGAACATGGCAATACCAACTGAGTCGGTCGTGTTCAATTTTTGGGGAAATGGTATTCTTAACATGAAGGCTTCCTCGGATCTTCGTACTTCTGATTCGATCAAGCTTTGTAACTCCTGCTGTCATACGAAGCATCTTCATCTCAGCTGCCGTTAGCTTACTCTCATACTTTTTGTACATTGTCCAACATTGTGAACCGTATGTGAGTGCTGGACGCACAACTGAAGTGTAGAGCTTTCCTTTCAGCTTAGGGGGCATTTTTCGGTCACAGAAGATAGCAGAATTTTCCCGCCACTTCATCCACCCTACGCTTACGCGATGATTGATATCGTCATCACAAGAAGCTTCGTTATTTATCATATACCCCAGATATTTAAACTTTTCACACTTGGGAAGCACTACTCCATTCAAATAAATGTCTGGAATAGGCCTGTGTGGATCAGAAAATGGGCAGCATAGGTATTCTGTCTTTTTCGCGCTTATGCGGTACCCACCTTCTAGAACATCCACCCATACGTCAAGTGCTCGTTGTAGGGATATCGGGTCTTCACTTATGATGTCTTTATCGTCAGCAAAGCATAACTGATGTACTTTTGGATCCGTCACTTTGCCTTCAAGCAGGTAATCAAGAACTGTAATAAAGAGCAGGGGACTCAAGACACTTCCCTGGTGTACACCTACTGTGATTTCGAATTCTTCGGTGACTCCAGCTGCGCATCTTACTTTAGTAACTGCTCCATCATACATGTCCATAATTATCCGCACATAGGTTTCTGGAACTCCTCGTTGCGTGAGGGCCACCCATATTAGATCTCGTGGTTGCCGATCGAATGCTTTTTCAAAATCAACCAATACGACATGCAAATCCTCCAAAGAATTCCGATGTTTTTCCATAATTATTCTTATACTCTGGATTGCATCCGTGGTTGACTTACCCCCGACAAACCCGCACTGGTCATCAGATAGCCTAATTATTTTTCGCAGTCGGCTACCCAAGACTCGCTCAACGATCTTCATGGTGTGTGACATCAGCTTAATCGAACGGTAATTATCACAGCTTCGAGTATCACCCTTTTCTTAATAGATTGGAAGAAGGTAACTTTCCCTCCATTGATTAGGCATGCGATCACCTCGTATAAGTTTGGAGACAAGAATCATGAGCCATCTAAAGCCGATGTCTCCCATCTTTTTCCAAAACTCTGAGGGTATTTCGTCTGGGCCAACAGCTTTTCCCTTTTTGGAGTATTTTACCGCCTCACTAACTTCTTCGACTGTGACGTCGGATACTTCGCTTAAGTTAAGTGAAGCTATTGGAAAGTATAGCCTTGGAAATTGTTCGTTTAGAAGTCCGTCACAACTCACAATACTGTCGCCACCTGTGAAGAATTTCGTTGTCTTCCACAAGTAGTTGGCCTTGAGCATTGTTAATGAACTTTGGCGAACAAATCTCCTGGACATTTCTTCTTCTTTGAGCGGCTATTTTGAAGATAGTTGCGCCCTTATTCGTGTTTTGCCGTAGCTCTTGAATAGCACCAGCTGTCGGGGTAGAAATTTCATCCAGCTCCCGATACAGGTTTTCTGTATTCTTTGCTTGAATTTGGGCGCACTTCTTCTTCGCTTCTTTCTTGCAGTTTCTATATTCCACTTCGAGGCGTGACTTTTGCTCTGTATCATTAGAGGGGCACTTCGACCAAGCCTTGAAAGCCATTTTCTTTTTACTTATAACTAATTTAGGTTCATCATTCCACCACCATGTTTCTTTGCCTTGTTGGTTGTGTCCTTTTGAAACCCCTAACAGTGTTTTGGCTTTTTCTTTGCAAGTTCTCTGTAGGAGATCCCACATACTTTGTGCTGTACTCTCTTCATTTCGAACTATATCGGTGCTGTTATACAGAACGTTTCGCATATTCGAAATAAAAGCTTCGCCTTTTTCCTTATCCAGATTATACCATTTGATCTTCCCAAAAGTTTTTGTATGTTTGTTGTCGTTCACTGTCTCCATAAAAAATTCTGTCAGTAGGAGACGGTGTTGGTGGGCGATCGCTTCTCCTAGTATGACTTTGCAATCTTTTACCCGGGGTTTCATGAAACTAGATACCAAATGGTAATCAATCTGGGTTTCATTTCCACCACTGCTGTAAGTGACCAGGTGTCGGCTTTGTTTGACGAACATGGTATTTAGTACGATAAGACCGTATGTTTTGCACATGCTCAGGATGTCTTCACCAGGAGGGTTCCTGGTGCCGTATCCGAGGCCTCCATGGCAATCTTCATAGTCTTCGTTTGTCTTCCCGACATGTCCGTTCAAATCTCCGCCCACGAACAAAAACTCTTCCTTTGGGATGTCCTTAAGTAGATTGTGAAAGTCTAGCCAAAATGCATCTTTTTGCACCTGCTCACATCCAATTTGGGGAGCATATGCAGTGACAATATTCCACAACTTTCCTTTAATCACCAATTTAAGGGACATCAAACGGTCGCTGGATTTCGAAATGGTCAATACGCTGCCTAATAGATGTTTTGCAAGGATGATTCCGATTCCGTTTTTACCCTTTTCCGTTCCATAGTAGAACATCTTATAGTTTTTTGTCCTCGTATCCAAGAAACGGGCCCTGTTTCCCGTGTTTCGCCATTTTGTTTCTTGAACACATAAGATGTCCACTCGCCTTCTTTTCATCATCTCTTCCAGCTCGAAGCTTCGACCTGTCATACTGCCAACGTTCCAACTCGCAACTCTCAGATTTTGTATACTTAATCTGCGGCATTACTTTGCTAGCCCCCGGAATCCGTCTAGCTCTGACCCGAGCATTGCTGCTCGGTCCAGGATCAGTACCATGTGTAACAATGGTAGTGCCTGGGGGGGTAGTGTCATTTTGAACGAGTACTTCCATAATGCTTTAATTCACAAAATCCTGGTTGTAAGTATCGACGTGTGCATGCTTCAGTTTTGTATTTGATCTCTCTTTTACGGCACCGGTGATCTCCAGTCGTGCCAACCCAGGGACTGACATGCACACTTTTGGGAAAGTTTATAGGTGTTACGTGTCGCTAGGTTCACCTTGCTGTTTGTGGCCTAGATGTATTTACTCCTTTAGTCGCCTTTTACGACAAGCGGGGAGGCGCTGCAGGGATATTCTAACCCGTCCCTGCACAGGGAGCGTTAGACTTTTAAATATTTTTTATAATTTGTGGAAAAAGGTGAAAGACTATTTTCCATCAAGCGTTTAAACTTAAATCTATTATTGGCGCAAAATTTTAAAGAGTTCTCGTTTAAGCAATAAAACCCACTCTACTTAACGCAGTCGTTTAGCTTGGAGAATTTGTCTAACTTTTTCATAATTTTAATCACGTTAGACAACTCTTCTAACTAATGTGGGTTTTACAACAGAACCTAAGCGAATTTGCGTTGAACAACCCTTAATTTGACAGATACATAACTCACACAACTACAAAAACACAAAAAAAGTTAAAAAGAACGGACAACTTCATACCAAATAATTTTTCGCCGAAAAAAGTACATTTTATATAATACCTCGGTACAGATTTTGATTGTTTATAAGTTATTTACATTATTTTAGATGGAAATAAAGTATAAATCGCAAATTCTCCTCATAAAAACTCAATTTGTTGTTGCAAGGTGGAGATTCATTTAGCTATACTCGTCTCGGCCGGTGGCGGCGTGCATACATAAGAAAAATGTACATTTGTATGTACAGATTTGTTAATCGTAGAGATTTCGTACGATTGTTTCGAATTTATAATACTCAGTGATTCAGTCTATTTACAAAAAACATCTTTAAAAAATCGAATAAAACATCAGTAAACATTTTTTCTTCGATTTGCTTTGGTATGAAATGACCATTGTCAATATGGATAAAGTATACTTTTAAGAGATAAACTAGCTATTTGCTGCGGTTAAAGTAAGACGAGCTCTTTAACGTTAAACTATAGTTTATGCCCTTTAAAATTAACAAAAAATCGGTTCTCGTTTTATACTCAATATTTAGAGTCGACTCCCATTCTAAAATTGATTTAGAGTAAGTTTTAAATGTTTAAAATTTTGCGCCACTGATTTTATAAAAGAGTAAAGCTAAGTGTACACGATTAGTAGATCTCACAATATTGTCAGACTTTACAATGTCTAACAATCTCTTACAATTTATTGTCAGAAGTTGCCTGACAATTTATTTTCAGATAGCTGGCTTAATACCTACCAATTAATTGTAAGAGATTGGTAGATTTTCTACCAATCGTGTAAACACACAAATAATTGTCAGTTTTTGTTGGTTATGGAAACTATGTACATCATTTGAACCTTGGCTGCAAATTGTCTGATAATGAAAAAATTGTATGATGCTAAAAAACTTACATACATCTTACAATTTCTTCATTGTCAGAAACGTTGAGACAACGATAAAAATTGGTAGGCCTGACAATAAATTGTGTGTGTACACGATTGTCAAATAACTTACAATTTACCGTCTTACAATTCAGTATGATGTCTATTGAGTGGGCTCATTTTAAACCCTAATCAGTTTTCTAATTAAAAAAAATCCTTTTGTGAATTGTTATAATTGACTATAATCAATAAAGACTAAAGAGTGTAGCCTGGCCAATTCAAAGTCGGCAATAGATTTAAGAATTAAGAGTATAATGTACAAATTTATATTAATGTAAAAGGAAAAAAAAATCTCAATAAAGTTTACTACTACTACTAGCGTCTTACAATTAATTACATTTTCTGACAATTAATTGCAAGATTATATACATACATATGTAATTGTCAGCTTGCGTACACATGATTTTCAGATTACACGGTTGTAAGACATTAGGTGTGTTTTTTTCGCAAAGCTATCCGTAGTGAAGTAAGATTTTATACGTATTACAAATACAAAGTCTTCACTGCCGATAAAAGTAGAAGTATGATCCAACTGCGGATAGAATGTTGACGTTTGCTCGAGTCTCGAATACAAATGTTGGTACAATTGAAAACTCTTTTGTATCTCGAAGGCATGTTCGTAGAGTAAGAAAAGTAGTTTGTTGTTTAGCATTTTCCATTGAGAGTTTAAATCTTTTTTTTGCAAAACCATTTTTATAAGAAAAACGCTGCATTTTGTATCGTGTTGGTGTCGAACTCTTATAGAAAGCTGTTTAATAACTAACGCGTTTTTGTAGGAGCGAAATATCGTGGTCAGCTGTTATACTTTAGTTAAACAGCGACATTTAAGAGTTACTAACGCGACAAAGCCTTCTTATGAAAAAAGCTGTTGAGAAATCCAAAACTAACTAAAGTCTGCGAACAGATCCCTTGACTTTTGTGGTGATAATTGTCAACAAAAAAAAAATTCACAAACAAAACTTCTGCTTTATGAAGAATGGCTGGTGAACAGAAAAAGTAAATACAAAATGATTTAAATTGAAATTCATAAATAAAAACCTCCATATATATTTTCAGAAACAAGAAAATTACTTGGCAAAAAGTTATTGGTTGTTTTTTTTTTCAATTAAATATTTGACAACTAGTCAGTGGTACCAACTTTAAAGTAGAAAAATCGCACAACTGCGGATACGTTTTTTTGGGAAATCCTACTTCACTGCGGATAATTTTCCCAAAAAAACACACCTATTGTAAGTATGTTTTTCACTGATAGATCAGTTACAATATTGTAATATCTTACCAATCGTACACACTTAGCTTAAGTGACAAATAAATTGCACAAACTTGTTCTTATGGACAAAGTTGAGAACAAAAAAGTATGCAAACAAAACCTGAAAAATAATTTCTTTTTGTTTACAAAATTTCGTTCAAAAAATAAATGTGGTATGTCAATTTTAAGTGCTTACTTACTTACAATAAAAAAAAATATTTTCAAAAAATGCATTAATCCATTTTTGAAATATTAAATTTTCTAAAAAAAATGTTAAATACTTTTTTAAAACAAAACATTTTTTTTCTGAATATTTTGATATGCATTTCTAGAAGCTTTTCAATAAAAATTTTGTTCGAGAACATTTCCGCCGTTAAAGCCTAGTACGCAGATCGGGAAAAATTTTGTCTCCCATAAATTTTTTTTCCTGGGACAAATTTTGTCTCGGATATTTTTCCGAGCAGTACGCAGTTCGCGCGCAAAATTCATACTATTGTGAATTGCTCTACAAAATGTCTCCACTAAATTTTGCCAGGAAAAAGAATGATACAAGCATTATTTTGCGGGACAAATTTTGACAGCCGAAAGTGATTTTTGTCAAAACCGGTTTTATATAAAAGGTGCTGATGCTTCTCTTGAAAGCATCGAGAGGAGATTCCAAAAAGGTATGAACGACTTTTGTAAGACAACCCATTCCAGAGATACACTACAAAACACATTACATTATTTTTTAATTCTCCAACTTCAAACTTTTGCGCGAGATTTGGAATAGTTTTGTAGAGATTAAAATTGTAGAGATAAAATTTGTCTTGTCTCGATCTGCGTACTAGGCTTAATGTTTGATTATAATTTTTTTAAATGAGTGCTTACTTACTTTTGTGACACACTGTACCTTCGCGTGTCATATTATGTCACCAAAACAAATGTCAAAAAAAATCAATTAATTTTCAATTTATTTTAAAAATCCTGCCTTACTTTCTCGTCTCTTTCTTACCATGAAGTGCAAATGAGAAAAAACACAGAGACGTCAAAATAAGTCCGCGCACAGTGCGGCGACTAGTGGAAAAAAATGAAAAAAAAAATGTGCCAAAAATGTGTAGCAAGTATGCAAAATTCAAGCTAATAAGTCTAAATCGACAGTTTATTTATGATAAAGTTCAATTTTCTGTTGCCAGAGATCGTCCGAAGATCAGCAAAATAACAAATAGTGAGAGTAGGATTTGTAGTTACCGGTTGAAACAGCGATCTTTGAAGAAAAGAAAAGAAAAGAAAAGAACATACGATATTTTTTTCGCTATGCTCGCAATCAGGAGAGAAAATATAGTTATTCCAACTGCATATTTATTTTTTACATGTAAATTTAATTTTTTTTTGAGAGTCCAAATCAAAGCTTCTTTTATTCGTGTTAAGTACTGACTTTGATAAGTCATATATTTTGTATGGTGCCATATGGGAAAAAAGTGTTTTTGTTTAAAGAAAGAAAACAATCATATCTTTTAAAAAAAGTAAGTTTTTCTTGCAGCAACTTGCACTTTTTTTTGCAACAAGTGTGTGAAGATCAGGAAATCTTAGCAAGACACGCATCAACAACTTGCTCAGAAATAAATAAACGTTATCACTTCCATCGCTTATACACTCGAAGACTCGGATAGTGATCTTTTTTCGTAATTGTTTATTTTTCGGTTTTTCCTTTTGTTATTACTTTTTTTGAATAATTATTTTTGTCAACAATAAAAACATCCATTATATTTTGCAAGATCTTTTATGCGATATATTCTGTGGTCGTTGTGTGTATACTTTCCTACTAACCTTTAAAATATTACAACTTTTGTATATCATATAATCCTCATTTTTTAAATGTTTGGCTTCTAACTAATCATTTTACAATTGTGGGCGTGGCAGTGGGTGGATTTTTGTTCAAATAAATTTTTCTTATCAAACACATTAATTTTGTACATTTTTTCAATATCATACGAAAAATTAAAAAAAAATCAATTTTATAGCAAAAGTGGGCGTGTAAGTGGGCGAACTTTGCACTATTTTAACTCATAATTTCTTCACTGACCAGAATATTAATAATTTAAATCACTATCATACTAGAAAATTTCATGTAACCTATTTACTATCGAAAATGGGCGTGGTAGGGGGCGTGAAAATTTCTCAAATTGAGTAAAATCCCCTATTTATTACATTTAGCAACTAATTTTTGATCACAGTTATCTTACTTTTGAAAAATAGATTTTTTTTCACTACCTGCATACAGTCGACGCACTGTGCGGCGGAGTGAGTCCAATGTGAAAACCGTCCAAAGCATTATTTTCGATAACCCAGTTTTCTAAAGTTATATGTTCGTAAACGTCAAGCTTGAAGTTGATCAAGCAGGTTATGAGCAAGCAGGACGATTGCAAATTTCACGATAGGAGATATCATCATTAAAAAATGACGATTAAGTTGACGTCGATTTGACGTTTTCGAAAACGGCCACAATCACGCTTATTCTGTTAGGTGTTGAACGGCAATTCAAATATCAATTTATCGATTCTCTCTTGTGTGAACCGTTTTCATAATCTTTTTTGTATTCTGTGAGTCGTTTCCATAAAAAAAGCGCAAAACCTGTCGTCTACAAATTTGTTGAAAATTTAATATTTTTCAATTTTTTTGTTTTATAATCTTAAATTCTTTATTTACTCGTATCGTAAAAAAAACAAACCAGAATTAAATATGAAAACTCTTGGAGTTTATGGAGCAAACAATTTTAATAAGAATGTTTCAACTGCAGACAGGAAGGTAGCTTCAGTGAATTTAAACAGGCTTGAGCCATCACTGACGAATGGTGTATTGTATTGTAGAATCTAATTGATTTTCCATTGGGAATATTAGTCGAAGACAAAACGGATCCCTGAGGACTGGTGTTCCCCTGTCACTGTCAAATCTTGCTACAACTGAAAGAAGTTATTGTAAACCGGGCTTATTGAAAAGTAATCAGCAAATAGGTAGTTACTGTTAATTTATAGAAAGATAGATAAATAAAGTCTTTATTTTTTTCATTCATTGAAAAGTACAAAAAATTAAAAATTTGAGTTCTTAAATTTTTGATGAAAATGGATTCAGTTTTTTTTTTCGGGATAAGAAAAATCTATAAACAAAAAAGTTAATTTTGTTTGTGTTTTAAATTATTATTTGTTTTAATTGTAGTTATAATTACGTTTTTGAATCATAAGAATACCATTTCGTTAGAATGACTTTGGGGTCTACAGGTAGGTACCTACTCGCATTTAATGACTCCTTGTCTCTGAGATTGCGAGTGAAAATATTAAAACAAAAAAAAAAAAACGCACAAAACCAAATTAAATTACGACAAAGGGCAGGATAGGGATGCTCTTCAACATATCCCTATATTATACTTTATACGTTACACAGTGGGAATACGCTTTATTAGTGCTGGTACAGCTATACACCATCGTGAAATTTACTTCTTTTAAAGTGCCTCCCATTTGCAATATATATTTCTTTCTCTTTATTAAAATCGTGCTCTAACAGCTCCCCCTTTTCGCTTTAACAATATTCATTCAAACTACAAGAGCTATATAGGAGCATTAACAACAGCAAGATGTGCTTTGCTTCTAAACAATAAAGCAAACAAAATACAAGCGCCAAGCGAGTGTGTACACACTTTTCAAGGATGTTATAAAAATTCTCGACTTGACAAAAAATAAAATAACATAAAATAAAATAAGGAAAAGGAAAAGGCATTCCATTTGAAGGAGGTGAATTCCATTTCCGTTTAATTTGCGCGTTGGTAGCGCGAAAATATTCAATTGGCAAGGACACTGTTTCTACAGGAAGTGCGAGACGTCTTCAGCGGTTGGGGGTACAGCTTTTACACTGATAAGGAAGGAAATCACTCCGCCGTTACCGCTGTTGCATCCCTTAAGCCCTCTCCCGCTACCAAATCGAAACAGGTGCTGTATTCTGTTACAATGAAGCCGAGTTGAAGATGTACGATTGAAAAAATTCATGTTCACTTCACTTGTTGTTCCTTTTGGTATCCTTGAAGTAAAGCGTGGTTGCTGGGTGCATATGTAGATTGAGATTGTAGATAGATACCAACATAGGAGAATTAACACATTCCACGGAATTATCTGCAAATATTTCATCGTTATAAGTTTTATGTTTTATTTTCTTCAAGGAATAATGTGTGAACAACAGTCACGGCTGAGAAAATAAGTACCTACATGTAGGTACTCGTATGCAAATATATACATTTCAAAACTATTTAAGGAATAGATCAAAAGGTACACTCACAGTCGGAAATAGTGGCACTAAAGTGATAAATTTTGATAACTTGATTGTCATTCATCCCGCAAGCGTAAATTGTGAAAAGGGTCTGACTGCCAACCAACGTTTCTGAGATCTAAAAAAATTGAGAAATTTAGCTGAGAAATCATATTTATGAAATTACGAAATTCTATGATATTTCAGTAAACTGAACTGGTAAAAATGCGTTGAGATTTTCCTTCAAATTATATTTGATTGAAGATACGACATAATTTGGCTTGCAACTATGGATGAATGAATTATGTATTGGGATATTGCACTGCGACCCGAAGATCTATTGTGCCCCCACTTAAAAATGGAGGAGCTCGCTCACCTCCAAATCTGTTGCATATTAGCAATCTTAGTATTTGGGGCACCTTCAGAAAGGATAGGTTTCTCTCTTCCACCTGGTGTTGTGCCAGATGGTTTTTTCTTTGGTGCATGAGTGGACAACATCTTCATAGGAGGTGGACCGATGTTTCCTCATCCATGTTGCAGAATCTACATGTGACACTGCTTACCATACCAAGTAAACATATGTGTCTGCTAAATTTGGACTGTCCAGCTAGCACACCTGTTATTATTCTTAGGTTATTTCTACTTAAGTTAATGCAGTTTTCGAAACGTTGCTATTTGTAATTG
This sequence comes from Chrysotoxum bicinctum, assembly GCA_911387755.1. Taxonomy (NCBI): domain Eukaryota; kingdom Metazoa; phylum Arthropoda; class Insecta; order Diptera; family Syrphidae; genus Chrysotoxum; species Chrysotoxum bicinctum. The sequence continues at coordinate 2,616,675 of OU426989.1, forward strand.
CCAGTAGTAGTTTTTGATGACATTTTGTCCTATTCCGCAATACGGCTCCAACCCTGTTAAAGGGCTTGATGCGCCTATATTTGCTAAGGAGTCTGCCTCTTCGCTGGCTGATGGATAAGCTTGTTAGTTGGGTCCCTACTCCACTCCGGACTATAGCGCCATTTTAAATAAGTAAGTAAGAATTAAAGAAACAGAAATTTTTCTAATTTTTAATTCAAATTACATAAAAAACATTTAGCGAAAAGATGGAGTTGGTCCGACCTGTGCTTTACTTAGAGAAGATTAAAATAGGTATATTTTTGTCAATAGAAAGTAACATGGAGTATTCCACAACAAAAACTAACTGTATAAATGTCAATTTATTTATCATTTTCTTCCGTAGTGAAAAGTGAGTTCCAATAACTTGGCAGGTATGTACAAGTACATATAAATGTACATACTGTACACACTTTAGAGCAACTTTAAGCTGTGGAAAAACCCTGGAAATTAAATCGGTTTTAGCCTTTATCTTTACAACTTACAATTTGATTTACACAATTCCCAATTAAATAATTTGGAATATTTTAAGAGACCTTAAATCAAATTGACTGTTAAAGATGACTGCAAACACCATTTTTCAATTTTGATAAAAATTATTTGAATAAAACTTACATAAACACAAATCACAAGTGTACCAGTTTCTTTGGCCGCAATTAAATTCGTAAAATTATTCAACAAGAGGTGGATTCTGAAAAATATAAAATTGTACCTGCGTATTTGTTGCACGGTGCATGCATAGCTTTTGAATTGGATTTGTACAATGACGAAGGGAAGGAGACAAGTTATAGGGAAGAGTGGAAGTATCTATGTTTATGACGCGATGAATGTCCTTTAATCAAATTTCAAATTAACGTGGGTTCCATTTCTAAATGATGAGTGGTATTAACGTTTTTCAAATAACCGACTTCGGGTTCCAACACGATGGTAAATTACTTAATGAAAAGGCATCTTACTTCTCACCCAGCTCAAGTGATCAAAGGAATTTCACAAAACAATTGAGAACATTCTATACCTGCTTGCTCTCGAAAACTTTTGCCCGTTTGCTGCTGGCCTTTTATTAAGTTGCCAAGCTGCCCACTTAACTCTTTAATTGGCAGTCAATTTGTATCATACCATTCCCTTAATTTCGGATGCCGCTACCGCCCGCCGCCGCCGCTCACCTTTCAACGCTTCGTCTTGAATGGCAGTAGGGGTTGTTCCTTTGAAAACGAATAACAACGACTATAAACATTTCCATAGCAATGAAAATGATGCAGGTTGGTAGCTTTTTTGATTGATGTGGTAAAGCGTTAAGCACAGAAGGGAGCGGGACGAGAAATTATATTATGGAATTTAATTTGGTTTGTTTTAAGGGATATAACGTAGAAAACTTGTTATTTAAATTAATAATCTTTTTGTAACATTTATTTGTTAGATGAAAGTTTTGTTTCTGTTTTATTATGATTAATTATGTCTTCCGTTGAAAAATGAAAGAGGAGGGTCTTAGCTATTTAAAAATATTAATGTCTTCATTTTTCCTCACTAAGTTTAAAATTACTATGAATCTTGAAAGTCTTAATAATAATTGTATCACTATAAGTATACAGTGGACGCTCGTTAACTTGAACACGGACAAAACCAGGGCTGTTCAAGCTATAGGATTGTGCAAGTTACTGGATCAAGTTAAAAAATTGTTGTTTTTGTTTAATAATGATTTATTTTAATGATTTTAAAACATAAATAATAATAATATTAATAAATAATTTAAATTGAAACGTTTTTCGATTCCTAAATACGCACGTGTTCAAATGAAATTCAGAAATTCACCGATTATGAAGAATAAAGCCTTATACGGAAATACTAAGGAAATTTCCTGGGTTTCTCCTTTACAAAAAAACGTTTGCTTTCTGCACCAACATCCCAGGTACCTTGCATAAATTCAAAAATTTAAGAAATTCAATATTAAACTTTGTTCAAGTTACAGAGTTCGCATAAATTTTACTTGTTCAACATATAGAGTACTTAGGGGAAAAATTCAAGGTATTGAGTCCTAAAAATAGTCCGTTCAAGGTATAGAATGCGTAAAGGGAAAAAATATTTGTTCAAGTTATTGGAATGTTCAAGTTATCGTATGTTCAAGTTAACGAGAGTCCACTGTACTTTCATTTAAAAATATGTATAATTTGTCTTGAAATATAGACGAACTTCTAAAGCAAATTTTCTGAGAAGAAAATTTTACATTTAGATTTTAGGCATTCATTGATGTTTACATTGTTACGGCAGTGACAGGAGTTAAGTCGTATTCTTTAAAATACGTCATGCCTTTTGAATTGAATAAAATGGAGTTGTATATTGAATTGAAAAAAAATTAAGTTTAGTTATGGGATCCATTTCAGTTGCGTTAGGGATGTGGCCTTGGAAAGCAGTTGATTTGCAAATAGGACATTCCAGCATCGATTTGCACCTCATGACTAGGTATATGAGGACGAGTTGCGATGAGAGTTTAGTAAACAAAAAAAAGTGCAGCCATGAAAAAGTTGGTAAAATTTTTACTAACACAGTGAGTGGTAAAATTCCTTGGTTCTCCTTCTCTCATCACCCACAGGTGTTTTTTGGCGTTGCATACATTGTTTGGGTAATTCCATGCATTGTGTTTTTTACTATTCAACAGAGTATACATTACTGTGGGTGTTAAAAGTTATTAAACACCAATCATCTGGAGTTACATATGGAATTCGAACAAAAAAACTGCATTTAAATAATGAAAATCAAAAGTTTTAATCAATAGCAATATGTCAAAGCCAAAATAAAAATTGAAAAATGAATTTTTTCCTAATAAAAACTAAACATACTCCACATGAAGTATGAAATACTCGTAAGCACCATCAATAAAGTATATGGAGCACATTAAAGCATGGGGGAGGGTTCTTGATAGTGTGGGGATGGGGATGTACTTGTACAGCAGCATCTTGGATCTTTCAATGATTTCAATGATCCTAAGGAATTGATGTCTTATAGGACTCCAAAACAGCTAGACCACCCTCTCAAATAGCCGGGCCTAAGTCCCATAAAACATTTTTGGGATCTTTTAACTATTATTATTCTAAGTCAAATACCTATTATAAAATATAGCTGGAAGTGAAATACATAAATATTGTTAAATTACAATTACAGTAAACTTATATGAAAATGTTTTTCTTCAAATCTCCATATAGGTAAGATAGGTATCTAGATAAAATGACTTCGCGTTGGTCTTCAGTGCAGGGTTTCGCTAAACGAGTTTGGAGGTTGAATAGCGGCTACATAAGCACATTTTAGTATTGAACTGTCACATTCACTTTGACATCATTAAATTATTGTGATTATCAAAAAAAAAAAATGCTTCTTGTTATTGAAACTAAAAATGTATGTTATTTTTATTTATTGAAACTAAAATGATATACCTACATATTATTATATTAAAAACAAATTATTGAGAATTAAATACATAAATAGACTTATTGGCGATCTCCCTCCACGCATCTTTTTTCATCCGGTGTTAATGTTGCAAGTTTTGTTTTGGATTATTGAATTTTATCTTCAATAAGTTTCTCTGAGGAGTAACTATTTCCAGCTATAGGATAAAATGAATACCAATTTGATTACCAGTATTGTGCTAGACATAATGACATACCTTATCTGATGAATCAAACTTAATTGTTCGAATTATTTTAGCTTTCGGTAGTTTCATTTCTGTTTATTAAATTGAAGATGTTTTTTTCTTTTTTGTTTGATAAACAGCTGAGTTTTATGAAGGCTAAATGTAATAGATTCTTACTTTTTAGTACTTTATTTGACACAAGCTCATTATAACTATGCTGGGTAGAAAAATGTTTTATAAATATGAATTTGTATAGTCATCCTTATGCATTGAATAATTATTCATGCGTTTAGCGAATTCTAATAAATAAGGCTGTTAAAATATTGCAATATTTTTGCTAGGTTCGTTAAATAAAACTTATTACTCTTTCTAGTATTTCTTCTTTATTTTTACTTTCCAAATCACAACAATATATCTCAATTTATAATCAACTCAAATACTTTATTCAAATTAAAATCACACTTGTTTTACACTTTCCACAATCCAACAAGCAGAGTTTTGCACACTTCCGTAATCAAGAATCAACTGTGTCGTGCTCACCGTGAACACTCCCTTATATACTCATGTTAGTTGTTCTCGAAAATTCGCGAAGCTTCTCGTCTTGGAATGTTCTAGATGATTGGAATAAGGGGAAATACATTTGACATTGGAAAAGAGCTTTTTGTTTCTTCCATAAATTAGATATGCAATTTTCCAACAGATGGCGCTGTAGTAGTATAAAGGTCTGTTCACAACAATATATAAAAACTGTCCTTAGAGCAAAATCACACCAAAATTTTGACATTTGCTATGTTCCTAGCTTTTGACCAGCTGTTCTTGTGAAGTTGATTCAACTGTGTGCAAAATATTTTAAATATACGTGTATATATTATTTAACCAGAAGATCATACGTTAAACAGGTTGACAATATAACTATACCCTTAATGTAATGTAGCCATTTTTTCACATATTCACCTAACTTTAGTGCAACATACAGTATTACTTAAAAGAAAGGAGTGTTGCTATTATTTTGGCCATGGCTTGTGAATCATTAAAGGCTTAACGTTTGTTAAATTATTCAATGTATTGTTAGGAAACCAGTTTTTATTCGGTTTTCTGTATCGTCCGCTACGAAACCGTAAGATTGCTCTTTCATACTTTTCTAATTCTTTTGCTACCGTGGGAGAGATTGTGTAGAAGAACTAAGACCATGTGAAATTATGGGAATTATTAGAGACGCTTTGATGAAAGAATTGTTTTTGAATTGCACCTGCCATTTTATACCTTTTTAAAAACATTAACTGCGTGTTTATTGAATTCGAATTCATTTTGATAATGAGTACCTAGATATTTTGTTTCCATTCCCAATGGACCGCAAATAAAGAATTTTAAATGCTATTAGCCAATAGTGAAAAAGTCAAAAATTAAATAGACGTCATTTTGAAAGACTTTTAAGAGGTAGTTCGTTTTTATCCAGAACTTGCTTAGAAAACACATTTTTTATGTGTCACTTTATCAAGAAACTGAATAACCTTTTGCAAAATGAACCAAATTTGTTTACCTTCCTAAATTGCATACTTGTTGTTCATTCCAGTCTTCAATCAATGAAAACAGAAATTTGACTCAATGTCAAAAAAACACAAATTGTATACGAAGGGTCATTTTCGAAAACGTCAAAAGTCAATGTTCGAAAATCCAAAATGAAAGTTGTATGCCTAATTTCTGATAACGCTGTTTGCTTAAGTCTTATGTTTAATAAGATCATTTGCAGAGTAAAAAATCTTAAACGTCAAATGCGTTTGGAAGAAAATGCATTGAAGTTGATCAAATAGATTTTGTGCAAGCAGGATGATTTCATATTTAACAATAACAATATCTGCATTAAAAAAATGGTGTCGTTTTTGGCAAGTGTAACTGAAAACTTGAAAAACTTGGCTAGAAACTAAAAGATGTGTTTCTACGAGTAGTTTAATAACCTAAAAAAAATATTCACTAAGCAATTTGTATCTATACTGGGACCAAAGAATATCTTTTACACAGACAAATTGCACCACAATTATTACTGAATAATATATGTACATATGTAGCTATAATTAAAAAAGTAAAGATACACTAACTAAATTTTGTTATTTTGAATTTGGTTTGATTTCATTGACTTTAATTTGAACAAATATTTAAATACATAAGTACCTTCGGACGTATCAGACATAAAATTAGTTCAGAGAATTCTTTTAAATTCGAATTTGAAGTGTATCGCGAATTTTACTACATTAAGTTTGAAGCATTATGAATTGATTAACTTGAAATCACTGAAACGGAATCAGATATTGAATAACCTGAGCTCTGATTTCTGATGAAGTAATTTATAATTCATTGATTTCAATATATGTATGTATTTAAGGGGAAGGGGCAAGAATCATCACTTAGGATTCTGGCATTTTTTAATATTTTAAAAAATCGAACAGAATTGTTTGCAAATACTATATATTCATCATTGGACATGATGATAAAGATGATCATATACTCGTATAACCCGATTTTAAACTTCCTGTTTGGACTCACTAAAGGAAGCTTTCAATTTTAAATAGAATTATTTTCTTTTTGTATACAATCACGTAAGATATAAACACACAAAAAAAAATAGGATCTCGAAAATTTGGCAAGTTTGCTTGGTTGTTTTTTTTAGAAGCAAGATTTACAGTAGGGTAAAGGTGGTTTGCTATGGCTCTCATGAAGCCGATGGAGGACCGGTTTGATTCAACGTTGTCCTGTCTTAAATTGAAAGGATTCGAATGTTAAAGAGGCAGAACAACAGAGTCGGAGTACAAACATTACATTCAACATTCAATACAACAGTGCCAACTGATTTGTTGAAGTTGAAGCTGATTTGGGGTCATATTGAAAGAAAGAGGTCCTCGAATAACAGCTTATTTTTAGGGGCTTACTATTACTACCATAAAGACCAATATTATGAGAATGCGCCTCTTAGCGCCTCTATCCCTCCTGACGCAGTTCACTAATTAGACAGTCGAGGGAACATAATACTGGATAGAGCGCTAGTGGTTTCGTTAATATAGTGCGTGTCGGTCTGTAACCTTCAGTATTTTTAGTATTTCTTTATTGATGAATGCTTACACATTAAGACATAGTATCTTATTAACTAGTGATAAGCTTTAATATGAAACAGTTTAGAAAAATGAAATATTAAGAATAAATAAATAAGAATAAATGAGAACTATTATAGAACAATTTTATATAAGTAAAATGTATCTACATTATGTATGTTTATAAATTATGAATTTACGAGTACCTGATATTACCGAATCAGTAAAAAATTAAGATATAATTAATTAATAATTAGTATAAAGAAAAGGATTATATTAGATAGAATATGATTGAAAGTAGATGGTTAGCTCTTTACGAGAGTTTTCAATGCCCTGCACCCTCGTAACATGCCGTGGTAAGGCGTTCCACAAGCGGATTATATTGATGAAGAACTGACGTTCGGAGGTCAGGCAAGAAAAACGAGGATGAATGAGCTGTTCCGATCTATAAGAAGAGGTCATACGTAATCTGTCAAATAGATAACAAGGTTGGTGTGTTTGAATCACATTAAATAGTAAAATTAAGGTTCTGTAGCGCAACAAGTTGTCAAAGGAGAAATTTTAAATTCTTCTTGAAAATTTTTAAATGTGGTCATATCTTTTCAAGTCATAAATATAACGAACTATGTTATTGTAGGCCACATTCATTTTTCGTCTACTGGCTGCGTCACTTTTGCAGAATAGTTCAAATCCGTAGGTAAGAACAGAAAGAACAAGTGTTTTTGGCAGTGTCCTATTAAAAATGATGCCAAGGTTTTTTGCAGTTTGAACATATTCAATGGGAGAATTATTTAAAAGTATGGTGGGAAAATACGAAAGATCTAGAGGCTTCCTACTAATAACTAAACATTTCGATTTCTGTGGAATTAAAAACAACCCATTTCTGAAAGACCAAGAGAAAATATTAAGCAGATCCAGGTTTATAGAGTTAGCGCAATCTTCGATGAGACCGAGGGGACAACTTTTGAATAATTGGACATCGTCTGCATACATTTAAACCGATGAAGCTAATATTTGTTTTGGAAGCACATTAATGTGAAGCGAGAAGAGAAGTGGTCCAAGTATTGAGCCCTGTGGGACCCCGCGAGTCGTACTAAGAAAAGCAGATAACTTATTCGCGACAGAGACAGATTGTTTTCTATCGCAGAGATACGATTGCAACAAGCTCACTGAAGAAGGAGAAAATTGGTATAACGACAAGAGCTTACTGCATAGATTAATGTGATCTATCGTATCAAATGCCTTAGAAAAATCGAGAAGCATCAAAAAAGTGACACGTTCTTCATCAAGGGCCCCTCTGATATCTTCTACGACATTAATGAGAGCAGTGACGCAGCTATTGCTATGCTTAGATCGAAAACCAGATTGCATCGGTGAAAGAATATTTTGGGATCTAAGATGAACATTAATCTGCTTCTGCATAATTTTTTCGAACACTTTAGAAAAGAAAGAGAGAACTGAAATCGGCCTGTATTCATTACTATTGGGACTTTTGGGTAAAGGGATTACCTTTGCCAACTTCCACTGGCTAGGAAAAACATTTGTCATAAGGATAGTATTAAATGTATGTGTAATAAAGGAAAGGATAACTGGAAGAATTGATTTAACAAACACAGGATGAATCCATCTATCTAAACAGCATTTGATTTAATAGAAATAATACTCTCTACTACATCAGTACTTTCAACTCGTAAAAACTGGAAAAGTTGTTGCTGCAAATCTAAAGATTTAATATTTAAGTTATATGTCGAATCGTCTGAAGAGACACCATACAGAGACGGAAACGGCAGTGTAGTAAAGTTATGGTTGAGCAGATTTACATCAACATCATCATGAACTCGGTTTTGTTTACCAACTCCTAATTCTCGCAAGTTCTTCCACAGTTGTCGCCCACTTATAGACAAATTTAAGCGACTACTATACACGCGAGTTTTAGCTACCCGGATTTTGCATACAACTTTGTTCCGCAGAACGCGATACATGTTGTGAAGCGCGTTTAACTTGAAGCGTTTCCATCGAATATAGGCTAAATTGCGCTGTTTCAGAAGTTGTCGAATTTCATCAGTAAACCAAGAGCGGTGATATTGTTGTTAATGAATTCGATTTGCTCGGTTGAAGATGTTATGCCGTATAGACTCTTTCCCATTCGATACTTCGAGTATTTTGCTCAAGTGCAGCATAGTCTATGTGATTGAAATCTCGGTACTCATAGGATGTACACCAAAATCAAAAGTTAGATATATTAGATCATGCCTGGAAAAAGCCGGTGCAGAAAGCTGATCATAAAATAATACGCTGTTTGAGTTGCTAACAAAGATAACATCCAAAAGTGTATTTGTATTTTAAGAGAAATGTGTAGGAACATAAGTATTCACCGGGGCACGAGTACGATAACTTGGCCGCCAAGATTTGATTACGGGTTTTTGTAGAGGGGTCAAAAATAAGCACTTTTTACTATGGGAGGGGGGGGGTCTATCTCCCCCCGTTTAGGAGGTAGGGGTACTTTTAGAAAAAATGGTTTAAATTGAAAAAAAAAAATATTAAAAAACAACGGCAACACCTACAATAAGGTGCTATACTGCGTTTGAAAGCCAGAAGATTGTTCTATAATCCTGCATTTAAATTAAATTACTCATATCAATAGTTTTTGAGAAATTCGCATTTAAAGTCCAAATTTTGATAAAAAAAAACGTGAAAAAAAAGTTTAGACCGATTGTTTTCAAAATTATGAAATGAAATTGTAAATTAGCTAATATGTGTTTCATGTACCTATCAGTTCTTAATCGAACACTAAAAACTGCATGGTTCTATGTCTTCTGGTTTTTGAGAAAACCTCCGTTTAGGAGGTAGGGGCACTTTTAGATAAAATGGTTAAAATAAAAAAAAAAAAAATATTAAAAAACAACGGCAACACTTACAATAAAGTGCTACACTGCGTTTGAAAGCCAGAAGATTGTTCTATAATCCTGTATTTAAATTAAATTACTCATGTCAATGGTTTTTGAGAAATTCGCATTTAAAATCCAAATTTTGATAAAATAACGTGAAAAAAAAAGTTTAGACCGATTGTTTTCAAAATTATGAAATGAAATTGTAAATTAGCTAATGTGTGTTTCATGTATCTATCAGTTCTTAATCGAACACAAAAAACCGCATGGTTCTATGTCTTCTGGTTTTTGAGAAAATCGAAAATAACTAAAACTACTTTCCTACAAAATGTTTGATATTTTTTGCTTCCTTACATAAATAAATCAGTGCTAGCTTCCAACATTACAATATATAAACAGTAAAGTATGTATGCAACCCCCCTGCTTGGGCACACTATAGGATTTGGGGTAGGTGCGAGGTTGGGTGCATGCAAAGTTTCTTTTGCATTCACAGAATCTGTATTTAAAAAAAATCAAATTTATTTTATTTATCCAATGTCCACTAAATATCTACATATAAAATACAATAAACGATCTTGAAAACCAAAACAAACTTCCGACCATGTTCACCAATACATGGCACTATTTTTCTATCGAAAATACTGCCTAGAAAGGAAATATAAGGACGACTGGGGTTCGCAAATAACAGAGTTTTTATCAGATGTAAAAAAAGTTTACCCTTGTTATACCGATGGTGATATATGTGAGGGTTTACAGTTAAAAGACATCGATCTTCCCACCCTTCAGAGCGAAAATTTAGAAAGTGTTTTACCGCCAAAACATCCTCGGCTTCCCACCATAAAAGAGTAACTCAACGAACTCGACAGTTATAGTACGGACGATGGCTTTATTGACGAGATTTACACACCTTTTTTTAATACATTTTGACCTTTTTTAACTAACTATGACTGACTAACTCCTGACTAACTGACAAAATAACTGACCCAGATGCAATTCTACCTCCTCATGGTGCATTCTGGGTAACGCTAAATGAATTGCGGTACTGAACTAACAAAGATTCATTATGTTTATTTAACATTAATCCTTAAAATGGAATCACCGTCACCACCAAAAATCAAAAAAAGCAGTTTTGGTAATTTTCGATTTTCTCAAAAACTAGAAGAAATAGAACCATGCGGTTTTTTGTGTTCGATTAAAAACTGATAGATACATGAAACGCATATAAGCTAACTTACAATTTCATTTCACAATTTTGAAAACAATCGGTCTAAACTTTTTTTTTCACGTTATTTTATCAAAATTTGGATTTTAAATGCGAATTTCTCAAAAACCATTGACATGAGTAATTTAATTTAAATACAGAATTATAGAACAATCTTCTAGCTTTCAAACGCAATATAGCACTTTATTGTAAGTGTTGCCGTTGTTTTTTTAATATTTTTTTTTTTTTCAATTTAAACCATTTTTTCTAAAAGTGCCCCTACCTCCTAAACGGAGGTTTTCTCAAAAACCAGAAGACATAGAACCATGCGGTTTTTTGTGTTCGATTAAGAACTGATAGGTTCCTGAAACACATATTAGCTAATTTACAATTTCATTTCACAATTTTGAAAACAATCGGTCTAAACTTTTTTTTCACGTTTTTTTTATCAAAATTTGGACTTTAAATGCGAATTTCTCAAAAACCATTGACATGATTAATTTAATTTAAATGCAGGATTATAGAACAATCTTCTGGCTTTTAAACGCAGTATAGCACTTTATTGTAGGTGTTGCCGTTGTTTTTTAATATTTTTTTTTCAATTTAAACCATTTTTTTCTAAAAGTGCCCCTACCTCCTAAACGGGGGGAGATAGACCCCCCCCTCCCATAGTAAAAAGTGCTTGTTTTTGACCCCTCTACAAAAACCCGTAATCAAATCTTGGCGGCCAAGTTATCGTACTCTCCCCTTCACCGGGAATAAATTAAATGTCCTCATATTTTCAATGAGAGAACGATCTTCTAATAGATTATTATTTAAATTACCAACTAAAACAACATTTGAAGCATTAAAAGATATATCTTCCAAGAGGGTAAGAAGTGGGGTAATGTTTATGTTTCGGTTAGGTAGGTAAACGACACCTAAGAGTAGGTTATCTTCTCCCGATATTAAGTTGATAAATACATATTCCATCTCGCTTTCAGTTCCGGACCTGCAATTGAACTTAAAAGTTATGCCCTCACGTAGATAAATTGCACCTCTACCATTTCTATCAGCCCGAATAAGCCTGTACCCATTTAACCTGTACAGTGCGTCATTAACACTGGGAATAAACCAAGTTTCTGAAACGCACACCACATCAACCTTTGACCCTTCAAACAGATACCTGAACTCATCTATTTTCATTTTATTTCTATTACAAACTCTGCTCTCACACCAAAAAGTGATGGATATACATTGGAATTTGGTGGATCACGTGTGGATTGTGATCGTCAGAAGACTCACTTTTATAAAACAATTTAATCATTTTTACACGTTGTTGATAGTTCAACAACTTCCCATGTTGATTAAGCAGAATGGACTTCATAAATGACAGCAAATTTGACAGATGTACATAGATTCAATAATATTGCCACGATGACAACTATACCCTCAGCTTTTCATACTCGTTCCCAAATTCGCCTCCACCTCTTTCGGGTGTGGAATTGCAGCGGTACCATATGATAAGCTCATATAAGTCCTAATGTCTAAGAAATTTTCCAACCCTTCTGAACTAACTACAATTTTCAAGCCGTTCAAAGGCCCAAAACTATTACTCACATCTTTGGGCAGGTGCAGTCCAAACTTCTCTTTATTTATTAGATAGAATGCAGAACAGAGCGGAATCATGGAATCATTCCCATCTCTTGAACGTCGTCAGAATGTTTCATATATTTCCTTGTTTTATCACCTCTTTCGCAAGCGATGCTCACTCTAAGTTGCCAGTTGCATTCTTTCCCGTTTCGCTAGAAATGTGCATCAATTCACTCTCGACCCTCGAGATTCGTTTTTAGTCGCACAACATTCTTTTTACTTTCATCTCATTGTTTGATTAAAAAAACATATTTTTGTAGAACAAAAATTACTTTTGTTTCATCCAAAATAGAATTATCCTTCATACGCTTGAAGAAAAAATCTCCAACTAATTGACATCCTTTATTGAAAAATAAAACAAAAACTAAAATTATTCTATTTTCATGCAAATGCCTTGGAGCAACAGCGGGAAATCTTTGCATTAAGTCCGATATCTATTAAGTCCTTCATTATAATTCATATTCCTTATTGCCTGCTGATTGTCCTTACTACAACACAATAGCAGCGTATACCTTCCTATTTATTCATTTTTCGGAACCCGTTTCAATCGTTAAAGAGCCTTTTTGTCTTCGATGCCAATTCCATGGTCGTCGTCGTCATCATCGTCATCGGAGGCGTCGCGTCGGTCGTCGTTATCGTCCTTTCTGCCATCATCTAGCCCATTGCTCCTCACACAGAATGCTAATTAATCACCCATTATACGCATATAACGTTGTATTCACAATCCAAATAAATATTCTCTGAATAATAGAAAAACATTAGTATGGCCTTTAGGCAAAGTGCCATTACTCACAGAAATTATATTCAGAAAGAACGATCATCCGCCATGCCAACCAGAGCCAGAGCCAGTGAGTAAGGACTCACAATCACAAGTCACAACGAGCACTTCCTACCACCATAACCACATTCTAATTCACTGCGCTCCGTCATTTTATTTTTTGCTCGCTTCCCGTAACTCCCACGAACATGACACAAAAACAAACATTACGCATATTTGCTGATTCATGATTGGCCACTTAGACGGCAATAAATTTCCAAGTGGATGGCATCCCTCAACTAAGGATTCAATGAAATTCGCTTGACGTATGAGCTTTGTATTTCTTTTGACAAACGCAGGACGAACGAAGGGAAAAGGGTGACAAAAATAGCTGAAAAAGAGCCGAAACTTTTACGATCATCGTAGTTTTATGTCCTAAAAGACGGATACGGACATTCGGTATAATGACCAGCCCGGTCACTTGTCTCATTTTCCCTTAGCCACCACATCATAGCCCTTTCGACCATAGCCTCCTCCACTTTCAAAGGCAACAGGATTCTTTTTTATTTTTTTCGTATTTGTATTATTTGTGGATTTCGCCATTAGAGCCCAATAAATAATCTGTCGTGCTCAACAAATATTCTAAAGGGGATTACTGCGTCCCTACTTTTATTACTCTCAAATTGTCTTTCCATACAAATCTAGCTGCGGCCCTGAATAAATTTCAAAAAGGGTTTTGTAGGCTGGTGGCCAGCAATGCCGGAACAAAATGATTACAAATGCCGGGTCATTGAAGAAAACATTATTTCTTATTCATTTTGCCTAAATGCTATATTCTGGACTTGGGACTGAGAACGATACAAAGGAAAACAGGACGAACAAAAAAATAACAATTTCGTTGACAATGGCTTTTCAAATTTGAATACCTAACAAAAAAAAAAAAATGATAATAATAGAAATATCCTTACATAATACGACCATTATTTTATGGCAACGCGGTAAGTGGTGTACACTGTACACGCGTATTACTTCTTACATGGAATTCGGATGTACGATTGTACGCCTTGAACATGGCCGGGAACATAAGGAGCAAATGTGCATTCGAAAGGACTTTTTCATGTGCGAATTAGGACGTGAGAAGAATTTAACCGTTTTGGTATAGTTATATCAACATTTTACACTACCTACTCGTGGACATTTCAGCATTGAGATTTCTAGATTTGCAAAAGCATGAGCAGCTAGAAGGAAAAGAACATTTTCAGAAGAAAGGTGTGAATAATTTTTAGACAACACTGAGGGAAACAATTGTGTTAAATCGTAAGAAATACATGGATATTTTCCAACTTCAAATAAAGTGTTAAAATCTAAAAAAAACTTGAGATTACACTGAATACATTGCACCTTAATTTTTGAAATTAGCCCCAGCGAAGCTAAGATTAGGCTATCTTGGATGTCCTCAAAAGTGTATTTTTACTGGGAGAAAAATTATTTAGCCATAACATTAATCCATGTACTCTTCGCATAGATTTCTGCTCACGTAACTTATGAGCTTATAAGATCATCAAATCTGTACCAACTAAATTCTTTCGAATCTATACATTTGTGTATTTGTAATGACATCATAGATACATATATGGACTTACATTACAATAAGTTCTAATTAGTTGTATGTAATGAGTACAACATCTTTTACTCAATACACACTCACCCTTATTACGAAGTTCAACTATCAACCGATTGACGGTTGATAGAATTTATCAATTGAATTAAAAATCGGTATTGTGAAAATGAATTAATAAAATATTGTGCTACTGTGAATGCCTTCAAAATATTTGTATTGAAATAGAACTTGAGATATTGATCAGTTGAAAATAAAGGGTTTTCCAATAAGAGGTGTTATTTTGATATTCAAAGAAAAATGGCATTTTTGGAGATAAATGATCGGATGTTTATTTCATTATAAAGAGGTAGGTATGCCGTTAATAATGGAATACAACATCAGCCAAATGGCCGTGTGTGTGTCTTTGCTGATTGGGTCCTTGAAATGCATGAAAATGATCCGGAATTTCATCGAAAAATCATCTTGACTGATGAGGCCCATTTCCACCTCGGAGGCTACGTCAACAAGCAAAACTGTCGCATCTGGGGCTCGGAAAACCCAAGAGTTATTGTTGAAAAGCCTCTCCATCCTCAACGCGTGACTGTTTGGTGCGGTTTATGGTCCCGCGGGGTCATTGGACCTTACTTTTTCGAAAATGAGGCTGGAGCAACAGTTACGGTCAATGGATTGCGCTATCGAGAGATGATTAATGATTTTTTATGGCCTGAATTGGATGGTATTGATCTGGACAACGTTTACTTTCAACAAGACGGCGCTACGTGCCACACAAGCAATGAAACCATCGATCTTTTACGGGAAAAGTTTCCGGACCGTGTTATCTCTCGAAGAGGTGATCACAATTGGCCACCGAGATCTTGTGATTTAACACCTTGCGACTTCTTCCTTTGGGGCCACGTGAAAGATAAGGTCTACGCCAACAGCCCAGCGTCGATTCAAGACCTCAAAGATGAAATTCGTGAGGCTATCGAGGACATAGGGCAGCCACTTTGCGATTTGGTTATGGAAAATTTCATGAAAAGGATATGGTCCTGTAAGCGTGGTCTTGGCGGCCATTTGGCTGATGTTGTGTTCCATTATTACGGGATACCTTCCTCTTTATAATGAAATAAACAGCCGATCATTTATCTCCAAAAATGCCATTTTTCTTTGAATATCAAAATAACACCTCTTATTGGAAAACCCTTTACGACGATAGAGAACACTAAAATAGAGGTCAAGCAATACTGTGTGTCTGTCTGCAATTCGACCTTTAGCTTAAACCACTTGAGGTTTTTAGGGTATAAGATTAACGGCACCTCCCATTCAGGCCTTATGAAAAATTTATTTATCTCAAAAGTTCTCCATAAGCTGTAAAGGTCTTGATAAGATGGATGGACTTTACGTTTTGGTGAAAAAAAATCCAAGAAATGTTACTAATGGTGCATATCACAGAACCGTTTTTTAATTTTCGATTTTCTCATCAAAATCTATACAAATCAGTTCATTCATATTAATATTGTACTCGTATACAAAATTTTCGAAAAAAATATTTGTTTGATTTTTGAAAAATAGAAAAACAAATTTTTTATTTAAAAATTCAATATCTTAAAAGCGAATGAACGCTTGTTTTTGAAACTATATATTTCTTTTAATGTATATTTATTAAATAATTAAAATTTGCATATAACGTTTTTTTTTATTTTTTAGAAAGCAGAACTCATATCTGAGAAGACGTTTTAGCAAAATAAACAACGAATTTTATGCGTTTTTCATTAATAACATCCATGTTTTTATGAATCCTCTTTTTTCAAATAAAAAGTACCTGTAGATGAGAGCAAGTACATGCTAAATTTTATTTTCAGATTATAATTCAAATAGTCTAATACTTCTTAAAAATAAATACTTAGTCTTCTAAGGCCCGTGAAAAGACTTAAAACAAGTCAATTGGCTAACAATAAAATGACTGCAGTCAACTGAATTACTAATTTTCACGATTGATTAAGATTGAAAACTAAGTTTTAAGCAATTAAAGGACTGGAAACAGTCCGTGTTACCTAACTGCAAAGTCAGAATAATAATAAATGTCTGTCGATTACAGCATAAAAGTCAAAGTCATTTAAGTAAGTCAAAAGACTTTGGTGCAAAATTGTATATGTTGTAATAAAACCGGTTCTATTTAACACAGAGACTTTGTCTAAATTTTCTTAATTTTAAAAACTTAAGACGATTCTTAAAACTTACTTACGTACTTAAAGTTTTATAAGTTAATTTTAAATTAAATGGATATTTCAACAAACAAGTACAAAATTTTGATTTTGATTGCCGTGTATGAGAAATACCTCAAGTTTTAAAATGAATATAATTTGTTCCAGACCAAAACTTCAAGGCCGTGGACAAATTTAATTAATCAGAAAATGAAAGAGAATTGCACCTATAATTTCAAAAATTGTTCCTGGTGATAAGTAGGAAAAGCAAAAGAAGATACAAAGCACAAATGAAAAACAAAACAAAATTCTTTTCACTTCTTGTTCATTGTACGGATTTGTTTTGTCATAAAAGAATTTGTTTTATTTTTTCTTCCATTATTGTATCAATATCAAGTTTTCCACCAAAGACAAAAACAAACTTTTTTTTTGCAAATATGACAGACAATGTCAACAATCTGTCAATATCAGTAATGCCAAATAGCAATTATTTGGAAATTTTTGTTTTACAATTATGGCTGCAATGAAACAAGGCAGCAAATTTAGGAATAAAGACATCGTGCAGCGCAGCGCTGCATGCAGACTTTCAATGATTCTGCTCCCATAAGAACCTGTGTAATTAAATTTCGCTGCAGGGAAAATGCTGCACATGTGTTTTAGCCATTACGCCACTTTGAGTAATGTTCAAAAATATATGTTTTAACATTAGGCATTACAACAAAAAAACAAAGGTAAATGATTTTAATGATTTTAATCTAGGGAATATCAAATGGTTATTGGACTCAGACGATAATTTTTTAGTTCCATTTGAAGTTACTTCTGAAATTGAGATTAATTTAATAGACTTCTTTAGTCAGTTTGACTTGTTGCAAATCAATCATATTGTTAATAGCTTAGGTCGAATACTTGACCTTATTTTTGTAGATAAAGAGTTCAATATATATGTTGAAAAATCCGATATTCCAATTTTCAATAACTCTGTCCATTATGTTGCACTAGAAGGAAACTTATGTTTTTATACCTACAGGAAAAATATTTTGAATGATAATGTTTGTATACCTATACAACAAAGCTAACTTCGATGCAATGAATGAGTATTTCTTATCTATTCCTTGGGAATCGCTTATATCTAAGATCGAATTAAATGACGCTAATGATAAGTATCTATTGTGAATGAAGCTGTACGTAGATTTGTTACAAACAAAAAAGTTAAATCATCATACCACATCTTTAGCTATTCCATTGACTGCTATTTTCAACCTATCGCTCTCTAAAGGTAAATTTTTAGAATGTTGGAAACTGTCTTATGTAATACCAATTTTCAAATCTGGATCTAAACAAGAAATATCTAACTATAGACCAATCTGCAAAATATTTGCTCTTCCTAAGTTATTTGAAAAAATAGTTTTCGATAAGCTTACTTTTCAATTAAAAAATTTTATATCCGATTTCCTAAAACGGCTTTATTTCTGGAAGGTCTACATCAACTAATCTTAACTAATTATATAGAAAATAATTTTGAATCTTATCGTCAAACTGACATAATTTTTACTGATTTTGCCAAAGCGTTAATCATCGTATTCTTTTTCACAATCTCTTGCAACTGTGGTTTCATTCTAAATTTCTTGATTGATTGAAATCTTATTTAACTTTGAGAGTTCAAGTTGTTAAGTTTGACGATCACCTTTCTAATCAAATATTAGTTCAATCTGGTGTTCCTCAGGTTAGCCATTTAGGCCCATTAATATTCCTGCTTTTTATTAACGATATTCCTAAAATCTTTCAAAATTCTAAGTGTCTTCTTTTTGCGTTTTATTAAACGATGACTTAAATAAACTGGCAGAATGGTTCAATATAAACTATCTAAATCTAAATATTTCAAAATGCCAGGTCATGTATTGTTTTCGTACGATCTCCCCGATCTATCACGACTATCAAATTTATAGTTCTTTCTTGGACCTCGTTGCACAAAAGAAAGATCTAGGTGTTTTCCTTGATACAAAACTTTCTTTTCTTCATCATATTGACTAAGTATATTATGAATAAATCCAACCAAATGTTAGGATTCATCAAAAGAAATAGCAAGGAATTTACAGATCCGTATACTATAAAAACTCTTTATATCTCTCTCGTTCGATGTTTGCTTGAGTACTGCAACACAGTTTGGAACCCTTACTACAATAACTCGTGTGTAAGAATTGAAAAAATCCAAAAAAATATTTCGAGATATACCTATGTATTATAAACTTCATTGGGGTACTGTTATTGCATCTTATGAAACTAGATGTCTATTATTTGGTATGCATAGTTTGGCAAATCTACGTACATACTTTGCTAAAATGTTCATTCGAGATTTACTCACTTACAATATTAAATGTACACAACTTCTTGAATTAATATCTATTCGTGCTCCTACTTATGATTCCAGAGATTATGTTCTTTTTCACGAGCAATTTCATAGAACTAACTACTGTCGTAATGAAACCGTTTCAGGGAAGCATCAGGGAAGCAAATTCAGTTTGAACTAGGTTAGACTTTTTCAGTATTTGTACTATAGATACCTTCAAAATTTATGTTTTAAACGTACTAAGATCTACTTGATGTTTGTATTTATTATTTATTTATATATTTTCTTTTGTATATATTAGAGTAGCTATAGTGAAATAATGTTATCTATTAGTCTGTAAGAGAATTTTGATCTTTGATTGATGAAATAAAGAAAAAATAATAATATAATAGATTTGTCTCCGTTAAATTTAATAATAAAATCTTCTCTTTTTTACTACTTATTTTGTATCTTATCCTACTTTCCACTATAAAATCGTGCGCTAATTTCAGCGCCACCACCAGGATAACGTTCGCAATACAAAATCACGCTCCATTATAATACTCGTACTACAGGTTATACATATATACAAAGGTTATTATGTACCTACACATAATTGCTATTATATGAGTTAAGTAGTTGATGTTGAAATTTTTTGTTTTCTAGAGCTTACAGTTATTAATTGTTTCATGTCGTTGTGCATCCCAGCATGTAAACAATAAAAATGTACATAGTTGTTTTGGAAAGAGCATGCATACTCAAGATCCTTCGCATACATATGTAACTAATTTCTAATTCATACTAGCGAAAAAAAACAAGTGTGTTGGTAAAAAAGAAGTTTTTAACATTTACAAAAAGGTCTAGCGCCATTTTAAGTAAATTAAAATATTTTTGTAACTTCGTGGAATTTTTGTGACAAAACTTTCTTTCCATGTAGAATCCCAGCTCTCACAACAGACCTAAAAATCCAGCACCAGAAATGACCTCATATCATAAGTGTAGGTACTTTCATAATATACATTTGTGTATATTTTTTGTGGAACAATAAAACGTATAGTTTCTTCATTTCGTGACTGAAATACAAATCCCTTTACCATGTTCCAAATTTGGCCCGAATAATATCCACTTGATGCACACTCAGCTGCACTTCCTCCGGCTTCTTTTGGGTGTCAAACTACCGACAACGATGATGACTAGTGACTACGAAGACGATGGCGACGTTTGTCTTTGGGCCATCGGCATATCACGAGCAGATTTATACGCAACACCATTGAAACTCAACAACGTCTACAACTGCACTATGTACACACACTCCTAGCAATAGCAATACAGGATAACGACTAGGACGACCGACGACGATGACGCAGAGTGTCGTCTAATCGAAAAACAAGGCACACACATCCCATCTCTTCGACACAGAGCATTATGTCCAGTGGACATGTGTTCCTGGAGCATTTATTCAAGTACTCCATCTCGTATGGTGTCGCTGCTGCCGCCTCAATCCTACAGGACTTGAAATAGAAATTGGGAAGGTTTCCTTTTTCCATTACAAGCGGCACGGAATCCTTTGCAAGGATGTAAAATGTGATTTAATTTGTAATTTTTTCCTTTTTCTTTACAATTTTCCTCTTTTTTTGTTCGTCGTTTTTCCATTCACAGAAACGAAATATGGCGGAAGGCAATCCCAGAGGAAGTTGAAAGCAGAGGAGTAGAAGATTAAAAAACAACATCGCGTCCTTGTACAATGTACATGCACCTGGGTGGAGGTACTTTCATTATTTCTTTTTTACTTTTTATTTTTTGCTTCGCTTTAAGGGGGAAATAAAACTTTGTTAAAACATCTAATTTTCTGTTAAGTGTCACTAAAATTCTACTTCCTTACATGAGTCTATGTAAATTTGTTTTTCTTTTGTGGATGGCAGTTTTTTTTTGTAAATAAGTGTATGAACGATATAAATGTTGGCTCCTTCCCGAATGTTATTGGACTTAGAGTTTTGATTACATTTTTTATGTCATGTTTTTTTAAAAATCTTGGAGTTTATTTTCATTTAAATTTGCTTTCAACACGCGTGTCCTTGTTTAACATTTGAAAAAATAATAAGACGAAGGCACACAAAATGTCAATGCTTTTAGAATAAAGTGAAAATTTTATTGTTAAATTATTTACAAAATACTCACAAAACGCAGATGCAGTTTGGAGTACAAGGACGAAGGATATTAATGGAAAACTTCGTGATGTCTCTATGGATTCGAATGCTCTGTTGGTTCGCTAAGAAAAAAAAACATAAGGTCAAAATAATATTCCGACTTACATAAAGACGGGTTTCTTAGGGTCTTTAATATAGGAAACAGATTGATGGAATCTGTGTTGAATGATACGAATCTTCATATTGGTAACTGTTACGCATATTAGATTGTCCTGTTTAAAAATGTTCCTTAGTTCTTAGGTAAAAGTAAAGCCTTGACGTTAAAAATACATGTGTTATTAAAAGAAACTTTCTTTAGGTATATCTATTAGGGTAAGCAGGGAGGAATATCACAATTTTTTCAGTTATTGTTATTAAATTTCTTGATTGTATTATTGGGGCTGGAACTTCAACGAAAATAAGAAAAAATAGACATGGCTCGTAGAGAACCTTAAAACCTATAATTGATTTCCTGTCGAGTCCGTACGGCTAAGATTAGAACTATTTTTTTATTATACAAGAGATATATTTTTGGAGGATTTGCGATATCCTCGCAAGAGGCAGTACCTACCCCTGAAAACAGTTTTTTCTTATAAAGATTTTTTCATAAACTATTGCATTTCCCAAAGCTGGAACTTTATAAAGGGTTTTTCAATAAAGGCGGGTAGATGTTGAAATTGAACGAACTTGCTCCTATGACGTAATAGACTAGGAATTTTAAAAACGAATGTTATTAGAGAAAACTGTTCATAAGGATAAAATGAATTTTTTTAAATTCTTTAAGTAGTAAGAGATAAAAACAGAATGATATGCAAATATGAATTTATGCAGGAACAAAAATTATAAGTCGTTGTAGTGGTTCCTTAAAAAAATAAGCTTTTATGTACAAAATTTTTAAAAAATTTTTAAGAAAAAATTTTGGTACGCCAACCTTAAGTTTTTATTATTGTACAAATAAAAGTCTTATTTCCAAAAAAAATACTAAGCCGTTCTTGAGATATTGAATTTTTCAAAAAAAAAATTACTTTTTTTTCTAAAAATTACTTTTTTTTTCTAAAAATTGAAAAAATATTTTTTCTTAAGTTTTTAAATGCAATGTTTTTTAAACTTTTTAGGAGCTGTTTTATAAAAAATTTCATTAAAATCCGTTAAGTCGATAATGAGAAATTCAAAATTCGAAAAAATCGTTCTATGGTAGGTACAGTCAGTAATATCTAGATTTAAATTTTTTTTTATTAAATTATAAATCGTAAAGATTAATCAAAAGAAAAAAAATTTTAGCAAAATTCTCGGAACCGTTTTCGAAAACCATTTTTTTAAATTTGTATGGAAGGTACCGTTAGTTTTAGATAAAACAAAATTTTTTTTCTCAAATCTTGTAGATTATATTAAGAAACTTTTATTTGCCAAGTTTGAAAAAAATCGAGCATGGGGTTTTCGAAATATTGAGTTTCCAAAAAAAAATTTTGATTTTTTTTTTAAAAATCCAAAAAAATAAAAATTGAAAATTTGAATATGTAATAATATTCAAACTTTGGAGGAGCTTTGGCATAAAAAAATTATTTAAATCGGCTGTACCGTTTTCGAGAAAATCAAAAACAAAAAAAATGGACCCAGGGGGTCTACCAAAAATAACAATTTTTTGTAAATTTTTTTTCAACCATTAGCTAGTTTTAACCAAATGAAATTTTTCAAATTTTTTTTAAAAAATTCTGTGGGACAGTTTTTGAGAAAAAAAAATATTTATAAAATTTCGAAAAAAAATCGTATGGCAGGTACCGTTATTTTTGGTCTTAAAAAAAAAAAAAAAAAAAACGTCCGGGGGTAAAAAATTAAAACCCATATCTACCAAGTTTGAAGAAAATCGGACGAGCCGTTTAGGCTGTAGTCGAACCGACAGACAGACAGACAGACAGACAGACAGACAGACAGACAGACAGAATTGCGAGACCCACTTTTTTGGTCTTCGCTATCATCGTAATGTCAACTTTGATCAAAATCTCGAGTTCGATTTTTTTTACGAATGCATAATTTGCCTTATAGTACCTATAAGTCGCAAGTAAAAAGTAAAAAGAAGAGACAACTTCAAACCAAATAGTTTTTCGCCGAAAAAAGCACATTTTATATATTACCTCGGTACAGATTTTAATTGTTTATAAAATATGTTGCGAGTCTAGGGTAAGCCACGGAGGCGTCTTCGGTGCTGAAAAGAGCAAAGGCACGCTTGCTTATTGCACGGCTCAGCTCGACGGGTTGGGGTGGTTTTTGCCCTTTTCAAACACTTCCCTCTCAGCAAACAAAATTTATCGTGCCTTTTATATAGGGAAAGGATGGGAAGATTGGATAGGATACAAAAAAAAATAGGAATGCAGAAAAAGGAAATCGCACAAACATAGTTACCTATGCCACTGTATCTGAGAGAGGATGACGCGTTATTCCAGTCTTAGGTGAAAAGAAGTTTTATTTTTACTAAAACTAAAAAAAACTAAAACTAAAAAAAATTAAAAAACCTTAATTTCTATATTTTATATATATTGTATATATATATATATATATGTACTTTCTTTATATATATATATACAATATATATAAAATATAGAAATTAAGGTTTTTTAATTTTTATTAGTTTTACTTTTTTTTAGTTTTAGTAAAAATAAAACTTCTTTTCACCTAAGACTGGAATAACGCGTCATCCTCTCTCAGATACAGTGGCATAGGTAACTATGTTTGTGCGATTTCCTTTTTCTGCATTCCTATTTTTTTTTGTATCCTATCCAATCTTCCCATCCTTTCCCTATATAAAAGGCACGATAAATTTTGTTTGCTGAGAGGGAAGTGTTTGAAAAGGGCAAAAACCACCCCAACCCGTCGAGCTGAGCCGTGCAATAAGCAAGCGTGCCTTTGCTCTTTTCAGCACCGAAGATGCCTACGTGGCTAACCCTAGACTCGCAACAAATATTTACATTATTTTAGATGGAAATAAAGTAAAAATTGCAAATTCACAGCACAAAAACTTAATTTGTTGTTGCAAGGTGCAGATTCATTTAGCTATACTCGTCTCGGCATGCATACATAAGATATGTACATTTGTATGTAGATTTGTTAATCGTAGAGCACTTTCGTACGATTGTTTCGAATTTATAATATTCAGTGATTCAGTCTATTTACAAGGAACATCTTTAAAAAATCGAATAAAACATCAGTAAACATTTTTTCTTCGATTTGCTTTGGTATGAAATGACCATTGTCAATATGTAGGAAACAGTTCTATGTAGATAATTTTCAAAACTTATTGGGGAATAAAATAAGAAAAATTTTTATTCTAAGCAACGAGTAAAACTTTCAACTTCCATCTTTCCGAAAAAGATAATCCATACAAGTTCAAAGAAAAAAAAAAAGTAGCTTTATTACAAAAAAAAATATCTCTGCTTATCCAACGTAAACACAAACAAAAATAACTATTTGCTTAACAACATCAATCATTGCATCAGTCAAACCAGCTTGCGCACTCAGCTTAAACCAAGGTGGCGGAGAATAAAAGTTCCGATGGGTGGTACGTGCGGAATCTACGGCATGTGTTTCGAGCCGTCCCGTACCAAATTCGCAAGATCCGTTTCAGTACCGCATTCCATATTCTTTTGCTTAAAAGCATTTTTGCTAATCTTCTTTCTTTTTACCACGAGCCATCAGCAAAGAAGGTTAAGTTACTTGCATCCCCCATTGGTGCTTCACGCAAGTTAAAAAAATAAAAGTGCAACACAAAATCAAGCTAACGTGAGAATAAGTTCTCTGGGCATAGATTCAGTGCCAAAGAAAACAAAATTCTTCACATTTCCCAGCAGGTCATTGAAAAAAGGATGCAAAAAAAAAAAATATACCTGGTAAGATTAAATAATTATTTTAGACGTAAGTTTTTTCTTGCTAAACCAAAAATCTTCCACATACAAACAGCGTTAACATTTTTGGTAGATCGGCGACGCTCCTTTCAAAGAAATAAATCCTTTTCGAAAACTCTAGGATTAAAATTCAAGCGAAGCACCATTTTGTACAAGAATCGGTAAGTCTACCTATACGCACGATCTGACAAAGGGTACAGGAGATTAATTTTTGTTGTTGTTACTTTGATTAGGTCGTCATAAAACAACCATTGATCGACCAGTGGCCCTCCTGGCCAACAATGTTAACGTCAGCTACGTGAGAATTACGACTTCTTCTTCAAGACTTTTTGGAAGTCTGGTGGAGTTCCCATCGCTTTGAGAGAGGGCATTGTAATCCATCAAGTGGTAGGCTCAGGCCGACCAACTTCTTGAGCCGACTACCTAAGGCCACTTCCAAATCCCCAAGAAAAAGGTAACGGTGTCCCTCTCATAAAGATTCGGGATTCGGAATCCTGAATCCAGAAAATTCAAGAAAAGAAAATTCAAGAACGAACGGGGATTCGTTCGAGAACTAACAACTCTTCATGTCACCAAGTGGTAATCCTCTAAGATTACCTCTTGTCATCAAAAGTGCTGATAATTGACCGTTCGGAATCGACAGAAAATTGTAGGTCCCCTCCACTCCTGGTAACACACGCCTACAGGAATGGTTGAAAGTTGAGTTGGAAGTCTTTTCAAGCTGTTGTTAATTTGTTAATTAAAATCTCTGATATATCAAATAAAGTCCCTAAAAGAACATGTTATAATTATAATTGAATACCATTTATACTGAATTAAAAGAAAAAGATTTGTACACCATATTAATTAGCTTTCTTCGGTCTGACCCTAGATCCGCTGATCTACATCAGCTACTCGTATCTATCACATATCGCAAGTTATTGAAAATCTTTAAATCTTTCATACGACATTCAACATGTGTTCTCAACAGGAAGGAGCTACGCACTACACAGCTGATCTCACAATGGACTTTCTGCAAGAGCGATACGATTATCTTACACAGAGGAGATGAACCGACCGAGATCGTGCGATCTTACCGCGTTATACTTTTCCTTTAAAACTTTCGTCATATATCTATGCCGATAAGCCGCAAATGATCGGTGCCCATAAAGTCAACATAACCCGTGTCATAGCTCAAAATGACCCTGATCCATACCGCAGAGACATCGAAAATTGAACCCGGTACGTTGGCATTTTGAACGATACCATATTCCACAAATAAGAATAAGGCTTCTTTCAAACAAAAATGATATCTCACACTCAACTTGTTTTTACCACTTAACATTAACCTGTCTTCATTGGAAAATCTTTTAATTACCTTTTTGTGAAGCGAAATATAAATACATACCTCTTTATACATTCTAGCTTATAATACATAATAATTAAAATTAACTTTTCCTTTAATTCGTATATTATACCTAATGCCACTTCCTCTTTTGAAATCTGACAGGATATTCCCTAATTGGCTTCAATATAAAATTAAATCCTACTTTCGAAATATTATTTTCCACTTTTCCCTTCAATTTAAAATAATTTTTTGTTTCCTTTCAGATCAACTTCAACTTGAGACTCAGGTCTTAATTAATAAGCTTTTACAAGATGTGTTCCTATCCTTTGATAAGAGTACAATTGCTTTCTCCAGATCCGGTTGCTACCTTATTTCATTCTCTCTTTGAAGGCAGCACAGAAGGGATTTTCCTCTTTTTTCTTTGTAAAATAGCCGGACCATTAATTGGGCCAATCCCCTCGATAAATCCTTGGAAATAAATTTCTCATTAGACGCCACCAATCATCCATTGATTATCCTTCTCGATCTGTAGCTAGTGTCTGTCGGTTCTTTCAGGATTCCTTTTTTTTTTTTGGTTTTCCAAAAATATCGAATGTCCTTGTTTTTGTGTTGTCTGTGTCTGTAGCAAGTGGACACATTGTGCATTGTGTATGAGAATAAGTTGTAACGACTAAAGTTTGCCTTCTTTGCTTTTCGAGAAAGAGGATATCCATACTTATTCCATTTTCATTTATGTCCACTAACAAGCTGGACCATTAGGAGAGAGCTCTTAAAATTAATGTGGCAATAGTATTTGCTGTCTTATTTTTTATTTAAAAAAAAGATCATTAAAAATGATTATTGACGACAGGGAAACGTCCTTGAAAAGCCAGAATACGAGGAGGTACTCTGATGGGAAATTCAGCTTTGTTTGTGTTGAATTGTTTAAAAGGTTTTCATAAAAAGGGGTTCGGTGCGTGGTTGCTGTTGTTGTCGTTGTAGCGGCCGTTGTTTTTGTTTGCTATAGTAATGTGCGTGTCTGGAGTTAATTTTCTCCAAGTGGTGAAAGTTGAAAGGACTCTGCTTAAAATAAAAGTTAATGGAAATGGCTCAATGTAGTGCACCAATATATTTGTATGGACTACGAATAAGCGTGAAGCCATTTAATCTGCCCTTAAGAAGGCAATCGTTTGCCGTTCCTCATTATTGGCTATAACCATAAATTGGACGGAAGTCGGCAAGCTGATTTTCATACTGATTGCTCCACTTCAATTTTATTAAGTGGGGAAGACTGATGTATTTGGGTAAAATGGTTTTTCTTTTTTGCTAATATACGAGTACTAAGGGTGTGATGTTAAATTTTTCATTGAAATAGTTTCCGATGGGTTTAAATGCTAACCCAGCAATAAAACATCGTAATTGATCAATGTAAATAAAACAAATTATGTTCAATGGGGAATGAGTTAAGGACAGGTGACTATTTACATTTTAGAGATATGTAACAGATTTCAAATGAAGACTGTTAATCTATGAATTCATAATGTCGGTTTGGAAAATTTAAGGCTACTCGATATGTTCTTTTTTATCCTTAGGTTTTTCTCTTCTGAACTCACTATTCGTGAATCACAATCCTTACATTTCATGGTTTTATCTTCGAAAATGTATACTTAAGGGTTTTGCGATTGAAGCGGTTCGATTTTGGCGGCCTGTGGTGCCCATGATGTTTTGGTGAAATCTGTCAATCGGAAATAGGTCTTTATCCGTACAAGATTCGACTGAAATTCGTTTGTTTGTTGACTGTTTTTCGGAGTGTTTTGGAAGAGGACCCAAATTTTTGCCGAAAAATCATCTTAAGTGACGAAGCGCATTGTCATATTATATGGGACAAAACAAGCCCACAAAATGTTCACCAGGTGACAAAAGTTACCGTTTGTTGTGGATTTTGAGCTAGCGGTATCATTGTTCCGTATTTTTCGAAAAGAACTTAAAGATCTAGACGTTTAACAGGATTTCGCAACGATTGATGGTGACGATTGGTCACCAAGATCATGCGATTTAACCTCACTAGACTGTTTATTGTGAGGTTTCCTGAAGTCTCAGGCTTATGAGAATAAACAGAAATGGACCGGTGCCTCTTAAGGTGACTATAACAAAGGCCATCGCTCAAATTCAGCCGGCTCTATGCGAAAGAGTCATTGCAAATTGAACCATTGGGATCAGTGTTACACTAAGAAGCCAAGAGGGGCATATAAGCGATAGCATCTTCCCTACATAATGAAATAACTACATGGGCCTTTCAAATAAAAAAGTTTGTTAATACCTCCCACACAGCATATACTATTCTATTTCGAGATCTACCCGCCCTAAATGAAAAACCATTTTTAAGGCTTTCTTATAAAATCAGAATTTCTGATATTAATGAGAGCTTAATTTGAATAATTTTAATTATGTTATGAAAATAATAAGCTAGGAACCATTATGGTTTTAGCATTTTTTGATAAAAATTGATCACTTTAAGCAAAACCAGTCATGTGAATTTTAGACAAAGTTTAGGTTTAAGAAAAAATGTTTCAACCCAATTTTATGAACATATTAAACTTTGAATAATTTAATTTAATTGAATGCGCTCGAACTATCTTTAGTCTTAAATCTCATTTGTAGCCAAATCTGAAAGGCTATCATAAAACTTAAATTAAAAAAAAAAAATGTACTCGGATGGACGAAAATTCCCTTGTAGGTCCCCGCTCAAAGTCTGATCAAATTGAACTCGGGATTGTTGATTAGTTCAATTTTTAAGTCGATTTGGTCATAGGTTAGGTTAGGTTAGGTTAGGTTAAAGTGGCTGCTGACCAGAAAAAGGTCAACACACTTAGACCAATATTTGGTCCGTTGTGATACCACAAGGATTTCAAAAATCACCCTTACTCGCTAAACCATTTTGAGCTAATAATGAAGCGTTTGAGACAGTGAATGTCGGAATTATTTAGATCACTAGGATCGTTATAGTAGTAGTCTCCCAAGTGGAGTCTACGTCTTTGCGCTAGGGCAGGACAAGAACATAGAAGGTGAGGAACTGACTCCTCTTCTTCTTCATCCATGCAGCTTCTGCAAAAATCATTTGCAGGAACTCCAAGACGAGAAGCATGTCTTCCTATTAGGCAGTGTCCAGTAAGGACACCTATAACGGAGCTAATATGCAATCTACCAATAGAAATTAGTTGTTTTGAGCGTTTAGCATCAAACAATGGCCAAATCAGTTTAGTAGACCGGCAAGTTGGGGTGCTGGTCCATCTGAGGTTAGCTTTCTTCATGGTATCGTGCTTTAGCATAAGTTTACAAGTAGCTAGGGGTATACCGATGTTAGATTTGCTATCCAACAAAGGTAAGATTGTTCCGTTTTTTGCAAGTTCGTCAGCTTTACAGTTTCCTGGAATATCTCTATGCCCCGGCACCCATGTAAGGTGAATGTTAAACTGTTTTGACATCTCCACCAGAGATGATCGACAGTTTTGGGCTGTTTGTGAGTTAGTGGAGACAGAGTCCAGTGACTTTAAGGCAGCTTGACTGTCTGAGAAGATACGTATATCAGTAGTCGATATAACGTTTTCTTTTAACCAAGAGAGGACTTCTTTTATTTCAAGAAGCTCTGCCTGGAACACGCTACAGTGATTGGGAAGACGAAAAGATAGACAGAGATTTAATCTTCCGGAGTATACGCCTCCACCAACCCCGTCATCGGTTTTAGATCCATCTGTATAGAAATGAATTGCTTCGTCTGTCAAAAACGACTCAGTCTCCCAAGAAGACCTGGAAGGGATGGACACTTGAAAGTTTTTATTAAATTTTGGATAAGGGGTGGTGTAATCGACGTTACTAGGTAGAGTACTGAACGAGTTCAGTATAGTAGAGTGGCCAATATCATTATTGATCCACTGCGAGGAGGCTTTAAGTCGGATGGCTGTGCTAGCAGCCAATTGGTTGCTAAAGATATCTAGCGGTATGAGATGAAAAAGAACATCAAGTGCAGCAGAAGGAGTTGAGCGGAGAGTTCCACCCATGATTAAACAGGCTGTTCGTTGGCCTTTGCTAAGCTTATCGCGGTTTGTTGCTGTTTCCAGCGCAGTCCACCATACTGTCACTCCATATGTAAGTATCGGTCTAATGACTGAGATGTATAGCCAGTGTGTTATATGTTTAGTAAAATCGCCCAGTTTTGAATTTATAATCCTGCTTGTCAGCATATGATTTATCGAATTACTGATTGACTTATCCACCTTCAGAGATGACAGCGCAGATGAGATTGCGGATGCGTCGACATTGTTAAAAGCTCCTTCTATATCCAGGAAAGCAACTAAGGTGAACTCCTTATGATGAAGGGAGTGTTCGATAGTACGAACCAGGCGTATGTAGAGCGGTTTCTACAGATTTCCCTTTGTTATAAGCATGTTGAGCATTGGATAGTAAGGACTTATCAATGTTTGCCCTCAAATGGATTTCAATCAGACGTTCAAATGTTTTAAGAAGGAATGATGAAAGGCTAATAGGTCTTAGATCTTTAGGATTAACATGGCTAGGTTTGCCAGCTTTGGGGATGAAAATAACATTTACTTCTCTTCGATTTGGTCATTCAGATCATTTGATTTCCTGAAGTTTCCCCTAACCAGTAGTAAGAGATTTCACTGAAAGACAAACTTAAGGCAGGCGAGATTGTCGAACCAGTGTTTAGTGCTCTTTAGATCGATTCATTAAAATCTGTGCAAGCTTCAATGATGGGATTTTGCCGAGCATAGCTAGTACTGTGATGAGAAAACATTTAAAAAATCAGATGAATAGTTCTAATATAATATAGCCTTTTGAACCTTTTCTAACTACAATACTCCAGCTGCGGTCTCAAAAGAGTAGAATAAAGACTTTTTAAGGTGTACGGACCCACACTAGGGATCTAGTACCAGTTGAACTTTAGTGCCACCAGTGTCTATAGTATCTTCTGATCCTTAGTGTCACAAGGGGTCTGAAACCCGGCAATTTTTATACCACCAGTGCTCGAGTACCTGATGCTGATATATCAGAGTGTTTAATCAAAATACCAGAATGGCCGTATTTAGAACGATTAACAGAATACCTGTTTTCCTGAGATAGTCTTTGAATTATCAACAATTATAACACTATCATTGTTGTTTTAAATACAGACTTTGCATAAAGTTCTAAAGAACATTTTCCTCTGAAGTTTCGTGTATTCTTCCGAAAGATCCTGGTAAGACCGGTAAGCAAAACCTGAGCTCGAAAGCAAAAAACACATCAAAAACTTGTGAGGTACAGTTTCTCATGGTAAGATTGAACTCTTATATACCTACAAAGGCGTACTACAAAACATCTTTTCCACACTTTCAAATATCTTTGAACTGATTTCATGATGGTGTTGAAAGCAATATAATGCCCGTTTCAACATTGCTGTAAAACAGTGGACTGAAAACTTATATTTTGTAACTTATATGGCAATTATAACCTAACATAAACATTATCGAAAATGCATGTGCTCGAAAAGTATTCAAGTAAGGCGCCCAATTCGAGAATAAAAATGTGTTCTTAGTAGTGGTTAAAAAGACTTCGGACTTCAAGTCGAATTCACGAGACGATATTATTGGCGCAAAATTTTAATTAAATTAGTACGATGCTAAAGCTGTTTTAGTATGATACTAGGTTAATACAACGAATTTGCAAATTTTAATCGGATATAGCATCATACTTTCTCTACCCTTTTATTAAAGTTAAAATCATCGAACACCTACTTTATTTTTTTAGTATCGTGCTAGCTTCATATGACTCTTTGACATTTGCAAACATCAAAAAAAGGTTCGTGTACTTACTTTTTTGCACGAAATGTCATTGTTTTAGGTGTGTTCAGAGGCAATTTATTAAGAAAATTCTTTTAGTACGATACTAGTTAGAACATTTTTTAAAATTAAGAAAGAGTTAGTAAACTACTATAAAGTTAGCAAATTGTTAAGTAGTATCAAACTAATACCTTTATGAAGGCTGTTTAAACTTTTGCGCCATTATTATTATCATAACTATTGATATTATTATTTATTTTACCCTTAATCAATTTACAGAATAATACTTAAAGCTCCTAGCTACCAAGGCTTCTAGCTAGCACCATATTAAATAAGGAAAAAAATTCACATTATTTATCTTATCCAACAAGATTCCTCCTTATACGTTTTACCAAAATAAAAATACATTTTAAAGAATTAATTGTGGTTTTATTGCTTCCAAGTAGCTCACCCAAGTTATCACTAAACTTGTATTTATTAAAAACAAAAATATTTTTCAATGGTTATTTTTGTTTTGTTATTTAACTCAGTAATTTTTTTACTTAAAACTCATTTTAAAAATCCTGGGTACAAGAGTTAAATTCGTTAAACCTTTAAATTGAATGAGGGCAAAACTATCTTCTCAAAACAAAAATTAGTTCAGTAAACTTCATTTCGTTTCTGTAACCAGATGAAGTATATGTATATTCCTATTACTATCCTATAATACAGATAGGTATTACCTTCCCAACACTTTCTTGTTGTATATTTATGGCTATGAGGTTATATTTGTAACACTTTAAGACTACAAACTTATTTGCCAGGATCGAAAATATAGTTTTTGACCTAAAACAATAATTAAGCTTGCGGTTTTAGATTGTATCCGAGAAAGTGTAAGAGCTGAAGTATCAGCATACAGTGAACATTGGAAAACGTGAACCCCCCAAAACGTGAACTATCCCAAAACGTGAACACCGTAATTTTTACATTGACTGCTCTAAAACGTGAACAAATCGAAAAGCTCTAAAACGTGAACAGACATTTTTTCAACATTTCTACATAAAAATGCACTGAATTAATTTTTTAAAACTTCGGGGGCCCCATAAATTTGACATTGCGTAATATGAAATATTTAAAAAGGCTTTGAAATGGTGTTCAGATGAAGGTTTTGACCAAAGCGACACAAACGCCTAAGAGAAATTGTACGAGTAGTTATTAAAATGTTGGCAGAAAATAGAACAGACAAAAATTAAAAATTTTGTTTGTTAAACTTTTATTTGTAAAACGTTCTAATTTAAAATGAAATCTAATCAATTTTTTTAATAACCCGTAGGTACCAGTATGAACTCGTAGGTACCAGTATTTGTAAAAATGTAAAAAAATTCATAAATCTATACTACTGCAAGCAAAGAGAAGATAAAATGAAAGAAAATATGTTTTATTTTAAGAGGAGTAGTAAGACAATACGGTAGGAATACTATTTTAATCATAAAATGTTACATTCCAAAACATGAACAATCTCAAAAACATGAACACCCTCGGTTTTAATTAGTTCACGTTTTCCAATGTTCACTGTATATACCTACATAGAAGGACCCATAAAACATAAAATGGTTGACAATAATTATTTTGTGTGTTTACTGAGCAAACAAATTTGATGCCAAAAATCCACCTCTCCTACTTTCTCACGCTCTAAGGCCTCATTTTGGAAACCACTACAATATCCCCCTGCCATTCCAACTACCAAATTCACAAAATCGCCCACTACCACTACAGTGGATAGAAGTTTCAGTTTCTTTTTTTTTTTAATTCCACTTCACCACAGCAAAACAAACCAAATGATGGCAATTTCCTGGCCCCATCTACGAGTACACAAAACTGAGTGCCGACAAAGGGGACCTATGTTTGGGCTTGCCATCCTCTTACTGAGAACTCGACTCTCCCCACTACCCGGAGGCGCCTCCTCGTCATCGTTGGTTGGTCGGTTCGGTCTCATTTCCGGCGTCGTCATTAAATTAATATCCTTCCAGGTCCAAAGACGACTCACTTTAATAATTAATGTTTACATATACAATACGAGTATATGTGCAAAAGCCATACGAGTATAAAAGACACTCTGGGAATAAACTTGCATCGGAACTTTAGTTAGTTAGCCTGGCAATAAAGGATCCCAAACCATCACAGCGACGAATGTTGAATGCCGAACTCCAAATAAACGGCACAAATATAATAATATCCACCACAATTTTATTAACATACAGCAATGCAAGCAATTACTGAAAATTCAGCTAATTGTTAATAGTTTTAAAAATAATCGCTCACACAGCATGTCCTTCGGTCTGAGATACGAGTCCCTAACGCTTCACATCATAATCTACAAAATGGCCCATACAACCACGACCACATCCCACCGCACACTATTGAAAATGTGTACATGGAAGCCACGCAACCCAACCAACAGTGTTCCACCGAAAAGGACCTCTAAATAACGACCAAAGTTAGGTTATCCTTTTCACTTTTTATATTTTATTAAATTATTAAAACTCTACTTCGACACAAAAGGACATGGAGCCACATAAATATCAAAACTACACATGTTCTGAACAGTACACACTACACACACAAAACGATTGTTTTGAGTTGAGTGAATTTTCTAATTTATCCAAAAAAAAAAAGAAAATGAAAGTTTAAAAATGAAACACAAGCTTTGATGGTTGAATCACAAGTAACTCTTTTATTTTTTCGATGCCCTCCATCTAACCTTCATATTATATAACATTTACAAATACATTTATATAATTATGATTTTCCATCAAATATTTAACGAAGACGCCTGGTCACGTTCGGTGCCAATTGTAGGCGGCAGCATCCAACATTCTCCCCCCCCAGTGCACAAAGTAAACGAGATCAGCTTCTAGGCATTGATTTACATGAAAAATATAAATTTTATTAATATCTATTGCAAAATAATTTAAACTAATTGTAAAAGAGTTAGGTGAAGTGTAACATAGGGTTAGGTTGTGGTCTATGATTAATCTATTACGTTCCGATCATCGATACTCGAAGTCCTTCGTACTGTCACTGTCTTCCAATGACACACTTCATTCATTTATTCTAGTTGTCGTTCATGTGCGTTTCTTTTTTTTTCGATCTTTTTTTTGTTTTATTTTTTTGAATTAAATTTCAAACGGGCAAATGGTTTTAAGAGTTTATTTCGCCCATATATATGGGCTATTTCAAAAGGTGAGTATTGTGATTTGTATTATATGTGTGTATTTACTTTACATTTGAAACCTGTTAATTTGCGTTTTCAATTGATTTTCAATGGGTTTCTTCTGCAGTAGCTGACTTGACCTTGGATTTGCAGATTGCATACAGAACCATGGCGGCCATCTGTGATTTGGTCTGGTAAGTAGTTTTATTTTGTATAATGGTTTGTGTATTAACTATTTCTCTTTTCAGGAATCATTATTTGCTGGTTGTAGTTGGTGGAATTTCTAAAGGTCCTTTATTGGTTTCGTTGATTATGTATATTTTATTTTTTTTTGTTTTAACAACTTGATTTTATTTGATGTTAATTAATTTTATTAGTGTGTGTTATTTTAATTGGTTAATATCGATTTTATTTATATTATGTTTAGTTAAATGTGAATTCATGTGGGCCAGTAGTTTTAGTTGTATGAAAAGTTGATGTGTTATTATTTATGTTGTTATATATGTTATGTTATTTGTGTTATACCGAAAATGCTTATCAGATGGGTGAGTTGGTATAATATTTGTGTCGTGTAATTTATTAACCTTTGTTTTTCTTTGAGGTTTGATGTCTTCGTATTTTGGAGCGCTGTACAATCTCTTGCGATTTGGAAGACTTGTTTAAAAAATTGGTATGCCTTTTGTAACTTCGTTTTTTATATTTTATGGTTTTATTTATTTATGATTTATTTATTTATTCAGTACGATTTTCAATTATTGTATTATTTTGAATTTTAGGGTTTCGTTTTGATTTCCTTTTCTGAGTGTGATGAATGTTTCATTTCAGTTTGTATGATTATGTGTGTGTGATTTCAAATATTTTCTATAGAACCATATTTTATGATTATAATTTTTAGGTTTTGTTTTTATGTAATATTTTTAAATTTCAAATTTGTAACCTTATAATTTTGTTTTAGGTTCGTATGAATGAGTGTTGTTTGAGTGTAATTCATTGTATTTTCTTATGTGTTGTGAAAATGATTAGTTTTTCATTTCCTTTTATTTTCTTTTAAGTGGACTGTATGTTTGTGTATTTGCATTGTAATCCATGAGGATTTCATATTTTGAAATTAGTGTTGAGTTCATTTTGTTGCTTTCAACTTTTTTTTTTTTTTTTTTTTTTTTTTTTTTTTTTTTTTTTTTTAACTTTGAGTTTTTAGTTCGGTTGAATATTTTCAATTTGAGTGAGTTTGTTATGTTTTATTATTTTATTAGATGATGTTTATTTCAACTTCTTAGGTTATTGTGTTCTCGTTATCCGTGTTGTTCGATGGGAGTGGGCAAATTTTGGTGATAGGTCTTTTAAATTCATTGTTCTGAGTTTTTACTTTTACTACGCGTATTAGTTTATCTTGTCCTGGATAGGTTTCAATAATCCTTGCCATGGACCATTTTGACGGTGGAAGTCTTTCGTCCTTTAATAGAACCAAATCTCCGATTTTAGGTTGATTTTCGATTTTCATCCATTTTGGTCGATTTTGTAGCCTTGTTAAGTATTCTCCACTCCATTCTTTCCAGAATGTCTGAAGTAAAGCTTGACTTCGCTTCCATCTGTCTAAATATCCGATTTTTTCAATCTCTATGTCTGCTTCAGGAACTATATGCATCGATGTGCCGATCAAAAAGTGTGCTGGTGTTAGGGCGTTGAAATCATCCAAGCTATCTGTAACCGAACAAAGGGGTCTCGAGTTAAGACAAGCTTCTATTTGTGTTAGAAGCGTACTGAGCTCCTCGAAGGTCAGAGCTTGGTTTCGGGCAACACGTTTTAAGTGGTATTTGACGGATTTCACCCCTGCTTCCCATAAACCACCAAAGTGAGGAGAAGCGGGGGGAATAAAGTTCCACTTGGTACCCAATTTACTCAGTGAGTCAGCTATTTCCATATAGTCGTGTTTGGCTTCATTTAACATTTTTTGAAGTTCAGTGCTGGCACCCTTGAAATTAGTACCGCAATCGCTATAAATGTTTGAACATATTCCTCTGCGAGATGTAAATCTTCGGAAAGCGGCGACAAAGGCTTGAGTTGTGAGGTCTGTTACTGCTTCTAGATGAATCGCTTTTGTTGATAAGCATATGAAAATGGCGAAATATCCTTTGAATTTCTTGGAATTTCTTCCTTTCCAGGCTTTTACTTCCAAAGGTCCGGCATAATCCACACCAGTATGAGTAAAAGGTCGAGACACATTTACTCTAGGTGCAGGAAGGCTTCCCATCAATTGTTGCATTGATTTGGGTTGATTAGTAAAACATGTAACGCATTTTCTCAACCATTTCCTTACTGTTCTTTTCATATTGAAAATCCAAAATTGGTTTCGAACGTAGGCAATTGTTTGTTGAATTCCACCATGCAAGGTTCTCTCATGAGCATCTTCAATTATGAGTCTCGAGATGTTGTGATCGGGTTTCAATGCAATGGGATGTTTTTGATCATAGGTAAGGGTGGCATTTTGAAGTCGTCCACCAATTCTTACTATACCGGATTTATCGATAAACATGTTTAGGGATTTGTTGAGCTTTGTTCTTTTAGTAAACTCGAATTCTTTTATGACATCGGGAAACATGAATTGTTGAACACTTCTTATGGCTATACGTAAAGCCATGTCAAGTTCTATGGGTGACAAAACTGATTTCATTCTGAGAACTTCATCCTTTCTAACGTTATAGATAAATCTGTTCACAAATGCTATAATTCGCAAGACCTTAATAAGTTTGGATTGTTTACAAATTACATCGAGGATGCCATTTTCAATTTCAGTGGTGACATGAATTTTGATTTCTCTCTTTTCTTCTTCCGTTTCTAATTGAATGGGTTGGGTTGGCATTGAGAAATCCCATTTTTCCTGAAGAAAGTATGGTCCATCCCACCATAGGGTGTTGGTTTTTAATTTTGATGGCAAGACACCACGCGATGCTAGATCCGCTGGGTTTAGTTTTGTGGGAATGTGTCGCCAATTACTAACATTGATCAACCGCTGAATTTCGGTGACTCGGTTAGCGATGAATGTCTTCCATTTCGCTGGCAATCCAGATATCCAACTCAAAGTGATTGTAGAATCAGTCCATGCAAATATTTGGACGGTTTTGAATGGAAGAACTGATCGGGTATAATCGAGAAGCTTTGCTAATATGACAGCTCCGCAAAGTTCGAGTCTTGGCAACGAAACAGTGTTAACTGGTGCGACCTTTGTCTTAGAAATAAGCAAATGAGTGTGAATGCAGTTTTTATTGTCCAATACTCGAAGGTAAACCGCGGCTCCATACGCCTTGGTTGATGCGTCACTGAAACCATGTAATTCCACATGTTTGACATCCTTTTGAGTGTTTATCCATCGTGAAATACGGAAGGATTCGAGATTCGTCAATTCGTTTCTAAAAGAACACCATTCTTGATGAAGTTCGGCTGGAATGGTTTCATCCCATGAAAGTCCACTCAACCATAATTGTTGCATGATGATCTTCGCCTTGATAACACAGGGCGAAATCCATCCGAGTGGATCAAAAATGCGTGCGATAGTTGAGAGTATTGTGCGTTTTGTGACTGAATCTTCAACGATTATGCTCTGAAACGAAAAGTAATCGGTAGTAGGATACCAACTTATCCCTAGGGTCTTCGTGTGATCGAGATTTCCTATAGCGAGTGATAATTTGGTTTCCTGATCTTCTTGTGGAATGGACTTGAGAAATTTTACTTCGTTGCTCATCCATTTCCGAAGTTGAAAACCAGCAGATGATAATAATTTTGATATCTGTCTATACTTTTCTTTGGCTTCTTCCATTGTATCTGCACCTGACACCAAATCGTCGACGTACATCTCTTCACAAATCATTTTTGAGGCCAGTGGATATGTGGATTCTTCATCGGATGCCAGTTTCTTCAGTGTTCGATTAGCCAAATATGGTGCTGGGGCAGTACCAAACATTAAAACTTTAATTTTATATAATTTAACCGGTGTGGACGGATCCTCACGCCAATAAATAAGTTGGTAGTAGGCATCGTCTGGGTTGATTTCAATTTGCCTATACATCTTTTCTATGTCTGATGTAAATGTAATTTTGTAAGTTCTCCACTTTAAGACAATCGATAAGATGTCAGCTTGTGTTTTAGGACCAGTCATCAGGTGGTCGTTGAGTGAACTTCCGTCCGAAGTTTTGAACGCGGCGTTAAAAACCACTCGAAGTTTGGTGGTTAAACTTGACTCTTTTATGACTGCGTGGTGTGGAACTACATAATGATACGGTGACATTATTTTTGTGTCGTGATGAAAATCTACTTCTTCCATTTGTCCTAGTTCAAGGTATTCTGCTATACATTTGTTGTATTCTTTATGCAAAGCAGGATCCTTGAGTAACTTTTGTTCTTGTTTCAAAAACATATTGAGTGCGTTATGCTGTGTTGATTTTAGTTTGGGTCGATGATTTCTTTTGAAGGGCAGACTTACTTCAAAACGCCCTCCCGGCAACCTTTTGATGTTGTGTAAGAAATGATTTTCACACGCTACATCTTCTTCTACTTCGGCTTTAACGTACGGGGATTCTTCTATTTCCCAGAACTTCCTCATTTCTGTGTCAATATCATTGGATGTCAACTGAGTGAACACTTGTATTGAAAAAGTTCTTCCGATGGGAGTTTTGCCTAATATAATCCAGCCAAATTCCGTATTTTGTGCTATTGGGGCAATGAGTTCATCAGATCTGATGACTTCGGGTAAGACCACTTCGCAATACACATCGCTGCCTAATAAAAGGTCAATTTGGGCTGGTACATAAAATGTGGGATCGGCAAGTTTTAAACCTTGAATGTGTTTCAGTTTGTTTGGTACCATTTCTTGGTTTGGCAGAAGACCAGTTAGGGTTTTGAAAATAAAGCCTTTTGTTACTGTGACAAAATCAGAGTTATTCGAATGCAGGCTCAATTCGATATAGCTTTGACACGAACCTGTCCTTTTTTGCCCCAAGACAGAAATATCAAGGGAAGTTGGGTGCTTTTTCAAGCCCAAAAGTTGAACAGCTGATTCTGTTATAAATGATGCCTGTGATCCAGGATCAATTAATGCCCTTAATTTGAAAAAGGTTCCATACGCGGATTTCACTTTGACAATTGCTGTTGCGAGTAAAATTTGTGTTTTCTTTATTTCATTTATATTATAGCAATTCGACGAAGTTGATGGTAGCATCTCGCATGGTTGAAAAACTGGAGCGTTTGGGTTAATTTCTGTAGAAACGTGATGGGATTGATTACGATTTTGGTTGGTTGAATTTGATTGATTGAGTGAACTATTTTGTTGAGTTGGAATGAGTGCGTTTGAATGTGTTTGAGTGCGATCGAAATGGTTTGGGTTAAATGAATTATTATTGTTTGTGTTGTGTGGCATTTTATTGTTATGAGCAAATGTTTGATTGAATGAATTTTGTTGTGATGTGTTGTATTGTGAAGCTTGGCGATTTAAATTATTGGTGTTTCCAAGATGCAGAAGTGAATTGTGTTTTTGTTGGCAAAAATGACATCTTTTGCTGCTCGGGCATTTATTTGTTTGATGGCTGTAGGCCAAACAGTTGTAGCAATTGCCCTGTTGTTTGACAATTCGTTGTCGTGTGCTAGCATCCATCTTCAAAAATTTAGAGCAAGTTCTTAACGAATGCGTACCTTTGTGGCAAACCTTGCACGAAAATTCATCTCTTGCATCAGAGTTTACAAACAATACATTCTTTTGTTTCCTATTCGATGAGGATTGCTTATCAGGTTGTTGATCCACCATTTCTAGCGACCGAAACTTTGTTTCCAAAAAATCAGAAAATTCCTTGTATGAAGGGATTT
This sequence comes from Chrysotoxum bicinctum, assembly GCA_911387755.1. Classification (NCBI taxonomy): domain Eukaryota; kingdom Metazoa; phylum Arthropoda; class Insecta; order Diptera; family Syrphidae; genus Chrysotoxum; species Chrysotoxum bicinctum. The sequence goes on from OU426989.1 coordinate 2,658,292, forward strand.
CTTTTTTGGTTCCAAGCAATGTTTCCCACTTAGATTGCAGGGAAGCTGGAAGCTTTTTTAAAAGCAAAAAAATTACTATGGCGTCCCAGTGTTGTACAGGTATCTCGAGGTTCTTTAGCGCATGCAAGATTTTTGTAGCATTATCTAACAATTCACGAATTCCTTTCGCAGTTTCTTCTCGAACGACCGGCAATTCGTAAAATAACTTTAATTCGTTATTGACTAGGATTCTTTTAAAATCGTAGCGAGACTTTAATAACTCCCAGGCTTGGTCGTAGCTTGCATCATCTACACTTATGTGTTCAAGCAAGACGCCAGCACCTTCCTTGCAGCTCGTTTTCAAGTAGTGTAGTTTTTCAATTTTAGTCAATGTTGCATTATTATGCACCAGAGAAACAAATTGATCATGGAACGATCTCCAATTTTGATATTCGCCAGTGAACGTGGGTGGATGAATTTTTGGCAGACGAACGTCATGCTTCTTTTGATCGCAGTTATCATTGCTTGAATTGATTGCCATTTTTTCTTTTTCAGAATCTGCTTTAAATTTGTCAATTTCGTCTAGCAATATCGATCGATAAATCGTGAAATTTTCTTTTGCTTCACTGTAGCAGTCTTCGGTCACTTTGAGGGCTTCCTGCTTTATGCCGTCATCGCTTACAGCTTCATAGTATTGTTCTTCCAGCTTTTTCCAATTGTTCTCGAGAGTTTCGAGACGTGTATTAACGTAGTTCTTTGTTCTACGACTGGGAGAAACTGTCTTTTTAAAATTGTCGAAATCTCTTGCGATTTGAGTGGAAATAGTTTTTACAATTTTAGCAGCAGCACTCATTTTGAATTTATATTAAATTTTGTTCAAAATGTTATATATATATGTATATTATATATTATAAATGTAATATAAAGAGAGCAAAAAATGTACTCACTTGTATTAAATTTCAGCTGAACTGGATTGACAAAGAAGCTTGAAAGATTGACGATGGATTCCGAGCAATTGGTGATAGATGGTGATCTTCTTGATGCGATGCGGCTGGCGGCTGGCGGCTGGCGATGAAGTTGATGATGGTGTTGGCGATGATGATGGCGATGATGATGGCGATGATGATGGCGACGATGATGGCGGTGATTGTTGGAACCAATTTATTTTTATTTCGATTTAAATTCAACTTTGATAATTATTATTTGTAAAATAAAACCATAAAAAAAACGACAAAATGTCGTCACAATCTTTTTTAAATGTTTTTCAATTGATATTATTCAATGACAAATTGGGTGGTCCGGATATAGGCTCGAAGGACCATAAATGTTTTGAGTTGAGTGAATTTTCTAATTTATCCAAAAAAAAAAGAAAATGAAAGTTTAAAAATGAAACACAAGCTTTGATGGTTGAATCACAAGTAACTCTTTTATTTTTTCGATGCCCTCCATCTAACCTTCATATTATATAACATTTACAAATACATTTATATAATTATGATTTTCCATCAAATATTTAACGAAGACGCCTGGTCACGTTCGGTGCCAATTGTAGGCGGCAGCATCCAACACGATTGATATCCCGGTCTGGTTAATAATTCATTTTCTCTAAGGGAATGCGCAGGAAAGTCAGTTGGCTTTGGATGGAATTGGCCATGGCCTGTCCATATGGTCGCGGCCAAAATAAACATTTCCTTATACATGAACGTACATTGTACATCGTCATCGTTGTAATGTGCGACTCGGTTTCTTGCCTCTTATTGTTCATCTTTTTGTAACATTGAAATGCCAGTTATTTATGTTCGAGCCTGAATGTTATCCCGCAAGCCGCAACACAAAAAACTGACATAGAACATGTATGAATTTAAGAAACCATCTTGTGTATGTAAGAACTAATTATAGAATATAGAGCTTTTGGAGATGGAATTTATTAGATATTATGTTATGGGTAGGTCTAATGTTTCTTGACGAAAGTAATTATTTATATTGTTTTGTCCGGTGCTTTGTTTTTTTTTTGTTTTTGGACGAAAGAAGGAACATGGAACCGGATATGCATGTTATGTAGGCAAACGTTACAAATTGACCTCATAACACACAATTATTATTATCAATCTTGATATAAAGTGCGCTTGAATAATAGGAAAAGAAGAATAAAAGATGTCTTCTTCTCCTCATTAAAGGAAATATGATTACCTATTACATTCAGCAAGGAATGTGTTTTTGATTTATTACGTCTTGAAATGGTCATAATATGAAGGAGAAAATAATTCCTTTAATAATAATCAAATCAAAGAAGGTATCTAATTTCAAAGTATCTATTTTTGGAAGATACATCTCTTGGGTTTTTTTATTTCGTAGTTCGTTACACGAGAAAAAAAGGTCTTCAAAAGTCATTAATTGCAAAGAAGAGAAAGCGATTTTTGAAAGATCTCATAAATGTCAAAAATTGTGTTCACTCTTGGTGTTGTGGATTGGTACCTAATTGTATACATATACCACTTACATTTCATATGACGCTGAACCCAATTTTTGACGGTTTTCAATTCGCCACAACGACGTCACAGAGATGCCCAACGCTTGAGAACGACGCGACGTGTGAGAGACACATTTGGGCTTTCTGCAACTGAAGCCTCAGCGGCAGCAATATTCTCGACACTACGGGCACTTCTTTGTCTCACTGGTACAAGAACATTTTGTACTGTGCCTGTGGATTCAAATTTTTCCACTAGACGCTCAATTGTTGATCTGCTAGGACGATTATGACGACCATAAATTGGACGTAGCGCTCTTAACGTTGAGGCCACTGACTCCGAATTTCGGTAGTAAATTTTAATAATTTCGACTCGTTGTTGGCTCGTATATCTTTCCATCATGAAATGGCAAACCCTACTGAAGAGAAATGTCAGTTTGATATTAAGGTCAATTCTTTTTATTTTTTATTTTTTGTATTTTGACGTTTCGGGTGTGTGATTAAACCCTTCTTCAGACATATTTATGAGGTTGTAACGTAACTAATAAGATGCTATAATATACATAGATTAAATGAGATAAAAATGTTCAAATGCATAAAATTGTATAGTCTGATTTCCAGAAAAGTATGAATTTATGCAAACAAAGTTTAAAAATGGTTTTATTATTAAATTAATATCTATATAAGAAATTTATTTAAAATTTTTCAAGAAAAAATTTGGGATGCCATTTGTTAGTATTTAGTAAAATAGATTTTAGGAAGTAATTAAAAAAAATAATCGCTTACACGTTTTGAAGATATTGGCCCAAAAATATTTTTTCGAATATTTTTATATACAATATTATTTTAAATATAAGGGAACTCCTATTAAAAATGTTAAACAAAATCGTTGTTGAGTAAACTCGGTTGTAAGTCGAATGAATACTAATTTTATTTCACTATGTTACTTCTATATATATACAATTTTCTTGTCTTATCTTTCTATTCTTAATGTCTATGTTGTTTACTTAAATGTTATTTTTCTGTAGATAACCGTCAGTGAATGCTTAGGATGATCTGTCTTATCTTTATTTCACATACACATTGGGTTATCTATAGATTGGGTATGTTCATGTTTGAACATTCTGCGGGCCAACAGAAAGTGCTAAAATTCTTTTTCTGAATATTATGCCCCGTATTATATAAATTACTAAAATAATAACCAAGATGCAACTTAACATTAATCCGCTGTGACCGCTTATGTGGTGAAAGTCCAAGCCCTTAAGGTGAATGTTTTCTTTCTTGAACTGTTCTAGGTCCCTTTGAATCTTTGGTAGTTCATGCTTGCTGTTTATTATAGTTGCTAGTTGCTTGTACAGTCATATTGTGTATTCAATTGATTTGAACAAGTTCTCAAATTCATCATCCCAGTCATGGTTTATTTGCCATAATTTTTGTATAAATATATTCGCTCTTATCGTGACTGGAGCAAGCCATCCAATAGGATCGAATATTTTTGCAATATTTGATAACACACCTCTTTTGGTTTTTGAAATGCTTATATTAGATAAATCTATCACAAAGCGGAACTCGTCTTGATCTGGATCCCAGTGAAGTCCCAATGTTTTAATGGTGTCGCCTTCTTTGACATCAATTATTTTATGCTCATTTTTCGAAATTATGCCAGTCAGCAAATTTTGATTGTTTGAAGACCATTTCCGTAATTGAAAGTCAACGTATAATTCTTCCCTTATGATTTCTTTTATTCTGATGTCTTTTTCCTTGCATTGGTTTGCGACTTCTTGCAATGTTCGGATTGCTAAGAATGGGGCTGCTGCTGTTCCATACGTAACTGTTGTCAGTTTATATTCTCTTATATTGTCTCTTGGTTGTTCTCTCCAAAATATTCGATGATATTCTTGATGTTCTTCAGGTAAGTTGATCTGCCTGTACATTTTTTCGATGTCTGCCCTAACTACATATTTCCATTGCCTCCATTTGATGATGATGTCGAAGATATTGGTTTGTAGTCTTGGCCCAATCATCATTGCGTCATTAAGGCTGTATCCGTTGGAAGTCTTCGCTGAGGCATCGAATACAACTCTTGTTTTTGTTGTTAGGCTTGTATCTTTCACAACTGCATGGTGCGGTAGATAGTATTTGCCCATATTTTCGTGTTGTTTGTCTACCTTGACCATGTGGCCCAGGTTTTCATATTCTCGCATAAACTGTATGTAGTCGGTTTTTATTTTGTTACTGATTTTTTTCTCAAGCTGTAAGAATCTAGCTAATGCTTGTTTTCTAGATTCTCCAAGCTCTATATCTGTTCTTAATGGCAACATAACTACATATTTGCCATTCGTATCTCTTGTTGTTGTTTCTGCAAATACTTGCATGCAGATGTCGTTTTCTGATATTTCAATATCTTTTTCTATTTCTTCTATCTCCCAGAATTTCTCCATCGATGACGTAACTGCTGACATGACTTTGCCACATTGTCGTTTCTTGTGTAGTGAGCCGGAAACTATCCACCCAAAAATAGTATTTTGTCCCACGATGCCATTGTGCTTCCTAACTCCTTCTTCAATTAACTTTGGATACAAGTCACTACCGATGATAATGTCAATACGATCTTTTGTATTTAAGTTTGGATCTGCCAGAATATAGTTTTCCCACTCATTTTTATTAAATTCAAATGATTCGTCAGGTAGTGGTTTTATGAGGGTGGGTAGTACCAAAAACTCTGCTTGCATTTTGTTGTTGTTTCTCATAAATCTTGGTTTTATCTCTAAACACACTCTTGATTTTGATGTACCCACTGCTGCATCTGAGAGTCCAGTTAATTCTGTACTTATTCTTTTCCTTGGCAAGGAGAGGATCTGCGCTGCTTCCTCAGATATCATTGATATTTGAGAGCCCTGATCAATCAATGCCCGTAACAGACATGTTTCACCATTTGACGATTTGGCTGATATTTGTGCTGTAGCTAATATTACCATTGGACTGCTTATCTTCTTTACCATAAGGGAAGATAATGACTTTTCCTTTTTATTGTTGTTGTCTGAAGGACTCGATTTTTTGTATTGGTTTCCCTCGACCCTTTTCTTCGTTTGGTAGTTGTCGTTGTGTAGTAGAGTGTTATGCGATTTATTACACTTCTTACATTTTGTTTGAGAGAAGCATTTGGTTTCTGCACTGTGCTTCAGACATATACTGCATATTTGCTTATTGCGTATGTATGTTAATCGATTGGGTATCTCGGTGTTTAAGAATTGCTCACAGTGATAAATTCGATGACCACTCTGCTTACAGAATTCACAGTTCCACTCCCTTCTGTCTGATTGGAAGTTTCCACCTTGTTTTTTGTATTCTTTGCTTCGAGTCATTGTTTGTTGTTGAGACTCAAGGGTTTGAAATAATTGCTCAAGAAAGTCCATAACATCTTCCAGTTTTTGTATTTGACTTGGTTTTTTGATGTGTTGCTCATATAATTGTAAGCCCTCCTTGTCAAATTTTCGAAGGAGTAGGTGAGCAAATATTTCATCGTTTTCATTATTTTCTTTGCCTATTGTCGTTTTGATTATGTAAATACATTCATTTGCTGCATCGTGAAGTTTTTTAACATTCGAAGGTGATGTAGCGTTCATCATTGGCATGTCCAGCAAGTAATTTAATTGTGTGGAGAAATTGATTCTTTTATTTTCGTATCTTCTGATGAGAGTCTTCCATGCTTCTTTGTAATTTGCCGAAGATCCTTGTATGAGGCTAGCAATTGAAGTTCGAGCTTCGCCGGCGGTACATGATCGCAAGTGATTTAATTTCACAGAATCTGGCACATCATTGTTATTGTGAACCAAATCTATGAACAGGTCGGAGAATATCTTCCATTCTTCAATTTTTCCATCGAATCTAGGCAGTTCAATTTTTGGAGTTCTTGTTGATACATTTGCACATGGATCAGATTTTATGCACTCATGTTTTCCTTCCAACTTGTCAAGAAGTAATTTCACATCTTCTTCCAACTCGATTATATAATTGTCTTCTCTGAATGCCTCTTCTTGTATTGGATTCATCTTAGACAGCTCAACTTGCAATCGTTCATTCCATCGTTTCACTTTTCCAATCCATATGTTTTTATTATGAGGATGGGAAATGGCCTCTAATTTCGCCTCGTCTATTGTTTTCCTTAAGCTCTCCATTATTGTAGGTATTTTCGTTAACTCTATATGAGTTTCGTGATTTGCTATTGTTTTCATCATCATCTCATTCATTTGTTTTTGCTGCAAGTCTAGTCCAGTGGCTAGCTGCTGATTAACAGTTTTTAATTCTGCTAATTTGCTGGATAACGCTGCTTCGCTTATGCCTTGTTCTACACTGTCCAGATCTTTGTTTTTCAGCAAATTTTGAATTTTCTGAAAGTAGTTCTCTGCTCCTTTCATCCATTGTTCCTTAAAATAGGGAACATCAATAACACCAAGCTTATGAAGTAGCTTGTCATTTTCCTTGAATGCTTGAAGATTCTTTTCAGCATAGACAATAATTTCTTGATTTTTGCTCCGCGTTGTTACACTTTCTCCTTCTTTTAATAATTTTTCAAGGTTTTTTAAGATTTCAACCTGTTTTTCAATTATTTTTAGATGATCTGATGACATTTTGAATTTGTTTTTGTTTTTTTTTTGTTTGGATTATGTTTATCTGTTTTTTGTTTTCACTTGTCAGTATTTAAGCTCTGACAACGCTTTTTCACTGTATATGTATGTTTTTTTTTTTTTTTTTAACTTGTCAGTATTTTAGCTCTGACAACGCTTTTTCGCTGTATATGTATGTTTTTTTTTTTTTTTTTTCAATTGTCAGTATTTTAGCTCTGACAACGCTAATTTTCACTTTATCAGTATTAGTAGCTCTGATAACGCTAAATTTACACTTTATCAGTATTTGTAGCTCTGATAACGCTAAATTGACACTTGTTCGTTTATTAAAAATCTCTTACCACTGGTGGGGGAAAATTTTTAATATTGCTCGAAGGACCAAATGTTGAGTAAACTCGGTTGTAAGTCGAATGAATACTAATTTTATTTCACTATGTTACTTCTATATATATACAATTTTCTTGTCTTATCTTTCTATTCTTAATGTCTATGTTGTTTACTTAAATGTTATTTATCTGTAGATAACCGTCAGTGTATGCTTAGGATGATCTGTCTTATCTTTATTTCACATACACATTGGGTTATCTATAGATTGGGTATGTTCATGTTTGAACAATCGTTAAAGTCGTTAATGAGAAACTCGAAAATCAAAAAACGGTTATATATCAGGTACCAAAGGGCCAAAAGGTAGTCTATGCGAATAAAAGCACACCTAATCTTTTGTTAACAAAATCGTTAGAGCTGTTTCTGAAATAAATATGATTTTGTACTACGGGTGTATGGAGGTTATCGTTAATTTTGGATCTAGAGAATCACCGAAGACCCTTAAGTAACGAGTCTGAAGAAAAAGGTTCCAGTAGCTTAGGCTGTAGGTTGAAGTACAGACATACAGACAGACAGTCGGAATTGCCGGACATACGTTTTTTGTGTTCCCTATCATGGTAATGTCAACTTTGATCAAAATCTTGAACTCGATTTTTATTTCAAAATGCATAACTTGCCCTATAGTGACTATATATCGCAAGTTAAGATCACACTGAGAAAACTGTAATATGAGTTATTTAAATAGAAACATGTTTAATTATATTTTAAATAAGGACAAATTAATAGAATTCGTTTATTATCTAACTCAAATCTGTTTAGATTCGAAAATACTATAATTTTAAAGTAAAATATGTTTAAATCAAACTCATTCATGTTTGAGAACTGCAAAGGGATCAGTCGATCTCGTACTGTGGAGGAGTGTAGACGCTTTCGACTTTCACAGTGACTTAAACTAAAATCGGGTGTGCATACAAGTACTAACTTTACCAGTCAAATTCCAATATAGAGTATAGCTCAGTGGAAGAGGTGGCGGACTCTGGTGCGAGAGGTCACCGGTTCAAGTCCCCGTCGGGCACACAACTTTTGGATGCTTTTTTTCACAATAGTGAAGTGCAAAGTATTATAGCAGAAGAGGAAAGACAGCGAAAACATACCAACAACAAAGCGGGGGCATCGAAAGGTGTTCTGCCAGCTAAAGACCCAACAACAACAACAACAACAACAACAACAACAACAACAACAACAACAACAACAACAACAACAACATCAAGACCAATGATGAAGCAATCAACGGCATCAAAACCGGGGACATCAAAAGATGCCCTGGCTAAGTCGACTGATGCGATAGCGTTACCATCATCTGATGTAGAAACGGCACCATCAGCCGTTGCGTCAACGAAGAGAAGGAAGAGGGTACAAAGTGTGCCTAACCTGGTAAAGCGTCGTACCATCACCAAAGCTGAGCTGCAAGCTGAAGGGAAGGTGACGGCGCAAAAGGCAACAACACCAGCAGCAGACACAAGGAAAACTGTGAATCCCTCGCCAACCGATGATGACGAGGCGATATCATATATGTCCGAGGGTGGAGAGGGTCTCTACACCACGGGCGATAGTCAAACCTTTGTGGACTTGTCCACTCCAGAGGCGTCCGCAGACGAAGAGGAAGAGGAGACTATCCAAGCCAAAATTGGTGCAGTACAGGGGCAGATTGAGAACCTTCAAAGCAATCTTGCCTCAATGATTCAAGCTTTGAAAGAAAAGCAAGAGGCGCGCAGAGCAAAAGAGAGACAGGAGCGCGCAAATAGAAAAAGTCTCCAGGCCCCACCAAAGGAGGCGCAACAAAAAAGTGCTGATGCGGAGCTGCAACCGCCAACCAAGCAGCCCCATCAGCCCCAGCTAAAACAACAACAGCCGCTGCTTACAGACAAGCCTGGTCTTGTTATTAGTTGACGTGTATTGTCTTGCTCTCCGCAATTTTGTAATAAATTTCAAGTTTTTCTTACTTAGTTTATTTAGAATTGTGTTTGTATTAACTAATCTTATTTTTGACTTGCATGTAAACACATGCTTTTTATATTTTAATTTAAAAATCGGCAATAATTAGTGTTTTTTTGTGATTCAATTTACGTAAGTTTGTTTGCCATTTTTTTTTTTTTTGTTTACCCATATATGTATGTCAAGCTCAAGCCCTACTCTGAATTGCATATATGCATTTGCATCGCTTTTCTTCCTCTCAATTTTTTGTCTAAACTCCCTCTTTCCCTTCTTTCAGTAGGAAGAACTAATTCTAATTTGACGAGCTTTTTCATACAGCTTTCAGTTTTACTTTTTCTTCTCTCCACTCGAGGTCTCTATTTTCTATTTATTCAACCTATAATTAACTATCATTTGCACTATTAATATTAATTCAGAAGTTAACTTCTTTAGAGATCAGTGGTGGTGCGCGTCTGCGCGTTGACTGTAATTAGTATTAAATATAAGTGCATAGGTTCAAATCCAGCTCGTCACCAATTTTTTTTTTTTTTTTTTTTAAATTATAAGAATATATAATTTATAATTCTAATCATTATAAAATATTATATTTTCGTATTGGAATTTTTTTTCTTATTTGTCTGGCCCTTTTATATTAAAAATGTCTTGCGCCAATACGAATTGTCTGGATCGCTCTGGCGCAGCCCCTCTTTTCAAATGTTACGGACCTTGTGGAAATCTATTCCATGCCAAATGTGTCGGTACAAATAACTCGTTAATGGACAAAATTAATTCTTCGAGTATTGCTTTTTGGTATTGTCCTAACTGTAGAAAGATTTCGCTAGCTCATTTCTGTTTTAAGCTATCCTCCTTAAAAGATGAGCTTACGAAAATCTCCAAGGGATTTGAAGAGTTAAGTTTGAACTTTGCTAGTATTGTGACAACGGTTGATAGCATCCCTTCTCCGGTGCTAGTAGCGGACAATTCCTCTTCAACGGATGATATTCTCTCATCAAATCCTTCTACTTCTAAGAAAAGTAAAAAGAGAAGAAGGGACATGACCACCATGTCAGCCAACATAGGTCCGGCACCTAAAAAAACGTCCCTTATTGGTAGTGAAGTCGTTGAAAATTCAATAACTTTATCCGACCCGGTTATCGAATCACTACATATTAATGAACCAAATACTAATGTTACCGAAACCTCCTCTGAACCCACTGAACCCATTCCACCTCAACCTGTCACCGAAAATCTTGTCTTGACTCCAACACAGGAATCCGTCGTTACTGGTCCAAAAACTTTAATTTCAGTTCCGAAGCCCAGGGCCATATTTATATCTCGTCTCCAACCCGAAACGATGCCTGAAGATGTTGTGGATCATTTGATTGCTACTAAGGCTATTATCAAGTCATCATGCGTCAAATGCTCCAAAATAAGCAAACCAAACAGCTTCGTAGCCTCCTTCAAAATAATAGCTCCCAATTCTCTCTTCGAACCCATATGTAGTACTTCTTGGCCTTCTAACACATTGGTAAAAGAATTTACAGCGCCCTTGAGAAGGAAATCAAATTTAAATTCGTCTTCTAGTATAAATTCAAAAAACTGCCCAGGTTCTGCATCAACTACCAAAATGTGAGAGGTCTTCGAAGTAAAACTTCTAAGACTTTCAAAAATTCCCTAGTTTTGCCATACGATCTTTTTGCCCTTACAGAAACTTGGCTTAACGCAACAATTTTAGACACGGAACTTTTTGATAATGAGTTCTTAGTTTTCCGTAAGGACCGTCACGTTGACGTTACAAATTCAGTTGGCGGGGGAGTACTTATTGCTGTTAGAAGTAATTTCTGCTCAACACAAATAGTCTTCCCATTCAATCTGACAATTGATCTGTTATGCGTCAAAATAACTAAGGAATCTTTAGTCTTATTTGTTTTAAATGTTTACATTCCACCTAAAAGTCCTGGTTCCGTATACACTGAACTTTCTTTAGCACTCGATTTTATTTTCAGTTTAGCTAGCCTTGACAGTAAAATTCTTTTATTAGGGGATTTTAATCTTCCCCATATCGAATGGGTTCCCTCTGATGACGAATCCTATTTTGAAGCTTCCACAAGTTCACCCCAACAAGAGCTCCAAATGTTGGATAATATTATCTCTGTCACATTTAAAAGACGACTATTCTATTGGACCCGATGGAATACCACCCGCTTTATTGAAGAAATGTAAGTCTGTTTTAGCTCTTCCTCTGCGTAATATTTTTGTTCTATCCTTGAAATTAGGTAAATTCCCTGCAGTTTGGAAGAAAGCATTTTTAACGCCAGTATTTAAAAAGGGAGATAAAGCCAATATTACCAACTATAGACCAATTTCCAAACTTTCTTGCATTCCGAAGTTGTTCGAACAAGTTGTATGTGACAGTTTGACATTTATATGTAAAACTATTATCTGCAACCAGCAACATGGTTTTATGCAAAAACGTTCTACGGTTACTAATCTTGTTGTCTTTTTGAATAAATGTTTAAACTCTCTAGAAAGTTGTCAAGAAGTTGATTGTGTATACACTGACTTCTCGAAAGCTTTTGATCAACTGTCTCATGAGATTATCAAGTTTAAACTTCACTCATACGGATTTCCACCACTTTTCATCAAGTGGATATCTTCATATCTTGAAGATAGGTTATATCAAGTCAAATTCAGAAATTCATACTCAAGAGAATTTATTGCCAAATCAGGTGTTCCGCAGGGAAGCCATCTGGGACCACTACTTTTTACATTGGCTATTAATGATGCTCCTCTCTGTGTTCGCAATAGCGAATTTCTAATCTTCGCAGATGATATGAAAATTTATAAAAATATAGTATCTTCAAATGATCGGGCTCTACTGCAAGATGATATTAACCATTTTGCCTTGTGGTGTGAAAAGAACAGTCTGAACCTCAACCCGACAAAATGTCAAACTATGACTTTTTCTAAAAAACGTTTTCCTTCCTCTCATGAATATGTTATCTCACGGCACGTTTTAACTCGTGTTATGACTGTAAGGGACCTTGGAGTTCTTTTTACACCCAATTTAGATTTTTCTGCTCATATTAATAAAATCGTGAATAAGGCCAATTCAATGTTAGGGTTTATTAAGCGCTGGTCTAAAGAATTTGTTGATCCCAATGTCACCCGGGCTTTATACAACTCCTTGGTGCGTCCCCATCTTGAGTATGCATCGCAGGTTTGGACTCCTCTTTATGATATTCATATTGAGAGATTAGAATCTGTGCAAAGAAACTTTACTCGTTTTGCCTTGAAAGGACTTCAATGGAATGATCCTTCGTATGTCCTCTCTTATGACCAACGATTATCTATTCTTCAGATGCAAACTTTGGAACAAAGAAGAACAAACAATGATTTGGTATTTTTCCACCAATTAATAACAGGCGTCACAGATGCACCAGATCTTTTATGTTCGGTTTATTTTAATTATCGGGGAGGAGGTTATAATCTTCGAGGCCTCGATATGATTAAGGTTCCAACACATAGGACCAACTATGGCATGCATGAGCCCTTGACACGTATGGGTAGACTTGTAAATTGGAATTCAAATATTTTGGATTTTAATATAAATAAAAGTAAATTAAAAAACCTACTCAAAACCAGTGGTCCACGCTCCTAAATGTTCTTTGTTTCATGTTATGTAATTGTTTTGTTCATACGTAATATTGTTTGTTTATTTTTCATGTTTTCTTGTGTCAGTGTTAATTGTTATAGAGTTTGCCTACTAACAACTAACACTGCACTAAATGATGAGCCGGTGGTATAACACAGTTCTCTGTGTTGGCAAACCATTGGTCGAAAGACGGAGCTTGCTATAAGCTTTCTTCGACCAATTCTGATAGTGAAAAAAAAAAAAAAAGCCAAAGCAGCAGGCAAAACAACAACAACAACAGCAGCAGAATCAACAACAACAGCCAAAACAACAACAGCCAAAACAGCAGCAGCAGCAGAACCAACAGCAGCAGAAACAACAGCAGCAGAAGCAACAGCAGCAGCCACAGCCGCAGCAACTGAACAAGAAGAAAGAGCAAGTGCCACCAATCAATGTATATAAGATGGACCTAAAGGAGACCATTCAAATATGTAAGTCGGCCATAGGTCAAAATTTTACCATAAAAAGACTAGGTCCTAACAGACATGCTATCCACTGCCTAACAGTGGAACAGCATAAAATTGTGAAAAATTTACTAAAAGCTACCACGACTGAATTCTTCAGTTATACACCTAAAGTATATAAATTCCAAACAGTCCTGTTGAAGGGCATAGATTCCTACACGGAACCGCAAGAGCTCTTAAATGAGCTCCGTGAAAAAGCGAGCGACGATCTCGACTTTATCGAAGTCAAGCCCTTTGCCACAGTTAAAGCCAGACGGGAGAATCGGAAGTTGCCAATCTTCTTGGTTCAGCTTTCACCCACTAGCAAACTGGATAGTTTGAGGAGTATCTCCGTCCTCAACTACCAGGTTGTAACCTGGGATAAATTAAAGAGGCGCGGCGACATGCTTCAATGCATGCGCTGTCAAAGGTTCGGCCACGCCGCGGCTAACTGCGAAATGCAGTCACGCTGTGTAAAGTGTGGAGAGAACCACATTCAGGGAGAATGTAAGTTAGGGCAAGAAAGGGTCCAAGACATGACACTACTTAAGTGTGCACTCTGCCGGAAGGACGGGCACCCCGCAAACTATCGGGGATGTCCCATCTTTCAGGAAATAAAACAAAAAAAAGCAAAGCAAACAGAGATAGAAAAACGACCAATTACGCGTGTTCCTACAACAACGCCCGTTAATCCCCAAATCTCCTACGCCCAAATGGCGTCAGGAAGGGGAAATACGGTACAGCCTGCGCCAAAGGCAGCCCCACAGGCCCTCGTGCCTAAGGCTCCGGACGCACAGGCCGAAATAAGAAGCATGTTGCTGGCCATTTCTGGTCAGATAGCAGGTCTTCAAAAACAGATAACGGAGCAGGCGAAGAGGGTGGACCATATCTACTCTGTTTTGCCGAGCTTTACGCAATTTTTAGGTTAAGGGCGCGCTGCCGGAGAGGCCTTTAAGGATCCTTGCTGTGAATGTAAATTCACTGATTAGGATCGAACGTAGAGCAAACCTATTCCAATTGTTAAAAGATCTAAGTCCTGATGTGTTTATGGCTAGTGAAACTAAACTAAGTCAGAAACATAAATTGACACATAATAATTACAATATCATACGAAGAGATCGGCCCAACTCGACTCAAGGAGGTGGTGTCGCAATCTTTGTACGAAAAGGCATAAAATATAAAGTTATATACAATAGTGAAGTACGCAGATTTCGGCTGCTTGAGGCGTGTATTGTATGCATTCCTCTCCAACAGGGGAAGCGGATGTTTATAGTCGCGACTTACGCTCCGGAATCACCTCAGCCAACTGACTTTTTGACAGAGCTCGAAAAACTTTTTCAAGTGCTACAACTGAACTCGGTATAGAGAATTACTATCTCATGGCTGGTGATTTAAATGCCAAACATATAGATTGGGGAAATCAAGTACAAAATCCGAGAGCTAACCATCTATTTAATTGGATGGGTCAATACAGTATTGAATATATGATCGATCTTCTAGCGACTGATAGACCATCGTTTCCAAGAAGCGGTGCCTATCTGGATCTATTACTAAAGGACTCTAGACTGACAATTACTAACACTGTGGGTCAACGGACAAGAAACTGCTTACAAACGATAGACTACGACAGCGACCACTGTGGTTTCGCCGCAGTAATACAGTTGCCGAACGAGCTTGTAGAGTTGGAGGAGTATGTACCTGCGCATTCTTACAATTACAGTAAGATGCGCTGGCCACGCTTTACCAACGCTTTAGCAAGCGAAATTCGTGCCAATAATATATCCCCACCAAATAACAGGAATTTAACAAACAACGAAATTGACCAATACCTAGAACAAATGGACGAAACAATCCTACGAACTATGAACAGAACTATACCAAAATACAGAGAACGTAACGTAACCGACATGTACCGTAACGCGACAATTGATGCACTACACAGACAAAAAAGTGGACTACTGACAAGACTTAAACGCTTGTACCGACGGTTTACTGACTCACGCGATCTGGAGATTAGGACACTGAAGTCGTCAATCAAAAACATCAACCAATTGATCAAAGAAAATTATAGGTTGTCTATTAATTTGTATTGGAACAATAAAATTTGGGCCGTTAACTCTAGCGACCCGAGTATGTTTCCACAAATTAACAAGATATTTAGACGGAATGATCAAAACGAACTTCCATGTCTTAAGCTCCAGAGAACGGCAGAAAACAGAAACGTACTTCTGACAGCAGGCATAGATCCAGATGACGCGGTCTTGGACGATGACCTCTTTATTGTCGAGGATCCGCTGGAGAAAGTGGAGGCTGTGGGGGCTGCTTTTCAGCAAGTGTATAAGGTGAATGCAAGCATCCACCCCAACCACGACCTGGAAAGCAGAGCTCTACTCCATCACTTCTATCTTCGTAATGAAATGACGCAATGGCGATCAGAGAACCTAGGTTTCATCCGGTTCAATGAAGAAAACTTGGCGAATGCCACCATCGCCGTGCAAGAGGGGAGTGGTTCCCTGTTAGTTACGAGGATGGAGCTCCAGCTCATCTTCGATTCATTAAAGAAGAAAAAGTCAACAGGAGTCGATGGTATATCCAATATTGTACTTCGACATCTACCTAAGGAAGCAATTGACATTTATGCCACACTGTTTAACAACGCACTGAATAATGCATATTATCCAGGGCGATGGAAAACAGCTGTGGTTCATCCTCTCCCGAAAAAGGGAAAGGACAACTCCAATCCGGCGAATCTTCGGTCGATAAGTCTTCTACCGAGTATCAGCAAGGTATTCGAGAAAGTAATAAATAGAGCTCTGTCCAAGTGGGCGGAGGACAATAATATCTTACCGGATAATCAGTTCGGGTTTAAGGCGGGACATGACACCATTCATGCCGCGTCTAAACTCGTTTCTGATATCCAATGGAACAAAACTAAAAAGCAGTGTACAGGTGCTTGTCTGGTTGATTTGGAGAAGGCTTTCGACACCGTATGGTTAGAGGGTCTCTATCTAAAATTGACTAGGCTCGGCATAAGTAAACCACTATTTATATACTTTATGACATGCTCAATGGTAGAAAGTTTGTTGTCAAAAGTGGCAATGTAACTTCTACCGCAATCTTCGATATCAAGAATGGTCTTCAGCAGGGAGCGGTGAACTCGCCGATTCTATTCAGCATTTACACCAGCGATCTAATAAGTAGTCTAACTCATGCAATTGCGTATGCCGATGACCTAATAGCGTACAGAACGGCTACAAAAGTTGAGGTTATCAGAATTCTCTTACAGCGTGACTTCGACAAGATTCAGCGATATTGTGATGACTGGAAGTTGAAAATCAACTTTCAGAAATGTGAAACGATTCTGTTTAGGACTCCGTTGGCTAGAGCCCCTAGGGATACTAGAAAGAACTGGCGTAAGCTGGTGATCGTAGGGCCGCACCGGCAACCACTGGCGAACAGAAGTGTGGTAAAGTACCTTGGCATCTGGTTGGATCAGTATTTGTATTTCGACAGACATATAAATGCTGCTCTGAACAGGGCTAGGGGAGCCTTTGCCCTGACGAAACGGTTGTTTTACAGCAGCCGGCTTGACACCAGGGTGAAGGTGATTTGCTACATGGCCCTCATCCGGCCGATGATTGCCTATGGGTGCCCGGTGTGGTTCAACGTTGCCCCATCTCAAATGGAAAAGATTCGGGTGTTTGAGAGGCAGTGTCTTAGACGTTGTCTTGGTTTACACAGAACACCAGAATCAGAGTACAAACATTACTATTCCAACGGGACTCTATACAACGGAGCCAACATTAACAGAATTGATAATTTTTTGATAAAGCTGATTCGGAGTCACATTGCGAGAGCGATGACCTCAGCAAATAGCTTAATCTCTGGGGCTTACTACCCCAACACAGAATACTTCGAGAGTGTGCGTTTAAGTGGCCATATTGCACCTAATGCATTCCTCTATTTAGATAGTATAGGATTGATCCAGGATAGAGAGGCGGTTCCGCTAATCTACCACGTCGGCCGTAGGGCTGTGGATAGGCGGCTCCTTTATAGTCGAGACGTCCTCGCACAAGACGGAGCTGAGCGACTTCGGTTCAGTAGGACTGTGTCCGATCGGGACCTGAAAGACAGGGTAAGACAGGAGAACCAGTTTTGGTGGTTGTCTAATGTTGATAGCGATAGTTGACCAGTTGTCTTGGCCGACTTACATAGTTTTAAGGGTATTCTTAGGTAGGGACAGTCAGGGTGGCACAAAAAAAAAAAAAAAAAAAAAAAAAAATTGAGTACATTCTTCTAATGTACATATATTAAAAAAAAAAAAAAAAATCTCTGCTGCTGTGGCTGTTCTAGTTTTTAAGTAGTTTTAGTTTAGTTTTAGTTTATTTTAAGTAGTTTAAGTTGGTTTGGGTAGTTATTACTTAGTTTTACTGTAGTTTGTAAGTTTTATATAAAAAATATAAAAAGATAAAGAATCCGAGTTTTTTAAATTTTCTCGAGAAAGTAAGTAAGTAAGTTAGTTTTAAGTTATTGGATAATTAGGCTAGTTTTTATGAATTTTTGTCTAGCTTTAAGTAGTTGTAAGATAAATGAAAAATAAAAATGAATTTAAAAAAAAAAAAAAAAAAAAAAAAAAAAACTGCAAAGGGATCTGATCTTCATTTTTTATATGTATTCAAATTAGTTTGAGTTTGATTTTTAAAATGCATGTTTAATTATTTTACTTACTTAAAAATTTTAACATACAATGAACATGATCGAGTTTGTTTTAGATATGAACGGAGTTCAAATATTTACAAGAGTAAGAGATTAAACATAAATGTTAAATCTAAGCCCGAACGAGTTTGAATTGAATTAAAATGAAGTAGCTAAATACATAACTTTTCTTATTTTTGGCATTGAAAGACATAGAGTGTGTTTATGTTCCGCGAGTGTTTGTGATCTAACAAAAGTGAGTAATTTATAAAAAAAATCAAGAAATATTTAATAAATACCATTATAAAGGTAGATACCTGAAGTTCTGCTTCAAGGAAGAATATAAAGGATAAGAAATGTAATCGAAAAATTTCGCTTAAAATAAAAATATATATATACTTAATAAATTTTTATTTGTGTTGAGTAATTTTCTTAATTTCTGAATTTCTGAAAAATCTGAAGTCAAATATATTTGTCTTAAGCAAAATATGTACGTATTTGACTCAAACACGGAAATATTAAAAAAAAATCAATATGATTCTATTTGAAACAACATCAAATAAAGTTACATAATAAAAAAAAGATAAGCATGTTTAAATCAAATAGAAAACGAGGTGAATTTAAACAAAATCATGTTCAAATTGGGTCAAACATGGATTCCATGCCAAATCATATGTGTTTGAGTTTGATTTAAATATGAATATGTTTGATATTTTTCTCAGTGACAGTAACAAGTTTGCGGAAATCCCAAAGATATTATGATACTTGAGAAAACCTATTGCAGATAAAAAAACGATTTTAAGAATTGGCACTCGTAGATTCTGGAGGCCTGTGGGTAGATATTTGGTGGCTAAATTTGAAACGACCGTTTTGATGAGCCAACATTCGTACGTCAAAGTAACGCAAGTGAAATTGAACCCGTGACAGTCGATTCCTCCTCCTTACAAGATCCAAATGATCCAGGAACTCAATGTTCATGATAACGCCATTTGTTTATTTACAGTTTAGATTTAAAATTATTTATTATATATTATATATATTATTATAAATTGTTTATTTACAGTTTAGATTTAAAATTAGCGTATAAGGGACGACACCAACTCACACGAGTTTCACCACCTGATAATTCATTCTAAGAAAGTTACCCTTTAGTTTGAATTCTGGGCTAGTGGTGTCATTAGTCCGTATACATTTTCGAAAACGTTAGTGAGGCGGTCACAATCAATATTGGGTGCTAGAGAACGATGATCACTAACTTCGTGTGTGAAAATGTAACCCTTTCTAACCCGTATTGTTAATAGTGTAATCATTTTATTTTTTTTTTTCACGTAAGACTTTGACCTTAAGCAACATTAAGAAACAATTGGTTACATTCGCAACATTCAACTTGTTTCTGAATATCTTCTTGAACAAAAAAGCAGTCAAAGTGAGATTTACCAGCGTATATATGTATTTCAAATAATTAAAATTAACATAATTTTTATTTATAAAAAGCACAAATAATAAAGGACATACATATATGACTACTTTAAGGTACACCTGAAGCCACACCTATTCTTTTAGACATTTGCGTATTTAGCCAGTTTAACATAATTGAACTCTATTTTTCACATAAGAAACGATCCCTTTTATAAAACTTGAATGTAAGCCTAGTTTTAAGAGCTAAAAAATAAATATGCAATGATTAACTCTTTCAGATTCAGATACAAAGTATGTACCTACTTGACAAAAAATTAGTTTTTTTTTTTCAATTTTAGCAAATTGGTCGATAGTTTAGGATATCTTCTAATTATTCAAAAACTGATCACTTTTTAGAGAACAATTGAAAATAAAGCAAGGCTTCATGGCCAAAGAGGCAGCACAACTTATGGCAGCACAAATTATAGGGGTGATATTATTTTAGCACTATCAACGACATTTGAAGCCCAGAAAATGACAACTTTTTTGTACTACGAGCCATTCTTGAAAAAATTTATTAAACATGTATTTCAAAATGGCGGCTTAAGTACACAACTTACAGAAACGTATTTTCTTAATACTAAGGTTGAACTCACCTAACAAATACGAACATTATATAACATTACAGTACAGTACGGAAACACGTCGATTTTCTAAAGTCGATCACCAAAAATTCAGTGAAACAAAAAAAAACACAATAAGCCCTAGACCTAATAATAAAGTCTTAAAAACTAAGTTGAGTCAGTTCCTGGTCTAAATATGTGTTTGAAAAATCGTAATGGAGTTAAATTTACCGATCGCAGATCAAAAGTAAAAGAAAAATCACTATATTGTGCAATTTAATATATATAATCCGTCAGGGTTAACAGCAACAATATATTTCGTAATATTTTTCATTGAGAATTTAAAAAAATAGTTCTGAGCTATGTATCACATCCGTAACAAAATGATCTGCGAATACATCGACAAAATTAGAAGTATTATTTAAATAAGAAAACTAGGACTAAAAGTATAAAATAATATTTCATTTACACAGAGGTTAAAAACGAAAAACTTGGGGTGGGTGCAATACATAATTATTGTAAAAGTTGAGAAAATTTCGTAAACTATTTGCTCATTTCATTTGCAGTAAAATCAGGTGTTTTATAACTAAAGCTGAGTATTAACTACGCTTTTCTAAAATACTGAAGCTTATTCTAATGCCCTTATCCCGGATTAATCTTTCTTGTAAAAATAAAATCCATTAATTTCGTTAAATATTTGCTTACTGCTCAAGCAGATAATAGAATCCCATTGAAGTTCTCATTTCTGAATTATAAGCCCATAAATTGAATTAAATACCTTTTTGCGAAAAATCAGATTAATTCAGTATAATAATTGTCATTATTATCCGTTGCCGCCCTTGTGCGGCAAGATTCAGGAGATACACGTCCTAGCGACAATTGTTTCCATCTAACAATGTTCATCCTCGAACAATCACAATTTACCTTCAATCTCGATTAAAAAGATTTTACAAAATTGAAATCACTCCATAAAGCTGAAATATTAATTAAGAAATATAATAAGGACCTTGCTTTTCCAAAAAGGTAAAAAAAACTAAACAAAGGCAAATTTCCAATGCCAATTTCTGAAATTACCGCTATATGCATCACTGCCCAAATGGGTTGTTAATTTCAATATAACTGATTGTCAACTTTATCCTTTCCGTATCCGTTTCCACTTCCTCCCGCTCCCTATCATTTTGATGGTGACGGTGATGCTGATGATGATGGTGAAACTCTTGGCAAAAGCCGTCTAAATGAGGAAGCAGCAGTAGGAGCTACCTTCGAATCTCGCAATTTTCGAGTCACTGGCACTTGCCCCAAATTTTTATTTTTTTGTATAACAATTTCACCCTCCCCGGCTACCGTGTTCGCCCTTTATTAATCCATATTATGTTGCCTTACATTTTGCAGTACCTTCAGTTGTGTTTAGTCTAGGAAAACAGATATAACAACATCAAGATAATCTAACGTCCTGGCAAAATGACAAAAAATGACACTGGAAATAGGCAGAGCAGCAGGGAAGGGAAATAAGGCAAAAAAAGGAATAACATTAAAAAATAACAAAAGCCCCTCGAATCCTTTTCAAATGGACCATGGAATGCCAGCGAACGTCCCCCATCTCCGTCCCTGTCAGTCATTCTTGGTGATTGTAATTTGAGCTGAAATCACTTCAAATCTAATACAAAGGGATTACTCTGGGCTTTGCCATTCACGTTTGGTGACGACGGACGACAAAAGCAACGACAACGACGACGCCGCCAACTATTCGTTGGGTTTATACGTTGCCATCTACACTTCGCTCGCTGCCTGCCTCATCATCAGAGCCATCGTCATTGTCCTGTCGGCCGTCAGCCACATTGAAAGGAAAGTAACGGAATAACTGGGATTACTCTGTGTCCCCCCATAAAGAGCCATATGTAAAATTCCGGAACGCAACCCACAATGAAACACCTCTAGATAAATCGTATTTAAAGCAAACACATGGAGAACCACACGAACAAAAGTAATGGTGGTGTTGGCGAGGGCGAGGGCTCGCACTCATTTCTAAACACGTCTCTAAGTTGTCAAAAAGGATCGTATACGAGCCAACGCCAAGTCATCATCAGCACCCGCGTTATCCTTTGTTGGTTTCTTAATGCAGCGAGGTGGGGTATAGTGGCAACGAGGGAAGTGTGTTTGTGCCATCGTACAATTTCTCTGTGGTTAACCGGAACATTTCCCTGAATGCAATGAGAACAAAAGCTCCGTGAAATTAACAGATAAACACCTTCATCCTGGGCATCTCTGACAGTCCCGGCTGACTAACAGCCTCACACGCAGTGTTTCTAGATTCCACACCGAAACTTTACCCATTTTATGGCATCAAAATGTTTTTCTTTTCTCCCCTTAGCATGAAAAAACCCTTGTGGTCCCGCGAAAGGCTGCTTCCCCAGTTAAACCGATTCTATTGAATATAAAAATTGAGCCTCTATGGTATTATCAATAAAATGAAATGATTTTAAGTCTTACCGTAGGTATTTAACCTTAGCTATTACCTGTGTCACTTTATTTCAATGTTTACTGAAATTAACTCAAGTGTGTTGCATTAATATTTTTTACAAGAGTATGGGTTAATATGTAAGGGCTGTGTTCCGCAATTACTAGGGTTACCGCAATACAATATTGTGAAATATCAAAAACTTTAAATATTTATTGAAGGTTCTACTGATTTCCAGGAATCAGCAATTAATTAACATAGAATAATAATGCACAAAGGCTTTTTTGATAATCATATTGTATCGTGAACCCTGAAAATGGTAAGCTTCTGAAAAGAATAAAGCTTACGGTAGAATAATGTGAAGAGGATACTGATTTTCTGACTATCAATATTGCTATTTTCTTCTGTTGGTTAAAAATGTGGGCGAAGATGACCTAATTGCTAACTATGCTTCTGAATTCAGTTAGTCAATCTGAACATACCATCTTCCTCCGTAAGCCTACCTACGGGGAAGTTAAAGTTGTATTCTTCGAATTGTTTTATAATATCTATTGGTAACTGCCATAATTTCAACATGCTTTTTGGTAGACTTGTTAAATTTCGATGAAAAGCCCCTACGAACGATGCGATGTTTGCATGTTCCGTTATCCTAAACGTTTTACTAAGACATGTATTTTTTAGCTATGTATAAGTTTTTCAAAAATTTCTACATCGAAAGAGTTAAAAAATATTTCACATCAAAATGAAAGAGACTTGGTTCGAATATCAACACCCTTGTTCAATACTCAATCTACCGCTGAAAAGGCTTTTTTCCCCGTACAATTACCTGCCTCGATAATAAGACCTTATAGATAAATGGGACACATTAATTATCATCAAAGAACCTGTCATATTTTTCGATTTTTGCTAAGAAAAACCAACATTGATTTTATTTGCAAAACCATCTCTAATAAGAACCTTTACTATCTCTTAACAAACATATCCGAAATTAATAAAAGATTGTTGTATGAAATTTTCTTCAACGCACGTTTGTAGGTACACTAAGTCCAAAAATCACTTAAACTTGTAATACATACATATATTCGCAATTCTTTGTTGTAAAACTGAAAGAAATTACTTTTACGATTAGATAAAAATTCCTTTACAAGTTTTGCGTCAACATCTTTCGACATCTTTACTTACATTCCAGTTAAGATAGGCGAGCAACGTGAAATTTTAAGAAGAACTCGCACACCAATAAAATTTGGTACCATTTATCTCTACAAACAAACCCCAAAAAAGCGCCAAACTGACAGGTGAAATAAATGTTATTCGAGGTCAACTGTCGAAAATATCAGCTTTTCGCATTATACTCGTTCAAATGTGTGTACTGTGATGTGCTTTTTGTTTTCCAGCCGAGGTTCTGTTCGGCGGTCTCGCCAGGGTCGTCCTGAAGAAAACACGAAACTCCAGATGTAAAGGTCTTCAAATCTTATTACAAAATCTTTATTGGAAATAACTCTTAAATCTATAACATACAATATTCTGCTATTAATATTTCACTTAATTCGGGTAATTGAACGGTTCACGGGCATCAACTCTTCTGGCTTATGGTCTAGCGGCCTGGCATCAATTATACTGCTCGCTGATTACGGGTATCCTGGCTTCTGGTACTTCGGCCTCAAACGGGCCCTTTCATTCGGATGTCGGGTTCCTGCCGGGATCTTGCAGGTATAACGCCCCTAGTGGCACTAAACAGCAGGCTAAACGCTCTGGTAGATCAGCAGGTTCAAGGCCCCTGGTGGCACAAAACAGCAAGCTAACTCTCTGGTAGATCAGCAGGTTCAAGGCCCCTGGTGGCACAAAACAGCAGGCTAACGCTCTGGTAGATCAGCAGGTTCAAGGCCCCTGGTGGCACAAAACCAGCAGGTTCAAGGCCCCTGGTGGCACAAAACAGCAGGTTAACGCTCTGGTAGATCAGCAGGTACCGAAGCCCCTGGTGGCAATTAGGACATTAAACTTCGAATTAAGACGCCTTACGCTGGTGGGGGGAAGCCTTAATAAGAAATAGCTGGACAATCTTACCTACCTAACTTGTCTTCATACGAAACCCCTTACCACTGGTGGGGGAAGCTCCGCAAAAAGCAAGGGAAGCTAAATGACCAACTCGTCTATTCTTAAACAGTAAATAATATCGGAAGGTTGTTCATAGACAGTTTGCAGCTTTTGGGACCCTCTACATTTGTACGTGAATATATGTACAAACTTACAATTTTGAAAAAAAAAAATGTCTTAAATTTTTGAACATTTCAGATTGATTTGACAATATTTGAAAAATATGCCGCTGGTTCAGAGATTTCATATTGGAAATGTATCTTAAAACAACGAAATTTCTTAAATCTTAAGAAAACCGAAGCATTTCGATGCACTTTTGACTACGTCGGATAATGCCCACTCCATGTATGTAGGCTCATATGCTTGCAATGAGAGCCGGAATTTCAACTTTCAAATATAAAAGATTAGGAACCAGAACTGGTTCTCCTATTTTCCCTGTCCTTTCAGTCTTGATCGAATAGATACAGTTCTACTGAACTGAAGCCACTCAACTCCGCCTTCCTCGTGGACATCTCGACAATAAAGGATCCGCCTATCTATAGTTCACGGCCGAAGACCTAGTAGATTAGTGGAACCGCCATTTAATTTAAGACCCGGCCTCGACTATAAATATAAGAAGGGGAATGGATCGGACGGGATAGAGCCACAAGCCGCTTGGATGCACAGTCTCGTAATATTCGTCGATAGGGTAATAAACGCCTGTTGGCTGTAAGTGGAGCAGATCACCCTTATAATGTGACCTCGAATCAGCTTAAACAAAAAATTGTCTATTCTGTTTATGGTGGCTGCGATGTATAGAACCTGTTTGGAATAATAATGTTTGTACCCCGACTCTATATTGTTCTGTGTAATCAAAGGTAACGTCTAAGACACTGCCCTTTAAACACCCGAATCGTTCACATTTACGCCGCACCTCCATTAACAATATTTATTTTTGACATTATGTCAGACACTATATCTGAAGTTTATATTTCTTTAACACCGTGGGCAAATTATGTCGTGATTATTCATTCCTCGCCATAATCTCACCAGGTAAATCACGTCGTTTGATTTTAGCGATAAACGCAGTGGAAAAACTAGAAGAGGCAAAACGGGAAGAATACAAAAGGAAGCATAGATTTAGGGTCAATCCATTTTTGAGCGAAAGAGGTTTGCACGACCTTGACAAACATTTGCTCCAAGACATAATTGAGTAGTCCCACAAGCATGAAAAGTCTCTGAATGCCCTAATTAATTTAAAAAAAAAATAATCAAAATACTTACTATCTTCAATGTTTAATTCTTTTAATGTTAACTTTGGCCTGCAAACAACCAAATAACATTTTGTATGTACTTCAACATACAGTAAATGGTAGAAAAATTACATCTTGGCTTCACAGGACGTAATTTCTATACGAAGTGAAAACATAACATGAGTTTCTCAATGAAATGAAGGAATGTTACATGAAAATGTGGGAATTGACGTCAAGACTCGACGTCTTGTGAGAAATTTGTGTCTATACTTCATCCAACAAAAATATGCAGTACACGTCTTATGGAAGAGCTTTTTCAAAATCAGTAGCGTGCTATATTTTTGCACCATACTAAATTGAAAGAACTCCTCCATAAAAAAGTGTTTGTGCGCCCGTAAATTTTCGATTGCATCTGACGCAGACCCGACGTCCTATTGACCGCACATCTGAGTGTGCACTGAATTGATGTGGCCTATGGCTGTTGGTGATATTCAATTTCAACCCCCATTAAATATTGATGTGCATTCAGAGTTACCCTTGTTCATTTGCTAACTTCTTCAGTTTTTTTTCCTTGGGTCTCTGTTGAGGTGCTTTTGATTTTAGAGCTTTACAAAAAGGATCATTTAATATCAACACTACGACAACCCTGTGAGAGATTTATGCAATCCACAGATTTATGCAATCCACTGTAGCCAGAATGCGAGGCAAACGTCCTATCTTGCCCACGCTGCATATTTTTGTTGGACAGAGTATAGTGAAGTTGGGGTGTCACGAAACGTCAAAATTTATATCTGCATTTATTTCTTCTACGAAGACAAGAAATAAATAGAAAAAATTATGTCTAAAAATAACAAAAATCGAGACATAAGCGGGCTCCACAAGAAATATTGGCTACATGACATATTTCTTGCAATCATTTATTCCAAGTGGAGGCTCAGTGTTAAGATGTGGCAACGTTGAATCAGACCGGGTTTATAGGCAATCATCAGCTGGTGAGGGCCATGTAGCAAATCACATTCATCACAAGTGGTGCAACAGCTCGTAGAGAACCTGGACCTAGTGACTTGCAACCCTCAACCATTCAAGTGTGAGTGTAACCATAAATAAAGAGGACCTACCATTTTTTGCTGATTCCGAAATGAAACACTTTTCATGACTAGAAATACTTTTGGAGGATTTGTCAATCACTCGCAAGAGGCAACAAATCCTTGACAAATTCGAACCAAAGATCCTCTGCTTGACAGTCCAATGCACAAAACTTTCTGCCAAGGGGTTTATGTGCGTCGAAATACAAATACTGATCCAACCAGGTGACAGGTACTTTGCTACACGCTCGCCAGTGGGTGTCCAGTGTCCATGTAACCATACGATCACTAGCTTGCACCAGTTCTTCTTCGCATTCTTTAAGGCTCAAAGTCCTAAGCAGAATTGTTTCAGATTTCTGAAAGTTGATTTTCAATTTCCAATCATCGCAATATCGCTGAATATTGTCACAGTCACAATTGTATACGCTGTTAGATCGTCGGCATGCACAATAGCACAATTGCCTGAATTAGACTACTTCATTGCTAATTGCTAATGTAAATTCTGAATAGAATCGACCAGTTGACCGTTCCCTGCTGAAGACCATTTGTAATAGCGAAAATGTCCAGTTTCGACAACAAACTTTCTACTATTGAGCATGTCATAAAGCACATATAACATTGGTTTACTTATGCCTAGTTGGGTCAGCTTTAGAGTGAGGTCCTCTGACCATACGGTGTCGGAACGGCATAAATTGTATCATGTCCCGCCAATCGATCTTGTACTGTGAAGGTGTGCAGACGTTTTCGGCTTTCACAGTGTTAATAAATAAAATCGCGATTTAATTTTAATATACAAGAAAAGTCGGAGCATTTTCAATATAGAGAATAGCTCAACGGAAGTAGTGGCGGATCCAGTCGATCTCGTACTGTGACAGTGTAAAGACGTCCTCGGCTTCACAGTTTCCCAATTGTATAGTGTGTGATTCTTATCAAGTATTAAGTTTGACCAGGTATTTCCAATATAGAGCATAGCTCAGTTGAAGAGGTGGCGAACTCCGGAGCGAGGGATCGTGAGTTCAAGTCCCCGTCGGGCACTCAACTTATTAGTGCTTTTTTACATAATAGTGAAGTAGAAAGCATTATAGAACAAGACGAAAAGTTAATTAAGCGTAGCAACAACAAAGCGGGGGCATCGAAAGGTGTTCATCCAGCTACAACAACAACAACAATGCAGAAGGCAACGGCAGCAAAACCGGGGACATCGAAAGATGCCCTGACGAAGGCGACCGGTGCGATACCGCAAGCATCGTCCGATGCAGAGAAGGCAGCATCAACCGATGCTCCGTTGAAGAGGAGGAAGAGGGTACAGGTTGTGCCCAACTTGGTGAAGCGTCGCACCATCACCCCAGCTGAGCTGCAAGCTGAAGGGAAGGTGACGGCGCAAATGGCAACAATACCAGCAGCAGAAAACAACAAACATGTGAATCCCTCGCCAGCTAATGATGACGAGGAGATCTCATATATGTCCGAGGGTGGAGAAGGTCTCTACACCACGGGCGACAGCCAAACGTTTGTGGATCTGTCGACTCCAGAGGCATCCGCAGACGAGGAAGAAGAAGAGACCATTCAAGCCAGAATTGGTACGATACAGGGGCAGATCGTGACCCTGCAAAGCGATCTAGCCACAATGGTCCAGGCGCTGAAGGAAAAGCAGCAAGCGCGAAGAGAACGAGAGAGACAGGAGCGCTCAAATAAGAAATGTCTCCAGGCCCCATCCAAGGAGGCGCAACAAAAGAGTGATGATGCGGAGCTGCAACCGCCAACCAAGCAGCCCCATCAGCCACAACAAAAACAACAACAGCCGCTGCTCAATGATAAGCCAAAGCAGCAGGCAAAAAAACAACAACAACAACAGCCAGCACAGCAGCAGCAGCAGAAACAACAGCAGCAGAGACAACAGCAGCAGACACAACAGCAGCAGAGACAACAGCAGCAGAACCAACAGCAGCAGAAGCAACAGCAGCAGCCACAGCCGCAACAACTAAAGAAGAAGGAACAAGTGCCACCCATTAACGTATATAAGATGGACCTGAAGGAGACCATTGAAATATGTAAGTCGGCCATAGGTCAAAATTTTAATATTAAAAGACTTAGTCCTAATAGACATGCTATCCACTGCCTCACAGTGGAACAGCACAAAATTGTGAAAAATCTACTTAAGGCTACCACGACTGAGTTCTTCAGTTATACACCGAAAATAGACAAATTTCAAACGGTTCTGTTGAAGGGCATAGACTCCTACACGGAACCGCAAGAGCTCTTAAATGAGCTCCGTGAAAAAGCGGGCGACGATCTCGACTTTATCGAAGTCAAGCCTTTTACCACAGTTAAAGCCAGACGGGAGAATCGGAAGTTGCCAATCTTCCTGGTTCAGCTTTCACCCAACAGCAAACTGGATAGTTTGAGGAGTATCTCCGTCCTCAACTACCAGGTTGTAACCTGGGATAAATTAAAGAGGCGCGGCGACATGCTTCAATGCATGCGCTGTCAAAGGTTCGGCCACGCCGCGGCTAACTGCGAAATGCAGTCACGCTGCGTTAAGTGTGGAGAGAACCACATTCGGGGAGAATGTAAGTTAGGGCAAGAAAGGGTCCAAGACATGACACTGCTTAAGTGTGCACTCTGCCGGAAGGACGGGCACCCCGCAAACTATCGGGGATGTCCCATCTTTCAGGAAATTAAACAGAAAAAGGCAAAGCAAACAGAGATAGAAAAACGACCAATAACGCGTGTTCCTACAATAACGCCCGTTAATCCCCAAATCTCCTACGCCCAAATGGCGGCAGGAAGGGGTAAGACGGTACAGCCTGCGCCAAAGGCAGCCCCACAGGCCCTCGTGCCTAAGGCTCCGGACGCACAGGCCGAAATAAGAAGCATGTTGCTGGCCATTTCTGGTCAGATAGCAGGTCTTCAAAATCAGATAACGGAGCAGGCGAAGAGGGTGGACCATATCTACTCTGTTTTGCCGAGCTTTACGCAATTTTTAGGTTAAGGGCGCGCTGCCGGAGAGGCCCTTAAGGATCCTAGCTGTGAATGTAAATTCACTGATTAGGATTGAACGTAGAGCAAACCTATTCCAATTGTTGAAAGATCAAAGTCCTGATGTGTTTATGGCTAGTGAAACTAAACTAAGTCAGAAACATAAATTGACACATAACAATTACAATATCGTACGAAGAGATCGGCCCAACTCCACTTTAGGGGGAGGCGTCGCAATCTTTGTACGAAAAGGCATAAAATATAAAGTTATATATAGTAGTGAAGTACGCAGATTTCGGCTGCTTGAGGCGTGCATTGTATGCATTCCTCTCCAACAGGGGAAGCGAATGTATGCGATCGCGGCTTACGCTCCGGAATCACCTCAGCCAACTGACTTTTTGACAGAGCTCGAAAAACTTTTTCAAGTGCTACAACTGAGCTCGGAAGATAATTACTATCTCATGG
Organism: Chrysotoxum bicinctum; assembly: GCA_911387755.1. Taxonomy (NCBI): domain Eukaryota; kingdom Metazoa; phylum Arthropoda; class Insecta; order Diptera; family Syrphidae; genus Chrysotoxum; species Chrysotoxum bicinctum. Next base: position 2,688,830 of record OU426989.1, read on the forward strand.
CAGGTGATTTAAATGCCAAACATATAGATTGGGGAAATCAAGTACAAAATCCGAGAGGTAACCATCTATTTAATTGGATGGGTCAATACAATATTGAATATATGATCGACCTCCTAGCGACTGATAGACCATCGTTTCCAAGAAGCGGTGCCTATCTGGATCTATTACTAAAGGACTCTAGACTGACAATTACTAACACTGTGGGTCAACGGACAAGAAACTGCTTACAAACGATAGACTACGACAGCGACCACTGTGGTTTCGCCGCAGTAATACAGTTGCCGAACGAGCTTGTAGAGTTGGAGGAGTATGTACCTGCGCATTCTTACAATTACAGTAAGATGCGCTGGCCACGCTTTACCAACGCTTTAGCAAGCGAAATTCGTGCCAATAATATATCCCCACCAAATAACAGGAATTTAACAAACAACGAAATTGACCAATACTTAGAACAAATGGACGAAACAATCCTACGAACTATGAACAGAACTATACCATAATACAGAGAACGTAACGTAACCGACATGTACCGTAACGCGACAATTGATGCACTACACAGACAAAAAAGTGGACTACTGACAAGACTTAAACGCTTGTACCGACGGTTTACTGACTCACGCGATCTGGAGATTAGGACACTGAAGTCGTTAATCAAAAACATCAACCAATTGATCAAAGAAAATTATAGGTTGTCTATTAATTTGTATTGGAACAATAAAATTCGGGCCGTTAACTCTAGCGACCCGAGTATGTTTCCACAAATTAACAAGATATTTAGACGGAATGATCAAAACGAACTTCCATGTCTTAAGCTCCAGCGAACGACAGAAAACAGAAACGTACTTCTGACAGCAGGGATAGATCCAGATGACGCGGTCTTGGACGATAACCTCTTTATTGTCGAGGATCCGCTGGAGAAAGTGGAGGCTGTGGGGGCTGCTTTTCAGCAAGTGTATAAGGTGAATGCAAGCATCCACCCCAACCACGACCTGGAAAACAGAGCTCTACTCCATCACTTCTATCTTCGTAATGAAATGACGCAATGGCGATCAGAGAATCTAGGTTTCATCCGGTTCAATGAAGAAAACTTGGCGAATGCCATCATCGCCGTGCAAGATGGGAGTAGTTCCCTGTTAGTCACGAGGATGGAGCTCCAGCTCATCTTCGATTCATTAAAGAAGAAAAAGTCAACAGGAGTCGATGGTATATCCAATATTGTACTTCGACATCTACCTAAAGAAGCAATTGACATTTATGCCACACTGTTTAACAACGCACTGAATAATGCATATTATCCAGGGCGGTGGAAGACAGCTGTGGTTCATCCTCTCCCGAAAAAGGGAAAGGACAACTCCAATCCGGCAAATCTCCGGTCGATAAGTCTTCTACCGAGTATCAGCAAGGTATTCGAGAAAGTCATAAATAGAACTCTGTCCAAGTGGGCGGAGGACAATAATATCATACCGGATAATCAGTTCGGGTTTAAGGCGGGACATGACACCATTCATGCCGCGTCTAAACTCGTTTCTGATATCCAATGGAACAAAACTAAAAATCAGTGTACAGGTGCTTGTCTGGTTGATTTGGAGAAGGCTTTCGACACCGTATGGTTAGAGGGTCTCTATCTAAAATTGACTAGGCTCGGCATAAGTAAACCACTATTATATATACTATATGACATGCTCAATGGTAGAAAGTTTGTTGTCAAAAGTGGCAATGTAACTTCTACCGCAATCTTCGATATCAAGAATGGTCTTCAGCAGGGAGCGGTGAACTCGCCGATTCTATTCAGCATTTACACCAGCGATCTGATAAGTAGTCTAACTCAGGCAATTGCGTATGCCGATGACCTAATAGCGTACAGAACAGCTACAAAAGTTGAGGTTATCAGAATTCTCTTACAGCGTGACTTCGACAAGATTCAGCGATATTGTGATGACTGGAAGTTGAAAATCAACTTTCAGAAATGTGAAACGATTCTGTTTAGGACTCCGTTGGCTAGAGCCCCTAGGGATACTAGAAAGAACTGGCGTAAGCTGATGATCGTAGGGCCGCACGGGCAACCACTGGCGAGCAGAAGTGTGGTAAAGTACCTTGGCATCTGGTTGGATCAGTATTTGTATTTCGACAGACATATAAATGCTGCTCTGAACAGAGCTAGGGGAGCCTTTGCCCTGACGAAACGGTTGTTTTACAGCAGCCGGCTTGACACCAGGGTGAAGGTGATTTGCTACATGGCCCTCATCCGGCCGATGATTGCCTATGGGTGCCCGGTGTGGTTCAACGTTGCCCCATCTCAAATGGAAAAAATTCGGGTGTTTGAAAGGCAGTGTCTTAGACGTTGTCTTGGATTACACAGAACACCTGAATCGGAGTACAAACATTACTATTCCAACAGGACTCTATACAACGGAGCCAACATTAACAGAATAGATAATTTTTTGATAAAGCTGATTCGGAGTCACATTGCGAGAGCGATGGCCTCAGCAAATAGCTTAATCTTTGGGGCTTACTACCCCAACACAGAATACTTCGAGAGTGTGCGTTTAAGTGGCCATATTGCACCTAATGCATTCCTCTATTTAGATAGTATAGGGTTGATCCAGGATAGAGAGGCGGTTCCGCTAATCTACCACGTCGGCCGTAGTACTGTGGACAGGCGGCTCCTTTATAGTCGAGACGTCCTCGCACAAGACGGAGCTGAGCGACTTCGGTTCAGTAGGACTGTGTCCGATCGGGACCTGAAAGACAGGGTAAGACAGGAGAACCAGTTTTGGTGGTTGTCTAATGATGATAGCGATAGTTGACCAGTTGTCTTGGCCGACTTACATAGTTTTAAGGGTATTCTTAGGTAGGAACAGTCAGGGTGGCACAAAAAAAAAAAAAAAAAAAAAAAAAAAAAAAAAAAAAAAAAAAAAAAAAAAAAATTAGAGTACATTCTTCTAATGTACATATGTATATTACAAAAAAAAAAAAAAAAAAAAAAAAAAAAAAAAAATCTCTGCTGCTGTGGCTGTTCTAGTTTTTAAGTAGTTTTAGTTTAGTTTTAGTTTATTTTAAGTAGTTTAAGTTGGTTGAGGTAGTTTTTAATTAGTTTTACTTTAGTTTGTAAGTTTTATATAAAAATAAAAAAAAGTTAAAGAATCCGAGTTTTTAAATTTTCTCGAGAAAACAAAAAAAAAAATAGATTATAGTTTTTGAATTAAAAATAGTTTTTTAGGCCGAAAGGCATTAGATTTAAGATAGAGTTTAGCTTAGAGCGCCCGCATAGGGCCAGTAAGTTAGTTTTAAGTTATTGGATAATTAGGCTAGTTTTTATGAATTTTTGTCTAGCTTTAAGATAGTTTTAAGATTGAAGAAAAATAAAAATAAATTTAAAAAAAAAAAAAAAAAAAAAGTAGTGGCGGATCGCAGTGTGAGGGATCGCCGGTTCGACTCCCAGTCGGGCACAAAACTTTTGGAAGCTTTTTTTCATAATCGGGAGGTTGTAGACTTCATCGAGTGGGAAGAAAGGCTATGGGTGACAAAAACATTGCGGGGACATCGAAAGATGTCCCAGCAACAATATCCAAGCCGGCAACGGCAACAGCAGCAGGCACATCGAAAGATGCCCTTCGACCAATTAGGAAGCAGGTAGCATCAGCCGACACTGGAATAGCTAAGAGAAGGAAGAAGATAAAGTGTGCGCCGAACCTAGTAAAGCGCCGATCCACCACCACTCCGGCCAAGCTGCCAGCTGGAGTGAAGGAGAAGGCGCGCTCAGCCAGGGCATCAGCGGCAGCAAAATTACAAAATCAATTGGACTCTTCGACATCAGACGAAGAGATTACATACATGTCTGAGGGTGGTGAGGGCATGTATGCGACAGGCGACAGCAACCTGTTCGTCGACCTAACATCACCAGGGTCGTCGTCAGACGAAAAAAAGTGCCAGGAAGAGGAGCAAATACTGACCAAGAAGATAAGTGCTTTCGAGGAAGAAATTGCACTTCTTAAATCAAAATTGGAGCCGCTGGTACAGGCTCTTAAAACAAAACAAGAGGCAAGGCGAGATATGATGCGTCAAGAGCAACAAAAGGCGCTACAACAAAAAAAAGTAGCTCAAGACCAGGCCAAAGCTATAGAGCTCACACAGCAGCAGCAGCCAAAAGAACAACGGCCTAAACAGCCTAAACAACAACAACAACAAAAACAAACCAAACAACAACCACAGCAGCAAACAACAACAAAGAAACAAAAGCAACAACAACAGCAACAACCATCGCAACAACAACAGCAACAATTATTGCAAAAACAAAAGCAACAAAAGCAGCAGACTCAACAGCAGCAGCCTCAACAGCAGCAGCCTCAGCAGCAGCAGATTCAACAGCAGCAGTCTCAACAGAAGCAGACACAGAAGGAACACCAGCAGCAGTCACAGCCGCTTCCAAATAAGAAAGAGAAGGTGCCACCGATCAACACATATAAGATTGAACTAAAGGAAACCATAAATCTATGTAAGTCGGCCATAGGCAACAGTTTTACTATAAAAAGATTAAATGTAGACAGGCACACAATTCAGTGCACAACTATTAAAGACTATAAGATAATTAAAGATCTATTGAAAGCATCTACAACTGAATTCTTCAGTTTCACCCCAAAACAGGATAAACTCCAAACGGTTTTGCTGAAAGGCATAGATTCCTGCACGGAACCACAGGCGCTCTTAAATGAGCTCCGTCAACAAGCGAGCGATGATCTCGAATTTATCGGAGTAAAGCCATTTTCCACGGTTAAGGCAAGACGGGAGACACGGAAATTGCCGTTCTTCCTGGTTCAGCTTTCGCCCAGCAGCAAACTGGATAGTCTGAGGAAAATCTCCGTCCTTGACTACCAGGTTGTCACTTGGGATAGATTAAAAAGACGCGGCGACATGCTACAATGCATGCGCTGTCAAAGGTTTGGCCACGCTGCAGCAAACTGCGAAATGCAGTCACGCTGCGTTAAGTGCGGTGAGAACTACAAAATAGGAGAGTGTAGGCTCGGACAGGAACGGGTCGAAGATAGGACCCAGCTTAAATGTATACTCTGCCGAGGCGAAGGGCGCCCAAATGGCCGCAGGAAGGGGAAGCACGGTACAACCTGTGCAAAAGGCAGCCCCAAAGGCCCTTCTGCCAAAGGCTCCTGATGCACAGGCAGAAATAAGAGGCATGTTATTGGCTATTCAAGGCCAGTTAACAGGACTTCAAAACCAGATACGGGAGCAGGCGACTAGGGTAGACCATCTCTACTCTGTTTTGCCGAGCTTAACGCTTATAGGTTAAGGGCGCGCTGCCGGAGAGGCCCTTTAAGATCCTTGCTGTGAATGTAAATTCACTGATTAGGACCGAACGAAGAGCCAACAGTCGATCTCATACTGTGAAAGAGTGTAGACGTCTTTGACTTTCGCAGTGACTTCAATTAGAATCGTGTGTGCATATTAGTACCAAGTTTACCAAACAAATTTTAATATAGAGTATAGCTCAATAGAAGAGGTGGCGGACCGTGGTGCGAGAGATCACCGGTTCAAGTCCCCGTCGGGCACAAAAATTATTGATGCTTTTTTACATAATAGAGAAGTTGAAATAATTATTGAAGAAGAAGAAAGACAAATTAAACGCAACAACAACAAAGCGGAGGCATCGAAAGGTGTTCGTCCAGCTAAAAGCAGAACAACAACAACAACTACGATGAATCAAGCAACGGCAACAAAACCGGGGACATCGAAAGATGCCCTGGCGAAGTCAACCAATGCGACAGCGCCAGCATCATCCGATGCGGAAACGGCACCATCAGCCGATAAGACCATGAAGAGGAGGAAGAGGGTACAATGTGTACCCAACCCGGTGAAGCGTCGCACCATCACCAATGCTGAGCTGCAAGCTGAAGGGAAGGTGACGGCGCAAAAGTCAATAAAACCAGCAGCAGACAACAACAAACATTTGAATCCCTCGCCCACCGATGATGACGAGGAGATTTCATATATGTCCGAGGGTGGAGAGGGTCTCTACACCACCGGTGATAGCCAGACATTTGTGGACTTGTCTACCCCAGAGGCGTCCGCTGATGAAGCTGAGGAAGAGACCATCCAGGCCAAAATTGGCGCAATTCAGGGGCAGATCGAGACTCTTCAAACCGATCTTGCCTCAATGATCCAAGCTCTAAAAGAAAAGCAAGAGGCGCGAAGAGAAAAAGAGAGACAGGAGCGCTTAAATAAAAAAAGTCTCCAGGCCCCACAAAAGGAGGCGCAACAAAAAAGTGTTGATGCGGAGCTGCAACCGCCAAACAAGCAGCCTCATCAAAAACAACAACAGCCGCTGATAACAGAAAAGCCAAAGCAGCAGGCAAACCAAAAACAACAACAACAGCAGCCGAAACAACAGCAGCGACAACAGCAGCAAAGACAACAGCAGCAGAGACAACAGCAGCAGAACCAACAACAGCAGCAGAATCAGCAGCAGAAACAACAGCAGCAGCCACAGCCGCAGCCGATACAAACCAAAAAAAAAGAACAGGTGCCACCCATCAACGTTTATAAGATGGACCTTAAGGAGACATTGGAAATATGTAAGTCGGCCATAGGTCAAAATTTTATAATTAAGAGACTTGGTAATAATAGACACGCTATCCACTGCTTCACAGTGGAACATCATAAAATTATAAAAGAATTATTAAAACAAACCACGACTGAGTTCTTTAGTTTCACTCCGAAAGTGGAAAAAGTTCAAACGGTCCTGTTGAAGGGCATAGATTCCTACACGGAACCGGAAGAGCTCTTAAATGAGCTCCGTGAAAAAGCGGGAAACGATCTCGACTTTATCGAAGTCAAGCCTTTTGCCACAGTTAAAGCCAGACGGGAGAATCGGAAGTTGCCAATCTTCTTGGTTCAGCTTTCACCCAATAGCAAACTGGATAGTTTGAGGAGTATCTCCGTCCTCAACTACCAGGTTGTAACCTGGGATAAATTAAAGAGGCGCGGCGACATGCTTCAATGCATGCGCTGTCAAAGGTTCGGCCACGCCGCGGCTAACTGCGAAATGCAGTCACGCTGCGTAAAGTGTGGAGAGAACCACAAAATGGGAGAATGCAAGTTAGGGCAAGAAAGGGTCCAAGACATGACACTACTTAAGTGTGCACTCTGCCGGAAGGACGGGCACCCCGCAAACTATCGGGGATGTCCCATCTTTCAGGAAATAAAACAAAAAAAAGCGAAGCAATCAGAGGTAGAAAAACGACCAATTACGCGTGTTCCTACAACAACGCCCGTTAATCCCCAAATATCCTACGCCCAAATGGCGTCAGGAAGGGGAAAAACGGTACAGCCTGCGCCAAAGGCAGCCCCACAGGCCCTCGTGCCTAAGGCTCCGGACGCACAGGCCGAAATAAGAAGCATGTTGCTGGCCATTTCTGGTCAGATAGCAGGACTTCAAAAACAGATAACGGAGCAGGCGAAGAGGGTGGACCATATCTACTCTGTTTTGCCGAGCTTTACGCAATTTTTAGGTTAAGGGCGCGCTGCCGGAGAGGCCCTTAAGGATCCTTGCTGTGAATGTAAATTCACTGATTAGGATCGAACGTAGAGCAAACCTATTCCAATTGTTGAAAGATCAAAGTCCTGATGTGTTTATGGCTAGTGAAACTAAGCTAAGCCAGAAACATAAATTGACACATAATAATTACAATATCGTACGAAGAGATCGGCCCAACTCGACTCAAGGAGGTGGTGTCGCAATCTTTGTACGAAAAGGCATTAGATATAAAGTTATATACAATAGTGAAGTACGCAGATTTCGGCTGCTTGAGGCGTGCATTGTATGCATTCCTCTCCAACAAGGGAAGCGGATGTATATAGTCGCGACTTACGCTCCGGAATCACCTCAGCCAACTAACTTTTTGACAGAGCTCGAAAAACTTTTTCAAGTGCTACAACTGAACTCGGTAGAGAATTACTATATCATGGCCGGTGATTTAAATGCCAAACATATTGATTGGGGAAATCAAGTACAAAATCCGAGAGGTAACCATCTATTTAATTGGATGGGTCAATACAATATTGAATATATGATCGATCTTCTAGCGACTGATAGACCATCGTTTCCAAGGAGCGGTGCTTATCTGGATCTATTACTAAAGGACTCTAGACTGACAATTACTAACACTGTGGGTCAACGGACAAGAAACTGTTTACAAACGATAGACTATGACAGCGACCACTGTGGTTTTGCCGCAACAATACAGTTGCCGAACGAGCTCGTAGAGTTGGAAGAGTATATACCTGCGCATTCTTACAATTACAGTAAGATGCGCTGGCCACGCTTTACCAACGCCTTAGCAAGCGAAATTCGTGCCAATAATATATCCCCACCAAATAACAGGAATTTAACAAACAACGAAATTGACCAATACTTAGAACAAATGGACGAAACAATCCTACGAACTATGAATAGAACTATACCAAAATACAGAGAACGTAACGTAACCGACATGTACCGTAACGCGACAATTAATGCACTACACAGACAAAAAAGTGGTCTACTGACAAGACTAAAACGCTTGTACCGACGGTTTACTGACTCACGCGATCTGGAGATTAGGACACTGAAGTCGTCAATTAAGAACATCAACCAACTGATCAAGGAAAATTATAGATTGTCTATTAATTTGTACTGGAACAACAAAATTCGTGCCGTTAACTCTAGCGACCCGAGTATGTTTCCACAAATTAACAAGATATTTAGACGAAATGATCAAAACGAACTTCCGTGTCTTAAGCTCCAGAGAACGACAGAAAACAGAAACGTACTTCTAACAGCAGGGATAGATCCAGATGACGCGGTCTTGGACGATGACCTCTTTATTGTCGAGGATCCGCTGGAGAAAGTGGAGGCTGTGGGGGCTGCTTTCCAGCAAGTGTATAAGGTGAATGCAAGCATCCACCCCAACCACGAACTGGAAAACAGAGCTCTACTCCATCACTTCTATCTTCGTAATGAAATGACGCAATGGCGATCAGAGAATCTAGGTTTCATCCGGTTCAATGAAGAAAACTTGGCGAATGCCATCATCGCCGTGCAAGATGGGAGTAGTTCCCTGTTAGTTACGAGGATGGAGCTCCAGCTCATCTTCGATTCATTAAAGAGGAAAAAGTCAACAGGAGTCGATGGTATATCCAATATTGTACTTCGACATCTACCTAAGGAAGCAATTGACATCTATGCCACACTGTTTAACAACGCACTGAATAATGCATATTATCCAGGGCGGTGGAAGACAGCTGTGGTTCATCCTCTCCCGAAAAAGGGAAAGGACAACTCCAATCCGGCGAATCTCCGGTCGATAAGTCTTCTACCGAGTCTCAGCAAGGTATTCGAGAAAGTCATAAATAGAGCTCTGTCCAAGTGGGCGGAGGACAATAATATCATACCGGATAATCAGTTCGGGTTTAAGGCGGGACATGACACCATTCATGCCGCGTCTAAACTCGTTTCTGATATCCAATGGAACAAAACTAAAAATCAATGTACAGGTGCTTGTCTGGTTGATTTGGAGAAGGCTTTCGACACCGTATGGTTAGAGGGTCTCTATCTAAAATTGACTAGGCTCGGCATAAGTAAACCACTATTATATATTATTTATGACATGCTCAATGGTAGAAAGTTTGTTGTCAAAAGTGGCAATGTAACTTCTACCGCAATCTTCGATATCAAGAATGGTCTTCAGCAGGGAGCGGTGAACTCGCCGATTCTATTCAGCATTTACACCAGCGATCTGATAAGTAGTCTAACTCAGGCAATTGCGTATGCCGATGACCTAATAGCGTACAGAACAGCTACAAAAGTTGAGGTCATCAGAATTCTCTTACAGCGTGACTTCGACAAGATTCAGCGATATTGTGATGACTGGAAGTTGAAAATCAACTTTCAGAAATGTGAAACGATTCTGTTTAGGACTCCGTTGGCTAGAGCCCCGAGGGATACTAGGAAGAACTGGCGTAAGCTGATGATCGTAGGGCCGCACCGGCAACCACTGGCGAGCAGAAGTGTGGTAAAGTACCTTGGCATCTGGTTGGATCAGTATTTGTATTTCGACAGACATATAAATGCTGCTCTGAACAGGGCTAGGGGAGCCTTTGCCCTGACGAAACGGTTGTTTTACAGCAGCCGGCTTGACACCAGGGTGAAGGTGATTTGCTACATGGCCCTCATCCGGCCGATGATTGCCTATGGTTGCCCGGTGTGGTTCAACGTTGCCCCATCTCAAATGGAAAAGATTCGGGTGTTTGAGAGGCAGTGTCTTAGACGTTGTCTTGGATTACACAGAACACCAGAATCGGAGTACAAACATTACTATTCCAACGGGACTCTATACAACGGAGCCAACATTAACAGAATAGATAATTTTTTGATAAAGCTGATTCGGAGTCACATTGCGAGAGCGATGACCTCAGCAAATAGCTTAATCTTTGGGGCTTACTACCCCAACACAGAATACTTCGAGAGTGTGCGTTTAAGTGGCCATATTGCACCTAATGCATTCCTCTATTTAGATAGTATAGGGTTGATCCAGGATAGAGAGGCGGTTCCGCTAATCTACCACGTCGGCCGTAGGGCTGTGGATAGGCGGCTCCTTTATGGTCGAGACGTCCTCGCACAAGACGGAGCTGAGCGACTTCGGTTCAGTAGGACTGTGTCCGATCGGGACCTGAAAGACAGGGTAAGACAGGAGAACCAGTTTTGGTGGTTGTCTAATATTGATAGCGATAGTTGACAAGTTGTCTTGGCCGACTTACGTAGTTTTAAGGGTATTCTTAGGTAGGGACAGTCAGGGTGGCACACAAAAAAAAAAAAAAAACAAAAAAAAAAAAAAAATTAGAGTACATTCTTCTAATGTATATTCAAAAAAAAAAAAAAAAAAAAAAAAAAAAAAAAAAAAAAAAAAAAAAAAAAAAAATAATAATAAAAAAAAAAAAAAACTCTGCTGCTGTGGCTGTTCTAGTTTTTAAGTAGTTTTAGTTTAGTTTTAGTTTATTTTAAGTAGTTTAAGTTGGTTTAGGTAGTTTTTAATTAGTTTTACTTTAGTTTGTAAGTTTTATATAAAAAATATGAAAAGATAAAGAATCCGAGTTTTTTAAATTTTCTCGAGAAAACAAAAAAAAATAGATATAGTTTTTGAATTAAAAATAGTTTTTTAGGCCGAAAGGCATTAGAATTAAGATATAGTTTAGCTTAGAGCGCCCGCATAGGGCCAGTAAGTTTGTTTTAAGTTATTGGATAATTAGGCTAGTTTTTTTATGAATTTTGTCTAGCTTTAAGATAGTTTTAAGATTGATAAAAATAAAAATGAATTAAAAAAAAAAAAAAAAAAAAAAACCGAACGAAGAGCTAATCTTTCCCAATTACTGAAAGACCTAAGTCCAGATGTGTTTATGGCCAGCGAGACTAAGTTGAACCAGAAACATAAACTGACTCACAACAATTACAATATCGTAAGAAGGGATCGGCCCAACTCGACTCAAGGAGGTGGCGTTGCAATCTTCATACGAAAAGGTATCGATCATAAAGTTATTTATAATAGTGATGTGCGTAGATTTCGATTGCTAGAGGCATGCATCATTTGCATCCCTCTCCAACAGGGGAAACGGATGTATGTGATCGCTGCTTATGCACCGGTATCTCCTCAACCCATTGATTTTATAACAGAGCTTGAAAAACTTTTTGAATGTTTACGATTAGATTCGGAAGAGATTTATTACCTCATGGCCGGTGATTTGAATGCCACCGACCAACACGAGTTGTGGAAATCAAATACAAAATCCTTGAGGTAACCATCTATACAATTGGATGAGTCAGCGCAGCGTTGAATACGGGATCGACCTTCTTGCTACAGAAAGGCCATCGTTTCCAAGAAGTGGTGCCTTTCTGGATTTATTACTAATAGACACAAGACTGACAATAACAGACACTGTGGGTCAATGCCTGTTCATTCTTACAATTATAGTAAGATGCGATGGCCACGCTTCACCAACGCCTTTGCAAGAGAACTACGTACGAACAATATATCCCCACCAAATAACAGGAATTTGACAAACACAGAGATCGACGAATACCTAGAACAAATGGACGTTACAATCAAACGAACAATGAACAGAACAATACCCAAATACAAAGAACGTGACTCTACCGACATGTACCGTAACGCGACCATTGACGCCCTGCACAGACAAAAAAGCGGACTATTGACAAGACTTAAACGCCTATACAGACGGTTTACTAACACACACGATCTGGAGATTAGGAGTTAGGACACTGAAGTCGTCAATTAAAAACATCAATCAATTAATCAAGGAGAACTATCGGTTGTCCATTAATTTATTTTGGAATAACAGAATTCGGGCTGTTAATTCTAGCGACCCGAGTATGTTTCCACAAATTAATAAGATCTTTAGGAAGAATGATCAAAACGATCTTCAGTGTCTTAAACTTCAGAGGACGACAGAAAACAGAGACATACTTCTGACAGCAGGGATAGATCCGGAGGACGCCGTCTTGGACGACGAACTCTTTATTGTCGAAGATCCGCGGGATAGAGTGGAGACGGTGGGGGCTGCTCTTCAGCAAGTGTACAAGGTGAATGCTAGCATTCGCCCGAATCACGACCTGGAAAACAGAGCTCTGCTGCACCATTTCTACCTTCGTAACGAAATGACGCAATGGCGATCGGAGAACCACGGTTTTGCCGGGTTCAATGATGATCATCTGGCAAACGCCATCATCGCCGAGCGAAACGGGCCCAGTTCCCTATTAGTTTCGAAGGTGGAGCTCCAGCTCATCTTCGACTCATTAAAGAAAAAGAAGTCAGCAGGAATCGATGGTGTATCCAACGTTGTGCTACGACATTTACCTTCGGAGGCAGTGGACATTTATACCACACTGTTTAACAACGCATTGAATAATGCATATTATCCGGTGCGATGGAAGACAGCTGTGGTACATCCTCTCCCAAAAAAGGGAAAGGACAACTCCAATCCGGCGAATCTCCGGTCGATAAGTCTTGTACCGAGTATCAGTAAGGTATTCGAAAAAGTTATTAATAGAGCGCTGTCCAAGTGGGCAGAGGACAACAATATCATACCGGATACTCAGTTCGGTTTTAAGGCACGACATGATACAATTCACGCCGCGTCTAAACTCGTTTCTGATATCCTATGGAACAAAACTAAAAGGCAATGTACTGGTGCTTGCCTGGTTGATTTGGAGAAGGCTTTCGACACCGTATGGTTAGAAGGTCTCTATCTAAAATTGACTAGGCTCGGCATAAGTAAACCACTATTATATATACTTTATGACATGCTCAATGGTAGAACGTTTGTTGTCAAAAGTGGCAATGTAACTTCTACCGCAATCTTCGATATTAAGAATGGTCTTCAGCAGGGAGCGGTGAACTCGCCGATTTTATTCAGCATTTACACCAGCGATCTGATAGGTAGTCTAACTCAGGCAATTGCGTGATGATCTAATAGCGTACAGAACAGCTCCAAAAGTTGAGAACATCAGAATTCTCTTGCAGCGTGACTTCGACAACATTCAGCGATATTGTGATGACTGGAAGTTGAAAATCAACTTTCAGAAATGTGAAACTATTCTGTTCAGGACTCCGCTGGCTAGAGCACCTAGGGATACTAGAAAGAACTGGCGCAAGCTGGTGATCGTTGGGCCACATAGACAGCCATTGGCGAGTAAAAGTGTAGTAAAGTACCTTGGCATCTGGTTGGATCAGTATTTGTATTTCGACAGACATATAAATGCTGCTCTGAACAGGGCTAGGGGAGCCTTTGCCTTGACGAAACGGTTGTTTTACAGCAGCCGGCTTGACAGCAGGGTGAAGGTGATTTGCTACATGGCCCTCATCCGGCCGATGATTGCCTATGGGTGTCCGGTGTGGTTCAACGTTGCCCCATCTCAAATGGAAAAGATTCGGGTGTTTGAGAGGCAGTGTCTAAGACGTTGCCTTGGATTACACAGAACACCAGAGTCGGAGTACAAACATTATTATTCCAACGAGGTTCTATACAACGGAGCCAATATAAACAGAATTGATAATTTTTTGATAAAGCTGATTCGGGGTCACATTGCAAGAGCGATGTCCTCGACCAACAGCCTAATTTTTGGGGCTTACTACCCTAACAACGATTATTATGAGAGTGTACGTATAAGCGGCTTTATCCCACCCGATGCATTTCTCTACTTAGACAGTCGAGGGCTGATCCAGGATAGAATGGCGAATCCGATAATCTACCACGTCAGCCGGAGGACTGTGGATAGGCGGCTCCTTTATAATCGAGACTCCCTCGCACAAGATGGAGCAGAGCGCCTTCGGTTCAGTAGGACTGTGTCCGATCGGGACCGGAGGGACAGGGAGAGACAGGAGAACCAGTTTTGGTGGTTGTGTAATAATGATAGGGAAAGTTGACGAGGACTTCTTGTATGTCTTGGCCGACTTACATAGATTTAAGTGTACTTTTTAGGTAGGGACAGTCGGGGTGGCACCAAAAAAAAAAAAATCTAGTAAAAAAAAAAACAATGCTGCTGTGGCTGTTCTAGTTTTAAGTAGTTTTAGTTTATTTTAAGTAGTTTTAGATAGTTTTAAATAGTCTAATTTAGTTTTAAGTTTTATATAAAATTAAAAAAAAAAGTTAAAGAATCCGAGTTTTTTTACATTTTCTCGAGAAAACAAAAAAAAAGATATAGTTTAAATAAAATATAGTTTTTAGGCCGAAAGGTATTACAATTAAGATAAAGTTTAGCTTAGAGCGCCCGCATAGGGCCAGTAAGTTAGTTTTAAGTTATTGGATAATTAGGCTAGTTTCTATGAATTTTTGTCTAGCTTTAAGATAGTTTTAAGATGAATGAAAATAAAAATGAATTAAAAAAAAAAAAAATCATGTCCCGCCATAAAATGGAACTGAGTATCCGGTATGATATTGTTGTCCTGCGCCCATTTGGACAGAACTTGAATAATTTTCTGATGCTCGGATGAAGACTTACCTATCTATTTAGTAAGGTGTCGACCGCTTGGAGACGTATGAAAGATGAATTGAATCGTGCCGATAAGATAACTGTCGAGAAATATTTCATTTTATTTTCAGGACTTGAAAATGTACTCGTATATATGTACGTGTGTATATGAAAGTGTTTTTTCACTTTCGCTCTTAAATATTATTAAAAAGTTCCCGTTCCACAACTTATTTCTCGAAAATTTGAGATTTTTTCACTTTTTGAAGTTTGTCCATCACTGTTCCATTGTGCCTTAGGAATCCCCCGAAAATCCAGCTTTTTCGCCCAATCTTGGAGCACTGTTTGCTTCATTTCCATCAAGAGTATTCCTAACAAGCCGTACTACGAGTACTAATCGCAATGCAGGACTTAAAACGCAACAAAATTGTCACTGAATGGAACAGGAAAAGTCAGGAAGTTGCGACAGGACTCCCATACTTGTTCACATTTTCCTGCATTTTTGCTTGCCGTTGCCTTTGCCTTTGTGAACAAAGTAACTCGTCGTTGGCGTTGGCGTCGTAGTCACAGTCCTCGTTGCCATGGTTGTGTCGGTCGTTCTGGTTGATAGGCGTGATGAGTAACAGGAACACATTTCCTTTGTGGTACTAGTGGCTTGTGGTAAAACGCTGTCGAGGTCCTTTCTACAAAACTATAGAAGAGGAGCAAAAGCGATACACAAGAACAAGATACAAACGGATACGGAAAGATGCGATGGTTCTTATTTTGCAAGGCAGGGTGGCTTCTTTTCTAGCTTGTTCCATATATGGGAATGAGTGTGTGTGTATGGCAGGCGACAACACCTCATTTATTCGAAGTGAAAACATCCTGACTTTGTAAGGATGGGGGACTGGGGATACGGAAATATTGAAAAAATGAAACAGTTTTTCCTTGCTTCGCACACATTTAAATGGCATCTCCTTTAATTTCCTCCCTGGTGCATGCTTGCGAGCATAATAAGAAAGTTTTGCTACATAATCTTGTCTTGAAAGCGATGCAG
Source organism: Chrysotoxum bicinctum (assembly GCA_911387755.1). Lineage (NCBI taxonomy): Eukaryota > Metazoa > Arthropoda > Insecta > Diptera > Syrphidae > Chrysotoxum > Chrysotoxum bicinctum. The sequence goes on from OU426989.1 coordinate 2,704,897, forward strand.
AACTTGGCGTTTGTCTTTATTCTCCTCGTCCTTTGGAATCCTCTTTGTAATCGGCTTGTGTGTTTATTTTATATAAATTATCCTGGATGCGGGTCGGAGCGAAATAAAAAGAAGAGATATTTTCCTTTTTGCCAGATTTATATTTTTTTTAGGATTTTTTTCTTCTTTGTGTTTTCCTGTTATTTCAATTCTAATTTATTTATTTTTCTTTTCTTGTTTTTCTTTCATTTTTCTTTGCCGATAGGTACTCTCCAAAGGAACTCTCTTGCAATTGGATACAGCTTCAGCGTCAGGATCAGGACTTGGGAACTGAGCTGTGCCAATGCCGGGCCAGGCCAGGCCATCGAGCATAAGCACCAGAGCCAAGTACTAGCTAGCTGCTACAACGTTATATTTAAAATGACTTGAACTGAAACGGCAACCGGAAACGGTATGCGTTGTGTATATAAATTGCTATGGGATATAAATTGAGTTCAGGAGGGATTTAATGGCGTTGCTTTTGGCTTGTTCCTTTTTTTGTCATTGCCTGTGCGCCTCTTGTTGTTGGTAAATCATTGCTTCGGTTCCAATGGGTCATATGGAAGAAAACGGAGCGGTATAGCGGACTCCATATGTTTTACAATGTTAACGAATATAAATGGTAGTTTACAATAGTTTGCTGGGTGTCTTTATGTTGCCATTTAGTTTATTTAAAAATGGAGTTTTTATAATCCCTGAACCCAGTGGAAGTATCTATAATCTATCAAATAAACTTTAAGGTTCAGCGAATTTTTATAGTCAGTTAAATATGTATAAATTCAAAGGGAAGACTTAATGAGTAAGGATTTAGTTTTCCTTTTTGAAGTTAAATTGTTTTAATTTTTTCTTGTATTTATATGGGGAGAGGGCGATGCGGAAAGGTAATTCCCAAATGAATTTCATTTAAATTTTCTTTTGATAGGGTGAGTTTGTAAATCCTGTTCCGTTGGGAGGATTAATAATTGTAGTCTTAAAAAGTGTGTGGAAGGTGCGCTGAGGGATTCCCAAAGATCTCCTATAAGATATTTATAGAGCTTAGGTAACATGAATTAATTAAGTCGGAAACATAAAGGTCGTGTTATGGAAGCTTAAGTAGGTATATCACACAAATACTTAATGTGTCAGAAGAGAAACATCAGACCTAATAAAACAAACTTTTTGTTTAATGAGAAACGGATGTTAAACTTATAATAAAGGATTTAACCCTAACATAACACATTCTATGGTAATTTGAAATTTTCTGACACATTATTAGCTGCATATGTAGTTCGTCAAGGCTGTTAGGCATGACTAAAACTTGTTTACCGAATGTGAGAATATTTTGATCATATGAATACTTGACGAGTGTGGAGTATGCTTAATTAAAGGTAAGGATTTTGTGTGATGCTTGTACAAATACATTCGCACCTTTTCAGAGCTTTTCAGGGCGCCTGTTACGAGTATCCCTATGGCTTGATAAAAATTGGTGATTTAGAATTTATGTTAACAAACAAATGAAGATATTTTCAGTTATTTTTCTGTGTCTACAAACTTTTTTAGAAGACTTTGCATACATTTCTAAAAATAACGCAAAACATAAAACTTTACGTCATTTAAGATTTCAGACGAAGAAATAAGAGTAATTTTTGAAATATGAACAACCTCGCCTTTGAACATTCTAATGACTATCATGTCGTTCTTCAGCTTCTTAAGGGCCCAGTTAAAATTAAAAACTAAAACAAATCAGTGGAATAGTGATTTTATGTTTTTGACAGTGTAAAAGATCCTGTCAGTGAATGATTACAATTATTTCTCGATGTAAGACTGACATTTGAAAAAAAAGAATCGAACACATTCAGTTGAACGATTGTTTTCCAATTTAAAGAAATTGGCGCAAAATTTTAATTAAATTAGTACGATGCTAGAGCTGTTTTAGTATGATACTAGGTTAAAACAACGAATTTGCAAATTTTAATCGAATATAGCATCATACTTTCTCTACCCTTTTATTAAAGCTTAAATCATTGAATATCTAGATACTTTATTTTTTTAGTATCGTGCTAGCTTCATATGACTCTTTGACATTTGCAAACATCAAAAAAAGGTTTGTGTACTTACTTCTTTACACGAAATGTCATTGTTTTCGGTGTGTTCAGAAGCAATTTATTAAGAAAAATCTTTTAGTACGATCAGGACCGGCCCGAGCTAAATTAGAGCCCTGCGCAAGCTTTATCAGTGGCGCCTCTCATTTGGATTGGATTGCCGGAAAAAGTCATTTCCTCATTACCCAAGGAGTACCCTTTGCAATGCGTTTTTTTAACAAGGGATCCCCAAGAGGCCTATTCCTAGATAATACTTATATTTTATTAAAATAAATATGATTTTTATTAAAAACTAAGAAATCAAAAATATATCACAAAAATTTAGGAACTGAAAAAAGTATTTTTTGAAGTAAAAAATATTTAAAAACTAATTCAAAAACATAACAACATACAAATAAATAATGAACTCATTAATTGTTGCTCATGTAGGAAATAATAATAAGATTATTATTTTAATAAAAATAAATAGAACCGGCTATATTAACTTTTCTGGCTTCTGTTTTAGCAAACTCAGCTACCAGATCATCATAATATAATGACTTGACAAGCTCTTTCTCTATAGCCATGATTGACTAGTCAACTTATCTTTCCTGAGTCTTTGGGGTCCTGAAGTAGTTTTTTTATTAATTTTAGTTTCAAAAAACTGTTATTTGAGGAAACTGTGATGGTATTTATAGATTTAGAGCTATGGCTTCAGCTGATTGCACGTTAGTGAATTGTTCTTCTGATCGCATTTCCACTAAAGAGTTTTTAGTAGCATATTTAGTAGATAAATTAGCAGACGGAGTTTGTAAATACTTACTAGTTATATTGGCGCAAAATTAAATAAACAGCCTATTATTAAGGTATTAGTATGATACTACTTAACAATTTGCTAACTTTATAGTAGTTTACTAACTCATTCTTAATTTTAAACATTTTCTCACTAGTATCGTACTAAAAGAATTTCCTTAATAAATTGCTCTGAACACACCTAAAACAACATTTCGTTTAAAAAAATAAGTACACGAACCTTTTTTGATGTCTGCAAAGTGTCATATGAAGCTAGCTCGATACTAAAAAAATAAAGTAGGTATTTGATGATTTTAACTTTAATAAAAGGGTAGAGAAGTTTGATGCTATATTCGATTAAAATTATTGTTTTTACCTAGTATCATACTAAAACAGCTTTAGCATCGTACTAATTCAATTAAAATTTTGCGCCATTATTTTTTTCTTAAATATCAAACTAGATTAATATGCAACATATAAACTTTAAACTAAAATTTTACTTCCTAAGTACAGCATGTTTCTATTCTCAACGTTTCCAGCCTCAGATATTTCAATAAGAGCTTCATATTATAGCTTCTAAGATTTTAAATGGTCTTAAAGCATTTAGTCTACTCCCATCTGGTTTCAGAAAGGGGTTTTAAGGTCAAACCAGCGAAATTTTTTGTATATATGTATGTATGTATGTCCCAACGCATTGTTGAACCTGATACAAAGTTTTATATGCATTGAGCAATGTCAAAAAACTTAACAGCTTCCAATGAACAGCAAGCTGAATCATTAAAAACCAACAACAACCAAAAGGAATGCAAGCAGCCTGAACAAAATAAGCTCTTGGTTCAAAACACTTAATTTTGTTTTGAACACCAGCCTCTTTTCCTTTCATGTTTGAACCATTATCGTAACCTTATACATACTCGTATACACTACTGGAATAGTAGCGTAGCAAGTTTTATTGTAAATATAGATTCCCTATCCTTTCTTTTGTTTTGAGTTTTTTTTACCATAATACATAGACAAATAACTCCTTATGGGAAGTTAATAAAGTAATTAGACCAGTCAAAAAGTCCCTTTTTAAATGTAAACAATAACTGGCAAGAACAAACAAATAGAGAAAAGGAGAAATTGAATAAAACAGATTCACTCATTACCGACAAACCTCAACATTAATCATCGCATCATCATCACTTAAGTATTTCCATATTTCAACCCTTTGTCTCATTCTCGACACACGACAGTGATAAAATTTCACTCATAAACAGAGGCCAGTGCCAAACTAAAACATAGTACAAGAAACACTCAACCGGAAGAGTTTAAATTCCTAGACGCAACTTTTAATTCTGCATACTGAGTATGAATTTTGTACCTCAGAATTTCTGTTTGAGTAACATTGCTGACTTCGATTTCATATAGAACAATAATTGGCATCGTACTCATGTTATCAACTTGCAAACTGGTAACTGTCTGTATTTGCTGTTGAAATTCTGTTTTATGTTACACTGCATAGGGGAGGGATAACAAAATAAAATAAATCCCTTCACTCATACACGCGATATTGAGTGTGAAGAATAACGTAACAGTGGATTGATAAAGAGAAAAATAGCAAATATGTAGGTATCTGTTGTTAAGCGAACAAAATTGTGCACTTTGTAAAGATTTTGGGATGTAGTTTTTTTACTGTGGGAATGGGGGTGTGTATAGGAAATTAAACATCGACTTATTTTTGGAAAACTTGATATGTTACTTTATATATATGTATATCTGTCTTTAAATTCAGAATTAGCTGTTAGTTATATAATAAATACCAATATTGGAGTGAGCTGTAAAAAGAAATGAAACTTAAAAAAGATGGTAGGTAGTGGTTATGAAGTAGTGGCTTGTTTAACGCTTGCCCAAGGCGCCTTTTGAGTTCAGCGCCCTGCGCATTTGCACAGCTTGCACGTATAGCTTGTCCGGCCCTGAGTACGATACTAGTTAGAAAATGTTTAAAATTAAGAATGAGTTAGTAAACTACTATAAAGTTAGCAAATTGTTAAGTAGTATCATACTAATACCTTAATTATAGGCAGTTTAAAATTTTGCGCCATTGCACAGTGCGTTGACCAGTGGACAAAAATCAAAAAAGTGAATGTGAGATTTAAAATTGCAATGCTGTGGAGCTCAACAAGATCATCTTAAATAACTGTTATTTGTTATTTTTAATTGTATTTTATTTTCTTCTTCGTAGATAAGAGGGATTGTAATCAGCAGTCAAGGTTATTTAAGCTTTAGTTCTCGTTTGGAATTCGATTTTGTTGTAACATAATTGATCTCTTGCGAAAAAATTACTGCTATTATTAATTTTTTTTCTTGTGGATTATAATTATGGATACCTTAAGAGCTAGCATGAGTGCTTTTTAATTTAATTTATAGTGGATTTAGTGTTAAAGACTATTAGTTAAAAAAAAACCCTTTTTTGAGGGATTAAAAATTCTTTTAGGTTGACTTTTAAAAAATACGTACCAAAACATATCAAAATTTTTTGTGTCATTGTATTTTTCTATTGTTGTAATTTGCAAAAATAAAAACTTTCATTGCTACTTCTTGCTAACCTTCAAAATATTTGACTTTTTGTAGGGCAAGGTCAAACTATAAAAAAATTAAAAAAATCGAAAATGGATTTCTTTTGATAAATACTCGAAAGTTTAATGTGTTATTGAATTTATATTAAATGATTTAAAAATTAAAGGCTGCCCGGTTACAACTTGGAACGATTTGGCGGAAAAAGTATGACTTTTTTCAAAAATCTTGAACGTACGTTGAAGGCTTGTACACGAAACGGCGCTCTTTTTGCGAGACGCCACGGAGTCTGGTTAAGAAGTTCTTTTATTCTTCCGAATATTATTCTTAATTTTCTGGAAAATTCATCATCTTATGAATAAATTGTTCAAAAGTAGTTTGGGTCTCATTGTTGACAAGTCTAAGCTAGGATTTGGGTCAACAAATTATAGAAACACGGCAAGAAGTTTTTTTTTTTTCAAAATTCGAAAAAAAAAAACTGCAGAAATAATAAGACCTCATGAAGAACTCATACATAAATTTTCAATCGCATTAAGAGTCTTAGCTTCAGGATTTCCTATACAATTTCATCTTTTGTAATACCTATATCTGAAGAAGCACTAGCAAGTCATAAAGAATTTCGGAAAAATCACTTCTCGCACCAGAAAATCATCCCACATTAATACAAACGAAGACCTCTTGACAACATTACTTTTAAAGTCTGATCCTTTTATTTCGAATTTCAAACAGATTTAAAACCTTTAAAAGCTGACCAAAGCAATGTCAGGCCATACATCAAAATATTTCTTCGTAATTGTTTATTTTTCAATTCTTCCTTTTGTTATTACTTTTCTTATGAATAGCTATTTTTGTCAACAATAAAAATATTCATTCTATTTTGCAAAATCTTTTATCCCGATATATTCCGTGGTTTTTGTGCTTTGGGAACAAGTATACATTCCTACTAACCTTTAAGATATTACAACTTTTGTATAACGTACAAAACATACATTTTTTTAAATGTTTGGCTTCTAACTAATAATAATAAAAATAAAAATAATAATAATAAAAATAAATAAATAAATTCTGGACACTTTTTTTCAATATCGTACGAGAAGTTAAAAAAAAAAAACAAATTTTATAGAGAAAGTGGGCGTGGAAGTGGGCGTACTTCACACTTTTCTTAATTTATAATTTCTTAACTAACCAGAATATTAATATTTGAATTCACTATCGTACGGAAGTTAAACCAATTTTTTGTCAGCAGTGGGCGTGGCAAGGGTCGTGAAAATTCCTCAAATTGAGTAAAATCCCTTATTTATTTACCAACCAATTTTTGTGCACAGTTACCTTACTTTCTAAAAACAGATTTTTGTCCAATACCACCATACAATCGACGCACTGTGGCATTGGTTTGAATCAGTGAAATAATAAAAGTGGATCTTAAAGAAAGTTTTAATCAGAATAAAGTATTTTTAGAGTACAAAAATTCTATAACTCCTTAGCTTCATTTTGAAAACATATAAAGGCAATATTATCATCATCATCATCATCGGCTCGACAACCGGGTTCCGGTCCTGGCCTCTTTCAACAAGTCTCTCCACCTAAATAAAATAAATAAAAATAAAGGCAATATAGTTTGTTTAATTATCTTAAAAATTGAAATGAAAATTTTATAGTATAATAACTGGCATTCAACAATAAGTCATGTTCCATTACAAAGTAACTTGGTGCCTGACAATGACCCAGCACTCATTATCGCGTTTTGGATTGCATCTAAATCTGAACGTCAAACGGTTATTTGTAACTGTCACGTTTGGCCGTATGTTTTTACATACGACTACCACCAACGACAGACTAAACTATCGCTTTGAATTCAATTTTGTTTCACAAATTTATCATTATGACATTGTCTTTAAATGGCACTTGCATCGAAGAAACCGAAAAGCTAAATGCTTAGGATTTCTATATCGATGTAAGAAATTTTTCACCCCTTCTGATCTGGCTATAATCTATAAGGCGTTTATAAGTCTAAAACTCGAGTACAACTCACACCTTTTGGCAGGTGCAGCACAATCTTCTCTCCATTTATTGGATAGAAAATCAGAACAGAGCGTTAAAACTGATAGGAAACAGAGCTATCATGGATTCATTCCCATCTCTTGAACACCGTCGGAAGGTTTCATGTATTTCCCTGTTTTATCGCTTCTTTCACAAGCAATGCTCACTCGAAGTAGCCAGTTGCATTTCTCCCCATTATCAATTCACCCGTAATACCCGGAATGCTTATCAGTTCACCCTTGAGCCTAACTTTGGTCGTACCGTCAAATATAGAGATTCGTTTCTTAGTCGCACAACACGATTACGAAATAACTTGCCGGGCACAGTTTTCCCTCGCCATTTCAATTTGCAAACATTCAAAACCAATATTCATCGTCACCTCCTTTCTCTCCGTCCCTAATTATACCTAAACATACCCTTGAGCGCGAGTGCATTATAAAAAAAAAAAGAGGCTGGGTGCGACCCACACTGATAACTTCCCATTTGTGGTTTTGAAAACTTGTAATATCTAATTACGAAGGTTGGTACTCGTAGGTACATATTATATACTGAATTATAGATTTCCGTGTTTTTTAATATTATTTTATAGAAATTACTTTATTATTTAGGTTCCAAACATTTTAATTGAAAAAAATTTAAAAACGAAATATTCAAATATAAAAGATATGGTTTGGTTATTGATGGAAGGGTACTTACAAAATATATCCGCTCTAAAACTAGATATATGTCAAATATAAACCATTTGTTAGAAATTGTATTATGTATAAAATTAAATAATGGCTCGTTCTCAAGATATTCTAGTCGAAAAACAAATATTACCACTTTTTAGCAGATTTTTTTTATATTTTTGTTAAAACTGTCAATTCGATACTTGTCAAAATTTAACCATATGTTAATAATTGTATTATGTCGATACCTTCCCGTAAGAATGTACTAAGCGGCACTTTTTTCGAAAATGACTTTTTGATGAGGAAATATAATATATGTATGTTAAGGGCCACGTTTTGGCCTGGGTTTCGCCAACGAACTTTCTTCGTTTTTTTCGTTTCCTGAACAATTTTAGAAATGTCGCTTACTTCAAGTAGCTCCAAAGAAAGAATTATGGGATAGTTAAATCGGGCGATGTTGCTTTCCATTCCATTGCGGCAGTTAGAAGTTGTTTATCTTGGCCCTGTAGCCTTCGCCAGTAATAGTGACCGTATTGCAGATGGCGTCCTTAAAAAAATACAATCCAATAACTCCTCCGGAGTGAACGCCGCACCACACAGTGACTTTGAGTGGATGTAATGGGTCTTCGTTTATCATACGCGGATTTTCAGTGTCCCAGAGAAAGATTTTATTGACGTAACCGGTTAAGTGGAAATGCGCTCAAAATTGTCCTCTTCGTTGTTGAGATTAAGGATGGATTAACAGCAATTCACACGTGACGGACGTTCAACAGACATTAACTGCTGCACTGCTTGCACGATTATCCGATTAAAAGAACCCTAGATATTCTCTTCACAGACTTTTCGAATAAGGCATTCAATAGAGTCAATCACAAAATACTGCTTAAAAAGCTTGAGTCTTTTGGATTTCATGGTCAATTACTAAACTGGTTGAAGAGCTATCTGATTAACCGTGTTCAATATGTAAAAATCGGCCCTGAAAAATCTGTGAAAATTTTAAACCACTCAGGTGTTCCTCAAGGCAGTCATATTGGGCCGCTTCTGTTCTTGTTATTTATAAATGATTTGCCTCTATTCTGGCTATTCTCTTATTCATCATGTTTAATCTTTGCAGATGATGCTAAACTTTTTAAAACAATTAGATGTTTTTAGCTGATTGCTTTCAACTTCAAGAAGATTTAGATAAATTGCTTGAATGGTGTTATTTGAATGACATATCTTTAAATATAAGCAAATTTAGGGTTATGTCATTTTCGCGATTATCCTTTCCTTTTATTTATAGATACAAAATTTCAAGCAATGAGCTTGTGAGAGTTTGTAACCACAAGGATTTAGGAGTAATATTTGATGTTAAATTAGATTTTAAAATGCACGTAGATTAAGTTATATCCAAAGTCAACTCTATGCTTGGATTTTTAATGATTCACGTTGAAGTGCTTTTTGGCTCCATACTATAAAAATGCTTCAAGTAGAATAGAAAGGATTCAAAAACGATTCACGAGGTTTTCGCTTCGAAATCTACATTGGACCGCCGCTATGCCTGCATATAAAGCTCGATGTATTTTGATTGACTTAAAAAGTCTTGAATCTAGGAGATTTAACTTTTCGATCTCCCTTGCGCGTGATGTTATAACTAGTCACATTGATTGTGCTCCTTTAAAACTGCTGTTTAAACTATACTATACACTCCGGCGCGTTGCTTAAGTTTTAAGACCAAGGGTTAACCACTGTTCCTTAATTCCACATCATTCAACTAATTACGGTATTAATGAACCAATAACACGAGCCTGTAAACTGTTTAATAAATATGCAAATGAAATAGATTTCGAATGCTCTAAAAATGTTTTTAAGAATAAAATATTGAATCTGATTTTATTTAAATAATAATAATTTATATTATATTGTATCTTCAGATTATTATTAAATAGTCTGTATGTACATTTTTAAGCTGTTAACATATTTTGCAAGTCTAAGAAAGTTTTGTACTTATAGGCAAATAAATAAATTAAATTAAAAAAGATAGGTCAAGCCACAATGTTAGTTTTTTTGGAATTTTTGAAATCTCTGAAAATAGCGGACTTTTTTACATACAATTTTGTTTCAGACATTGGTAAAAAAAACTTATATCCTAATATAATTACTTGATTCTTTGACAGTTTAACCACAAATAATCATATACAGATGTCTCATCTCCATACAAAAAAATGTCCTAAGATATTTTTTTAGCAGACAAACTTTAGCAGACAAAGATACAAAAATCAAGAGCGCCAAGAGAACTACAATGACCACAATGTAGGAGAGCGAAAAATGTATCTTTGCATTGGGTAAGCGACTAAGCGACAAGCGTTCTCTTGTTCTCATCAAAATTTATAGCACAAACAAATCGTACCAGACACAGCGCATCCCTTTCCCACCGGAGTTATATTGTTTCTGTTCTACTTTTTCTTATTATATTTTGTCATTCGTAGAATTTCTGTGTGGATGGATGTTGTTTTTGTTTTTATATTTGCCTTTTCCTGTGTTCCTTTATTGGTTTTGGTGGCTGGAGTATGCCGCGGCGACTCCTTGGCTGGTGGTATTGTTTTTTTTTTATTTTGATTTCTTGTGTGGGTATTGCACTTTTTGGTAGGAATTTTCTTGTTTGGATTTTGGCAATATCTTTTCGTTTTCAAGTGTATCTGCTTTGGGTAGGTATAGAAAAATGGAAATGGATTTTGTATGTTATGTAAGTAGGTTATGTTGATTTGCTTATAACTTGAGAATTATTAATTAGATCTTTAAGGACAAGCACTTAAAATAAAGATACAATTTCTAGTTTTATTATAAGAAACATGCTAAAAATGAAATTTGAGATTTGGCAGCCGATGTTTAGCTACTTTCTTTCAAACAATCGAAATCTATGCAAAATTATTCCCTCTTTCAAATCAAAATGCATTCGTGTGACTGTATTCTGCAAGAAGTAGGTACTCGTAGGTACATAATTTATGTTTCTGTTTTGTTTATTTTTTTTGGAGATATTATGTAGACAGAATCGAAAGTGAAAATTATTTGCTCGTCTCAAGAAAGAAGAACGGCATTAGCAAGAAGGTTAGGTATTAGTTTTTAAGTTTCTTTACTTCTTTTTTTTTAGCTTAGTACATGTACATTACTATATATTGGGCGATTGAAAACTCCGTTCAGGTTGAAACAAAAATTTAAATAAAGATAATTTTAATCTTTCGTAGTTAAAAATTGAAATTAATTATCTGCAGTTTAGTTGTTTTTCCATTTTAAAGAAATTTTTAATAAAGAAAAATATATTGTTTTTAGCAGAGAATGCGAACCAACTTTGAACGTTCAGATAGAATGAATGAAAATACAAAAAAAAAACAAACTTTTCATCATGCATTGTAAATAAATAAAAAAAAAATCAAAAATTGAAAACCAAAATTAAAAAAGTGTTTTTTATCTTCATCGTCACTTCTTTAGCCTGATTAAATGTTGATTTCGTTGGAACTAGTTTTGAGATTTTTATAAAAATAACTAAAATCTGGATTTATGTATTGTAATAAACCCAAAAGATCTTTTCCTTATCTGGTTCTGCTGGGCTACTTTTATCTTAGATTAAAATCCATAGCAAGTTGCGCATGTGTCTAGTTTGGAAAATTTTAATTTTAAATTCAGTGTTCCGAATATTTTTGAATATTTGGTAAGGCTCACATGATTACAAACTTCATTTCTATACATGGAGTGATTTAAGCTGCCATGAATTATTTTTTTTTTTTATGTACCCCGACAAATCTCAAGTGGTTCGGTTGGACATGAAACTTTTGCGGCTATTGCGTTTTTAATGAAACTTTCCGTTTCAGATAAAAACATATTGTAAAATGTGGTCTTCAAATTTGTATATGCATGCCATCATATTCCAAAGAGTACTTCACTCAGGTTTCACCGCGTCGCTTTCTTTGCATTGCGTTAGACAGAGTACTTCATTTGTTATTTCCTATAGTCAGAAGATTTCCTATGTTCTGGTCATAGGTTCCCAAAAACCAAAACTGGATAAATAGTTGTTTTATTTGCTCGAAAGAAATTTTGTCTTGGCAGTTGCTTCAACACAATCCAAAGGGTTTTGGAGATCTTGCATGCTTCACTTTTCCAGAAAGTGTCTTATATGACTTTTCAATGTTCCTTAATGTCTGACGATTGTGAATCGTAGTTTTTGAACGGAATATCCAAATTTTGCTCTTTTCACTTTTTGGGTGCGAAACATGAGAAGCAACAGTATTATTTAGTATATAAAATCAGGGTCTTTTAGAAAATCGTCGGGATTTTCCCATTCTGGCAAATTATCATAAGTTATATTCCCTGATGCTGATATTATATTATTATTATTTTATGAAAACATTCACCGTTGAACTCATTTGAATTGTCTAAAATAATGGAAAACTAAAAACTTTTCCGTAGTTTTCGCATTAGTAGATATATTAACTTTTTTGTAAAACATATTTCCGGGGGAATTCAGAAACCGTTAACAAACTTGATTCAATGTTTTCTGTACATTTAAAACATTTTTAAAAAAAATGTTAAATATATATCGTTTAACCAATATCTTTATTGTATTCTGGTGTAAAAGATCTCGGTGTCAGTGCGATCGACGTGACACCAAACATCTAAAATGTAGGAGTTTTTCAGTTTTGTAGATTCCGATTTAAGAGAAGCTTCATTACTTTCAAATAAAATAAAACCATATTAGCATTAAAAAAGTAAGTGCATAATATCAAATCTTATAAAAACAGACTTCTTCCAAAGGACATTCGGGCTACTCGTAAATTAAAATAAAATCGCTCTTATCGTCAGCTCTTGATAGATAAACTAATTAAGTTACAGTTACTAACTAAAAGTATTCATGTTTTATTCTATTTCGATAACTTAGTGCTATTTTGCAGAATTTTAACATATTCGATACATCTATTTCGTTAAGAAGATCCATGGTTTCGTTTTCTGTTAAGAAGTCACTACTCCAGTTTTATGTCTTCTAGTTTTCCTTAGAACGGGAACGGGACACCTTCCAATAAAATGAAAAACATCCCCATCCCCACGTTCTTTGAGATTACACATCACACAAAGTAGTATCAATTAAGAAAACGTTGATCATAGATCATAGCTCTATAGTTCAAGAAGAGAACTTACAACTAGAGCTATTTAAATCTAATTGGAATGATGGTTATTGTTGGGATATTTCATTCAACACATTTAACATAACAGAAATACTTACTAATACAACTTAAAGAATATGACTTAAAGAATATGACATCTCTAATGAAAAACCTCTACTTTTATGGCCCTCTGAAACGTAATTTCAAACATTCGTTCGCAATATTTAAACATAGAAAAGATTTATTTCCCAGTTTGGTTGGATAATACAAATGAATGTCATGCAATGTGTACTTGAAACCGTGATTGTGAAATGTCAAAATCCTTAAGCTAAATGTACACGATTGGTAGATCTTACAATATTGTCAGATCTGTCAGTGAAAAACACGCTTACAATGTCTTTCAACCGTGTAGTCTTACAATTAATTGTCAGGGGGGTGGCCGTGGCGCGATGGATGTGTGCTCGCCTGTGAACCTCATGATCACAGGTTCGATGCCTGCCGTCGTCTATGTCGTTTTAATTCTATTAAAAACCTTCTAAAATTGTCATCAATGGGTTGCTGGTTTACTCATTACATGTTGTTCAGGCATAACACTAACAACATGTAATTGAGTTAAACTAGTATGCCCAACAAGGATGAACACGAATAAAATAATGTGAATTATAAGCGACATAGAAATAAGACACGGCATTCTCCGCTTAGTTCAGCCGCCATCCCTGGAGATAAAATATCTGAGACAACAACCTTCAGTCTCAGAACATCGTGCCACACATCTTTCCTATCCTTCTTTCTCTTCCTTAACTTCACGCCCGCGCTGTGTTTAAACATTTAAAGGGTAATCATAATCCCTTGAGCGCGTGTAGATTATAAAAAAAAAAAAAAAAAAAAACTTTGTCTGACAATTAATTGTTAGATCATTGTCTAACAATTAATTGTAATTGTAATTGTATTAATTGTAAAAAATCATGTGTATGCTAGCTCAGAATCGTGTAATCTTCCAATTAATTGTCAGAAAATGTATCTGACAATTAATTGTAAGACGGTAAATTGTAAGGTATTTGATAATCATGTACACACACAATTTATTGTCAGGCCTGCCAATTTTTATCGTTGGCTGATGTTTCTGACAATGAAGAAATTGTAAGAAGTTCGTTTTTTAGCATCATACAATTTTTTCATTGTCAGACAATTTGCAGCCAAGGTTCAATTGAAGCAGTTTCCATAACCAACAATAATTGACAATTAATTGTGTGTGTACACGGTTGGTAGAAATTCTACCAATCTCTTACAATTAATTGGTTGGTATTAAGCCGGCTATCTGAAAATAAATTTTCAGCCAACTTCTGACAATAAATTGTAAGAGATTGGTTGATTTTGTACAAACCGTGTACACACACAACTTAATTGTCAGCTTATTGGTAGATAATTGTCAGACATTGTCAGGTCTTACAATATTGTAAGATCTACCAATTATGTACACTTAGCTTTAGTTGTGTTCAACCAGAAAGAGGCCAGTGTAGAGTAGTGTAGTGCAGTGCAAGTTCATGAAAACTGTCAGAGCAAACTTTAGCAAAACCGTCATACGTCAGATCTTAAAAACATGCATTTTTCTAAATTTAAATTCAAAAACGCAACGCGCGGACAAAATTCAAATTAATTCCTTTGACAAATATAATCATATAATGACATCAGCTGATTTTTCTGAACTAATGTACACTAGTTTAGGTCAATGAACGCTAATCAGTGTAAGTCAGTGAAGAAATTTTTTCAATGAACACCAAAAAGCTACACTTGTCTGCCCAGAGTAGTCCAGTGCAGCTGGTTGAACACAACTATTATCAACTAACTTTGAATCCGAAGTGCTTACACTACGTTGGATGGGAATTTTCAACTCATTTTATAGTTATATTTACCCACTCATAGTTAGTTAGCTACGTAGTAACATAATTTGAATATTGAGTTATCAAAAATAAAAATGTTTACTTTTTTTTTTAAATTAAAATAAGGTTTTCTTAAAATGTTGTTCTCACTATGAGAAAGAAGAAAAAAAATGAAAAAACCAAGTATAAAAAATAAAATTCTACTAGAGGTAACAAAAATAACTATTTAAGATAAAATACAAAAAAGCATCATTTTCCTAATTTAATTATTTAAATTATTTTTACAAAATTGTAAAAGTCGTTTTTGAGAAATATAATATTTTTCTTTTTGGCCAAATGTGTGGCATGTACGCCTGAATACCAAGGACAGACAGGTGAAATTGTGAGACACACTTTCTTTTGCTTCGTCTTCTCTACCATCCTATTAACAAAATTGGGGAGAGTACGATAACTTAGGCGCCAAAAATTGATAACGGATTTTTGTAGAAGGGTCAAATACAAGCGTTTTTTTACTATGGGAGGGGGGTCTATCTCGCCCCATTCAGGAGGTAGGGGCGATTTAAAAAAAAAAAAATGACTTAAATTAAAAAAAAAATATTAAAAAACAACGGCAACACTTACAATTAAGTATTATACCGGTTTTGAAAGCCAGAAGTCTGTTCTAGAATCCCAAATTTAAATTAAATTATTTATGTCAATAGTTTTTGAAAAGTTCGCATGCAAACCCAAAATTTTGTTAAAGAAAATGAAAAAAAAAAGTTTAGACCAATTTTTTTTTTCAAAATTGTGAAATGAAGTGCTTAATTGGCTTTTTGTGGTCAATGCTACTATTAATTCTGTATCGAACACAAAAAACCGAATGGTTTTATGCCTTCTAGTTTTTGAGAAAATTTAAAATTATTAAAACTACTTTTTATGAAATTTTTGATTTTTGATATTAACCTATACGGTGATTTCATTTTGAGAATTAATGTTAATGTGGTTCATTTGTAAGTAAGGTACAAATCATTTAGCGTTACCAAGAATGCACCACGAGGAGGTAGAATTGCATGGCATTCCGCGTCTCAGTCAGTCAGTTTGTGAGTAAGTCAGGTGTTAATTAAAAATAGTCAAGTCAATTTTTCAATGTTCAATGTATTAAAACCGTGTTTACAGGCATTTTGATCACAAAAGAGTAAAAGAAATTATTATAGCAAGCACTTCCCGAATATCTAGCCAATATTGAAGCCCATGGAAAAATGTGCCGATATATGGGTTTATTGTATTCTTACATTTTTTGTCTACTTTTTTTAGAGCTTTTTACGGAGCACCGCCACATCCAACCGAACTTGAAATTTTTCTATTTTTCTACCTTTATCGGTAAGTTGCAACACAGTGGGGGAGTTGACGTTTTAGTTGGAATTAGACCGATTTCTTCTAAAAACGCGATGCTTTTGAAATATTTTGTTTGAAATATTGAAAAGTTATATAATTTATTTAGGCTTAGTCGCCATTCTTTATTCAAAAAAAAAAAACTCCACTCTTACAATGGTTGAATAACGAATGACCTTGGAAAACAATAACCTGTACCACATTAGCATTAAAAATGTTAGACACCAACAATAAACATATGTACATATTCACCCTTATTCCGGTAGTCGTTTTACTAAAACGCTAGTAAAACGACAAGGCTCCAGAGACCACATTTTGAACTTTAATTAATACGAAAAGGACAGCGTTCTCTATGTTATTCACTTTCCTAAGCATTATAACAATAGTCGTTTCAATAAATTTCCAATTTTCGTTTCTAGAGCCTTGTCGTTTTACTGGCGTTTTAGTAAAACGACTATCGGAATAAGGGTGATTAATTAAGGAATTATATAAATTTGCTGCATTCTTACAGTAGTACCTAGGTAATGTAAATTTTTCATAATGTATTAAATTTTCATGTCTGAACATTTTAAATGTGCAACTTTGGGCTACGTACATACATATATTAAGTAGACATTGGATATAGGCCATAGGGTAAATTAAAATTTTCTTTATATCCAGATTCTGTAAATGCACTCAAAAAATTTCATGTGTAAATAGTACTAATTCATGCGTGCATTCTACGAATTTTATTCGTGGTTTTCAGCCACGAATAGTATTCGTAGAATGGACGTTTATTAGTACATTTTACTAATATTTTATTAGTATTCGTAGAAAAACATACGTATATTGTACGAATACTATTGGTACAATGTACGAATATCATCGTAATATTAACGAATGCCCTTGTAATTCATTCGTATATTGTACAGCTCCATTCGTATATTCTACGAATATCATCGTAATATTAACGAATGCCCTTGTAGTTCATTCGTATATTGTACAGCTCCATTCGTATATTCTACGAATATCATAGTAATATTTACTAATGCCCTTGTAATTCATTCGTATATTGTATCTACAAACATTATAGTAGAACTTACCATAAATAAATATATACTCCGAAATTTCCTAAAATATTCATTATAAGAAATAATAACAAAAACTAATGTATTGTTTAAGTTAAAAAATAATTATATAATTCATGTTTTTTTAATTTTATAATTTAATTTTTAATTACAAATGAAGTTAAAAAAAACTAAAATGTATCTTATAGATTAATTAATTCATAAATATAATTAACAACCAAAATTATATTTCCAAACTGCTTTTTATCAAAGGGCCACTGAAAATAAATTTAACATTTAACATTAAAAATCTTCCGAAAAACATTTGTACTTACATTAATTTTTATTTTGTAAAAAATTCCCACATATGAATGCTCTGCTGCTTCAGGATCCTGTATGTAAAATATAAAATAAGCTTTATTTGTATATAAGAATATGTAAGTCTAGGTACTCACCTCGTCTTTTCGAAAAAAAGTCTGGTTCCCAAGATTTGTATCTTAAAGATACACCGTACGAAAAAAAAGTATCACGCGTCCATTACTTTGCAATATTGCAATCTGTAATAACACGGGTCAACGTGTTGACGAATGGAATACATTTTATTTTTAGAGCTGAACACATATTATTTTTTGTACTCATGATTATTAAATAATACTAATGCACTTCATGAAAGTACGAAGTTATTAGTACATTCTACGCATAATTCGTACAGTCTACTAATATTAGTTTTACTTAGTAAATAGTACGAATTTATTAGTAAATACTACGAATGAAAAAGATTAAAGTACGAAGTCATTCGTACGAGAAATTAACGAATGTTATTAGTTATATGTACACAATAATTCGTACAATGTACTCAAAAAAATTGTTAACTTCTTGTTTACGAATAAAATTAGTGCATTAAACGAATAGATTCGTGCATTCTACCACAGTTATTAGTAAAACTTTACAAATGCATTCGTAGATATTTCACTGTACAAATACTTCGTATATTTTACGAATATTAGTACAATGCACGAATATTTTTTTCACGAATGCCATTCGTAGCCATTTTACTAATAAATTTTTTGAGTGTGCAAAAGAAACCTTGCATACACCCAATCTCGCACCTACCCCAAATCCTATAGTGTGCCAAAGCAGGGGGGTTGCAGGGGGGCAGCATGCCCCTCCATACATATCTCACTGTTTATACCCCGCAATGCGTAAGCAAGCAAAAAAAGCAAATATCCCATAAAAAATTAGTTTTAGTTATTTTCAATTTTCTCAAAAACTAGACGACATAAAATCATCTAGTTTTTAGTTTTTGAATAAGAATAAATTAGAGCAACGAATTTTAGGAAAAATAATAATATATAACTGTGCAGTTTTGAAAAATTAAAGTTTAAACTTTTTTATGTTTTTTTTCCCAAAATTTGAGTTAAAAACTTGTTTTTTTTTTCAAAAACTGTGCATAGATTTCACTTGATTTAAAAACTATCTAATATAACAGAGCATTGGCTTTAAAAAAAAGGTATAAAACTTAATTGTAAGTATATTACCGTTATTTTAATTTCTTGGCGCCTAAGTTATCGTACTCTTTCCACAAAATTGATCAAAATCTCGAGCTCATTTTTTTCATAACCTGTCATATGTATATTACAAGTACCTGCATCGTAAGTTAAAACCGGATCGGCGGAGGGTCTATATCGTCTCGGCGGTAGGCGCAAATTTTCTAGTAGGTGCCTACAAATTTTCTTGTAGGTACATATCACATAGACATAATAGTTACAGGAAGGAATTATGTTAATAAGAACCTAGGAACATTTGTATACTCTGTATCTATTTATTAATGTCCAACTTTTTACATTATCAAACAAAAAAAAAGTTATTAATTATTTTTGTTTAATAACAATAAGTAAAAATGTATCAAGGCAGGTCCTCATAGCCCTACTTAAGTATACAATTATTTAAAAGACCATCTAATACAAAAAGTTCTTAATTGATAAATGATTGTATTCAAACTATTTAAATGTTTATCTTATCTTCCTACATACAACAATATTTATGTATATACATATATGTACTGTACATAAGTAAAAAATTTCCAAACTAATTTCGTTTCCTGCTAGGTATACCTACATATGTAGATACTAAACAAGCTCTTGTCCAAAATCTTGAAATTTATAATAATAAACCCAAAAAAGACCTACGTATCTTCCTACCTACATTACTATAAAAATATAATATGTACCTATTCCTGGACACTTACGAAATAGAAAAGGCGAATGTAACTACATAATTACGCAACAAAAATGTGGCCTTTATTAAAATCAACTTCAGACGAATAAAAAAAAAATTAAATACTCGTAAACAAATTCCTTCTGTCGCGTCATTTAAACTATGTACAAATACATAACTACCGACGACACAGTTTATTGAAAAAATCTTTCTAATTATCAACCAACTTAAATAATCGGTCAAACCCAAGAAGCACACATTTTATATTTATCGCAAACCTCAGACAACCCAAAAAAAAATCTTGAAAATATAAAAAAAATCAACTGTCTGCGGCTTGATCGTTACAAAGGGGTGAACGAGGTATAAACAAAAATTGTAGGAAAGGGTAAACAAAAGAGAAGCAACACATAATTGAGAGAAGAGAAATCCTATCCTGCAAAATCCTGCGAGAAGAACTTTGATTCTCGTAGAAAAAATGCTTTTTAAAAAGCTTTATAGAATAAAGCTTTTTCAATTTCATAGGTCACTTTGCTCCATAGGCGTAAGACATCTGTATATGATTATTTGTGGTTTAACATGTCCAAATGTTTAATGCTTATAGTCGAAATAGAGCAGAACCATTTTGAAAAATACGATGCTATAGCCATGTTTTTTTGGAAAAGTTATCCGTAGTACAGTGGGATTTTATATGAATAACAAATACAAAATCCGCATTAGGATCACTGCCGATAAAAGGAGAAGTGAAATCCTGCTGCGGATAGAGATTTGACGTTTATTCGAGTATCGGCAATAATCCTACTGCGGATGTTGTATTTGTTTTTCATATAAAATCCTACTGTACTACGGATAACTTTACCAATAAAACACGGCTTATGTAAGAAAATATTTTTTTCGAACTACTACGTATTTATTGATTTATAAATACAAATCCAAAAACCATTAAGGTGAGAGAAGGAGGAAAGTTTACTAAAATAGTTGAATAATATTACCCTTTATTAAGGTTGGTAACGTTTGTCGCTTCTTCAAAGATTCTACAGGAAAGCTTTGCAAAATCAAACCGTTTTGTAGCCCGTAAATGAAAATTGATTTTTTTGATGTAACTTTTTCTTTTTGATATACTTTTTTTTTTAATATCCTGTTTAAGCTCGAAACAAAATATGGTATTTTTCGTACGTGCAGCTTAATAAAGTATTAGAAATACAAGTCTAAACCAAATATTGCGAGTGAGGTCCCGTTTTTGTTACTCTAAAATGAAGCTATGTTTAAAAATGAATAAAATGAATATAATAAAAATGCACGAGAGTCCTTAAAATACAATTAAAAATGCTTAAAAAAGTATATTCAGGTCTGACCAGTTTGCCTCCAGTGAGCACTTTTAATAACAGGGAACTAGATTTTAAATCGCTGACTTCTTTTTCCCCGAAATCATCATATCTTGAACTTGGTCGAATTCATCTATCTACCAAAAAATATAAAATCGTTAAATCTCTCATAAAAAAATATTATCAAAAGTCCCAATTCCAAGAGGGAATCTCAAAAGCCTGCCTTACCATCAAAAGCAAAATATTTGTCAAAAAACAACAAAAAACATAACAAAACAAAACAAACATAAGCAAACCAATCTAAAAGGAATCTACATGTAAATATATGAATAAACATACTTTCTGTCCTTTCATTCATCCTCTACCTAAACTAATTACCCATTCTGGGAAATCCTTAAGGATAAGCAAATAACAACAGCAATGGGGGGCTTTTTTTAAAAGATTCCCCCATGGGTTTCGATATTCTTTGTTCTGTCTTGTTTTTCAAAGAATCGAAATTAATTCCATCACCTAGTGCTCTAGGATCTGCTATGATAGGTGGCGCGGGGTGGTGGTGGCTTGGCCGGCAGCGGAGCACGCGACGGGTGGTGGTAGCATAGATGAGGTGGCATTAAGGAAAACTTAAACTCGCCATTAGCCCTTACAGAATTCCGCAGATGATTTCCACTGGGACAAATTATCGTAGCTTACAGGGTCGAAAAGGACTGAGTGATGAGGTGCCGAAGACGGGAGGCCCAGGATAGATAATTTCTCACTCGAGGGAGAATTAATATGGAAATGAAAACAAACAAAAAATAAGAAAAAGGACAACAATGCAACGCAATTGTGTTAGTCCGGGCTATTAATACATTTATACTCATATTTACTCAGCAAATTACTCTGCGGATTGGTGGCGATCCCTTGTGGTTGTCGGAGGATAAAAATGTAAATAAAAGTCAACAGCAGGGGGAGCTCTTCTTTGCTTAACGATCCAACACCACCGCAAACAAACACTTCGCACTTGCACAATTTATCGCCTCTGCACACAAAGTGAAAGAGAAAGCAGAATAGAGTGTGTTCTCTAGCACCTCCCGCGCCACCCATGTGCGCCACAAATGTGAAGGTCGGAGCCCGATAGGGTAGGGGTGCTGGTCGGCTGGTGTAGTCGATGTTGTTGTCTTAGATGACACAATATGTCCGCGTTATAAATATTGTTCGAAATAATCATTCGTTTTTATCACTAAATGAAGACCATTAAACAACAACCCCCACACTACCCCATCCCCCCGTCCCCATCACCCAGCATATTGCGCAATACAAGCAAACAAATAAATATATGAAAGAGAAATAAAACAAAAAAGCTCGGAAGGTAAACAGCATCAGCTAGCAAGGTCCTCGGAACGTCAACGAGCCTAAATTTCACCTGGGATTTATTTAAGTTTCTTCTTCAAGACTTCAAGGTAAGAACAGAGATTGTATGCAATAAAAATAATAAAAGCGTAAAGTTGTTGGTTTTTCTTATATATGTATATATATTTTTTTTTTGAATTTTTATTTTGTATGCCAAGAGGGGAGAATATTCTTTTATGTTCGAATTCTTGTCAATGACTAAGTGCTGTACTCACATTGTCATTGTTGCCAAGCTCCGAAATGAGTTTTAGACTGAACTTATTTTGAGGATATTTAAGTTACGATAGTTAAAACTGAAGAAGTTTTGTAGCTTTAAGTGTATATTTGTAAATATAGCCATCTTTGAGACCCACATCTTCGAGTTCTCAAAAAAATAGGGTGTTTCGTATTTTAACAGCTCCAAATTGGAAGTTGTTCGGTTCAAAAAACTTTGAACCATCAGTAGTATCCTTTATATGTACAAGAATTTTTCAACTAGCGATCAGCAAGAACTAATCTTGAAGTTTAAATGATCTCCAAGTTTTTGAAAGGAAAATACTTGGGGCATTCACCTGACTTTACTTCTATCGTGCAGAGGAAATACAAGAATGGAAAAATACCAAGCCCCACGAAGCTAGCAGATAACATCTCTATTCGCTATTCACACAAATTAGTTAAAAGGAACGACATCCCGAGTCGTTGAACACCGGCGATCCTCCTGGAATACCGGGACTGATTTTATATTCATATTGTAAATTTCTTGTACAATAATAGGACCCTTTTGAAGTCCGGTTCTATGAATCCATGAACGATCCTTGCCTGAGATACGGGAGTTTTGCATCCAAGCGCTCTGGCATCCGCGATGGCTTGGTTTTTGAACCGGAGGAAGCTCGGTTTGCCTTGTCGTTTTAAACCTGATGGCTAAGATTTGGAAACTCCCTTGACTGGATGTGGCCGAGCCAATATAGTTTTGGCTTTCTGGACTACATCCACAATTTGGAACAACTCATAAAGAACGCGATTTTATCTTCTCCTTAATTCTCACACTGATACTTGCCCACTAAAGTGTTGCAGAAGACTTGTGAATCTCAACCAGCACGTTATAATAAAGAATTTCATATAATAGACCAATTTCGGTTTTTATATTTCTCATATTTGGTGTTGGACGTTTTGGCACACGAGTAGTTTCAGAGTACTGCTTTGGTACCTTAATGTCGTGCAAACGCTAATAGATCTGCTCTGTTCAGTTAATAAATTTCTTTAAGTGAACATTAAGTGAACGAAAACTTATTTTTAGAACAGTTCTGATGACGAATGAACGCCTATTTGTTCGCCAAACGAAAACAATCATCAGCTGAGTTTTAATTCACTTTAGGACTCAGTTCAGCCCATAGAATAGAAGATGTATTCAAGCAGCATTTCTAGCAGCTTTTTAATGGGAATCTTATAAAGTGAATTATATAGGAAAAGAAGGGAACACCCAGTGTAGACAAAGTAAGTTAATCTATTTATTTAAAATTTGAAGACCAACAGAGCCCCAAGATCTGACGAATTGCAAGCACAGTCCTCCAATTATGATAGTGGTGTTTTGGTATAAAGCATGTAATATATCCATCAACCATGCATGTATGGGTGCAGGAAGCCGCTGACAAAACGTCTGGAATATCAGCCCAATTTTATCAACCTTATACAAGAACTATCGAGACATAAAACGGTCTCTAACACTTTCATGTGCAACTGCCAATTTTACTTTCTATCCCATAGATTGATCATAGACGTAATCTTCACATTGACGTGACGTTAATATTGCAAACATGCCGGGATAAAGGTAAAGCTGATGCCATTGTGGTGCTTGAGTCTAGAAAGTACACAAAGCAATGTGTCTTTGGGAAATAGCGCTTCCGTAATTTTCCAAACATGTACAGACAGGGTTTTGGGTTTTAGACACTCGACGAAATATTTTTAAAATATATTTTCTGATGCAGTGAGATTTTTGAATCATCTTTTAAACTACTTTTGAAAATTAAAAATATTCTGCCAGCAATTAAGTTTATTGACGTCTATTGGTTACAAAATTTTCTTGAACTAAAAATATACTTAAATAATTTTGTCACAATTTATAATATATGTTGTTAATAATTATATATTTCCGGAAATTTGTCCAAGAAGAAAAAATCTTCATTTCTATAAATCCTGACAAATTGAAAACAAAATTAAATAATTCCAAAAACTAGACAACATCAAAATTCAGTTAGAAATTAATAGGAATATAACATAATAAATGGCAGTACTATTAGAATTTTTTTTTTTTTTTTTTGAAAACTGAGTTTAAAATAATTTTCCAATATTATTCATTGACAAATTATTTAAAAAAACAATAAAAGTATTTGGTTCCGGTTTAAAAAAAATAAAAAAATGTGTTTGTTTTTCATTCGAAGTGACTTATCTTACGAAAACAAAATATTTTTTTTTTTTATCTGAAAATGTCATATTAAAATAATATAAAAATAAAAATAAACATAATTCTGGGCAAATTGTTTTTAAGTTATGGAAATCAGAAAATACCACCATATGTTACTGACACTTTAAATATTAAAGAAAAGAAATTAGGAATCTTAGTATTTTGGTATATTTCGCAGAAATTTTGAATAAATCGTGAAAAATAAAAACCTTGATATTTTCGGCACACCCTATTTAAAAAGAAAGGGATTGATTAATTATTCGACGAATATTTGGTCCTGAGAAATGTTAAGATACAGTCAACATGGATCGACACCAAAGAGCTAAGTAAGTAAGTAGCTATATCCTGTTGTTCTTCGGTCAAAGTTGAACAAGATGTCGATCAAATTCTTACCAGTTACTCACAAAATGGTTAAATTTGAATTGGCGAAGGATAATACACTGAGTCGAATATACAATTTGCAAAAATGCATTTGATAAATCTATGTGACTAAAGAATTGAGAATTGACCAATTTTTCGAAAATATCCTCTGGCAATGGAAGAGGGCACTCGTGACTCAAAACCAGTGGAAAAATCAGCACAAATACGTATACTTCCATTTGGGCTCTTTATGTCAATTGTGTCAATTATTGTAGGAGCGGCTCACTTGAATGTTTGGTTGAATGCTTGGTTTTAACACCAGATGTGCTTCTGATTTATTATACAGGGTTAGATTCATTAAAAACGTCTGGAAAAATATGTTTAAAAGTGAACCTTCCTGGTTTGCGACTGTGACTTGATTGCAGATTGTACTAAATTTGAAGTTTAGTGCGTTCAGCTAGCCGATTGATTGGAGTGACATAACATGGTAAATAGGCCTTTGTCCCTCTTAATTTGACATTGCAATCAAATTGAGATGAAAAAGCTAATTTACCGTGTCCGTTTTTATATTGATTAAACGTTTGCATTCCCTTGATAACATGTTTAATGTAATGGCAGTAGCTTCACTATCCACCTTGGTCAACATTTTAGTAGTTCGGATCCCTAAGTCAGCTGCTAATTTCATTCCCATTACATCGAGAGTTAGATCATTTAACTCAAATTGTTCCCAATGTGTGTTTACTATACCAGCGTATCTGGTGAAATCACTGAAAGCAATTACATCTTAAATTGAACTGTGATGTTTCAAATCTGAAGAGTTCTGTAAGTTTTTGAATAGTATCCTAGTGAGATCTCTAGGGTGCTTTGGCCAAATGGAGTTGATATACTTGCTATGTACGATGGGATTGAGTTTTCTCAGTAAAAGTGTGATTTTGGCTACCTCGTTCAACTTGACAGCATCGATTTCGAAAAGATCTTCGGAATGAACATACCATATGTCAAATGTGAGGTTATTTTCAATGTCAAAGCAAGGCTCCGTGATGTAAGACGAGAGTGCTTCCATAATGAACTCCGGGCCTTTATTCTCCATATTTGTCTAGTAGTTTAATTGGCTGTTGCTAATATCTACTGTCATAACGACTGTTCGTGAAAGCTTCTTCCATGATGGAACAATAAGTTATAAAAATTGCTGGTTGCTAATATCCTCGTTGCCACTATTGTGATCCCTTGTGAACAAAAAGAAAAACATTGAATATAATATGATATTAAATAATATCCCTTGGTATTATGGTTAGTGTCATGCAGATAGTGTTGGGTTCGGTTATCAGCAGCTGCGAAAAAGTTTTTCCTCCAAGAGTATCTCTTGTCATGAAAAGTGCTGCGGTAGGGCCCTTGAATTTCTGTAAAACAGGCACACAGCAATGCTTGAGAGTTGTAAGTCGCTAGGTTTAAGCTCTCTAGTTTTTTTGTTTGCTGCAATACAGCACACTCCGACCTTGGACCCATCAAAAACTCAAACTTGCTCCGTTACTGCCCATATACTTAAACACATAATGTCAATAATCAAAAACGCAATTGGTGCTGGCTTCGTGTGTCTATTTGTTAATGATAAATTCAAAATAGGACAGTTTCGTTAAAATACGAAGACACATAAAACAAAATGCTCGACTGGGTCGCACGAACTTGCTTTTATGTAAAAGATTAAGAAGTTCAAAAATTAATATTTCCAGAGAAAAAATGTTCATAAGCCTAAAATTCATTTTTTAAATGACTAAAACAACTCCATAAGTTATTATTTTATAAATAGTAGTTGGAGCTAATCACATAATATGTTTTATAAAAGGTAGGTATTTAAGAAAAAATTTTGGTACGTCAATTTTAACTAGAAACTTCTCTATGCAAAATTTCATTGAAATCCGTTCTGCCTATAATGACAAATTCAAAATTCGAAAAACTGGTTTTATGGTAGGTACACTCAGTAATGTCTTAATTTAATTTTTTTTTTATTAAATTAAAATTAAAATTTATCAAAATTCTCGGAGCCATTTTTGAGAAAAATATGATTTTCGAAAAGATTTTTTAACACTTGCACCATGCAAGTGTTAAAAAATCTTTTTCGAAAATAATATTTTTACCTTAATTTTTAGTTAAAACAATTTTTTCCCTCAGATCTTGCAGATTATATTAAGAAATTTTTATTTATTCAAGTTTAAAAAATCGAGCAGGGGTTTTCGGAATATTGAGTTTCCAAAAAAAAAATAATTGGTGTTTTTCTTTTTTCATTCAGATTAGAGCACTGAACAGAGCATGAGCATGTCAAACATGCTCTGAACTTTCTCCGAATCGAGTGTGTTCTAGGAGCTCTGAGTTTTTGAGTTTTTTTTTCTGTCTGATTTCAGCACTTAACTCTGTTTACTCAGCTATGTTTTTTTTCTGTCTGTCAGAATGATTTCAGCACTTAACTCTGTTTACTCAGCTATTTTATACCGAGCTCATAGAATGTGCTCTGAACAATCTCTGAACACACTCTCAATGAAAAAAGAAACACAATCTTTGAACTGTTATACACTCTGAGCTAAAAAAGAAACGATATTTTGTTTGACAATTCAGGTACTACTCTGAACTAAAAAAGAAAAACGCCCAATATTTAAAATTTGGAGGAGCTTCATAATCGAGAAAATCAAAAACAAACAAAATAAAATATTTCCAAGAGGGCTTCCAATAAGATGATTCGTACCGTTATTTTTGGTCTTAAAAAAAAAGAAAATTTAACGAAAATCGGCTCATGCTCTTAGGCCGTAGTCGAAGAGACAGATAGATAGAATTTCGAGACCCACTTTTTCTTCGCTATCATCGTAATGTCAACTTTGATACAAATATTTAGTTCGATTTATTTTACGAATGCATTACTTGCCTTATAGTACCTTTAATTTGTAAGAAAAACGCAGAGAACCGATAAAGGGAAACACAAAACTTCTAATAATCAATTGAACTTACATTAATATTAATATGGCACGAAAATAGCACTTTGTCTCTTTTTTTCCTTAACAAAATGAACTCTTATGTTTTGTTTATTTCGTGGGGGGGGGGGTTAACCTCTAAAACCCCTACCTGAGTTCGCCCCTGCCTCTTGTAGTTAAAAGAACTCAGATTAAGAAATCGAAGTAACAAGTAAGAAAATATAATATGAGTTGGCAACCTTACACAAAAACAGCCTGCGTATTTATTTTTTTTTATTTTGAACTTATAATTTAAGCATCCAAGCAAATTCGAAAGGAAGCAATAAGAACAAAGCAACAAAATAAAATAATGTACACCTTCCCACCATGCTTCTCTTGTGTTCAACCTACTTTTACCTTAGATAAAGCAATTTAATTAATTTTAAGCGAAAAACCAAACCAATAATTTTTAAATTTATTTTCATTTCTGAAAAAGTACAAAAAAAGACATTAAACAAAAACAAAGTAAACGCATTAAAGTTAAAGGTTTTTTTTTGCAATCATCGTAACATCGTAAACAACTTCAACAGGCAAACATTGAACTCAGGTAATGAATTCAGTGAAATCGAGAAATAAAGCAGGAAATTCCACTAAAATTAATGGGAAGTTCTTCTTAAATATAGAAACCATGGTTAAGATAAAGATATAAAAATGATTTCTGTACTTTTCCTCTGGAAGTTGAGGTTTTTTTAAAGGAAAAACTATACATAAACGTTTTTAATGTCTAAGTTTCGTTTCATTTATATTTTGAAATAAATATGACAAAAATAGAAAATTATTATCTTCTCCGATTTTTTTTTTATCGTAGAAGACATACATACAACGACGACGAATTGCATATGTACATACGTTAATGTTTTGCTTACATATATGTAGTTTAATTTAATAATACAATTTTCAAAACATCTCAACTGGTAAGGAAAAAAACGACAAGCTGTGATCGAAGACCGTGATTTAACAGCTGGACCACATAAAATATTTAATCTAACAAAGAAGCGCTTTTAAAACCAAGTATTATTTATCTACCGCAGAAATCAGGTCTTTTTGGTTTATAATATCGATTTTCATGGCGATATGTATGCCAAGAAAATAAAATGCACAACTGGGTCGCACGAACTTGCTCCAAGTAATAGACTTTAGGAATTTTAAAAACGAATGTTATTAGAAAAAACTGTTCATAAGGATAAAATTATCATCATTTTTTAAATTCTTTTAGTAGTAAGAGACAAAAACAGAATGCTATACAAATATGAATTTATGCAAGAACAAAAATTATAAGTCGATGTAGTGGTTTCTTAATAAAATAAGGTTTTATATATAAAACTAGCAAACCCGGCGAACTCCGTTTCGCCACCAGATAGCTTCGTTTTATGTAACATTTCGTTTGGTGATTAAAAGATGAAGAAACATTTTTTTTTGTTTTATATTTGAAAAGGAAACATTTTATTTCATTTCACAACAGTCGATAATGAATTAATTTCGATTACAAAAATGAAGTGTTATTTAGTTGAACTTCTCTAAGTAAATGAAAGTGAATCCAAAGTAAATACTGAATCGAAGCGTTATACGTGTCCGCAAATTATCCGTTTCATTGAAGTGCTCTTTGGTAAACCACATTTTTTGTTTTTTGGTCTGACGTTAACACAAACAAAGCGGATGGTTTCCCAACTCGTGAACACGCAACGTATAACTGCCCATGTGAAAAACAATGATTTTCTAAATTTATCCCGCAAACACTAAGCGATTGGCCTTGCGACTTATTAATTGTCATTGCGAACGCAAGGCGAACTGGAAATTGCAATCGTTTGAAGTCAAACGGAGGATCAGTCGGAATCATTGGTATTCGAGGAATACATACATTTTCACCTGCGTACTTTCCGTTAATAATGGTTGCCTCAATCAAATTCGGCATGTCTTTTTACCGAAAGTCGAGTACCGTTGCAAAGTCGCGGTGGATTCAAATTACGCAATATCATAATAACTACCAACTTTGAGTTGCAAGTTATGTGGTGGAAATCCTGGTAACTCCAGAGAGTTCAAAAACTCCGTTGGATAATTTACTACACGTACATTTACCAACAGCAGTCGCAAATAAAATCATTCATCATTTGTAGGATGAACAGTATACATGCGACCTAGCGCATCAGTGGAAAACACCTGTGGCCAATCTGGAACTGGGGTTCCTTGTTTGCGACGTTGGAATTTCTTTGTTGATTGATTCCAAGTGTAATACTTGGGCATTTGAACGTACATCAGCGTCGCTGCGAATGGATCTGCTTCACACATTGCAAAGAAGCTAGTCAATGTTGTCGATGGTGGTCTCTCAGCTCGTTATGCCGCATTAGCCTCAGTGAAGTAAACTCTTTGGCCATTTTCCAAATGCACTGCTAAATGTACAACTGTGCGATATCTTTAATGAATTTGAAATGACAATAATCGCCACAGTGCTTCATTAGTACTGACGTATCTGCCCATTTGGAAGTTGCTGATTTCGTCGTTCGCATTTTCCGACGCAATACCAAACACAGCCATGTCGCTGCCTTTTGTGACGTACTTGCACAAATTATTTGATTGATTTGGCCGAATGATAACTCTCAACGTTTGCATGTGTTTCGAAAATTCGTGATAGC
The DNA here is from genome assembly GCA_911387755.1 of Chrysotoxum bicinctum. Taxonomy (NCBI): domain Eukaryota; kingdom Metazoa; phylum Arthropoda; class Insecta; order Diptera; family Syrphidae; genus Chrysotoxum; species Chrysotoxum bicinctum. The sequence continues at coordinate 2,735,820 of OU426989.1, forward strand.
AGCGGGCAATATGGTACAATGAATTCATTTCCGATCTCAATCTCTTGATTTTGAACTTTAACTTTGATAGTTCGACCATTATCTTCTTTTGAACGCCGACGATAAACTGGATATCCATCGTTCCCTGTGACTGTTTCAGCAACTAACGGTCGCGGATATCGTTTAGTGCACTTTCCATCAGCCATGCAAGGCGATAATGGATTTAATGCACCGCATGGTCCATGCACCATCTGTGTCGTCACAATGTTGTGTAGATGGGGATCAGTGACTGGATCAGGAATTTCAGGTGATATGATGTCATTCACTTCATTTGAATGTAATTTGTTCAGCAACCAAATTAGGATATGAGCATGCGGTAGTCCACGCTTCTGCAATTCCACCGAGTACATATAACAACGTGTGTCACCAAAAACTCGATACTTAGTAAGCACATCCATCATAACCTTGAGTTTTTGTTGAAATACTCTGACGATTATGTCATGGCGATCTTGCGGTTTTTGATCCGGTTCCAACTCACGTTCAATTTCCGTCCACTTCGGATTGCATGTGAACGTAATAAATAAATCCGGAGTTCAATAATTTCGCACGTACGTCATAGCGTCTTGAGCGTATTCGTGCATGTGGCGTGGGCTTCCGATATAAGATGATGGGAGAATCGTCAGACGTCCAATATTCTAAACATCACCATCTGAATGAATAGCATCACGCAAGTGTATATAGTCCTCAGATCTTAGCTTTGCCTGATTGAATCGGATGAACGCTAAACGTTCGGTCTCGACTTTGACATACATGTCGACAGCGAATTGCTGGAATAGCCGACGGCACTTCAGAATGACATTCTCCTCATGTGTACGAATCATCATACGATACGCATAGTAATTCATTGCGCTTAGATTTTTATTCGTTGATACGCCTGAAAATGCAAAATTAAATGAATTGTTAATGGAAACCAATAATAGCAATAATAGCAATAATTAGTGTGTGAATATTGTACCTGTAATTGGATCGACCATCTTCAACGTGATGTCGTATCCGTCTTGCCCTTGCCAATAAATGATTGGATATTGTAACGCATCGTACAAACGATGTGTCTCGTTTACACGATGCATGATATTGCTTCTTTGCTGAACGACAATGTCTCGCGATTTAGTTGGATCGCCAACAATAATTGCAGCAACATCATTAACGGTGGGTACATTGAATCTTCGCACATGTTCACCTGTTGAGGTACAATCCGCTCTTATGAAAAATTTGTGCGTATCCGATGGCATTCGTTCCAATGCTGTTTTGAACATATTAACCACAGCATTCTTAGCGTGAAAAAATGCTTGCAACTGTTCAATAATTCGTCTCTTTAACTGTTGTGTTCCCTGTATATTGCACCGCACATTCAGCTGATCGACCATCGACGAAATGAAATATATTTGCAGAAATTGATGCGGTTCATCTGGTGTTGGCACCATTGAACCATGCAAATGATATATTTGTCCTTGTATCTGTAATTGCAAACAATAGGGGTATTCACGATCTAATGCAACAGGTCTAGTATCATTGTAAAAATGCAAAAGTGTAAAATCTTACAATACTACAACATGTTGTATCATTGTAAAAATGCAAAAGTGTAAAATCTTACAATACTACAACATGTTGTAGTATTGTAAGATTTTACACTTTTGCATTTTTACAATGATACTACAAAAGTGTAAAATCTTACAATACTACAACATGTTGTAGTATTGTAAGATTTTACACTTTTGCATTTTTACAATGATACTAGACCTGTTGCATTAGATCGTGAATACCCCTAATCATTTGTTGAAGAATACGGTGTAACTTCTGATCGTGTGATGGTGTAGTGTGTGGTGTATATGTAGTTGTTATGTGTTGCAATTCATTGTGTTGGTGTGAGTGATTGGTTATGTGTGTTGTATCTTTTACCTTGCAAGTCGGCATGAAGCCGCCTTCTCGAATGATTTTACCTCTAAAGGAAGTCATGCGAAAGCAGTTATTGTATTCAAGGATGTGTTGAAGAAAATGGCTGGAATCGAGATCACTTTCATCGAACAATGGTTTCAGTGGCTGTGGTGGTGTATGTAATGGCACCAGTTTGACTTTTCCACTTGCGCAGCACAATCCAGCCGTTTCTCTTTCGAACTTTAACGCATTAGAATATCGGCATATAGTCGTCATTGGTCCAATATCTAAATTTTCATCATCACTGTAGTTTGCAGTGGGATCATATTGGAATGCCAAGGGAGTGTATGATGCCAATGATCTTCGTGTGCTCACGCGTTGTCTTTCTTCGCTTAAGTTCTGTGAATATACTTGTTGCTGGCTTGCGTGTCTTGTGCTGCGGCTGATGTTCGCACGTCGTCCTCTAGGCATTTTGGACTATGGACAGAGTGGTGAATTTAACCTCAAATGCACGATCCACATAATTTACACAGTTCAACTTACCATCTTAAAGACAAATGCCTACTGTTGAAATTGAATAAAAATTTGCACAATACACGTGATTGATTTGATGGTTTCCAATTGAAATGTTAGGAAACGAATAACTTATTTTTTTTACTTTTTTTTCACAATTTCACAGTGAACACAATACCGGTTTGTCACATGAAATTAACTGAGCAGAGAACAATGAGTAGCTGTCAAACAATGTATCACGCACCGGCGCCATCTACTTAAAATATTAGTCGGCGCCATCTACTTAAAATATTGGTTTGTAGTACATGCTATGTATCAGAGATGGCGCTGTATCTTAAAAATGATTTTTCCGCTTTTCTGTTGCAATTTTTTCTGAATTTTCTTTGCTATAAACCTCACGGAGCCCCAGACTTTTCCAACGAATGCAAAACCGTGGAAGTCGGTTCGTGCGTTCTGGAGTTATAGCGTCAGGAAGGAAAACCCGACTTATTTTTATATAGTAGATTTTTAAAATATTTAAAAAAAAACTTTGTACGTCAACTTTAGGTTTTTATTATTGTACGAATGAAAATTAAATTTCCAAAAAGATATTGACCCATTTTTGAGATAACGAATTTTCCAAAAAAAAAAAAAAAAATATTTTTTTTTTTCAAAAATTCAAAAAATATTTTTTTTAAGTTTTGATATGCAATGTTTCTTAAAGTTTTTAGAAGCATCTCTATAAAAAATTTCATTAAAATCCATTATGTCGATAATTAGAAATTCAAAATTTTAAAAAAATCGTTCTATGGTAGGTACAGTCAGTAATGTATTGTTTTCAAATTTTTTTGTATTAAATTATAGATCTTAAAAATTAATCGAAAGACTAAAAATTTAAGCAAAATTTTTTAACATTTGTATGGAGGGTACCGTTATTTTTAGGTAAAATACATTTTTTTCTCATATCTTGTAGATTATTTTAAGAAACTTTTATTTATCAAGTTTTAAAAAAGTCGAGCATGGGGTTTTCCAAATATTGAGTTTTCAAAAAAAATGTTGAAAATTCTTTTAAAATTCGAAAAATTATTTTTTGAAAATTTGAAAACACAATAATATTGAAACTGTTCTGGAGCCTAAACATAAAAAAATGATCAAAATCGGTTGTACCGTTTTTGAGAAAATCAAAAACAAAAAAAATGGTTCCAAAAATAATAATTTTGTGGACATTTTTTTTATTCATTACCTAGGTTTAACTAAATGAAATTTTATGAATTTTTGTTTTTTAATCTGTGGAACAGTTTTTGAGAAAAAAAAATATTTATAAAATTTCGAAAAAAAAAATCGTATGGGAGGTACCGTTATTTTTGGTCTTAAAAATCGAATCAAAAAACATCCGGAGGGGAAAAAATAAAACTCATATCTACCAAGTTTAAAGAAAATCGGCCGAGCCGTTTAGCTGTAGTCGAACAGACAGAATTGCGAGACCCACTTTTTTGGTCTTCGCTATTATCGTAATGTCAACTTTGATAAAAATCTCGAGTTCGATTTTTTTTCCGAATACATAACTTGCCTTATAGTACGTATAAGTCGCAAGTAAAAAGAACTTCTACTCTGAAAAACTGAACTTCAGCCTTGTATCACTCATTATCAATCTTCCGTAGGAATGAAAAACAAGATTTTCCGAAGAAACTTAAACAAAAACTATGACCGAAGCACCTGAAGCAATTTGATGTATATAACTTCGATAACGTGTACGAAATGTTTCCAAAATTGAATTCTTCCCTCACATTTTGAAACAAAATAAATAATTTGAAGGCCAGCTCAGAGCATAAACTAAAGATGCCGCGAATAGTGACTAGGCCGAATACCGAATACCGAATATTCGGCCACACTCGTCGGCCGAATACCAATTATTCGGCAGCCGAACATTCGGCCAACGAAACGATGTGTTGTGTATCTATGTATGTCCTACGTGACTTTTGACGAGGCAAAACAGTTTCTGGGAATGTTTTGAGTTGCTATAGACAAAATGATAAAGCTCTTGAAAAAACTGCCATTGAAAACAAAATAGATTTTTTTTAAGAACTTTTCGCCAAGTTCGGATGGCAGACCCTTACAGACGGTGGTCAGCAAATACAAAACTGTTTCCCAATTTGACAACAATTGCTGAAATCTATCTTTCGTCTCCTGGTACTAGTGTATTAGTGAGAGGTTATTTGCAGAAGCTGTAATTGATTTCGTTACATAAAACGTATGCTACCAACGAATGCTGAAAAAGCTGTTTTTATTCATCACAACTTACCATTAGTAGATTTTAAATATCTACTAAAATAAAAAATTTTAATAAAAATACAACATTTTTTGTAAGATAATAAATCTTTTTTTATTCTCCATTTAATATTCGGTATTTGTTGTGAACTATTCGGCCGAATACCGAATATCAAAAAAATAGGCCGAATAAGCCGAATGCCGAATAGTGGCCAAATATTCGCGGAATCTTTAGCATAAACCATAAGTTTACAGCTCCCCAACATTTCTGTGTGTGCGTGTTACCAGGAATGGAGGACACCTACGAGTACAATTTTTTACCTAGCTCGAACGGCTAATATATGATTAGCGTTGCCAGACGTCCCGGCTTACCCGGGACGTCCCGGATTTCAGACATAAATTCATCTGTCCCACCGGGGCAGCTTTTTTTCTGAGTTGGGGCTCATACTCACAAAATACTCGTAATGTCTAAATGTACCTAAATATCTTTCATTGATAAGGAACAATCGCTGCATTGTGATTTAATATTAGGAAATAGCTTAAAAAATTTCAATCAAACAAACCTAACTTAACGAAGAATATATTTTTGCAAACTGACATCTGTCATTGAAATTGAAAAAAGAAAAATATTTGCAAACGACAAAAAAAAATCATCTAATTAGTAATTAATAAAAGAATTTATTTATTTTGATCTAAACGCATAAAATGATTTTTTATTTTGTTGAAATCACGGGATGTTTCATTATTTTAGCCATTTGTCCCGCCGATGTGTAAGAAAAATCTGGCAACCTTATATGGAGGGCTCACAGCTGTACCGAACCAAGTCAAAAAAAAAAAAATCCAAAACTAATGCCAATATCTCCGCAAAGTTGACCTTTATTCAGTGCAGTAATGAACTAATTCAAAAATTGTTTTGTTCCTTAGTTAACGGTAAAAGAACCAAGTCAGTGCCTCTCATTTTCGATTTATTTCAAAGCATAAACGAACCAAGTCAGTATTATTCAGTTTTCCTCAATTTTATAGTCGAACAGACGTGGGGATATGGTTTGTTTCATATTTTTCATATCGTTCTGCATGCTGCCCCCCTGAAACCCCCCTACTAGGATTTGGGGTATTTGCGAGGTTGGGTGTATACTTACTTACTTACTTAGGTTCTCAGACCTTTTATGTCCATGGGGAACCCCTAGTGGGACATAGGGCATCCACAACGTCAGCTCGCCATCGTGTTCGGTTCCTGGATATTAGTCGGAAATCCCTCCAACTCTTGCCTAGTTGGGCTGCTCCGTCGTCCAGCTCTTTTTCCTTCTTTAGTGAGTGGATTCCACTGCATTGTATGCGCCGCAATACAGTTGTCGCCTTTTCGAAGCGTGTGTCCGATCCACGGATAATAGAGTGAATAGGTTCCTGATCCTTTTTCCTGAGGAGCTCTTCGTTTGATATACGATTGGGCCAGAAAATCCTAAGGATGTTTCGTAGACATCCATCTATTAATGAACGTTTGCAGCTTCTTAGTGACACCTACTGTTACTTTCCAATTGGTGCAACCGTAAAGTAAAACGGATTCGACGTTGGATCGAAACAGCCGTAGCTTGGTTCTTAATCTTAGAAAGTTATTCCTCCACATACCGGTTGTTGAGAAATATTTATGAGAGAAGGTGACTGGGTTCCGAGGCTGATCATCTTTGTTTTACCGTAGTTGATTTTCAGCTCCACGATTTCTGCTTCTCTCTCCACCCCTGTTGTCAATTGGTGGAGATCCATGATCCTATGAGAGAGAAAGCATACGTCGTCTGCGATGTCAGAGTCCATCGAATCCCTCCGTTTCCCGTCAAGGCCGCTCGCAGGAGATCGTTTATCACCAACAGAAACAATATTGGTAACAGAATTCAGCCCTGCCTGCTTAAACGTGCTTGTTCGTCATGGAGTGTGCCTTCTAGATGTTCCCTGATGCGTTCCAGTACTATTTTCGCTAATATCTTGACAACGGCAGGCAGAACACAAATCCCCCTTCCAGTTTTCGGAGTTTAAAAAATCTGGATTTAAAGAAACTTTGAATTTATCCTATTTATCCAATATCAACAGCTGTATTCTAAATAAACATATATGTGGCCAATTCACTTCATTTCACAATTTTGAAAAAAAAAATGGTCTAAACTTTTTTTTTATTTTTTTTTTTATTTAAATTTATGCGAAAAATGCGAAATAAACCGTTAGCGAGATAACCTTGACCGTTGCTGGACATAATTTCTCATGGCTCAAAATCAGGTGGCTTCGATTCGATCGCAATTCACCTTTTTTCAAATTTAAGCAAACACTCAATAAAGAAGTTGAGTTTTATGAAGTTTATTTAGGAAAAGCAAAGAAAGGGAGGAACCTACAATCCCAATTTTGAACAAAATAGCCTCTATCCAACTCGTCATAAAATTACGTCAGATAAAAGAAGGGATATGATGGATTTACTTAAATTTATTCCATCCATGTACCATAGTTCTTATAAGAACCTACCCAGGACCAGCCCCAAAGTCATGAAGACGATGAAATTTTTTATCACTAATAACTGTTGTTTTTTTTTTTAAATAACCTTTACTTTGTAATACATTTCTGTTAAGTTTTTGAAATAAATTCATTATTTGTTTTTACTCCTTTTTTAAATTAAAGCAATTTTTATTTTCCTTACTGACAATTTTTCATAATTTTTCGAGGCAATAATGAACCAAGTCACATTTTTTTTAATTTTTCTTAAATATTGGGTACATTTTTCAATTCTTGTCTTTCATTTTTGGTCAAAAGAAAACTGAGTGAATAAACTTTCCAAATGTCTTTACTATGAGTTAAATATGTATTTCAGTAATTAATGGCAGTTTATTTACCTAACCTCTTAATATCTTCGAATTCACTTTTTCTGACTTGGTTCGGTTCAGCTGTGAGCCCTTCATATATGAAGTACTTTTCACGCTGACATAATGCCTGTCCGACAGATATTACTCTTTAAAATTTTAGTTAATAACTTAAAACTTTTTAACTATATTTTAATAATATTACATTTTAGTGAAATCGTTCCAATTTAACTTTATGTTCGTGGGAGGATGGTGGCTGGCGTATGTGGTGTGGTTCCCATGGCCCACCCCGCTATATGAGGCGGAGATTTCACATTTGTGTATGAAGCTTTTTATAATATACAAACTTTATATACTGATTTTATCATTGGAATTGTTTAATTATTGATTGAAACCAGCTGTTTTTGGCCAATAGCCCATTCCAATAAAAATCGATGTAACATGAACTGAATTTAACAAAAGTTGTGTATTGACAGTCAACTGATGAGTCCATTGTGAGGTCGCCGGAAAAAACGTCAATTTTTGTGGGCTATAGACCAAAAAAATCTATTTTGATTTTCTTAATGTGAGATTACCCAGCATTTTGGGGGAAGCGTGAAAACGAAGATACTGACTATTCTGATTGGTCGTACTTTATTTGACGGGTCATGTAAATAAACTTCAACTTGAGCAATATTAGTTGCTAACTAGCTTTTGCCTTTGATCCCATCAATTTCTTATAATCTTAAGAAGACAGTTCTAATCTATGAGTCAGCAAATGTATCATCAGTATTTTAACACTCCAACATAAAAAGGGAACAGATATTAATTCAAAGTCAAAAAGGATTCAAATGGATCTTGTTCAGCTATTTTGACATTGCATCACATAAATAAACGTTCGTGACTTTGCTGATGAAAAATCACAAGAGATTTGTTTTGCTCCTCTAAAAAACAAGTTCTCAACCCATTCGCCCATAAAATCATCTTCAATTCAACACAAATGACGAAGGACTGACTATACTACCGACATTAGCCTTAAATGTCAAGGAATTCGTTAACATTTTATCAACAAAAACGACATAGATACAACCCAGCCTAAAAAACTTCTTCAAGCATTAATCAACGAAACTGCAAACATTTAGTCGTCCTCTGAACAACAGTCTTGAGTTGCCTATTTCGAAAACAAAACTAATAAATTCACATCATCCTTGCTTCGCCACTCCATGCCACTCTGACGCCAATCCGCCACCGCCCACCGTCGTCGTTGTTGTCGTCGCATGCTATACAAAGAATGCCCCTTTATTGAAAAGTAAACTTAAATAAAAGGGTTACAACATAGAATACCACTCGAGAACAGAAAACTCATCAGAAGTTATGTCAATGCCAAATAAAATTCATTTTCGTTTCATTGCTGCAGCAAAACAATTACAGCCCTCAAATTGCACTCCTACCTTAAGCAAAAGCGTAGTTAAAGCGAGGGTTAGTTTATAGAGGTTGCATATGGTTAGAAAGTTTAAAATAAAATAATAAAAATCTTTCCTTGGACATTGAACGACCCTTAAGCCATCAAAGACTAAATCTCCTAAAATGACAAAGCCAAACAAGTTTCCCACATCGACACACGCTTGCAAACAAAGTGATCTCTTCTACTCTTTTCTGAAATACTTTGACTGACCCCTTCTAAAATTAAATTCCAGCAAACGGCCCTGCGCTTACCTGTGCCAGTGGCGCTTGCTGGATGTTTCGTAAAACTTACAGCCATTAAATGGGAAAACTTTCAAAATGACAGTTGGTGGCAGCACCATGGAATAGCGGCTTCGATGGCAGCGCCCCCTAGCCCACTGTACCGAAAAACCCCTTCGAACGAAATGCCAAACACAATGGCGAAATGAAATTAAATGAAGAGAAATAAATGTGTAGACATACTCTTAGTGTGAGCTATGCTTTGACTTCGTTGACAATTAGTGCGCTCTATGTCCTTCGACCTCTGTGCCTGCCAGTCGCCATTAGTTGAATAACTTCATTTTATGCTCGGCAATTTGTCTTAATTAGCATTTCCAAGTAGTTAGCAGTGTTGTGTGCCATCGCCATCGCCATAGCTATCTCCATCTCACCATAGCCCGTCATCCTCTTGGTTGATGGTGTCCCATCCATTTTGGTTCCGTTTCCTATTTGCCTATGAGCGTCTTCGTAGGTGGGTATAGAATAGAAGTTGTGTTTTCCATTGTCGTCGACTGGTGAATCCTTTAAATTTCCTCTTTAGAAGTGTCCCTTTTTCCTATGGAGTTTATCGCTGTGGGCCGTTTTGCCCGCTTTAAAGTACCTCGGTGTATTCGTTTGTACAACAGCTAAGGGCAGAAGAAAAATTATAACAAATTCGAAAATCCACAGTGTTAATGGTGAAGATGGTGGCGGTTGTGTAGGTTGGTGCAGTTGAACAACTTCGATATGGGCAAAAGTGCAGACGAAGAAGGTCCTTAGCCATAGTGAGTGCAGCGGGGCGTGCCATTTCAAATGGTTTCCTAGTTTGATACTTTAGACAAACGTCCACTCTATTAGTGGCCATTAGCACAGCCCCTCTGCCATGAACTACAGAAAACGGAAAAAAAGATACAATCGAACGGTGTTCAGGCGTTGAAGAAAACACATACCATATCAACAATATACACGCTTAATAGGTTTGTGCTTAATCAACCGTTAAACAGTGTTGCACAATTTCGTTTGCAAATAATTTAGCTTTACATCGCACTTTTGACACATACACATATGATTGATGATTGATTTGTGTGTGATATCATGTGATGGAAGGCCAATTCAAATGAATTCGAAATGTCACTCAGACAAATCAATTTGTTGCGCACTACTGCTTTCAATTTATTTCTGACAACTTTATATTTCCATTGCAAACACGGTTATCGATTTCTTTTTAAATAAAAAAACTTGTAGGGAGGAATATTTAATGTGGAGCTATGGACGAAAAAAATTTGTATTTGTATTTTTCAAACAAACTTAAATAAGTTTACAAAAATGTTTATTTCATTTTCTTCACCATCAATTGATGTGTGTTCAAATTGATGATTTTCACTAAAATATTCTTAATTAAATGGAACAGTTTGATGTTCAAATTTGTTTGCTTGCCCAATAGCTGAAGGTTTTTTTTGGTTTCGTGTTCAAAAAATTCGAGGTTTTTATGAACATTAAGTTGTTTTGGTTACCCGTAATTGGAGACCCACAGTAGGACCGTTCCATAAAATGATGATAAAATACTCGTAGGTGATTTTGTTTCCAACACCTTGCATCGGAAACGATATTTGCTTACCTGAAATATTTGGTATTATGTGATATGAAAAGAGTGTGTATTTTTTAAACATTTTAGTAAAGGTTAGCCAGGGAATAAAAATTGACCGACCAAAATAATGCAAAACCTCTTTTTTAAAAGATTATATCAGAGAAACTGGTCTTTAAAAATAAATAAATTAATTAAAGGCCATGACGGCTCATAGAGAGACTTAACCTAGTGACATAACTATCAACCATTCCTGTGTGCGATTCCCAACGGCTAATGAGGTTGTCTCATGACAAGAGATATTCTTGGAGCACCCTCTGCATGACACTCTAATCATTATGCCAAGTCGTACTAGAAACTGGCCTTTGTAACGGAAGATGTTTCTACTTCGCATATGAGCGTTGATCTGCCTTTCCAAAGTCCACTCAGAACCACAGGATTATCTGAAAGAACGGAGGCATACGAAGTAGATTGTCCAGTCAGCTAAGTACGCGTAGGCATGCTCGCGATGGCCAAAGGCTAACTCGTCGGTGGGGTAGGATCTTGTACCCGCCACTGGACTGCCGTACCTGATATTAACATGCCTAAACAAAATATTTAAATTGGGCTCAATACTTCTTAAACAAAAATCCTTACAACAATTCTCATAACAACTTTTATATTGGAAACCTAGATGGTATAGTTTCCAGAGTGTACCCTCCCTCCGTTTAGTACTCTCGAGTAATAAACACCTTGGTTGCCGCACCACTCATCTTAGATTCGCGACAACCCCTAATGTACGTTTATGCACAGGCCTACTGCCCACACATATTCCCTACGTCGACGCTCTTTGATACTAAAACCTTCCCTTAATAAAAACTAAACTTATTCAGTCATGGCGCGAAAGAAATGATTACTAAAAATACATATTGTTGGATTTTCGTCTCCTGTTGTGTTGATTATGATTTGAATAAATAAAAATATATATTAATTTTAATTTTAATTAGTTTTTTATTTTATTTTCAGTTTTATTTTGTTGTGTAAACAAAATAAAACTGAAAATAAAATAAAAAACTAATTAAAATTAAAATTAATATATATTTTTATTTATTCAAAACTAAAAATACGTTTGGGTTTTGAAATTCATATACATGACAATATTTATTCAAAAATAATTAAGAAAAAAAAATTCAATAAAGTATTCATATATAATTTTCATGGTGTAAAAGAATTATTCTTTAGTAAGTGATCTGATCAGAGTTGTGCTTTGCAACAAAAGTAATCTGGAATTTAGAGAAGCTGGTAACAACCCACATCATCATTTTAAAAAAAAGTTGGAGCAGAAGAGAGCTTTTAACTCACGCTTTCACTATTGCATTCTCTTACTTTCCTTTTGCTGCATAACACTCCTCTCACTTAATTAAAAAAAAAATTAATACTAATATTTAATCAGAGTACTCATACTCGTGGTTTAATTTACTCAAATAAAAGTTAACTAAGCTCGGACTCTTTGGTCCGTATAAAAAAAAAAAGAAATCTCTATGATCTATGTCATACGTATCTCTTTCTCTTACTTTCTTAACTGGGATAAAAAAAAATTACTTAACTACTTGTTTCATTTCGTTAAATAGTTCAAATTGGCTAGATCTTATATATCTTTTACATCAATGACTCACCGATTGGATTTACTCTCGACTTAGTTCCTCCCAATAAAGATGTGCGCACTCCTTTGTTGGTTGGTGAATAGATGACGCTCTCCTGGCGTTATTGTTTTTGTTGTTCTTGTTGTTAAAAAGTATGAAGCTAAATTTCGCGACTTAGGAGAAATAAAATCTTTTCAATTTGAACTTAAAAATAAAAACAAAATTAAAACTACTTAACTTAGAGAAAAAGAGACAATTTCCAATTTTAGTTCGTAGGTATAATGAATATGTATATGTAGGATAAAATATGAAGCTAGGGTTTGGTAGAGATGATGTTGAATGTTGATGCCGGGGTAAATCGCTTAATTTGCGGTTGATCGATCAATTAATTTGATCAATTTATTGGTACGTCTGAGTTTATATGGGAAGACAAGCCACGTTGGCCTGGCGTTTATGCTGATCTTACAAAGTTCCTATGGGTAATCGATTCTGATTGAGTCGAGCTCGGAGGCACTCAGCACGTGAGTGATGCGGTTGAAAATAGCAGCTTGAAACCACTGATCTGCTGTCATATGTCCGAGGCTGACTATAGGAAGGTTACTATATTGCCTTCAGATTAGAACTGCTTTGGCCTTCTACGACGTGTTGAATTCGGCGGAGGTGATCATAAAACGATTTGATCCTCACTTAAAGGTTGGCCAAAGTCCGCGTTTTGTGGGTAGAGCTGCCAGTGATCTCAGCACGTGGTGAGCTTGAAGAGGAATCGCTTGAGCTTTCTCTGTACTTTTGGGCACTGGGTTTCCTAAACATATGTATTTAAAAAAAATCATGATATTTCGTCGATTTTTATCATATTTTATGTATACACCAATTTACCTTCTATGGCGAAGTTGAAGCAAATAATCGTAGGTGATCTTGTACTTAGTAGAAGAAGGTACAGCCACGTTGGCTTGGACTATGGGAATTTTGATTTCGCTTGGTTCGTGTTGATCTGATTTTGAGTTGTATAGCAAGTATATTATTTTTTTACAAGAAAAAATTAATTTCCCATAAAGACTTACCGATTCCTTTATAAAAAGAACTAGGTATAAGGAATTGTCGAATTCTATTTCACCGAACTTTTCGTTAGAACTGAAGACTAGATAATGTTCTTGGTCGGAAGATGAAATCAAAAGAAATCGGTTGGGCGTGTAGCAAAGTTTGGTAAGTTTCATCTAGCTATCCGACGTGAGATTAGAAGTCGTCATTCGTCAAAGTATATGCATGAAAAAGAAGTTGTCGAGTATCGAATTTACGATATTGGCAATGCAGGGAGGTAGTCGAATTTACACCTTGACACATTAGATTTAAGTTTACATGGGTGATCGTATGCCCGTACACCTTCAATCCACAAAAATTTTCAGTTTCCCAGCAGTTTTTAGTAGAACACCAGGTTAAGGCTGTGTTCTACTACAATTATCCTTCAAATACTGACGGGTCAAAGAAAGGGCAAATTTTGTGTCGTATGCTCAAACAAATATTCTATTATAACTTTTAAATCAACAACAAAAGCAAATGCTGCATTGCAAAGGGCTCTGAGAGTCCTTGGACCTTTTTAGTACCACTCAAATTTGACATTTAACTTAGATAATAACTACTTAAACACAGCATTTCCTATGTTTAAAGTTAGACCACATGTCTAGCCCTGAACTTAGGATTAAATTTATTTATGAATAGCCTAAGCTCTGGAATTGCTTAGTAACAACTTAGCAAGAGCTTAGCAAACATCTATGAATATGCCCCTTTAAGCTTAAGCCATTATTAAAAAAAACTTATGATATAAGAATTTTGTATAACATTCATGTTTAAAAAGGAGGGAAACAAAAAATATAAAGACAACAAAAATTGTGTTTATAGTTTTTGTTTTTGTTTTTGTGGACTCTATTGACTTAAAATCAAATTGAAAGTTTTTGTGACCTTTAGTCCATGTTTAAAAATATAACATTTTTGCCTGCGACTTATAGGTACTATATATGACAAGTTATGCATTTGTAAAAAAAATCGAAATCGAGATTTCGATCAGACCTAAGTGGGTCCCGCAGTTCTGTCTGTCTGCCTTTCTGCCTGTTCGACTGCAGCCTAAACGGCTCGGTCGATTTTCTTTAAACTTGGTATATAACATTTTTAGCCCCCCCCCCCCCACTTTTTTCAAAATTTAATTAAATATTTTTTCCAAAATTTCGGAAAAATGTTTATAAATAGAACCCCTCTTCGAAAGGATTTTTTTTTTGTTTTCTCAAAAAACGGCTCTACGATTTTAATAATTTTTTTTTTCTGTCGAAAAATCCTTACGATTTATAACTAAATGAATTTGTAGACTGTACCTATACCTACCATCTTATAATCCTAAGGGATTTTAATGAAATTTTGTATAGAAAAGCTTCTAAACGGTTTGAAAAACATAAGCGAGCTTGTATACCATTTACTGAACCATTCCCTGCTAGGAGTCGAGTCGAGGCATCTTAGCCGGTATGACTCCTCCGGATATGAACAATATACGAAACATGTTTCAAAAATTCCATATAATCAACGCATAAATCAAACTAACTAAATCTTGACCTAACCCCCAAAATTAAAATCCTCATCCATTAAATAGAAAATAAAATAAAAAGAACAACTTGCTAAAACCTTGTCATACTCTTACCCTAGCAAAATCCATTTGACTTCTCACCCCGAAATCTGACATGATTTTAAAAGTTTCTCTCTGCGGGAGGACATTTTAACTTGAAAAGTGATTTTCAATTTTAAATGTGTGGCCACATCTAAGTGGGAAACTTCATATAGATGAAGGCGGGGTGGATTGAGGGAGGTTAAGGTTCTAACAAGCTATACCTATAACCTATATAATATCGCTATATCAACAACCCAAGGGTGCCCCTGTTGCCCCCATATCTATCTCGAACAATTGGAAATGAAATTAATCTTATTTAATTTAAAATTTTATTTGCATAAAGGCACAAACTTTTTGAAATACCGTTATTTTTTTTATTAAACGTTCAGTCAATTTGTTGTTTTCCCACTTCACTGATGATTTATGATTTCTCGCTCTCTCAAGGACGAACCTAAAGCGTGCACAGGGCACAGAGCCTTGTCATGGATATGCGAGAAGTGAAAGAGCGCAAAACCTATCTAGTGAATAGCAGGACGTAGCTTGGGTGGAAGTGGTGGCAAGAGGTGACGTCCAGTGTTAAAAAAGTTCAGCAGTGCTTCATGGACGTTGGAGTAAGGTTTTCACTAGGGATGGGGACTGGGGACACCTTTTGACACCGCCAGTTATTTGACGGTGCGATGCAGATGTAGACGAGATGCGATGAGGAGCTGGAGAATGTTTTGAAAAGGTGGGTTAGGCATTTAGGAGCGAGTGTCCCATGCGGCGTACAAAGTTTCTGATAACTGAAAGTTAATGGCTTTTTCAAAAGCGACAAAGTTGCGCTTACCTTCACTCACAAGGCTTTTAAATCAAATTTCAATTCGTGGAAGTGGCGGCGGGCGGCAATATTTCACCACTCTACATGTCAAATTTTTTTTATGATCATGGTTTCTGGCATCTGTGCGTCTGCATCTGCACCACCCTTGCCCTTGTGAGGAATTCCAATTGTAACGTGCGGCATTGAGCTCTGAAGCTGGGAATATATAGATATTGGTATTGGAAAATCCCTTTATAATTCGAGTACTAATTGAATTTGAGAACAGAGCGTAAGGGCGGACTTTGCCGGTCTTAGTCCGGCATTCAGCAGTCGGCTTGGAAACTTTGTTAATACCATCTGGTTGGGTGTGGTTTGGTACATGACCATCGTCCGAAGCATAAAGTCTTGGACGTTAAATTATTCTAAAAACCAACTCTGGGGTTGGTAAAAAGTACTCGGTTCTTGGAAGAGTTCGGACGGAGAGTTATGGCAAAAGTTGTATAGGAAAGGCATCAGGATTTCCACTGCTTTGAACTATTTAAAAGTAGATACCTTCTCGGAGAAGTTGCTTGCTCATCGAATTGTGCGGTAGCCCTGTACCGGTTATCATGCAAATAACTTTAAAGTATTAAATCTGCTTCCGTTCCTGTTTCCTCATCCGTTTTCCAAAGGCGTTTCCTTCTCTCTCTAAAAACTCTTGTTGAAGGAAAATTTATTAAAGCTGTAATTTCGGGAAACTTAGCTAAACGAACAGGAGTTTATTTTTTGTTTGCGTCTTATTGTTTGTGCAGATATCCAGTTGCCCAGTAGGCATTTTGCACACCTCGGTTTGGGTTATGGTCTGGGGTCTGTTCTATTCTCTGGATGCTGTTGGTGGAAATGAAAAAAAAAAAATAAACCAAGTAATACTGAGTACAATTTTCCATTGAACAGGAACTCGTATAGGTGGCCGAGAGAATGCTCATATCGTGACTCACAATCCTTACGGGATATGGTAGGGGCGGTAGATAGACAAAAAAAATACGTATATTCACTATTGAACATCAGCACAAGGAACTTGTGTACTTATCGATGGCAAAGGACATCAGCAATGTATAGGATAGCGAACCGATACGATGATGTCCAGCCCTCTCAAAAGATTGCGCTAGTTCATTCTTTCTGTATGTGAGAGCCAGCGAGTATGCTGCAGATTATGAAGGAAAACAAATTGAAAATCAACCAAGCCCACCCCTCGCAAACATGGATCAACTCCCATTGATAATATTCTTTATACCAACATTGTGCTGCAGCAATCCCTGAAGTTCAAATAGACACTGCGTGTAACTTGATTAGGGTCAATTGATTTTTTATGATAAACCTAAACGTACGAAGTATATTTAATTTTTATAATAGAAAATAGGCGTAGAAACATCTTCGACAAGGTGTAAGGATTCTATCTTCCTGTCGAATTATTCTACTCTCTCAAAACAAATAGGAATTTATTATTAATATCGTTCAAAAAATATTGTCGAAAAATGTATTGATTCAAAATACCTTTTTTTGGCCTATAGTGCACACAATTTGGCGTTTCGTCCCGGCGGTCTCACATGGACTTATCAGTTGACTTGTTAAATTTGTTAAATCAGATCATCTTAACTCGATTTTTTGACAAAAATCCAGTGTGATATATATCCAGCCAAGATTAAAATTCTAATAATTAACGCTGAAAGATTTTTCCCGTGGCCTGGCATTGTTTTTATATGAAGGTTTTTATAATACAAACTCTATATACTGCTGAATTACAAGATCTGAAATACTTGTGTTTAATTGTCACCACGGAAAAGCGAAATCGAAGCCCAGCTTATTCTATCTAAATTGTTTTTCAGGATAATGTATTATTTCTAGCGAAAAAGTGATAAATCTTCTAGGAGTATCTTCTGTCTTAGTCAAGCGCTTATCATATAAATCGTTTGGATTTGGCAGAACATTGTAGGTCACCGTTATTCTAAAAAAATCAAAAATATCGGGGGAACATATTTATTTCTCATTATCTTCTGGCAGTTCCAACAAGAGGTAAGAAGATCAAAAATCTGGAAAAAAAACTCCCTAAGCTGAGACAGGCAAAACTTCTACTCAGGGACTACAACCGAGAGCGTTTTCTAACCTGCATTAGCTTAAGTAGGAGCAACCTCAGGAAAATCACAGGGCTTCTCACAGGCCACTGTAAGTTGAGAAGACACCTCAATATCCTTGGACTAGTGAACAACGCGTTTTGCAGATTCTGCAACATTCACGAAGAGACACCTGACCACATACTATGGGGAAATGTGATGCACCCGTGCATCAAAGGCATAGGTATCTGGGCAAGCACCACATAAAAGAGAGTGAATTATCCTCCCTTAAAATACTCCAAATGCTTCGATTCCTCAAAGGAACAAACTTGGAGGAAGAACTGTCATAATGAGCTAACCTCATCCACTTCTAAATGGGGAGCACAATAGATCTTTATGTCGCAGTGTTTTTATACCCCAATTTATTCATTCATTCATAGAGTTCTATCATCTATCATTTTTAAAGCGCTTTCTTTGATTCTATCCAAGAGACTAAGATGCGTTATTGAAGCACCTGCCCAAATATGGGAATTGTACTCAAGCCTTAGACAAATATAGACCTTATAGATTACAATCAGATGATCAGAAGGGGTAAAACACAAGGAAGCGCTTTTAGAGACGTTGAAATGTTGTCTGTGATACACAAACCGAAAACTGAAAGCTGTTTCGTTTCCGCAATCCAATTGTCGCAAATGGATAGCGACGTCAAGGTGGCTTGAGATCAGAATTTAATTAGCTGTTAAAACGCTCCCGATGAACATGAAAACGGATGGGAGAAGCTGAACAATTTAAGCAGCAAAACAATTTAATAAATTGGAAGTTTCAGACAGACGATCATTGATGAATATTATTAGGAATAGAGTCGAAGACAAAAGGAAGCCCTTGGGCAGACTTGATACCATCCAATACAACTTGTTTGATCGGTTCGATAGGTAATTTTTAGTCCAAGGAAGTACAACGTGTTTTCACAAACCGAATTCAGAGAATTTCAGAATGACGTCAATAGTAGGGTATCATTTGTTTTTCTACTAAAACAAGATGAGCAAATATCTTTTATTAATCATATTTTTGACCGTAACACTTCATTGTTTTGTCGACGAATCTACTCTCAGCTTGTCATACTCGTTCCCAAATTCACGTCCATCTCCTTCGGAAGTGGAATTGCAATGGTATCATATGAGAAGCTCATTAAACTCCGATCTTTATAGCATTGTTAAATGGGGTATAAAAAACCGTGTGGAGTTTAGTGCTTCGAAAACTCAGTGCTGTCTATTGTCGTTGAAGCAAAATGTCCCCCTAATGCCATTTTTCTTGAATGGCACCTGCATCGAAGAAACCGAAAAGTTCTCAGTACTTGGTATGTGTGTCAATGACGATGTTTGGTTAAAATAATCACATTCTAGAAACCGCCAAAAATGCTGCTTGCTAAATGCCTAGGATTTCTATATCGATGTAAGAAAATTTTCACCCTTTTTGATCTGACTACCATTTATAAGGCGTTTATACGTCCAAAACTTAAGTACAACTCACATCTTTGGGCAGGTTCAGCTCAAACTTCTCTCCACTTATTGGATAGAATTCAGAACAGAGCGTTAAAACTGATAGAAAACAGAGCTATCATGTGATTCATTCCCATCTCTTCAATACCGTCGGAATGTTTCATGTATTTCCTTGATTTATCGCTTCTTTCACAAGCAATGCTCACTTGAAGTTTTCAGTTGAATTCCTCCTCTAAATCAGTTCACCCGAGATACCCGTTTTGCTAGGAATGCTCATCAGTTCATCCCCGACCCTAATTTTGGTCGTACCGTCAAATATAGAGATTCGTTTTTTAGTCGCAAAACACGATTGTGGAATAAATTACCCAGCACAGTTTTCCCGTGCTGTGTTTAACATAATGAAAGTCCTTCATAAACCCTTGAGCGAGTGTGAATTATAAAAAAAAAACACTAACAAACTTCGCTGGGATCGATTGTACTGCTTCAAATAGTGCTTGATACTTTTAAAACTATAACGACTGGTATCTTTTTCAATATCGCATAAAAACTTTAGAAACATAGAAACCAATATATGTAAATCCAACTGGGGCACTGTATGCATACCTGAACGTAGGATTATTTTTGTCTAAATTAGCATACACATTTGTGCCATTTTCAAGAAATAATTTCAACTGTTGCAGATGATAGAAAGGGTCATCCCTCATACTCTTTCAAGAAAAGAAAAGATTCTGAATGAAATAAATATTTTTAACGTATTAATTTATCATAAATTGCTCGTATCGCTTTACTTGATACGTCAATTTCATAAATAAAGCGATAAAGTTTTCGGATATTGGTGCATTATTTGAATTATTTTGTACATGAGGTTGAGAATTTAAGCTCAATTTCACCAGATAATTCAAATGGGAACATGTTTCCATATTGTTTTTGAGTTCAAATGTTACTACTTTAGGCAAAAGTTATGAAAACGCATTTAATGCTCTTATCTTACCTCTCAAGCAATATAATACTCGTATGTATGCATAATTTTGATTATATTTAAAAAAAAAAACAGTTTGACTAAATAGTGCAATTATTTCGCAAAATCACTAAATATATAGATAGTTAGATAATTTAATTTAATTTAATGAAAACAGTTGTGCTGGTATCATCATATAATAAAACATGTTTTTTGTGGTGCAATTTTCGCGGCCAACAAAAACCGAAGGAGCATAAATTACATATTAAACGAAAGCATTTTTTGCATAGATGTGCAGAATGCCAAAATTATTTAAATATACTACACAGAAATTGTTTAAAACAATAAATAAAAATTTGCAAGAAAATGCCCGGAAAACAAAAACAAAAACAATTAGAAATGTCAAATCGACTGACACTGACACATAATTAGAAATGTCAAATCGACTGACACATGAAATGTCAAATCCAGGATATGACAAATGAAAGCATTCAGCCAAAACCCAAGGTTTGTTCAGTATTTGAGCTCTTATAATAAAATTTTTAAAACATTAAGCGATAACTACAATCGGCACTTTTTGCAAAAAGTGAAAAAGAATACACACATACACTAGCCACATCTGTTGCTGAAAAGAGCGTATAATTTACACCATACATTTTCAGTTCAGACATCTATCGGTGATTTTCTGAAAAAATGTATTCCATGTATAAGTGTTTTTAAAAAAGGAAAAAGTAAAAAGTACAATAAGTGAAAAAATGAAAAAGAATACACACATACATATGTACACTAGCGACATCTGTTGCTTTCAGTTTGGCGACATCTATCGGTCATTTTCTCAAGCAATTTATTCAATGTATCACTTTTTGGTTTTTTGAGATGGGAGATAAAATTTTAAATTGAGTGGGAAAAGGAGAGCAGATTTTTTTTAACATTTTCACTTTTCAAGTTCATTGCAGTTATTAGAGCTGTGTAAATCGTTCATTTCAAATGATCGAATCGTTCAACAATCGATTACGAAAATGATCCGATCTTTTCAATCAATCGATCATTCGATCATTTTCATTTCACTGATACCCCGGTTACAAGAGTAGATTGAGGAATCGAATCGAATCCGAATTGAGATTTCGATCCAGGTATATGGCGGCACTGGATCGAGAGATCGAATTGAAATGGGATCGAAATGACAATATGGTTTTGTACACACACTCGATTCTTCGATTCCTCGATTCAGGTATACAAGCATATTTTCGATTCGATTCAGCTCGTTTAGTGGGATCGGATCGAGAAATCCTATTTCAATCCGATCCAGGTATACATGGAGCTAAATCCTGATGCAATTCCGATTCAATTCTCCATATAAACGTAGTATGAAATGATTCAATACTGTTCCTATTCGATATTAATTTCGATTTCGATGATAAGATTGACTTGTGGCTTTGATAGTTCTCACAAAATACTCTATGATGAGGCTACTTCATGGATTAAAAAGTGTCAAAGAATTCAAGCAAAAGAAATTTTATTTGTTGCTTCGGAAAAGAGAAATTTTAGGACTTTCGGCTAACATTTGTTACGAAATATACTTTGTACGTCATAACTGAATTCGTCCTCTATTCGTCAAGTCATAAACTGTCAAATTCCATCAAAGGATGGCTACGATGTCAATGGATTAAAAAACGTCTAAAAATGCCAAAAAAAAGAGATTTTATTTGTTGCTCCGGAAAAGTGCAATTTTAGGGCTTTCGGCTGACATTTTGTACGAAATATACCTTGTACGTCATAACTGAATTCGTCCTCTATTCGTCAAGTCATAAACTGTCAAATTCCATCAAAGGATGGCTACGATGTCAATGGATTAAAAAACGTCTAAAAATGCCAAAAAAAAGAGATTTTATTTGTTGCTCCGGAAAAGTGCAATTTTAGGGCTTTCGGCCGACATTTTGTACGAAATATACCTTGTACGTCATAACTGAATTCGTCTTCTATTCGTCAAGTCATAAACTGTCGAATTCCATCAAAGGATGGCTACGATGCCGATGGATTAAGAAACGTCCAAAAATCCACATTAAACATACCGGATCCTGATACATCAAATAACATCAGTTCAACCCAACAATTGTTTTTGCGGCCTACAACATCAACAACCAACCCGATCAATCATGTTGTTCAATGCCGAGTTCAACCCAGAAGTTCCAGTCCACCGTCCGTTTGGCGTTCATAATCCACGTTGATTGAATCGGAAGAAATGGAATCAAGTAAATCATGATTAATCGAGTCAACTGATATCGAAAATCGAGACTCATTGAAATGATTGAGATTGAAATAGAAAATCGAGAATCCAGAATCGAGAATCATGTAAATGATTGAGATTGAGATCGATTAAAATGATTGATTTCGATCATCAATACTTTTCGATGATCGGATCAAAAAAATCGAATCGATCCCGATTAACACAGCTCTAGCAGTTATGGCTTTACAATAATAGGGTTATTCATGCAAAAGAGTAAGCTCTGCGTATTTGTATTTGTCAATTATTTTCAAAACTTATTTACATTTGTCTGCATTTGAATTTTAAATATTTGCGACAAAAAGAGAATACAAAATACTCGAAATGTATTTGTCAGGGAAAGAGAGAAGATAGAAAATGCAGACGTGAGACGTCGCGTCGTCAAAAATGCGGACGAACATGACTTACGATACGAATTTAAATCTTCATGGCTAAATGCGTTCCATGGGCTCAAACCTACCTCATTTTCTGAACACTTCCATTTATGTCATTTTTTGTTGACAATAAACAGCTGGCCGATCGATGTGCAAACAAAAAAAGTTTTACAAAAGTAAATTGAATTTATGTTTTTGAAGTTAGCTATATTTTTTTAGGCGCGTTATGAAAAAATGATGAGAGTGAAATTTAAAAAAAAATTCACATGTACGAGTATGTAACACAAAATTCACAATTGACGTCAGTTCAACGACGTGGGTTCGAGTCCCAATAGAATGATAAATATTTTTTTTATTGCTGCGATATGAAAAAATGATGAGAGTGAAAGTTTTCGATGTAGCACAATATTATGGCCATAACAACAGCTAAAGGACAATGATATGAAAGAATCGAAACAAAAATTGTTAATGTGTCAAAAATGTGTATGGGTTTGAAAGTTTGTTTACCATTAACTGTTTTCCTTTGGACTCCAGTATTGAGTGCTTAGTAGGTACTTCTCATTCCTCATTGCATTCAACAATTTTAAAAAATCATGAATTCTCTGTCTTTTATTGAATGATAATGAATTAAATAAATTGGCACTCGAATTTCGAGAGCTGGGTCGGCTAGTTTATATTAATATGACAATTGTTTGTATAAGTTGTCCGTCAGGTTAAGAAAGTATAACTTAATTAATGCATAGTGAGCTAACGTTTTACAAAAATGCATTCAATATTCGAAAGCGATATTTAAGTGCGGATTTTAAAAATTGGTATACCTACATTTAAATAGATTTTACCATTAAAGATATCGAGGAACTGGGATCTTGATAACTGATGGCTTCCAAGAAACTGCGTTCTGCATCCTCTGAAAGTGGGACAAACTCCAATAAAGTGTTATGTATTCTCTGATGTATCAAGGTTGCAAATCGTACATAAGCCAATAGTGTGGTTTGTAAAGGCTCTGGCATTTTAATTGAGCAAACCACTGCGTTCTTTTAGTATAAGGCTTATCATCTCTTGTGGATTCGTATCTAAATATAAAGAAATTCAGGATGTTACAGTACACTACGTTGCAATTATCATCATGGAACAACGATTGCTGGGCTTTGTTTATAAACGTGCTGCATTGCTTCACCTTAATCTTACTTAAAAGCATATTTTGAAGAGCTCATCTCAGATTTGAAGAATGGGATGTAAATTGGTATTGAGACTTTTAAAAAAGGTTCCAGCTCCATTGTTTGCCGTTCTTCTAGAAATATTCCTGTTGGAAGCTCATTACGTATTTCAAGAGATAAAAATACGTTCAAAACACATCCTTGTTCGGCACCTTTATTTGTTGGAAAGGAATCTGATTTACTTTTGCCATCCCAGTCAGCGGCTGTGCTATTTTTGTATTTTGATAGACCGATCTTAAAATATTTATCATTTTTGAGAAGATAATAAGTGTAGTCAATTTGTAAATAAGTGATATAGTGATAAAGTTGTTTTCCCAAATTGTAAGGCTATAAGGACACCAAGATAGTTTGTTACAACATTCACTACTATTGCCTTTTTTCTTTAAAGGATATATAATTAATTTTTTGAACAGGGTAGGTTGCCAAAATGTCGCCGAATAGCTTATAAATTTCAAAAGCTTTTATATTTTATAAAATTCGTAAGGTATCCCATGTAGATCAGAAGCTTTGTTGTTTTTAGGTGTAGTGATAGCTAAAAGAATCTATATATGGCGATCCAGCTGTTAATTTCTTTTGTTTCAGAATAAGATATTGTTCTTGACTATGCTTTTTTTTTTTTTTTTTTTTTTTTTTTATAATTTACACGCGCTCAAGGGATTATGATTACCCTTTAAATGTTACAACACAGCGCGGGCGTGAAGTTAAGGAAGAGAAAGAAGGATAGGAAAGATGTGTGGCACGATGTTCTGAGACTGAAGGTTGTTGTCTCAGCTATTTTATCTCCAGGGATGGCGGCTGAACTAAAGCGGAGAATGCCGTGTCTTATTTCAATGTCGCTTATGATTCACATTATTTTATTCGTGTTCATCCTTGTTGGGTATACTAGTTTAACTCAATTACATGTTGTTAGTGTTATGCCTGAACAACATATAATGAGTAAACAAGCAACCCATTGATGACAATTTTAGAAGGTTTTTAATGGAATTAAAACGACATAGACGACGGCAGGGATCGAACCTGTGATCATGAGGTTCACAGGCGAGCACAATAGGAGTATTTGAAAAAAAAAGAATTAAAAATTTCGGCAGTTAAAAAGAGTTTGTCTCCACGGACCTTCATTGTTAGTTTCCACCAATCCTTTGATGTGCTTACCATAATTTGTGCTGACAATACTCGTATTCTGATTACATTTAAATTTTATGAACTTTCTTAGATGTTTAAAGGTCGATTTTTGGGGTAAATGGCAAGCAAGGTTCAAACTTTAGCTTTTGACCATAAACGCCTCTTCATAATATGCAGTCCTTATTTGTATTGCAATAAATCAGTGCAGATGTAATTATTCTTTCCTTAAGTTTGTTTCAAGATTTTGTACATAAGTATGACATCTAATCGCAAAATCACTATTTAGTTCATTTAAATTTATCATCATTTAAATTTCAGATGTGAACATTTATGAAATTCCGTTTTTTTTTTTTACACGTTAGCCGAAAATGGGTTACGGTTTTCTAATTATTCTGTTTTGAACCTGCGAAAAAAATGTTTAAAAATGCCACATCTATAACAACAACCGGAGTGTAATATGCATACCCACTTCATATAACTATATGTAGGTAAATATATTTCATTTTATGTATGAGTATCTATATCTGCAAAGAACAATCTATTTCGTCCATGAATTTGCTTTTGCTGCTGCTGGATGTCAAACCAGACCGGAAAGACTGGTGCCTGGTGTGTGGTGTGATGGCAATGACAAAGCCATTTCAATTCGTCGTGGAATGAATCATCCCTTGCCATGGCTATGGCGATGGCAGCGAAGAAATTGATTTTCAAATGAGCTTCAATTCTACTGCGCGCGTATCTTGTAGATGCATTTTCGAAATTGAATTAGATTATTGAAAATTTGGCTTGTCAACTTTTTTTTATATTCATTTTTAGTTTTTTTTTTTTTTAAGTTTTTATAAAGTTTTTCCTCTCAATTTTTTTTTATACACACAGTCACAGTGTGGCATTTGCAGAGGGCCAGATCAATGGAATCGTTTCCATCATTTTCATAAATTTAATTTAATTTTTTTTGTTCAAGATGACATGAAGGGGCAGATTTGGGTAGGTACTTTCCTCTGTCTATAATGTCCTACCTAACACTGAACTGTTTCGGATAAAAATGGGGAGGAGATTTAAATAAAATTTTGTTTTTTATTCAAATATTTACATAAATCATTAGAGAGAAGTCAAAGGGAAAAGTAATATTTTATAAAATATGTATCTCCATGGAAATTGTGCAGGAAAAGGAATAAGAGCAGCTTGATGTATTAATATTCTTTACTAGCTTAACAAGCACCTTGTTTTTAAGAAAGAAATTCGATGGAAAATATAAAAACAGTTTAGAGATGTTGGTACCTTAGTCTTAGAATTTGTTTTGCAAGTTATCCATAAAGCATCTGTTATATTTCTCTTACAATTCGAAAAATTACTTTGACATCTTACATCAAAAATTAGAAGGCATTAGGTCCGGAATTCAATCAAATGTGGAATATCCGATAAGAATGGTCACTAATTGGTCATAAGAGGTCAGTAATTGGTCAAAATTTGTATAAGCTTTTAATTTTTGTTAAGGTTATCATTAGAGGAGATAAGCACCTTATTTTTGGGATATTTTAAAAAATGTATGTGAACTGAAAGATTCGTGAATCATCACACATCAGTTAGTTTCAGTGATTGGTTACAAAAAAAAATAAATTAAACTTCGTCTATGATTCCCCAAATTTAAAACTATCTGACCTACAATTAGCGACTCCTTAGATGGCATACTATTTTTTCGAACTTCCCGTTCCCATATATGGGAATGGGGTTTGTTATACGTGCACAAGTAGGCTGAGTATCAGTTCCTTGTACAACTTCTAGGCTTTTAAGAAAAGTGCATTCAAATATTAAACTTCACCTTTTTTTGGTTGCTTCTTAGCCTTCTGCAGAGGTATTTCTTTGATACCCTGTCTAGATTCCTGTTCGAATCAAATTACATTGGAATTTGGCATCATAACACTGCTATTTGCATTTCTCCCCAATGAGCGGGACAAAAGTCACATGAACTTAAAGCCTTTAACAGAAAAAGTTCTTAAAACTTCGTTTGAACTTAAAGAACCACCTTTTCAATCTTAAAAAAAAAAACATACCTGCTCGTATATCTACATATACATAGATACACGAGAACATATTTTTATTGTTTTCACTTTTTCATTCTCAGGAGGACAAGTTTAATACTCAAAGACTTACTACTTTGGAAATTCGAAACTCCCCCGTTTTATCTTGCCTTAACATGAAATATCAAATAACTATTTACCCAGCGATTTATATCATTACAAATTAATTAACTGCCAATCTCCATCAGACACGTATTTATTATCTTTTGAAGAATCATCTGATGAATGTAAAACAACTCTGCTGTGCCTGTTAGTCATTTTATCCCAAAGGATTCCCGGCAAATTGTATTCATTTTGCATAAACTTTTCCGCCATCATCATCATCGTGTATCCCCTACCTACCTACTTCCTGCAGGTACATATACATAAATCGTAATTTGTTATTTTTACTTGCGACTTATAGGTACTATAAGGCAAGTTATGCATTCGTAAAAAAAATCGAACTCGAGATTTTGATCAAAGTTGACATTACGACGATAGCGAAGACTAAAAAAGTGGGTCTCGCAATTCTGTCTGTCTGTCTGTCTGTCTGTCTGTCTGTCTGTCTGTCTGTCTGTTCGACTACAGGCTAAACGACTCGGTCGATTTTCTTTAAACTTGGTACATATCATTTTTAATTTTTTCCCCCCACACGTTTTTTTCTTTTTTTTTTAAGAAAAAAAATAACGGTACCCCCCATACGAATTTTTTTCGAAATTTTATAAACATTTTTTTTTCTCAAAAATTGTTTGACAGATTTTAAAAATAAAGATACAGAAAAATTTCATTTAATTAAATCTAGGTATTGGTTGAAAAAAATTTTCCGAAAAATTGTTATTGAGGGTACCCCCCATGGAACCATTTTTTTTGTTTTTGATTTTCTCAAAAACGGTTCCACCGATTTTGATCATTTTTTTTTTGCTAAAGCTCCCCAAAAACATAAATAGAATTGTGTACTCAAATTTTCAAAAATTTTTTTTTTTGATTTTTAAAAAAAACTTCAATTTTTTTTTTTTCAAAACTCAATATTTCGAAAACCCCATGCTCGATTTTTTTTAAACTTGTTAAATAAAAGTTTCTCAATATGATCTACAAGATGTGGAACAAAATTTTTTATTTTACCTAAAAATCAAGGTACCTACCATACAAATGCTAAAAATTAAAAAAAATGGTTTTCAAAAATCGCATTTTTCTCGAAAACGGCACCTAGAATTTTGATAAAAATTTTTTTCTTTCAATTAATTTTTACGATCTTTAATTTAATAAAAAAAATTTTGAAATTAAGATATTACAGCTTGTACCTACCATAGAACCATTTTTTCGAATTTTGAATTTCTCATTATTCACATAACGGATCTTAATGAAAATTTTTATAGAGAAGCTTCTAAAAAGTCTAAAACACATTGCATTTCAAAACTTTAAAATAAATATTTTTTGAATTTTTGAAAAAAAAAATCTATTTTTTTCTTTTTTTTGAAAATTCGATATCTACGAAATGGGTCAATATTTCTTTTCGTAAATTTAATTTTTATTCGAACAATAATAACAACTTTAAATTAGCGTACTAAAAGTTTTTCTTAAAAAGCTTTTAAAAAGTTTGTATATAAAAGCTTCTTTTAAAGAAACCACTACAAGGACTTATAATTTTTGTTCTTGCATAAATTCATATTTGCATAGCATGTTACTACTAAAAGAATTTAAAAATTAATTTTATCCTTATGAACAATTTTCTCAATAACACTTGTTTTTAAAATTCCCAGTCGACTACATAGGAGCAAGTTCGTGCGACCCAGTCGTGCATTTTATTTCTTTTCAACTTGTGACATGTTATGGATTCATAAAAAAATTAATTTAAAGTGAACTCATTTTCAAAAATTGCTTTAAAGATTTTGATTAAAATTTCCCTACGTATTGCTGCAGCTATTTCGTATAGGATGATGTCACACCTACTCACTCAACAATTACTTTTGGTAAAAAGAAGAGAGAGCTTAAGATGACAAAAAGAAGACAATGTACATTGTACAATTCCTATATTTCGTAGCCAATAACTTTCTTGTTGTTGGCGACTTCAATGTTCAGCAAAATTACTGGCGATCTAGACTCATACTGTTTCAAACAGGCTGCAAATACAATTGTGAATTCTATTCTACTGTTTTGTCAACACTGGCAATCTGATGATCCTTACAAAATACAAGAGCTTATTGACTTTTTCGAAGCTAAAGTTATTAAACAAAACTATGTAAGTGTCCAAGGTAATTTCGGTATATCGTTAGATCACACTCCAGTAATTTTGTCACTGAGTGAGGTAGAAATAATAGAAAAAAAACTAATCCTAAGCTTGTGAATACAAGAAGAAATTGCAACGAATTCAGAAATAAGCTTGAAGTATCCTCCGGTCCCCTATGGAAACAACTGAACAACTTGATCATGAACAATTTATTTCTGATATGCAACAGACTGCAGACCGCGGACACAAAATCCGCTATTAAAATCCCTAGATAGAAATTGGATCGGAAATCCAAAACAGAAGGCTGACATCTTCCTTGATCATCTTGCGAAGTCATTTTCAGCAGTTACAGCCACAGATCACTTACAGTCACGAATAGGAAATTCACATTATCACGCTCATAAACGTAGAAACCATGTGTCAACACAAGTTATTTAACAAAAATTCACCAGGGTTCGATCTAATAACTGCTCAGGTTTTTGAAATAAATGCCTTTAATTGCCTTAAAAAAACTTCAATTCATAATTCATTACTTACTATGTACCATATCACTTGAAAATAATTGTAGAAGTAGTAATAGCATAGTAAGACACCAACATAAGTTACGCTAATACCTTATACCAAACTTTTATAAAATTTTTCGAGAAGAAAGAAGTCTAATTCCGAAGCATCGAACTGTTATGTTCAGCTGTATTCTAAGATGTTGCTTAAGTCTTAGACAAGATTTGGAATTTGTTGCTTCAGTACAAACTAGATAGGGACGGTTCCAGGCAGAACTAGGAAATTTTGAATACCCCAGGGCGGATGTTCTGTCCCCTCTTGTAGGACTTTTAGTCATCGATAAAATTCTCATTAAATTTGAAAGATGTAGCGTGAGCGCGGTTGCGTATGCACATTATTTGGTACTTTTAATGTCAGAAAAGTTAAACCCTGTGTTAACTGATATCAAAGTAACGGTTTTAAGAAAAGTTAGTAACTGGGCTCCAAATTTTAGACTAGCAAAACTGAACTGATTCTATTTACTACTAAGACTAAGATACATCCTTTCAGTTTATCCCGACTCGACGTCCAAACACTCTTGTTCACTTCAGCCTTGCTTTGGTTCGATTATGTAGTAGCCTGCTCTTACCAAATCATATTACATAGATAAGGAGTTGCAGGCGTTCGCACTACACGGGATCTAAGATTTTGACCAACTCATGCCCAAAGTGTTTTTATGCATCTTTTACCACTTGAATCTATTATCCTGAATCGCTTTAAGACTAAAGAAATCGAACTCTTGGATTGACAAACTTTTTATTCACAGCAATATTACGGTGTAGATTCAAATAGAAATGTTTTTCACTCCCACTGACTAGTGCCGCCTCGACCCCCTGCTTAAATTGAGCATCAGTAAAGATTTTAAGGTAAAGAAAGGACTGGGGTGATGACATCTTGATAAAAGACTTCGGCACAACTATCTTTACTGATGGCTTAAAAATTAAGTGTAGTTTCAGTTCAGGAATCTTTTCTGAGAATCTGAATATATTAAGGTCTTTAAGGCTATCCGACTTTGCTACTGTTTTTCATTTTGAATTACTGGCAATTGTGGAAGCATGCAAGGTCTTTAAACAAGTTCCAGACGAGAACCTAAATACGGCTTCTATTACAGGCAATCAGGCGGTTATTTATACTGGTACATCATCTTCCAAATTGGTCCAGAAATACCGGAATGAACTTGCCATCAACTTCAGTGTCACTCTTATCGGGGTTCTGAGACATAATGGCCATAGTGGAATTGATGAGAATGATCTGGTCAGGCCAGGATCAGACTATCATATCTCACTTGTGGAAAGTGTTATGAGTTATGAAGGGCAATGCTCTTTCAAATTTTCTCAACGAATTAAACCGCAGGTAAAACAGTTTACCTAACTACTTTATATTCAGAAAGATTTGGTCCACATATAATAAAACCCGACTACTTGATCTGATATACGCATTCCTCACAACACTCACTCTCACTCACTATTATAGCTGTAGGGACCAGCGGAAAAGAAAAGATTCGTTTATACCAGAGTATATCTAATAATGAGTAGGGACACTTTCTACACATATGCAAGTCCTACTGTCGCAAATAAAAACAAGAACAAAAACAAACAATAAGCGTGAGAAGTTCCAAAGTATTAATTTTAATCCTTACGACAATTCACTAATGTAAGAAAAACCCACAATATTTTTTTCAAGCACCACCACAAACAATCTCATTCGTAAGATAAAATGCAATATTTTTTCATAAGGTTTTTTTAAAGGCGCGATAGGTTGGTTGCTTGTGTGTGTATTTTTTCTCTGTGCCGTTCTCTTCTTTTGAGTGACCATATTCTTTTTTTTTTCGTGATACTGGATTTATTTCTGTCGATTATTTTTTTTTTAATGATATAGACCATATAAATGAATTTGTATTTCATTTTTAAATATTGAAATAGTTGGTCACACTAGGAGGAGTGGATTGGGAATTGTTTACATTTTTTTCATAATGTATTTTCAAAGGCGCGACGAGTTGAATTCTTATCTCTCTTTCACCATCACACTTCTTATTTTCATCTATTTCTCATTTCTGTGTACTTAAAAAAAATTTACTGATTAGTAACACGTGGAGAGTGTCCCTACTCATTATTAGATATACTCTGGTTTATACTCTCTGTGAATGCCCTGCTCTGGCCAAATTTAGAGCACAATCATTAGAAAGGGCTTTTTTGACAACAATGACGAACTTTCGGAAATGAAGATCAAACACTTGATCTCCTTTTTCAAAGTGACGAAATATCTCTAGGACGTACTTCGGTTATTTCTGTGCCGTGCTTTCTATTTGAGTTTTTTTGGCTTGAGACTGAGACTTAGGGTTTTGACGGAGGCTTATGGTGCGGAGAGAGGATGATCACCCAATCGGATGACCTACCGATCCAAAAATTCTAAAAAATTCAATATTGAAATCGTCTTAAATGTACTAGACGTTGTTCGGAGACTGATGTTTTAAAAGCTATTGGAAAGTGTTTAAAGTTTAGATTTCACTCAATGTGATTTTAAATTTAAAAAAAAATTCATTTACCAATCTTTCATATACATATATTGGTTCAGATCTTGGTGATAATTCCTACACTTCTTGGTAGCGAATATTACCAAGTGCCTTTTGCAAATTTCCACCGAAAAAAAACTATTTGATCTTATATCCTAAGTGGATTTGTCAAAGTAAAAAAAACACACATAATTTCCTTTATAAAGTTATAAGTTTGAAAAAAAATTTAGGTAGAGGTGCATACAGAACAGGTGGCTGTAAAACTTCTCCACGAGCTCTATGCCTTGCAAATAAAACTAAACTTAATTTCCCATGCCACCCATTAACTCTAAGAGCAAGTTCACAGAACACAAACTTGATTTTATATTTCTACGACGAGTACATTTTTTCTTTTTTTTTTTTACATGTGTTTAACATTACATTGGAGTTTACTTGTAGTGCAGTATCCAGGCAGTTAGAGTCATCTTTTCAGTATCCTAGTCGTGCAGTTTGGATGTGTGAGTGTGTGTGTTTTTTTTCCAAAGGAATTAGATGACGATGATACTATGTTGATGGAGGAAATCGTTGAGCTACTTCGATCCTTATTTGATGTCGTCGTCATCCCGTATTTAACACTTGCACTGCGAATTGACTTATTTCTACCAAGAGTGGTGTTGAATAGCTACGTTTTCACAGCATCCTTGGTTGATTAGATGTTTAGACCTCCCCCATCTCTATTCATCAGAGGTAATCATTTCAGCTTTTAAGGATGATGAATTAGGTAAAGTGCTTTCGAATTTGTCGTGAAAAATTCAATGATCCATCATACTTAACTTATAGAACCTTCAAAGTAATTTTTTGAATTATGGTGGTTGAGGAGCTTCTGATGTGTGTTCAGCGAGAGGTAGATACGCTTAGTTTTCCACATATGAAAAAAGGTCATGTCCTGGAATATTTTCTGATTCAAGTGTTGTGCATTGTGTTTCATTAAGTTTAACATTAAGCATTTTTTATAGCTAAGTGATTTCCATTATAATTTAAAGATTTAAAGATCTTTAGGGATTCCATCGAGAATTTGGTGAATTTTTGAATGCCCATAGAGCAATTTGCTAATTGTGATGACGCACATATATTTAAACCAAAATCGGGTTTTAAAAATCATTAGAGGGCAAAGATCAGTAACGTAGAATTCACCAGTGTCATTGTTCAGTTCAATGTAAACCAATAAATGCAACAATAGGCCAGGGAAATCAAAAGCAATATATCGGTTCTATAGACAAAATCTCAAATCTTCTAAATGATAAATACATGTCTAGATACTCGTAAAGTTCATATCTTTCTAAAGCTGAAAAATTCAATGATATAACTACTCTAGCCAATGAAGAATATGTATTCATTACCTTGAAAATAAATCCTAATATTATTACTCGCATGGTTCATAAGTTTCCTGTTGGGAGTGTATATTTTAAACTGATACTTTGGGAAAGTGCAGCGTTTTAATACCATAAACTCGTTTGACATGCGAATTTAATGAGATAATGATGAGGGCTTCATGAGCTTTTCTCTACCTCAAGTTCCCTAGCATGCGGACTAAGATCGACGAGTATCCGTTTCAGAATTTGTCGAGGTTCGTCTCAGAGCCATTTT
Source organism: Chrysotoxum bicinctum (assembly GCA_911387755.1). Lineage (NCBI taxonomy): Eukaryota > Metazoa > Arthropoda > Insecta > Diptera > Syrphidae > Chrysotoxum > Chrysotoxum bicinctum. The sequence goes on from OU426989.1 coordinate 2,770,167, forward strand.
CTCTCCTTAAGAAATTAAATCAAGTCGTTCAAATATTTAATTAAGGTGATCGAGGAGTAACTTTCTGAACTTTCATTCTGGTCAGAGCAGGACATTTACACATACAGGTACGGGTTATTAAAAAAATTGATTAGATCTCATTTTTAAATTAGAACGTTTTACAAATAAAAGTTTTATTTAAAAAACAAAATTTGTAATTTTTGTCTGTTCTATTATTACCAACATTTTAACAACTACAATTTCCCTTAGGGCGTTCATGTACGTTTATGACGCTTTCGTCAAAGTCTTCATCTGAACACCATTCCAAAGCCTTTTTAAATATGTATTTCATACTACGCATTGTCATAATGGGCACCCCGAAGTTTTAAAAAATTAATTCAGTGCATTTTTAGGTAGAAATGTTGAAAAAATCTCTGTTCATGTTTTAGAGCTTTTCGATTTGTTCACGTTTTAGAGCAGTCAATGTAAAAATTACAGTGTTCACGTTTTGGGATAGTTCACATATTAGGGGGTTCACGTTTTCCAATGTTCACTGTAAGTTAATTTGTTTGGAACTTATTATGAATGGAAAAAATCTTTTTAATGGTGTTTTAAGCGTAGATAAAGAAAACTGGCTATTTCACTACACATTGTCTTTAAAAATAACTGTAAAATAATGAAAGATATTTTTTTTTTGTATTTTGGAATTGGTCGTCTTTTCAATTGTCTCGACATTTTTTGATGAAATTAAATGTAAATGGATTATAACATTATTCAAATATTCACTGCGGCTTCGCTGGGCGACGCACGACGTGAAATCAAAAACGTTAATATTACATAATTCTGGCGGATAAATAAGGCTGAATTTAAGCAATGGTTTTGATTATGTGGGCTTACAGGGCAGTGGTTGCTTATAGTATTTTGGCATGGGCCTCTGACTCAATAAAACCCCGCACAATAAAAGTCAAAGGAGGCCAAGTCACACGATCTCTGTGGCCAAGTCTTATCATCCAGGCGTGAGATATCCATGTTCGGAAATCTCTCGTGCAAAAAGTCCATTGTGGCTCGGATATCATCCAATTCGGTCTAAGAGAAATTAGTTTTCATCGACCGTTAGCGTTCGCCACTGACGGTGATGGTCTGGATAACGTCAATCTCAAAGAAGTATGGACCGAGCCCAAAATCCACACCGAACAGTGATCTCTTAAGATGTGATCGTCCCAAATTTCATTGTTGACCAAAAAATATATCCAGAAATTGGCCTCGTCGCTGAATATAATTTTTCGACTGAGGTGTGTTGCTCTAATCATTTGCACATGTGTTGAACGCTATAACTTTCTCCGTCTATTTGACAAGATAGACTTAGTAAATGATAGCCAATGTGACAGATGTACCTTCTATAATATGCCCACAATAATCTGTCAAATTTTGGAAATCCCTATTGGAACCCTCTTTATATGTGCAATTATTTTGTGTATGACGTTTATGTATATACATAATTGCAAATGGTCACAATCAGACTATCATCTAGGTTCCAAAAATCGAGTAAAATTGAAATTGAATTTCCAAATTGAGTGAATTTGTTTTCAGTGTTCTTCATTTCACTTGCTTTCATAATTTCCTAATCATTTTAGGTGAAATTGAAAACATTGTTTGTGAAGTTTTTTGACTGCTATCAAAATTTTGTGTGTAAATTTTGAAAAAAAGTAATTCTATAAAATATTGTAGAGTGTTTTATTACTTCTAGTGGCATTACAACGTACCAAGCTTGATTATGTAGAAGGAAGAAAAATTTTGGGAAATCCATTAGGAATTTGACGCTGCGTATGTGGCTAAAATATTCGCATCTTAGTACCGACTTGATAAACATGTCTTTTCATCAGTGCCTCCAAATCAGTAACTAACATTCTTACGTTTTTTTGCGGAGGGAAATTTGCAAAGATTAGTTGGAAAAAATTTTTATTCTTGCTCGAAGTACTGTGTCAAAGATTTTGATTTGGAAAATAAAATTTGTCCAAGTTTAAATCAACATGAAATTATCAATGAAGAGACAAGAAAATCTAAATTTCATTTTTTGAAGAAAAAATTTATTTCTGAAGTCATGTATTGATTGGACGCACATAAGAATTTCGCAGCCAATATAAAGGGATATTTTTCATGTTGTTTGTTGTTTGAAAATTTCGCAATAAATAATAAATACACACAACGAGAACTAGAATTGAGAAAATCGAAATCGCTAACATCTTTTAATTTCACTTTGAAAAAATGAAATCGATATCGGTAAAAGTGATTTTTTTTTTGTTTTGTAGTTGTATTAGCTTAATTTCGTGTCTCTCACTTTTTATATAAAAAATTGTTACCGAATTATTTTAAACTGCTATTAAGACATAATTTTAACATTTAAATTAAACTAAACAAACAAACTGACAGCTACAAATTGTGCTTATACTCATATTAGTAAAGAGGGGATATAGCTGTCGAAAATTCTAGATTTGTAAAATTGATTTTAAATCGAAAAATAAATCGATTGATGCCAAAGTCGGCATAGTGATACATACATTTGAAAACTTCACAGTCGAAAGAAGTTAGCACTATCCTAAAAAATAAAAATTAGTTATTCTAAGCAAATGAGACATAATATTGACATTGTTGGTGCTTTTGTGAATATAAAGGCTTTTATGTGCATCGAGCCTAAGGTAGTTTGTATTGTGACGTGTTGTATAAATTTTACAACCTCTAACTTAACGCACGCTGAGAGCAGCAAGCATACACTCAAAAGTACTTTACACTTTTTAAATATCACTTAATTAATTGATTTCATATTACATTATGTACATATGTATGTTTATCAAAATATTTACTTCAATTGATTTGCCTCTTTAAGATGACTGCATAATAATTACAAGATATATATGTACCTGCATATATTTATTTACATAAGAACAATGAGAACAGATGGGCACGCTTAATAATATACATTATGTACAATTTACATATATACATACATATGTATTTGAACAAACAAAACAATTAAGCGAGTCGCTTAGGTATCTATTTTAAAACTCAATGTGACTATCTCAAACTTTCAACCGGTGCTGGAAAATATTTTACAAGTGATTCGTTTGCGAAATTCTAAGAGAAGGAATTAAATTCGTCATTCATTAGGTAAAGAAATATGTGAAACTAATCTTAAAATCCTAAACATTCCGGATCAAAATGAAATCTTGGTTTTTATGAACGATCAAACCCATTTTAGAAAGTTGCCAAGATAAAAGCCGCGTTTTTTTTTTGCAAGTCCATATAGAATTGTTAAAAAAAACGACATCGGGATTTAAGAGCTTTTTTCCAAATAGCTGGAAGCACTGTGTACGCCATGACATTTGTCAGCTGTATTGACGACTAGCATCAACCAATCCAAAAACGTCACTTTTGACTTCTCTGAACAAATTTTATCGATAACGTATAGATAATAGGTGTGTTTTTTTGGGAAAATTATCCGTAGTGAAGTAGGATTTCCCAAAAAATCGTATCCGCAGTTGTGCGATTTTTCTACTTTAAAGTTGGTACCACTGACAAGTTGTCAAATATTTAATTGAAAAAAAAAACAACCAATAACTTTTTGCCAAGTAATTCTCATGTTTCTGAAAATATTTATGGAGGTTTTTATTTATGAATTTCAATTTAAATCATTTTGTATTTACTTTTTCTGTTCACCAGCCATTCTTCATAAAGTAGAAGTTTTGTTTGTGAATTTTTTTTTGTTGACAATTATCACCACCACAAAAGTCAAGGGATCTGTTCGCAGACTTTAGTTAGTTTTGGATTTCTCAACAGCTTTTTTCATAAGAAGGCTTTGTCGCGTTAGTAACTCTTAAATGTCGCTATTTAACTAAAGTATAACAGCTGACTACGACATTTCGCTCCTACAAAAACGCGTTAGTTATTAAACAGCTTTCTATAAGAGTTCGACACCAACACGATACAAAATGCAGCGTTTTTCTTATAAAAATGGTTTTGTAAAAAAAAGACTTAAACTCTCAATGGAAAATGCTAAACAACAAACTACTTTTCGTACTCTACGAACATGCCTTCGAGATACAAAAGAGTTTTCAATTGTACCAACATTTGTATTCGAGACTCGAGCAAACGTCAACATTCTATCCGCAGTTGGATCCTACTTCTACTTTTATCGGCAGTGAAGACTTTGTATTTGTAATACGTATAAAATCTTACCTTGGCGGTCAGCCATCAGACGAATAGGGGGAACAACATGTAGCATACGAAAACATGCACGTGCCGTAACTATTCGGGACTGGTGGAAGTGTGATCATAGCCTCTTCGCGGCGGCCGCTAGAAACAAGCCTTTTAAAAAAGGTTTGGCTAATATGATCAGGCTGGTTCCTCAGGTTGGCGACAGGTTAATTCCCTGTCCCGTAAAACTTAATGAATTTCGAGAACGACAACAAGCCTCGGAAACGGACTGATTTCACGACGACAACCTACGCAAAGAAAAAGGAAAAACGATTTACGAATTTTCTTATGGAACGTACGATCGCTCTATAGAGCTCGAGCTGCTCAGCAGCTAGCCGATGCCCTGTCAAAATATAAAGCTGACATAACAGCTCTTCAAGAAATCAGATGGACAGGGAATGGTGTTTTACAGAAGAAAGAATATGACATATACTACAGCTGTCATACAAAACACCATGTGCTCGGGGTAGGCTTCCTAGTCAGCGAAAAAATGAAGTCTACTATCATCGGCTTTAACGCTATAAGCGAAAGGCTATGCACCCTTCGCGTGCGAGGCAAATTTACGAACATCAGCCTCATTAACGTTCACGGACCTACGGAGGAGTCCTCAGACGAAGAAAAAGAGACTTACTACGAACAAGTCGAGAGGGCCCTCAATGCCTGTCCAAGGTATGATGTTAAAATCATCCTTGGGGATTTGAACGCAAAAATAGGTCGGGAGCCGGTATTCAGGCATTACGCAGGCACCCATAGTTTGCATGAGAACACTAATGACAATGGACTTCGAGTCTTAGAATTGGCAGCATCGAAAAACATGGTAGTTGCGAGTACCAGGTTCCCGCGTAAAGATATCTACAAAGCCACCTGGGTATCACCTGATGGAGTCACTCGTAACCAAATAGACCACGTGTTGATAGACCGTCGCCACTACTCGAACTTGATGACGGTACGAACGTACCGAGGTGCCAATATCGACTCGGATCACTATCTTGTTGGTATGGTTTTCCGAGGGCGGATTGCCTTGCGAAGACGCATTGCATCCGCCGATCAGGTTCGAATCAACACGGCTGCCCTGCGCAATGAAAACACCAGTAACACCTTTGGTAATGCGTTAGGACTCGCCCTAGAAACACCTAATTTAGGGAGAGTAAGTCCTGGAGCCAGTATGCTGGGCGTAAATGAGAAGTGGACACGTCTTAAAAATACTGTCATTAGTACTGCCAACTCCATCTTAGGCAGCAGTCGTAAAAATCGGAACGACTGGTTTGATGATGAATGCAAGCTAGCGACTGAACGTAAGAATGTTGCGTACCGAGCAATGCAACAATCTCATAGAACGCGGGCACGCGAAGAGGAATATAAAGAGCTCAGAAGAACAGAAAAACGGCTTCACAGACAAAAGAAATCAGCCTGGGAGAAGAACCTAATCTGTGAAATAGAAAACAGCCGAGAGCGAGGTCCGCACCAGGCGCGGAAGTTCTACCAATCCGTTCGAAACATGACGCAGTACACACCACGCTGCACATACTGCAAGGACGGAGAGGGAAATCTGATCACCGATCCTGAAAGCATACTGGAGCGATGGGAAGTGTACTTTAATGAATTGCTAAATGGTCAGCTCACTGCAGAAGTGGAGGCTCCACTACTTCAAGAAGAATACCCTATGTTGCCGCCACCAAGCATAGAAGAGGTTGAGAAGGCTATAGGCCGGCTTAAACAGAACAAAGCCCCGGGAGTCGATGGCATACCAGCCGAATTATTCCATCACGGCGGGCCAGCCTTACGTCAAGCAATTCATGATATTATAGTACAGGTATGGGAGCAGGAAGAAATGCCAGAAGACTGGCGAAAAGGTTTAATATGCCCCATACATAAGAAGGGAGATGTCACAAAGTGCAGCAATTATAGAGGTATCACGTTGTTGAGTACCGCCTATAAGATACTCTCCTCTATCCTACAAGACCGGATAACCCCATACGCTAAAACCGTCATCGGGCAATATCAGTGTGGTTTCATTCCAGGCAAATCAACAACTGATCAGATCTTTACCCTTAGGCAGGCGATGGAAAAATGTCTAGAATTTAACATCCCAACATACCATCTGTTTATAGACTTTAAGGCCGCCTATGATAGCATAGCCAGGGTAGAACTTTACAAAGCCATGAGAGAATTCGGCATCCCAAATAAATTGACACGACTATGTAGGTTGACCATGACCAACGTAACAAGCCAAGTAAAAATAGCCGGATTGCTATCCAGACCAATCAACATCTTTAATGGACTCCGACAAGGGGACGGTTTGGCCTGCCTCCTCTTCAACCTGGCGTTGGAGAAAGCAATCCGTGACTCTGGCACGGCAACAAGAGGGACCATCGTCAACAGGTCCAGCCAGTTACTGGCTTACGCAGACGACATTGACATCATCGGAAGAACCGAACAAGCTGTACACGATTCCTTCATCCAGATCGAGCAGGCGGCACAAAATCTGGGGCTGCACATTAGTGAAGGTAAAACAAAGTACATGGTGGCGTCGAATGCGAGAGGAACAGTTGGTCAAACAATCAAGGTAGCGGAGCACGAATTTGAAGTGGTGCAATCCTTTAAATACCTTGGGTCAATAGTAGCAGCCGATAACAACATAGAAGAAGAAATACGCGGGCGGCTTCTCAAATCCAACAGAGCCTACTATAGTCTGTCAAAGCTCTTCAAATCCAGAAATCTCACCATAACTTCAAAACTGCTGCTGTACAGGACCATGGTCCTGCCAGTACTCACATATGGATCCGAGACTTGGGTGCTTAGCAAAAGGCACTCCGACCTCTTAGCTGCGTTCGAGAGAAAAGTCTTAAGGAGAATTGTTGGCCCCGTATGTGAGGAAGGACGATTCCGGAGACGGTACAATCATGAACTGTACGCAATCTACCTTGAAGCAGATATCGTGACAAAAATTAAGCTCGGTAGACTCCGGTGGGCAGGGCACCTAGCTCGCATGAGCGAAGAGGAACCTGCTCGGAAAGTTCTTTGTGGTACATTCTATGGTAGACGACAGCGTGGTAGACCATGCTTGCGCTGGAGAGATGGCGTAGACCAGGACGCCCGAAGCCTTGGGGTGCGCAACTGGATGGCGTCGGCTAGAGACCGGGATAGGTGGAGAGACTTGTTGAAAGAGGCCAGGACCGGAACCCGGTTGTCGAGCCGATGATGATGATGATGATGATAAAATCTTACCTTACTACGGATAGCTTTGCGAAAAAAACACACCTAATATTATTTTGGCATCACCATTTTTATCGGGTCTTAGATTAGCTGTGTTTTTTCGCAAGTCCATATGTGTAGAATTGTAAAAAAAAAAAACATATATGGACTTGCAAAAAAAACACGCCTACTAAGTCTCGAAAATTATCTGGTCTTAGCTAACTCTGTATAGATTTAAGTAGTTGTTGCATTTGCATGTAAAGCGCTTAGTCCCGATGTCGTTTTTTTCTACAATTCTATATGGACTTGCAAAAAAAAACACGCCTAATACAAAATAAAGGCTAAAATATTCCTCCCCTTCGAATGCGAAATAGTGGTTGTATAACCCTGGAGGAAACAGCAAATACTAGTATTTTGGCTGAAACATTTATTCAAAATCATTAAGTTTCATCACACGTGACCTTTAAACTGAAAATCTTATAGATATAGGAAGACTCCTTATAAACAACAAAAATTTAATCAAATACATTTAAAATGGCTTTGATGGCAGCACTATAACGATCCATCTCGTTAGGTGAAATGCTTGACAGATGATGAGATGAACGGCGGAAGCATGTGCAGTACAAATTGTCGAGTAAATCATCACAATAAGAAACTGCCCTCAGGGAGGGGTTCCATCACCCTTGCTGGGGAGTGTCGTAGTAGATTAAGTACTACAAAGTCTTACTTTTCAAGGTATACGCTGCATTGGTCCTTGTTGAAGATATTGTTAAAATAGCTTTAGGTAAGTTTCAAGAAACTCTCTGTGCTATAACCAAAAGAGGACTGATATTTAATAGGAAATGTTGTCTGTCAGTAGGATTAAACAGAAATCCGACAAAGACAACAATCATACCATTTACACTAAGAAACGACTCCTGACGCACATGAAACTTATTAGGTAAGCTGGAGAAGTAATCGATATCATGATGTTATATCTACGAATTGCTAGATTGCAAACTCTGGGGAAAAAAATTCCAAGACTTACCCACCCTTGATTTCGTCAACTTGATTTGAAATATTGCTTTTAATATAAAAAAAGGTTTCAATTTATTTTTATAAATTTGTATCTTAATCCATTTTACTATCATCAAAATGGTCTATAAGAAAATTTTATTGTCTATTTTAGAGGAATAAATAGGTACCTTGATATTTTGGCAACAATTACAAATATAAAAATAAAACTATTAACCAACTTGAGTTTAAATACAAATTCAAGAAAAATTGAATTAAATATAAATTGTGTAGGAATGCATATTAAAAATAAATGAGGAAATATATTTTTAGTTTTAATTTAAATCATGATTTTCCATTCCAATTTGAAAATATTATATTCTAAAAATACTCTTGTTGTATAGCTATAAATGAAGATAACAATGGCGGAATTTTAAATTAAAGCTAACAAACCCACTTTTAAATAAATATAAATGAACTCTATTAATATACTGCCACAAATATTAATATTAATAAAATTGTTAATAATATCACTATAAGTATTATTTTTTTCTGAAAAGAAATAAATTAAAGTTATTGTCTTAAAAATAATTAATTATTTTTGGTGCCTACTTTTCGGGTTTTCTTCTTGAGAACGTGCGCTTGTTCAAGCTCATCAGCTCCCTTGTCTATGTGCAGTGTTGCCTGTTGTGCATGATATTCCACTAGCTGTATTGTTTCACTCTGAAATAAAAATAGAATAAGATTAAATTAAAGTGAATAAAGTTTATTTTTAGGTGCTGTATGTAGAGTTATAAATTTGTTATGTTGAAATGCAGTTAAATTAAATAATGTTTTTTTATGAACTTTGCTTAAACGAAATGCTTCTTAGAAATAAAAATTTGATTTATATGCTTATAAGAAAGTTATGCTTCATCATCAATATTAAAATAAAAATAAGTTTTTAAAGAGGGTTTAAAGGTCTTGTGTTTGATACTCAGGCGCTGCGAAAATGTTTTTTGAGGCGTGTACTGCCTTAGCGTAAAACTAACAAATCCTTCAAAAGTAGCTCCTGTCATGAAAAAGTACAGTTTATAAGCCATTAGAAATCGGCAGAGAATCGGCGCCTAATAGCACACACAATGGTTGAAATTTGTAAGTCTCTTATTTAAATGTTTTTTATTACCAATGCGATTCAGATGTTTAAAGCCGGGTCTGGGAGTTAAAAATGTTAAATTATGTGCAAACGAGGTATATGAAATATCTTTTGTTTAAAAAAAATTTGGAAAACACGTATTATCAACAGGACGGTATCGCATCTCATACAGAATTTTGTTCTTAACAAGAAAAATTTCCAAGATGAGTAAGGTTATGGCAGAGTTATTTTCCGATATGTGTCGAAAAGTATTGTAGCTTTTTTATGAAAAAAGTTTTTATGTATTTTTGTACGCCATTTTAAGTTTGTATTACTGTGCAAATATAAACTAGATTAAAAAAAGTAATGTAGGTACCAATTTTTGAAATATCGAATTTAAAAAAATATGATTTATTTCCAAAACATTTTTAAGTTTTGATATGCAAACCTTTCGTCAAATCCGTTATATCGATATTGAGAAAGACAAAAATCTTATCAGTAATTTCTCTTTTTAAATTTGCATACTGAATCATGAAGCGAAAAAAAATCTGTAAGAAATACCTACTTAAAGTAAAAATCGGTATCAATATACCTAATAGTTTTTGTTTAACTAGCCTTACGTAAAATTTAACGTGGTCTTAAATATAATATACATAAATGAAGCTTTCTTTCAAAAAATGCGAACATTTGATATCGATGATACAATCTGCCTTTGATGGTTCCAAATCTGATATTTATAAAATTAGTCCTAGTGTGCCTCAGGGTTCTAGTTTGAGTCCAAATCTCTTTTTGATATATATTAATGTCCGTCTGAAAGTTCTGATCCATTCAATTATTTTTTTTGATGACAGTACCTTCAGCTTTTAAAATTTGTTTATAAGTTCACGTCATTGTCCTTAAGATTTGATGTCGAATGTAGAATCAAAAATTACTTAGAACTGACGAAAACACTATATTCTGTCGCTAAAGCAATACCAAACACAAATTCAACCATCCATAAAAAATGGCACCTGCGTTGAGGAAACAGAACAGCTTTTATAGTTCTTGGTATATGCATCAAAGACCACCTTGTGTGGAATGCCAACATTAGGTTGCTTTCATAGATGCAAGAAATTTTTCAGTGCTTCTGATCCAACTGTAATTTATAAAACCTATATTCATCTAAGACGTGTTTACAAATTGCATAATATAGCCCACTAAGAAACCAAAAAACCAAAAAAGAGAATGTGAATTTCTTTACCCAGCTAAATATTCGCTCCCATTTAGACATTCAAAAAAAATTGTAATTGGTATCTATTTTTAAAAGCTCTCTAGCTTACGCTTTATTAGCTCAAACCTTTTCAGGATAGTCATCATTTCTTTAGTGCAGGCAAAATTATGAAAAAAAAAATGTTTCCGTGAATAGATATGTACGTAGATATGTAATATGTACCTTATAACATTGTGCCTAAACTTGTTATCTTTGACCAAAGACCACCTTTAAGTCACTGAAGCGCATTTTTAGACTCGCAATTTTATGCTCAGTTACATTAGGGAATAACAATCAATAATGTACCGCCGACAAATTTTTGTGGTGTATAACCAGATTAAAAACTAATTACACCCAAAGATGTGATAATTCCATAGGTTTAATTTTAGTTGAGATATATTTTCCGTCACGCGTGATTGAACATGGACTAAACTTTCATCAGAAGCTCATGCATTAGGCATCCTTCTCCCACAGACGTATGATTACGTACGTCTATCCTAATGTATCCGAGCGCAAGCGCAAGGTATTGATAGGATTCATTAGACCCTCGTTCTATATTCAATCCCCAATGACTGAAAATTAGTATGAAAGAGTTAAACCTTATATCTTTAAACTAAATCTTAAATCTCGCTTATAAAATATTTAATTTTAATAAAGTAAGCAAATTTCTTAAATATAAATATGTATGTAATAACAAATAACATATTATATTAATATAAAAAAATATTACGTCTTAGCTCATTAAGTCATAAAGCTAGTGTACACGATTGGTAGATCTTACAATCTTTTCCGACATGACCATGTATGACAATTATCTACCAATGAGCTGACAATTCAATTGTGTGTGTACACGGTTGGTAGAAAATCTACCAATCTTTTGCAATTTACTGTCAAAAGTTGGCTGACAATTTATTTTCAGATATCTGGCTAAACACCTACCAATTAATTGTAAGAGTTCGGTAAATTTTCTAACAACCGTGTACACACACAACTAATTGTCAGTTTTTGTTGGTTATGGCAACTGCTTCATTTGAACCTTGGCTGCAAATTATCTAACAATGCAAAAGTTGTTGATTCTAAAAATCGTACATCTTACAATTTCTTCAGACAACGATAGAAATTGGCAGGCCTGGCAATAAATTTTGTCTGTACACGATTATGAAATATCTTACAATTTACCGTCTTACAATTATTTTTCAGATACGTTTTAGCGTACACATGATTGTCGGATTTCTTACAATTAATTTTCAGACAATGATTAATGATTAATTGTCAGACAAATTTTCTGTCTTCTGAACCGTCTAGTTGTAAAACATTGTAAGCATATTTTTCACTGACAGATCTGACAATATTGTAAGATCTACCAATCGTGTACACTTAGCTTAAGTACTTCCTAAGATTGCAATTTCCAAATTGGTCTAAAGTGAATAAAAATTAAGTCTTACCTGTTCTAAAACTAGGTTCTGTATTCGCACGAATAACGCATGCACATCTTCCAAAGACTTCTCTAGTTTCTTAAGCTCTGAAAATCTATCCATCAAGTCCCTCAGGGTTCTTCTCTCCTTTTCGGTTTCTTCTAAAATCTAAATTACTAAAAATTAACTTTTCTTACTTTCGAATTTCAACAATACAAATTTAAATTATTAAATAATATCCCTCCGGTTCTTTTTTTTTATTTTAAAACTCGAAAAACTCAAATAAACTTACATTCCCCACGAAAAGCGAAGTTGTTTTATTGGCAATTAGTTCCTCGACTTCCTCTTCTGTAGAATTAAAGTTCACTAAGGGTTTTGAAAAGGAAACAGAAAAAACAAAATTAATCCAATGATAAAAATGATGCTTCTCTCTCATGAAATTAGGTCACGTACTGATTTTGGAATGCAATTGAAGGTTCTTCTTGAGTTTGTCCTCGTACGATTGCAGGAATGCTTCATTTCGAGTCCAAATGTTGATATACGATTGGTGGAGTCCATAAAAAAGGGTTCGTTTCATTCTGGCTTCCAGACAGTAATCGTCTTCAGGTGGAAGGTTAGCTTTGAAATCTTTAAATTTCATCATAAGTTGTGTGCCGATTTTAAGATTTTCATTGCGAAGTTCTTCCAGTTCTTTTTCTATTTTTTTTTAAATTGAAATAACATTCAACTGAATAAATAAGAAAATTGTTTAACAAACCGTTGAAATTTCGAATATTTATCGATTGAACCATTCGATTCATAGTTTCAAGGTTTGAAACTATCGTTCCCAAGAGGATACGGATCTCCGTATACTGAAAACATAAAACATTTGGTTAGAAATTCTATTTTTAAATTTTTCTAATATTGATAATGTTTTAACAAGTTCTTCCAATACTCGTAATCACTTAAATGCTTAACTTTATTAAACTTCTTTCTCAATGCCAATGCTTTTAAAATTAAATATAAAAAGAGGCTGGTTGCGACCCACACTGATAACTTCCCATTGTGGTAAGAAAACCTTGAGTAGAATTTTACATCTTTTTCATGGACCAAAAGATAAAAACATATTGTGACGTTTTCTTCAATTTTACCATAGCTATTAATGGAATTTGAATATGCGGGACTTGGGTACAACTGAACAACCTCATTCATATACGTATGCACAGTACATGCATTCTTCTTTTCACTTTTTTCGAAAATTACTTTTTGATGAGGAAATATACTATATGTTAAGGGCCACGTTTTGGCCTGGGTTTCACCAACCTATTATGCATGAAAAGGAAACTAGAGTACAAACAAAACAATTTATCAACTGCCATGTTTTCTCATTAAAATAATGTTGCCCCCTGAAATTTGTATTATCCGCCAAAAAAATTATGCTAAGCGACATTAATAAAGATCTCATTGTCGTAAGCAACAAAAAATTTTGTTAGATGTCACTTAGTTTAACCAAAATTGTCTCTTAGCACACTATGATTCAACTAGAACTTTCTTCGTTTTTTTCGTTTCCTAAACAATTTTAGAAATGTCGCTTAGTATACATTCTTACGGGAAGGTATCGATGTATAAAACAACATACTTTAGAAGGCACTATCGGTGTTCATTCCCAAGAAATTCGACTTGAAATACAATTTTAACTAGTTTTCACTAGAATTTTTAACAGTTTTTTTATTTAAAAAAAAAAAACTATTAATTCAATATTTGTCAACATTTTACCAATTGTACAAAATTATACTATGTATAAAATAAACTAAGTTAGAAGTCAATATCACTACAAGTTCTCGAGAAATTTGAGTCGAAAAATAATTTTTACCAATTTTCAATAGAATTTTATATGGTTTTTTATTTTTTGTAAAAAAAACTGTAAACTGATTTTTTTGAAATTTTCACCAGTTGTCAAACACATTATTTTACGTAAAATAAAATTATTTTGAGTTTCAAATTGTTTTCCGTTCTTAGAATATCTGGGTTATTAAATTTTTTTTTTTCGTTTTTTTTATTTAAAAAAATAACGGTATGTTCATTTTTTTCCAAATTCATACCAAATCTGTATGACCTTATATGTAATGAGTACATTAAATTTTATTTGAAGTCAATAGCATTATTTTTTCGTGAGATATTTGAAACTAACCAAAATTTTTACTTTTTTTTTAAACCGTTATAGTGAAAAAACTACTCACTGAATTTTAATAAACGCCCTTTCAGCCTCTTTTGAAGTTATTATCTATTAAACAAAATTTATTTGAAGTCGATATCTTTACTCGTTCTTGAGATATCGACGACGAAAAATGGTACAAGAACGTACGGACGTACGAACGTACGAACGTACGAACGAACGAACGTACGAACGTACGTACACACACACACACAGACATCTCTCTAAAAATGATTGATATAGCCTCTAGGGACCTTGAAACGTCGAGAAATGTCAAAAATTCCAATTTGACAAATCGGACCGATTACAATAACTCCCTATGGGAAGTTAATAAGCCGATTGATAACATTTTTCAACAATTATTTTCTAGGAAAGAGCATAGTTAAGGAAGAAATAAAGAACTTGGAGGAATTGAAGAAAATTGTGGTCCAACAATCAGATGTGCTTCACATAATTTATAAGGCTTTTTGAGAAAATGGATGCTTTTTTGGTATGCACCACAAGACTTGCCATTCTACGAAGTTACAGATCGGGAAGTCTACGGTGTTGGGAAGTACTTCATAATTTTGATGATCTGTCTGACTGAATTTTTGAAGTTCTGTTTCCCAGGAAGCGCTGATACTCGTACCAAAGAATTAAAATTTGAAATGTGTTTGATCAGCTCAGCAAGTACTCTGAATTTGAAGTTTTTGACTCTATTGTCTATTGGTACTGAAGTTAGAAGCGGCTCGGAAAATACCTCAATTTGTTCTCGTAAAAAGGGTGTAGTGCCGCAGATTTGGGTTGGCATCCTTTAATAATAAATAATAAATTTTAAAGATTGGTTTCCGCTCACACATACTAAAATAGTGCATTTCATATATTAAAGGGCGCATTTAGTATGTTAGCATATATTTGACTATCTAAAATCCCATTTAATTCTAATCTGGTGTTCCTCAAGGAAGCCATTAAGGTTCAATTATGTTTCTTTTGATTATATAGTTCTTATCAGATGTACTCTTAAGCTCAATGGATCTAATATTTCCTGACGACCTATAATATTTTAGAAGTTCTTAAAAACATGTTACGGCTGTTTGAATGGTATAAAAACAACAACTAAGTCTAAATATTTCAAATGTCAGTGTTTTTCATTTGCTCGATACATACATATTAACTATCAATTATAATTATAGTATTGAGAAAAAAGTTATATCAAAAATGGAGCTTAGACCAATTTTTGATTCCAAGGTAAGTTTTTTTAAACATATAGAATTCATTGTGAATAAGAAAAACTCCATGCTACGTTCAATTTTCCGAAATTCTTATGACTTTAGGAATCCTTATACTTTAAAATCGTTATATATTGCATAAAACAGGTTAATTCTCGAGTATTGCTGCATTGTATGAAATCCACTTTACAATAATCATTCCAATAGAATTGAAAGAGTTCAAAATAAGTTTAAAAGCTTCGTAATAAATAAACAAAGATGGAATATTGAAATATCGTCTTACAATGAAAGACTTCTGTTTATCGGCTTTCAGAACTATGCTTTTAATGAGCCTTTAACTCGATAGATCATGCGTAGACTAATATTGCTTCAAATATTATCGCTTTTAACTTTCACTTGATTACTCTCAATTATTTAAGTGGTCACTATAATATTAAAGATTTTTTTTTTAATTTCCTTAGTCTTTATAGAATACAACTCTAAACTTAAATTGATAGTAAATATTAAAAATATTGTTAATCATTGCTAAAAAAAAACACACAGTGTGGTTCAAGTTTTATTTTGTCACTTTCGATGTTTGTTTTTTTTTTTTTCAAAATGGTCTTAGTTCAAAAACAAAAAACTAAAAACTCTGTACAACAGTTTGATTAGGGTTTCTAGGAACTAGAGAAAAATGTTCATAACCATTAAATTAATTTTTTAATGACCAAAAGGGCTCCTCAAAACCAGATGCCATGTGATTTCTCAAGCAAGTATTAGCTTATGCAACAACAAAATTATAAATTATTGCAGAGGTATTAAAAAAATAAACTTTGATGCATAAAATTTTTAAAAAAAATTTTGGAACGCCAAATTTGATTATCTTACGAATAAAACTTCAATTTCAAAAAAAAATATTTATGTTTTTCCTTTTTAAATTAAAAAAAATATTTTTTTTATAAGTTTTGAAATACACTGTTTTTTAAACTTCTTAGAAACTTCTCTTTAAAAATGTTCATAAAAATCTGTTATGCCGATAATGATAAATTAAAAATTCGGAAGGACGGTAGATACTATGTTATGTACATCTTAATTTAAAATTTTTTTATTGAATTATAGATCGTAAAAATTAATCGAAGGAAAACAATGTTATCAAAATTCTAGGTGCTGTTTTCGAGGAAAATACGATTTTCGAAAAACATTTTATAACATTTGTATGGTGGGTACCGTTATTTTTAGATAAAATAAAATTTTGTCACACAAAACATTCCAAACTTTTGGGGAACTTTAGCATACAAAAATTATCAAAATTTATTAAATCGTTTTGAGAAAACCAAAAGCATAATAAGCATATCTAATTTATTTATTTATTTAACTACAAGCAATTTTACATCTTCAGGCAAATCAACAACTGATCAGATCTTTACCCTTAGGCAGGCGATGGAAAAATGTCTAGAATTTAACATCCCAACATACCATCTGTTTATAGACTTTAAGGCCGCCTATGATAGCATAGCCAGGGTAGAACTTTACAAAGCCATGAGAGAATTCGGCATCCCAAATAAATTGACACGACTATGTAGGTTGACCATGACCAACGTAACAAGCCAAGTAAAAATAGCCGGATTGCTATCCAGACCAATCAACATCTTTAATGGACTCCGACAAGGGGACGGTTTGGCCTGCGTCCTCTTCAACCTGGTGTTGGAGAAAGCAATCCGTGACTCTGGCACGGCAACAAGAGGGACCATCGACAACAGGTCAGTTACTGGCTTACGCAGACGACATTGACATCGTCGGAAGAACCGAACAAGCTGTACACGATTCCTTCATCCAGATCGAGCAGGCGGCACAAAATCTGGGGCTGCACATTAGTGAAGGTAAAACAAAGTACATGGTGGCGTCGAATGCGAGAGGAACAGTTGGTCAAACAATCAAGGTAGCGGAGCACGAATTTGAAGTGGTGCAATCCTTTAAATACCTTGGGTCAATAGTAGCAGCGGATAACAATATAGAAGAAGAAATACGCGGGCGGCTTCTCAAATCCAACAGAGCCTACTATAGTCTGTCAAAGCTCTTCAAATCCAGAAATCTCACCATAACTTCAAAACTGCTGCTGTACAGGAGCATGGTCCTGCCAGTACTCACATATGGATCCGAGACTTGGGTGCTTAGCAAAAGGGACTCCGACCTCTTAGCTGCGTTCGAGAGAAAAGTCTTAAGGAGAATTGTTGGCCTCATATGTGAGGAAGGACGATTCCGGAGACGGTACAATCATGAACTGTACGCAATCTACCTTGAAGCAGATATCGTGACAAAAATTAAGCTCGGTAGACTCCGGTGGGCAGGGCACCTAGCTCGCATGAGCGAAGAGGAACCTGCTCGGAAAGTTCTTTGTGGTACATTCTATGGTAGACGACAGCGTGGTAGACCATGCTTGCGCTGGAGAGATGGCGTAGACCAGGACGCCCGAAGCCTTGGGGTGCGCAACTGGATGGCGTCGGCTAGAGACCGGGATAGGTGGAGAGACTTGTTGAAAGAGGCCAGGACCGGAACCCGGTTGTCGAGCCGATGATGATGATAATTTTACATCTAACAGATATATTTATGTAGATAATTATATTTGTCTCTCCAAGAATAAATTAAAATGTAAATAAGTAAAATAATTGAGATTTCAAATACATAAAAAATCAATGCTTAAGGATACTTCATTCAAAGAGACAATATTTGGCTTTATGCGTTCTTTGAAATAGTGGATACTTTATGTGATAGCACTGCAAATCTCTAACAATCATAATTCCATTTATTTTCTTAAAATTGTATCGATTTTATGCCAAGAAATTGGCATCTAGCCCTATATTCAGGACAAAAACTCCAGCGCATTTGTTTGGAAATGAATTTGGTGAATTTTCTTTGATGGTCAAAGTGGACGTTATACGCGTTATAACATCTGCGTATTCAAGGCCTGATCTAACAAGAGATCTTTACATAAAGAATGAAGTAAATCCTTTGCATTTCGCATAATGAATCCCACCAACTAGTTTGCCTTATGGAATCAAATATTGGTTTAAAAGAAAATGCAGAGACAAGTACTCGTATAGTGCCTAAATCATTAATTTGTGAGACCCGATTTATAGGCTAAGATTTAATGATATAATGAAACAATAAACTTAATGTTTTTCGCGAAAAAGAAATTGAATTGATATTTTTGATATTAAGTTTAAGACCATTTATATGACACCAATTCGACAAGCGATTAAGGCCAGATTTAATGAGCTGGCAGTCTTCAAAAGTTTTAACTTTTAAAAAAGGTTTTAGATCATCTGTGTATCTGCGAAGAAATAATATCATTAATAAAGATAATGAAAATAAATGGGCCAAGATAGCTTCCCTGGGGAACACTTTATGAACAAATAATTTTCCTAGAGTAAGTACTATTTATCTGCACCTGCTGCCTTCTATCACTTAAGTGAGACGACAATTAGCTTAGCAATTTTTAATAAAATCCAAATACTTCAAGCTTTTTTAAAAAGTGTTTGATGGTTGAGAGAGTCAAAAACCTTGCTTAAGTCGGTGTACACAGCATCAACTTGAAATTTTTCTTCCATGTAATTAGTTACATTAATAACCATTTTCCGAACAAGTTTTTCTCAATATCAATATATTCAATATTCAATATCGGAATACCGTTATTTTACTTAGGGGTAATCCCAATGCCTCTTAGAAATTTTTTTAACTTTTCGTGCAATTTTTAAAATTAACTTTTGATTTTAAAAATTATAAAGGTTTTGACAAAAAATTTGAATAAATATAAAAACAAATTAATAAAAAAATAGATATGTATTTACTTTATATTGTTTTATTTAAAACGGCCTTTCGATGTCAATTTAAACTTGAGGATGAAATTTATTCCGAAACGCGTCGTAAATTTAAATTAATTAAAGTTGTGTAAATATAAATTTTTTTAAATAAAGCAAGATAAAGTAAATACGTATTTATTTTATTAATTTATTTTTATTTTTATTAAAATTTTTTGTCAAAAACTGCTCAACTGGAGACGAAACACCAAAAATGATAAAGGTTTTGTTGACAACCAATTGCTTTTGTGTTGCTATTTTTGCTATGGTATAAGTATTTTGCCTATCCCGAATTGAAGACTATTTTAAAGAATGATTTCATGGCTTTTTAAGATAGAATTCTTAATTTATTGAAAATAATTTTTGTTTGTAAATTGCATTTGCCTTTTGAGCTATGAGAATATTTTTTTAATTTTGGATATTTTCACGTCAAGTTTTCTACTTATCCATTTGCTTGTCTGCTTGTTTGGGATTGACATTACCTAAAACACTGAACTTATTTTACTGACCTACTCCGGTCATGCCTCCCGTGCAATCAATTGATTCATAAAACCAAGTACGTGCGGCTCATAGTTTTTTTTTTGTTTCGTTTTTTTATTTAAATTATTTAATATTTAAAAATCATACCAAACTTCTACGAATCTCTATGAAGCTGATTTTTAAACGAAAATGTTGCTTCGCGGATATATTCATCATATCACGTTTTGTATTTTAACCGAAATGCATTAATTTACTTAATGACTCTGTTCGGTATTTTGGGGGTAAAACTTGTTTCTTTTGTATTTATTTCAACTTGGAGATGTATATATTTGGCATTTAAAAAATATTGATCATACTGGCTCCTTTCCAAAACAACAACAATACAAAGGTGGAGAGCAAAAGTCTTATGCATTTAGTCACGTTACACTTGAATTTTCAACAAGAACTTATCACATAGAAAAATTGTTGAACCCACTTGTCATGCATACTGTGTCACTTCAGCTATTGCCCCCTTTTTTTTGCAATCTTCCAATCTTCTAGTCTCTAGTGCACCAATTAACCAGAGTTCACATCATTAAGTGGCATGTGCCTGCAAGATGATCACCTTGTCACATTTTGCACTCTTTTCTATTTAGTCACATCACGAAATATTTCCAACAAAAAATCACATTAAATGACTTTTTTCCATAAATCTCAACTCAATTTTCGAAACATGAATCACACCTGATCACTTAACACTTTTGTTAACCACGGAAAATGACAACTAACAAAAAAATCCCAGATATATTTGGCGGATGTATCTAAGTAAGATCGAGTTAAAACAAATGATATTGTGAGTTATATAATTACCGGGTTAAGAATTGCGTCGACGTTAGTGCTCAGTTCAGTCATGATAACAGCTTGGTCCAGCGATCCGTTCGAGGTTTGGAGCGACCTCTGTAAGGGAGACAAATTATTTTTAATAGCTAGTCTAGGTGGTTATTCCAATAAAAATAATTAGCGTTGTAATTATCATTGCCCAACCCGTCACAGTCGTTTGCACATTGATAAGATATACAAAACCTATATAGAGACTGCGACAGAGGTGGCTTCGCAGGTATATGAGCTTTCGGTGTCTTACCTGCAATAGGTCGGGCAATCTATCCTTAACCATTTTCGATTCTGTTTTGATAAAGTTGGCGCAATCTAGAGATGAGTTGATTCAACTAGTTAATGGCATTCAGGCGCCAGGGTTTTGATTTATGTAAATGCACTTTTTCAAAACTTCATCACTCCTGAACGTATGACCTAAATTCTTCGGCACTACAAAATTTTCTGAGAAAGCGCGAAACTAAATAAAATCCTACTTATTTTACTAGAACAAGAACAAAACTTCGTTTATGTTCTCACCGAAGTTGCGATAAGCATAAAAAACGAAGGTAAACCTTTATCTCGGGCAATAAATGGGGCTGATAATGAAGTTTGTCTTGTTTGTGGCAAGCTTTTGGAGACTTAAAGATATTTCTCTCTTTCTCGCTATGTCTGTTATTTGTTATCACATCACGCACTAGATACCAAAGTATCTATGTAATAGATTCGACTATGAAACACCGCGCACAGCCACAGTGTCAAATATGTGCTTTAATTAATTCGGTCGTACACATCCGCTTCGGTTACAATGCAAATAATTACGCACCGCACTCGAGAAATTGTGTTTTAAATTTGTTTTTGTTAATACTTGAAGATACTTTTTGTCTGGAGGTTGGTTAATCTAGCCGGGGGTTGATATATGTAGATGTTGCCACTATACCTTTTGCCGACCGAGACCGACCAAGTCGTACAATAGGTAGACTTGAGTGAGTGGAGCTTTCGTCGCGATCGCACTTCAAGTATAAAGTACAAACGGGAAAGAACTTAATTGAAATGGAAATGGAATTCGTGCTACAACTAAGACGGACCACAGACGACAGACGACGACGGGCTTGACAAGCTTGTTGAGCGCTGGCCAGCTCCAACTAGCTATTCGATTCGATTCATTTGCACATTTTTCGCCTCGAGATTCAGTTTCAGTTTCGGTTTCAGTTTGTATTTATTTTCTTCAATTATTTCGTATTCTTAAATATTATACTACACAATCGACATAAGTTAGAGAGGTACATGTGGATGTGTGAATTTGTTGTCGAGACAGGCAACCTAACAGACAGATAGTTATGCAGCTAACAGATATACAAACATATAATTCGAATAAAGCAACAATTGATTTGGTTCTACAACTTTAGATCACAATGATACAGTATTTATCGCTTATAAGAAACACGCTTATAAGAAAACCTCGTTTACAAGAAACTTGAACAAAAGCACCGTGTACTTTCCCATATATTTTAATGTTGAATTGTGTGTTTATAAGAAACACGCTTATAAGAAAAACACTGATAAAAGAAACATTTCTTCAACCACGAACTTCCTTTTTTCAATGTAAAGTTGGTTGGATTTAAGAAACTTTTAAAAAAATCACGAAACTCAAAAAACTTGAACAGACCTTTGAGAAAAATTCAAAGCAACCTAGGTATGCAAATGTCATTTCAATTCGACATTTGAAGAGAATTTTAGTTCAGTGTTCAGTGTTAATAAATAAATTCTTTATACAAATTAGTTTTTTGGCCTTTAGTCCACAAAAATTGGCGTTTCGTCAACTGATGAGTCCAGGTGAGATCGCCGGGACGAAACGCCAATTTTTTCTAAAGGGCAAACAAGCTAATTCGAATCAATAATTCAACAAGTCCATTAATAGTGCTAAGTCTTCTACTTGGCTGATTTATTTCAGTAGTATATAGAATTCGTATTATAAAAACGTTCATATAAATTCTTTATAGCTATACAAATTTCTTTAAAATTAAAAGAAATGTACTGACAATTTTAAATATTTAATAATATATATTTAAGGATAAAAAGGTTTTGTATACAATATTATTTTAAAATCACAGAAATTCATATATGAAAATTTTGATCGAAATCGGTAGGCTCAGAAATGAGAAAGTAGAAAATCAAAATAAGGATCTATGACAGGTACCGTTTTTTTTTACAAAAAATGCGGACTGCATCTGAACATGATTTTTTTTTATAAAAACCATTAGAGCCGTCTTCGAAATAAATATGATATTTCATAATGGTAGGAAACGAGTAAAAAAAAACATTTCAATTTCTCATTTAGGCTGCAGGTTGAGGTACACACCTGCAGGCAGACGGAATCTCTACTTTTTCATGTTGTAATATCAATTGATACAAATCTTGAGTTCTAATTTCTCAAAAACCAAGTATAGAGTCGTTTTAAAATCTACTTCGATTTTTCTCAATTTACTTCACTTTTTTCTCCAAAGTGGTAACGCTGCTGGGTATATTTGTATAAGAAACTTGTTTCTTATATCCGTATAAGAAACTTGTTTCTTATATCCGTATAAGAAACTTGTTTCTCATATCCGTTCTATGAATATAAGAAACACTCGGTTATAAGAAACAAATCTTGTGCAATTTTTGAGTTTCTTATAAGCGTTATGTACTGTATTTTCTTTTATTTTTCAAGTGATTGTGATATAGTTGTGGAGATGTTTATTCATCTTGTCTCTTCTGTTTATATTGTTATCGGTTGGATTCGGGTTCATCGGCCCTTCAATCTTTCGAAGAAGCTGCCAGAGTTTAATAAACAAAGAACCTTATTTTTGTGAGACTGGCAGCGAGCTGAGTCCACATTTACCGTCATTTTTAAGCCAACAAATTAAATCAAAGCAGAAAAGATGAAAGGTACTTAAAAGACTCGTTTTACCTGTATTTACAGTAGCAGACTCTTGCCAGTAATTAATGCATGCTTTCATGTGATTGTTCATATTAGCAAAGTAACAGACCAGTTACCGGGACATATTTATAGGTTTATAGGTATAGTGCTTTAGTCAGGCAGCTTCACTGACAGTTAGTAAAAGTTATTGGCGCAAAATGTTAGTGGAATTAGTATGATGTTAAAACAGTACAGTTTAAGTATGATACTTGGTTAAAATGACGATTTTGAAAATTTTAATTCAGTTTGGCATCATACTTTCTCAAATTTTATTAAAGTTTAAATCATTAAATATGTAGCTATTCTTTATAGTATTGTGCTGAATTGATTAGTCTCTTTGACATTTAAAAATGTGTAAATGGTCTGTTTACTTTGTTTTTTGCACGAAGTGTTCAGAATCTATTTACTATAAAAACAGCGTTAGCACGATACTGTTTACAAAGTGTTTAAAATTAAGAAAGAGTTAGTAAAATATTTTAAAGTTAGGAAATTGCTTAGTACTGTCATAGGTACTAATACCTTAACACTCAGACACTCGGTTTTTTTAAATTTTGCCCCATGAATTGTTTTTTGTTGACAAATTTTCTACTAACTGATTTTATGTGATACTGATCAAGCGATTAAGAAAATTCGCGATTACGATGCGAATTGATTTTGAATTTTTGAATGTAAAAATGGGAAGGAAAATAGATCTAGAAAAAACGTAGCACATTCGTGTAGTACGACCAAGAAAGAATCTCATTACTTCACAGCGCTTTAAACTGAATTTTAGCTCAATATGTCAATGACGACAACCTTATGACATACGAGTACCATTAAACAGTGTCCACCGAGCGTTTGAGATGAACAGATCTTTCATGCTAATACACCAGTTGCCAGTTGTAATTCTCGTCTTTTCGTATGATCAAAGTCGTTATAGTTATGGTCAATAAACTAGCTTTTAAATAATTTCGTTTCAGTCTTACCTTTACAGATAAACTGTTAAAATGTTAAAAATGTTTAGCATTCGCAACAGCAACTCTATTACTGTGGAATTGTTTATGTAGATGAATGCAATAGGCTATTTGAATGGAACACTGTTTATAAAAGTAGTGATCAAATAAGGAGATCAATGAAACATCAGGAAGATCCTCAAGAGGCTCCAACGATTACATCACAGAACTATCCATTTACCAACTATTTAAAACTCATTTCAGTATTCTGTCCAAAAAACTCAGGTGAGTTGCTGGGGTACCAATCTAAGAGGAGAAACATAATTTGCGTCATCGAATGAAGCCCTTACAATTAGCAGGGTTCTTAGCAAATGATCACTTTTTTCCTGCCTGCAACCGTACCCATGAACTGTGGCCTAGGGGATAAGTTCCGCTTTAATGACAGGAGACATTAGAGATTTTGATTTCCCATTGACAATGAGTTTAATGAGATTTTAGAGTTCTGTTCGAGAAAACTTATTTAATCATTAAAAGTTTTTCACACAGGAGATCGTAAAAAATATAAGGAAGAGAGTTGGACCCAAAACGGAGTCTTATGAATATCAGATTTGGAATTTTATTGAGCGGCTTAAAAAGTAATTTCTAATTCAATGCAGAAGTATAAGAGATTAAGAGGCGGTATGATTATGAATTAAGCTAAGTAAGGAGAAAATATTTTGAAATTTGGACCGAATAAAAATATTAGCGCGATATTTTAAACAGCCTAGGGTGTTAAGGTATCATACTAATACTACTTAAGATTTTTTTTAAGTTAAAAGCAGTTTACTTAATTTTTCTTTATTTTAAACAATTTCTAAATAGTATTGTTTAGGTTAGGTTAAGATAGACATTTTAAACTCACCCCAATTGGGGTGAGTACTGTACTGAACTCGCTAAATATTAAATATTTATAACGCGGCTAATCCAAAAAGTTTAAAATGTCTATTGTAAATAACCGCGAAAACCTTAAAAGTTATATTAGGTTAAGATGTTACAAGATGGTTACAAGATGTAAGGAAATTATTCTTTTATCTTAAAATAACGGTGTGCTCCTAGAATTTTATATTTTTTTATATATTGATTGATTTTTGCGATCAATCTTTCAATATAAAATTCATATTAAGGTAATGCGTTTCTAACAGTTCCTTCCTTAGACGATTTGATTTGTTTTTTTTTATTTCCTCATTATCAGATTCTAAAATGTTAAAAAAAATATTGCACATCGAGACTTAAAAACAAAATATTTTCTTTTCTGTTTTTCTGAAAAAAACTTAAAAATATTTTTTTGTTTAAATTTAATATCTCAAAAACGGAACTAAACTAAATTTTAGTAATAAAAACTTAAAGTTCATATTTCAAAATTTTTCCTAAGAACTGCTACAAAGATTTATAATTTTTGTTCTTGCACAATTCATATTTGTGTAACAAATCATATATCTCAAGATACTAAAGGAGTAATTTGAGTCTTTTAAGAAACGAATCTTATGATTCTGAACATTTTAAAAATTCTTTTAAAATAATTCATAAGTGCATGATCGTGAAAACGGTTTGTGCATTAGATGCAATATATCTATAAGTAAAAGAAGTTTTCGGGAGCCGACGAAAATTTTCTTCACCATATTGTAGAAATCCCCAAGCCTGTCCAGCGTAGCACTTAATTGAATGCATCACCGCTTTAAAAAGTTTGTATTAAGCGCTTGGGAAAAAATGATTCTTGTCCAAGCATTTTTCGAATCTGTGATCGAATCTAATTTTAATAAAGTGGTTTTCTAGTTCCGCTAGTTCAAACGTGACGCGCGTTGTACTTATTTTACAATCACGACTCTTGAATGTTTTGCTGGAAAAATTTGAGACGAATAGTTTGGTGATCAATCAGCCAACATTCGTAAGTCAAAGGAACGCCCGTGAAAGTATAGAGCAGAAACTAACGCAGCTTATTCCTTGCCGCGGGCAAGAACTCCGCCTTCCGCAGACATTCAACTTTGTGAATCTTGCTTTGGGACTTGGGCCTACATCCGTACAAGATCCAACTAACCCACTGGAGCTCAAAGTTCATGACCATAGACAACCAGCCATTTATTCACTGACTGGGCTTCGAAACGTTTTCTAATTTTAGCCGAAAAATCATCTTTAGCGTCGAGGCGCATTGTTGGATAAATGGCTCTGTTAACAAAAAAAATTGTCATACAAGGGACGACACATACACAATCCTACAAGATGTTAACTAGTTTACAAGGCATCCTCAAAAAATTACCGTTTGGTTTGAAATTGTTCATAACTTTTTCGAAAACGACGTTGCTGAGGCGAAATATCCAATGTTTTATGGCAAGAATTGAGCCATAGGGACCTTGAATACGTGGGTCCAGTTTCCTAAAGTCACAGGTAAATGCGAATAAACAAAAATCAATCGACCGATGCCCTAAAGATGAACATAACACATGCCATCGCTCAAATTCAGCTGGATGTATGCGGAATAGTCATTGAAAATTAGACCACTTATAGATCCATCCCACAGTAATAACACGAGACAGGCATTTGAACGATGTCATATTCCATACATAAAATGGCATACGTGCTTTCAAATAAAAAATTCGTTTATACCTCGCACACAAATTGTCTTATTCCATTTTAACATCCCGCCTGCCCTTATTGAAGAACCCTCTATAAAATATTAGGAATATTTAAAGCAATTTAAAATTAATTTCAAATTTTAAAATAAAAAGGTATATACTTTTAATTACCTATAGTAACCCAGAAATTCGAAATGTAGTTCTAGTGATTTAGTCTGATATTGTTTCAAAGGAAATATCTAAACGGACTTTAAGTTGAAGTAGTTTCAGCATCTCTGCCCCTATAAAAATAGAGACTTTGGTACTAAGCAAATTTCAATATGTCTTCGATATTTCTGTTTTGCAGTTCGTGGGTGTTTTCTTCAAAAGCATCAATTATCTTGCAGCGGTTCGAAAAAGTTATTTTGCGATTAAGCAAAGAAAATCCTAAATTCTCTGAATAACATAAATTCTTTTCAGAGATCGTTTTTAAAGCAAGTATAGCAAGTAGATATGAGAGCTCCGAGAACTCCACCCAAGCAAACATGTTCCAATCCAGAAACATCAGCTACAAAATCCAATTTTAGAGTGTCTTTAGGTGCGTTTTATTATTCACAAATCTATCTGAATCCGGATCTGGATCATGCCTTGAAAATAAAACGATACGGATCTTAGTGACAGCAGTGTTATAAGCCCGTCTCTTTTTATCCTTAGGTTTGTTAATTTTAAATTATTTCTTGTCTTTTTTCTTTACACTGTAGCTTACACTACCTTATTATAAAAGCCATCTACCTGCTAAAGAAAGAACTAATTGTTGGATCTTAAAAAAAGATCCAGATAAAGAACAGGATCCCAAATTGTTTTTGTAATACGTGTTCAAAGTTAATCCAGATCCGGATAGAGATAGATTTGTGGATAATAAAACGTTTTCTATTTACGATCTAACAACGCTTTTCAAGCTCTTCTCTAGGTCTTGTGGCAATTAATCGAGTGAAGGAAATGAAAAAAGGCAACTTCTAACTTTGGAAATGCAATATCGTTGTTAGCTGTTATAGTACATTTCTTAGGTTATGTCTTGTCCAGGGCCGTGGCCAGGTTTTAGCTTAGACTCAATTTTTACTTGCGATGTACATTTATGTAGGTACCGTAGATTCAGGTTTTGCATTTAAAAAATCGTAAAAATCGATGAAGAACCCAAGAAAAGTGGTTCCACAATTTCGTCTCTCTGTCTGTATGTCTATACCTCGACCTACAGTCCAAGCCGCTGAAACGATTTTCTTAAAATTTGGAACTTAAGGGTTTTCGGTATTTCCCTGATGAGGAATTGAAACTTTTTTAAGCTTACTAACGGTACCTGCAATACAGCCGTTATGAAAAAATCTTCCTTATCTCGAAAACGGCTCTTAAGGTTATCATAAAAAAAGTGTGTGTACTATAAGTATAGGTATAATTTTTGGTCAAGAAAAATTAAAAACATTAAATTTAGAATAATGTTGTATATGAAATTTTTTGGAAAAAATATTTTTCCAATTTCTAAAGAATATTATAAAAACCCATTTATTTTTTTACTTGCGATATAGGTACTATAGAGCAAGTTCTGCATTTGGAAAAAAACTCGAGATTTTGATCAAAGTTGACATTACGATGATAGCGAAGACGAATAAAGTGGGTCCGGCAATTCCGTCTGTCTGTCTGTATGTCTGTCTGTCTGTATGTCTGTATGTCTGTACCTCGATCTAGAGCCTAGGCCACTGGACCTATTTTCTTCAAACTCGGTAGTTATGGGTGTTTGGTGATTCCCTAGAGGGTAAATTGAAATTTTTTTTTAGCTCTAAAACTAACGGTAACCCCCATACACCCGTAATGCAAAATCTTATTTATCTCGAAAACGGCTCTAACGATTTTGATAAAAAAAAAATTAGGTGTGATATTATGGACATGGACTACGTTTTGGTAAAAAAAAAATTTGGGGCAAAATGTTATTAAAGGTACCTGTCATAGAACCGTTTTTTTGATTTTCGACTTTCTCATTAACGGCTCTAACGATTTTAACCAAACATTTTCAGCAGGAGTCCCCCTCAGTTTAAAATAATATTGTATATAAAAATATTCGAAAAATTATTTGTTGGGTTTTTTTGAAAAAAAAATTTTTGAAAAATCAATATATTCAAAACCTATGAACGATTATTTTTTGAAATTACTTCCAAAAATCAATATTATTAAATACTTAAAATTCGCATCCCACATTTTTTTCTTGAAAAATTTTAAAGTAATTTCTTATATAAAAAATTTATTTATTTAATAATAAAACGATTTTTTAAAGTTTGTTTGCATAAATTCATACTTTTCTAGAAATCAGACGGCAATTTCATTTTAAATTCATGTTTTATAATAATAAAATGTATCTTAAATTCCAAAGTACTTTTACATAAGAGCAAGTTCGTGCGATCCAGTCGTGCATTTTATTTTTTAAGAATTTTCTTTTTAGTTACTTTTGCATAAATTCATATTTTTCCCAGAAATCAGACGGCATTCTATTTTTTTTAACTTCATACAATTTAAACAACGAATTTTATGCATTTTTCATCAAAAACATCCATGTTTTTATAAATACATTCAATTAATAGATATGAAAATTTTCTGCGTCGTTTTCTTAAAACTAAGAGCTAATAGTAAGAATTCCTATACTAACTATTCCTATTTTTGGAACCTTTTTAAAATAAACTTGTCACCAATCCACAGGGTACATGTGTTCAGCAGCATTTTCAGTAGATTTTGAATGGATAATGCAATAGGGCAAGAAGATAACCTAATTCCAGTCAATGAAGAACCATTTCCATAACACAGTAAGGTTCTTCCGAGCTATTCTAAGCAAAGTTAGAGTTTCAGAAAGAAAATACGCTATAATGTGATTTCTTTAATATATTCTGGAGCAAAAAAAGTACGCAGGATATAAGGTAACGCCAATGGCACTGTTTTCGACAAATCTGTGGAACTATATGGGTACGCGTACATTATAGGCCATCATTGATCGTTCCCAACGTTCCATAATAATGTGCTTCACGACGATTTAGTTACAGGAGCAACTTGTTGGGCTTGAAGTAAATGAAGTCAAGACCAAATACAAACATCTATGACAAAACATAATTATTGATAGTAACAACTTCCAAGTAGTAAAGGAGTTCATCTACATTGGAGGAACTATTAATTCTAAGAACAATAGCTAAGTGAAGATCCGACCAATAATCCTAGTAATCCTAGCAAACCTAGCAAACCCCTTACACGTAAACCAAAATCCACCAAAATGGAATCCCAGTCCTATGTTCGCAGGCGCGGATCCAGGATTTCGTTCAGGGGGGGGCAATTTTCCTGATATTTTGCTTAACTTAAAAAAAATGGTCCATCGAATACTTACGCTTTTTTAATGATTCTCTGCATTTCTGTCTTAAAATATTTAAAAGGTATAAGCACAATCGAATATAAAAATAACAAATTATTTAATTGAATTAAGAAAAGCATGTGCAGGTACACAATAAAGTTCGTGTATAAATAACTATAAAATAGTAAATCAAACATCTTCGTTTACATTACTTTAGCCTCTTTCAATAATGCTCTGTATGCATGTCTTAAAGTATTAAATAGGAACTCGTACGTATTAAAAAAATAAATTAATTAATTAATTTAAATGAAGGAATGATAGTGTTGTACATGATATACTTAAATAGTTCTTAAATACTTAATTCTAATCATTTTGTATGGCCGGTTTTTGAAAACCTAGTAATAACTTTCTCAACATCGATCGGGATTTGCTTATGGATGTGCATGAGTGCCACACCGCGGAGACGGTTTTCAGCCATTGTTGATCTTAAATATGTTTTAAGGCGCCGCAACGAAGAAAAGACCTTTCTGCCGAAGAATTTGTAACTGGAAGCGTTGCAAGAATAAGAAGGAAACTATGTATAATACAAAACACATCGTTATTGCATTTATCAATTAAATCCAGGGCAGTGTCAGGAAGCTTGTTCTTCTGCTCATTTTCTCTTACCCATTTTTCGCGCCACATCACCAGCTCATCTTTAAGCAAAAAAAGGGCAACATCTATATTTAAGTTTAGGAGTTTTCCAAAGCGATCCAATAGGGACCTAACGGAGGTATCAAACTCATCAGTATTATATTTGATTATATTTTCCGGGATGAAAATCGTGAGCTTAAACACATCTAATGTTTCAGGTTGAAACCTTTCACGCAAATCAGTTAGGACAAAGTCGAGTACAGGTGCATATAAAGATATTCTGTAGTATTCTTCAGCTGAATTTGTGTCAAAATTGGCTCGGTAGATTTGGCGTCCACCATGACGTGGGATACGAGGAATCTTCAACTCAACATTCAATTGATCACCTAAATTTTTTGCTCTCTGCCAGATATTTTTGAAATTAATATCTTTGTTCTACTGGTGACTTGAAATAACGGAAATTGTGTCTTTCACCAGCATAGCGCTGCTGGTATGGTCAAGAGATTTCGTTTGTAGCAATTTGCTCAAAGACTGTGTTAAAGACAACACATCACTTAAACACAATACTGAGAGAATAAACTGGGTATTGCATAAGCTTGTTACATACGAGGAAGCTTTGCTGGCTGTACCTGGGTCACGTCACTGCGAAATCGTTTCCAATGTCTCCACAATCTTGGCTAGGTCTAAGGAAAACTGGAGTACACCTTCATGCCGGTCTACCCACCTAGTCTCACAAAGTGATGTGAGTGCACACCCCAAGGTGCTCATGAGGACAGTTTTTCGCTTTGGGTGCGATTTGAAGAACATTATTACCTCTTTCATGATTGTCACAGCGTCTCGAATGGCAGGTACTTTCGAACTTCGAGAAATAGAGTTGTTAAGCTCGTGACTGTAGCATGGAGTCTTCACAGCATTTTTCGCTTCCTTTTGAATCACCGTCACAGCACCTCGAACTTCTGAAAGCATAACAGCACACCCATCTGTCCCTATTCCCACACATGATTCAAGAGGAAGTTTGAGCTTCTTTTTTAGCTGGAACAAGATAATTTGCCCTATAGCTTTGCCAGTTAAGGACAAGTCATTTGATGTAGAACTTCCCTCCAACTTCTCTTCGGCAGATAATATTTTTCCGGTTTCTCTCCAGTTTTCCTCATCTGACTCGTATTCTTCGTCAGTTCTGGAACAAGTCAGTTCCTCAAATACATCTACGAAAGTTACAAAATCCTCACGAATATGACCTTTATGAACGTATCGTAATATTACACTCAGCTGGGAAAGATGAGATACATCCGTTGTCTCATCGAAAAGTATGGAATAGTAACGTGAGGCCCGAACGTTACTCAAAATTTGATCGAAAACCTCATTCCCACAGCATGAAATAAGTGAGTTCTGTGTTGTTTTGCTTATCTATGTAGCTTTGGAAGAGGCTGACTGCAAATGTTGTTCTAATTTTTTTGTCTCCAGCATATACTCGAAGCCTTAAAAGTTCCCTAAAATTTCCTTCGTTCACGGTCACGTCAGATTGGTTTGAATCAACTGTGTTTCTAAGTATAGCTCCATCATCTCTATGACCACGAAATGCTTAATTTTGCCGTCCAAGGAAGATGATGGTTTCTGCTATAGGACGAAGGCGTTTCCTGTTTTCTTCTACCTTTTTAAGACGCTGTTGGTTTACACGGTTGACTATTTCCAGGTTTGGGTTATTATAAGTGTGAAGAAACTCTGTTCCGTCCTCAACAGCTCACTTGTGGTAAATGTTATTAGCATGATTTTCCAAGTCTCACTTTTGACCAGAAATGACTTTAAAGTTTATTAAGGCTTTTTTCACAAGGCTTTGTAAAGGCACGGTTTTTTGACCACCTCCAACACTTCCAGTGACAAAGAAAGGGCGGTATTTAAAAAACAAACCATGTTTTGATGGTGAAAACACAAGCCAAGAATATTTGCTGAGATTATTTCTGGCTAAAATACCTTTTGACCACCTTACCTGTTACCTTTGAGCAAGTGCGAAGAAAATGGAAACTTGTAGTCCTCTTTTGGATGCCAAGGATTTGATAGAAGCTGATGTTTCGTGAAGTCATCAATTTGTTTATTCAAAAAATTTCCAATATCATAGGGGGCATCGGACTGATAACAAGACGTAGACTCAGAAACCGGGGGAAAAACAGGTGCAACTCTGGCACTAATTGAGCTCTCACTTCTCTCTGTGCATTTAGGAGAACGGTGAGAAGATTGAGCAATATGATCAACATTATTACTTTTATCCACTTTAGAATCAGAAGTTTCAGTAAAAGATAAAACTGGTCTCTTATTGATCGGTTGATGCTTCTGTTATTTGAATCGCGCTTTTTTGACGGACCTGGTCGGTGATCTCCCTATAAACAATGTAAACTTGCGTTAATATGAGTGGATACATTAAGTGTACCACCCAACAAAAATGATAAAAAGGTGGACGAGAAAGAGCTAGTATCAAAATGGCAGAGCCAATAATTTTGAGATAATGGGGCCTTTTTGGATTACATCTAGAACGATAGATACAAGAATTTTTCTATTATGCATATCATTTAATACTTTCAAAAATAAATACCATTTTGTTTTAATATCTACGATGCACGGCTCAAGAGATATTTAATAAAGCGTTTTTCCTATCTTAGATCATATAAAATTAGATTTTTCACAAAATCATCATCTTTTTGATAAAAGGAAAATTCATTGAAAATAAATGTACCTACATAAATAACATGAAAAGTGAAAAGTGATGCGTAAGCGTTTGCGTGTTGGTTGTTATAGGTTAAGGCTAGGATTGAAAAAAATTTACTTTATAATTGTGAAACGAAGAATTGCCGGAATTGTCCAGGGGGGGGCAATTGCACCTATTGCCCTCCCCCTGTATCCGCGCCTGTATGTTCGAGGCCACAAGAAAGAAAGAAATCACTGTTTAAATACGAAGCCATGATGTACCGCCTTATCTTGGTGACAGACTTACTCGGGATCCTATAGACGATTGAAACTCGCCATGTTTTAGTGAATGCCCTTTATTGATCGGGAGCATGTAAGGTAAGAATATAATATTAAAATTTTAATTAAAAGTTCAGAAGATTAGTTTTTGTATTAATTTTATAACTTTTTAACAAATATTTGTTTGTAGCACTCACCGATTGGCATAAAAGATAGTGCATTGGACTGTCATGCAGAGGATCCTGAGTTTGATTTTCAACCGATGTAAAAATGTTTTTCATAAGAGTCTTGCCTCTTGTGAGAATTGGCAATCTTCCAAGATTATCGCTTGTCATAAAAAGCGCTGTTGATAAGCCGTTTGGAATTAGCAGCTAACAAGAACAGAGAACGGTTGAGAGTTGTAAGCCACTAGGTTTAGGACCTCTAGTAGCCGCAATGGCCTCTAATTTTTTTTTTTTTAAGAAATATTTAGACTTGCAGGGTTGTGTTACCAAGAACAAAACTTGGTCAAATTCAATTGAAAAAGAAAAGAACTAAAACCTTCAGATTTGTTAAGTTAAGAAAAAGGAAGTTTTTCTTGCTTGAAATTTAAATTCCTATTTTCTCTCAACCAAAAACCAGGGGAAATTTGCAACAAAACAGCATATTTAGTGTTTCTGTTACATATTTAAAATAAGTAAAACGTCGTTTTTAAGCTAAATAATGTCTTTATTTTCAAATTCTGATATTTTGTTTAAGTGGTTTTGTTATAAATAAATAAATAAATAAGAAACTTTCATCACTTCTAGGAAACATCGACAAAAAACGCATTTGCCTCATTCTACTGAAAATTACTATATGAACATAATATGAACTTACATATATGTATGTAATGTATGTTTCCTCAGAAACGCAACTTTCATCCCTTATATTATTTTTTTCAGCAGATGAACTATTAAAAAATGTTTACTTTGGCAGTTCAACATGACAACTTTAAAACGTGATTTCTTAATAATATTTTCCACAATAACATATTATTAGAATTGTAATAGAAGTAAACATAAAACATTGTTTTTCTAAAACCTTAAAGTTATCCACGACGCGACGTTTTTTCCAACTTATTCAAGATCTCTTTATATTTAGTAGTGCCCCAAAGTAATACTTCTTTCTTTTTATACGAGTGGAAATAAATCGAATAAATTGTTTAAAAAAAAAAAAAAAAACAAAACAAAAAATGCTTCGAATAAAAATTTAGCTTAGACAATAAATAAAGTTCAAAAACCTTCCTTACATCAAGAATCTTGTGAATAGTTGCAGGGATTAATCTTTGTTTTTGCTGTCAAGTTATATGTTGAGATGAGAGGTCAACCTTTTTTGTTAAAGTAAGACAAATTGAAATGTTAATTGTATTTTGATGATGCTTGTGAATAGTTGTGTTGCTTTAACAATTTAAAATGATATTAATGATGTCGTTACTTTTAAACTTATTGAAACCTAAGAAATTTAAGTTAAGCGAACGGGAAGATAAATGGTTGTATTATATATCTGAAAAACAATAATGACAAGAGGAAATTGTGGTTGATATACACAAATTTATGGTGATTGAAATAAATGAAATATATTTTAAAATAGCTTGCGGTGAAATTGGCTAAGATGATAAGTCATTTTCCTCACTTAATTTTTTGTTTTCACTTTAACACCAAGATCAAAATTAAACTAGCCTTAATCTTCTCCAAATCGGGGAGTTCTTGATACGTTTTCAAACAAGCGAACGAAATTTAATTTAAACGACTCTTAAGCACCTTAAAATATAGAGACTTAGCAGAGGATTAAATATATATCTTATAGCATGCTGAACGCATCCATTCATAAAAAAAATATCATTTCCCTTCTACAATAAAAATAAACATTCTCTCAACTGGAAACTACGACAACCAGACCAAGAATAAAGCCATATTTCGTGTGGCACATTGAGACAGAGATAATTTGTCAGCACAAATTCAAAACCAATTGTATGTAAATGTATTCTGAATAATGAACCAGTTCAATCATTGAATAAATACAAGTATATACTGGACGAAATTATCACAACGCAAACTTATTATACACACACGCAAATAGACAAACAAATACAGAATCTCTCAAACGTATTTCAAACGAGGGTTTTCGAAAGAAATTTTAACTCCATTCTGCTTATCTAATGAAACTTACCATAACTTGACGATAGCTTTCAAGGGGTCAAAGAGTTCAAAGTTCGAAAATTTCTACATTTCATAGTAATTAACAGAAAAATTTAAGTATATTTCGTTCAGTATATTAATACATTCGATCTACACTACGCAATTAAACTTAGTTCGTCCCAATTGTGTTTTGTGTGTTTTTTGAAGTGGTAAGTAGTTTTTGTGTGCTGTTTTCTAATGTTTGTAGGGTTAATTAAAATTTCTATAAGCCCTTTCTGTAAAATACAGGCCAGCAGTTTTCTTACCAGAATTTCGCCTGCCTGGCTTAATGCTTCGCTATCACGATCTTATGTAGTAGCCCTTGGCATAATGGTTAGTACGTTGGACTGTCATGCGGAAGGTTTCGAGTTCGATTCTCAGCCGCTGCAAGAAAGTTTCTTTCAGGGGTGTACTGCCTCTTGCGAGCAATTGACAAATTCTCCAAGAGTATCTCTTGTCATGGAAAGTGCTGCTCATTAGGCGTTCGGAATCGCAGAAAATTGTAGGGTGAGTTGTAAGTCACTCGGTCCTGGTTCACTTCGAGCTGTTGCTGTTATAATTTATGTCAAATATAATGCTGTTTGCCAGCATGTTTGAGATAATTGCTGAGATTCACTCTCGACTTGTTTCTTACTTCCCACCTTGATAAGTTTACCAAAACCGTAAACTCTCCATTCGGCACTTCGGACCATTGTGTAATATCAGCAAATTTCTCGTGTCCCATCCTTTCAGTTAAAGAGAAACATCTAACGATTGGCAAAATGAGAAAGCCAACTGCGACCGTCTAAATAACTTTTTCCGATTGCTTCCAGAACTCCCACAATCTTGACGAAGTCTACAAAAAATCAACAACTTCTTCATGTGGATTAACCCAGCTGGTCACCAAAGTAATACACTCAAAAAATTTCGTATGTAAATATTACTAATTCATGCGTGCATTCTACGAATTTTATTCGTGGTTTTCAGCAACGAATAGTATTCGTAGAATGGACGTTTATTAGTAAATTTTAATAATATTTTATTAGTATTCGTAGAAAAACAAACGTATATTGTACGAATATTATTAGTACAATGTAGGAATATTATTGTAATATTTACCAATGCCATTCGTATTGTTCAATCTCATTTTGATAACATTCTTATTTTTTAACTATTTAAAATGCTTTTCTCATTTTACCTTAATTCAGTAAAATTTTGTTTTAGCCTTAATTTAATACTTTTCATTCAATCGCTTTTAATACTATTGTCTAGTACTTTTATATATAAAAAAACTACAGTCCACTGACTTTATCAAGAAGTTTTAGTATAGATCGAACCATCATAAAAGAAACACGAATCTAAACCTTCGTTCGGAGTCAAATAAAGAAAAAAATCTACTATAAATTTTCGTGTTTAGTGTTTTATTTGATTTTTGAGACTCAACACGTATATTGTACGAATATCATTGTAATATTAACTAATGCCCTTGTAATTCATTCGTAAATTATACAGCTCCATTCGTATATTGTATGAATATTATTGTAGAACTTACTCCCATAAATATGTCCTCTGAAATTTCCTTAAATATCCTTAAGTTAAAAATAATTTTTTAATTCATTTTATTGTCATATATATGAATAAAGTTAAAAAAAAAAATAAAAAGTATCTTAAAAATAATTAATTTATTATAAATATAATTAAAAATGAAAGTAATATTTCCAAACTCCTTTTTTTTAAAGGGCCACTGAAAATAAATTTAACATTTGATATTCAAAATCTTCCGAGAAAAATTGTACTTACATTAAAATTCCTTTAGTAAAAAATTCCCACAATGTATGTACATATGTTCTGCTGCTTCTGGATTCTGTATGTTAAATATAAAATAAGCTTTAAGGCATATGTATGTCTAGGTACTCACCTCGTCTTTTCGATGTTGATATGGTGCTCAAGATTTGTATATTATACATACACCGTATGAATTTACAAAATTGTCAATTAATTCAGACTCACTGCAGCAAGAAACACGTGTCAACGTGTTGACGAATGGTATACATTTAATTTTTAGAGTTGAACACATATATTATTTTTTACTCATGATAAGTAAATAATACTAATGCACTTGATAAAAATACGAAGTTATTAGTACATTCTACGCATAATGCGTACGGTCTACCTACGAATGAATTCTGGGGGCAGATTCTGTAATAAACGAAACGATAGCTATTGATCGTTTTTCAAAAACGAAAGAAAATGTGCGAAAGCGATAATTGGCATTCTGTATCGCATTTCGTTTTTGGTTCTGTGTTCGTTTATGCTTCAAACTC
Organism: Chrysotoxum bicinctum; assembly: GCA_911387755.1. NCBI lineage: Eukaryota > Metazoa > Arthropoda > Insecta > Diptera > Syrphidae > Chrysotoxum > Chrysotoxum bicinctum. The sequence goes on from OU426989.1 coordinate 2,808,880, forward strand.
AAACAAATTTTATTGCATACTTCTATGATGCTGACAGCTTTCAGATAATTGGAAGGATGAATCATTAATTTAAATCGATACATAAAACTCAAGAAAATCGATGTCATGTACACGATTTAAGAAATGAAATGAGGCAAAATTAAGAAAAAGAAGGTACGTAGTTTATTTTCTTGAGGTTTTAATATCAACTAACATTAGTTTTGTTGATTTTTAAGTAAAAAAACACATAAATAATAAGAAAGCATTAAATATCGATTGAAGAAAATTTGTATACACATAAAATGTCAAGAAGACTCATCACTATTAGTGTGAGAGATTGTATTTTTGTGCAAAAAGTGATGCAAAATAAATGTTTGTTTATGTATCCTTTTCGATTATAGAACATTTCTTCCTTTTCAGTTGGCAGGATTTAACTTATTTTATTAACACAACCAATAACTATTAAAATTGACAAAGTGGAAGATCATAACCGTACAAACTCGATCAACACAACTAAGAGAAATTAAGGCGGTTGCAATAACCGAGGTTGTTGCACTTAATTAAAAAAGTATATAGATAGTTGTGATGGCTTATTTTTTTTTAAGAGATAACGAAAATGTTATAAAAAAAACATTTTTGAAAGCAAACAAATCGTTTTGGTTGGTTTGATGTTTTGATTTTAATGAACAGATGAATAAACACAAGAAATTGAACTAATCGATGTAAATTTTTTGAAAAGTAGCACTTATAACAGACGTGCTACGATTTTAGTGTTGCGAAAATCAAGAAATTTCGCGAATCGAGGGTTGTGTTAACCGAGTTCGTACTGTACTTACATATCTGTGGTGTTAACAAGAAACATGATAACTCCAAAATTTATGTAAATTTGTCTTTAAAAACTTTTGCATCCGATGACCATTTGATCCATTCCGCATAAATTTGGTCGTCCAAAGGTGTTAAGCACTCACCAAATATTTTTGATAGAGTGCTCTGTGCAAAAGGGCAACCGAAATCGTTTCCAACTGACCATTGGTAGCTTCCTTCACCTAGTACCTCTAAAATAGAGCAAAGCCTCAAAAATTGGAGGAATATATGTGACTCGCGTCCCTGTTTTTATGCCTATATTCTCCAACACATATTTGTAGACTTTTCTATTCAACCAAAATCTTTGAATAAAGCTATATTGTTGTAAACTTATATTATAAAATAATTTGCAACAAATAATTAAAACACATCTTTGATCTGACAAAGTTTATTGGTCAGAAAAATCTCTTAGATTTCTTTTTGTACTCGGCAAGTTCAATAACTCCGAATCCTCATGTTCTTCTTCACTATCGTTCAAAAATGCAATATATTCGCGTATCATCTTCTTTTTTTAATTTATTAAAAACTTTTTTTCAAAACAAAACTGAAACTGAAATATTTAAGAAGAGAAACGTCAAAGAATATGCTGTCGTTTATTTTGTTTCGCATGTGCGAACGAAAACTTTCGTTTTTTATGTTACATGAAGCAAATTGTTCGCACGCGCGAAAACGTTTGTTCGCGTGTGCGATACAGAATGTCACCCCTGTCTACTAATATTAGTTTTACTTAGTAAATAGTACGAATTTATTAGTAAATACTATGAATGCGAAAGATTAAAGTACATATGTACGAAGTAATTCGTACGAGAAATTAACAAATGTTATTTTATTAGTTATATGTACACAATAATTCGTACAATGTACTCAAAAAAATTGTTAACTTCTTGTTTACGAATAAAATTAGTGTATTAAACGAATAGATTCGTGGATACTACCACAGTTATTAGTAAAACTTTACAAATGCATTCGTAGATGTAGCACTGTACAAATACTTCGTACATGTTACGAATATTCGTACAATTCACGAATATTTTCTTTACGAATATCATTATTTAGCCAATATCATTTCAGTTTCATCCAACTTAACTTCGGCAAAAAATAGTTTTCTCTTTCTTTGGGCTTGTACCTTTCACCAATTTAAGCATAAGCAAGTTCATTAAATGCATCCACAAAAGTGATTAAATCCTCTCGAATATTACAATCATAAACGTATCGTAAATTGCTCAGCTGGGAAAGGTGAAATATATCGATTATCTGATTAGAAATTATTGAATAATATTGTCCGCAGAATGAGGCCTATAAGCATAAGAGAAGTGCCAAATATTAATTAATAATATTGATGACGGAATGCATCCGGAAGCTTGAAGTTATGCTTGTGTAGCCAAGTATTATGCACACCAGGATTAAGGAAACAACAGACAATATCAAATTAAAAAAGTAATTTAGAAATTTAAGCAACACCAATTCTGTTTTTTTTTATTTTTTTTTTGTAAACAAATACAAATGTATCAGTGTAAACATTATTGTGGACTAAATTTATTCCGTATTCTGTCAATTATAATACAAACCAGTCAGTATATACGCACTTGACTCCAACACTCGAGTATCCTGTCACTTCGCCAATAGCTGCAATTGTAAAAAATCACAATTCGCAACAAAATTGTGTCCACATATTGGCCGGAGTATACAGCAAGTACCAGTAGCAGCAGAAACAGCATCTTGAATCGGAAATGACAATGTTCAAATTGAAAATTGAATAGATTTGAGCATTTGAGTGGACAACACCAGTATATATCCAGAGCCAAACACACATATGGCAGCCCACATAAGGATACTCTAAGCTTTCTTCATGCATCCACGTCGAAGAGCAGCAAAACTCTAGTGTTCCTTAAGTATGTTCAATTGTTAAGATTCTTTCGTCCTTTGCACCACATTTTATTCTATTTTATGCAGGTTGTTGTATCTAATTTTTGTTTCGTTATCGTCAACTGTTAAGGGCGACAACATTCAGTCAACCAACCGACTAGCCAGACATTCAAACGGTCTGCCGTTGTGGTTGGATATGATTTGACCAGTGTTTCAAACAGAACTTTACATAGAAAAACCTTGAAATAAAAAAGTCCCATGTTTTAAATCTGCCACTATATTCTTTTGTTTTTTTTTTTAAATGAAATGTCAATTACGCTTAACTGAGTGGATGACATAGGGCCTACCAACAATCAAATCAAGAGACGACTTTAATATTTGAATTCCGTGCAATAAATGGTTCATAATTTAGAGTTCACATAAATATTAAGTTCATAACATGTATGGTTAACTTTATAGAGCTCTTTAAATAATAGTCTATTTCGCTCAATTATTAAAGTCGTCTCTTAATTTGGTTGTTGGTACCGCCTATAATGTCCGTATGCGGGAAATAACGCCCGATCGAACGTCTGAAGTCAAACCATCGCCCGTTTGATACTTTTCTAAACAATCTTTTACCAAAAACTCCTTAATATTTGAATGTAATTATTTTAACTATTTACCAAATTTTTTCTTCGAGCCTATTTCTTCTTCATTTGACGGAAATAAGTCAAAACAAAAACATAGAAAGAACCATAAGTGTGAAGTTACCCAAAATTTTTGAAAACATTTTGTACAAAGTATGTATTAAATTTTCATTGTAAGCCTTTCGTTTCCCCCAGACAACACGGGTTTGTCAAAGATATGTCTAATATATAATGTTTATCCTCAAGTGGGCTTTAGGTCAATATTTTGTTTTGTTTTTTATGTTGTGACGTTTCGGATGTGGTTACACCCTTCTTCAGACAACTTTAAAAATACAAATATTTTTTTTATTTGTTTGTTCTTTTTGGTTTCCGTGTTTTTTTAAAAAAGTTTAAAAGACGTTTTAAATCTTTTACTTTTTTGTTTTATGTGTATATTTTATCTCTTTTGTTTTTTATTTTTTAATTTGTTTGAAAATTTATTTGATGTTTAATTATCTGAATTTTCATATATATATATATATATATATCGATATAAAATAAAAATAGTTTTTATATACTAAAATATACTTCAATTTTGTTCTTCTATATTCGAGGTTAAATTTATTGATCCACGTTTTTCCTATCGCTCGACTGTCAGTTGTTCGATTACCTTAAGCCAATTTGGTAAAGGTTGTGTTCAGACCTATTTAACCAAGCTGCTACTTCTTTAATAAATAATAATGTATGGTATAACAATATCCACAATGACTAACCTTGCTGAGTTCGCATCCTTTAGCATCTCAGCCTTACAGAATGGAAAGGTGATTGACTGTGTCTCAACGAAATTCAGTTAGGCCTTTGACATAATTTCACATAAAACTATTCTTTACAAACTTTTCACCCCTGGAATTAAAGCTTTCTTTTTAAATGGATTTCTTCTTACCTAAAAAACGCTTGCTACAAAGTTCGATTCAGATCTGCGGGTTGCCACAAGGCAGCCACTTAGGACCTCTCCATTTTATTCTCACAGTTAACGATATTAAAATGGTTATCAAATATTCCTATATAAAACTCTTCGCCGACCATACCAAGAGCTAAGAGGTTAATATTGCCAATCAATAATTTTTTCACATCCTCTGCCTCGTCTCTAATTTCCTCATCATCAACAAATATCCAACGCTGTGTTAATTCTTGACTTTGGTGTTTAAAGTGATGTGATGTAAGATAGAGAGCTCAACTTTCTCACACATATTGACAAGATTATTCTTAAGACAAACTCATCACAAAGCTTTGTGAAAGTGAAACGATGGTTCACAGAATTCTCTGACCCCTACGTGTTCCTCCAAAGCCGATATTGAGACAAAATTTCAGCATTGTCCGAAAAGTACTCCTCATTTTAGCCGTTTGAACTCGGCAGAAAACTGTTTTTGTCAACACATAAAGCGAAAATATTAATCGGTAATGCACAAGTGCACAAGTCAGTGATAATAATATGTGACCCCTAGATTTCGGTTATAGCGTAACCAATGTTGATTCCTGTTGCGCTTATCGAACTCTGTTTGCCTTAATCCATTAGTCACGAAAAAGTGCAAAACTTTGAGCATATTCTCTAACTAAGAATGACATATCCATTGCGGTTTTATTTCCTTTTAAAACACACATTTAGTTCATTGAAAGGAGACCTAATGTTCGAATGGAGACAAATTACCAGACTTTATGTTCAAGCTGTGAAAAAGTTACAGTAAGTTCGTTTGGTCAATATTGAAATTGACATAATGTAGCTTTAATTGAAGAGTTAAATATAAATATAAGTTTATACACGCAAATAAACATAACATAAATAAGTTGAAAAAATTTTTAGGGTTTCAAGGGTAATTTTGAATATTTTGAAATAAGACTAATAGCTTAGTGCGTAACATATGAAATCTAGATCTGTTAGCCTTCTATCCAAAACTATCAATTTCTGCACAGTTTTATTATTGTATATATACTTCCACAGACTTTGGTAGTTTCCTCCTTTCGCCCTCCTCGCACACAGGACCAAATATCCGTCGAAAATTTCTCTCCCTTTCTGCTTATAGTCCAGAACTCGGCGCCGCGCGCCGTACGGCAGTACTGTTTTAAGTTTTGCTAAACCGAAGTAGCAGCGGTTCGTGGAGTTAATATTAACTTCGAGGTAGATGAACTCCTTAAATATCTCGAAGGTTTTGCTATCAATAGTGACGTTTTGCCCTAATCGGTGGAGAGCTGTTTGTTTTGATAGCATATACTTGGTCTTGTCCTCATTTACTTCAAGACCAACAAGTCTCGCCTGATCTTCAACAGCCGTGAAATACTCATACCGCATACCCCAACAGTTGACCAGATTTGTTTTATATAGTGCCGGCCGTGTTAACGCCTGCCCTACGCTCATTGTGCTCTAGAACGAGCCTAAAGAAATCACATGATGCATCTCAATGCATCTCCTTGTCGAAACCCTCTCAGGTTTGCAAAAGTTCAGAACAGTTGCTCCTTAGTTGCACATTGCACCGCATATTTCTCAATGTCACCCGATACAGTCGCATCAGTTTTCCCGGGATCCCGAATTCGACCATCGCCATATAGATCTCCTGACGATGAATGCTACCATATGCGGCTTTAAAGTCGATAGATAGATAGATAGATGGTGAGTCTCGGTTTGAAATTCGTTGGTCTTTCCAACAACGTGAATATTTGGTCTATGGTCGATCTTCCGGACTGGAAGCCATACTGAAACTGATACTTGCTGTTGAAAATTAACTGAGTATATTTCTGTAAGAAGGGTGTAGTGACGCGTACTAAGCTTGGCGCTATCGTGTCCTTTGATAAGTACAATTTTGAGAGACAATTTGGGATGCGTGATCATGCGGCTGGAGACATTGTATGTCTTAAATGAAGAAGAGTTCTCGCATGAAAATTGTAACGAATCCAACAAAAACTCTATACTTTATTCTCAAGAAAGGGGTTAAATATTTTCGATCTAACAACACTGTACTGATTCTTGCATCGAAAGGAAACTACGTGTCATCATTTTCATTTGAAAATTCTTAATGGCATTGGCTAAGTTGAAGCTGAACAATGGGATCCTTGATTGGGATTTCGTCTTGCCAAATAATATCATCTTCTGCCCCCAGTGTCTGCAGTTGTATAAACTTATATATACATATATGTACATACACAGCTGTTGACTTACACGTATACCCGAGTGTATGCTTCTGAATTGCATCAATTTGGGGCAAGGTAAGTTGCAGACAACATGTGTTTATGATATATCCTGGTGGCTTGGTTGTGTGGTGCTTTTCAGTTGATGTAAGAAATGTAGAATATTGTTGGACGTAAGGAATGCGGAGGAGTGAAAGCATGAAATATGGAATGAATTGCATACCACACTTGAATATATTTCAATTTCATTTATATTCTTTTAATACACTTGCTGAAGTGAATGCTTTGAAGTTGAGTCGAGCATAAAGGGTGCTCTGCTGGTATTTTCTATAAGGATTCAAAAGACACACATTCCACTCTATGGAATCTGGATGGAATACTTACTTAGCATCTGGATAAATGTTTGCTTTTCAAAATAGATTTGCACCCAAATAGTTTTCATGGCATAAGTCTGAGTCGGTCTTTAAGTTTCAATTGGAAGTTTCTACAAATAGTCATTATTCTGGCATATTTCCATAATATAATATACTAGGTACTGTTACCATGCCGTATAGAAAGTAAACCTCCAACAAATGAGTATTTATATTGGTGCATCAATTTGCGAAATATTTTTTTCTTTAACCTTAGAAAATATGATCCTAGGAAACCCATGATATGGAATACGTTTTTGGGTTATAGTTGACTTTTTACTATTAAGATGTCGCGCAAAACGTAAGTGCAATTTTTTCTGAATTTGAGTTAAGAACGCCATACTTACCTAAATATCAAGTTTTATAAGTGGTAAAATCGACGTGACTGTATCTATGATACAATCATCTTGCAACGAAATGGCAAATCCTCCAAGTATATGAAAATGTGTTTTGCATTTAACAAACTGAACTTCGTATCTATCATTTGTCAAACTGAATGTCTCTCTTAACCTGCGTCCAGCCTATGCCACTCACCATTGTTTTTATATGCACATACATATATTGTCGATCAACTTGGTGAACATTTTGAACTATTCACATAGTCTAAGACTAGTTTCACCAATCTTAAATTCTAGTGTTTCATTTGTGGTGACAATAATATCAGTATATTTTGTGCAATTGTTTGGTCCCATCATGAGTGATATGCTACTAAATTTACTATCGAAGTTGCTATACTGAACCAGCTTCGTCATTGTTCAAGGAGGTGTTGAACTGCTCTCAGTATTGTGACATAAGCTTCATTACTTCCACTTCCATTAGTAAGAGTTTATTTTTGCTTTCCCAACCAAATTGGGATTGAAAACATATAATATTAACCAATTACGGCTTGAACACCACAGATTGTTCAACATTTTTGTTCTTGTATTTTTCATTCAATTGAACCCATAAGAACTGACGAACTGACGTTTCCTGTACATATTAATGATGGTTGGGGTCTTCTCGTCTGACTAATTCATCTTACAAGACACAAAAAGTAAAAAATCAACAACAAAAAACAAGACAAATGTTCTAAAAGTTAAGATAATGAATTAACAACTGACGCGTTCATTGATGAACACATCCAGAGTAGAATATTATCGTTCAGTCGACAGACCTTTGCCAACGAATATTGTCCGATTATTTATTATTGGTGCTGTTCATCAGCAAGTCCACACTTACTCAACATTGTTGATCAATTATGTTGATTTACACAGCCCAACTTAATGTGGACCCTGGTGTACAATCCGATTTTACAAACTGAGGCCAATTTGATTGTTTGAGGTTTGCATATTCTGGCAGCACCAAAAAACTTATATCCATAAAAGAAACTGTCTTCTTCTGTTTATGCGTCGTAAAAAAATGAAAGTTTTAGTTAAATTAAATTGAATTTAATTGAATGATGACGAAAATAATGCTCGATATACAACTAAGGAAACCTAGGAAAAATGCATAGAATCCAAAAACATTTATTTTGCATCGAAGTTTATAGAAGCAAATGCATTGAAAAGACTTTGACTTTGGAGTGGGCAAGTTAAATTGTCCAAAGTGATTAAGATAGTCCGTTTAAGTAAACATACTCGTAAAAGGATTTGTTCTTTTCCCACTGAAGAGGAAATTAAGAAAAAATAATAAAATTCAAGATTTACTTATGAAAGAGAAACAGCATTTTTTTCTAATTGTTTCTAATATTTATATAACACTTAATAACTTAATAAGGAACCTAATGCAAATTTAAACAAAAATGAATGGGTTATCAGGTAATTAGTTTCCAAAACGCAGTTCAAAGTGCAAAATATTTGACGAGATAAAAGATTTAAAAGTTGAATTATATAATAATAAGTTACTTGAAAAATCTTTATGAATCCTTTTAAGCTGAACACTACATTAAAAAAGAACTTCCCTACTTCACCTATATTAATTAATATTTAACTAAACCAGTATCATTGTCACACTTTTAAGCGAACAAGTTAAAGTTAACTAGACTCACTGTAATATTAACAATATCCAACTAAACCCATGGCAATGTTACATTTGCATGCGAACAAGTATGAATAAACAGGGAACACTTTAACTTTAACAATGTCTTCTTGAGTAGTTAACATGACTCCTTGTCAAATCAACCTTGAAGCAATGTTCAACTCTATACACCAAGAATATGATCTGGTTAATAATGCTTAAATAAATACTCCCCAAAGAACCAGGAAGCTGCATTGTAGAATTAGCAACAAATAATAAAGCTATATCCATTGAACGTTCTGTTATGTTGACAGATAACCTTGTTATGAAGTTGCTGATGTTGCAGCCAAATATGCTATTAATTTTCCACTGATTATTGAATCCCCAAACTTCTAGAAATTGACTCGCCATATATTCTTCCAGCAGCAGAAGATGGAGCTTGAAAATAATTGGAAAAACATATATTTCTTCGCACTCACAACCCCCAACATCTTCGTATCCCATACAAGAGACGATTGCATTAGGTACTCTGAATGAGAGCTGGAAAAACAATTTTTACCACTAAACGTTTATAAAGGGTTTTCCAATAAGAGGTGTTATTTTGATATTCAAAGAAAAATGGCATTTTTGGAGATAAATGATCGGATGTTTATTTCATTATAAAGAGGAAGGTATGCCGTTAATAATGGAACACAACATCAGCCAAATGGCCGCCAAGACCACGCTTACAGGACCATATCCTTTTCATGAAATTTTCCATAACCAAATCGCAAAGTGGCTGCCCTATGTCCTCGATAGCCTCACGAATTTCATCTTTGAGGTCTTGAATCGACGCTGGGCTGTTGGCGTAGACCTTATCTTTCACGTGGCCTCAAAGGAAGAAGTCGCAAGGTGTTAAATCACAAGATCTCGGTGGCCAATTGTGATCACCTCTTCGAGAGATAACACGGTCCGGAAACTTTTCCCGTAAAAGATCGATGGTTTCATTGCTTGTGTGGCACGTAGCGCCGTCTTGTTGAAAGTAAACGTTGTCCAGATCAATACCATCCAATTCAGGCCATAAAAAATCATTAATCATCTCTCGATAGCGCAATCCATTGACCGTAACTGTTGCTCCAGCCTCATTTTCGAAAAAGTAAGGTCCAATGACCCCGCGGGACCATAAACCGCACCAAACAGTCACGCGTTGAGGATGGAGAGGCTTTTCAACAATAACGCTTGGGTTTTCCGAGCCCCAGATGCGACAGTTTTGCTTGTTGACGTAGCCTCCGAGGTGGAAATGGGCCTCATCAGTCAAGATGATTTTTCGATGAAATTCCGGATCATTTTCATGCATTTCAAGGACCCAATCAGCAAAGACACACACACGGCCATTTGACTGATGTTGTGTTCCATTATTAACGGCATACCTTCCTCTTTATAATGAAATAAACATCCGATCATTTATCTCCAAAAATGCCATTTTTCTTTGAATATCAAAATAACACCTCTTATTGGAAAACCCTTTATAAGAGGGAACTCCCAGAAGTGTGTGAACTTTGTCCTCTATCGCAACAGATGGATTCGTCGCTTGAAAGCACACTAATACCAAAGAATTATAATACATCCAAACGAGCCTTAAATGCTACTGGCAAAATTAATGAAATCTAAATTATTCTTTCTCTACAATCAAATATATTATTTGCTTAACTTCAATTAATAATTAATTTTTATATATGACTAGCTGACCCGACCACGCGTTTTTCTGGCTCAGTAGTTATTATAGGTTGCATTAATTCTGTATTCGTTAATAATTACAATAAAATTAATATTCACTAATAAAGCTATAAATAGTTAAGTCGATTTTTAAATATACGGGATTGAGAGTGAAACGTTACTCAAAAATTTGAAAGTGATTGAAATGAATGTTGAAATGAAGCACTTTTGCTAACACCTATAGATTCGATGGTTTTCTCACACGTGAGCAAGCGACTTATAGTTGCTCATGGGAAAAACACGTATGTAGGTATTTTCCGAGTCCAAACCGCAAATAGAGATTGTTTGATCTTGAGACTTATTTATGTTCATCGCGAAAGCCAAACGAATCGAAAATTAAAATTGGTATTGGAGATTCTAATATTATCATTGGAATATCTGGCAACAAGACGCTTTCTCTATTAAACATTCCTGTCAAAATAGTTGCTTCGAGGAGTTTTCTTTATAGTTTTTTATACTTTTATTTTTTTTTTTTAAATAAAAGTATAAAAAAAGTCAGAAATGGATATAGAACCCTCTCCTATATCAATGCGAAATCGATGAAAACCAAATTGAAAATTTCCTATGGATATAGGACTTTTGTGCACTGGACATTCGAAAATCAACGAAAGCAAAAATAGTAAAAAAATCTAAATTTCTAGCATTATCAATTTTTATTATTTTACTTTGAGTGATAAAAACATAAAACAAAAAGCAATAATAATTTAGTGGCTATGCCTTCCTCTATACCACATTGGATTATTTTTAAGTCTATAAGAAACGTATGAAAATGATAAAGTAATTATGAAAAATACTGAACATGAATTTTGGTCCATAAAATTTCCTAGAAAAATACATTCAATTTTATTCGGAATTGGTTTTAAAAATACTTCAACATTCGTAAGAGTAAGTTTTGGTATTTTTTTTACACTTTTTTATTAATAAGTTTTTTTTTTTTTTTGAATTTTTTGTTTTATCCATTTTACTAAAAAAAATAAAAATGCAATAGGGCATTTAAGCACTAAGCGTTTGTTTTTCAAACTTGTATACAAAAATTGCCCCTCCTAGTACCCATTTTGGATATACGGCAAATAACATGAAAAGAACTCAAAAATATGTGCTCTATAGAGCAAAAGTGCTTTCTGTAACTTCGTTAATATTGAAGATAGAGCAACGGGGATAGCGCCAAACGATAGAGAATATTCGAATTAGTATAACTGCATCTTTAACTCAGTTTCCCGAAAAAGTGGTCTGTGGGGCATTTAAGGCGGCGACTTGCTTGATTTTTAAATTTAAAGTGTTAATTTAATCTACTGAATTTACAATTCAAGTAAATTCAATCTGACTACATAATACATATACATATGTATGTACAAGATGATGTACATAAAAACGTATTAAGTTTTCTTAAGGATATTTTTTCAGCAAATACAAATTCTGCAATTGGCAACCATGAGGAGCAATTGCTCCTGCATACATATGTATTTATAGAATTCAAATATATGTTAATGATCCAATGAAAATATTTAAGGTATGTATACTTGCATTTCATACATAATAGTTCAACCAAACAAAAAAAAAATAGTATTGTTGTCTCGATATTTTCAAATAAGTTCAACAAAAAAACCGAAGCTTTCTTTGATTGAAGGAAACATTTTCGAATTACCCAGTAGACTTAAGTGAACTTTAAGATAATCGATTTCGGGATTAAAACGTTGTTTGTACAAATGTTTCATTTTCGTAACTCAATGGAAATAATTTGAAAAAAAAAAGAATAAGAGGGTGCCTGTCTTCTTTGTCGTTGAAATGTCGACTTTGTTTCCTGTTTTCTCCTTGAAATTCCAAATTGTGCTCTAAGTTCCCCGGGACAAATTGAGTTTCCTGAATAAGAAAAATAATGTAAGGGATTGTGGCGTGGTGGCAGGGTAGGCTAGTGTTGATGGTAGTGGATAAATTTGCCTTCTAAATGTTGTTTGAATTTAGTTTAAATTTGCTAAAACAAATTCCACTCTATGGGGGAATATAAGGTTTATTTTTTTTGCCATTTACTGAAAACTCAATCGGTTATTATGGGAATTACAAGAATATATGGACCCAACTTTGGCCTGATGATATTCGTTTTATTTTTAATTTGTTTTCGAAAGTACATGCCAGCAGAGAATTTAGTCGGATGATGATGGGAAATTTAAATTATTATTTCGGTTATTGTATTAGAAAGTAAAATCTACGAGGGAAGTTTTTAATTGGAAATGTTTTCTTCATTCAATTTTTTATTTTTATTTTCATTTTTATTTGTGTGTCACGAAATGTTTTTGAAATTAAGCACGACCGAACTTAAATGTAATGAATGACCCTCAACAAAAGACAAGTCGTTTGGTAAACAGAGGGGCTGGAGGCAGCTATGTAAACATAAGATGGTACAATATTTGAACTTTGATCTTAATTATGAATAATTAAACCCTTGAGATTAAGATGTAAGATATTGATTATTTAAAATGCTGGTGGCGTACAGGGTGCGTTGAGTTTATAAACTTTGTTTAATAATACTTGTTAACAATCCATCTTACCCCCAGGATGAAAATGGTGTTTCTGAATTTGAAAGCAAATTTTGGATGTCAACGAAAACATGAAGTAAATAGTATGATTAAGAACTTAAAGGTCTGGATCACACTATTATGCCGATATTGATGATAATTATTATTTCCTTCATGTCAACATTGCCACTTCGCTTTCTCTTTCGCTCGAATTTGTGTTTGTATTCTTTTTGTTCCTTTTTTCATGGATCTAATAAAAAGTGTGCTAAAACTCATGTACTGGGAGCAGAGCGAGAAATTCACATAGCTTGTAGTGTAAATATATTTTGTGTAAATACAAGTTAAAATGAATACACTATGCCCCCTTTTTTCTACTCCATTTTAAATAATTGAGCGAACTTCTACAATTCTGTGGTGGTACTGAGAAACCTATCGTTTCAGAAAATTATTATTTAAAATCGAGTCCAGAGCGAGAACGTCTCCGACACTCTTCCTTATGTTCATCAATGATCTCTTGTCTGAAACTTTTAATCCATTAAATTGTTTCGATGACAACAGTACCCTCAGTTTTTCATATTCGGTTTTAGGTTCACATCCTTATCCTTCGGATGTGGACGCTGTTGGCTACGGATGATAAGCTCATTGTCCAATGGGGAATCCAAAACCGTGTAGAATTAAACCCTTCTAAATACTTCCTCGCCGATATGCCAGAAGTTCCATACAATTTCTTTTTGTCTACTCTGACGTAAATATGTGGCCGATTGTAATGCAAACTCTGAAAGGGATCCTGACCTGATTACAATTATAATAATGATCTAAGTGACCTAGAAGTTTCTGTCAATGAAAGTTTATGACGATGGTCTTTCTGTTACGAGTGAAAAAGTTCTACAGAATGAAGAGCTTGGTGAACAAAGCAGAAAAAAGCGCAGCAGGAAATCTGACCCGAACAAATGGAGACACCAAGATAGCAAAAGGTTAAGGTCTGAAGGTAATACATACATGGGTTATAGCCGAACACAGGTGGGACAAATCTGTCATGACACCCCTCGAGAAGCCCAAAAATTGGGTTCCCCATGCTTATGTAAGAAATGTTGAAGAAGAAAGAACTGCAATTGTTCGACAATAACGGAAAGTGAAATCCGACGAATCTAGTAACTTTGGCTGGTATTCCAAAGAGTACTGAATAAAAAAAAATCCAAATAGTTTTAGTTTAGTTAGTTTTCCAAAACTCACGTCCCATTATGCACGAGATTTATCTTCTAAGCTTTGTTTTGAGCCCTTTATTCGAAGCATGAATCAACTGCTTAACTTATACTTAGAAGCCAGCAGGGAGAAGTCCAAGAACCGCTATTAAGATGGTATACTAGTTAAATTTTTCCTGAAATGAACAACCGATAAGAAATGCAAGTGCGACACGTGTGTAAAACATGAGGTAGGCCAACTTTTCGACGTAGATTGGCAGCTACATATAGGGCATAGAAAGACTAGAAAAAGCCCAAGACAAAGAACTTGTTCAGCCGAAAAAGTGCGTATTCCTTACAATTACAATGGACTTGCAAGCAGCGACTTGCAAGTGAGTCCATGGGTTCAAGCGAGTGCCAGTTTTTATAAGACGAAGCTTTGTCGCAACAACTTTACCGTGTACAACCTGGCGACTCGTGGTCGTGCGGTTTGTTGTTACTGGTTCGATGAAACCGCTGCTGAAATGACAGCATCCACTTTTACAAGTTGTGTTTTGAGCGGTATTTAATAGATTTAACGGTTCCTATTGTACTCTTTAGTGAGGGTAGTACTTATCAAAACCTTAATCCAATCCAACGCAATATTATCTTTTGCGTTTGACAACAATAAGGAGATTATTCAAAAATTTCTCACACACAAATAGTGTGATTGTGTGCATTCGCGAATAGAAAACGAGATAAAAGGATTTGGCATTTACATTCCACATGATTAAATCAGGCTAACAAAGGACGCTCGAAAAGAATCGTTTCCATATGAAGTCAGAAAAATGGTTTTCTTTGACTTTAAATAATTCACTAAGAAATATCAAAGATGCTCCTCCAAAAGCAACCTGGTCAAGAATATATCAAAATTCAGATATATCACAGCTATAATCAAATTTATTGGCGAGTTTCTGAATTCGGTCAGAAATCATTTCAACATTCGCTCTTACGTGGAGATCTATAGTTGGAGTTTTTTTTTTACGGGACAAGAAGTTGCCTTTCCCTAAATAGGACTTCCATAGAGCAATATTTTCATTAGTGAGAGTAGAATTGCGTTTTAGCAGTTTAATAGCTATGCATATTTTGGTCACTAAATGTTAGCTTAGTGTCAAGGTGTATCCCTGAATATTTTACGAATCTTTCCCAAACTAAATCTTTTCCATTAATTTTAAGCTGGCTACTTTTTCGTGAGAAGAAGATAGCTTGAAATTTTTCATCATTTAATTAAATTTTCCATTTATTATAATCTCATCAGGAAAAATAGTCGATTCACATTGCGGGATTGTGTATAGATTGTACAAGGATGAGCCAAGAACGGAACCTTGTGGGACACCAAAATTGAAGTTCACTAATGATGAAACACCACCGTCAACAAAAACACTAAAACTTCAGTCGGAGAAGAAGCTTTGGACTATTTTACATAAATATAGCGGACTTTTAAATGTTAACATTATATAAATAATTCCTTTATGCCACACAGAAACAAAGGCCTTTTCTATGTCTAATAAGACCATTTCCGTTAATTTACCTTGAGCACGTTTGCATTTAACATGATTGCAAATTCTTTTGACCTGGTGGAAAGTGCTGTGAAATGTTCTAAGACCAAATTGTTGGTCGGGAAATATTTTTTCGTTACTACTTTTAAGATTTGTTCTTTCAAAACTTTCTCATAAACTTTACTTATAATACTTAACAAACTTATTGGCATATAGCCACTAGCAATGTCAGAAGCTTTTCCAGCTTTTCCAGTATGGTATAATTTTCGCCATTTTCCAAGTGGCTGGAAAGTATTGCAATTTTAAACACGCATTAATAATAAAAGTGAGATATTCTATACCAGTTATTGGAAGATGTTTTAGGTAACATTTTGAATTTGGTCTATAACCCTACCGTTTTTTTACCTTTAAGGCTGTTAATAACACTTTTAATATCTTCAACGGCAATGAATGCTTAAGAAGATATCAATTCTTAAGAAGCATCAAACTTTGCAATTGATTCTTCTACTAAAATATGAGTTCTTCTGTCTCCTAGATTATAAGAAACTGAGTGGTTTGTTGAGAAATGCTTTGCAAGCAATTTGGCTTGTTTGTTCAAAATCTTTCAAAAATGGAATCTTTCTATTTTTTTTTTGAATATTTTCACTATGTTCTCAAAAAGGTTTTCCGTTTTTATCAAGAACTTTTAATTTCTTATTCCATTCTTCATTGCAAGATTTCAAAAGTTCACTAGAAATTAGCAAGTTGAAATGAGAAACCATGCTTTGGAAGAAAGGTTGACGATATTTCTGCCAGCTTCTCTTATGAATATATCTCATCTTAATGAGATCTGAAACATAAACTGGAAGTTTTTGATTAGTGTGATCGTCTTTTTTGATTTCCTTTGGTACACTTTTATCAACAGAAGACAAAATAGTTTGCGTATACAATCATGAACAATGCAGTCTACATTATTATTAAATGAAATATTTTCAAGAATATGTTTCGCAGATTGATATTCAGAATTGTTTGAAAATACTTCCAATTTGCTTTATTCATTTGTTGTATATAATATCACACTTTTTCTCTCCCGATCAAGGAAGACGACAAAAAAACGGTGTTATGATCAAAACTCAGAGCAGTAACAGAAATTGGTTGGGATATTTGATTAGACAGATTCGTAGTAAATAAATGAAGAACGGACGGTGAACTACGAGAACCGGCGGGAAAAAACGTAGGACTGGGAGGGAACAAAATATTTATTGGTAGGACAAGAGACAGATATGCTAATAAGTTACCCCAAGCATTTGCCCTGATACAACCCCAATCCTTATGAAGACTATTAAAATCGCCACCAAGTAAATATTCTCCATTCATTGATTAAAATCACGTTTGAGCAGTTTTCGTTTTGAATCTGATGAAAATCCTCCAGAAAAGTAAACACAATAAACCTTAATTTCATTACTATTCATAAGCCTTACCGATATTCTCCACAGATCGAGTTTTTATAATAGGTAAGAACGAATGTTGGATTGGCTTCCCAATCAGATTTTCAACTCCACCACCCTTCTGCTCAAATCGATAGCACTTGTAGTCAGAAGCGTCTTAGAGCGATTTGCTTCACTACAAGTTGAACTCAGCTTGAGGATTTTTTATTTATTTATTTATTTATTTATTAATTCATCTACAGATGTTATATCTTACAGACTACTAACAATATTGAAAAGTTAAATTATAGTGAATTCAATAAATATAATATTTTAGTTTTAAATTCAAATCTATTCATTGAAAAATCAATTTCATAACAAAAATTATTATAAAGTCTTATACACCTAGTGAATGATTCATTAAATCCTAAATTAGACCTATGGCTAAGATTATTTAAAAAATGAAGCTGGCGCATCCTCCTTCCTGGAATATATATTTCAAAGATTTGTACAGTTACTGGACATTTGATTCTGTAAGAAAAAACATCATGAACAAATAACAAGCACTGAACATAACGTCTTTTCTCTAAAAAGTCAAGGCCAATTAAGGCACATCTTGAGCGATATGAAGGAGTATCAATTCTCCATTTAAGTTGTCTTACCATAAATCTTGTGAATGCTTTTTGAACTCTTTCAATGCGACTTATACTTGTGGAAGTTGAAGGACACCAAACAATCGACTCACTCAATCGACTCACTGCAGTTTTTTTTTTTTTTATAATCTACCCGTGCTCAAGGGATTTGGATTACCCTTTAAATGTTTCAACACAGCGCGGGCGTGAAGGTAATGAAGAGAAAGAAGGATAGGAAAGATGTGTGGCACGATGTTCTGAGACTGAAGGTGGTTGTCTCAGATTTTTGTATCTCCAGAGATGGCGGCTGAACTAAAGCGGAGAAATACCGTGTCTTATTTCTATATCACTTATAATTCACATTATTTTATTGGTATTCAACTTTGTTGGGTATACTAGTTTAACTCAATTACATGTTGTTAGTGTTATGCCTAAACAACATGTAATGAGTAAACCAGCAACCCATTGATGACAATAATTTTTAGAAGGTTTTAATGGAATTAAAGCGACATAGACGACGGCAGAGATCGAACCTGTGATCATGAGGTTGACAGGCGAGCACACAACCATCGCGCCACGGCTTGACAAAACCAAGCATAGAATTTGCTTTTGCAATGATGTAGTCAATGTGTAAGGAAAATGACAACTTTGTATCAAAAATGACTCCAAGATCACGAATCTCAGATTTCATCATTGGGGCTAAGATACGATGGGCCGTAAAGACATAACACTTATCAATATTCAATGGTAGCAAATTTGTTTGGCACCAATCAACCAACGAATTCAAATCATTTTGAAGATTGTAAAAATCTGATGAATTTCTAATACACATAAATAACTTAATATCATCAGCATAAATTAAGCAGGCAGCATGTTTTAGGAGAAATGGAATGTCATTTATAAATATATTAAATAAAAGTGGTCCAAGATGACTACCTTGAGGTACTCCAGAAAGAACTTTAAATGTTTTCGAAGTAGTATTTCCAAGCTTAACACATTGTGTCCTATCAGAAAGATTTTTATTCTCAACTTGTGATTTTGTTTTTCTTCACTCAAATTTGACACTTTCGATTCTCAACTCTCGAGCTGATCAACTTCTGGTTTTCTCAACTTCCAAAAATAGTAGAAGTTGAGAGAGCAATCTTGAGAGTTTACATAAAATATTATTTTTTTTTTTTTATAAAATACGTTTCAAAAGTTTGTTTTTCAACAATACAAAAAATAAAGAAAAAATATTGGTATACCTAATGTTTCGCAGCAATTATTTTTGGGAAAATTGGTCAACTTCGTCGGGCAGTGAAAGTAGAGATGATGTAACTGAGCCATTGTACATTGAAAGAAAACAATACAAGATGTTGCAGCGCATTGGAGTTGAAAAGTGGGACGACCGTGACTTTATCGCTTTAAAATATCCGTGACCTTAAAACTTAAGTCCCCTTTAAATAGATCTCGTGAATTACGGCCAATCACACAGTTATTGGTAGCACTACGATTTTATGCGCTCGGATCAATCCAACTGACTATTGCAGACTTCTGATAGTTAGCATTTCAAGCGTGCACCAGATTCTGAAACAATTGCAAAGGTGTCAGAACCTTCTACAGAAATACACGGATTTGCTGATTTAGCTGCCACATCAACAATAACTTTGGGGAAAGGGCAACATCCATGACAAATATTCGTTCCCGATTGGTACGAGTATCAACTCATTTTTAGCCCTAGGTAGATCGAGGAGAAAATCATTCATCACAAATATCACACAAAAAACCAATATGATTGACTGAATAAATTCAAATTTAATTTGGAAAGTGTTTGTATTTTATTTTAACAAATATCCCACGAATATTTTCAAAACAGATCTTGATCAACTTTAGATTTTCAACTCGGGAGTTGAGAAAAAATTTGTGGAAGAAAAAGAAATTTCAACTTGAGTTTCAACTCTCAAGTTGAAGCCAACTTCACTTGTTGGCTAAGTTTCAGTTACTTAAGCAACTTTAACTTTGTTGCTATTTAAAGAATTTAAAAATTCAAAATATTTGTTCCGTATTCCCTCAGCATTTCAGGTAATTACATTTATATGATTGTTTAATATGTTACTTTTCGTTATCATCATTATGTAGAATAAATCTTAAATATTAGTTTGCATTTATTTTCAGATTTCTTTTCTTTAAATTTTCAAATTGAAATTGAATTGAAATATAAATCCGCATCAATTAAAATGTCTGAAATCAAAACCAGATCAATTTTATTGTACCTCATTAATTTAATAATACGTTTTTGTTTCTACTGAAAATTGACTTTTCTGGATTACTAGGTATTTGATCTACAGCGACGATATAGTAAGTAAAAAAAACTCAAACAAAAAATCAGTACAGCGATTTGTTTGGTATATCGCCTAATTTTGTTTAATTTTACTCGAAAATAATAAATAAAATAATAGCCCATTAAAAGCTGTCAATGTTATAGTCCGATGACGACATACTTATTCCACTTAGACTCTACCTACCTGCATATTTCCAAATTGGAAAATATCAAATAATTTAAATATAAATTACATTCGACTAAGCTTTTGATGCTTTGTAAATGAATAATTAAAAAAAAAAGTATCTGAATGAAAATGTAAAATCACGGTGAATAAAATTCAATAAAAGATGCGTGCATATAAAATGCCATATACACCATGTCGGGCATTTATTCAATTACTGGATTTATTTTTTTTTTTATACTCGTTATGTACTGTACAGGCCTCCTCTAATCAATGTGAAATAAAGAAATTGTTTCCGAGTGTTAATTTGAGCTTTTGAATTAGATTAATTAATTATTTTGATTTAAATAACCGAATTAAATTTTGTACACGCTTCATGGTGTGAATAATTTTTTGAATCTGAATTATGTGATAGAAATAGATAATTTAATGTGATCAGATATGCAGTAGGTTGATGGGGTGTGATATAAAAATTTTTTCTTTTGGACTCGGTTCCTATGAACGAACCTAAAGGTTGTTCGCTTGCAAACGTATCTAGTGGGAAATGTTCAAGAAAATAGCTTCCATGCTTTTTGTTGATATTCAGAAATAATTTTCCACATTTAACCACACAACTGTAAGGTAGAGTCTCTGTGTGTAAACCTTTAAAAAATCTGTAATGAATTGTGAACGTGCCCTTTGGTCAGGCGCGCACATTCAATTTTTAGTTTCGCAACTGTTTAGTTGCTAAAATGAAACATATGGGCTTATCTGGGACACCGCGCACTTAAAGCAACTCGATTCGAGCAACTAAAAAGTTTGTGTTTTGACACAAACTAAACGATTGCCTTCGCAACAGTTGAGCTGTTTTCTATAAGAGCAAGAGAGAAAAGAGTGTGAGCGTCAGTAAAGAGTTGCCAGTGCGCGGTTCTCTTTCAACTGGTGATTAAACTATTTGATTTCTATCACAGTGTTGCCAGTGCGCGACTAGCCTTAGACATATCAAGGGTATGTCAAAAAGTTCAGCAGCCTATCTGTAAATCCCGTCAAAGTAGGATGGTTAATTATATTAACCGCACTCCAAATAAATTTTGCAGGGTTTGTTCTTAAGATTTTTATATTCTTATTTTTAATGTTTTCTTGAAAAGAAGTTGTTTTTGAAATACAATATTAAGTATTTATTTATATTTTAATACTTACTAGCCGACCCAGCTCTCGAAATTCGAGTGCGAATTTATTATTTATTATTTATTATTTATATTATTGGCAGTGTTTTCAAGCAAATTTATTAAATTAAATTTTATTTTATGTAATATGCAAAGTGTTCGACAGTGCAAAAACAAAAATGACCCACAGTGTGTAAATGCGTGTCTCAAGTATATTCTGCACATCTCCGTAACTGTGGCTTTCGTGCCATATAAAATTAATCGAAATCGGTTAAATACTTTTGGAGAAAAGTGTACCACAAAAAACATGTTTGCCGTTTTATTATATGATTTTCAAATATTCTGCTTTGCTAAAAAATCAAAAAAAGAAAAGTAAAAAAACATCCAGTGGGGCACCTCCGACAGTTTAAGCCGGGGCACCTTCGACAGACTGTCGGAGCTACCCCTTCTTTGTTTATTCATCTAAAAAATTGCTAAAAGCGCAAAATATATTTCGATAACTATAGATAATGGTTCGCGTTTATGAAAAAAAAGCACAAAGACCTCTTGTGGACAAAGAAGCTATGAAAAAGGCCCGTACAGATGTCATAAACAAGGTGGAATCACACAGTTCAGCAGCGGCAAAATATGGCGTGAAAAGGACTACCCTTATAACTCGTCTTAGGAAGGGAAAGGGAAGGCTCCCACATCCGGCTGATGATTCCGGCCAAGAACAAAGTGATACCGAAATCTTTCCGTATCAGTGTAAATATATACCTCTCGCCAAGTGCTTACAACAAGAGCAGGATCTAGCAAGTTATTTTAAAAACTGTTCCAACCTCCACTTTGGAATGACTTATTATATGGCAAAGGGCTTTTTATTTGAAATATTCCAGGAATATGACAGTGCAATAAGCAATGACTTTTATAACGATGAAAATTGCTCTTCTAGTAACTTTCTTTTGTGTGACGATGATATCTTAAATGATGAAGGAAACTTTATTTTGGTCAAGTTCTTTTTTGTTGATGAAATAGTAGAAGTCCAAGGTCATAATTCCTTTACTGTGTCCTTTCTGCGAAAAATGACAAACTCCTGGACTTTCATCAATCCAAATGTCCCAGATATAAGCATAATTTTAAGGAGCGATATTTATGCTCAAATGCCGATGCCGACGCATCCTCCGGGAACATCGAGGTCCCAAAGGAAGAGTATCTTCAACATCGATTTGAGAAACTTAAATGTTCGTTAGAGGCTGATTTAATCAATGTGATCCCATGTTTTTTTATGAATTTATTGTTTGTTATTTTTTTAAGTAGGTACCTACCTTTTTTTTAAATACAAATAATAAAAAGAAATGAATTGGATTCTTATAACATAATATATTATGACTTTTATTTAAAAAAAAACTAACATATAGTACATCAATTTCCAATCATGTGCCTTACTGTCGAAGGTGCCCCGTGCTGGGACACATTCGACACTTTTCTACTTTTTTTTTCTTAAATAAAAAAAAATAGTAAACAAATTTTTAAAAATCTAACGCTGCGCCAATATGTTGTTAAAATCATAAATTTGAAAAATAATTGTTAATTTTTTGAAAAAAAATAAGAAAAACCCGTATCCTTTTGCATTTTTTCTGTTAAGGTGTCGGAGGGTGCCGACTCTACCCTACTTAAAGTTTCGCAGTAATTTCTATTTCGAAAAAAATGTATCAAATTCTATGAAAATAAGCGAACACATTGCATTGTGTGTCCTTTTTATAACAAAAATGACATTCTCAGCTCATAAAAGCACTTTCATAATCAAGATCCTGAGGGTCAATTCGTCGTGGATCCGTACCGAAAAAAAAAAACAATTAAAAAAAAAAATCCCCTTCTACTATTCCAGTTATAGCAATTATTATCAGCGTAACATTTCAATTTTGCTCGCGATGCGTGCACTCAAATTATGCCCAATCTCGCCAGCCACACCAGCCGGATTTGTGTATCCGGTTTCATTGGAGCGAGCGTTGGCCAAAAATCTACCCAAAACTCCAACCAGCTAACCACATTATGTCCCAAAGGATACTCATCATGTAATACGGGAAATCTGCATTTCGCCTGCTGCCATTATGCGGTACACATGAATCACTATACCGATACCTGACAGACAGAGGGAGCCAACCAGTCCAAATCCATATGGGTGTTTCTCTGTTTATAATGGACTTTCCGCACCACTTTGTTTGTCATTGGGGTATTCTAACAAGATGTAAACGACGGACCACGCACAGATTCAATTAGAAATTTGCATATATGTATGGACTGTGTGTAGTGATTTAATGGATTTGCTGTGTTTCTATAAGGATTCGAAGGATGCAAAGGCTGGGGTGAGAGTCCAACAATCTTATACCTTTTGCTTTTATCGACTTGCACACATGTGTGGGCTTCGACTTGCAAAAGGAGATGAATGGCTTGAATTGGTGGTTGTTGGTTTCTATTATCGTTGCTACCTCAATTGGAATCGATGAGTAGGGGCTTTGGCTTGGGCATCGGCCAGGATTGGTTCTCATTCGGGTAGGAATGAATGCAATTCAATGAAAATTGCAAGCTCGTCTATTCTCCTGCCACCACTTACCGTTGCGCAACACAATGATAATCGAATTTCGTGGTCTTCCGAAAGAGTCTCGATGTGGTGCTTGATTTAAGAACATTAATTGAGGGGAGGCTGACAGTCGGGGTAAACCTGGAAGCATCTGCGGTTATATTGCTATATAATTTTCTGGTTCTGGTGGGAGGGGGTGTCGTGTTAGGGAGACTCTTTGGGGAGACAAAATTTCGAGCTGTTAAGTCGTTCGACCGTGGGAATGATTCGCACTTCACATCATAAATCATTGTGCTGGAATTTAATTCTACATTTGCAAAGTTTAATCGTTTTGCTGTGTTTATAGTTAGTTAACTGCATTCAAAGGGGTTTAAATTTAATTTTAGATAGGTGAATTCTCAAATTATGTTCAATTTATTTTAATTTTAAATGTAAAGTTCAATTTAATTTAGTTTATTTAACAGAGAGTGCAGCAGCTTACTTTGCCAGTTTGAATTCGGTGCCATAAAGCAGGGAGTGGTCGTTGACCGAGGATGGAGTCGGATTGGGTGAGTCTGGGTAAAAATTATTTCCGAACCACTTCTCTAACGGAAATGCATTGGATAAGGCATTAGTTCACATATTCTGCGGGAGCTAATTTTTCGTTCGGCCTTGTTCGGCCTTGTTCGACTGGACGAATGGGTTTTATTATTTAAAAAGAATCCGTTGAATTCGAAAACTGAAAAATTAAAGTATTTTTCTAGCTAGCAGTGACTTTATCTCCCTAAAATAAATGCGCATCCTTTTACCCTTTTTACCCAAATTTGAGATCCTTCACGAATGTTACTCAGGATCGGTAGTATAATCGAAGCCTTAATGTAAACTTGCAATGTTCTTGCTTCGATTGCACGGCAGCATAAACTTTTTTAATTTTTTTATGGACTCATAGTTGCTCCGAATTTCAATTTCAACCTCACAAGAGCCTGTCATTTGAATATCATATAATATTGAACCTGTTAAACCTGATACTTCTTCAAGATCCAAACTTTGTTACTGACATTTTTTTAAAATCAATTGTTTGGAAAATAGAAAAATCAATTAAGAACTAGAGATAATAAAACCCGAAACGAAAGATTATCCGGAATATATTCCACGATAGTCATTTATGCTACACATCTGAGAAAGAAAAAAAATCACTCGTAAACAAATTTATGTTAAAGATAACCCTTGGTTACAACTTATATTCCTCTCATTCTCTAATTGGAACATCCGAGGCAGAAATGGAAATGACCAGAAAACATTAGTAATTATTTCCGTTAATTAAAAACAGCAACAGCTCGAAGTGAACCAGGACCTAGTGACTTACAACTCTCAACCATTCCGTTAATTGTTGTGGAAAAAACTCCAAATCAATTGGGTAATAGGTCCCTACAAAATGACACCTGATGTACGGCTGTAATGTCTTTCCAAAATAAGCTTTATTTTTTAGATCATGGAAATAAAAGCTGTAACCATCGGGAACATCAAGGTTGAAATTTTTTCATCCGAAAGAACAACGGATTTCTATTTACTGTTCTTAGCGACTTGCGGAATTTATTCGAAGCTCCTTATGGACTTGCCTCAGAACAGGTTTATTTTTCAGTTTCCTTTTCGCTGGATAGTATCATATTTTTAGTTATCCTTTGGATCATTGCTATGCTAGGGCTGATACTCCACATTTGGCTAGCCAACAAACCCCAGAATTCACTACTTTTCTCGTGATGTTGTTACTTGGGTTGTGAGTCCTTTTTTACCTTTCCCACTTTTTAGGATCCGCAAGACAATTGCTTATAACTGTCTTTTTATATTCAGCTTACTTGCAATTTTCAAGTAGTTCAATAATTGATTTTGGGCACTTACTTACTGGTTATAAATGAATCGGGCAAAAAATTTCCAACAGACATAACGCTACATTACATTTTACAATACTCCGCAGATAAATCTACGAAGTAGAGACACTGAAAAGCACTGGCAACTGAGGCCATCGGCTTAGTCAATACAACAGAGAGAGACAGACAGAAAGAAAAAACAACAGAAGAAAAATATGTCAACAGCACACGGTTTGTATTTGAACGGTCTTCAATCCAAGTACTAACCACGCACAATGATGCTTGATTTCGCTGATCGATTGGAAGCGATGCTTTCATCAAAGCCAAGGCCGTTGACATTTCCAACAGACATACGAGTACATTATATTGCAAAATCAGTCGTAGAAATTTTGTATACACATGCTTCCTCATTTTTTCAGCTTATAGTCAAACTAATATGTCAGCCGTTCGGTCCCATCTCTTTAATGGAGTGTCTTTGATGCAAAATCTTAAACAGATTAATGATTATGATAGTACATTAGCATACAAAACTTATAGTTCTATGAAGAAGACGAACGATTATGGCGACATCTTAAGCATAGCGACAGTACTTGCTAGATTTGTCTCTGCTAAATTTAATAATAAAATATTCTCTTTTTTTACTACTTCTTTTGTATCTTATCCTCCTCTCCAATGCAAAATCGAGCGCTAGTTTCAGCGCCACCACCAGGATAGCGATGACAACACAAAATCACTCTTCATGATAATATTATTGTGGTTATATATGTATACAAAGGTTATAACGGGTGATTTTTTTGAGGTTAGGATTTTCATGCATTAGTATTTGACAGATCACGCGGGATTTCAGACATGGTGTCAAAGAGAAAGATGCTCAGTATGCTTTGACATTTCATCATGAATAGACTTACTAACGAGCAACGCTTGCAAATCATTGAATTTTATTACCAAAATCAGTGTTCGGTTCGAAATGTGTTTCGCGCTTTACGTCCGATTTATGGTCTACATAATCGACCAAGTGAGCAAACAATTAATGCGATTGTGACCAAGTTTCGCACTCAGTTTACTTTATTGGACATTAAACCAACCACACGAATGCGTACAGTGCGTACAGAAGAGAATATTGCGTCTGTTTCTGAGAGTGTTGCTGAAGACCGTGAAATGTCGATTCGTCGCCGTTCGCAGCAATTGGGTTTGTGTTATTCGACCACATGGAAGATTTTACGCAAAGATCTTGGTGTAAAACCGTATAAAATACAGCTCGTGCAAGAACTGAAGCCGAACGATCTGCCACAACGTCGAATTTTCAGTGAATGGGCCCTAGAAAAGTTGGCAGAAAATCCGCTTTTTTATCGACAAATTTTGTTCAGCGATGAGGCTCATTTCTGGTTGAATGGCTACGTAAATAAGCAAAATTGCCGCATTTGGAGTGAAGAGCAACCAGAAGCCGTTCAAGAACTGCCCATGCATCCCGACAAATGCACTGTTTGGTGTGGTTTGTACGCTGGTGGAATCATTGGACCGTATTTTTTCAAAGATGCTGTTGGACGCAACGTTACGGTGAATGGCGATCGCTATCGTTCAATGCTAACAAACTTTTTGTTGCCAAAAATGGAAGAACTGAACTTGGTTGACATGTGGTTTCAACAAGATGGCGCTACATGCCACACAGCTCGCGATTCTATGGCCATTTTGAGGGAAAACTTCGGAAAACAATTCATCTCAAGGAATGGACCGGTAAGTTGGCCACCAAGATCATATGCGATTTGACGCCTTTAGACTATTTTTTGTGGGGCTACGTCAAGTCTAAAGTCTACACAAATAAGCCAGCAACTATTCCAGCTTTGGAAGACAACATTTCCGAAGAAATTCGGGCTATTCCGGCCGAAATGCTCGAAAAAGTTACCCAAAATTGGACTTTCCGAATGGACCACCTAAGACGCAGCCGCGGTCAACATTTAAATGAAATTATCTTCAAAAAGTAAATGTCATGGACCAATGTAACGTTTCAAATAAAGAATCGATGAGATTTTGCAAATTTTATGCGTTTTTTTTTAAAAAAAAGTTCTCAAGCTCTTAAAAAATCACCCGTTATATACAAAGATGGTACTCAACATTTTTCCTACTTCCAAGTTGTTTACTAACTTTTTCTTAAATTTAAATCCTTTTTACTAGTTTTATGCTAAGGTAATTTTTTTATAAATAAATAACTTTTGACCAAAAATAAAATAATGATAGTTCCTGTAACGAATTAAGCAAGCACACCTTTTTGACATTTGGAAATGATATATTGAGATATTTGATGAGATGCACCAACTTTCTCAGCTTGTAGGTGAGCCTGTAAACTCTCCTCGCACCATTGTGTATTTGTGTATCAGCCGATTTCCAGTTAAAGATAAACATCCTACTAACTTTTTGGCAAGACGAGAAAGCCAACTGGGATGGTCTATGTTTACTCGATAATGACGTTGATGCCAATGATGATATGATCACAAAAGTGATTCTACTTGCGATGCGTGCTTTTACACTTTACAGAACTAAGACCATTAAACCTAAAGTAAAGTCTTGCTTCGATACAACCTGTAAAGAAGCAATCAGATTGAGAGAAGTAAGTTTCCACTTCTACAGAGACAACCCAACTGAGGAGAATCGGAAAAAGCACAAGCAAGTCAGAAACCATTCTAAAGCTGTTATAAAAAGAATCAAATTCTTACATAACCATATATTAAGTCAAAAAATCCTTCAATGTCTCAAAGGCAGTAGAAATTTCTTGTCATTTGTCAAGAACGTAAGAAATTCAACTTCATCTTTGGTTTCAAATGTAATCGCAGCTCATTTTGCTACTATGTACTTCATCGTTGCCTGACAGCAATATTGCCCCTCCTGTTCTTGAGAACGTAATCATTCTATTGGACAAGTTTATTTCCGCACTCGTACAGTTGCAAGAGAACTCCGAGATATTGATATAAACAGATCTGTTGGTCTTAATAGTTTACCCCCATTTTTCTGAAGAGGTGTTCGTCCTCACTCGCAAAACCACTATGAAAGTATGCTCCATCACTCCTACTGTTTTGGAATCTTCGCTTGAAAATGGAAAACAGCATTTGTCCTGCCTGTTCTCACGAAAAGCGAACATTTGGGAGGGGTTTAAGGGTAGGTGTCCATTGGAAAAATAGGTTAGACTTTTGCGCTAAGCTGTATAACTTTCACAATTTTACGAATATTTCAATGAAATAAACGGTCATCGATTAGAAAAATGTTATTCAAAATACTTTTGCAGTTTTAAAAAAAATATAAAAAAATTGTGTGTCCAGAAACTGCCACACAAGTGGAAAAATCATACATTTTAGTAAGGTCCTTATTCAAATGATAGGGAAATTCCGAAAATATTACTTTTTTATTTTTTTTATATTTTTTTTATAGAAACAACATATTCCCAAATCACGTATCGTTCTTCTTTTTTTATTCTGTTTTATTATTTATTCAAAAAAAAATATATAAAACTATGAAAAACGAAGGAAATTCGCATAGTGGTATGAATGCTCTACTGGATAAAACTTCATAAGTATAAAAGATAACGAAGTAAAATTCACTCTTGTACAAAGCCAATAAGTATGTGCAATTACGTTATTTTTTTTTTTATTTGTTTTTTTATTTTTACAGTAACTTTTTACTAACAAAAGTCAAAAAATATACATTTTTTTACAAATATTTTGTTTTCTACCCTGGGAAATTGAGAGTTATATTTTTTAATTTTTGGAAATAATTTTTTAATCAAAGATTTATATTCCCTGAACAGCATATCGTTCTTAAAAATTTAATAAAACTCATCTAAAGTTCAAAAAAATGCAATTCAATATGACAGTATTTGTAATGCATTTGCAAGAAAAGTATTAATAATACAGTTCTCACATATTTTTTTTATTTTTGTTTGATATTTTATTTACTAAATTCAAAAATACAAAATACTTTTTACACTCAATATTTATTTAATTTTATTTTTATAAAAGAGGTCTATTTTGCATTTTTTAACAAAAAGTTCCTTTGCACACGCACACAAGTAAGTTTTCAGTTCACAAGAATGCCACTGCAATATCAGCGCTTTGAAAGAGAAGTTTTTGTATTCTCTGTGCAAAAGAATTTTGTTCGCCCATCCGCTCTCTTGATTCTTTTTTTTTGTCTGGGCTCATTTAGTTTTTTATTCTTGTTTATGACTTGTCATCTTGCATCTCGTATTACAAGAACAGAAAAAATAAAAAAAAACGTGTGAGAAATGATTGTTTTTAGTAGGTATATGATGCAATGACCATTCCACATTGTCGGAGGTAGGGTGGAAAAATGTTCTTTGTGTATGTATAAAAAAGAATATAAGTAGGTTATCACACATTCGCTGTCATAAATTTTGTTTTATTGTATTTTTTTATTTGCGATCTATCATCATTCTACTGGTTTTTTGTTTGTTTCTTCTATGGAAAGTCATTTTAGGTACACACATAGTAATAAATTGCGATGCATAGTGATCTTCATTTTTTTTTTTGCCAAAGGGTGTGTACATGATGGAAGAAAGGAAATCTGCGATGTTGTGTATAGAATAAGATACATATGCATATAAGTGTCTACAATAGATTTTGTGTTGTTTTTTCCGATAGGTAGGTTCATAGGTAGGTGCAACGCCTTGTATTGATTTGGTATCGTAAGGATTGTTTTGATTTAATTTTGCGTATAGGTAGGTAATGGATGTATCAAAAATATATTAGATAAGTACATGTTAATCCTTTGAATGAACGCAAATTGCATTTCACTGTAAGCGAATACGCAACAACCAAGGGATATGGCAAGTGGATGGCGCCAAAATATTATGTACAATATTATGCAGGTATCTATTAATCTAAATACCTATGTACATATTTATATAAATAAGTTAAGAAGGAAAATTCGATCACTTTTTGTTTTCGGTGGTGACGTATTCCACTGGTAGAAGAATGGTGAAAGTATGTAGAAAGAATATGGGAAGTGCGCTTCTTTTATGTATTTCTGTTGGTTTTACATAGGAAGAGTTGTCTCCTTTATTTCAATATGTCATGGTGATAGATAATACTCTCGTTACAGTTATTTTCTGTTGTGTTTTTATTGTGCAAATCTATTTTGTACATACCTATAAATATTTTTTTGCAACAACTGCCTCCAAAAACAAACAAAGGAAACAAAAAACTCAAGCAAAAAAAATTGATAAAAAGTAAGCAAATAGAAAATACATACATAATGTAATACCTATTTCGTTTTCATTAGGCCACATGATGTAATTTCGTTCAAAATTTCGAAATGAGATAATTTTTAAAAAAGGACAATAGGCAAATCTAGCCTAGTTCTAATAAGAACGACCTTCATATAATATACATATGTATGTTCATATATTCATTATTATCACTTAGTTTTTAATTTGTAAAAAAAAAACAAGTATTAGTTTTCCAATAATGTTGTTGGTGTCAAAATTAAAAAATGATATAAAAATAAGAGCACATTTTTTTTTTTTTTTTTTTCGATGAAGATTTTGACATGTTTGAAAAACCAATATTAAGTTCGTTTTTATTAAAGCTTAGCCGGTTATCTGTAGATATCTGCCCATCAACATTTTTTTCTAACACGTTTTACTTACGACCACCAATTGTTACGTTGGTAGTTGACAAATTGTGAATAATTTCGAAATGACTTAATGAAATTCGTTTTTTTTTTTGAATAAGATCAGTTTTTATATAAAATGCATTTTTAGTTTTTGCTTAATAAAATAGAAGCTTAAAATTAGTGTACTAGTATACAAAGTAAAATTAAAATGCAATGATGTTATTGGAAATAAAATTGACAAACTTTTTCTACAAAATTTGTTTCAGGTAATGGGAACCAGAGTGGCACCATTTTACTTCAATTATACTAGATTTAGTTTTTTTTCTTCAAAATATTTAAAATCTACTTCTTACTTCGCACCATCAGCCAAATACTGAAATCTACCTCATTTTTAAAATCTCTGTTTCAACCTACTTCAATTTTACAAAAAAAAGTCCAAATCTACTTCTTTTTCTCTATTTCACTCTAGGTAGTATTTTTTTTTATATTAAACGCGCACTCAAGGTCAAGGGGTTATGAATAAAATTAAAATGTTAAACACAGTGCAAGAAATGAGGAAAGTAGGATAGGATGAGAAAGGAAATACCGATACACATTGGTTTTTAATGTCTGCACATTACAATGAGTGGGAAATATTGAGCCGGGTAAAGCATTCCAGATTCGTGTAGTGCGGCTAAAAAAAGAATCACTGTACTTGACAGTACGCCCGAAATTGGGCAAAAATGATGAGCAGTCCTAGAAGTACGGGTATTACGGTTGAATTGTTTGAGGGGGACAACGCAACTGGCTACTTCACTAGAGCACTGTTTATGAAAATTGCGGCGGTGCTCGAGAGATTCAAATTTTTCAGTTGGACAACGGCCGCCTATAATTTTTAGAGCTTTCTTTTGAATTCTGTGCAAGAGACTAAAGAGGGGTTTTAGAGCACCTGCCTAGTGGGAATTGCACTCGAGCTTTGGACGCATATAGGCCTTATAGATTACAGCCAAATTAGTAGGTGTAAAAAATTTCTTGCAACGTCGAAGGAAACCTAAACACTTGACAGCGTTTTTGGCCACGTCGAATATGTGATCATTCCATACAAGGTGGTCTGTAATGCACATACCGAGCACAGAGAGTTGTTCAGTTTCCTCAATGCAAGTGCCAAACAGCATTGAGTTTTCGAAGCTTGAAATTCTATACGTTTTTTGATTCCCCATTGGACAATGCTATCAAGATCAGAATTTAATGAGCTTATCATACGCTGCCGTTGGTAGTCCACATTCGAAGGACAAGGATGTGAATCTAAAAACGAATATGAAAAGCTGAGGTTACTGTCGTCAGCAAAACAATTAAGCGGAATAATATTCAGAAACTGTCGGAGACAAAACGGACCCCTGGGGCACACCAGCATTTATTTATTTATTTATTCATCAAGCAGAGACGCAGCTCTTAAAGACTACTTAGAACAATAGTAAATTTATATAAATAATAATAAATAAAACAAAACAAAAATAGAATGTACAATTAACATTAACCACCGAACTTTATTATTAATAACAATTTTTTTAAAACAGTCCCTACTTAAATATAAATTAAAATCAATAGCATTACAGGGGAGAGTACGATAACTTGGCCGCCAAGATTTGATAACGGGTTTTTGTAGGGGCGTCAAAAACAAGCACTTTTTACTATGGGAGAGGGGGGTCTATCTCCCCCCGTTTAGGAGGTAGGGGCACTTTTAGAAAAAATGGTTTAAATTGAAACAAAAAATATTAAAAAACAACGGCAACACCTACAATAAAGTGCTATACTGCGTTTGAAAGCCAGAAGATTGTTCTATAATCCTGCATTTTAATTAAATTACTCATGTCAATGGTTTTTGAGAAATTCGCATTTAAAGTCCAAATTTTGATAAAATAACGTGAAAAAAAAAGTTTAGACCGATTTTTTTCAAAATTGTGAAATGAAATTGTAAATTAGCTGATATGTGTTTCATGTATCTATCAGTTCTTAATCGAACACAAAAAACCGCATGGTTCTATGTCTTCTGGTTTTTGAGAAAACCTCCGTTTAAGAGGTAGGGGCACTTTTAGAAAAAAATGGTTTAAATTGAAAAAAAAAATATTAAAAAACAACGGCAACACCTACAATAAAGTGCTATACTGCGTTTGAAAGCCAGAAGATTGTTCTATAATCCTGCATTTAAATTAAATTACTCATGTCAATGGTTTTTGAGAAATTCGCATTTAAAGTCCAAATTTTGATAAAATAACGTGAAAAAAAAAGTTTAGACCGATTGTTTTCAAAATTTTGAAATGAAATTGTAAATTAACTTATATGTGATCCATTAGTCTATCAGTTCTTAATCGAACTCAAAAAACCGCATGGTTCTATGTCTTCTAGTTTTTGAGAAAATCGAAAATTACCAAAACTACTTTTTTTGATTTTTGGTGGTGACGGTGATTCCATTTTAAGGATTAATGTTAATAAACATAATGAATCTTTGTTAGTTCAGTACCGCAATTCATTTAGCGTTACCCAGAATGCACCATGAGGAGGTAGAATTGCATCTGGGTCAGTTATTTTGTCAGCTAGTCAGGAGTTAGTCAGTCATAGTTAGTTAAAAATGGTCAAAATGTATTAAAAAGGTGTGTAAGTCTCGTCAATAAAGCCATCGTCTGTACTATAACTGTCGAGTTCGTTGAGTTACTCTTTTATGGTGGGAAGCCGAGGATGTTTTGGCGGTAAAACACTTTCTAAATTTTCGCTCTGAAGGGTGGGAGGATCGATGTCTTTTAACTGTAAACCCTCACATATATCACCATCGGTATAACAAGGGTAAACTTTTTTTACATCTGATAAAAACTCTATTATTTGCGAACCCCAGTCGTCCTTATATTTCCTTTCTAGGCAGTATTTTCGATAGAAAAATAGTGCCATGTATTGGTGAACATGGTCAGAAGTTTGTTTTGGTTTTCAAGATCGTTTATTGTATTTTATATGTATTTAGTGGACATTGGATAAATAGAATAAATTTGAATTTTTTTAAATACAGATTCTGTGAATGCAAAAGAAACTTTGCATGCACCCAACCTCGCACCTACCCCAAATCCTATAGTGTGCCCAAGCAGGGGGGTTGCAGGGGGGCAGCATGCCCCCCCATACATACTTTACTGTTTATATATTGTAATGTTGGAAGCTAGCACTGATTTATTTATGTAAGGAAGCAAAAAATGTCAAACATTTTGTAGAAAAGTAGTTTTAGTCATTTTCGATTTTCTCAAAAACCAGAAGACATAGAACCATGCGGTTTTTTGTGTTCGATTAAGAACTGATAGATACATGAAACACATGTAAGCTAATTTACAATTTCATTTCACAATTTTGAAAAAAATCGGTCTAAACTTTTTTTTTCACGTTATTTTATCAAAATTTGGACTTTAAATGCGAATTTCTCAAAAACCATTGACATGAGTAATTTAATTAAAATGCAGGATCATAGAACAATCTTCTGGCTTTCAAACGCAGTATAGCACTTTATTGTAAGTGTTGCCGTTGTTTTTTAATATTTTTTTTTTCAATTTAAACCATTTTTTTCTTAAAGTGTCCCTACCTCTTAAACGGAGGTTTTCTCAAAAACCAGAAGACATAGAACCATGCGGTTTTTTGTGTTCGATTAAAAACTGATAGATACATGAAACACATATAAGCTAATTTACAATTTCATTTCACAATTTTGAAAACAACCGGTCTAAACATTTTTTTTCACGTTTTTTTATCAAAATTTGGACTTTAAATGCGAATTTCTCAAAAACTGTTGATATTAGTAATTTAATTTAAATGCAGGATTATAGAACAATCTTCTGGCTTTCAAACGCAGTATAGCACTTAATTGTAGGTATTGCCGTTGTTTTTTAATATTTTTTTTTTCAGTTTAAACCATTTTTTCTAAAAGTGCCCCTACCTCCTAAACGGGGGGAGATAGACCCCCCCCTCCCATAGTAAAAAGTGCTTATTTTTGACCCCTCTACAAAAATCCGTCATCAAATCTTGGCGGCCAAGTTATCGTACTCGTGCCGCATTACAAACAAAATTAGCTTGTCTTAAAAAGCGAGTTAAGAGTTCATTGATTCCATAATTGACCCTATGAAAGGGTACACAAAATAAACGATTATTACGTAGGTAATTCACGACAAGGAACATGAAAGCCAATCAACGAAAGCAAGTAAGGGCAATTGATTTAATAATTTATTAAATCTCTGACAAGCATTACACCGAAATAAATACGTCGTGATTCTAGGGATTGAATGCCCAATATCAGATTTGAAACCGTCCAAAACTACTTTTAGTAAACGGTCCGAAAGGTAATTTCTAATCCAACGAAGAAGAGATTCATCGAATTACAAAAAAAAAAGAATATCAAAACAATAAAAATACACAAATAAGTAAGTTTAAAAGCATAGGAACTCAACACACTGATGTGTACACGAATCCTATGTATGAAAATTTCGCTTGCATATGTGTTTTTAATTTAAAATTAAACTATGTTTAAATATAGTAATTTTAATGTTATTTTTTATAAAAGAATGTTTTATTAATAAAATTAAATTAAATTTTTGTACACAATTTTCTTTAAAATTAAAAGAAATGTATTGACAATTTTAAATATTTAAAAGTATACATTTAAGG
Source organism: Chrysotoxum bicinctum (assembly GCA_911387755.1). Taxonomy (NCBI): domain Eukaryota; kingdom Metazoa; phylum Arthropoda; class Insecta; order Diptera; family Syrphidae; genus Chrysotoxum; species Chrysotoxum bicinctum. The sequence goes on from OU426989.1 coordinate 2,845,129, forward strand.
AAAACATTTGTCGTATACAATATTATTTCAAAATCAAAGAATCTGCGATGTAAAAATTTTGATCGAAATCGGAAGAGTCGCAAATGAAAAACTAGAAAATAAAAAGAAGGTTCTATGACAGGTACCGATAATAACATTTATTTTTTACCAAAGTGTGGACTGCATTGTTGGTACAGTTATCTATACATAATTTAAAAAAAAAAGCATGAGAGCCGTTTTCAAAATAATTATAATATTTCATAATGGCTGTATGGAAGGAGCCGAGCTAAAGTAAAACAACCATTTCAATTTCTCCTCTAGGCTGCAGATTGCGGTACAGAGTTGCAGATAGACGGAATCATTACTCTTTTGTGTTGTAATGTCAACTTATGAAAATTCCCAGTTCAAATTTGTCTAAAAACAAGTAAAAAGTCATTTTAAAATCTACTTCGATTTTTCCCAATTTACTTCACTTTTTTCTTCAAATCTCCTTCCATTTTTTTCCGGAAGTGGTAACGCTGATAGGGACTTCAAGTCTAAGATATGTAACAAATGCAAAACTATGAAAATTGTTAGATATCATTGTTTTTATTTTGATGATTAGGTACATAATATTCAGGAACAATAGATAATAAACGAACGGTTTGATCAACCAATTTCAAAATTGATAATCTGTTTGTTTAAAAAACAGTTTTCCACTTTTCTTAAATGAACGGTCAATTGTAAAAAATCAATTATGTATCTCCATAAATTGTTTCAAAGAATCCATTATCTATAACGAATTTATTCATGTTTTCAAAACTGCCCATGCCCAATTTACCTTTTATGTTGTCAATTTTTACCTGTAAATTAGTGGTCAAAGACGGAACCACTTTTTAATCTGAAGCTATATTTTTTTGCACTTATTAATTTTATTAAATCATAAATAATCTCAAGACAATTAAGCTCTTTAAAAAATAAAAATTTAAAATGTTTAACTATGGATATTTTTTATTTTTAGAAACTCTGAAACAAGAAAAAGAAATATTTAAAACGCTTTTGGTTTCATCCCAATACGACCACTTTTCGCAGAGTTACAGCCCTTTGAAAAACACTCAAAAGGAGATTTATAGGTATAGGTACATAGTTACCATTATTATTTTTGAAAGGGTATTAGTTTACTTGGGTTAGGAAATTTAATAATTTTTTTAGTTGAGCAATTTTTGAATTGTGAACTTTTTCCTAAAATTAATTGTCTACATTAAAAACAAATTATGAATATCAGAGCAAATTCCCCGGGTTCCTAATGTCTAAATCTACTGTGCTCCCTTTTCTTTATTTTTTAAAATATCCTGAAAAGTAAAAGTCCTAGAACCAACAGATTAACCTTGTATAAATACGCAAAGAATAAAAACGCTATCTACCTAAATGCAAAAAGTTTCAATTCACCTGCAACCAAAAATAAAACAGAAAACAAACCGTCTATTATTGTGTCTAATTGTGAGCGCTGAATGCAAAAAACTCAATTTGCCTTTCCTAAACCTCAAACAATCCCGATTCACGAAAAATTATTTTTTCTACCCAAAATACAAAAGGAAAAAAAACTTTCATTTATCTTGTGCGCAATCCGAGTCAATTCAAAATCAAAAATGCTTGTGCGCTGCCTGTGCGGCTTGCCAGCTTGCCACTCGTGCCTTGTGCCCGTTTTCTGTTATTTTTTTTTGATATTCTATTCCATCTTTCTCTATCTCTATGCGTGATGCGAAAAAAGAGGTATCCTGAAGAGACGAGACGAGCTAAATTTATTTTCTTAACACAAAAATTCTTAACTAAGAGAGCCATATTTGTACACCAATACATGTACACGTTTTTACATGAGATTTGAGTTTGCTTCTGAGGTAGACCTACCCTTAATGCTTTGAAAACTCAATACTCTTTAATTCCGTTAAAGCAATATGTACTTCCTGTGCCGTTGTGCTGAAAAAATGTCGTGCGTCTACAAACATCTTCGTTAGAATGGCCAAATTCTAGAGACCCCCAAAAACGTTGTCTAAATGCTTAAGATTTCTATAGCGGTGTAAAAATTTTTCACTCATTCTGATCTGGTTAGAATTTAAAAGGGGTTGATACGTCCTAAATTCGAGTATGATGACTCACATCTTTGAGCAGGTACTGCTTTAAATTCTCTTCCTTTTTCGATTAAATTCAGAATAGAGCTATAAAAAAACGATTATATCCAAACTTCAGAATTGGGTTATTTGAGAACCCTGTAAATTACCCTTTTTACTTGCGACTTATAGGTACTATAAGGCAAGTTATGCATTCGTAAAAAAAATCGAACTCGAGATTTTGATCAAAGTTGACATTACGATGATAGCGAAGACTAAAAAAGTGGGTCTCGCAATTCTGTCTGTCTGTCTGTCTGTCTGTCTGTCTGTTCGACTACAGGCTAAACGACTCGGCCGATTTTCTTTAAACTTGGTAGATATCATTTTTAATTTTTTCCCCCCACACGTTTTTTTCTTTTTTTTTTTAAGACCAAAAATAACTGTAGGGGAAAGTGGTCACCCTTCGTACATGGGGCACATTCGTACAGTAAGTATAAAAGAAAAACTAAACGGCGCACACACACGTGTTTACTTGTGAGCATAGACAAACACGCCGCCATGTTGCTCAGTGAAACTCGAGTCAGTTGTGCAACGGTGTGAGATAGAGTTGGGCAATTTAGTTCATTTGAGTGATCGATCAATTTAGTTCAAATCACGCTACTGAACTAGTTCGTTCATTTTAGTTCAATTTAGTTCAGTTTAGTTCAAAATAGTCCATTTTATAAAGAATAAGAACAAAACCTTAGCTTGCGAAAACTGCATCCAAATTTGAGTTAAATTGAAGGATTTTACATTTAAGCCAAACACCAAGTTAATAAAAATAAATATTTTATTTCCCATAAACAAAAATATACATAAAAAATTTGTTTTGTATCACAATATGTACTTCATCATATTATTTTATTGAAAAATGCTATCTATTATTAGGCGTGTTTTTTTTCGCAAGTCCATATAGAGTTGTAGAAAAAAACGACATCGGGACTAAGCGCTTTACATGCAAATGCAACAACTACTTAAATCTATACAGAGTTAGCTAAGACCAGATAATTTTCGAGACTTAGGCCGGTATTCACCGAGCGCTCATAACTTAAGAAGCTCATAAACGTATTCACCAAGCAATATTAGTGAAGATCTACGAGCGCTCTCAAAAGTTAGGAGTGGTCCCGACCACTCCTAACTTACGAGCGCTCTCTTCGAAAATTTGTTCGCTTGTGCGTGTGCCACGCACGCATTTGACTCGAATCCATGTGAGCAATGCCAAGTAGAAGAGTATCCATTTGCTGTCAAGACCAACATTACACAACATTTCACAGTTTGGGTATGCCTGAACAAGAGAGAGTGACTCTCATTTTCGAACTTCGAAAAACACTTGCGAGTGGTTGGTGAATACCGCACTTTACGAGGCTCTTAACTTGAAATTTCTGTGCGGTATTCACCAACCACTCGCAAGTGTTTTTCGAAGTTCGAAAATGAGAGCCAGTCTCTCTTGTTCAGGCATACCCAAGTAGAAGAGTATCCATTTGCTGTCAAGACCAACATTACACAACATTTCACAGTTTGGGTATGCCTGAACAAGAGAGAGTGGCTCTCATTTTCGAACTTCGAAAAACACTTGCGAGTGGTTGGTGAATACCGCACAGAAATTTCAAGTTAAGAGCCTCGTAAAGTTAAGAGCCGTTTAGGAGCGCTCGGTGAATACGAACCTTAATCTAAAACCCGATAAAAATGGTGATGCCAAAATAATATTATCTATATGTTTATCGATAATTTGTTCAGAGAAGTCAAAAGTGACGTTTTTGGATGCTGGTTGATGCTATGTCAATACAGCTGACAAATGTCATAGCGCAAACTTTGCTTCCAGCTATTTGGAAAAAAGCTCCTTAATCCCGATGTCGTTTTTTTCTACAATTCTACATGGAGTTGCGAAAAATACGGCTATTAATAATCTACTTATTTGAATGTAAAAATACCAAAATTTTGACATTCTCTGGGTTCACCATATTTGGCCAATTGCTGAGAAAACATGGAACACGCATGGAACCGAAGTAGCTTGAATACAAAATCTTTTTAAAACGTAATTGTATATATGTATGAGGATATAATAAGTACGCCGCCGGCCGGTCGTTCCACCATTTGAGAGGATCCATGTCTAGAAAGAAGACAAGAACAAACGGCAAATGATGGAAATTCCCTATAGATAGGAACTTATTTCATCCACAGAAAACATAAAAAGAGATTATTGAGTTAGGTGAGTATGAGCAGTTCTGCGTTCTGCCATAAATGGCTTCTGTTGTCTCTGTCTGTAAATGGGTCCACATAAATGTTATTAAATAGAAGAAAAATGTGAAATCGAAAAATATACTTTCCCGCTCTTCGAGAACTAAATGAACTAAGTATGTGAACTAAGTTCACTAGTTCACTTAAATGAACTAGTTCATTGAACTAGTTCGTTCGCGAACTACACAAGCCTAGTGTGAGAGTTGACTAGACGCAAAGTATTTCGGAGTGCTGTGAGTAATTTTCTTTACCGAAGTCAACGATCGCATTGTAAGTAAATTTTGTATGTTTTTGGCAAAATAGTGATGACGAATTAATGTCAACAGTGTTGATTTTGTGTTTTAATTATTAATATTTCCATAGTAAACTAGAATTCATAAAAAGTTGTCATTTTTATTTTGTGCATAGCCTGGGGAACATTCGTACAGTAGTACAGGGGGCACATTCGTACGCGTACGAATGCTCCCCTTTAAATCTTACTTACGAAAATTATAATTAAAACATCAAATCGATGTTAATGAAATAAAATAAAACCCTTTAAAGTTTGTTTTACGCATTCTATTATTGATACCTACTTTTTATATAAATGTTTCATTGTAGAATCATGGTGCGGAAATATAAAAAAAAGGGCACACGAACTCATGAAGTGGATGAAGAGTCAATTAAGGCAGCAGTTGACGAAGTAATTCAAAGACGGTTGTCTTATAGAAAAGCCGCGTTGAAGTACAACATAAAAACATCAACTCTACAAAGCAGAGTTATTAAATTTAGGGATGACATTAGTAAAGGTAAACAGCCTCGTACTTTTCATTCCAAATTTACAAGCTTGGAAGTCTTCTCCTTGGAAGAAGAGGCGCGTTTAAATGAATATATAATTAATTGCTGCAAGATGCATTATGGACTCACGACGGTACAAATTCGAAAAATTGGCTATGAATACGCAAAGGCGTTGAATTTAAATTATCCACCACAATGGGATGAAAATCAAATGGCTGGCTTGGAGTGGATGCGTAAATACAGGGAAAGAAACAACAACCTTAGTTTGCGGAAGCCAGAAAATACCAGCGCTGCTCGAGCATTCGCTTTTAATAAGACTGCAGTGACAGAGTTTTATAAAAATTTGACCGAAGTCTTGCAGCGATATAATTTTACTGCCGACAGGATATTCAATTTTGACGAATCGGGTGTATCTACTGTGTTAGACACTCCCAAAGTCTTGGCTCCTAAGTCACAGAAACAAGTAGGGCAGATCGTTTCAGCGGAAAGAGGCGAACTTGTTACATTTGGTGCTATTATTTCTGCAAACGGAAATACTATACCACCGCTATTTGTATTTCCACGTGTGCACTACAAAGACCATTTTCTTGAAGGTGCACCTGAAGGAAGCATCGGGGCTGCAAATAGAAGTGGCTGGATAAACACTGATATATTTGTGTCAGTATTAAAACATATCCAAAAGTACACATTGAGCTGCAAAGATCATCCGATTTTATTATTATGCGATAATCACGAAAGCCACATCAGCTTACAAGCTATAACCTATGCCCGAGATAATGGAATAACTTTTGTGTCTTTTCCACCACACACAAGCCATCGCTTGCAACCATTAGATGTTGCTGTTTTTGGGCCGTTTAAGTCAAAGTTGAAAATAGCGTTCAATAATTGGCATATGACAAATCCAGGGAAAACAGTCAGCATCTATAATATTCCCAAACTGGTTAAACTAGCATATTTAGAAAGTTTTACAGCGAAGAATATAACAAGTGGATTTGCTAAACCAGGTATATGGCCGTTCAATGAAATGGCCTTTAGCGATGAAGATTTTGCTCCCATTGACGTTTATGCTTCGAATATTCCACCAAACCCGGAAAGAAGTTCTGCTGTTCCTTCTATAGATATGAATGATAGAAATCCGTTTTTATCCTCGAATAATACTCGTGAGCTCACACCTAATTCCTTGCTTCAAAATCTTGAACAAATTAGAACCGAAACTTTCGAACCATCCACTTCTACAGCTGAGACGCAACCTGAACCAACTACATGCGAGACATCTACTTCTACAGCTCAGATGCAACCTGAACTGACTTACGAACCTTCCAGCTCTAAAGCTGATACTCAACCTAGACCAGCTACTAATGTTCTCATAACACCAGAAGCTATAAGACCATATCCTAGAGTTGTAAGAAACAAGCAAACTAATAAAGGAAGAAAACCAGGTAAATCTCGTATTTATACAGATACCCCTGAAAAAAATGAAGTTGAGGAAAGATTCAGACAGAAGGAAATGAAAAAAGTACAACAGGAACGAAAAGCCAGAGCTAAAAAAATTAAAAGTAGTTTGGTGGAGCTTAATTCAACTCAAAAGAAAAAAAAAGTTAAAAAAGTAGAAAGTGATGAAGATTCAGAGGAATCCGGAGGAATCCGGAGGATCGCATATAAGCTTTTGGGAAAGCTCTACGTCTCCATTTGATTTTGAAACCGATGAAGATACTTATGAATTCAATACCAATACACATGTTAAAGTGACACCAGAGAATATAAAAGATAATTCTTTTGTTTTGGTCAAATTTGAAAAAACAAAATCTGTTGTCTATTACGTCGGAAAAGTTCTCAGCCATTACTCGCCAACAGAGCTAAAAGTCTCATATCTTCGAAAAAAACCGGGATCATTTATGTCATTTGTTTTTCCTGATGTGGAAGACATACATACTTTATACATCATTGACGTCGCCATTATCCTGCCTGATCCTGAACCAAGACCACATTGTACAGCTAGAACATCAAGGCTTTTTACTTTTGCAATTGATTTAAATAATTTTAATGTGCAATGACTTCCAAAGTTACAATTAAATGTTTAACTACCAAGGTACATACTTAAAGTACAAATTGTCAAAGACTTATTACTATTAATTAAAGATCTCATATCTATAAACTGAATTCCTAATAAATAATCTTAATTATTTTTTTTTAATGTATTTCTTATTTTATTGTTATATTTCTTTATTTATTATTTTTTTTGAAGATGAATTTAAGTTAATGTTGAATATTATTAATTAAGTTTTAAGATCATTAGTTTTTTTCTTACTGTTTAATAAACCCACCGGTGGGGTACATTCGTACAAATATCTTATCTGAGAAAAATGTCAGTAACTCTTTAACCGTTTCACATAATAGTTTCAGAGGTTTTTGTAATAAACTACGATATATTTACTACACATTAGTGTATTAACCAGATTTTGAAGTGAATTAATTATTACACCCATGTTCTGCATTTCACTTATTGTGAATTGGAGCAACAAAAGTGAATTTTGATGTTCTGCATTCCGCATAAAATGACTTTTGTGATTTGTTCATTCCGAATGTGAAATGTTGGTGTTCTGAATTCCACCCGAAATGAAGTTTGTGAATTGAGTTTTCGGAGATGAAAATACGTGTTCTACATTTCGAATACATAGCGTTTTACGGTGAATTCAATTCACTTAGTTTTATTTGGTGAAATTGATAAACGTGTAAATAAAGATTTGAAATTTTGATTGATTGATTTTGATTTGTTTGATTGATAAATTGTTGTTTACAAGAAAATACAAAAGAGCTCCCGACAAGAAAAAGTTGTGTTGCAATTTATGAAATAAGAAGAATAAGAAGAAATTTTGTGTTAAGGGAATTGAAGTCGATTTTATTAAGGGATTTATTTCAAAAATATAAACAAATGTCTCTTCGCTTAGTCTTAAGCTTCTTTTGAAACTACAAAAAAATCAAATACCTATGACCATGTTAATTCATTCCCCATTTTTTACTTACGCTGCTTCTGGAAGATCTAAAATTATGGCTTTACTACGTAAAACTTTTCCACAAAGTTATAACAGTTATTCAAAAATAACTGATAAGGCCATCACTGCCACAAACTCTCTATCATTGATTTTCGTCCGTTCTACCACTTATTAATAATAATAGTGAATCTATTTTCGATATGCACAAGAAACAATGTTTTAATAAATGATGCAAATTGTCTTTCAGCTGATTTTGACATTTCACAAATAAATTCGGAGTGAATTGAATTCACTCGGAATGTAGAACATGCCTTTTAATATAATAACAAAAATGTAAAAAGTGTACGAAGGGTAACCACATTCCCCTACCCCCCATACGAATTTTTTTCGAAATTATATAAACATTTTTTTTTCTCAAGAACTGTTCAATAGATTTTTAAAATAAAGATACAGAAAAATTTCATTTAATAAAATCTAGGTATTGGTTAAAAAAAATTTCCGAAAAACGGTTATTGAGGGTACAGGGGGTTTTTGATTTTCTCAAAAACAGTTCAACCGACTTTGATCATTTTTTTTGCTAAAGTTCCCCAAAAACATAAACAGAATTGTGTACTCAAATTTTCAAAAAAATTTTTTTTGGATTTTTAAAAAAAACTTCAAAAACTTTTTCTCAAAACTCAATATTTTAAAACCCCATGTTAGATTTTTTTTAAACTTGATAAATAAAAGTTTCTCAATATAATCTACAAAATGTGAAACAAATTTTTTTATTTTACCTAAAAATAAAGGTACCTACCATACAAATGCTAAAAAAATAAATAAATAAATAAATTAAAAAAAATGGTTTTCAAAAATCGTATTTTTCTCGAAAACGGCACCTAGAATTTTGATAAAATTTTTTTTCGTTCAATTAATTTTTACGATCTTTAATTTAATAAAAAAAATTTTGAAATTAAGATATTACAGCTTGTACCTACCATAGAACCATTTTTTCGAATTTTGAATTTCTCATTATCCACATAACGGATCTTAATGAAAATTTGTATAGAGAAGCTTCTAACAAGTCTAAAACACATTGCATTTCAAAACTTAAAAATAAATATTTTTTGAATTTTTGAAAAAAAATCTATTATTTTTCTTTTTTTTTTGAAAATTCGATATCTCCGAAACGGGTCAATATTTCTTTTCGTAAATTTAATTTTTATTCGAACAATAATAAAAACTTTAAACTAGCGTACCAAAATTTTTTCTTAAAAAGCTTTTAAAAAGTTTGTATATAAAAGCTTCTTTTAAAGAAACCACTACAAGGACTTATAATTTTTGTTCTTGCATAAATTCATATTTGCATAGCATTCTGTTACTACTAAAAGAATTTAAAAATTAATTTTATCCTTATGAACAGTTTTCTCTAATAACATTCGTTTTTAAAATTACATAGGAGCAAGTTCGTGCGACCCAGTTGTGCATTTTATTTAAAAGGTCCTCATCGTGAAAAGTAGTCCTCTTTTGTTATAAGTTATTAGTTGTTAAAGCTATTATAGAAAAAGGAAAAATTCTTAAACATATACATATATATATATATATATATGTATGTATGCATACAATTAAAAAATTCCTTTTATGAAATTAATAATTTAGTTCGCTTCATTCGCATTCACAATTTTGTTGTTTGCAATTTTTCATATTTTTTCAGATTTCTTTTTCCTATTATATTAAATTGATTAATCATACATATATGGTCATCGATAAAGATAACTATAAATACTTTAGCATCTATAAAGCATTTGGGAACTAAAAGAAATTTCCGACTTGCATTAAATCTATAATAAAAGGGTAAAATATTAGGTTTTTCTCTGTTAGTTGATAGAACACGTAATCATTTTCCCATTGATGTTCAATCTTCGGAAATTTTTAATTCAAAATTACCCATTGTAAGACCTAAATGGAACCGTAAATCTCTCAACAAAAAAAAAACATGCTAAAATCATCAAGAGAAAATATACCCCTTTTTCGTTATGCATTGTAATTCATTCCAAAGCGCTCGAATGATTTTAAAAGAAGGAAAAACAAGTAAACAACATTTAAATCATTCCACAATTCATTTTGCCTTCAGAACTTATTTTAAAAGGAATATTTTATGTAGTTGCTATTGCTACACCTACTTCTATTATAAGATCAAGTATTGGATTTAAAAAAAAATGCACAACTGGTCTTGCGGTTCAAGACTCTAACGCGGCCAAGCATTGATGTCATAAAAAAAAAGGGACCCAATTTCCCATATGTACAAATACCCTGCATGTAAAAAGTCAGCAGTGAAAAGTAGTGAGATCTGCCAAGTTCTAAGTTTATGTACTTTAGTATAAATTTTTTTCGGTAGAGTAATATCAATCCGACTCCAAATTATGTAGGGAAAATTTTGTTATTATTCTTACTGACTAAAATTTTGAGGGTTCACTGGTCAAGTTTGCATAACCTTTTACATAATGAAAACAAAAACTATTAAAAAAAATTGTTTTCTTTATATTTTTTGTTTGCCTTCTTCTTTTGAATAATTAATTAAAACAAACCTTGATCACCGCTCTACAAAATTTCATCATTCAACAACAATCGGAAGTGCTCCATAAAATTTGAAAGAACTTTTGAGTAAGTGGGTGGATGACACGCTCCTTGAATGGAAAGTTCAATATTTTCGATTTTTTCCTATGTAGACCTGTGTTGTGAAATAACAACGTTTTGTTAATCTGTCCGTGAGTCAGCCAGTCAGTTGAGGTTTTAGCCATTATTGAAGTCATATACATATTTCAGGAACAACTGTAATACTAAAAAGTTGAAATTTGATGAGGCGTCTGTGTTTGATCAACTCAGCAAATACTGTGAATTTGCAGTTTTTGGCTTTATTGGTTGGTACTGAAGTTAGAAGAGGGTCGAAAATTTTCTGAGATTTTTCCTGAAAAAAGAATGTAGTGTCGCGAACTTCGCAAAGCACTATACCGTGCTTTTTGCACGTTAGAAAACTTGTAATCATAAAATACTCATGTTTTAAAAAAGTTTTTTTTTTCAGTAATTTGGGTTTGGAGATCTTCATTTTCAACCTTTTTTTTTTTTATAATCCACTCGCGCTCAAGGGATTATGATTACCCTTTTTAAATATTTTCGACACAGCGCGGGCCTGAAGTTACGGAAGAGAAAGAAGGAAAGGGAAATCTAAGCTTAGTCTTATATCAAAAATAGTTTTGGTGATATAGATACATAAAAGATTTGCCAATAAGAATATTCAATCTTTGACATGTGATTGCGGTGACATTGTTGAAGCTACATCTGTCAAATTGGCTGTCATTTATTAAGTTTGCTACGAGTATACCAACATGGAGAGTTATTAGTAGCCGTGTTTTTTGAAAGAGTGAATAGCCAAGTTAGCAAAATTTTACATGCAAAACAATAAAAACATCAAGAGTGAATATAGTTTGATCAGCAATCAGAGTGAAAATAGAAAAAATTGTTGATATATTGAGATGTAGATGGCGCTTAAATTGAGTGCAGAAAAACATTTGCTTGGGATGTTTTCTGGAATGCATCTTTTTTTCTCAGAGATTTTTATTATGTCAAGACATTTGGAAATAAAGCTTCATGTCTATTTTGTAAAAGACGTACAAGAAATCTCAAATGTCTATTAATTGAAAAACTTCTGAAACATCTTAATTTTTTTCACCAAAAAATCGAAATTTTTGGGATTTTGTTTTGTTCACGAAAATTTCGATTTTAAGGCTTTTGGAAAGCATCTAGAAGGAAATACTCTAAACAGGTTAAAATATAGTATATTATCCATCTATACCAAGCCATAACTGTCAAATTACATTGGAGGATGGCTGAGATTTAAAAACATCTACAAAACCTGGATTTTTTTAAAGAAAAATCGATTTTTTTGCTCATTAAAATTGAAATTTAGGGGCTGCCAAAATTCGTGTCAAACTTTGAGATTAAAAGAGAGTGAATATAAAAGTGACTTTAATCGTTTTTTTTCAATTTTCTTTACTGAGTAGCTATCAATTTTCCATAAAACATGGCTAGGGTTAACATGCACAAATGATTACATTATTTAGTTAAAGTGGGTCTTCTATTCGAAAAACGCTTTAATTGAAGAATCGTGTTCAGCAAGGAGGCGCATTTCTGGATTAATGGTTTAGAAATTTGGACGATCGCAATCCACGCAAGACCCGCCCAATTGCAAAGCATTCTGAGAAAATCATTGTCTTATGTGGATTTCGTTCAGCTGGCATCAGTCCATATTTCTTTGAAAACGATGTTGGTCAGGCCAGCATCGTCAACGGCGAGCCCTAATGGTCGATAACTAATTTCTTTTGGCCCGATTTGAATGATATACACACCAAGACGATGACACGCGTCCTTGAAACAATTGAAATTTTGCACGACCGATTTTCGAATATGGATAGTTCTCTCACGCGGAGGCGTTGCCAATTGGCCACCGAGAATGAGCCACTTGACTCACTCACAGATTGTTTTAATCAAAATTAATGGAAAACCCCTTAGATCTCCGCAGACGAAAATGACGAGTTCCTGAAATCGTGTAGGTAAATTTTGTCATATTCGCTTTGGCTTGGGCTATAACTAATAGTTTTATGATTCTGGATACTGTCTTCTTGAGGAACAAAAAAATCAAAAACCATTGCTTGAGAGAAAGTTAGTGAAAAATCGCTAGTTCAGAAATTTTGAATACACGAAGTCGCTACAAAGAAATAGCTGGTTTTTAGAGAAAAGGTATCCCATCAGTTCAAAAAAGCTGATAATGTTTTTTGCACAGAAGGTTATCGTAACACGTACCTACTATTTCCCTCTGGAGAGAAGACGACTAAAATCCGTTTAAAATATTATTGTGCTAGGTTTTGTATATTTAAAATTTGAAAAGTATCCGCAAGGGCAAGTAGGTGCGACTCAGTAGGTAGCAATAATATTTGTGTAATTTTTCTTTTTTGTCCTTCAATTTGATAATTTATTTAAGCTCTATTGTCTCATACCGCCATGCAGACACGAAATGCAAAACAAATTACAAATATCCACAAAACACCAAACAAAAATCACTATCGATTGCAAAGTCCATTATCTAACGTTTTTGTATTTTCATTTTTTTTTTAATAGAATGCTTGCATTCATCGGACTCCTCTAATCAGGACACGTCCCTATCCAGAAAAAAGAAACGACAAATAAACCCAACAGATAAAAATCCAATTGACCCGATGCCATTGTGTTCTGATGGGAAAAAAGCCAACCGCTTTTCCCATTTTTTTTTGTTATATTTTTCTGTAGGATAATGGCCAGGGCTTTGTCCTTTTGGAATTTAATGTTCATTTTGTTTGCCACATATCAGGGGTATTTGTTATTCAACATGTGTGTCCATGTCCTGCCGCACCGCACCGGGCGGAGGGTGACGCCTCAGCGAGCATTCGTCGTTTTCGTCTTCGGTTTAATTTTATGCCTTTGCTTGCTGTCCGCTTGTCCAGGTTTTCCCTATAAATCCCTCAAACTCTTTAAGGCTTTATGAAATTGATCTGAAAATCGGCTTAGTCTTACAGCAAGAAAAAAATCCAGAACAGAGCAGGTAATTTTTGTACATCAGGAACCCTAGGGGACTTTGCAATGCCGCCTCTTTTGGGAGAGCACATCAATTCGCAATCGCCTGAAAATCTTTTTGGCGAAGAGTCAAACGGCTTGCATCCAGCGAACACATTCTGTCGAATTCAATATTCGAAAATCGATTTTGAATTGCCCGTTCACTTGTGTGTCCGTTGCCTGTGCCTCCTAAGACCAACCCGACATACACCGCGCCGGCCAGCGCCGTCGTTCTTCGTCGTCTGCTGGAAAAGCAAGGAAAGCAAGACTACTGGTTATTGTCTCTTGAAAAGAAATTTCACTATGGACTCCTTCACACACCGGGCTGAAGGCCATGGGATGGTGCTCCGGTTCCTGTGCATTAAGCAGTTGGATCACGTCGAACATGGCCAGGTTATACCAGGTTCTTATAAAAAATTGACAGTCCTGTATGTTCGGAATAAATGTACCGCTTTTTTTCTGTTTGCTTGCTGTTGTTAATAGCAATAGGGCTATGTACGAGTTTATCCCAAGTTTTTCCGGGAGCCTGGGACCAGTGCCGGATTAAGCCAACGCGGGGCCTGTAGCAAATTCTATCAAGGGGCCCTTAGACTGTTTTAGGTTAGGCACTTATCAAGTTTATGGTATTAAATAAAACAAAACTGTTACAAACAAACTTTTCTTGATTTAATTTGGGAAAATTTATAAATAATGCTGTTGATATCGACTTCTCGGAGTAAACCATGTTCAGTATTCATTAAAGTGAAGAGATTAAGACGTTGTTGGCTCATCGTGTTCCTCAATTCATTTTTAACACGTTTTAATGTTGAGAAAGATCGTTCACTACTGCAGTTGGTGATCATGAGAGACAAATAAATGCTCAAAGCAATTTCAACGTTCGGGAAACAAGATTGTAAAGAATTATTTATCAACAGCTTGTAAACCTGCATTTCCAGAGCCTCATGATTCCTGCTGTCAATAATAACAGCCACATCAGAATTGAGCATTGAAGCGAATTGCGCTAATTCGTTGCCCAGACTGTCCTCCAAATCATCTGCAAATATTCCAACGTTAATGTTTATAATTTTAATCTTGGTTGGATATAGTTCACATTGGATTTTTGTCAAAAAATCAATGTAAGATGAACTGAATTCAATAAAAATTGCGTATTGACAAGGTCCTCACAGCCAACTGATGAGTCCATGTGCGATCACCCGGACGAAACGCCAGTTTTTGTGGACTAAAGGCCAAAAAAGCTATTTTGAATCAGGAAGAGATTTTAGATCTCGGAATATTCCGAAAATGCCAGCAATTTTATGATAACTGTTCATATACGTTTACCTAAAGTAGTGAGTACGTTATCAATGGTGACAATAAATACCTGAATTTCATACCGTTGTCCAATTTGCGTTTGGTGCGAAACATGATTTTTGGTAAGACCAGCAGATAGAAAAATAAAATTTTAGTTGATCATTTTGATGCAAATATTTTCTTCTTAGTAATTGTGACTAGATCTAATATGTAAATAATACTTTTTTATGGTCAGAAAAGATTGGTGCGCGGGGCCCCCAAATGCGCGGGGCCCGTAGCATTTGCTACTCTTGCTTCGTGGCTAATCCGGCACTGCCTGGGACCTAGGGCTTGGGACCGGGACCGGTACCGGGAAGTGAACGATGTGGCATGCTTCATTCAACTCAGTGTCTGGGTGTTTAGTCGAGAGGATAGATTTTAGATTCATGCTTTGCAGCCGCTACCGTTATTTTCAACATCCCCAGGGAACCATTCCCAATAGTAAAAATAAATTCATTTTACTTAAAATAGAGTTGCCATATATGGTTATAATTTACTTTAAATATATTCGTAATTTCATTCCATTTTATTCCTTTAGTCTTGAAATGAAACAGTAAAACGCTTAGAAAATGGAATGCAACATTAACTTTACCAGGCATGATCTGAAAAACCATGAAAATTCTTTCAAAATTTATAGATAAAAAATTTTATTTTTTTTAATTTTGGAATGCAATATATTTTTTAGTATTTTTCAGTAGTGCAGTGCTATATTGACAGGAAAATTGTCTAGCCATTAACGAGATAAAACATAATAACATGAAGAAAAGACTGCAATTATTAAAAAATGCATTCTAAAATTTGATTATTCAGAGATTTGATTTTAAATTGCATAAAATTTACTGAATCATATTCAATTTAACGTTGGCCAATAGTTTATTTAAATATACAAGGCAACTTTTGAAAAATAAACTTAGTGAAAAGTATTCATTTTAACATTTGAATAAAGGTTTTGTAACGTGCGCTGAGCGTAGTTTCAAATACGGCTAATTACGAGACGAGACCAGCCAAGGCATCGGTCTCGTTACAACTTATGAGTGGTCTCATCTTGATCTCATCGTTTTTTTTTGTGCGATTTAGTGAAATGTCAACCTAGATTATGAATCTAGGAGCTGTAAGTAACTCTTAAATATTCCTTGATGATTTCAAGGCAAATTTAATTGAACTACCAACTGTAATCTGCAGGGGAGCACGTCTTAACGAAAATAAAATGCACGACTGGATCGCACGAACTTGCTCTTATGTAAAAGTACTTCGGAATTTAAAATACATTTTATAAATATAAATCATAGATTTATTGAGATAAAAATGTTCAAATGCATGGAATTGCCGTCTGATTTACGGAAAAGTATGAATTTATGCAAACAAAGTTTAAAAATTGTTTTATTATTAAAGTAACTTTTTATATAAGAAATTTATTTAAAAATTTTTTAAGAAAAAAATATGGGATGCGAATTTAAAGTATTTAATAATATTTATTTTAGGAAATAACAAAAAATCTAACTATATTCATGTGGAAAATTTACAGGTGTATGAGTGTAGAAATTTCCCAATTTCAACTTAATAACGTTAAGGCTATGGTTTAAGTGGCAGCGATTAGGCGATTTATTGCTGAATGTAGTGATCGATCAACCTTTTAGTTCCTCGAGAACAAATACAAATAAAAATGTCATTAAATGAAGAACTGTTTTTAATTGAATTTTGTTAAAAGGTCATACTTTAACCGTTTAAGTAATAAAATTGATTTGCTATACAGAAAGCAGAACAAAAAAGAGCTTAGTATTGTAAATATGTATATGTATTCACTAAGTCACTAAAGTAATCGTTTTCTCAATAATGAAAATAGGGTTATTCACGATCGGGAGCAAGGAGTCGAGAGCACCAATTGGGATTTTTTAACTAGACCGTGAACGCACTTTTTATAATCTGTTGCAACACTGAAGCAAAAGTCAAAATTTGACATTTTCTTGCTTATTTCCTAATAATTAAAAAGAACACAAAAAATCAATTATTTGTTCCCACAATTTCAGCAATGAATGACAGGTGACAGTTCAAAATGACATTTGGTGAGCTGTCAAATTAAAATTTTACAAAAATTGTATTTTTCTGTTGCAATGAAGTCTTGTAAGATTATGATCAGTATATTTTGTTATTGAAGTGTCAAAAAATTTAACACTTTTACACTTTGATTAGACTCATTGACAGAATTTTGAATACCAGTAATGTGTCAGAAAAATGAATATACCCCATAAACTAATTTTTTTCTTGATTCTAATATGTATTTACTCTTGTGTCTTAGTGCACGCGTATGTATATTGCATATGAAATACAAAAAACCTTGAATTTATTTGAGAAGTTTCGCCACACGAATCGCTTGAAATCGCTTTCTTCGCTCAGTCTAAAGGAAACTCGAAATTTCAATCGCTTTCAATTTCCTTATCCGCGGGCGGGAGTAAAAATCGCTGCTACCGAAACCATAGCTTAAAAGTTAATTTTTAAGTTGAATAATCTTATATAGTGATTATTACTATTAAAACAAATGTAAAAAGTGTTTTAAGCATCAGTCTGCACATTTGGCCGTCAACCTTCTTCTAAGTCTGTATAAAAAAGAGAGCCTCAAATTAAAACAACGAGCATCAATCAAAATTTTAGCATATACAATCCGGAACTCCATTTATCTTCTCTTCCAAAAAGTCAGTTCGCCAGTTCATGGACTTAGATGAACTTCAAATCAAAATCCTGCAGTGACTGTACTGAAATACATAAGGGAAATAATCTAGTGTGTACCAGCCCATCATATAAGGCGTTTTTCTTTTTAAGCCCCGAGCCATTTCCAATTGTTTTGATTATTTATTTCTTTTTTTTTCTTTTACTATCATCCCTTCCAAAAAATTTAATGAAGTTAGCCGCGCTCAGCTTTTTGCTCGGTCTGCTTAGTGCTTGGTTATTTATTATCGAGCTCATCGAGCGAGCCCCGTTCGAGCTCTGAGCTAAAAAAGAAATGCAAGTTGAGCGCCTAGGGGGCTCTAGGTTAAAAAAGTAACATAGTTCTTTTTTCGACAGTTCAGTGCCCCGCTCGGAGCTAAAAAAAAAAAACGCCTATAGGGGAAGATTGGGGTTTGTACCTCGTATATAAAAACGTGTTAATTTAACAAGGATCGGTCATTAAATAATTTGGGAAGCTAATAAAAAAAATAGTTTCTCAAAATACTCGTCGTTCGGAGTGATTGATTGAAATCTCGTTCGCGTGTTGTCGATTTAAAGGTATATATTGTGTTTAGATGAGACAAGAAATCCAAGCATGTTAAATCGAACGGTGCAAGTCACCACGATTGCCAAATAATTAGTTGCGAGCGTATACAAGCATAGATGCCACATTTGCGTACTAAGACAATGGACTATTAATCCCAAGGGAGTGCCTTTTCTTCTTGGCCTTCAGTGGGAACCAAATCATGGCACATTGTAGGGTAGGGTAAATCTACACTTGCAAATCAACAGATCAGAAGACAAGTCGTAATTATTCAAAAAAAAAAGTAATTTTCTCGTAAGAGGCATTTTAAAAATCGAAGACTTATGTTTTCTCACCAATATTTGAGGGAGTTTTATAACGAGAAAAGGCTTGTTTTGTAAGCAACAGTAGATGGAGTTTCCTTGTTGTTTGCTTAAATAAATATTTTATCTAAATTGGAATCAGAATCGGAAGCATTGGAATATGAAAATTCGGCGTAGTTTCTGAAACTTCATCAGGAAATTCTAGTAATCTTATATCGCATGCTTTATGCAATACTGACCCATCTCGAAAAGACGATTTTTGGGAAGTTGCAAGAAAAGATCTTCCTATGAGGATTTGTCCTACTTGTTGACGGATAAAATTAAAACTAATTCATGAATTTTGACCTATCTCCTAATGGGTTAGTATTCCATTAAGCATGCGATATGTACGTTTTGAGGAAATTGCGTAAAACTTCTTTTCACTTCTACAGAAATGTCGCGGGATGATAAATTAGTTTGTTCTGTTAGAATTAGGAAATTGAAATCCAAAAAACAGGTAATGTGGTTCATGTGTCGGTTTGATACTGAAGAGCAGAGGAAGTGTTCGATACTGTCTAAAATGTACAAACTGCATGTTCTATAGATTTAAGATGTAGCCAGAGATGTAGTTATACCTCTTAAAAGACCATAAATATATCGTATAGTGTTATTAAAGGCGACTGTAAGCTTTCTTCTACTCTCCGAATCACAATTACATTAAATTACTTCTTAAATACAGTTGCAAATCATCGGCGTACATCAGTATAAGTGTGTGTTTAACATTTGATGGCAATTCATTGACGTAGAGTGAAAATAGAATTGGACCTAAAATCGATCCTTGAGGAACACCTTTCAAGACTGGCAAAAAAGGTGAGAGTGTATTGGAAATAGATACAGCCTGCTTTCGTTCACTTAAATATTACAGTACCAGATTAAGTACCAGCGGAAAATGAAAAGTTAAATTATTGTAATAGCTTACGAATGAGAATTGAGTGGTCAATTGTGTCGAAGGCTTTTGAAAAGTCCAGCAAAACCAAGAAACTCACCTTATCGTCATCAATTGCTACGAGTATGTTTTGGACGAAAACCAGATTGGAAAGGTGTGAGCATATTTGATCTTTTGAGATTTGTCTTTGCAGTTTTTTTTCAAAAACTTGGATGAAAATCCTTGCCATTCGAATTGTTTGGTACTGGAGCTGTTTTAGCTTGCTTCCAAAGCTTTGGAAATATGCCAGTTGTAAGTAGATACAGAATTAAATATAAATGTTATGTAAGTCAAAATATGTGGAAGTAAGGCTTTTATAAAAATAGGACATTTATCATCAACTCCGACCGCATTCGACTTAACCAACAACAAACTTTCAGCCAGATCAGTGCAATCAATTCCAGCAAACTCGAAATCAGATTCAGAGGCAGAAGAATGATCTACTGCTTCATTGAGTAATCCGTAGAGATTAGATAAAGATGCGTTGGGGGCATGTACAGCGAAGATGAGCAATCGATTCTTGCTTATTGAGAGCGCTTCAGATCTAGCTGTTATATGTTAACTTCAAAACCAAAAAAAATAATTCAAGAGTTCTTAAGCTAGCGGTCTCTACCGCAAACAACAACCTCGAAATCTGGACTGCCTTGTGAGCTCAGTAGTTGTCGACTCTAAGTTTTTCGTTGTTGACCTGGAATTATTAAAAACAGATTTTATATCTGACTGGTGATAAAGTCCTTAAACCTTAGAGAAAAGTTTCTATTTTTTCGACTTCTCCATCATCGTTTCATCATCATCAGAAATCACTCGTAAGTTTAATCAAAAACCATATTCAAAGAATATTTTCATTCAAAAACATTTCTGACATTGTTTGTTTGTCTTTGCCGAATTTCCAAACGCACACGAATCCTACTGTCAATTAATATTTGACAACCAACGCCACCCACGAGGCTGATTGATTAGACTTTCAATTTTGGGGCCAGCGCCAGAACCCAGACCAAGGATTACGAAAGTAATTAATATTTAAATAATTTGATATTGTTTTTGAATTATGATTTCATTTAGGATTTTTTAAATAATTAAATATTGAACTAAATCGACAATTTTTCCTTGAAACAACAGATGAATTGTTTTTAATCGATTTAAAAATTGAAAAATGTTTTCGTCAACAACACAAACCAGAACCATGTTTTGGGCATATTTATTTTCGATAGTGACTGACACTATACGAAACATTTGGCCTTTGAAAAACAATCAAAGAATACATAATACCAAGAAATGATTTCTCAAAGCTATTTGTACTTTTAAATCGAACTCAATCCCTACTGTTTATGGTAACAAACTTTTTTTGGCTCATATTTTATGAGTTTGGCAACATCGTCGTTACTGAAGTACTGCCAGTTTAAATATTTACAAAATGATGTGAGATGCCAAAATTCTGGCATGTTGGCGTATCTACCTTGCATCCTGGCAACACTATTTGAATCTCACCTGTGCCAAGATGTGACTGCCCATTTTTTATCGAACTCCATTGAAGCCGTTTTCAAGCCATCACCATATTGTTGGGTGGACTCCAATACGATTTGCCGTCCACGTAACAAGTTCTTGAATAAATATTTCAACTGAGGCTTCCAACCATAACCTCAACATTGTTTCGTAATCTGTTGGCTTTAATTATTTACAGTAGTTGTTTGACCAATAAAATACTCTTCTCCGGCTTGCGTCTCGCTTGTCTCGATGGTAGTATGTATCTCCCACAGGTTAAGAAAACAATTCATTTAATTGTTTGCTTTGTGTTTCCTTGTCGGTTTCTATAAGTGGTGGAGGGATGATATGACTTTCTTTACCTTGGTTATAGGTTTGGATATTATTGTGGAGAAATTGATTCTTGGAACCCAATTGGTGGTAAGAGGAGAAGACTCACATCCATTCTGTAATGCGAGTCTCAGAGATATCTCTGATTGTATAGGCTAAAGGAACTACGTCCTTGCCGTATTTGTGTCGAAAAATGATATCGTCCTAAAAAATAAAAGAGTCTGTTTCAGTTTTTGAATTCGAAACGGGACAAATGCAATGGCTTTATTTGAGAATTGTTACGTGATGGGAGCCGCAAAGCGTAAATACCTTGGGTATCTATAGGTACACGCGGCGGATGCTCATTTGGCTAAAGTAGCCCATTTGTATGTATTGCGGACTGGCAGAATTACTTTTTAGTGGTTAATGAAATTACCTACGAAATCTCATACTTCCGCACGGCATAAGGGAAATTCTAGCGCAATATTTAGAGCGCAGCTAATGGAAATTGAGTCATAAAGGACTTTCTTCCTTACTTTTTTTTTGAAGCAAAGTGTATGCGATTGGGGCGATGGAGATTCCTTTGTAGATATTCAAGTCACAAATCTAGTTGGCATTAGAAAAAAATTGACACAAATTGCCCCGATGCCGCACTTAGCCGGTTTTCGTTTTGACAACGATGTTTATCGTTGCTCTAATTAAATTAGGCTTTATCGTTAATCTTGACCTTAACTTACTCAGGTGTTGGAGATTAATGGGGAAACAGGGTAATATCAACTATTATTTTCCTGATAATGATGTATGGAAAGGCTTAAAAAAGTTTTACATCATGACACTTGTCAATCTGAGCTCCCATTTTAATATAGAGTTAAAACGTTATAACAGATAAACGTTCATATTTTCTACATGTTAAAATCATTTGTTGAACGTTCTCTACAGTAAAATTACTCCAAAAATTTTTTCAAGCTCTCAGAAAATATGAAAATGAAAAATTGATGTATTTAGTTAATACAAGCAACAGTTTATTTCATTACAAAATAGCAAAATTACCGTTTCAGCTGAAATCAGATTGAATTTCGAAACAGAAAACAATATTCTATACATCAACGTAATAAATCTTTACTCATTTTCAAATGATAAAAGAATTTTACATGATAAAAATGACGTACCACAAGGGTCAATTCTTTGCCTTTCATTGTATATAAAGTCTATTTTTGTACATATTGTTGCATTCCAACCAGTGAATTGTCAAATTATAACCGTGACAATCTGCTGTTGTTCTTGTTAACCTAGAAGTCAACAAAGTTGCACATTTCATTTTTGAGCTGCTTTTAAGGGCTTTCGTTCATAAAATATTGACAGGTGAAATAAATCTGATCTAAACAAACCGACAAATTTGTCGTCTCAATTCTGTCACTGCTTGTATGTTAATTTTGCATTGTCAATTTGTCATAACAGTTTCATCGTTGTCAGATTTTGACAATTGGTCGTGCTGATTTTTCAGAAAAATGAGATATCAATTTGTTTAATGTGGTGAGGAACACGGGTATAAGAAACGTTCATAAACACTGTTCCATAAGTTTAGTTTTTTTTAGTTTTAGTTTAATTTTAATGAAATCTTTATTTGATTGCATAAAATAGTATAACAAATATAGGTTTTAACTTAAGATTAATTTCGTTTGACGTTAGGCCATCTACCAGATTGACAATTATTTTTAAACAAGCTTAGTATTTCGAAAATTCCTTAAAATTTTTTTTTTTTTATTTTTTGATTTTTCTTATTTTATTTTAAAAGTCGACTTCAATTATTTGGGATCTGTATCTAAGCGCCGTTACTGCATATTTATATAAAACTTCCCAGCCTGATTCACCATTCAAAACACACAGGACTTCGCTTACATCCATAAAAGTCTTGCCAAAGTATCTTACTCGGAGTTCTCTTAGAATTGGACATTTTCCAATGAAATTGTACACGTCTTCTCTCTACTTAAGATTAAAAGTCGCACAAAATTGTCAGTTCAGGCTGATATGGAATGTAATTGAGTCTAATTATTTCTCCTCTTATTTTAAATATTAAAGATATCATGCTAAGAGGCGATCGGTTAAGGAAGTACGTATTTTCTTGGAGATTTAAATTTAACTGGCTATAAATCATTTGCTGCAAAGATTGCGCTTTCAACAAACAACCATTATAAATAGATTGACGTGCTCCTTCTCATAACTTCTGAAAACAGCTCCTCGAGTCACCCGGGTCAATATCTGCATGAATTTCGACAAATCCAGCTCCCAGCTGCTCCCACTTTCTGACAAGATTCCCTTTTGATAAAATAATGCTTTCCAGGATCAGCTTAGGTAGTCTTCCCTCCTCCATCTCCAAGACTTTTATTACAAAACCAAAATGTAATTTAAGAGCCTCACAAAACAATGGTAGTACTGATGTTTCTAAATGCAGCATGTAATTAGGTGTATTCGAAGGTAATCGGAAAATCCGTTTAAGAAAGTATCACCGAAATTTTTCTACCTCGTCGAACTTGGAATATCCCCAGACTTTCGCACCATACAGCAAAATAGAGACTGCAGTCGCTCGAACCAGTTTAATCTTTGCACTATGGTCAACGTTTTTATTATCGATGCAACGACCCCAAACTGCTTAAATTGCTCTTTTCGCCTCCGATAACTTCAACTGGAAATTTCTTTTCATATTAAGGTTTGGGGTTATCAACAGACCTAGATATTTGTATTCCCGTACAATTGTAATATTTGGCCCTTTGTACTTCCACTTTTCATTCTGAGAATATCTGCCGCCACCATTTCTGAAGATCATCATTTTCGATTTTTCTAAGTTAACAGAAAGATTCCAAAGACCACAATAGATTTCGAGTTGGTTTATCATTCGCTCCATTCCCTCTACTGTCTCTGCCAGAAAAACTATATCGTCGGCAAATATCAGACATGGCACCCGTAATCGTCCAAACTCTATTCCTCCTCCAACAGCTTCCACGATATCATTGATATATAAAATGAAGAGTAAGGTGCTTAATACACAACCTTGTTTAACACCCATTTCCGTTGCGAAGTTTTCTGAAATAAATTCACCATCCCAGACATACGAGGCATTACTTTCATACATCGCTTTTAATATATTGAGATTCCCATCTTATACAACTTATAAAAAAGCGCTGCACTACGAAGAAAGCATATAGCTTTTTGTTCCTTATTTTATTTATCTATTTATTCATCTACAAGCTTAGCTTAACAGATTATCATATTTAATCAAAAGATTTATAATATAAACAATTTTCATATTTTATCAAAGTTTGTGATTTATCAATTATTTAAAAAAATTTAATTAATATAAAGAATTAAATAAAATATTTTTGAAGCATACCCTTGAGATGTGTAAGTCAAAATTTCTACAAACTTCATTGAAAGACTTTATAGATCTAGAAATTGGTTCGCTTAGACCGTAATTCGTTCTGTCCAAGGGTTGGAAAAGAAATTGTCGTTCCCTGAGTGGTCTAACAGGAGCGTAAATAGGAACTTGAGATAGAAGATAGGGACCCTTAATGTGATTGCAAATCAGATCTCTTATGAACATAGTTTCATGTATGTATCTTCTAGATTTAAGTGAATGTATACCGAGAAGCCGGCATCTTTCTTCGTAAGATGGTGAAAAGTTCCAATTTATTTTCCTAAAAATATTTTTTGTAAAACCCCTTTGAACTTTTTCAATTCGATCCGAATGTACTTCATAAGACGGGCTCTGAATAATATCAGAAAACTCTAGAATGGACCTTACTAGAGAAGTATATAACATTAGAAGGGTATGAGGATCCGTAAAATCTTTTGAATACGTCCTATCTTCCCTGTACTGACAATTTTTGTTGGACAGAGTATAGTACGGTACCAGTCGTCGAAGAGTTTATGGTATTATAGAACTTGTACTGTAGAACTTGCACTTTTTTTTCGAAAATAGAAGTAGCAGTGGTATTTAGGGTAATCCTTTATCGGATTTTTTCGAAGATGTTCTTCATGCATTTAAAATTCACTCCATGGTAAAAGAACTCCTCAACTAATTTGATCTTGCTGCTATCAACCGCGATGTTCTAACTAACCGCTGGATAGATTTGTGTTCGTTTGCTGATACCTAGTTTTGTCATTGTTTACATTAAGATTAACTAGTTTCGCCTATTTTAAGCCGCTGCGCTGAGATGGACTGTATCACGGAATGTTGAGAACGTCGAAGATGTTGGTATTGTCCGCATACTCCAATAAATACGACAAACTTCTTGATAAAAGTGCGCTCGGTGTTATCGATTGCTCTGCACACAATATGATATAAAAAGTGATCGAAGGAATTGCGCACAATAGCATTTCTTCTTGCCGAAACCATATGCATGATTAGAATGGTGAATGGACAACAAAACTGTTTAGGTTTTTTATGATCCCGAGATCCACCACTGCACGTCAGAAATGTCGGATGTGTGCCTTGCGTCAAATAGTACATATTAACCTTCTACAACTTATCGAAATATTAAAAGCTACTGCAGAGTTGATTAATCGGATTAATCTGTTATCGGATCGTGAAGGCTGTGGTAACTATAATAACCAATCTGCCGAAAATATCTTCCTTTCCGACTTTAGCAATGAGTTCACCGAACTAAATCGAAAAAACCAACCGGGAGATAAAAAAAAACTTACATAGTTCCTCAAAATCATCGCGGATCATTCCGAGGAGACAGGAGATCACTCATCGGTTTTTAGTCACTTACCTTCCTTCTTCGCCGATTTCCTACGACACGACTTTATATCCGAAAATATACAATCATTTATAGAAGCTGTAATAAAAGTCGCAATTTCTTCTATAGATCACACCTGATGATCTTATTAATCGTATATACATATTGTAATGGACCATTACAAATTAACCCAGCCTCCCCCCGAACTACGCGCCTGTTAATCCTAAGAACCGAGCTGACCGCATGTTTTCTGAGAACTTACTCTTCTCTATATTCACCCCTCCCTACCTACGCACCTGTTTCCTAATTGAAGAATAAAAAAAATACTTACCCCGCCAGCCGCATGCTCCCATAGCATGCGTACACCAAGAAGTGTAATCAAGAATCAACAACTGAATAAGAATTACCTCTTATCATTATCAGTTCTATAACTCTTTTTTTCCCCACACCAATAGAAGGAGCACGAGCAACTAGTGTAGTGAAATTGTACAACGACCAGCAAGGCCTTCACTGAGGATAGCAGCATGACAACGATCATGCTACCTCGGTGGTGAATATCATCATGAATAAAATGTGCAGAAGTAATATGATGACGTCGACGTATCACTTTCTGCTTGCAAAAACTAACTTTGAAACGATATAGCTCACATTTAGTTACACTGAAAAGTGCTATAAATAAAGGTCATGCGAGCCACCAGATCGGTCATCACAAGGAAATCAACGAGAGAGGAGTCCTCCAGCTCCAGTAAAAAGAAGGTAAATTATCCATTGGCTACCCCCCACCAGAGGTAAGGAGCCCTTGAAGAAAAGGAAAAAAAAAACATTTAGCCGGGTAAAACCGTTGATAGCCGGCGAAAGCCCTTATGATAGCCAGCGAAAGCTGTTGATAGCCGGGTAAAACCGTTGATAGCCGGGTAAAACCGTTGATAGCCGGGTAAAACCGTTGATAGCCGGGTAAAACCGTTGATAGCCGGCGAAAGCCGTTGATAGCCAGCGAAAGCTGTTGAAAGCCGGGTAAAGCCTTTGATAGCCGGCAAAAGCGGTTGATAGCCAGCGAAAGCTGTTGATAGCCGGGTAAAACCGTTGATAGAGGGCGAGAGCCGTTGATAGCCAGCGAAAGCTGTTGATAGCCGGGCAAAACCATTGAAAGCCGGGTAAAACCGTTTATAGCCGGCGAAAGCCGTTGATAGCCGGGTATAACAATTGATAGCCGGCGAAAGCCTTTGATAACCAGCAAAGCTGCTGATACCGAAAGCCGCTGAAAGATAGCGTAGACCGTCAGAATCGAGACCAGCCTGAACTCCTGAAGAAGCCAGTTGCAGATCCAGTACCTGCTGCAAATAGTAAACTAACTACGGAGCTCAAGTCATCGATAAAATCAAGATAATACATATCTATATAATACATAATACATACATATCTATTTAAAGATACAGGCAGAGCTTACAAAGCATTCGGAATAAAAATCGCCATCTTTATTGCAAATAAAACAAAAAACTCTTAACAATACCTAATTTTATTTTCTAAAGCCCTCGACATTTTTAAAATTGCTTGTCCACTTTGAAAGTGCATGGTTTGTTTTCAAATATAAAGTGGAACACAAGGACTTACAATTTTGCCCAAAGCCTTGCCTAAGCAAATTATACATATTTTGTGTTTTTTCTTCCAGTGCAAGGAGGTGAAACTTTTGAAGTCAGTGTCGAAACGATGATACTGTCATTTATAGCAGTTATTCATGGTTTGGGGCATTATTACTTACATTTCTCAAAAAAAAATGAAATTAAAAACTTCAGGAGAACTACTTGAGTTCTTCAACTTTATACTGGGCATTCACACTCCGTAGCCAGAGCAGCAAAGCAACATGGCAAAGCTGTGTACATACTCTCTACACAGTGGGTGAGGTGGGTGCCTATTAAATTTGCATTTTTCCTCTCGCCCACAATAAGGAAGATTTTCCTGCTTAAGGATTCAATTTCAAGAGGGTGCTGCCGCGTAATCCCCCTCAACGTGGTGTTGCAAGAAAACCTAATTAGGCAGCAGTTTACTATGAACCAAGCCGAGCATAGGCGACCATCATGGTTTTGGTTTGCGTTGAAGCCACACTGTGTGTGATGTGTGCCTGTATGATACAGGCACAACACACCCCTATTCCCTACCCACACATAGCTAAATTCTTTGGAACTTCTTTTAATTAACATTTATGTGACGTAATATAAGGTGCTCAAGTTCGTCCTTAAGCACAATGATGCTAGAAGAGATTACATTTATTGCTCTCTAACCAAGGTAGTTGTTTTAGAAATGGAAAACCACCACACTACAGGACCACCACTGCACCTCTACCTCTAAGGGGTTTGAATGGATGAATTTCGCTGCAATTGTAAAACGTCGTCGTCAGTCAGCAATAGGGGGAGAGGGTGCGACTCAGCGTCGTCGTCCCTGCAAGCTTAAGGATGATGGTGATGGCATATAAGATCTGCTCGGTAAGGGTTTTTACATTGTCCTACTAAACTTTTGCATGTGTAAGCATTTTACTATCTCTTCCGTTACACCACCCTCTGCTATCGCTTTGACGCTTGGTAGCGTTCTTTGGGATTCTCTGCCTCTCATATCCCCCACTCTTACCATGAAAATGCCTGTAGCACCTCACTGAATAAATATTAACAAGGGTTTTTCAACTAACTAGACAGCAACAGCAGAAGCAGCAGCATGACGATGATGACAACGAGAACGACTATATGATGATAGTGGTTATACCAGTGGCTGCTTGGAGCAAACGCTGCAACCGACCATGTTGGCTTAACCCCGGCGTCCATGGTGTGCTCCAAGCCATGTTCTCATTCCTTAATTATGACAGAAAAACAAACCATAAACAATATAAAAAGAATAATATTATGAACAATTGTGAATGGGATCGATGCGCGATGTGCTTCGGATGGCTGTATGATGGATTTTTCACTTGTTCTCGAATTCTGTTGGGGGTAAAAGTGCTTGGGGGGACGTTCTTAAGACCGTCTGGCCTCAGCATGCGAAAAGGTATGTGTAATCAAATCTTTGCAGTTAAAAGGATACGAAATTCATTTTGAGATGTTGTGATGGATTATATTGATTGGTTTATTGTTGTTTTTAACTTATACCTTTATTTGAATTATTGTATTTTTAGTATCAGAATTGCCTTCCCATAATTATGAGCTTTCGTAAATATTTTTTTCAAAGTTATCTATAAAATAAAAAAAATAAAAATTAGTTCGAGAATGCAATATGGCCAACAATTGAATCCATAAAGCGAAAACAAAAAAGATTTTTTCCTTGAAAATTATGTTAATTCTATTATACTTGTTAGGACACTTGGTCGAATTTGGATATAATTTTCTAAAGCCATTAATGATACATAAATAATCGAAATTGGACATCTTTCGCACATCACGCCTATAAAATTTAATCAAAATCGTTAGACCGCATTTCTGGAAAATCTAAAAAAATCCAAGATACATTCTTTTTTTTAATTCACAAGTGCTTAAGGGCTTATACGTAGATACCATTATAATGCTAAACACATCACGAGCGATGGGGAAATTAGGAAGGGAGAGAACACAAAAATGCGAATTCCAAAAGAAAACAAACAAAATTCCTATCAAATTTTGGGTAAATCTTTGTACTGGCCTAGTCTCAATAAGTAAATGTCTGAAATATGTCTGTGTGGATCAGAAAATATAAAGAGCAAAGGACTCAATACGCTTCCCTGGTGCATACCAACTTTGATTCAGAACAATTCTGTAACTGCTGCTGGGGATCCCACCTATTGTTTGGACTTGTTCGTACTTGTCGTTATAATCTGCACTTAGACTCTTGGAACTCGTCGTTGCCTAAGGGCAAGTCATATTTGATCTTATGGATATCTATCAAATGCTTTTTTAAAGTCAAACAAAATAATATGGAAATTTTTTAGGTGAATGAATAATTATTGGGTTTAAGTGCATTGCGACCTATAGACTTAAATTTTGGGAGTTTTGTCCCTATTTTTGTCCTTAAGGCGGCTTCCTCTTCTGTTTAAATTTTATTTTTAATCACGCTTTCTCCTAATCCGCAATAGAGCTCCGGTCCTCGTTTGCCAAATAGTCTGGCTCTTTGATTTCCATGACATCTAGGTGTCCCGGTACCCAATGAAGTGTAACATTACTATTCTTGCAGAGGTTGTTTACCCTGCACATACACTCCCATAACATTTAGAATTACTGTCTAGAATTTAACGCTTTAAATACCGCTGGACTATCTGACATGATGCCATTGTTTTAATAACGATAGGTCCTTTCGAAATTACGTTGAGCACATTTTTCTATGCAGGGCCGGATTAACACTCAACGGGGCCCTAGGCAACCATCAATTTGGGGGCCCTTTTTTACACGTCCGTTCCCTTCTTTTTTCGATTTAAAAATACAAACTTATATCTTTCATGAAAATTTTACTGTCACAATGTAATAATATCAATAAAATTACTATCTACATTTTAAACATGTCGTTTTCTACATTTGTTTTCGGCAAATTCATTAATTATATCAATATCGATTTTGTTCAATAAATCTGACTCAATGCAAAGTATACCTAACATCTCGAGTCGCTCTTGTCGCGTTGTAGCTCTTTCAGCGGCTTTGATTCTTTTTAATTGCGAGAAGTATCGTTCGGCAGAACAATTTGTGATCATTAATGTTAAAAAAATCCGAAGAGCTATTTCTGTGTTAGGAAATATATCGACTAATTGATCTTCCATTAGAATCTTATACAAATGACTATGAGTTTTTTGTGCATCAGTGTATCTGGAGTTCACGTAACTTTGGAATTGTTTCATTTCAATGAAAAATTCTTCCAAATTTCTAGAATAAAAACGAACTAAGTTATTTATAGCTTCGTGGAGGTCTCCATCACTTAGAGAAAAGTTGATGAGAAATGCAAATCTCTCTGAAACTTCCATATACACTTTCCGTTTGATTTCACTGTGAAGAGTGTCGATGATTTCGAGGAAACCTTTTCTCCTAAAATCATCGCGAGGCGAAAATTCTACTTCTGGAGCATTTCCGTCATTAGGTTGTTTTTTTCTACGACGAGTACGTTCTACGATTTCTGTATAACCTACACCAGGTAATAATTGTTTTGTTTTTTCCTCGAAATCATTGAACTTTTCACGGAATGAAACTAAAATCTCTTCTAACGATCCGTACAAAAAAGCACACGTTTGCAAATCTGCTTTTTCACTTTGCAATGACTTACTCACTGCGTGTAAACTTTAACTAGAAATTGGCATCAAGTAGTGAAAAAGTTGTTATTAAAAACCGTTGTGATTGTGGTATTGAAAAACTTATATGCAAACCCTTTTACAAGTGGAATTCAGTAGACAAATCTGCAATTATAGCGACTGAAAGACCTACTCCATTGCTGCCGGACTTTTAGTTTTTCGGGGGCCCCCTAACCTCGGGGGCCCCAGGCAACTGCCTATTCTGCCTACTTGTTAATCCGGCCCTGTTTCTATGGTATTCACATCTTCCTGGAAAATACTTGTCGAGGGTTTGGCTCCAAAATTCCTTTATCTGTCCCTTAAAACGTTCTCGATTAATCAGTTTACCATTTTAGAGAGTATTTCACTGTTTTGTCTGACGTTTTAATAAAAGTTATACTTTTTATTCATGGACTTTGGGATGTCAAGTAAAGTTGTGTAATTCCTATTACCCTGCCAGGAGTATGATGTGTTGGCTGCCTTTGCTGCGCTTCCTACTGGAAAAATGGGGTCAGGTTAAGAATAACCGCTATTGATATAGGACAAGTCCTCATTACTAACCTTTGACTTCTTTCTACTGATTTTCGAGTTGTTTCTATACTCTGTTCAACAAAAATTGTCAGTACAGGGAAGATAGGACGTTTGCCTCTCACTCTGTTTTCATTGGTTTGCATAGGTGTGTCGCCTTTTAAAGCTCTCACAGGGTTTCCCTAGTTTGCATTATAAATTGCCAACACTCAACACACTGAACTTCATACAACTTGTTCTCAAAATCTGTAAATCCCAAAAGCTCCTTGACAAAATCCACTGAATAAGCTCCTTGCTTGTAATTTAGAATGATAATGGTAACTCTGTTCTGATGTATATAACAAGCGCACGATCGTATTGACTTGATACTTGACGACTTGACAGTATCCCTTCAGCAGTGGGATTCAATTTTCGCGTTGGGGTGTACAACTTTTTGCGAATAATTACAACAACAATGCTTTAAGGAAAGTGAGTGGCTTGCTGTTTTTTAAGTGGCATTTTTCCTAACGTAGTGTAGTGATAAGTGCATCAGGCGCCACTGCTTTGGAAAAAGCTCTTCCATAAGGCCTGACAATTTTTGTTAAACAGAGTATAGTTGATTTATTTTAAATACACTATATATCAATTTGTATTGTCTTTCATACGAAGCGGCTGTGTTTTTCTTCTGCTCTTCTTAAAATTTCTTTAAAGATGAATTCAAAGTGTTATAAATGTCTTAAAGTCATATCCGATTTGTTTTTTCTAACATGTGATTTATGTGGCAAAGACTCCCATTTGGACTGCTGCAATATTAGCAAAACAGACATGAAACTTATAAAATCTAATAAGAATTTATTTTTTAAATGTGATAAGTGCTTTCATATACCACTGCAAATATGTATCAACAAAATGAGAGATCTCTCAGTGTATTTATTGGAAGATTCTCAGAGTGCAGTTGGTAGTTGCACAAATACTAATCCAAATCCGCCAAAATTGGATACGAGTCGTCATGTTCATGATAAGACTCCGTGCTCAGAGAATCTCCAAAGTTAGTGAGACTGAAAAACGGGTTTCGATTACTGCTGGAAGGAAGATTGCTCTTGCGGGAACATCCACTCCCCAAGATCGCAATTCTTTAAAAAATAAAATTCTAACTAAAAATTCTCTTTCTCCCGCTAAATCATTTCTCACTCCTACACAAACAAAATCAACTCCAAATTCTACCGTCAGGAGCCAGAATCATACCGATGCTTGCAATGAGATCGGTGTGGTGTCTCTTTCTACCACATCAGATGTTGATGAAAAAAATGTTGATGCTAAATCTACCCAAGCTACTGATGTTGATTTCAATGATGCGATCGAAGGTGATGCTGTTGCTACTGCTGGTGGCGAAAATGGATGTGAGGCAATTGATGAAAATGATGATGCTGCTGAAATACGAGTTGCTGAAACACGTGTTGATGTTGAAAGGGTTGAAGTTGCTAAAGATGTTGCTGTTGTTGTTGTTGATGCTAAAGTTGCTGATAGTGTTGTTGTTAATGATGTCGATGTTGATACTGCCGACGCTCCTGCAGCTGTTGCTAGACACATTGGATTTTCTGGTAAGCACAACCAAAAACAAAAATAGCTGGTAGGCAGCGATGTTAACGCTGTCGCATCGCTTCCATCTGTACCTAGGCTTCGATTTATTCACATTTCTCGATTAATGAATACAGTCACTGAAAAAGATGTTATAGATTTTGTTGCACACAAACTAAATTTGCCATCAAATAGTTTGGTTTGTTCTAAATTAATTAAAAAAGATGCGGATGTTTCATCGTTCCATTTCATAAATTTTAAACTTGGGGTCCCTGCGGGATCTTTTCATGATGTGCTTCGAGAGTCTATATGGCCAATAGGAGTTCAAATTAAACAATTTATAAGCCGTTCAAAAAACGATCTTGGCAAAACACTGGAGGTCGCAAAAACATAAACAACAATTTTCCTGCTTCTGAAACCAATAACTACTTTTTTATGTATTATCATAATGTTGGAGGTATGAGAACAAAGTCTCATGAATTTTTTACTGCTGCTGCTGACTGTTCTTATGACGTTATTGCCCTGACAGAAACATGGTTAAACAAAAAAATTTTCACTAGTGAATATTTCAATTCTGATTTCAACGTTTTTCGTAAAGATCGTTGTAACGAACGGACTGGCCAAAATAGAGGTGGCGGTGTTTTATTAGCTGTAAAATCTATTTACTTAAGTAAAGAAATTAATTTATCTCAAGATTCTGTTGAACAAATTTGTGTACGTGTAGATTTACCTATTCACTCCAATCTTGAAATGATTCATGTGTACTTTTTTGTTTCTTATATTCCACCTTTATCGCAATATGCAATTTATGACACTCATATCAAGAATATTACAAATATTGTTAAAAATATCGATGAAAATTGTTATTTTGTAATCGTTGAAGATTTTAATTTGCCTAACGTAAAATGGTTGTTCTCAAATGAATATAACTGCTTTAAATATGTACCAAATTAATAATATTCCTAATTCTTTAGGACGTATTTTAGATCTT
Organism: Chrysotoxum bicinctum; assembly: GCA_911387755.1. Lineage (NCBI taxonomy): Eukaryota > Metazoa > Arthropoda > Insecta > Diptera > Syrphidae > Chrysotoxum > Chrysotoxum bicinctum. The sequence goes on from OU426989.1 coordinate 2,879,581, forward strand.
ATTTATATTGATAGTAATTTTGAAGCTCAATTAAATGAATCAAGTTTTAAATTATTGGAAAATAGTATTCATCACAATGCACTTGAGATTGTATTTAACTTTTCTGTTTTAAATGAATCAAAATCATCTAATATTGTTCAAAAGTATGACTTTAAAAATGCGAATTATGTGTCAATGAATATTTACTTAGAAACTATTGATTGGCAGCCAATTTTTAAGTGCTAAAATCTGGAGCTAGCTTTTACTATGTTTCGGAACATTCTAGAAAAAATTATTTCAAATTTTTCAAATTTTGTCCCTTTAAAACAAGTTAAAAATTCTAAGAAACCTGTTTGGTTTAATAAAAGTTTGTCCAGGCTTAAAAATGTCATGAATAAATTGCATAAAAAGAGTAAAATTTTTGCTTCATTTCGTGAGCAATTCAGACAGGTAAGGAGAGAGTACGAATTTTTGAGAAAATTTATTTATAAGCAGTACATTTGCTCTCTTGAATCGAACATTAAAAAAAATCCGAAGAGTTTTTGGTAATTTTTAAATACTAAACGTAAATCGCTTGGGATTCCATCTAACGTTTCATACAAAGGGGTAGCCTCAGATAATTTGAATGTCGATACCTTCCCGTAAGAATGTATTAAGCGACATTTTTTAAATTGTTCAGGAAACGAAAAAAACGTCTCATTTAGTTATTTTTGTGTGTATTTTATTGGAAAAAACAGATTTGGAGAGGGATTTTTACAATACAAAACTTGACATCATTGCAAAATCGAAATTTCAATCAGATAAGAAGTTTTTGTCGCTTAGTACATTTTCGTGGTCAAAGCATTGGCGCTTGATACAATGTTAAATGGCGCTTACGATGACAACAACAAAAAAACACAAAATAAATGGGAAAAAGTAGTAGCCTACTTGATAGACAAATATTTAAAAGCAAAGACAACCATATCTGGAGTATTATAAGCGACAAAAATGGATCAAGGTCTATTCGGATGAGTGTGCTAAGCGAAAATTTCGGTTAAACTAAGCGACATCTAACAATTTTTTTTCGTGGACGTTTGGTTGCTTAAGACAATAATATTTTTAAAAATGTCGCTTAGCATAATTTTACTGGCGGATAATACAAATTTCAGGGAGCAACATTATTCCAGTGAGAAAACTTGGCGGTTACTACAATTTTATTTTCTCTCTAGTTTCTTTTGCATACATGATAGGGCAGTAAAACCCAGGCCAAAATGTGGCGCTTAACTTCTAGTATAGTTCCACATCAAAAAGTCATTTTCGAAAAAATTGTCGCCTAATACATTCTTACGGGAAGGTATCGATGTTATTTGCTATAATTTCGCATCATTTTTTCAGTCAAATTTTATTGACTTGAAATTAAAATATGGTAATCTGGAAAACTTACCTTCAGTTGTTGACGTTGGTAGTCTATAGTTATCTGAAGACGATGTACTAGCAGTTTTATCCTCTCTTGATGAGAATTTTTCCGTTGCTCCAGACAACATTCCGCCAATTGTTTTGAAGGCTTGTAGATTTAAACTTGCGGTTCCATTGTGTTTTATATTCAATATGTCTTTAAATCAAGGTGTATTTTTGGATACGTGGAAATATTCATTTATTACTCCTCTGCATAAATCCGGTTCAAAAAGTGCTGTTGAGAACTACAGACCTATTGCAAAACTTCAGTTGATCCCTAAAGTTTTCGAAGCAATAGTGAAAAACAAACTGTATTTTTTAGTTCAAAATCATATATCTCAGCACCAACACGGTTTTATGAGTGGAAGGTCGACATCGACAAACTTATCGATTTTTACCAGCTATTGCCTTGATCATATGGAAAAACATTTTCAAATTGACACCATCTACACAGATTTTTCAAAGGCTTTTGATCGCGTTCAACATAATATACTAATAAAGAAACTTGAAATGTTTGGTTTTCATTCTGTGCTGCTTAGTTGGATTAAAAGTTATTTAGAGGACAGAAAACAATATGTCAAAATTGGTTGCGAGTTATCTAAGGAAGTAGTGAACTTCTCAGGTGTACCTCAGGGTAGTCACCTTGGACCGTTACTGTTTATTATTTTTATTAATGACTTGCCCAGCCTCCTCTCTTTTTCAAGATGCCTTTTGTATGCTGATGATCTTAAAGTTTTTAGCTGCATAAAATCGTTATCTGATGCAGATAATGTCCAAGCTGATCTAAATAAAATTCTTCAATGCTGTAAGATGAATGGACTCTTTTTTAACAATAACAAATGCAGTATTGTTACTTATTCAAAAGTACTGAATCCTTTCTGTTTTGAATACAAGCTTGATAGCCACTCTTTACAAAGAGTAGATTATCAGAAGGATCTCGGAGTGATTTTCGACTCGAAAATAAATTTTTCGCTTCACATCGATCATATAATTTCTAGAGCAAACTCGATGTTCGGTTTTATAGTTAGAAATTCAAAATGTTTCGAGGATCCTTATACAATTAAAACTCTTTACACAAGTATTGTAAGACCGTTGCTGGAGTAGTGTAGCGTTATATGGAATCCTTACACTAAGTCAAGTATCCTTCGTATAGAAAAAGTTCAAAAAAGATTTACTAAGTTTGCCTTACGTAAAACTTTTGGTTCTTTAAGTGTTCCATGTTATGAAAGCAGATGTGTTCTCATCGACCTAAAACCTCTCATTTTGAGAAGAAAATTAAATTCTGTACTCTTTGCTTATGATGTTCTCAATTCTATTATTGATTGTCCAGTGCTGTTGTCAATGTTTAATATGTATGCACCTGCTCGTAGCTTGCGACCAAGAAATGGTGATTTTTTGTATGTTCCATATCATAGTACAAGTTATGCTAGGCACAGTCCAATCACTAATGCGTGCATTGATTTTAATGAATTTGATTATGCAATTGATTTTAATATGAATAGAAATGAAATTAAAAGAAAATTGATAAGCTTATTGCAAATACTATAACGTATATTTAACTTAATTAATTAATTTATCTTTTTAAAATTGTATATACATGTATTGAAAGTTAGTTTTAATGGGTAGTCTTCATAAAGTCTTGTAACTTGAATGACGGTAATAAATAAATAAATAAATAAATAAATAAATATATCATACCAACATAGTGTTCATACATCTATGATTTCCCTGCAAGTCTCTCGCATATCATAAGGCTCTTTGTGGCTTTCCCGACATTTATTATTAAATGTTAATTCCAGAGTTTGCTACCTAGTTATTCGTAGATATTGTACAATGTACATCCTTCTTGGTATCGAAAACTTCATTAACTTAATAGGTTTTATGTGGGGCAGAAGTTGTGTTTTAAGTGATGATGCTTATACCTACTAATAGACAATACTTACTAGTAATGTCAGTCCTGATCCTCTTTGGATTATACGTATATCCCTAAAGGCTATTATAACTATATCATCAACAAAACCGATTACTTTCTAGCAATTCATCCACTACAAAATTCCACAGCAAGGTTTAACTGGATTCGGAAAGGGGCTAAACTTTTTTTTTGAGGCGATGTACCGATGTATGTAGTTTTACCATAACAAAAAATTTAGCAAACGAAAAATGTTTTCTTTTCTAATTTTTTGGACTTAATGTACTATATCTACCCTTATGTCTTGTGCATTTGTTTCTCTACGAAAAAAATAACAATTCTTATACTATACTAGGTATAATTTGTACCTACAAAGTTTCTTAAAAAAACTTTTAGTTTTCGAGAAATTTGCAAAAAACTGAATTTTACCTTCCAAAAAAAGTTTACCACCGATTCAAATTGGGGTACATTTTAGAAAATTTTAAAGACATCCAAGTGAAGTTCTTCAACAAAATTTAAGCTTTGTTGGAATTTTTTCGAAGTTTTGTCATTTCTTGTCTAATTTACATGGGTATAAGTACCGATAAGATCGAAAAAAAAACTCTAAGTATCTGTTGTTTTTTACTCAAAGATGGATTGTACAAATAAGCATATACCTAGATTAAATTTTTCAGTAGTAGTATCCCTTGGTTTAGTGGTTAGTGCGTTAGACCGCATGTAGAAGATCTAGGTTCGATAACCAGCTGCTGCAATAAAGGTTTTTTAGCAGGGTAATGAAAAATGCTACTCCCTAGCATTCTTGCCAAAACGCATACAGGAATGGTTAAGAGTTGTAAGTCACTAGGTTTAGACTCTCTACAATTTTTCATCAAAACCGTAGAAGCCGTTTTTAAGACAAATTTTCTGTAGGATTAATATTCACTGTGCACCAGAACTTAATTTGAATTCCATAAAATTTTATTCTTTATCTTCTCAAATCACACTGACTTAGAGCCGCATATTTGATATGAAGAAGTAAAGAAATTGACTAAATTGTTTTTAATTCTCGTCAGAAGTCTTTAACAAGATGTTTTGGTGAATGGTGACAAAGAAGTATAGCTCACCTGAGAAACCGATCTAAATTTTTGATAAATAAATTTATAGGACATTAGCCAGATTAAGACTTTTTATTACTTAGAAATATTGTTTAGCTATCAGCTTGACCGTTTTCGTTCCTCTAAGCTTCTCTTAACTCCGCTCATTGGAAAAGGTTAGGTTCTCTTTCTTGAGTGCCAACCTGCCAACCCGTTTTGTTCCCTAGTTTGTGTGCTAGGGATAAGGTTTTCAAAAAAGATTTTCCAACCGTTTTGTTCTCTAGGTTGCGTACTGGGGACGGGACACATTATATGAATTGCCGTGTTAATTATTTTTAAGCTATTGAATATTCCCGAAGAAAAAGCACTGCACATGTAATTATCAAATCACCCAAATAAAGTAACGATTATTTGCTGGTAAAATTAACTTTAATTTGATATTATTGAAATCTAAAATGTTTCAACATGAAACAATTAGTTCGTCGAAAATCGACGTCATAGCTTTTACTGCATATGTAGTTTATTTGAACTTATACCCTGAGTGGGTTACCGTTACTAAATCAAAAAATTACTTCTATTTAAATTGCACCTCAATCCAATCAAAAAGTTTCTTCTCAAAATCCTTTGTCCTATTAGAGAGAAACTCATATCTGGGCTATAGTAGTTCAAGTTTTCTTTCTAATCTTTAAGCCTGCACGAGCTCAGCTTAGGGATTAATCTCAACCAACATATATATCGACATATTGTTATTGAAATCACAAAAAAAACCTCAATTTTACCAGTGTGTGGATGATGGAAAATAATATTCCTTCAATATATTCAGTCAGAGCATTTAATCAATCAGAAATTGAATTTCTCTAAGATTCTTGAATCCCGCACTTAATCAAACATATTAATGATAAATCATTCAGAATGTAGGCAATATTGCCTCACGTTTCGTTTTTCTTTTTTATCTTCCTTGCGAAATTTATAATTGAAGACATATGTACCTGCTAATCTCATCCAATTTCACAAATCCAACAAGAAATGTCTAGCAGATAATTACTTCCATCAAAATACACCTCAGCCCCTCATCAAAAGATAAAGAATAGATATACACAATACGAAATTCCATAACTTGAAAAATATCTCAGAATCACTCATTTGTCTTGAATACTAAATCAATCTCTTCCCTATCCACAAAAGTCAACCACCAGAGAACTCACATATCCATATGTGTATATTATTATGTTGCCATAAATGCAAATATCAGTTAACATTTGTCTACCCCACAAATTGAATTTTAAAAATTCAACACATAGTTACCTTAAGCAATTTTGAAATGTTACACGCAGTCGTCTTCAGCCCCCTTCGATCTTAAAATTCATTGTCAAAACATATTGGCACTGTTTGACATTCAAATATATTCAAACCTTGTAAAACACTCCACGAATGGTGGCATTATTCCAATCCAACCTCCTGATGCCTGTAGCATTGTCGTAACTGGGCCCCCACCCAACCCACTAGGGTGAAAAGAAATCCCTGCATGATGTGCTAGTAGTAGCATCAATAATTCCTGTTTAATGGGACGGTATTTAAATGTCGAAATAATTCCCGAAACCAAAAGCACTCCGCATACGATTAGTAAACTCAAACCTGCCCCTCCTTGCCTTTGCAACGTGGATTTGCCTTTGTTGTTGCCTTCGCCTTTGCCATTTGGCTCTTAAGCCCCAGATCCAGTTTCAGTTCTAGCACCATCAGTGAAAATTTTCCACCACCAACTGATTTGTGTGAATCACAGGGTTCCAACACTTGCCACTAATTACAAATGCGAAACAAAAAAAATACCTACATATAAATTTCTACGAGCATAAGAGTCGGGAAACTGAATGTGGTTACGATTTCTTTACACGGATTTGAATTCACAGGTTCTTGGAAGTTGACTCCATAAGTATATATGCCGTGACATTCATGCATGGAGGAATCTGCTACTTTGAGGAAACACACAATCTGTACATTTGCTATTCTGCTCCTTCTGTTCATGACGATTTAATGGGGTGCGAATCCGCGATGAGTATCATCTTCAAAGTTGCAAATGCTTTCCACATACCACCATACACTCGAGGTGCCTCTTGTACAGTGTGTGGTGGCTCCCTGCGAGTATGTATTCTACATTATAGACTTATGCAGCAGGTTGAGGCCGTGCAGAAATAGCTAAAGGAATCTCAAGTAGGAACTTATTTCGTTATACGTTCTTTGGCAAAGCCAAATCAGAGCTAGCTCAAATGCAGGCCCGCATTTGTAAAATACTCCAGGACTTCAAACGACTTAAATAAATATAAACCGCTAGCTGGGAGTCACTTATTCAGCTTATACATCTTAATAGAAGACCTGAAATTTTAGGGTTGGCCACGATAAAAACGAGGATTGGCGGAAGAAAACAATATGATAGTTTCCATTGCAGTTACTCAAACAGAAGCGATCACTGCGATCAGTGCAACGAAAGAGTTCAATGTGGAGTCGGACAACGCTGCATCATATTACGGATATTGTTTTTGTTAATAATAGCCGTGTTTTATTAGTGAGTGAATACGCTACATTGCAAAATTTAGCATGGAAAACAACAAACGGTTAGTGAAGAAAAATAAGTTAGTAATTGAAAAGAATATTTTAGTGAAGATGGAGTTTTGAATGCTGAAACGTAGGAAATGTTTAGATGGTGTCCGAAAAAATATGTGTTGGCATGCGGGTGTGTTCGTTGGTATTTATTTTTTTTATACTTTGCCTTGACTAGTCCAAAGTGTGATCGCTCAGAAATTTACAGAAAAAATATTTTTTTAAAGTGCAAAATTGTAATCCATACCATAATTTCGTTCTTACACAACTGACACTGCCATTAATTCACAAAATGTTCAGAAATGTCGTGTAACCGCGGCATTATGCTGAATTTATATGACAATTGACAAAATTTGCTTATCTATACTATTATATAAAAGCGAAACCATTTTAAAGTTTGTGACGCACGATCTCAGAAAGTAGTCAACCGATTTATTTGAAATAAATTTTATTATTTTCTATATTGTTATAAGAGTGTTTATGGCTATAATTTTTTTTTCATTAATAATTTGTCAAACTTAAATATTATTAATTTTACATTTTTTGTCCATTTTTTTTCATTAGTTGACTTATACAACCACTCATAGATAGATAGATTCATAGATTAAGAATTTTATTTTTCAATTTGTTTTATATACAATTTGACTTAAAACTAACTTATTACTAAATTAAATCATGTTGGCTCAACAATAGGGGCCCAACGTTCTTCATTTGGCTTTACATAATGCTATTTGCTTACAATATCATATTAATGTTTTCTTAATCTAATTCATGATTTTTTTAATATTAACTAAATAATAATTTTTGATGAGTGGGCGTTTTATCCCCTGTAGTATTGATTGTTGTTCTTCTCGTAAAAGGGTGCGTTGTCGTTATGGATGATGTCTTCAAATTGATTGTCAGTGATGGCTCGAGTCTATAGATACTTGTCACGAGGCTCTAGTTCATGCTGGAGAAGTTGTTGCACTTCTGTGTTGGGATGATCTTCCAGGTTCCTGATGATTTTTCCGGAGAGCTGCAGTAAATACTTGTCCAATGGTATTAATTTTGCTTCTTTATACAGATTCCTTGTTGGTATATATTTCTTCGTCAGTGTGTTACGGTACAGTCCAGTGCAAATGCGGAGCATCTTTCTTTCAAAAAGCTTCATCTTTTTCATTGCTGTAGGTGAAATAGTAAACCAGATGGGAAAGGCGTAGGTCAGAACGGGTCGGATAAGTTGTTTGTACACAAGCAGCTTGGTTTTCTTGCTTAGTCCTCTTCGCCTGCTGAGAAGCGGATGGACCAAGTGCAGAGAATAGTTGGCTCTCTTCAACATCAAGTCTGCATGCCTTTTGAATTTGAATTTATTGGAAAAGTTGATTCCTAAGTACTTCGTTGATGATTTGGCTGTCACTTCAGTGTTGTCTGGGAGCTTTATTTTGATTGCATCACAGCGTGTTGCAAACGCTCGCCTTCGAATGACAGTCACTGGTGTTCGGAAGCAGATGAGTTCAGTCTTTTCGCTGTTTATCCTCAGTCCCCATTTGACAAAGTATTCCCATAGGTTTTTAATGTGCTCTTGCACTCTCCTGGCAGCAATTTCTGGTGAAAAAGCGGTGGCGTATGTGATTGAGTCGTCTGCATAAAGCTTCGTCTTTGTACCTGATATGTTGGCTGGTTGATCAGCAGTATAAATATTGAACAGCAGTGGTCCAAGTTTTGATCCTTGAGGAACTCCAGCGTAATTCCTTTGGTTGATGACACATGTTTTTCTACCTGTACATAAAAAAGTCTATGGGTTAGGAAATTTTTGATTATTCTTACCAAGTAATTAGCAAGTCCAAGTTCCGAGAGTTTGAATAGTAATCCTTTTATCCAAACGCTGTCGAAAGCTTTTTCGATGTCCAGCAAACACGCTACAGTGGTTTCCTTTTTGTTGAGTCCAATTGTAACATCAGAATGGAGTCCCAGTAATGGATGTATGGTAGAATGTTTATTTCGAAAGCCATACTGAAACTCCGGTATGACATCTCTTTCTCTGCAGAAAACGTTGAGTTTCTTCAATATCAATGCCTCCAGTATCTTACTCATGCAGCTGAGCAAAGAAATAGGCCGATATCCTTCCACACCACTCATATCTTAAAACCTATACAATAATCGACAAAGATTAGCATTGCTTCATAAATTCAATATTGTTGCGCAAATTTTAAGCTTAAAATCACTTCTTAGTTAAACATACAACCTGATAAATTAATAAAAACAAATTATAAAATTATAAAGTTTTTGAATTTATCTTATCCAGGAATTAGATTTCATCACAATCGCGAGGTCGCTGCTTTGTTTCATTTCATTATCATTCCAACATTTTTAATTTTCTTTTCTTCCCGTTCCCATACTCTCTCTCTCTCTTAATATCTGTTCCATTCAAGATTCAATAGTTACGTTTTTTCTCTTACCTACCTACCTACATATTTAATTTTTCTGTATTTTATAGTTTATCTAACTAACCGACACACACACATTTTTTGTGTTTCTCTAATTCTATCGTCACATCGGTAAGCAGTGTGTGGGTGGGCTCTTTTTACTTCCGATATACATATTTACATGGGTAATAGGCATAGCTGGGCACCGTTAATCAAACAGTTAACTTCGTTAATCGTTAATCCGCTACTAAAAAAGTTAGCTTCGTTAAACGTTAAAGCGTTAAATTTCGGAAGAATTAACGCAAGTTAACGTTAATCGTTAATCCGTTAACATGTGATAAAAATTGCATTTTTTATATTTTTTTACTCTGAGCACCGGCGCTAAGTAATGCCGGTCGTCCACTAGGCGATCAACGCACAAATTTCGAATTCAACGCATTCAACTCCAATGTACGGTGCCTTTAATTCTGTTCAACCAACAGGTTGGATCTAGTTGTTGGCCGTTGCTCAACGAAATGCGCAAGAGCCCCTCTTATAAAAATCGAGATGCCAGGGAATTGGCTTGGTCTCAAATTCCCTCGAAAATGTAATTGCCTAAACTTTGAATTCGAATTTACGGGCGCGGTGGGATCAATCGATTTAAATTTCTCATATATTTCATTGAAAAAACAATTTTCTTCGCGACTCAAAAAAAAAATCATCTACCCAGAATCGTCTTGACTGTTTTTTCTTCGTTTGTCGTTCATTTTCTAATATTATTAATACGGCAGCTACTTTTTTTTTCTTAGAGGAAATCATACTCATACGGAACAAAAATTTAAGAATATTTTAAAGCGAAGGCGTGCGTCGACAATAAATGTATGTACCAAACTGAAGTCAAAATTATTTCAGGTTTGACGTTTGAGTTTTTTGTTTATCGTGCTGCGTTCAATGCGTTCCCCAACGAGTGATCAATTGGTTGAGCAACAATATTGAAAACGCAGTTGATCAACTCGAAAAAAATTTTTTTCTGTCAAAATCGACAAGTTTATCAACTAGTGTACGAGGTTATTCAACATTTGAGTAAGTTGGTCAACTAGGTGTACGGAGCTATTCAACACTGGAATAAGTTTTAAGAGTTGATCAACTAGGTGTGCGGGGTTAATCAACATATGGAAAAGTTGGTCCAGTATGTGTACGGGGTTCCAAACGCATTTTGTTCAACTTTAGTTGCGTGAATTACGTAAGTTGCTGCACTAGTGTAAGAGGTTGTAAATTCGTTTATCGAACGAAAGAGTTGAATAAAAAGTTGAACGAAGTTGGTTGAACTTATCGCGCACATAGATAGTGGACGACCGGCATAATGAAATGATCAAACGAAACGAATCTCTTCGCAGTTTTCTCATTCGCACGCGCCGTCAAAATATAATACGTACCTAACTATAGCTGTTTTTGTTTCACCCGCGGCACGCACCGCACTGCACTTGTCTCATACTTGTCTGAACCTGTTTTTTCGCGCCGCGCGGTAAATAGTAGGCATTGGATTAACGATTAGCGGACTTAACGAGGATTAACGGATTTAATGTGTCCGTTAACATTTTTAAAAGTTAACTTAAAAGTTAATCCGTTAATCAAAATTTTAACTTCGTTAATTAACGATTAACGGATTAACGAGTTAATGCCCAGCTATGGTAATAGGTACTAACTCTAGGGCAAGTTCTGCATTTGGAAAAAAATATCGAACTCGAGATTTTGATCAAAGTTGACATTATGATGATAGCGAAGACGAATAAAGTGGGTCCGACGATTCCGTCTGTTTGTCTGTACGCATGTATGTCCGTATGTCTGTATGTCTGTACCTCGATCTAGAGCCTAAGCCACTGGAGCTATTTTCTTCAAACTCGGTACTTAGGGTCCTCGGTGATTGCTAGAGGAGAAATTGACATTTTTTTTTAGCTTCAAAATGAACGGTACCCCCCATACACCCGTAATGCATAATCTTATTTATCTCGAAACGGTTCTAACGATTTTGATAAAAAAAAAATTAGGTGTGATATTATGGACATTGGACATGGACTACATTTTGATCAAAACAAATTTTGGGGCAAAATATTATTAACGGTACCTGTAAAACCGTTTTTTGATTTTTTGACTTTTTCATCAACAGCTCTAACGATTTTAACCACAACTTTTCCCTTAAGTTTACAATAATATTGTGTATAAAAATATTCAAAAAAAAAACAATTTCTAAAATCTATACTACCTAATACTTAAAATTTGGCATCCCAAATTTTGATCTCGAAAATTTTTAGGAAATTTGTCATATAAAAAATTACTTAAATATTAAAAAGATTAATCAGACGGCAATTCCATACATTTGAATTTTTATATCATTAAATCCATGTTTTATATTTATAAAATGTATTTTAAATTCTAAAGTACTTTTACATAAGAGCAAGTTTGTGCGATCCAGTTGTGCATTTTATTTTTTAAGTTACTTGAATACACTCAATAGCATTTTGGGTGACAAACTGGACATTCAATTGACTACAGTGCCGTGCACATGAACTGTTCTATAAAAGCGAAACCATTTTAAAGTTTGGGCTGAATGATCTCAGAAAGTAGTCAACCCGTTTATTTGAAATAAATTTTATTATTTTCTATATTGTTATATGTATTTATAATATGCACAAATATGAACAAGCTCTTTTTTTTTCAAGTGTGAAAGAGAATCTAATTCGATACGGTATGTTATACATATAAACTAAAATTAATATTATTGTAGCAAATATGGTCAGTCCCATTGAGTAATGTTTTCATTTGCTAATATTAATACTAAGAAAATATTCGTAGTTACAATTTGCGAAGCAACGCGAGTACGGGTCGTCTAGTATTGAATATTGTGTTTTTTCTTTCTCCAACAATCAAAAGAATTCATGTCTTTTTAACAAATGTAAAAGTTCAAGAAATACAACAGTAAAATTATAGATACGTGAAAATTTTGAGTAGATTGCAGGAAAAATATATATTTTCGTAGGTACTTTTGTAAGAATAATGTGGCCAAGTGTGTAAAATTCCAAAGTGTTAATGCAAATTCAATAGTGAGAAAATATCTAAATTAACTCCATCTGCATTTTCGTAAATATTTCAACTCGATCTGCATTTTCATGAGCATTTCAACTCCAGTTTAAAAACAAGATACAAATCTTTCGAACACATTCGTGTAGGTAAGCTAATTCAACAAGAATATTAAGGTTTTGACACATACCAACTTTGAGAGTTTATTAAGGGTGAGTTAAAGACTGAATAAGGCGTTTTTTTGGTATGCTTGTATTTATTACTGTGGCTAGCTATAGATTACCAATATAACATGGCTAATAGTTATAAGTTGCCTTAGTTCTTCTTGATAAATATTTTGATGCCTTTTATCAATTAAAAGACATGTTTCAAAATATTTGTGTGCAATGGGGTTTTTGCCCTTTTATCGTCATGTAGGATATTCATATACAAAATTTAACTTTAAAGGTGCATTTATATCGAAGAAATGACTTTTAATGTTTTAATTTTAAATAGGGAAACAGGGGTAAAATCTAATCAAGTTCGAAAATGTATTTTCTTACCGTGCATGAAACTTACACAACACTCTAGACTTGATTCTTACTTCTGCCCCTGACAAATACACTATAAATATATTATCCCCGCTAGGCACATCATATATGCAAATTTTTCATGTCAACAAAACTTAAGAGAACCGTTTGGGAATGCGAGATTTCTTCAGGGACTTTAACTGTTCGCTATGCTTCCTCGATAGTGACGTGGACTCCAGTGCACATATGAAAATTCTTTTTGAAATGATTAATTTCAAACCGGTTTAATTCAAGATGTCATTTGGGTCTGAGAAGTAAGTTTTCGATGTTATAAACCAACCCTACTGAGGAAAACCGAAATAAGTTCAAACATTTATCAGATTCAAGGAACCAAATAAAATACTGCAATGTCCCAAAGGTAGTAAAAATGTTTGGTCATTTGTAAAAAAAACGTACGAAATACTACTTCGTCTTCGGTTTCTACGCTCGTTTTCAATGACACTGCTTAAGTCGGCTGACAAGAAAAAAACAATTTGCTTCAGGACAGTTTCCTGTCAATTCGACGCCGTCAGATAGTGCCATGATTCCTCTTGTAATTGACAGCGTTAATGATCTCATGGCAGTTCCAAGAGTACTGAAAGATTTCGATATACACGAATAGTATCCCTCCAATTGTTCTGAAGAGGTGTGGCAAAACTATTTCGTAAGTTTTTCCATCTCACCTATTCTACTAATCTCTTTCTGAGTGGATGGAAAACAGCATTTCTCCAGCCTGTCCGTAAAAAAGTCGATTCTTCTTCCTCCTCCAAATATTGACCAATTGCACTTACATCCCTTCTTTCTAAGATCATGGGAACGCTGATAAATTATCAGAACGAAAGCTTTTAAATGACCCCAGAATGGCTTTCGTAGCAATAGGTCCACCGATGATCTGATGTTATATCTCACCGAACAGTGGCACAAATCTAAACATCGTTGAAGAAAGTAAGATTATTTCCATTGACTTACTATATATGGAATGGACTGCTAGTCGCTCATTTTCTTCATACAAATCTTAAAAAAAAGTAGTTCCACTTTTAAGATTCTCTCTAACGAAAATGCGCGATCAAAAGATGTCACTTAAAAAAAGGAACTAATTTTTGACAATTAAACCCCAGCGTTTGTTGACAAAAATTAGTTCCTTTTTTTAAATGACATCTTTTGATCGCGCATTGTCACTAGGAAGAAAGCTTAAAAGTGGAACCATCGTGAAGTTGGCTACTAGCTGTCCATATCTAGTAAGTCAATGATTATTTCACTTGATATTTCAAAAACATTTGATAGAGCTTGACATTATATTTTTCGAGCCCTAGAAAAAAAAATTGAGTGTTTCGCTTTGACTTTTGGAGCGAATACAATATTCTCATTAAATAAACTGTCAAAATTAGAGGTTTCCTATAAAATAACCAAAATATCAATCGCTGCGAAAACACGAACACAGGATTTAGACGACTTACAAATTGTCATATTTTTTTCATTTAATTAAGTCTTTCATTTAGTTAAGTTGAAAAGTGTAAATGACGTTTAATTTTAACTGTACTGACGTTGTGTTAAAACTAGGTATATTAAAATTTTTTACAAGTATTGTGTCACAAATTTTATGTTACTAAACACACCTTATATTGTATTTCCACCATTTTGAAAATCATGACATAATGTAAGGAAGAAAGAACTTGATATTTTTCTGACACATTATATTACTAGAACCTTCGGAGCGTCCTTATTTGACTTCGTTTATATGCATGCTATCAGGATATGATGACGGATTTTTTTAGAGGGGTCAAAAATAAGCACTTTTTACTATGGGAGGGGGGGTCTATCTCCCCCCGTTTAGGAGGTAGGGGCACTTTTAGAAAAAATGGTTTAAATTGAAAAAAAAAATATTAAAAAACAACGGCAACACCTACAATAAAGTGCTATACTGCGTTTGAAAGCCAGAAGATTGTTCTATAATCCTGTATTTAAATTAAATTACTCATGTCAATGGTTTTTGAGAAATTCGCATTTAAAGTCCAAATTTTGATAAAATAACGTGAAAAAAAAAGTTTAGTTAGATCGTTTGGTTTCAAAATTGTGAAATGAAATTGTAAGTTAGCTTATATGTGTTTCATGTATCTATCTATCTATCTTAATCGAACACAAAAAACCGCATGGTTCTATGTCTTCTGGTTTTTGAGAAAATCGAAAATAACTGAAACTACTTTCCTAAAAAATGTTTGATATTTTTTGCTTCCTTACATAAATAAATCAGTGCTAGCTTCCAACATTACAATATATAAACAGTAAAGTATGTATGCAACCCCCCTACTTGGGCACACTATAGGATTTGGGGTAGGTGCGAGGTTGGGTGCATGCAAAGTTTCTTTTGCATTCACAGAATCTGTATTTAAAAAAAAACAAATTTATTCTATTTATCCAATGTCCACTAAATACATATAAAATACAATAAACGATCTTGAAAACCAAAACAAACTTCCGACCATGTTCACCAATACATGGCACTATTTTTCTATCGAAAATACTGCCTAGAAAGGAAATATAAGGACGACTGGGGTTCGCAAATAATAGAGTTTTTATCAGATGTAAAAAAAGTTTACCCTTGTTATACCGATGGTGATATATGTATGTGAGGGCTTACAGTTAAAAGACATCGATCCTCCCACCCTTCAGAGCGAAAATTTAGAAAGTGTTTTACCGCCAAAACATCCTCGGCTTCCCACCATAAAAGAGTAACTCAACGAACTCGACAGTTATAGTACGGACGATGGCTTTATTGACGAGACTTACGCACCTTTTTAATACATTTTGACCTTTTTTAACTAACTATGACTGACTAACTCCTGACTAACTGACAAAATAACTGACCCAGATGCAATTCTACCTCCTCATGGTGCATTCTGGGTTACGCTAAATGAACTAACAAAGATTCATTATGTTTATTTATCATTAATCCTTAAAATGGAATCACCGTCACCACCAAAAATCAAAAAAAGCAGTTTTGGTAATTTTCGATTTTCTCAAAAACTAGAAGACATAGAACCATGCGGTTTTTTGTGTTCGATTAAGAACTGATAGATACATGGAACACATATTAAGCTAACTTACAATTTAATTTCACAATTTTGATTGAAAACAATCGGTCTAAACTTTTTTTTTCACGTTATTTTATCAAAATTTGGACTTTAAATGCGAATTTCTCAAAAACCATTGACATGAGTAATTTAATTTAAATACAGGATTATAGAACAATCTTCTGGCTTTCAAACGCAGTATAGCACTTTATTGTAAGTGTTGCCGTTGTTTTTTAATATTTTTAACTTCCCATAGGGAGTTATTGTAATCCGATTTGTCAAATTGGAATTTTTGACATTTCTCGACGTTTCAAGGTCCCTAGAGGCTATATCAATCATTTTTAGAGAGATGTCTGTGTGTGTGTGTGTACGTACGTTCGTACGTTCGTACGTTCGTACGTTCGTACGTTCGTACGTGCGTACGTTCGTACGTCCGTACGTTCTTGTACCATTTTTCGTCGTCGATATCTCAAGAACAAGTAAAGATATCGACTTCAAATAAATTTTGTTTAATAGATAATAACTTCGAAAGAGGCTGAAAGGGCGTTTATTTAAATTCAGTGAGTAGTTTTTTCACTATAACGGTTTAAAAAAAAAAGTAAAAATTTTGGTTAGTTTCAAATATCTCACGAAAAAATAATGCTATTGATTTCAAATAAAATTTAATGTACTTATTATAAGGTCATACAGATTTGATATGAATTTGGAAAGAAATGAACATACCGTTATTTTTTTAAATAAAAAAAAACTGAAAAAAAAATTTCATAACCCAGATATTCTAAGAACGGAAAACAATTTGAAACTCAAAATAATTTTATTTTACGAAAAATAATGTGTTTGACAACTGGTGAAAATTTCAAAAAAAATCAGTTTACAGTTTTTTTACAAAAAATAAAAAAGTATATAAAATTCTATTGAAAATTGGTAAAAATTGTTTTTCGACTCAAATTTCTCGAGAACGAGTTGTGATATTGACTTCTAATTTAGTTTATTTTATACATAGTATAATTTTGTACAATTGGTAAAATGTTGACAAATATTGAATTAATAGTTTTTTTTTTTAAATAAAAAAACTATTAAAAATTCTAGTGAAAACTAGTTAAAATTGTATTTCAAGTCGAATTTCTTGGGAATAAACACCGACAGTGCCTTCTAAAGTACATAAGTTGTTTTATACATCGATACCTTCCCGTAAGAATGTATACTAAGCGACATTTCTAAAAAAACGAAGAAAATTCGTTGGCGAAACCCAGGCCAAAACGTGGCCCTTAACATATATTATATTTCCTCATCAAAAAGTAATTTTCGAAAAAAGTGCCGCTTAGTACATTCTTACGGGAAGGTATCGACATAATACAATTATTAACATATGGTTAAATTTTGACAAGTATCGAATTGACAGTTTTAAAAAAAATATAAAAAAAAAATCTACTAAAAAGTGGTAATATTTGTTTTTCGACTAGAATATCTTGAGAACGAGCAATGATATTGACTTTGCCATTATTTAATTTTATACATAATACAATTTCTAACAAATGGTTTATATTTGACATATATCTAGTTTTAGAGCGGATATATTTTGTAAGTACCCTTCCATCAATAACCAAACCATATCGTTTATATTTGAATATTTCGTTTTTATTTTTTTTTTCAATTAAAATGTTTGGAACCGAAATAATAAAGTATATAATATAATACATAATTTTATAATTTTATTATCAACTTAGTTTTTAGAAGAATGCATGTACTGTGCATACGTATATGAATAAGGTTGTTCAGTTGTACCCAAGTCCCACATATTCAAATTCCATTAATAGCTATGGTAAAATTGAAGAAAACGTCACAATATGTTTTTATCTTTTTGTCCATGAAAAAGATGTAAAATTCTACTCAAGGTTTTCTTACCACAATGGGAAGTTATCAGTGTGGGTCGCACCCAGCCTCTTTTTTATATTTTTTAAACTGCTACAACGATTGAAAAGATTTTTACTTGCGTAAATGTATATTTGCTTAAGAAATCACATGACATTCTTTTAATATCTCTAACTTCTTAAGGCTTCGGTTTGCTTTCCGGCCATACGCTAGCATTAATCCGGTCCTGATTAACACCTTCTCAGCTAGAGAATAAATCGTGTACTTATACGTACCGCATTAGAATAACAAAACAGTGCATACACCGTGGAAAAGATGGCACGACTTCAGGGCGCGGTGTTTTCCTAGTCATGGACTCGCCCTCCTCCACTTTCTAAAAGGAAATGTCTTGGTAATACATTTTGAGTGTCTTATTTGAGAATTCATTTACGAAAGACACAAGTACATCAATTACGCTCACTCCACACACTCGTACATAGCCTAGTACGGAATTCTGGCTACGAAGCAATGAGGTTCGTCGTGATTATACGTGATGACATTTTGATGTCGAAGATGAGTTTACTTTGATCCAGATGTAAGCCTCTTTGCGGCACATCAGCCATTACAAGTAGCATAGTCAAAAGTTCTAATACCAAGACCTCACTTTATCGAAACCTCTTTCAGCATCGCCTGTCGCCATTTTCTGGAAAAAAGTTCTTGTATTGGTTGTGATGTACTATACAATGGCTTCTTGTTTGAAAGCTTCTGACATTCTGATACCTTGCTGATTGAGGATTTTCAAATTCTCATTTGAAATACATACATAAAAGAGGTTTGCATTTGTACCTATCTGCTTTCCAGCTCATCCCCCACAACCAATCGAACAACAGCGATAGACATTGAGGAATGGATGCATGATGCATCCTTGTGTGTAGAATTCTGCTTCACAATGATGTACATCATGCAATTTAACTTTTTCCAACTCAGCATCATCTATGACTCAAGACAGATGGATATTGGAAGAGCAAAAAGCAGGAAGCATTTTACAAATCCGACGCGACGGGTTAAATGAAATCCGGGATGCACGAGTACTACGTTGAAGTAGAAGTTGAAGGCAGACGCTCTAAGGGGCAATCATAGTGAACAGGAACACTGGTTTGGTGAATTGTTTAGTATATTGTGTACAGCTCCTGGTCCTGTGTGTGTCCTGCCCTGTGTTCATGCTCCGGAAAATGAATGTATTTTTCATGTGCTCGCAGTGGTCTGGTCAAGTTATACGGAAGTAGGTATAGATATACATACATACATAGACGATCTTTCAGCTTAAATTTGCTTTTAATCTCAACCACCGCAGTTTTACAAGAATAATGTTCGAGTATTAGTGATTTCAAGACAAAAATAATCCGACAAGCTATTTAGAATTTTTTTAGAATTGTAGCATTAAAAAGTATTTCTCAACAATGTGATTTTACACTCAAGACAAAGAGGAAAATGTACCATTATTTAGATTGTGTTCTTTTTGAAGTATTCTTAGACTTAAGTAGGTGCTTAACTTACATTATGTAAGCCCCAACCTCTCAACCAAAAGAGGTGATTTTTTTTTGGTTACAATAACTTTTTTACTAGAGCTAAATATCTTGCATAATGGTCACATACTTCTTTATGAGAATTTTAAAATTTGAAACTTTCGACAAGTGTTGAGTGCTTAAGACATTCCCCAGGGTAGTCACTTGGGTCCAATTCTTTTTATATTAAATTAAGACAGTTGCTTACTTCATACAGTATGCTGTCCAGGTGGAATATCCCAATTATCGCTGCCATAGAATTTGAATTATTGGAGGAATCTAATGTTAATTTGAATATTCGAGAGGTATCCTGGACCATATATAAGTAAGTATATATAAGGCAACTACGAAAGAAATTCAACTCAAATAAAATGTTGTACAAACATTCTATTGTCATAAATTCTTACAATTAAAAAGTGGAGAAGATTGAAGTCTTAATCTTTCCTTCGGCTTTTTTGGTCACAATGGATTTGGCAATGAAACGGTAACGTTACATTAACTTTTCCCGACGTTTCGGCAGGGGTTGCTGCCTTCTTCAGGGGAACTTTATTGCACATAAATAGAAAATATATAGTTTGATTACAATTGTGTGACAAAATTACAATAAAACTTACATTATGTAAAAAAAAAAATGTGTGTTACATTAAAATTTACATTAAATAAAATATTTTATTATATTGTTATACACTTCAAAATGAAGTTCCGTCTATGTGATATATAAAATTTGAAAACAATAAACAAGCAATTGACATGACGTTTAGTTTGAGACAAGTGAGCAGTATACAGCGGATATATTTTGTGTATCTAGCTTTCGGTTCATGTTGTTATGGTTGTTAATGATGTGCAGCGTCTCAAGTGTGTATCGCTTTGACGCGTGTCGCTCGGTTTGCAGAACTTGGACATCATCAAAGTCTGGAGAATGACCACTTTCGATCATGTGACTCGCTAATGCAGTTTTCCCAGGATTGTTGGATTTTATGTCGGATTTGTGGTTGGCCATACGTTAACGAAGGAACTGTTTTGTGGTGCCAATATAGCATTGATTGCAAGGATCGTCGGGTTTACCTTTACAATTAATTTTGTATATGACATCAGTGGCTTTGTCTTTCTCTGGTTTAGTTTTAAGCTTAGTATAAAGGTGGCTCAATGTTATGTTGGATTTATAAGCCAAAAGAACATCTTTTGATTTGTTGGCGACCACCTTTTTGAAGTTTTCAGTTAAACCAGGTACATACACGACACTTTTGTAGTATCCAATCGGGTGATCTTCTTTTAGGTCCTGTGGAGCTCTGATTTTCTGCTTTTGTATCAGAGCTACAAAAGTGTAGCACATAACATAACATTGAGCCACCTTTATACTAAGCTTAAAACTAAACCAGAGAAAGACAAAGTCACTGATGTCATATACAAAATTAATTGTAAAGGTAAACCCGACGATCCTTGCAATCAATGCTATATTGGCACCACAAAACAGTTCCTTCGTTAACGTATGGCCAACCACAAATCCGACATAAAATCCAACAATCCTGGGAAAACTGCATTAGCGAGTCACATGATCGAAAGTGGTCATTCTCCAGACTTTGATGATGTCCAAGTTCTGCAAACCGAGCGACACGCGTCAAAGCGATACACACTTGAGACGCTGCACATCATTAACAACCATAACAACATGAACCGAAAGCTAGATACACAAAATATATCCGCTGTATACTGCTCACTTGTCTCAAACTAAACGTCATGTCAATTGCTTGTTTATTGTTTTCAAATTTTATATATCACATAGACGGAACTTCATTTTGAAGTGTATATATAACAATATAATAAAATATTTTATTTAATGTAAATTTTAATGTAACACAAACTTTTTTTTTTACATAATGTAAGTTTTATTGTAATTTTGTCACACAATTGTAATCAAACTATATATTTTCTATTTATGTGCAATAAAGTTCCCCTGAAGAAGGCAGCAACCCCTGCCGAAACGTCGGGAAAAGTTAATGTAACGTTACCGTTTCATTGCCAAATCCATTGTGACCAAAAAAGCCGAAGGAAAGATTAAGATTTCAATCTTCTCCACTTTTTAATTATAATCCGAATTGGTCAATAATTCATCTTCTAAATTCTGTTACACAATTTTTTTTTAAATAAAGATGACAACTGTCAAATAAGTTATGAATTTTATTAAACATGCAAGGGATTCGGTTAGAAGATGTGCTTTCATGTGATTTCTTCAATCTCATTCTAGAGTAGATGGTGCGCAGGGCAGGTGTGAACATGGAGGGTACTATATTCAACAAGTCTGCGCAACTGTTTGGGGTATACGGACGATATCGACATCATCGGCCGTTCCCGATGTTTTCTAATAGAGTCCTTCACGGCTATTGAAGATCAGGCGAGACTTGTTCTTAAAGTAATGAGGACAAGAATTAAGACCAAGTATAACAAACACAACAAACAAACAAACATCTGTCCGCCGAGTATTGCAAAACGACACTATTGATTTCAAAAACTTTGAAGTAGTTAAGGAGTTCATCTACCTAGACATTAAAATTAATTCCACGAACGACACCTTAGTGGAGATCAGAAGAAGAATTATCCTGCAGCAAAACAAATGGATTCCAAATCCTTCACTCTTAAGAAGAAGTGCACGCTCTACAAAACTTTGATACTACCAGTCCTGCTTTACGGTGCAGAGTGCTGGGCTATAAGAAGAAAGAGAGAAGCTTAGGCTTGAAAAATAAGCTCAAACTAAATAAATTAAGCGTTTGCTATTTTAAAATAGCTATTACTAGAAAACATCTTTAACTAGCTAGCTTAAGCTTATTTTTAATCACTAAAAATCCAGCTTTTACTGAAAAATCCAAGTTTTAGCTTTAGAAAGATCGTTTGACAAGTCAACAAACAACAATGATGTAAATTTGAAATTTGCCACCCTATCTGTGGTTCGTCGTTGCCCGCTCTCGGCTGATTTCCGCGAATTCGTAGACGGTGAGTAGGGCCGTAAGAGTGCATTCCGTATTGTCACGCGACTCGCGAAACTAAAACAAAACGTTCCGAAACTCTCGCGAAACTGAAAGGGAGTGTTCCGAAACATATGATATGCATATGCGAGATATGATAAGATAACTAGGATTCGACGGAAACGTTATTCTAGTCTCAGCCAGCTCAATGTTTTTGCTCCCTTCCGCATTACAAAAAGTTATTTCGATTGTGTTGTTTATAGTTTAAATACTGTTGAATCTTCTAAAACTAAACACTTAGTACTTAACTCAACCTTTGAACTAGTTTTTGAAAATGAAAAGAATTAAAGGAAGCGGCGCGGAATACCGCAAGAAAAAGGCTAAGAAAGAAGCAGACGCGAAGACGCGAAATATTTCAGTTCTAGTTCTGGTTCAAAAGCTACGTTAACGTCTTCGGTGGCATCCAGCAGCAGCGGAAGTGATTCCAATGTAAGTAAGATTCCTCCATCTACAAACGTGAGTGGCCTAGAATTGTCCTCCGGCCAGGCGCGGATACAGGGGGAGGGCAATGGGTGCAATTGCCCCCCCCCCCCTGGGCAGTTCTTCGTTTCACAATTGAATCGGTCATTTCAAAATCCTCATAAGTCATTCAATTAGAATTTTTCAGGTATCAATAAAAACTGTTTCATGCATAAACATATGAGTTTTAAACGACTTTTTTGTATGCTTAAAATCAAGTATTTTAGTGGTAAAAAAATTAATTAAGCATAAAAAAGTAATTTAAAACTCATTTATTTGTGCATGAAACAATTTTTATTGATTCCTGAAAAATTCTAATTGAATGACTTATGAGGTTTTTGAAATGACCGATTCAATTATAAAAACCATAACACTTTTTTCTTTTTACTTGCGACTTATAGGTACTATAAGGCAGGTTATACAAAATACATATTTTGTTGGGTAACGGGGTTTTTTAAAAATTTGTATGTTAAATCAACTGTGTTCAGCTGATGACTTCTTATGACTGACTATCTTTATTAATTCATTAATATTCAAAATAATCTTCTGTTTACATTTTGTTCTTTCTTTTATAATTTTGTTTACATTTTGCTTTTTAATAATACGATACCTTATTTGTGACTTAGGTTACATTTTAAAGTGAATAAAATAAAAATAACAAATAACAAATACTTGTGCATTTGGGAATAAATGAAAGTTTTAATGAACCGTGGGAAATTAAGTTCAAGGATAAGATAATGTATAGAATGAATAGTAGCATTAATGGGAAGCAAATATAGATGGGGTTGTGGGAATATAATATATAACCTCTCCCCCCTTTTTTTTTTAAAATTCTCCTGAATTTTGGAGGTATCTTTACTAATATTATTGATTGAAATTTTTAATTTTTTATTTTTTTCTTATAAAATAAATGGTAAGAAATATAGTAATTAGAAAAAATAATGAAATTACAGAATAGTGTACATTTTTATGTAATTTGAGTATTTGTATGTTTTCTAGATTTACAAAGTTTTTAAGTATTATTTCTTCAAAATTTAAACTTTTAGAAAAATTATATTTCATATTTTCTTCATAAAAAAAATCTATCAACAAATTTAACGTTCTTATTACTAAAAGTTTAATTTAATATTTGTATTGAACAGTTATTCAGTACAATCAAATAGTTTCCATTAAGATTTATTATACGATCATCGCAATTGTTTATTAATTCTATATTGTTCATGTTTTTACAAAGTATAGTATAATCATCTAGTGATTTTATTTCAATAGCATTATTTTCTTTTAGTTTACAGTTATGATTTAAAATACAATTATTAATTGGTATTAATTCTTTTTCATATAGGATTTTTTCATCATATTCATACATTGTTTCGTTAATTTCTATGACATACTGATCTTCAATTATTACTTCGTGTTTAGTTTCAGTGGGGCTAGCTGTTATTAGTTTAAAATCGACTAACTTGTAAGTGTTTGGTATTTTCATAGCTATTATGAGTCTATTTTTATCGTATTTTAAAATTCCTACCCTTACGTTTTTTAATTTATAAAAGTCCAATCTTGTTTCTGTTATTTCTGTTGCTGTTAATATGCTTGGGTGAACCATTCCTAACTTTATCTGTGCTATAGTATCTATAATTTGGTTAACTTTCTCTTTTAAAAATAGTAATTTTAATATTTGATCAGTTTTATATTGCTGTTTAATAATGCGTTTTTCATTAATAGATAATTCTTTGTATGTTTGAACTAATTGTTTTCTATCTGTTTCAATTATATTCTTAAGATCAAAGATCGAGTCGTTAAAATGGGAATTTATTTTAATTTGTTTGTTTAAGTTAAAAATTGCATTACTATCATTTTCCTCTATAGTATTCAAATGTTTTATAATTTCTTGTCTGTCATTGTCGTCCATCGTTCCAAAAAGCCATTTTTGTATTGTTCCTACGATATTAATAATTCCTCGTTTTTGTCTAGTCTTTTTTGGTTCTATTGCCGAAATTTTGGCTTGAATGTTTTCTATTATTTTCCTTATTGTCATGTCATCTCCTATTTGTAAATCCTTAACACCATTTTTTATTGAATCAAGAGTTTGTCTAAGGTCTTGAATATTTATAATGTGAAGTATGGTTTGTGTGTCGTGAATAATTTCAGTTTGTCCCATATTTATAATGGAGTATCCATTTTCTGTAGTTAATTTGTTAATTGTCAGCGTTGACAGTCCTGGTGTTACTTGTGTCAGTAGTAGATATGCTAAGATTGTCATCTGCAAATAGACGAGGTCGTTTTAAATTAATTGGATGTTCTCTTTCTAATATTTTAATCCTATATCTTGGCTCATTTTTATAGTAATTTCTCTTATAGTTCTTAATTGGTGCTACCCGCCTATTTTCATTGTATTCTTCACGCTTTTTATTAAGTTTTTCAGTTCGTATCTCTTTTTCTGTTTGAAGTTGTCTTCTTAAAGTAGCTATATCTGCAAACATCGCTTCTTCTGGTGTCATTTTAAGAGTTGAATGATATCTATTATTATAATTGTTCACTGCTCTATGAATTTTTTGAATTAATGAAATATCTAAATTTCTCATCGTAACCAATTTCTCTTGCAATGTAGAATGAAATCTTTCGATATCACTATTACCTGTATGGGTATTGGGTTTTGTGAGATGGAGGTTTACTTCTTGTTCATTAAAGAATTCTTTGAGGTTTTCCGATTTGAATTCGTTGTCGGCAATTATTTTCTTTGGTTTACCGAACTTTGAGAAATGTTCTTCTAATGTCTCTATTTTGTTCGCCCAATTTCGAATTGGCAAGTAATAAGCGTATGCCTTTTTTGTAAATTTATCTATTAGTGTAAGAAATGGGTGTTTCATGAAATAGTAAATGTCTATATGTAAGATTTCGTTTGGTCTCGTAGGAGTTTCACTTAATTCGTATTTCTTTTTTATTGGGTTTCTTTCATATTTGGTTTCTAAACATGATTTGCAGTTATTTATAATTTTTGTTATTTCTTTAAATATTTTGGGATAGTAAAATATGTTTTTCAAACTACGATAGGTTTCAATTATGCCACTGTGCATACTTTCTTTAGTGTGATATAACGATATTTGTTTATGGAGTTCGTCCAATGACCTAATTTCTCTGGCTCTAAGAGTTGCTTTAATAAATCTTATTTTTCTATCATTACTAAATAGTTCTATTAACAACTGTTGGATTTTATTAAATTCTGAATATCCAAGTTCTGTGTAAATTCCTGTTAAACCTGGTTTTATAAAACGTCTAAGTAAATCTATCCAATATTCTCTACTTTTTGTCATATCAACGTGAATAATTCTTCTTCCGTTTAGAATTTCTATTTCCTGATTAACATTGTTTTTTAATATTAATTGTGTTTTATATTTGTTGACTATTGTTTCCTTAATCGGAATGTGATCTAAAAGTTGTTGTTCTTGTGAGTGTACTGTTGCAATATCAGATACATTATCAATTGATACTTCCTCTATACATTTTTTATTTAAATCGTTTTCTGGTATCCTAGACAAAAAATCTGCTACTTTGTTCTCTTTTCCTTTTAGATATTCTATTTCAAATTGGTACTCTTGTAATTTAAGTAACCATCTCTGATTTCTCTGGCTAAATTCTTTACCATTATATTTTTTATTTAGGTATTTAATTGGCTGGTGATCTGTTATAATATTAAATTTTTTTCCCCATAGATATGGTCTAAAATACGTGACTGACCATACTATTGCTAAAAACTCTTTGTCAGTTACCGAATATTTTTTTTCATGATCATTTAAAGATCGTGATGCGTAGCACACTGGCTGACCTTCCTGCGTTAATACTGCACCAACTGCGTAATTACTTGCATCGGTGTAGACTGTGAATGTTTTTTCGAAATTTGGAAATTTTAATATAGGATGCTTGATGATATTACGTTTTAATGTCTCGAATGATTGGATATATTCCGGATCATTAATGTTAATTTTTGAATCTTTTTTTAGGTATTTGATCATAGGGTATGCTATTTTTGCATAGTTCTTGACAAATTTTCGGTAATAACCGGTGGCTCCTAGAAATGATTTAATTTGTTTTTCGGTCTTAGGAAGATGATATTCTTCAATACATTTGACTTTATTCGGATTTGGTTTCATGCCTTCAGATGTCAGGACATGTCCTAGGAATTCCGTATTTTTTTTCATAAAAGAGCATTTATCGAACTGAATTTTTAGGTTGTGTTCAGAAAGTTTTCTGAAAATTAGGGTTAGAGATTGCAAATGTTCTTTTAGACTTGTTGAAAAAATTAAAATGTCATCTAAATAGACAACACAAATTTTATTAATATATTCCCTTAAAATTTCATTCATCAACCTCTGAAAGGTTGCCGGCGCGTTTTTTAACCCAAATGGCATTCTGAGGTACTCATAGAGTCCATTAGGTGTCACGAAAGCCGTTTTTGCAATATCTTCAGGATGAACTTTGATTTGGTGATATCCTTTTGCAAGGTCTATCGAGGAGAAATATTGAGCTCTACCCAGTTTGTCTAGTATACTCTCAATATTTGGAATGGGGAATTTATCGTCAATAGTTATCTCATTTAACTTACGATAATCTACGCACAGTCTAAACTTCCTTTTTCCTGAACTATCCATTTTCTTTTCAACTACAACAATTGGGGATGCATACCTACTATTTGATTTTCTAATGATTCCTTGATCCTCCATTTCCTGCACTTGCCGTCTGACTTCATCCTCGTGTTTTGGCGGTAATCTATATATTTTAGCGTGTACTGACTGATCTCCCGTTGTTTTTATTTCATGCATAACCGTATCTGTATTTGTTAACTGATCGCCCTCTAAATAAACTAAATTTTTAAAGTTTTTTAGCAACTTTTCTATTTCTTCTCTTTCCTCTGCGTTTAGATGGTTTAAATCCATTTCTTTTCCTTCTCCTAAGAGTTCGAAACAATCGAATGTCGTTTTTTTTTCTTCGGAATAAAGTGGAATTCTTACGTCATTATTTAATATAAGCGTTCTGTTATCAAAATCTAAGGTTTTGACAATTTTGCTTAAAAGGTCCATACCGATTAAAATATCGTATGGTTTATTACCTAAATCTCTCTTATACCATCTTGTTTTTCCTTTGTCGTCATAGTTAAATTCTTTTGGAATGGGAGTTATTATTCTTTCCACGATTTCGTTTGTAATATTATTAATTGTTTGTAATTTCATACTAATTCTTTCATATATTGGAAACTTACTACAGTCTACTGAATTTGAGTTGATTATACTCATTGTCGAACCTGTATCTACTAAACCTTTGTATATTTGATCGTCAATTGTTAGATTAATAAAAATTTTGTTTCCGAGGCCTATAGAAGAAAAAAATCTGCTTCGACGTTATGGATTTCTTCCTGCCTAGTTTCGATTTGCTCTACAGACATTGGTGCTGGGTTTTGCACCGCATTTCTAACTTGTCCTGAGGGGTTAAACATAGGTTGTTGATTATTTTGGTCGTATCGTCTGAATGGATTAAAATTATTGTTATTTTGATTGTAATTAGTATTATTTTGTCTGGAGACATTGTTATGTCCGTACTGTTGATATTGTCCTGATGTGTTTTTATATTGTCCTGATGGATTGAAATTATTTGGAAAGTTTTGTCTTCTAGAATTTTGATTGAAATTATTATTGTTTTCATTTCGTCTTGAAAAATTTTGATTGAAATTGTTACTATTTTGTCTGATAATTTGAGAGTTGCTAAAATTATTAAATCTATTAGCTCTTCTGTCTGTCTGTATATTTCCTTCATCATATCCTATATACGTATACAATATTTCTTTTATTTTGTGGATGTCATAAATGTCTTTTATTTCTCTAGAAAGGTTCCCTATAGCTAATTGTTTTACTCTATTAATTATTAATACATAGAAATTCTTTTTTGCTTCATTTGAATTATTTTCATATGTTGAGTAAGTGTTTACATCTTGAATTATTTGCTCCATTTTATAATTTAAATCTGCTATTGAATTTACCTTTAAATATGATATCTTATTTGCAATATCCTTGTAATTGATGTTGGGTCTGAAATGTTGTTTTAGAAGTTCTCTGGCTTCAGTCCATGATCCTGGTTGGTTATGTAGCAATAACTCCTTAGCTCTTCCCGTAATTTTTGAATTATATATCGCTTGCCATCGTTCATTTCTTTCTGCTTCCCGCACCGCATTTATGTGATTTTCCACTACGTGAATAAACTGCGTTAAAGTTTCACTATTTCCTTCAAATTCGCGGATATATGATATTTCTTTCAAGATCCTGACAGTTGCACTGTGTTCTTGCGGTCTCACTGCTAAAGCTTGAATAGCCTGCACTAACCGATCTAAATTTTCTTGTTCCATGTTAGGAATATTGGGCCAAAACTTTAGTGTTTTATCTTTCTTTTTAATTTTGATTGATTTTATTCCAAAGAAATTATTACAAAAATTCACTTTTTATTATTTTATCTTTATATGTAGGTGTATTTATTTTTTTTACTACTTTGAGTCATAAGAATTTGCACACAAAAAAAAATTTTTTTTTTTTTTTTTTTTTTTTATTTCCAGGTCCCTTTTTCCTCCAAAAACTTAACTTTTTGGTTACCAACAATTTTCACTTTTTGGTTTTTTTTTTTTCGTATCCAAAAATTTTCACTTTTTGGTTATTTTATTTTTCGTATCCAAAAATTTTCACTTTTTGGTTATTTTCTTTTTCGTATCCAAAAATTTTCACTTTTTGGTTTTTTTTCGTATCCAAAAATTTTCACTTTTTGGTTATTTTATTTTTCGTATCCAAAAATTTTAACTTTTTGGTTATTTTTTCACGTTCCTTAAATAGGGGTATCGCGATTTAATGGTTCTAAGCTTGATTACAATTTATAATCAAGAGTGCCGACTGCGCCAAATACATATTTTGTTGGGTAACGGGGTTTTTTAAAAATTTGTATGTTAAATCAACTGTGTTCAGCTGATGACTTCTTATGACTGACTATCTTTATTAATTCATTAATATTCAAAATAATCTTCTGTTTACATTTTGTTCTTTCTTTTATAATTTTGTTTACATTTTGCTTTTTAATAATACGATACCTTATTTGTGACTTAGGTTACATTTTAAAGTGAATAAAATAAAAATAACAAATAACAAATACTTGTGCATTTGGGAATAAATGAAAGTTTTAATGAACCGTGGGAAATTAAGTTCAAGGATAAGATAATGTATAGAATGAATAGTAGCATTAATGGGAAGCAAATATAGATGGGGTTGTGGGAATATAATATGTAACCTACATATGTACATTCGGAAAAAAAATTGAACTAGAGATTTTGATCAAAGTTGACATTACGATAATAGCGAAGACCAAAAAAGTGGGTCTCGCAATTCTGTCTGTCTGTCGGTTCGACTACAGCCCAAACGGCTAGGCCGATTTTCTTTAAACTTGGTAGGTATGGGTTTTATTTTTTTTCCCCGGATGTTTTTTGATTTGATTTTTTAAGACCAAAAATAACGGTACCTGTCATACGATTTTTTCGAAATTTTATAAATATTTTTTTTATCAAAAACTGTCCTACAGATTTTTAAAAAAAAAATTCATAAGATTTCATTTAGTTAAACCTAGGTAATGAATGAAAAAAAAATTCCAAAAAATTATTATTTTTGGTACTCCCTTTGGAACCATTTTTTTGTTTTCGATTTTCTCAAAAACGGTACAACCGATTTTGATAATTTTTTAATGTTAAGGCTCCCCAGTAGTTTCAACATTATTGTGTATTCAAATTTTCAAAAAAAAAATTTCAAATTTTTTTTTTGAAAACTCAATATTTTAAAAACCCCATAGGTACTCAAATTTTCAAAAAATTTTTTTTTTGGATTTTTAAAAAAAACTTCAAAATTTTGTTTTCAAAACTCAATATTTCGAAAACCCCTTGCTAGATTTTTTTTAAACTTGATAAATAAAAGTTTCTCAATATAATCTACAAGATGTGGGAAAAAAAAATATTTTACCTAAAAATAAAGGTACCTACCATACAAATGCTAAAAAATTAAAAAGAATGGTTTTCAAAAATCGTATTTTTCTCGAAAATAAATATAATAGAATTGTATATTCAAATTTTCAAAAAAAAAAATTTCTGGATTTTTAAAAAACTTTCAATTTTTTTTTCAAAACTCAATATTTCGAGAACCTTATGCTAGATTTTTCTTAAGCTTAAAAAATAAAAGTTTCTCAACATAATCTACAAGATGTATGAAAAAAAGTTTTATTTTACCTAAAAATAAAGGTACCTACCATACAAATGTTAAAAAACCGTTTTCAAAAACCGGCCACACAAAAATATTATAATTAAGTATTTAAGAACTATGTATATCATGTACAATACTATAATTCCTTCATTTACAGCCCGATTCTCCCCCTTGTGAGGAGTCACAAGTCACAAGCTCTTGTGACTATTCCTTGTGAGGATTGTTGTGATTCGATAACATTTTGGTATTCTCCCCCTAATCGTCACAAGAAAACTCACAACAAAACTCACCAAGCATGGTAACATTTTTAAGTGTCTATTTGAACAGCTGATTATTCAAAACGAAGAAATTACAAAATGCAAGGTAACATAATTTTTAAACAATAAAATGATTAAATAATATGTAAATATAACATTTTCAGAAGAAAACAATCGTGGCGACTGCATAAAGTTTTCGGAAGGTGAAAAAACTTTATAAATGTATTGTTTTGGAGAGCGAATGGATCATTTGTATCTCTCAATGTTCTTAAAGCCGTCGACGCTGTAAACTTCTTGATACGATTAGTTTCTTAAAGAAATTTTTGTTTATGTAATAATATTACTTTTCTTTTTTGTGGGAAAGATCAGCAAAAATATTCACTAGAACAAAGTCCACTTCCATTTTCGTGTTCTCACAATTATTCACAAATGTAGAAAATGTTGTTACTGAATGTCAATCCAAGAAACTTTGAAAATTTATGAGTTGTGACCTGCTCTGAAGGAGATCACAGTTTCGATTGTTTTTGTGACTCTCACAAGTTGTGACTGAGCGGCAGAATTCGAAAAAGTCACAAAATCATTTTCACCTCTTCTTGTGACTTGTGAGGCATCACTGACTTTGGGGAGAATCGGGCTGTTAAATTAATTAATTCATTTTTTTTAATACGTACGAGTTCCTATTTAATACTTTAAGACATGCATACAGAGCATTATTGAAAGAGGCTAAAGTAATGTAAACGAAGATGTTTGATTTACTATTTAATAGTTATTTACATACGACCTACATATGTTATGTACCTGCACATGCTTTCCTTAATTCAATTTAATAATTTGTTATTTTTATATTCGATTATTTTCATACCTTTTTAATATTTTAAGACAGAAATGCAGAGAAATAGACCATTTTTTTTAAGTTAAGCAAAATATCACGAAAATTGCCCCCCCCCCTGGATCTGCGCCTGCCTTCGGCCAATATGCATGGGAATGCATAACTTATTTTACAGGCAGAAGAAGAAGACGTGCATACGAAGACGAAGTCGACTCACCAGAAGTACCTCAAGCATCTAGTCACAAGCCTGCAGAAGAAGTGAACCTCGTGAAACTGTAAAGACGCTTAAAAATAAGTTTGTGGAAGTTCTTGAGGTACTGGAAGAATTGACGGATCGGTAGCCAGTCTTCTTCTGACAGTCATGCAGTCATTCAACTTCCTCACTTTTCTTGGATTTTGAGCTGCAGAGCTACCTGAAGAAGATGACGCACAGATTTACCTGCAGCAACGTGGACTGAGTGTGGATAAGTGTGCTCAGAAACTCTGCGTTTTAAAAGCTCTCCTAGTGGAGAGCAGAGACCGTTTCGTCCAAGCTGCAATCGACTTTTCTAAGACTCTTTGGAAAAAACTCGGAATCGAACTCAAAACGAGAAGAATTCGCAGGAAAAAACGCATGCATGGCGATGAATCCGCAGATGCAGCTTTGTCTCACGTGCCTCATTTGTAAGGCCCGTAGAATCCGTTTATGAAACCGCTGATCCTATTTTACTTTCAATAAAAGATACTTGATTGCCTGTGAAATGATGTCCCGAAATTAGTATTGAATGGGGGCGGCAAAATGGGTCTCCCGCCCCGGTCGCCGAGATGGTACGCTACGCCACTGGCTAAAGGCCCAATGGCGAAAATTCTACAGATATGCAAATTGATCGTTTGGAATGAATATACTATGGCCCACAAGAGGCCACTAGGCACTGGATAGAACGTTAAAAGATCATCTTGACAACCAAATAATTTTTGGTGGAGCCATGATTCTGTTGTCAGGTGATTTTCGTCAGTCTCTTCCAATTATTCCCCGATCAACTGTTGCTGACGAACTAAACGCCGCATGCTTAAAATCATCTGATTTTTGGCGGCATGTAAAGACACTCCAATTAACAACTAACATGCGAGTGTTTTTGCAAGAAGATCAAACAGCGATTATGTTTTCGAAGCAGTTATTAGATATTGGAAATGGTAAGGTCGCAGTTGACACCTCGACCGGATTAATTACTCTACTCACGAATTTTTTCACTTCGTCGACTCAACAAAGGAGCTTATTCAGCATGTTTTTACGGACATAGAACAACCGTTCAGAAACTATAATTGGCTGATTGAACGAGCAATATCAGCGGCCAAAAACAAAGATGTCGATGATCTCAATGCAACCGTTCGGAATATTATTCCCGGAGAGTTGTTTTCTTGCAGATCATTTAAATCAGTTACAAACCACGATGACGTAGTCAACTACCCAAAGAGTTTTTAAATACCCTGGATTTTCCTGGACTACCATCTTAGATCATCAAGGGAAAACGCAAAGGATAGGATGTCTTGATCCCGCGTATACCGATATCAATCCAACGGATTTGTCATTCGATTTTAAGCGTCTACAATTTCCCGTCCGTCTGGCCTTTGTGATGACTATATCTAAATAAATCACAAGGCCAGTCGTTGAAAGTTTGCGGAATCAACTTGGAGTTTCCCTGTTTCGCGTATGGGCGTATTCACTAGTCAGAAAACCATCATTTTTATAGTATATGTATGCACCAAAAAAAATATAGTATATCAGAAAGCCTTAAATTGATGAAGTGTATAACTCTGTTGCATTTAATGTAGATACGAATTTTGTATTAAGTTTTGACCATATTTTTTTAAAACATATGTAGGTGATACGAAGTTCAGCGGGTCATCTTGTATTTTATAAAATGTACTTTTTCAGGGAATAAATATTTGTTTTGGAGTTATTTGTTTCATTTATAATTTTTTTAGTTGTCTTTGAATTCTTTATCTGTCAAATTAAAGGTTGTTCAGCGTAAATTTACTTACGTTACCTTGTGAAACCTATATAACGAATACAGAGCAGTGGTACCACTTTACTTCAATTGAAGTACATCTACTTCTTTTTTTCAAAATATTGAAAAATCTACTTCTTTCTTCAAAATATTTTAAAATCTACTTCCTACTTCGCACCATCAGCAAAATACTGAAATCTATGTACTTCATTTAAAAAATCTCTGTTTCAGCCTTCTTCAATTTTACAAATAAAAGCCCAGATCTACTTTTTTAATATTTTACTCTAGGTAGTATGTAGCACCAAAATTACCAACAAAAAAAAAATGAATGTCAACACCATCAAAATACACAAATTAGTAATTTTAAAAGCATAAAAACCCACCACACTCATTTGTGTACGAATCTTATAAAAATTTCGCTTGCCTGTGTATTTTTATTTAAAAATTAAATTATATTTAACTATATTAATTTTAATGTTATTTTTCATAAAAGAGAGATTCATTAATAAGTTAATTCTTTATATACAAATTTATTGAAAACTAAAAGAAATGTAAGGAAAATTTTTTTTGTGTACAATATTATTTCAAAATCAAAGAAGCTCCAGTACCATTAATAACATTTTTTGTTTACCAAAATGTAGACCGCATTGTTATTATTGTCTATACATATTACTACTTTTTCGTGTTGCAATGTCAACTGATGAAAATCTCGAGTTCAAATTATTTGAAAAGCAAGTAAAAAGTCATTTTAAAATCTACTTCGATTTTTCTCAATTTACTTCCACTTTTTTTCCGGAAGTGGTAACGCTGATACAGAGTCTCGCAACTAAATGGCTGCATTAAGTATAGCCTGTCTTTTTTTCCTTTAGCTAGCGTTGTTTAAAATTTGTAATCTTGTAAAAGCGTAAAATTCTCCAAGAGTAATATTTTGTCATTAAAAATGTTTATCATTTCAGCAGTTCAGACTTGGCAGAAAATTGTAGGTCTCCTGTATTTCTTCCGTAAGTTAGGTTCACTACGAGTCGTTGGCCTCTCCTTTATTTATTTCCCATTTTGAGATCAATCCAAATGTCATATGATTAACAGTGTTGAATTCGAAAATCGTCCAAACCCCGTCAACCAAAGATATTTTGTTCTAATTCTTAAAATCAATAAAGCTACCAATTCTTAGAGTAGCACTAGATTTCAACAA
The DNA here is from genome assembly GCA_911387755.1 of Chrysotoxum bicinctum. NCBI lineage: Eukaryota > Metazoa > Arthropoda > Insecta > Diptera > Syrphidae > Chrysotoxum > Chrysotoxum bicinctum. Next base: position 2,915,083 of record OU426989.1, read on the forward strand.
TAGTTTGAAATTTATGTTTCACGAAAAATGTGCCAAAACCAATTTACGTATTTATATACGCATAGAATGTGTTGCCAATCTTTCACACAAGTAAGGCTGCTCCCAAGCTCAGGAGGAAAAAAACTAGCTACAGACCTGATTACGTCTATCATGGGATAAAATCCAAACTCAAACCGCATTCGGCAAAATGTACCCCTATTGAGTATGCAAACCCCATACTAAGGCTAACAAGGAAGAACGGGGAAAATCCCAGGTCCTCCCCCGCACACTAACGGTGTGACAAAAGTTCAACATCATGACTTGCATATATGTATGTTGTTTTTATCCTCTCAATAAAAACCGACGTTTGATTAGATCCTGCATGAAGCAGCCATTCCTTGCCCAAAAGTCCACCACGTCCGGAATGATAATACATAAACATGTACAGCCACCCCTCCAACCTACATTATGTAGGTATTTGCTTTTTTTCGGCATTCCCTTGAAGGGGGAATCAACTATTCATCTCACACGCTCATCAAAATCTCATAAATTCTGAACTTTTTTCGACAATTCCGTGGCTGCTTTGACCGTGCATTGAAGGCAGCGGGTGGGCTCACCTACCTATAACAAATGGGATTGGAGTCGATTCTGTTATATGGGGCAGGTATATCCTATTCGGGTAACTTAGCCATTTGCCGTTTTTGCTTAACTTGTGTCAAATTAGTGCTCGACCAATCCCCGCACAGCAATGTGACATTTATTTTTCCGGATATGTCACTATCTCTAATGAAAAGTTATACTCTCTGCTCTGTTTGTAAAAATTAACCAAAATCCAGAAGAAAAAAAAACTACCAGGCACATTTGAAACCTTTAATACCGTTAGGCTGCAATTTAACATTCCTGTGGAAGGATATATAATGCAATTTTTTTTTTGTCGGTTTGTTTTTGTTCGACGTCGTTGTCGTTTTTCGTTATAAACTCAATTATTAGGGTGACACTGTTATGTTCAAATCCAGAAGACATGGCATTTCCTGGAAATGTGGGTTCTTGTGAAACTATAACGGAAGTCAGAGAGGATGTATGAGGAAATTCCTTATTTCGTGACAAGATAGATTTTATTTGATTCGCGTTTCGCAAATTTCTTTTTTCATGGCACTCGAAAATATTCAAATTCAAGAGGAGGATGTGTGAGCGAGAAGGGGCGGCAAAAGTGGATGCGATGAGGCATGCCGCAATAGCAAGACATGATTTTATTCGATTCCACAAAACAAGAAAGAATATAAATACGTGTAGGATGGGTACGTAGGTTTGTACCTAAACAAGGGCAAATAATGTTCACCAAGGGGATAAAAAACTTACTCGTCTATAGAGACACGCGTATTGTTTGAGTTTGGTTTTATTTGCAGGGTCTTGAAATAAAGCCAAGTGGAATGTCGGAATAATGTTCAAAATTTGTCTACAAAGTATAATAATGTTAAAGTACCTACATAACTAAATTTTTGTTGATCCAAATTGGGAGAATGCTTGTCGCAAAATTGTTCTGATTGTAGGTCAGAACAGAAGAGTTCGTGAACGTTTTCAGTTGAACGAAATGGTTTTTTACTTTTATATTTTGAAATTGTATTGAAATCTATAACCCCCCTCTCGTATGAATTTTTCTTCTTATACATACATAGTTTAAAATGCTTTAACCCTTACGATGTAATATTTATAGAACTCAAGTTTCAATAATTGTAAGCCAATTAAGAGTACCTATATGAAGCGGACGATTAATGATTGTTCTATGGCATAACGGCATTTTTTGCACTGAAGCTCGTTGGCAAGTGTTTGTTTTTATTTAATACATTATTTTAATTTCGGCTTGTGGTGCTTATTAAGCTTTTACTCGAGAACACAAACTATTTCATGTAACCATTCTTCTTTTGTACCCGTACACTTCCAGGAGCTCTGAAAGACTCGGCTTAAAAAATCCGCTGGCCCGGATATTATGCCGCTTTTCTACTACTATTCTACCAGTCTTTTTCGAGTTGATGAAAAACAGCAATCGTCCGGCCTATCCCTTAAACATGCGAATGAGATGTCGATGAATATTGGTTTTGAATGTTTGCAAATTGAAATGGCAAGGAAAAACCGTGCCGGGTAAGTTATTCCATAATCGTGTTATGCGACTAAAAAACGAATCTCTATATTTGACGATACGACCGAAGTTGGTTCGAGGGTGAACTGATGAGCTTTCCTACCGAAGCTGGTATCACGGGTGAACTGATAAAGGGGAGGAATGCAACTGGCTACTTCGAGTGAGCATTGCTTGTGAAAGAAGCAATAAAACAAGGAAATACATGAAACATTCCGACGGTGTTTAAGAGATGGGAATGAATGCTTGATAGCTCTGTTTCCTATCAGTTTTAGGGTTCTGTTTTGAATTCTATCCAAAGCCCAAAGATGTGAGTTATACTCTCGTTTTGGACATACAAGCGCCTTATAAATGGTAGCCAGATCAGAAGGGGTGAAAAATTTCATACACACCGATATAGAAATCCTAAGCATTAAGCAGCATTATTAGAGGTCTCCAGAATGTGGTCATTCCAACAAAGATCGTCGTTGACACACTTACCGAGTACTGAGAGGTGCCTTTTAAAAACCGTCGATGCAAGAAGTATTTTACCCCTACTGATCTGGTTGTTATATATAAAGCCTTTATTCTTCCGAAGCTCGAGTACAATTCCCATATATGGGCAGGTGCTCCTAAAACCCACTTGAGTCTCTTGGACAGAATTCAAAAGAGAGCTATAAAAATGATAGGCGACCGTTGTCTTACTGAAACACTTGTATCTCTCGAGCACCGCCGCAATGTTTCATGTCTAACATTATTTTACCGCTATTTCCATAAACAGTGCTCTAGTGAAATAGCCAGATACATTCCTCCCCTTAAACAATTCAACCGTAATACCCGAACTTCTAGGAATGCCCATCAGTTTACCCTTGAGGCCAACTTCGGACGTACTGTCAAATACAGAGATTCTTTTTTAAGTCGCACTACACGAATGTGGAATGCTTTACCTGGCTCAGTATTTCCCAGTCATTTCAATGTGCAGACATTCAAAACCAATGTGCATCGGTATCTCCTTTCTAATCCTATCCTAATTTCCTAATTGCTCGCACTGTGTATTTAACATTATAAGGGTAGTCATAACCCCTTGAGTGCGCGTATAATATAAAAAAAAAAAAAAATGACATAAGGGGTATACAAGTTGTATTAGATGGTTTCAAACCTGATACTCATAAAATAAATTCTGGTGTGCCACAGGGCTCCATTTTGTCTCCGAGTCTCTTCTTCATATTTATCAAGGTCCACAATCTGACGCTTCAAATCAATTAAATTGTTTTGTAGACGACAATATCCTCAGCTTTTAGTATTCGTTTCACTATTAGGGGTCAGTTATAGCTCATCAGAAAAGTCCATTAGAAAAAATTTTGTCTTCCAAATTTGACCATATTACAACTCGATTTTGAGTAAACTTTGAATGCAATTAGACGAATACTTGCTTGGACTAATTTTTACAAAAAGAATTACAACATTTTGTTGCTAAATTTACTCAGAAAATGGAATATATTTTGAGTTTTGGCAATCAGCTGTTCAGAAAAATTAAATTTCATCAGAAAAAATATTTAAATCCATTATCTGAGTGAATTTAGTAACAAAATATTGTAATTCTTTTTGTAAAGGTTAGTCCAAGCAAGTATTCGTCTGATTGCATTTAAATTTTACTCAAAATCGAGTTGTAATATGGTCAAATTTGGAAGACAAAATTTTTTCTGATGAGCTATAACTATGCCCCTAATTCTCTTTGTTCTTCGGATGTGGAACTTGAACGGCAGCGTATGATAAGCCTTATAAATTTTGATCTCGACAGCATTGTTCATTGGGGAATATAAAACCACGTCGAATTTAATGCTTCAAAAACTAAATGCCTTCTGTCGTTAAGGTGAAATACACTCCTATGTCACTACTAAAGTGGTTATAGGTTTTGTCCGATGATGCAAGAAATTGTTCTCCCCTTCTGATCTAGCTGTAATCCAAAAAGCCTTTATTCGTCAGAAAATCGAGAGCAATTCTCATATTTGGACGGGTGGTTTCGTAGACCACTTGATTCTTTAAGATAGATTTCTAAAGAGATCTTTAAAGGGCAGCCTCGGCGCCTTCAATTGCTGAGTGAATTGGAACTTGTAAGCGAATAATCTGATATCTTTGTGCAGAATTTTTCTCAGGCTATTGCGTGTAATGTTGTGGTGCGATGGCGAGTTGATGTTCGTGAATTGAGTTTCACAGCTCTCGGCTATAGCAGCCACATTCTCTTCTGTGCGCACCGTACGACAACGGGGACCATGAGTGTTGTCCACTAGCATACCAGTCTCACGAACTTTTTGCAGAAACTTGCATACAGCAGGTGGTTGGGTGCTTCATTTCGGCTTAAACATCCTTTGACCAATTTCAGGACACTGAGATGCAGAGACAAAATGGCAGAGAAAATTTCCAAAATGGTGTCATTAAAGCCAAATCGAATTTTAATGTTAATGCAGCAATGAAAGAGCTTCTACAAATCTGCTCATAAGAGATGGTCAACAATTGGTACTTATCAAATTTTGAGGAATGGACAGAACTTTAAAAAAAAAAACAGACTTAAGTTGAGCTAAGCGAGTCTCATCTATGACTATTCGTTGGAATCCTGATGGGCAACAACTCCAGAGGAACCCAAGAGCAGAATGCCAAAACACTTACTAAAAGCAATTATCAATGTTTAAACCAGGATTATCCCCTTAACAATGTTGATCTCGCACTGAAAAATATAAGAAAGTTAATTAAGCTTAGTTTTTTTTTTTTGAAATATTAATATATCCTACGTAAAGCCTAATTTTCGTTTGGCCTTATTTCAGGCCACCGTAATGTTTAAGAATCCCGTTCGTCTTAACGTCACAGCACTGTATGGGCGCGTAACATGAAAAGATGCTGTGTTAGTTGAATAAGCGCAATAACGGGTTATACAAAATAGTGTCTTTGGTTTGCTTCTGTTCGACGGCAGCCTGCTGCTTCCTGTTCCTATTCTCTCTTTTTGTTCTTTCCTCTTCCCATCGTCATATTCTAAGAAATAAATTTCAATTTGATCACATTTATACATACGTAGATATACTATGCGGGGAAAGTGAATATTTTCCCACAGTTAAGCTCCTGCCTCACTATGGCATTCCGACACTTGGCTCTGCCGGAAGTGTTTTCCATTCCGTTTTATCTCTTCCTGTGCTGGGGACCTGGAGTTCGGATTGGCATTGAGAGGCATTTATTTGTTTATTTTCTTCCGAATGTTTTACTTTCTTGTCATTGTCGTTTTTTTCATATTTTTATTTGTTTTGTGGAATAGAAAATCGGTTAGGTTGAGAAGGGGGGTTAAAATGGGAAATGCGAATGATATGGGGATAGAAATTGTTTGTTGCCAATATATTTCTTCGTCTAGCAGCTTTTCCTCCAACTTTCGAGACACACGACTTTTCGCAGAATGGTAGTGTTCCAATAAATATGCTCTTGATAATAATGATGGCGAAGGGTAAAATATCGAGGCGGAAAGTTGGCTCATCTCAAGACTATTTTGTCATGACATTGCCTACAGCGGGAACAGCAGAAAAATTCTATTTTATTGGTAAGAGAATAATTTTCCAAAAAACTGTATCATATTTTTATTTCTTGCAAAAACATATAATATTGGCGAACATTTTCTTTATCCATTTGTATTTTTTTACGTTGAAAAAAAAGTTCGAATAAATTGTGAAGAGTATTACTTTATCTAAATATTTGAAACACTTTGGAAATCTATATTGAAAACAATTTTACTGGGTGAAAGTAACAGAGTGGCTTTGATTTGCAAACAACTTCAAGTAGGTACTAGTAATGTTCTGGATGGTCTTATTCGAATTTCGAGTTAATTGGTTTAGTTGATAGCATTTAATGTTTTTTTTTTGTTTGGAATTAAGTATTTCTATACTTGTTAAAGGAAACATTTAACAACGGATAAAATATTCAAATGAAGGGATTTTTTTAAAAAAACATATTTTAAGTCACACCTAAGGGTATTTTGATAGATCTATAAAGCAGTTATTGGTTTTTCCTAAAAAAAAGTAAAAGTAGATATCGATGCAGATTAATTTTGAATATCTGAATATCGCAATGGGAGGAAAATATTAAGCTGGGTAAAACATTACACATTCTTCTAGTGTGGCTGAAGAAATGATATCTGAGTTTAACAGTACGTCCGAAGTTGGACTCAAAGGTAACCGCTCTAACGACAGCATTAAATTCTAGGCAGTTTTTCGTTCCTCATTTGATTTTTGACTTTAATTAGCTACGTTCACCACTTAAGGCAAAAGAAAAATAAATGAGATGCAGTCGTGAATTGTGTAGGTAATATTCGCACATTTAATTAGCCAAAGGTTAGGTTAGGTCGGACCAGTGTTGGTCCATTGTGATCTAGAGATTTTCTTTCTACACGTTGAACCACTTAGAGCTCTTTATTAAGCGAGTGAAACCACAAATGTTTATATTAATCAGATCACTTAGTTCCATGAAGAAAAACCCTCCAAGATGAAGCATACGTCTATGGGATAAAGCAGGGCATGTTTCTAATTCTTCCTCGTCGCCATAAAGCTTCTGCAAAAATCGTTTAAAAAAACGTCAAGCCCATTTTTATGCTTGCTCATAAGACAGTGTGCGGTTATGACATCAATTCCGGAGGTAATGTGCAGTTTACTTAAGGATAAAAAACACTTTGAGCATTTCAGATCAAGTATTGGCCAGATCTGTTTTGATATCAGACAGGTAATTAAATTATTCCATCGGAGGGTTTTCCTCTCCCCAGACATGCAGTTTGACTTTCGAGAAGGGCATTCAACACTGCATCCGTTACTAAAATTCCAATCTGACGTCTTCTCAACAGCCATCGTGCCACCGTAGGACGCTTTCTGGATGTCGAGAAAGCAATCGACAGCATATGGATAGAAGCCCTTATCCATAAGCTTCGAGTACTTGGATTACCTTCGCCACTAATAAAAATATTATTTTCTTTTCTCTCCTTCAGAAAATTCTTCGTTAAGCTAGACAGCTCGCCCAAGGATCGGAGCTGGGTCCCTTCCTATATAATCTGATCACGTCTGATCAACCCTTGACAAGTGACTGCGAGAACCTGCTTTTTGCTGACGACTCGATAACCTACGCCTCATCAATAGCACTAAAAATTGCAGCTCGGAAAGTGGAAGCCCACGTCTCCAGACTCTACGAGTACTACAGAAAGTGAAGTATCCGAATAAACAATGCCAAATCTTGTGCGTTTCAGCAGACCCACCACCAATGGCAACTGATGTCGACAACGAAGAAGCAGTTCGATTCTACGCTAACACGGAGTCAGCATACCACCGTGGCTGAAAACACCTACCAACCAACCCTCAACAAACCCACCAACTGGACGGGACGGAACAACCTGAGAGAAAAACCAAGCCAACAGATTTTAAATTTTAATTTTAAATACTTACCATGCACATTATAAATATTTTAATTTTAGAAATAATGTCATTGTTTAAGTTAGGCCCCCTATGTGCTAACAAATTTTTATTCATTCATTTTATCCTTAAGTTTAGGTTTCCAATTGTATACATTAAAGTTCAATAAAATAGGGTTTTCCTCTCTTGAGCATCTTGTTTCAGCAATAGTAGTCTTATCAGGTAATATTATACTTTTGGCGAGGTCTTCACGGGCACCCAGAGAGTCACATATAGAGATTCGTTTTTTAGTAGCACAACATGATTATGTAATAACTTACCCGGCACAGTTTTCCCTTGCAATTTCAATCTGTAAACATTCAAAACCAATGTTCATCGACACCTCCTTTCTCTCCTCTCCTAATTTCCCCATCACCCGTGCTGTGTTTAACATTATAAGGGTCTCTTAAAATACCCTTGAGAGCGAGTAAATTATAAAAAAAAAAGAAAGTGACGAGAATTTCTTAGATTACTGGAATAAGTGTTGAAAGATATGGAATTGCAGGGACTTGTGCAGTCAACAGATCCCGAAAAATATCCATGAATGAAGAAAATGTCGGTTATTGCTCTTCGTTCTTCGAACCAATTCAAGTTAATTTAAAAAAGTCGGTGTCGGTACGGAGGCAGAGTCAAAGGCTTATTCCAAGACAGACAACATGTTGAAATCTGATTTTTGATAAATTCTAATCAAAAGTAAATTGTATTTATTTTAACTATATTGGAAAATGTCATTAGACGTCATATTTAGCAAAGTTTAACACAATAAACAGGCACAAAGGAGAATTGCAGAATCAGATGGATTTTTTTCTATCCTCTTCACGTATTTTTTAAATGAATTTTTAATATTAAAATGTTTTCCGAAACTTCACTTTCAGTACGACAACTGTACTAGAACGATGGACTGTCAATGTATGTTAACAACTCTAACTTTAAACGAAATGCCCGTACACTTTGCTAAGGGGACGTTCCTAAATGTTAATCACAGTTTAAAATAAGTATGTTCACTAGGGCGTATACGTATCATTTTTTACTCATGCTCATTGCTTTTTCCCAAGAACAATATTAGATTAAATTATTTAAGTCAATTTTATTCAAAAACTCAATGTTACAAAAAATATAAGAGCTATGTGCTAAGCAACCTATATTAATTTCGTAAGTATATTAATAAAATGTAAAAAATAAAGATGTTTATGTTGAAAAAAAAACATAAACGAGTGTCGGCTACAAGTGACACTGGTAATAGACGAGCTTATGAAACTTAAAAAATCAAAAATATAATGTTTAAAATAGAATAAAACATCTTCTCTATTTACAAACTTAATTATTCCAATCTATTGGGTTTCCCTTTAATCTTTAAAAACAATGTTTATTGAAAAATAACTCGCTTTCGAAAGTAATTTAAGCTCACAAATGCACTTTAATATGTTTTAAATTTACGTTCATTGAAATTTCAAACTGTGAAGTCAAAAACTTTGGACATTCGTATAACAAATACTTCATGTGTTCTCCGAATGAAATATAGATAAACCCTCAGGATAAGAAGAGCTTTAATGCTTCTGAACTGATATTACTATAAAAGCAAGCAGGTTAGGAATGTAGCATGCATAACACATACCATTTCCCAAAAGTTCCGATATCCCATCAAAAATAACTAAACGCTTTCTTTCATTTCAGTGCTTTTTGCACAAAAACATTCCGAGAACCAAACTGATGATAGCTCTAATGCACCTGTGTTTGGATCTCACATTTCACATGGGAATAACCTAATTTTGTGTAGAAACCTTAACTATGTTTTCTCTACCGCAGCATGCTTGGATTGGAACACCTGTAAGATTGCTATTTAAAGTATACGTGTAAGTTGCAACCTCATTTGTACTCAACGTCATCGTATTCGTATTTATGTGTGTACGAAGCACTTCAGACTCTGGTGGTGTATCATCCTCTTCAAATTGTTCAGTGTTCACCCTGTATAAACAAATTTCCAAACAATTCTGAACGTTTTATTTGCCTTTGTCAGATATTGTCCTCCTCGTATGTAAAGTAAGAACGTGGCTGCCACCACCTTAACCCCCAACACCACCACCACTTTGCATTGTGTAATATTTACAGCATTTTCTGGTACGATATCCTTTAAAATGTACTCCTGAATATTTGCACACTTTAGTCTGAGCTCTTCCTTGTGATGTCATATTGATATCACATCCCTGGCACATGAAGAAGTTGTCATGCTCTAGGATACCAAGACCAAGCTGAGATTCAAGTTTCATTAAGTTGGAAGCCTGTGCATGTTTTTTGTTTTTTAGCTTTCTATTTTTAGTTTTGTTGAAGTTTCCTATGGGAATCTAGACGAATCTTATGACATTTTCTGCAGGTCAAAGTGGTGCAGTTTAAGATTGTTTTTTTTATTCTTTGAAAATCACTTCTAAAATATCCTTGAGACTGAGCAAGATATTTTCGTTTTCCATAATTTTAATTTGGGATATCACAAAAAAAAAAACGGAAATAAAAATAAAACCGAAAGGGGAAATCCTTTCACTATACTTAAACGAACTGAAAAGAAACCAAGACCAAGATGGAGCGTGATAATGGCACTACTAGCTACATCCGCCTGCACATTTGCGTTCACCATGAGGATCTCAAGAGGGAATATCGCATTTCCTTTGAGCAAAACTGTCTAACCCAAGAGTACACACAATCAACTTAGGATATTATTTCACTGATTGCATAAAGGGAATGGCATACACTCTGAACTCCTGTCCTCACTCCTACTGCTGTACATCCCGAACAAGAAGCTGCATTTCTGATGCAGCAGACGAATAAAGTGAAAAACTAAATGAAAAGAAATGAAATATCCTCGCTTCCTCTCTTGTGCCCAGCTTTATATGAGTGGTATAGTGGTGCCTAGACCTACGTATCTACTATCTTGTCTCAGAAGGAGATTTTCTTTTTCGACTATGATATATGCAAGTGCATCCATTTAGCCTTCCCCATGCGAACTACGACATAGCGCGCATCCGATACCACAAAAGCGGACTTGAAAGCGTTTAAAAAGAAAAACGGAAATAAAAACTTGCGAGTATCTTAAAAAAGCTCTATATGTGTATCTATGAATGTATGTATACTTCCCAAAGAAGGGAAAAATTAAGCTATGGTACCACTGTTCTGTACAATGTACTTCTAAGGAGGTGCTCCTCGTTATCGGAAGTTACACGTAGGGGCGAATTTCACAAATACAAAAATACTCCTTTGTTCATTTCTTCTAAAATCCGGTTTGAAAAAACGAAATAAGTACTCTTTTCAAAAATTTTAAATAAACTTAAACGATGGTTCTCCACAATCTTAAAAACAAAAACACTCAGAAATGAAAACAAAATCGGCACTTCTCTAAGCGCTTACCAAAGTTTTATTTTGTTTATATAACTATTTCGTTCGGATATTATATCCCCCTCAAAATGCAGTTTTTGGCATACTGCTGCAAAGATTTTGACAAAACTCCACAAATACCAAAGATTTCCTTTGAATTTAAATCCAATCGACTCGGAGGTTTCAGAATTCCTACTTAATGAGTCCATCTATAGCATAATTATATTAAAGTATTTTGAGTTTTGTATTATACATATATATGTAATGTATAAAACTAGGTGAACGTTATTTCACCCTTAAAAAAAATATTTAAATTCAAATATTTCACATTTTGCCCACATTTCCCATCATTAATTTATAACTTTAGAAACTAATTTAATTCTGTGCGTCCATCTTAATATAATTTTTTAAACTCGCGTTGGGATTTTGATATAAATGTCAACTAAAAGTCTTGAAATCTCCACTTTTTAGAACAAAACCTTAAAAGAAAAATGTTCTGGTTTTTCAAAGGTTTTCTTATTCATCAATAAAGACTTCTCAAACTTGAATTGGCCTTAAACCTCAGCATGACATTATTTGGCATTTAAACTACATCTTCTCAATATCAGTCTCGATCTCACTTAGTAAAAATTGAACCGAGAGCAATTTCAATTTGATGAATCAAACAAATGCAGCTTTGTCATAACTAACATATCTGGACGAGTTGCAAAAATTTCTAAGATTTTCACATTTGACAAGCAGAATCTCAATCCTAGGTTATCCATTTTGTGGTTTCGAAAGAAAATTTAAAAACAACACATTTATGATCTAGATTTTTATGAAACAATATTTCAATAGCTCCACATAATGGGGCAAACTTTTAAACAACCTATTATTAAGGACTTAGCTTTTCGAAAATTTTAAACTTTTTTTTTTGTATTTACTAACTAGTAAAATACTATTTCTCTTTTATTAAAAAAACGGTGCATTTGACAAATTGACAAAACAAACAAAACTTAATCTGGGGAACGGACCTAATAATTTGAAATGTCGGAAACTCAAAAGTCAAAGCGACAGCCTACAATTTATTTTGTTATATATTTATTTTTTTATTTATTATTTATTTATTATTTATTTATTATTTATTTATTATTTATTTATTTTTAATTTAAAAAAACAGCTGTACATCAAGATTGACTTTTTAGGATAATGCAAGAATGTTATTAAATTTAATACAATGGTGGCAAAATATTAATAGCAAATTATATAAAAAAATAATTTAATACAATTAAAAAGCAAAAACAAAGTCGCAAGAAGAAAGATAAATACAAAAAAAAAGTTATTTCAGTTGAAATTGGAGAAATATTCAAAACAAAGTTGATGAAACTTTCTATGTTCGATTCCAGACCTCATGTGACTGGGAAGATTATTCCACAGTCCGACAGCATAAACGAAAAATTGCCTCCGTGATGTCAAACAGGTAAACCTGGAGGAGCGCAACAAGGTAAAACGATTTGAGGAACAAAAATTTAGCTTATTAAACAGATAGTTTGGAGTCTTGTTAACGATTAGTTTGAAAAGAAAGGAACAACACCTATATTTAAAAAAAGCTTCCAAATTACAATTTAATAGTTGACGGGCCTGAGACATGGTGTACATGGTGGCGTCGAATGCGAGAGGAACAGTTGGTCAAACAATCAAGGTAGCGGAGCACGAATTTGAATTGGTGCAATCCTTTAAATACCTTGGGTCAATAGTAGCAGCCGATAACAATATAGAAGAAGAAATACGCGGGCGGCTTCTCAAATCCAACAGAGCCTACTATAGTCTGTCAAAGCTCTTCAAATCCAGAAATCTCACCATAACTTCAAAACTACTGCTGTACAGGACCATGGTCCTGCCAGTACTCACATATGGATCCGAGACTTGGGTGCTTAGCAAAAGGCACTCCGACCTCTTAGCTGCGTTCGAGAGAAAAGTCTTAAGGAGAATTGTTGGCCCCGTATGTGAGGAAGGACGATTCCGGAGACGGTACAATCATGAACTGTACGCAATCTACCTTGAAGCAGATATCGTGACAAAAATTAAGCTCGGTAGACTCCGGTGGGCAGGGCACCTAGCTCGCATGAGCGAAGAGGAACCTGCTCGGAAAGTTCTTTGTGGTACATTCTATGGTAGACGACAGCGTGGTAGACCATGCTTGCGCTGGAGAGATGGCGTAGACCAGGACTCCCGAAGCCTTGGGGTGCGCAACTGGATGGCGTCGGCTAGAGACCGGGATAGGTGGAGAGACTTGTTGAAAGAGGCCAGGACCGGAACCCGGTTGTCGAGCCGATGATGATGAGCCTGAGACGAAACGTGATCATACCTTCGGAGGTTGAAAACAAACCTGGCAATGGCATTGCATGCTACCCTTAATCTACGAAGCGAGTTTGAATCAGGATCTGCAAATATCTCACACCCATATAATACTATTGGTATGATAAGTGACTTAACCAGCTTCAGCTTAACTTGAGTAGGCAGAATTGTTCTACTAACAGATAGTCCTCGAAGTGAAGCATAAATTTTGGAGATAACAGTATCAATATGGGTGTCCCACGTTAGCCTATTGTTGAAAATTATACCTAGGTTTTTCGCATTCGTGACATATTCGATTTGGCAGCCGTTTAAGAAAAGGGAAGGAAAGTTTTCAGGGTGAGGTTTATTTTTATATATTGGGATTGCTTTCGTTTTGTCCGGATTAAGTTTTTGTTCATTCCGAGTAGACCAATCGAATATTGAGCGTAAGTCAATGTTCATTTTTTCTATAGCATCTTCAATCATACCGATAGGGAAGCTTACATATAACTGAACATCGTCCGCGTAGATATGAAACTTACAATAAGATAAAACAGATGGCAAACCATTAATAAACAAAGTGAACAGTAAAGGCCCAAGGATAGATCCTTGGGGAACACCGATATTGACAGGAAGGAACGAAGACATTTTACCATCACACGATACAGCTTGCATGCGATTGGTTAAGTACGAATAAATAAGATTTTTTGTCGGAGAAATTGAAATAAGTCGTCAGTTTATCACAGAGGAGATTAGAGTTAACGCAATCAAATGCTTTGGAAAAGTCAAGGAAGGTTATCACAGTTGTATAATTATAGTCTAAGTCCTGTCTTATATCTTCAGAGACTTTTAAAAGGGCTGAGAAGTAGCTATGTCCAGATCTAAATCCCGATTGAAGTGGGTTAAGAAGACGTGTGTCTTTAATATATTTTTTTATCTGGTTACTTAAGATGGATTCAAAAGCCTTGGATAAAAAAGGAAGGATAGCAATGGGTCTGTATTCTATCTTCTTTCTTCGCTTGGGGATGGGAATAACCTTGGATTTTTTCCAGGAAGTGGGATAGGTTGAGGTCATTATGATGGTGTTAAAAATGTGGGTTATGTGTGGAAGTATAAAAGGAAGAAGAATTTTTAAAAAATCTGGATGAATGTTGTCAAGTCCAATCGATTTGGCTTTAATAGAAAATATTGCTTGACCTACTTGATATTCATCTACTGCATTTACAGAAAAAGCATCGACTCTATCGTTCTCTGAAATACCAGATCGACCACTTATGAATTGGGTGGGTGGAGTAGAAAACATTCGATTTAACTCTTCTAAATCAATATTGTCATTGGAAACAGAAGAATCTCCCCTTAGCCCAATATTCTTGACTTCTTTCCAAAAAAATTTGGAGGAAGAATTTGAGTTGAACCTGTTATAATAATAGTTGTATTTTGCTGATTTTAATAATTGTGTTACAAGGTTACGGGATGTTTTGAATTTTCGTAGCATTTCTAGACAACCAAATCGTTTCCACCGACGGTATGAAACGTCTCTTACTTTAATTGCATTGAGGATCTCAAGAGAAAGCCAAGGACAGCTACGCGATCTTATAAGCCGAGTCTTAATGGGAACGTGTTTACCAAGAAGATAGGTAATTGCTGAAGTAAGGTATTCAATTTGATAATCAACGTTTGATGATGCAAAAATTGCATACAAATCTATGGATGAGCAATCACTAAATAGATATTCAACATTGATATTACGAAAATCATGAAAACTGTAATATTGCGAAGAATTGCTCTCAAGATTTAAGTCAAAAGTTGCAAAAACCAAATCATGATATGAAAACACTGGGACGGATAACTGACTATAACATTAAACAAGACTATCATCGCTAGCAAGGAAAATATCAAGCAGCGAAGGGACACAGTAAGGCTTAAAATGAGATGGTTCAACATTATTCACAAAGGAGAGCCGCAGAGAATTCATTGACGTTTTGAAACAATTAGAGGAGGGTTGAAGGAGATTAATATTTAAATCTCCGCAAATAATTAATTTTGGTACACGAAAACACATTTCTTCTACAATAGGAGTTATTAGACCAGAACTTGCAACTCTTGGTGGCATGTATATGGTACCAATACTACATTTATTGTCACCATCGAGTATATCAGTAAAATAATAATATTAATAATATTATTTTCTCCACTGTGGACTGGACCATTCCATAAGATTAATTACTTGGTGTACATAGATATATCCTTTGTGTTCCATTAGGAAGCGAACCTACCGGCATCAGCCTCATGAATAATTTTCCCAAAGAAGTGTAATATAAATACTAGGAACCTGAAATTCTGGTCCAATCGGAAGCCCACGGCTTGTCTGGATGTTAAGGTTTTCAACCAAAAACCGAACTGATATCTTGTCAAACAAAACCTGAAGTAAAATTTTCAATCGTCCATGTCTTCAATACGATTTGCTCGGGACTTAAAATATCGCACTTTACTGCATAAAGCTAAGTCTTCAAACATTATGTATCAAAGTCTTCGTCTTCCGAAAACATTTTACATATATTATTTTATTTACTTTTAAAACAATTACCTCACGAATCATAAAAAGAAAAAACACAATTTAACTCTTTCAAATAAAGTTACCAAAACATTTTTTTTGAAGAAAATGACAGATTCCATATGGATTTAGCAAGTTACTAAAAGTTTAAGTAGCCAACTTGTGATTTTAACTTTGATAAAATATTAAATGGTAGTATGATGCTAAAATCGTTTAAAATTAGCAAAATCTTTAGTAACTTACTAAAATAGCTTTAACATATTACTAAATCGTTTAAAATTTTGCGCCATATGTTCTAACACTTAAGTTATACATTTTCGCAACACTTCCTTTTCTTGAATGTAATGGGGTTTTCCAGTGGCAAATTCAGATTACAATTAAAAATGTTTTTTTTTTTTTTTTGCGGCGAATGGAATGCGATTTCCATTATTTTAATTTTCGTCGTTGTATTAGTGGAATTTTGTGTCCGTCTCATTATTTAAAAAATCTTAATCCTAAATTTACTATGACCTACATGAATTAACCAGATATAATTTTCACGATATTGAAGAACGTGAAACAAACCTAAGACCACATTTGCAAACTGACAGCACAGCTGAAAATTGTGTTGGTATTAGTACAGGGAGGGATAAATCATAATCGAAAAATAAAATAATTATTTTGCCCAATGGAATGCAAATCAGCATTTTGACAGATTGTTCTCGAAAATAAATTGATTTATTTTACCAATGGAAAACCACATTAGTTACACAGTTCAATCTCTTTTTGCTCTAATCCCCAAAGAATAAGCATGTGCTTTCCTTTGCTTCTAAGATTTTACTTAACAAAGAAAAATATAAAATATTAAGTAATATTGAAGAACGTGTTTTAATAAAATACAGGGGCCAAATAACAGCATCAGTTTTCGGGTAATACGTGACTGAATTATGTGAGTCGATTACCCTAATTTGACATTTTCATTCGATCACTGATAGGACTCACTCACTCGGTCACTGAAGCGGTAATTTGGCCCCAGATTTCATTTCAATATATTCAATATATTGTTCGGATTCTACTATTGTAAATGAAGTATATGAGTAACATAATGCTCTCGAAATTATCGTTTATAAAAAAGGAAAAATAACTGATCTTGGTTGTTCATTTCACATCATCAAAACGGGAAATAACTTGTCCAGGAAATCTTTCTTAAAATTAAAACAGAAGGGTGGTCTTGTGTGACATGTGGAACCATCTTGTTGAAACCATCTTGTTGAAACCACATGTTCTACACATCTATCAGGTCAGAAAAATTCGGTTAACGTTTGGGTATAGCGATGAGACCGTCATTGTCACCGCTTCCTCATTTTCGAACAAGTATGAACCATATTGCAGACTCGTAAGATCGAAACGCATACTACTGAATCAAATTTGGCAAACATTTGGCTGAGTAAAATTGTTCCAGATTAGATTTTATTCTAGTTTTATCATTTTAAATTTAAAAAAGCAGTTAAACTGTATAAATTCACCTTTTAATGCGAAAACATAGCTCACAAAAGATGGTTTCGTTGCACAAAGACGAAGAAGACCACTTCTTATGCCTGTTTGATAAATACTCGCACATCAAAGAAAAGACTTCATTTCCACGCGCCTGGCCCTTTGTTGCCCGGAAACAGAACCAACTATGGTCGAATGGCTATAGCCAAGAAGATATAATAGGTATGCATACTAACAAGTACTACGCCATGGAAACGAACATAAAGTGAAACCAGACAACCAGAAATAAACGAGCAAAATTGCATGGAAAATCCTCACTCTGGTCTTTATTTGTGCTATACCAATCGACATCCTGATTATGGTGTAGTGTTTCCAGTATAATTCCCAGCAACGTTGAACATTCTATAGTTAAAGAAGATGATGCCGCTGGCAGCAGCAGCAGAAAATTTCTCTTGAAATGGAGCACTGCTGCTGGATGTTTTTTCTCAAATTTATTGAGTATTCTTAATTGTTTGATTGACAAAGGAAATACTAAGCCCCCGGACGAATGACAACGAGACTACGGCAAGATTTTAAATCACAATAATGATCACAGAGACTCTAGCAGCTTGTTTTTGCCGAGAACAGAAACCTACATCGATGTCTTTGAAACTTCAACTCTTCAACGAAATGATGAGAGCGTGAAGAGATTTGAAGTTGAATTCTATTTCGTTCAGAATGACTTCTGAGTTATGGGCAGGACTTAAGCTCGGCATGTATATTGTTTGGTTGGTTATACTGAAAGACATATTCGTAATTGTATGGAAGAATCAATTTGTATTTATATACCCCAAGAAAAGGAGAATTTCTGGCGTGGCTCTTATTTGTGTTTTTATGATGGTTTAATCAAATTTTATAAGGCCACAAGCGTACTTTCAAAATTATCAGACAAGTATGTCTGCCTTAATGCGAAACCAAATTAGTCTGCGTTCTCTAAAAAGACATGAAATGCTTACGAAAACACAAAAATCAAAAACAAACCCCAACACAAACGCAAATAAATTTTTTGAAAGCAATAGTGTACTAAAACCCAGCATGCGAACAAATCAGTAAAATCTTGAAAAGAGCATATGGTTTGGTATTAAATTCAAAAAATATCCTTGTACATTCCCGAAGTCCTTACAGGTGCACTTTCCTCATGCAAAAAAGCCATTGAGAATAAATGAGGGATCCAACCAGCGTTGCCGATGTGGCACGATCGTGCCATTTTGACACGGAAATTTTCTCGTGGCACAGTGGCACGAAAAGTTTCAATATGGCACGTTTTTTTTTTTCATTATTTTACCTAAATGCGTTTAAGATAATTGACCCAGCCTTTTTAAAAAATAATCCAAATATACAAAGTATTTTGCCACACTTCAATATTTTGGTATCAGAATTTTCTCATCTATTAGAGTGCAAGAAGGTTGTTCTTTTTGGATTGGACTAGCCGAAAGCATTTTTCTTGAAGATTCAAAAACGTTCTGGGTTAAGTTGTACAAATTAAAAAACAATATTGACGAAGGAATGTTCATTAATATTTCAAAATTAAAACATACAACAAAAACAGACTGTCATACAAAACAATTAATTCTATAATGTCATATAATGAAATTATTAAGTCTAATAATTGTCCAAATTTCAAACCTCCAGCTAATTTATTTATTTAACTTATTATAACAAAGCTTTATTTCCTCTTATATTTTTAAATAATAATAATAGGTACTCATCATGTGATGTGATATAGGTAGTTACATAATACATACTTATTACTTATTATGAACTTGCCAAAAACTCCTGTTTCTGGAAAATACCTATACACAAATAGAGAAAGTGATTTTTTGTTTGTTATTTGTTTGGAATAGTATTTAATTAAAATTTATTTTTGAAGAATAACTTGAGTTTTTTTCATATGGCACGAAAATTTTACAAATGGCACGTTTTTTCAAAGAGTGTGGCACGAAATTTTTTTTTTGGCGGCAACGCTGGCTCCAACTCCGCATTACTTACTGGCTACACACCTCTGTAATCAGACCAATTCTAATTTCTAACGTATGGTGTGGCAGTATGGCGGACAGCTCTAGACAAAAACACTAATTGTTTAATACTACACAAGGTCTTACGGTCAACTTGTTTGTACATGGGCGGAGCACTTCGCACGACTCTCTCCGCTGCACTGGCCATTCTCTTCCATCTAACACCGCTCGATATATTCAGGAAATAAACGACTGCATCACAGATATTCGCCTAAAAGCTTCCTCGCAGTGGATCAATAACTAAATTGGCTATTCCATCATTCGATTCACTTCCAAGTATCATCGATTACACCATCCCTGATAAAAACATTTTTCGACGTTAAGAAACAAACAGTTACGAACACACCATTCAAAAGATGAATTAAGGTCACATTGCTCTTCTTCACAATCACGAACATTTGAAATAGTTTTGAAGATAATTACATCGTCTGAATAAATGAGACACTTTAAGTGCTTTAACACAGAAGGTAAGTCAGTTACGAATAAAATGAAAAGTGAAAGGCTGAAATGGTTGCCCTGTGGTATTCCAGGGTTACGTTAAAAATTGTGCAGATATGGCCATTGAAAGGTACAGAGTATGATCTATTTAATAAAAAAAACTTAAAACCATACAACAAAAGGTAGCTAAATCTTAGCTTTCTTAGTTTAAAAAGCAATATTCGATGCGAGAGTGTATCAGCCAGTTCCATAAGAAAGGTGACGTTTTTGTAAATCCATATTGATTTGAAACATACGAGTATATTCGTCTTTCTTCATGCAAAAGAAAAGAATTTTTCTATATACTCGTAGCTAGATGGAAATTCGCAAGAAAATATTGAAAAGTTAATAAAACTGACAAAGGCAACAATAAATCATTTATACAGTTTTTCAAAACCGTCAGGGCCTTGTTTATACCTTTCGTCAAGGTTAGGCATAAAACTCGCAATGTTGTATTTTTTTATTTATTCAATTTTTTTTCTATCTTCAAGGATGATGCTTTACAAAACCAATAACAACAATTTTGAGGAACTAAAAGAAAGAAAAGGTGTCATTCAATAGACTTGTAAAGACTAGTGGTGAATGACCCATTTAATCATAAATATTCGATTTGTGTGGGGTTTTTGTTTTATTTTTGATAAGTTACGAATAAAAAGAAACAGGAGAATCATATTTAATTAAATCAAACATATCTTAACATGATTTGAAGCAAAAATGATGAATAAAGAAAACATTTTAAACTATGCTCAGAAACAAGTTTTTGACTTGAGAAATATCCATTGTAAATAGACAAACTTTAACTTTATTTAAAAATGAATTTAGAGTACCAATTGTTCTTATCCCGTATGGTAATCGATTAAATAATGTAGGTGTTGAAACAATATAGAAATTTGAAAAATGAGTTCTCTTTGAAACCGGGATTCTAACAAGTTGCTGGAGGCTTACTCTTAAACTGTATGAATTTGAATTTCTGAACATTGTATTATATCCATTACGCATGAAAAAAAAAAACCTTAAGAACTTTATAGACATATAGATGTTTTATTGGTAAGATTCGTAGGTCGAGAAATAATGGCCAGCTAATTGTTAATTTACTTTTCTTTGAAATGATTCTGACAATGTACTTTTGAGCTATTTTCAATGGTTCAATCACATTATTGTACGCTCCACCCCAACTTGTTAAACCGTATTGTAGCTTTGAATTTACTATACCGTAATAAATTACCGTAAGTAGTTTCTTAGAACAATGAGATTGCAATAAAAACATTTTTCGAGTAGCGCATCTCATATAAGCTTTTAAGTCAGCTACATGTGGTTTCCAATTTAAGTTTCTATCTATTTTTACTCCTAGAAACATTTAATCGATTCTATTTTAAAACAATCAAAACAACAGGGTTTATCTTCATAGAAATTAACCTTTCCACAATTATGTATGTGAAAACATCGACAGCCTCGGACATGCAGCGGAGTGAAATATTATATTACTTTCAGGCAGACTTGAAACTTGTAAGTTAAAAAACATAAGTTTAGTTTTCTCACTTACAATAAGCTCATGTTTTGCAAACCATTGTCTTAGTCGTTGTTCGTCATTTTCTATCTTTGCCACCGACTCAAATATTGAGGTATTTACATAAGAAAAAGCTATATCATCGGCAAAGGCTGTAATATTGAATAGAAATGTTGTTTAAAAATAGAATTTATATAGATCAAAAAGAGAGTTGGACCTAAAACAGAGCCCTGGGGCACACCAACTTTCAACTCTAAAATGTCGCTAAAAATACCATTGAATTTCACTCTTTGGTATCTTACAGATAAATAAGATTTTAACCAATTAAATATAGAACCCCTAAAACCAGCTTTATAGAGTTTATTTCAAAGAATTGTATGGTTAACCATATCAAAGGCCTTAGTCATGTCTATAAATAATCCTACAGGACTAGCTTTTTGGTAAATCCATCGCATATCTCACTACAAATTTTTAAAATTGCATCTTCTGTGGATTTACCCACTTGAAAACCAAACTGTTGATTGCTAAAATAATTTATTTTATTCAGAAATGAAATAATACGTTTTTTCATATTTTTTTTCAAAAAGTTTAGAGAAAGTTGGAAGTAATGATATTGGTCTATATTGACTTTTTGTTTTTTTACAGCCCTTTTTATACAGAGGAATAACCTCAGCCATTTTAAGACTCGACGGGAAAATACCACAATTAACACTCATATTAAATATGTAACACAGTATGCCAATAATAAAAAAAGCAATCCTTTTTAAGCGACAATTTGTTTTACCATCGGAAGTACATGACTGTTTGTTGTTCAAGTTCATTATAATGTTTATATGGTTCCAGTGGTGAAAAGGGTTGAAAAACAAAGCTATTCATTTGAAAACTATCATCAATTATATCCGGATAAGAGTTGCAACTACAATCGACTTGAAAAGGTTTTGTCTGCGAATTTGTTGCAATGGTGGCAAAATACTTGTTAAATATATTTGAAATATTTTTGGGATCGCGAACTAGAACATTTTCGGCCTCTATGTGAATATTGAATTTTATATCAGTTAAGTAAGAGAGGTTATGGCTTTTTTCGTCACAAAGTATAAAAGTTGTTAGAATCACAATTAAAGCCACTTGAAAGAAGTCTGAAAATAGTTATCTTACCACATGAGGATCATGATTTGAAATGTTGTTTGGCTTGAGAACAGATGGATTAGGACTAAACCACCTCTTACTATTCGGATTCATTTTAAGATCTCTTTGCACTGTTTGAATGTAGTTGAGATACTTGAAGCTTCGCAATAATTTTTTAAGTTAAGTTCATTTCTCTTCGATTTTTACTTGGGACTTATAGGTAAGGCAAGTTATGACATTAAAAAATTAAAAAAAATAAATAAAAAGTGGGTCTCGCAGTTCTGTCTGTCTGTCGAACACGACGCCAAACGAGTCGGCCGATTTTCTTCAAACTTGGTAGATATGGGTTTTAACTTTTTCCCCCTGATGTTTTTTTCTTTTTTTTTAAGACCAAAAATAACGGTACCTGCCATACGAATGAATTTTTTTTCGAACTTTTTTTCTTAAAATAATCTACAAGATATGAGAAAAAAAATTATTTTGCCTAAAAATAACGGTACCTACCCTCCATACAAATGTTAAAAAATGGTTTTCGAAAATCGTATTTTTCTCGAAAACGGTTCCGAGAATTTTGCTTAAATTTTTTTCTTTCGATTAATTTTTAAGATCTATAATTTAATAAAAAAAATTTGAAAACAAGATATTTTACTGACTGTACCTAACCATAGAGTAATTTTTTAAAAATTTGAACTTCTCATTATAGGCATAACTGATTTTAATGAAATTTTTTATAAAGAAGCTTCTAAAAAGTTTAAAAAATATTGCATTTCAAAACTTTAAGAAATATATTTTTTTTTTTTGAATTTTGAAAAAAAAATCTATTTTTTTTTTTTTTTGAAAATTCAATATCTCGAAAACGGCTCAATATTTTTTTTTCTAAATTTAATTTTTATTCGAATAATAATAAAAACTTTAAATTTGCGTACCAAATTTTTTTCTTAAAAATGTTCTAAAATTTTGTTATATAAAAGCTTAATATTTTCTTAAGAAACCTCTACAAAGACTTATAGTTTTTGTTCTTGCATAAACTTATATTTGCTTGAATCACATGGCATCCTATTTTTACCTCCAACTACTAAATAAGTTGTTTTAGTCATTTAAAAAATTAATTTTATGCTTATGAACAGTTTTTCTATAATAACACTCATTTTTGAAATTCTTAGTCTATTACATAGGAGCAAGTTCGTGCGACCCAGTCGTGCATTTTATTTCAATATTTTACTTCACTATCAGTTCCATATTGGTAGGATCTCTGTTTATCAATTTATGCGGAGAATAAGATTCAACCGGAAATCCTATCCAGCCACAAGATTCCTAACCAGTTTGGAACGCACAAACATTTGTTGTTTTGGTCATTCCTCACTAAAATTTAAGTCATTCTTAGAATTCGATTGGCTTTCGCTTGCGTTACTTCTAGACTCATATCTTAATCTGAAAATTAAAAGCAAACCAAAAAAAAAAGAAAAGAAATAAAAAACAATTTTCCTGTTTTTATTTTACATAATATTTAATATATTCGAGTATAGTACCCCGAAGCTAAACCTTCCAACAATCTAATATACTTTTCGGTGACATTCTTCATTTTTTTATTGAATAAGCTTAAGGGTATACCGGCACTGGTACTGTCCAGCAGCATCATGATATCCTTGTTTTCATTTATCATCTTCCTTATATTCCATCCTGTTTTGATTTATCAAACGCATAAAAAGAACAAATTTTGTTGTCCCACAGAGCCTAAGGGGCCATTTCGAGAAATATATACGAAGAAAAACAACAACAACAAAATAATCATAAAAATCTAAGACAAAGAATTTAGGACAAAGAACTTTCTAATAAATGGCAAATGGAATCCTCTGAATGTCATCGAGCAGAGGCAAAAAGGAACTTTAAATGCCAGTCGTTTGAGAAAATAAGAACTGGAGTTTTAGAACGCAGAAACGCTTGTTTTCTGCTTTCACTAAAGCAATAATAGCACAAGCCATTTTGTGCAATATCTCTTCCTCTATTAACCTAATTATAATAAAACTAAGTGATTTTTAAATGGAAAAACGACGTCGTTGGTCCTTTAAGTCATTCGGAATTCAAATCCCTGTATCGATTTTAAATATTTAATACCTCCATCTCCCTCTCTCTACTTTTATACGGCAGTTTTGATCGTATTGTGCACAATTTAATAACGACAAATATTTGGAGGGATGCAGTCAATGGAATACCATCTTTTCCTATTTTGAAGACACATGAAGGCACCATCCCGGATATTGTTATTAGGATACCTCTTTATTCACTGGTCGAATATGGAAACGAAGAATTTTATTGACAGCTTTGTTTGACTTGATGTCTATACGCCATTGTGTATTATTGTAAAGGAGTAGCTAGCTATATTACGATTCTTTTCGCAGAACTTTAAAGTTCATCTTTTTTTTTAATAAAAATTGATATGGATCTGGAGATGTTTGAAAATGTAATATACATTTCGTATTGTGTATTTCTGTATGGAATTTATTAAAAGATGGTTGTTGCATGAAAAATGCATGTTTTCTGTCTCAATCACTCACCTGTCTAGTTTTGATTACACAACAACTCAATATTTATGTTTATCACAAAAATATTCGTTAATATCTGATTGATGAAGAGTAAAAGGTCCTTATTGAAGGGGCGGGTAGATATTGAAATGGAATAAAGCAAGCCGTGTGTGAGGTATACTAACAAATTTTTTATTTGAAAGGTCCATGTATGCCATTATGTATGAAATATGACATTGCTCAAATGCCCGCCTCGGCGTTAAGGACATCGGTCGATTGTGGTTTAATCTTTAACTTTAGGAATTCCAACAAGAAAAATTCTAGCGCGGTTAAATCGCATGACCTTGGTGCCCAATTCACGTCACCTCTGCGAGAGATAACCGTATCCTCAAATAGTTCATGCATTATGTCAATCGTGTCGTCCGCAGTATTTCACGTAACGCCTGCCGCCGTTCTGCTGGAACCACATGTCGTCTAGGTCATATGGTTCAATTAGAGCCAAAATAAATTGGTAAACATCGTTGTGTAGCACTCGCCATTGACGCTGACCGCCTTACCAACGTCGATTTCGAAAAAGTACGGACCAATGACATCGACGGCCCAGAATCCACACCAATCGGTAACTTTTTGAGGATGCATTGTCACCTGGTAAACCTCGTGAGGATAGGTGTTGTCCCACATACGCTAATTTCGCTTGTTATCACAACCATTCACCTAAAAATGCGCCTCGACGGCTAAAATTGGGGTTCTATTCCAAACGCCCCGAAGACCAGTTAGCGAAAAAAAAGCGTTGTCTATGGTCATTAACTTTGGGCTTCTAGGTCAGTTGGATCTTGTACGGGTTAAACCCAAATCAAAACCCAACATTCGTCAAATTGAAGTCTGCGTTCCTTTGACTAACGAATGTTGACTGGAAAGGTGTCGTCCCACATACGCTAATTCGCTTGTTATCACAACCATTCATCTAAAAATGCGCCTCGAAGGCCGAAATTGGGATTCTATTCCAAACGCTCCGAAGACCAGTTAGCGAAAAAACAGCGTTGTCTATGGTCATTAACTTTGAGCTTCTAGGTCAGTTGGATCTTGTACGGGTTAAACCCAAATCAAAACCCAAAATTCGTCAAGTTGAAGTCTGCGTTCCTTTGACTAACGAATGTTGACTGATTGATAACCAACCCGGTCGTCTTAATTTTGGCCTCGAAACACTGAAGAGTTAACTGTAAAAGACCACCGAATCTTTCATAAAATGGGCTCAACGCGCTCAACGTTTGCTCTAATGAAAACTCATTCTCATAAAAAAAGTTGTATAAAGCGGTCCCTAGACGCTCAATATTATTATGCAATATTTGATATTGCACAATATTATTGTCCGTCTGTGGATAATATTGCAAGGTTGTGCAATATATTGAAGAAAATCAAAAACCTTTTGGTATTTATTGCACAATATAAAATATTGTATCGTCTGTAGGTACTATCGCACAATATTTGTTTATTTAATTTTCAAGTGTCGAAGAATAAATACCTCGGCAAATGATTTCAATAAGTGAAAATATCAAAAGCATGTTGCCTCCACAAATATCAGCTCTGGCAACTAAATTATTGTATAAAATATTGAATAATATTGTGCAATATTTTACCCAATAATATTGAGCGTCTAGGGACTGCTTAAAGTTGCATGGTGATTTTGCATGAGTAACTGAATAATAAAGAATTGATTTGTGTATTTGACAGATGTGACCCAAACAACATGGCCGTCACAGGCCACCAAAATCTACCCGCACCAATTTTTTAAATTTTGAAATCATACAATGGTCATTTGAATTCCTGAAGTATTTGAATATTTTCTTTTTAAAAGGCTAGATTTTGAACCTTCAAGTTGTGAAGGATGATTGCTATTATTGATTGAATTTTTTTGTGAAAAATTTTATTTTGCATTTTTGGTGAAAAATGTGAATTTTTAACTTACCATTATGCGAAGTAAGTTACAGTTTTAAATTGTCTTTAATTATTAAATAATTCTTTTGAGTATACGTGATGTATGTATGTAATCGTTAAAATATTTACTTAAAATTAATTACAATAAATAATTAATTAAGAAATTAAGAACATTTAATCAATATTACATACCTACCTGTTCCGTTTTTGTGAAAAACTCAAATCTGGGCTATCGGCTTCAAAAACCCAGTCTTAAGTTAGTTATAGTTTTAAAGGTAACGATCAATTGGCATTTTGCAACACATAGCCAATTTTTTGTAGACGAGTATTCAACTTTGCAATTTGTCTCTAATCAAAGTTTGAAATAACAATACTCTTGCGTGATGGTTTTTTCTCGAAAAAAATAAATTTAACTTAATTTTTTTTCACATCTTTCCATTTTAACGAAGATGCTCGTAGCCGTCTATACAAAATGGCTGCCACAACAAGACTATTTGGCAAATCTGTCTGAAAATTTGGGTTCGTTTTTTGAAAGATTCTCTTTGGCAAAATGTTTAGTCGTCAGACAGGCGGCGAAATAAAATGAATTCAAAATATCTAAAATCTTAAATCAATACAATAAGTTTTCATGATCATATTTTGTTTATAATTACCACACACTCAGGCAATGTATGTACATATACCCTCAAACCTCAATATGTTAGAAAGAACAGAGAGCGCGTTAAGGAAACCGGATAAAAAAAAGGTACCCATCACATTGGTTTTGAATTTTAGTATATCATTCCAAATTGGTATAGCGAATCTTAAGAAAGGAAAGGAATGAACTGGTAATTTCGCTGACTATTAAAAAGACGATAACATAAGGAGAGACAAGAAACATTAAGACGATGTTTAAGAGACGTAACAGTGTTACAATGATCTTAAAATCTCCAAGTTATTTTCTGAATACTATCTTAAAAAAGCAAAAACTATTTGCATGATTGTAAAATGGACGTTGAGTATCGTAAGAATTGCTTTCGAGAGGACTGTTTCAATATGAACTCAGAGTTTAGTGTGTTGTCGGGTGTTGTGTTAACCATTTGTACCCCCTTATCTGAGTACAATAATACATTATTGACCTAGCAGCTGCGTCATGCACTATTAACTTGGCTGAAGGGCACTTATATATTTTTAACAAATAAAGAATAATGGAAATTCAATAACTTCATACCTAAATATTTCAAATTTTCTAAAACCAAGGCAATAAGGATTTACAATAGGACATGGCTGTATAAAAGCTTTGCAAAAAGTTAGATACTTCAGATATACATATTATGTACATCAAGCTGAAAAATGTTTGTCTTATTCGTTATTTGTTCTTTTCAACGTGTCTCTAAAATGTTATGTGTAAATCAATATGGTTTTATAAAGCAAAAATCCACAGTCACTAATATAAGTATTACAATTCTGCACTTTTTGTTTAGATGCGTTTGAAAAGCAATCGCAAGTATATTGTATCTTTACAGACTTTACCAAATCTTTTCACAATTTAAGTCATAAAATAATTTTAAATAAATAAAAAAAGACTTGGATATAACGATCGTTTTATTTTGTGGATATCTTAGGGCCAATTTATTGAATCTCAATTAAATTTAATTCTACACTCAAAAAATTTCGTGTGTAAATACTACTAATTCATGCGTGCATTCTACGAATTTTATTCGTGGTTTTCAGCCACGAATAGTATTCGTAGAATGGAGGTTTATTAGTACATTTTACGAATATTCGTGGAAAAACAAACGTATATTGTACGAATACCATTGGTACAATGTACGAATATTATTGTAATATTTACCAATGCCATTCGTATATTGTACGAATATCATTGTAATATTTACTAATGCCCTTGTATTTCATTCGTAAATTATACAGCTCCATTCGTATATTGTACGAATATAATTGTAGAACTTACTACCATTTATGTTCTCTGAAATTTCCTTAAAAACCTATTGTAAGAAATAATAACAAAAGGTATTTATGTTGTAAGTTAAAAATAGTTTTTAAATTCATTTTACTGTCATATATATATGAATAAAGTTAAAAAATAATTAATTCATTATAAATATAATTAACAATTAAATTAATATTTAAGAACTCCTCATTTTATGTATATACTTAGGGCCACTGAAAATAGATTTAACATTTAAAATTGAAAACTTCCGAAAAAAAATTAAATTGTACTTACATTGAGATTCTTTCAGGAAAAAAATTCCCACATATGTATGCTCTGCTACTTCTGGATGCTGTATTTTAAATATAAAATAAGCTTTAAAGCATATGTATGTATGTACATATGTCTAGGTACTTACCTCGTCTTTTCGAAAAAAGCAGATGTTAGTCTGATCCACCACTGCAGCACTTTATAAATAATATCACGTTTCAACGTGTTGACTAATGGAATACATTTAATTTTTAGAACTGAACACATATTATTTTTTTTACTCATGCACTTCATGAAAATACGAAGTTATTAGTACATTCTACGCATAATGCGTACGGTCTACCTACGAATGAATTCTGTCTACTAATATTAGTTTTACTTAGTAAATAGTACGAATTTATTAGTAAATACTACGAATGCAAAAGGTTAAAGTACGAAGTCATTCGTACGAGAAATTAACGAATGTTATTAGTTATATGTACACAATAATTCGTACAATGTACTCAAACAATTTGTTTACTTCTTGTTAACGAATGAAATTAGTATATTAAACGAATAGATTCGTAGATAGTACGACAGTTATTAGTAAAATTTTACGAATGCATTCGTAGATATACGACTGTACAAATACTTCGTACATCTTACGAATATTCGCACAATGCACGAATATTTTCTTTACGAATATCATTCGTAGCCATTTTACTAATAAATTTTTTGAGTGTATCATTAAGAATGGGAAATTTATCGATTTAAAAAAATATAATTTATTCACCCACTTTTAACGATTTAAATTGACGTTTCCTTCATTAACTAATTATACATTTAATTTAAATACGTTATTTACTAAAACGAGAAAATACACCTTTTAAGAGGGATTTTGAGAGCTATTAGGATTTAACTGAAGTGTTTCTATTTATTTATTCTCAATTAGCTCTGATAATCAGGTTTTGTTTATTTTGAAGTCTGTGCAAAAATAAATAGAAATAAATAGAATAACCGATAGAAATAACATGGGAAAATGGGATGATGAAGATTTCTTCCAAAGGTTTCGTCTAACCAAGCAAACAGTGGTTAAGGTCCTTGAAACTATTCGACCGGATTTGGAGTACTCTCTTCAAAGGTAGACAATGTTAAAAGTGTTAAATTAAGATAGCATTTCAGTAAAATTCGTTTTGTGTTTTTAGGTCACGGTATATTTCTCTATAGCTATTGACTGCACGCATGTAAAAATTCAATCTCCTGGTGGGGAGAATGCAGAAAATTATCGGAATCGAAAGGGTTGGCATTCTTTAAATGTACAGGCGGTGTGTTCGGCCAACATGAAAATTATAAATATTGTCGCACACTGGCCTGGTGCATCACATAACCAAACTATTTTCAATAACTCTCAACTCAAAATTAAACTAGAGCGAGGTAATTTTAACAATTTCATAATCATTGGCGACTCGGGTTTTTTTATTAAACAAATAACAAAGACTATTAACAATAAACAAGTACATAAATTATTATTTGGAATCTGTATTTCATGGCTTTTCTCTTGGGTAAATTTTATTTAGTGCAACTTTACCTTTTCATAATCCTGTTTTTGGACATCCAATAAAGCAATACGTGCTTCGTGTTCCTTCTGTTGATGGCTAAAACGTTGTTGATGCTCAATTTCAATTTTCAATTCTCTCTCTCAATTGGCTTTTCAACATTATCATCATTGTCATCATCACATGTTGGTGATGTACCATGGATAGAAAGTGATATTAGTTTTGCTAATTCAGCCAATGCCTCAGTTTTTGGGTGGCACTCTTGCGTGTTTCTACCACCAGTTTCTTTTTGAATTGGTTTTTCAGCTGCGAATTGCTTTCAAAGCGCAGTTTTCATATTTGCATATTTGTCCTTGAGAGCCTTGCTTTGTCGAGCCTGTAATAAATGCATAAAATTAAAACAAAAAAAAAACAAAGGACAAAATTGAATTACTTACAACATTCGAACATAATGAGTTGAATTCAACTACAATTTCCTACCAAACGCGCTGTTTATCTTTCAGGATGCATTCGTCCGTTTTTTTACTTTCTATTACTTTAGAACGTCGTAAAATGCATTAAAAAAGAATATCCTTACGCGTTTTGTCGACATTTTAATAATTTATATTAATTTCAAATTATTTTAAATATTCAAACTTTGTGAATAAATTAATATCTTAAAGATAGATATTATGAAGTCATCTTCCAAATAAATAGCTGTTATCCTTTAGAGTTAATTCTGGTGTACCTCAGGGAAGCCATATTGGACCTTGGCTGCTTGTTTTATTCATAAAACATTCAATCGCATTAATTTATGCTGATTTCGTAAAAATATTTCGATTAATTAACTCAATCAAAGATTTTGAACAACTGCAAGAACATCTTCACAGATTTTGGGACAGCTGCAGTAATATTCGTTTGTTTATTAAATATTGACAAACAAAAGACAATGCGTAACTTATTTATTTATGACTATCTGTTGAATTCGTCGCATATGTGTAAAGTGTCTAGTTTTTCTGATCTTGAAATCTAATAAGACTTAGAATTACCATTCACTGATCGCTATAATTATATTTAAAAAAAAGGAAACAAAATTCTTGGTTTTGTCAAAAGTTATTCTTGTGAGTTCCGTGATCCATATGTTATTTAAATTCTCTGTTACTTTTATTAGAGCAATTCTTGAATACGGATGTGTCGTATG
Organism: Chrysotoxum bicinctum; assembly: GCA_911387755.1. NCBI lineage: Eukaryota > Metazoa > Arthropoda > Insecta > Diptera > Syrphidae > Chrysotoxum > Chrysotoxum bicinctum. Next base: position 2,946,884 of record OU426989.1, read on the forward strand.
GGCGCCAAACTACTCCATTCACATAAACAGAATTGAAAGTTTTAAATATTTAAGATTTTCTTCGTTTTCTTCGTTTTGTTCCCTGGTCAAATAGAGTTCTATTACATGCATAAAATCAAAGACTTCAGTTGATAAGCCGTTAACGCATTTAAATTAATTAATACCTTTAATTTAGTTAACCATTCCATTTTATGTGAAAAACTTCTTCTAAGCTGCAATTTTTCGATCTGTGATGTGCTTACTGTTCGAAAACAGTCTGTTCAATTACACAACTTTTTATCCTAACTTTTTCCAACTCCACGTGGTGTGCCGCAAGGTTCTATTCTCGATGATCTTTTATTCTGGCTTTATGTTAATGAATTACCGTCAATATATATGTATGTAGCTACATAAATATAGTTCTATACAAATGTATATTAGCTGATGACGTGAAATTGTACTTTATTTGTCCGATATGCCGGCCAAAGACATTTCGCAATGATCCCAGCAAAATATGTAGTTAGTATTCTATCCCAAAAAAATCAGTTTCTGGTTAATATTTCCTACTTCCCCCTGTGATCTTGCAAAACATACCAGTGTTGTACATATGTTGAAATTGCTAAAAATCTTCGCCATGGCAATATTTCAATGAACTTTAACATGGAATAACCACATAAGCAATGTTGTTGGTAGTCTTCGATGTTTGTGCCCCTAAAAGTTCGGATGCTATTGGCAAAAAGGCCACTTTTATTTATGGTTGGGAAATGTATTCACATTGTGCAACAACAACCTAAAGTCACTTTCAATAGCATAATACATTACATTCATAGACTACCCAGGTTCGACAGTATTTCAAATTTTTCGAAGTGTATTCTCAATATGACTTTGGAAAATTGTCTTAATTATCGTGTCTTTAATATGTTCACCAACATTCTCCTGAACAAGCTACCCCAGAATCTCACCTTTATGACAAGCATGGCTTCTTCGTAAGGACTAAGACTGTTGATTCACACACTCTACGCTTCTCTTACATCCAAGTGCCAGTTTTTTAATCTATTCCACTCGGCTATAGAATAATTCTCAATTGTCTCAATTATAAATAAAAACCTAAACAAATACAGTTTATAGCGACCACCCTTTAATGTAATTTACATTGTCGATCGGAAGAATTGTACCAATGTGGGCGATTTTTTTTTTTAACTCTGAGCAGAGCACTGAGCAGAGCTTGAGCATGTCGAGTACGCTCTGAGAAGAGTTTGATCAGAGCTCTCCGATTTATTTATGAAACACGCTGGAACATTGAATTGTCAAAGGCGTGGATCGTGGATTTCCATTTTTATTTGTTTGTTTTTATTTTCGCCGTGTGGCTCTGTCATATCACACAAAAAAACATTAAGCAAGCTGCGCTCAACTTTTTACTCCATCTGCTCGTTAACTTTATTCTGAGTTCATCGAGCGGGCTCCGAGCTAGTTCTCATTGAAAAAAGAAACCTAATCTGAGTGCTCTGATGTGTCTGAATTAAAAAATGAAACATAGATCTTTTTTGACAGCTCAGTTCCAGCGTTGCCACAAAGTGCCCGATCGGGCCATTTGGCCCCCTGTTTTACTTTTTGGCCCTTTGCCCGGGCCAGTTAGAAATGGCCCCCAAATTTAAATTTTAGAAGATTTAACATCACATCATATCGTGCTTAATAATAATTAAAAAGCTTTACAAAATTAAATATAAACCATCGCGATGCATCGCCTCTACAATGTGTTTCCACCATATACAAATAACCATTTTTAAAATGGAACTGAATTCATTCATCTATCTCGTTTAATGATTTGACTTTTTTCACGTCAATTTCGTCCAGCGTGTTGACTTTTCTCACGTAATTTGCTTTCGTCATCTACCAAAGCGTTTATCTAACTGAAATAACAAGAAAATAAATCTTACAAATTATATCGTAAATTTCCTAATAAGGAAGATCTTCTGATAAAATATTTGCGTTTGCAAAAAGAATTTGATTTTTTAAATAAATTTTAGTATAAGGACTACTTAATTCGAACTGAATCGAGTCTAAAACTTAACAATACATTTTTTTTTCATTTATCAATGATAAAAAATGTTCAAATGTTATCCCCAATTTCATGCAATATTCTGGAAATACATCTGCTATCATTTCAACAATTTGCAACTTTTTTGTTGATGATAAACAACCAGGATCCGATGGTATTCCTCCGATCATTTTGAAAAACTGGGCAGCTGCTCTATCGGGACCATTAACTTTCTTGTTTAATAGTTCTTTTGAAGAGGGTTATTTTCTTGATGACTGGAAAATCTCGTACGTTATTCCTATTCATAAATCAAGATCCAAGCAAGATGTTTCTAACTATCGCCCCATTAGCAAATTTATCAACGATACCAAAAATTTTGGAAAAAATTGTCTCTGATAAGCTTACTTTTGTTCTTAAAGAAAATTATTTCTCTATTTCAATAACGACCAACCTCGCAATATTTAGTCATCAGATTATTAGTAATTTTGAAGATGGTTTCCAAACAGATGTCATATATACCGAGTTTGCTAAGGCGTTCGATAGAGTAAACCGCCATATACTAATAAAAAAATTGGAATCCATTGGCTTCCACTCAAATATTTTAAAAAGGTTTGAATCTTACCTAAACGGAAGAAAATAGGTTGTGCGTATTAATAACGTACTATCAGATGTATGTAATTGAGGTCACATCAGGAGTACCACAAGGAAGTCACTTGGGCCCTCTTCTATTCTTGCTGCTGATCAATGATATCATTGATTTCTTAAAAAAATGTTTCTTGATTGATGTTTGCGGATTACAATAAAATATTCAGTCGTGTTACGTCAACTAATGATTGTCATTTACTCCAATCTGATCTTCATCGCTTGTCTGAATGGTGTTTAGCTAATCAGCTGTTCTTGAACGTATCAAAGTGTCAATATTTATCATGTTTTAGGAGCCTATCATTTATTCCTTTTTAATATTCTATAGAAGGTACGGAACTCTCAATACTTAACGCAAAGAAAGTTTTCGGTATCATGTTTGATTCGAAACTCTGCTTTAAATCCCATATAGACTGTGATTGCTAAGGCTAACTTTATGTTAGGATTTATTAATCGGAACTCTAAAGAGTTTACTGATCCTTTTACTCTTCGATCTCTTTCTTTGCGTATGTAAGGTCATCGTTGGAATATTGCTGTGTGATTTGGGATCCATTTTTTTTTTCAAGTTTATTCTAATATGATTGAAAACATACAAACATACAATATTCACACCCCAACTTATAAAACTCGGTGTCAACTTCCTGACCTACAATGTCTTGTCGTTCGTCGTAAAAATTTTGCAATAATATTTTTGCGCGATATTAATACATCCCATATAAATTGCCTTTTTCTTTTGTTTCTTGTGAATGTGTATGCTCCGTCAATGCATCTGCGATCTGTAAGATTATAATATATATATATATATATATATATATAATATATTATCTATATCTATGTATAAATAGCCTTAAATAAATTTTGTGGTACCATTTTCTCCAAAAGTATTTAACCGATTTCGATAAATTTTATACGGTTGGAAAGCCACAGTTGCGGAGATGTGCAGAATATACTTGAGACACGCATTTACACACTGTGGGTCATTTTTGTTTTTGCACTGTTGAACACTGTGCACATTTCAAAAAAAAAAAAATAAACAATGAACTTACTTTAAATTTCAAATAATTTAGATTTTTTAAGCTACATAGGTTTTTTAGATTTCATTTTCTGTCGAATTTCGACACAAGGCGAAAGGCTAGTTTGTATAAATCTGCTTGATGAAATAAAAATAAATAAATAAATCGTATAGATATTTGTTTTTTTTTTTCGCCGCTTGTTGTTTATTCGTTCGTTGTCCATTCATATATTGAATTAAAATATGGAAAAGTTATTTAAATATTTAAATAATATTACTGGAGTTATTTATATTTTTTAAAGATATTTTAAGGTAATTCCCAAGATATCAAATTAGACGACAGAGTCAAGATTTTCTTCTGCTGCCTCCTACATAGATTTCAGAAAGGCATTAAATAAATAATGCATTAATAATAAATAAATAAGAATAAATACAAATATTAATAAATTGTAGTTTAATGTTTTAAGGACGGATTTGTAAGTAAAATATTTGGCCCCAACTTTTGTCAAATGGCCCCCAAAAAATTTCGAAATGACCCTCTCTGCTTTTTCCTTCGCGGCAACGCTGCTCAGTTCCCTGCTCAACAAAAAACGCCTAATGTTACTTCTTTTTTTTTTAATTTATAACTCTAAATCAAAGCTTCACAGTTTCAAGATTTGTTATGACTTATCATCTGAGTTCATGTAAAGATTTAAATTTAAACTAATAATTTTGTGACAGAAAAAACTTAAAATTATTGATTTTAATTCAATGCAGTCCACAAAAACAAAACCAAAACATACCTACAATATTCGATTATTGATTGTCTTGTTCTTCTCTTCGTAATGATTTATGTTAGGCCTATTTTATCAAGGCAATTGCAAAAGCATCTTAGGCTGTTAGGAATGTGATCTCCATCAGGTTGCAAACAGTTTTCATCGGTAACATTGGCTACGCTGTATACGTATACAACACCATCGAGTCCTGTTTAGGAATATTGTCCTTTGAAATACAATACCCTCGTCATCCGTTAAGACATTTTTAAATTCACCCTCTTCAGCAAAAGATATGCCATCACTATAGTCTCGACACTGTACATGTTAATACATAAATATAAAAACAAATATATTAATCGAATTTTATGTTTAGAAGTTCATGAATTTTTCAAAGATCCTCACAGGAATTTATAGCCCTCCACTCCAATGTTGTTCTTCTCGTTGACAATAACTAATGGGCACTATTTAAGGAAAACTACAAATTTCATATTGAAAATCTTTGGATTTAATTTTAAAATTAGGATTGAAATAGAAAGAGATTTTTTGACTTGGACCGTTTTATACCTACGTAAGTATGTATGTAAATACATGATGGGTTAAATTTGGTATGGATGTCGACACAGATATTGGTCTGACTATGGTTAAACTTAATCTCGCTGTTCTGGCTGTCTGTTCGACTACATCCTCCTAAACGTTTACCTTGGTAGATAGCATTTTTCAATTTTTCCCCGACAAGTTTTTTTTTCTTTTCTTTAACGCCAAAAATATCGGAACCAGACATTAAACTTGATTTCAAAATTTTAGAAAATATTTTTTTCTCAAAAACTGCTCCACGGATTTTTCTTACATCCAAAAAAGTTAATTTAGTAAAAGAAAAAATTCCACCTATACCTTCTATAGAACCATTTTTTTATTTTCGATTTTTTTCAAAAAGGTATAACTGATCAATTCATTTATGCTAAAATCGCTTAAAAGTTTGATTTTTTTGTTTGGATTTTTAAATAAATTGAAATTTTTCAATATTTCGAAATCCTAGTGTTTGATATTTTTAGAACTTGACAATAAAAAGTTTTTTTTTTTTTTTTTTAAATGTCTACAAATTTAGGAAAAAAAAGATTCTGTCTAAGAATATCGTCCTTACCATTACCATACAAATCTTGAAAAATATTTTCGAAACTTTTATTTTTCTCGAAAACGGCATGATACATTTTTTTCTTTCGCTTATTTTAAGCAATCTATAATCTTAACAGAACAATTCGAAACGAAGATATAATAGACAGAACCTCACAAAGAACCATTTTTTTTTTTCGATTTTTGACTTTCTCATTATCGGCACAACGGATTTCACTTAAATTTTGTATACAGAAGTTTGAATAATCACCCCTATTTCAGAATTCGCCGAATGACCTAAAGTGACAGTTTCAATTAATTTCCAAACTTTTGCTATTACTGAATCCGACGAAAGAAAGTTGAACGAATGTCGGTAACAATCCCTGCACCACCATTCTTTTCAACTTATCTGGTATTACTAAATCCGCAATCCATTTGCACAATTTCTATCATTTTAAATTCGTGCCAATTTCGAGACGAGTCTGAAGTGAATTTTTAATTAAACGAAAAAAAAAAAAACAAAAATAAACCATGGAAAGCACAAAAATGTAAGTCAAAAGCTTATCATACTGAATGTTTAAGTGTTTGTTTAAAAAAATTTGATAGAAAACGGACAACCAATCGGAAACAATTTAGAGAAGAATAATTTGGTATTGAACGGTCCTCCATCCAAGTAGTAACCGCGCACAATGATGCTTGATTTCACTGATCGATAGCGATGCTGTTATCAAAGCCTAGGCCATTGATGAAATGTCTGTAACTGACTGCGTCGATAGGAAAGTTCATAAATGATAAGGTAATTTTAGGAATCGACAATGTACAGTCACTCACACTCAAAGTGGGCCACCACTTGCTTTTGCTTTTTAAAAACCGGCGAACTGTTTCAGTACCATAATAATTGCGGATAGCAAGAGATCATTTTAATTAAGAATTAAGAATTTATAAATTATACAATATTATAGAATATTTTTTTAAAACCATTATTTGATACATCAGAAAAATTTATTAAAAAATTATGATTGATGTTATACAAATTAAACATGTTATTCAATGGTGAACTCTGCCCATAGTTGGTACGATAGTGTTTTATGTAAATTGGGTCACGAAAACCTCTTAGATTACGATTTGGAACATTAAAATTAACACGAGACAAAAGGTTTAAAGCATCGATATTACCATCAATAAGATTAACAATAAAAACAAAACATAAATAAGAACGTCTGCGCTCCAGACGAACGCTGTAAAAAGACTGTAACTAAAATAATAGATTAGTCATTAGGGCATCTACCGTTAGTTTTCATAGAGAACAGCAAGTGTCCCACTTTGAGTATGAGTAAATGAAAGCAGATAGTTCATTTTTTATTTTATTTGTTTGTATTTGTATTTTTGTTTTTTTATTTTGTTTGTTTAATACATTATAATCCCTGTTACGCAATAAAAATAATAACTTTTCTTAAACGTTAGCCCTTTTATTTTTTGTTAACCAAAAATGTTTCTTAGCATATTTTTTTCTTGTCTCACTTTGAGTGATGGGAGTTACTGTAGTTCATCCGGCGAATTTCATAATTCAGTTTAACAGCGGATGCGAAAGGTCAACGGATCGAGTTGACTCACCAGTAGCAAAATTTTGCGAATTCTATAATCGACTTGAATATTGCGCATATCAAAACTTAAAATAAATACGTAAAATTTAATTTTTATTTCTTTTTTTCCCTTTATTTTATGTATAAAAACTTATATTTTTAATAAAAACTGTTACATAGATTTATAATTTTTGTCCTTACATAAATTCATATTTCATTGAAAAATCACAAGGGATTCTGTTTTTGGCTATAACTACTATAAATAAGTTGTTTTAGTCGTTTAAGAAACTAATTTTATGCATATGCAGATTTTACTCTAATAACATTCATTTATAAATTTCTAAGTTTATTATAAATAAAAGCAAGTTCCTGAGATCCAGTAATGCATTTTATTTTAAGATGTTTTTCCTCATGGCGTGTGGCGGTTTCTTTTTTTTTTTAATTTTTTTAATCATACACGTGATATCTAAAGCGGTTTCAATAAATCTGGTTTTGAGGATTTTCCCGCAATTAAATCTAAATATAACCAACAGTGTCAGAGAAACCATTTTTATTTGCGTAAATCTTCTAAGTTTTCTGCAAAAATTAATGCACGACTGGATCGCACGAACTTGCTCTTATGTAAAATTTAAAAAATGAATGTTACTAGAGAAAAATTCTCATAACCATAAAATTATTTTTTTAATAAATTTCATTAAAATCCGGTATGCTGATAATGAGAAATTCGAAATTTTAAAAATCAGTTCTATGGTAGATACCTTTTATTTGTTTGAAGTATGTATTTTTTGGTTTGTTTTTTGGACTTTAGGTCAATAAATAAGTTCTTTTTTGTTTGTTTACGACCGACGTTTCGTCCATGTCTATTGACATCATCAGGCGTAAACCAAAAAAGAAATAATGATTATAATGATTACATTTATATATACATATAAAGCAAGAGAATGTTCTCGTAATTTTTATTTTGTATGGTTGAGATGTTATCCTCAATAAGCTGTCTGAGGAGTATATCTAGATTATGATAAAATGAATATCAATTTGATTACTAGTATTGTCAAACATTTATTTTTTTTTCAATAACATATTTTTTCGGACAACTTATCATGGATAAAATCTCAATAATCGAAAATAATAATTAAGACACTATCAAAAACACATACGAGTTGAAGAAGAGGATCAGCAACAAGTATATCAAAGGGCACAGTAGTGCCCAGCCAAGTTCTGGCACTACACCCTTTTTACAGGAACAAACTCAGGCGATTTTTGACCCCTCCCTATCTTCAGTACCAATGAAGTCAGAAACTTAAAATTCAGAATATTTGCTAAGCTAGTCAGGCACAGGTGCCTCAAAAAATTTCAATTTTCTAGCATAAGCGGTTCCTGAGATATAAGGCCTCAAAAATCACAAAAACCGTAACTGACTGACTGACTGACTTACTGACTGACTGATTGACTGACTGACTGACTGACAGATCTTCAAAATTATGGAGCACTTCCCGACATCGTAGAATCTTGCAATTTTGCACAACGGTAGGTCTTGTCATGCAAGCAGAGGAAAAAATCGAAAATTTGAAGTTTTCCATTCGCGGGGCCTGGTATCCGCCCACTTTCTTCGAATTGGTGTTGGTTGAATGGAGCACTTCCGACTGCTGTAAAACGATTTTTAAAGTGGCAGGGCTTACATTGCATACAAAGACAAAAAATTAAATTTGAGGTTTTCCCCTCAGGGGGCGCGGTATCCGCCCACTTCCTCAGAACTGATGTAAATTATATAGCACACTTCCGATTGCAGTAGAACAATGAAATTTGGTAAAACGATAGAACTCAAATTGCATATAAAGTACCAAAAATAAAAATTGAGGTTTTCCATTCTGGTGGCGTGGTATCCGCCCACTTTCTTAGAAAATGTTTAATTTATATGGAGCACTACCTATTGTGTTAGGTATCTAGCCAGGACAAGAAGAAATATTTGAAGCGCAAATCAAAACAACCAATAACAAAAAGAAAATATACCAAAAGAAATAGGAAGCCATGAACTAAGTTGATTTCAGTAGGTAGAGTCCACCCTTCTATCTTTCCGTATCTTTCGAGATTTCGACATGGCAAAATATTAAAATCTTAGAAAAAAGAAATGAGATCAGACCAAAAACATAAATTTAAAAAAAAAGAGACAAGTTCTTCTATACAAAACCCTTTGTCTAGCAAGTCAGCCGTGAAAAGTACTGATATCTAAAAGTACGCCAAATTCTTACTTCATGAAGGTTTAATACCGAATAATATTGAAACAGCAACAATGTAATAGAGAAATTTTATTATTTAATGATTACTGACTAAAATTTGATTGGCTTACTTGGAAAGTTTTTTTTATGCCCAATTCGAAAGGTTTTAAAAACTTGACCAGTGAACCCATCAAATTTTATTCAGTCATCATTAAATAATAATCATTAATAAATTAATAATAATAAAATTTCTTAATTACATTGTAGCTGTTTCAATATTATTCTACTTTTAATTTTCGGTATTAAACCTTCATGAAGCAAGAACTTGGCGTACTTTTAGATCTCAGTACTTTTCACGGCTGACTTGTTAGTCAATTTGTTTTGTATAGAAGAACTTGGCTCTTTTTTTAACCATTTATGTTTTTGGTCTGATTTATCTATTCAATTCTTAACAATTCTTAATTAGATTTGTGTCGACTTCGAAATGCCGATTAAATGGGTCTGTCAGAAGGATAATGAACCAGCACTCTAGAAAAATGGTTTCAGAACATATAGACTGAGGTCATGGAATGCACTGTTCAGACTTCCGACCTCAATACTAATGAAAAGCTTTAGACGAATATAAAATAAAATGCACGACTGGGTCGCACGAACTTGCTCCTATGTAATAGACTAGGAATTTTAAATACGAATGTTATTTGAAAAAACTGTTCATAAGGATAAAATTAATTTTTTAAATTCTTTTAGTAGTAAGAGATAAAAACAGAATGCTATGCAAATATGAATTTATGCAGGAACAAAAATTATAAGTCGTTGTAGTGGTTTCTTAAAAAAAAAAGCTTTTATATACAAACTTAAGAAAACATTTTGGTACGCCAATTTAAAGTTTTTATTATCGTTCGAATAAAAATTAAATTTGCAAAAAAAATATTGAGCCATTTCTGAGATATTGATCTTTCAAAAAAATAAAAAATAGATTTTTTTTTTTCAAAAATTCAAAAAATATTTAATTTAAGGTTTTGAAATGCAATGTGTTCTAGACTTTTTAGAAGCTTCTCTATAAAATTTTTTATTAAGATCCGTTATGTGGATAATGAGAAATTCAAAATTCGAAAAAATGGTTCTATGGTAGGTACAAGCTGTAATATCTTAATTTCAAAATTTTTTTTATTAAATTAAAGATCGTAAAAATTAATTGAAAAAAAAAATTTTAGCAAAATTCTCGGAACCGTTTTCGAAAAAAATACGATTTTTAAAAACCATTTTTTTTTAATTTTTAGCATTTGTATCGTAGGTACCTTAATTTTTAGGTAAAATAAATTTTTTTTCATCACATCTTGTAGATAAATATTATTGAGAAACTTTTATTTATCGAGTATAAAAAAAATCTAGCAGGGGGTTTTCGAAATATTGAGTTTTGAAAAAAAAATTTTGAAGTTTTTTTTTAAAATCCAAAAATTTTTTTTCTTTGAAAATTTGAGTACACAATTCTATTTATGTTTTTGGGGAGCTTTAGCAAAAAAAAATTATCAAAATCGGTTGTACCGTTTTTGAGAAAATCAAAAACAAAAAAAAGAGTTCCTTGGGGGGTACCCTCAATAACCATTTTTCGGAAAAAATTTTTCATCCAATACCTAGCTTTAATTAAATGATTTTTTTTTGTGTTTTTATTTTTAAAATCTGTCGAACAGTTTTTGGGAAAAAAAAATGTTTATAAAATTTCGAAAAAAATCGTATAGCAGGTACCGTTATTTTTGGTCTTAAAAAAATAAATCAAAAAACATCCGGGGGTAAAAAATTAAAACCCATATCTACCAAGTTTGACGAAAATCGGCCGAGACGTTTAGCTGCAATCGAACGGACAGACAGACAGAATTGCGAGACCCACTTTTTTAGTCTTCGCTATCATCGTAATGTCAACTTTGATCAAAATCTCGAGTTCGATTTTTTTTTACGAATGCATACATAACTTGCCTTATAGTACCTATAAGTCGCAAGTAAAAAGAAAGTCTGGAGACCAAAAAATAACAAAGATATATGGACCGTAGCTGATCAGGCTTTGGGATCAATAGTACCACAAAGATGTGACGTATGGGGTGTCGTATTTCGCTTGGATTGAAAAGGTTATTAGTATACCTTTGATAGTGTTGTGTCTTCACAAAATAGAACAAGTCATTACGAGTACTTAGAGTTATAATTTATAAATTTAATTCATTAGTTTTATGTTTATAATTAAGTTTAAAATAAGAACATATAAATTAAATTAAGTGTATTGTACGTACTTAAAGACTTTAATAGTAAGATGTAAGCTGAGGATGAACTGGATACTGATCGTCTCTGTATAGGCTGATGAGCTGAGCTTGTTGACAGATGTTTATGTCAATACACAGAAGGAGGATCAATACGAGGAATTTTGTATTTCCTAGAAAAGAGAACAAGATCAGTCTTATGACGATTGACCCCCAGTAGGCTCCGATCTGCCCAATTTATCAGCATATTTAAAACATTTTGTAAGAATTCTTTCAACGTATAAGGATCCTTCCCTGATTCGGCTCTAGCTACGTTGTCCGGTTCCAGACGGGTCAGTAGCTCATTTACTACCAAGTACCAAGATACATAGAAGGGCAGATAGAACACTGCCATGTGACGTACCTCTATCGACACATCTTCTTGCAGAAAAGCCGCCCAATTTTGAATAATTAATCCTCCTGGTCTATAAATTTGGTGGTGCAACAGCTCGAAGTGAACCAGGACCTAGTGACTTACAACTCTCAACCATTCCTGTGTGAATGTTACCAGGAACGGAGGGGAGCTACAATTTTCTGCCAATTTCCAACGGCTAATGAGCAGCACTTTCCATGACAAGAGATATACTTTTAGAGACCAAAGGGGTACTACAAACATTCAGAGATAATGGTGCAGATGTGAGTATATATGTCTCGTATTGATGATGTTAAAAGCGCCTTCTATATCTAGGAAAGGAACCATAATGAATTCTTTATGATGGAGGGAGTATTTAATGGTTTGCACCAATGTAGATCACGAAGAGATCCTAATTACCATAAGATTAAGGCTAAGATAAATGTATAAACTTACCAAAGTTATCTAAATAGATCTTACTAAAAAAAAAATAAAATATATCGACTGTTCGCCATAAATTTCTCGTAGTTATTTTTGTTATTGTAGTTAATTAAACTGACTTACCCCCAGTTTCACAGTGGAAGTTTAAACCCCACTTTTGGTTTAAACTTCAGTTCAACAATAAATTTGGTTTCACAGTCCTTGAACGGAGTTCATTCTGTAGTTTAAGTTAAACGACACTATTCTGCCGTTTAATTCTCAGTTCGAAAACCCCTTCAAACATTTGAAAATATAATTTATTTTCATTTTTAATTTTTGTTTCCTGTCACAGGTCACAACTGAAACAAAGCAAACTTTCCTTGATTGTTTTTTCTTTGATACAGATAGAAAGAGAAAACAATTTACTTAAACTACGTTTAATGAACTGAACTTCAGATTAGACTGTGAAACCGGACGAGTTGAACTTCAAATTTAAACTCCAGTTCAGGTTCAGCAGAACTTAAGTTTAAACTCTCACTGTGAAACTGGGGGTTGAACAAATATATATATTATATTATAAATATATAAAATACTTACCCCCAGTTTCACAGTGGAAGTTTAAACCCCACTTTTGGTTTAATCTTCAGTTCAACAATAAATTTGGTTTCACAGTCTTGAACAGAGTTCATTCTGTAGTTTAAGTTAAACGACACTATTCTGTCGTTTAAATCTCAGTTCGACAACCCCTTCAAACATTTGAAAATATAATTTATTTTCATTTTTTGTTTCCTGTCACAGGTCACAACTGAAACAAAGCGAACTTTCCTTGATTGTTTTTTCTTTGATTCAGATAGAAAGAGAAAACAATTTACTTAAACTACGTTTAATGAACTGAAGTTCAGATAAGACTGTGAAACCGGACGAGTTGAACTTCAAATTTAAACTCCAGTTCAGGTTTAACAGAACTTAAGTTTAAACTCTCACTGTGAAACTGGGGGTTAAACTAATAAAGCCCAAAAGTGGTATTTCATGCAAAATAGATATCAGAGGACGAGTAGTTGTTTCTAGTATGTACAGTGGCGACAAAATAAATAGCACACTTCTATTAAAAATTCTTTCTTGGCCTTAAAACATAAGTGCATTTTGAAATCCGATACTGTAACAACATTTTTGTTGTAGATTTTGAATATTGAGTATCTGGACTTTGAATATAAAATAACCTTCACCATTAGGAAAAAGAAGGAAGTGCTCGAAACGTATTCGTATGAGTAAGACCAGAAAAACCACCCCTTGAACTGATTTAGACATTGTCTCCCAAAACTTGAACATGCAAATGAACAAGATGTTAATGTGTCTGTAAGTACGATTAGAAACTATCTCAGTGGAAAAAAGCTGTTTGGACGATTTGCTAGAAAGAAAGCAGATGTCTTCAAGTGCAACCTCTCACGTCGGATGCAGTTTGCAATATCTTACGGAGAAATATCTTACGGAGCGACGAGTGTAAATTTAATCCTTTGGGTCAGATGGTAAAAACTACTTTCGAGGAGGAATCTACCAGGAATATGACCAGAATATACACAATAAAGTCTGTTAAGCATGGTAGGGGTAGAATTCTTGTTTAGGGATATTTTTATTGGCATGGTATAGGACCACTTCATCAGATAGAGGGTATTAAGGACCATTTATAATACAAGGAAATCCTACGGGATACAATTGTACCGTATTCTGAGGAGGAAATGCCCTTGACGTATAAATTTCAACAGGATAACGATCCTATAGCCATATGGCTAAGTCTGTGAAGCAATGGCTATTCATAAAAAAAAACGCTGTTAAGTAATAAGCCAGCTTAGTCCCTAGATCGTAATTCTTTTGAGTACTTGTGGAATGTTGTGGACGAAGCGATAAATTGATCTTTTACTTTAAATTTCGACAAATTTTAACCGAAAGTCCAACAAGCTTAGTACCAGTTGAACAATTCCGGAGTCTTCCTTCGTCCATAAAACGTCGGTATTCCGCTGTGATTAAAAATAAGGGTTACCTGACCAAATACCGGATATTTTCTTCAAATAATGTTAAAATTTTGTTATTTAATATGTTTTTTATTTGTTATCTACGAAATGTGCTATTTATTTTGTCCTAGTATACTTAAATTGTTGGAATCAATTTGTTGTAGTTTCTTTTATGTGTTCAATATACCTCAGAAATATGTATATTTGGTCTTATTTGCTCATGGGAAAAACTTGCATCACAGAAATTTCGGACTACATGTACTATTTATTTTGTCGCCACTGTATATATTATTTCAAGTCATAGATTGGATTCAATTCATAGTCCCAAGTATTTCCCCACTTCTTGAAATCCAACTGACTAAATTCTTTCGTTGTGATAAGGTTCCATAAGAAGCTGAGGTGCTCTGTGTTTCGTTTGTTTTCTTCAATTTTCGAATATCTTTCATAGTAAACCCTTTCAAGAACTTTTTTTTATTAAAATATTGCAGTCTGAAAAATAATTGTATTATAAAAATAGTAAACGAATATCAAATTAACAACCTCTCTGATAAGATCCCGTAAATAAATCTAGGGAAGTATTGATTGTATCCAGTTTTAAACCATGTCCCTGACAAAGTTTGTCCAGAGTTGGAAAATGTACCTTTTAATTGGAACAGATACTTACTTGGCACCAAAAAGTGGCGGCCTACTGAACGTTCTCCACTCTTTAAGAACTCAGTATTGCATAAATCATTTCCAAACGATCTGCCATCGTAGGATTCCTCAGCCTTCGCATAATCTCATATCCATTTGTAATCGTCGCTATGCTTGAAGAGATTCGCTGGCATTCCTCATTATGCAATCGGCTTGCGAACAAGAATCAAACTGTAGAGATTCCCACCTAGAAAGGGATCGCCTCATTGCTGGTTCCTTCTAATTTTATTGACATGCTCAGAGATCAACATAATCTTTATCTAGTTGTTTAAGCTATGCAAAGGGGTTAAGGGGTTTTCTGTTACACTGGAATGAATACCCGTGTTTTTAGTAGATGGGGTCTTTCAGGGGAGCCACTATTCCGATTTTTGTCAACATTATTAGTTTCGCTTGTTTCAAATGCTCGAAATGAGAAATGTTCTTCGGACGACTCAAAGTATACAAAATTAGCAAATTCAAGTCATTAAGTGCTTTATATGGAACAACTCTATTCGCCTCAAAGAATATAAATATAAGGGAATATTGAAGTTTTGACAAAAGCCTTTTGTGGACTCAAACAACTTTTAATAAAATACATTTTTAATTAGCACAAGAGTTTATGAGCCATTTTTTTTAAAAATTGTTGTTGACAAACTTTTCTGCTTTCTGCTAAGGCTGATTTACAATATCGTATGAATTTGTTGCACTTAAATGAGCCATTGTTTCAAAGCTCTAATAAAGGTTTGTTTATTAATTGAGTATAGTTGCATAGATTAAGTTTCTTCAAATTATAAAATACTAAACTCAAATTTTGAAAATGTTTTTAGAAGTTGTAAACAAACTAAATGCCAAAATGTCAAAAACCAAACGTACAATGAAAGTATTACTCTTTCACTTCTCAACCTATGACCCATCCGGCAGAAAAGAGAGAAAGAGATTATTGGAGAAACGGGCTAGAGTGATGCCAATCTTATTTAAATTCAAAATTAATGCTTGAGACACATTTAAGCAGCAACTACAAGAATACAAGCAATGGCAGAAGATGCTATGACTGCTTTTACACAAAACGATTTTTTCTTTTTTTTTTAACTTTTTGTTTCATTTCGATCGCATGGATGATTTTAAGAGATTTTTCATAACAGTCAACTTTTTTATTTTATTTATTTATTTAAAAAATAGCCCATGGAGATAAATCTCGATCAAGGGCAGCATACATTCATAACAATTTAGTATAATAATATTGATAAAACAAAAACTATATTTAAAATCGATCAAGTTCAATTTAAAAATAAATGTGAGGCGGAAAAAAAGATAAGAGAAAATAAGAGAAAATAGGAACAAAACGCCCACACAAATGTCTTCACTAAATTTTGCCAGGAAAAAGAATGATACAAGCATTATTTTGCGGGACAAATTTTGACAGCCGAAAGTGATTTTTGTCAAAGCTGGTTTTATGTAAAAGGTGCTGATGCTTCTCTTGAAAGCATCGAGAAGAGATTCCAAAAAGGTATGAACGACTTTTGTAATACTACGTTTCCACTGAACGATAATCTAGATTATTTTCCAGTTTGATTTAAAATAATCTAGTAGTGTTTCCACTGGACTTGTTAGATCTATTTTGACATCTAAAATCTTAATTACAAGCCATTGACGTATTATATATGGACTGCTAGTCGTATGAAATTTCTATACAAACATTTCAATGAAATGGTTCAACCTCTCCCTACCGACATTAGAGCTCTTGGTGCAAAAGTGGTAAAAATAAATATTAATTCCAGAAGCCATCTCTTGGTTCCTGGCCTGAACTACTATTTTTGCCATAGAAACTATAGCCATCTATCTCAATTTGAATTTTACATTTTAACGTTATCCAAGACAATATAATAACAATAAATTAAAGGGTGTTCAGGGAAATTTGTGAACACGCGAGAGCAAAGCATTTAGTTTAATGAAAACTGCTTTACGTCGGATATTGTCTTCTAGGGCCTGAATTGCTTGGCGATTGTTGCTGTAAGGTTTTGACAGGTAACCTTATAAAAAGGTAGAACCAGTTCTTCGTAAATTTATCTTTATATTTTAAAATGGAAATGGCATTTTGTCGTTATACCATTGTATATATAAACTATAGTACTCTCATGGAACAGAAAAAAGTGTTATGGAATACACTCTACCGAGGGCGCTGTCGTAGGAAAATATTGTCGTGGAGACTTTTGATTTAGGGTGGGGTAGTAATTGAGGAAGAGCGAGAAAATTTTATCAGCTCTGGCAATGAGAAAGACGAGAAAGAGAAAATAAAATTTGTTTTGTATCATTTTCCTTTTGAGGGATCTTCTGTGTGTTTTGTTGTCATATTTTTTTGTCAAGAATATTTGTTTTGTTTTTGCTATTTTATACGCAACAAAGCAACGTTGTTCAATTTCGGCATATCTAACCAAAATACAACGTTGCTTTTTATTTGTATAGGCACATATACCTATTTGAATAGATTTAAGTAGGAATAATTTTGAAAATTGATTCTTGATAGGATTAGGCTTTTTTGAATTTTAGTATATCTACATAGGAACTTTATCTTAATATATTAGGTAACTTACCTATGTTGATTGCAATTATTATTATTTTTGTTATTAAAAAGTATAATAATTGGTGTAATTTTGAAGAACAAAAATAATAATTGCAATCAACTATTTTAACTGCCTACATTAGATGCAGTGGGTGGCAAGGTAGTGGAAATTATTTTTTTTTTGCAATTAATATAATTATGTACATATAAGTTTTGTTCAGTGAATAAAAGTTCAGAGTAGAACAGAGCAGAATAGAGCAGAACAGAGCAGAGCAGAACAGATTCCATGAGAAATGTCAGACAAGTTAGAACAGTCAGTTATCTGTTCTACCTTTCTCTAACTAAAAAGCGAGGGCAAGAAATCTTGTTCTAAGCTGTTCCAAACTGTTCCAGACAGACTCATTGAACAGCAAATCAGAACAGTTTAGAACAGAAAATTTCTCATTGAACATCAAAAAGGTGTACTTTTCTGTTCCAAACTGCTCTAAACTGTTCGGAACAGCGTCACTGAACACAACTATATACATAGGTATAAAACTATTTCTTTAAGCAAATCTAATAGGTACGTATACCTATATTTTTATTAGAGAAAATAGCTTTTACATATGTACATACCTATATAAAATATGGTATGGTAGAAAATAATTTTGATTACAAAAAAAATATTTTTATGCGTTCATAGGTATTTATATAATTAAAAATAAAAAAAGAAATTTGATATACATAGGTATAGACTAGTTTTTAAAATTTATTCATATAAACTTTGTTTGCAAAAAATATAGAAAATGTTTAATACTTTTTATGTTTATATAAACAATTTCAGAGATGTATAAATATTAACATAAAGCAATTGTGAAAAAAAATCAAATAAGTTTTTCGAGAAAAAAATAATGTTAGATAACTTAAATTAATTAAAAAAAATTAGAATAAGTAGAATAAAATTATTATTGACATAATATTTAAAAAAAAATCAGATACCTTTCTTGGAGAAAATATGTTGTATGCATTTTTTAGATTAGAATTGATTTATTATGTTTCCAATTGTACAATTTACAAAGATTTATATATACAAAATCGTTAAAGCATGGCTTTGCCGTCTGCATTTACATATTGTCAATAAGCAATTTTAGAAAAATTAAAAACAAAAAGAAATATGGTGTCAATTTTAAAAAAATTATTGATGCACCCCACATGAAAAACTTTGAAAATAAAAATAAACGTTTTTTTATAAAAAATAGTTTTTATCCATATATTTTGTAAAAAAATAAGATATTTGCCCTGCGAATTTTGAACAAACAAATATTTCTTTTAATGTTTGTCTACGAATTTTCATCAAATTTGGAAATTATTAATTCATTAAAATAAAAATTTTGTTTTTTTTTTTTGTATTTTGTTAATATAAATATAAAAAGTACGAATTTATGCAAACAAAGTTTTAAAAACCTTTTATTATTAAACTAATTTTAAATATAAGAAATTTCTTTAAAATTGTTCTAGAAAAAAAATTGGGATATTAATTTTAAGTATTTAAAAATAAAGATTCTAGGAAATATTTTCAAAAATTAATCGCTCAAACTTTTTCAAGACATTGATTTTTCAAAAACAATTTTTTTAGATAAAAAAATATTTTTTCGTTTTCTCTATCATCGTAAAGTCATTTTTGATCAAAATCTCGAGTTAAATTTTTTCCACATAAAAATATTGAGCCGTTTTTGAGATATCGAATTTTCCAAGAAAAAAAAATACTTTTTTTCCAAAAATTAAAAAAATATTTTTTTCAAAGCTTTGAGACGCAATGTTTTTAAACTTTTTGGAAGCATCTCTATACAAAATTTCGATAATGAGAAAATTGTGAAATTTCAAAATTTGAAAAAAATGGTTCTATGGTAGGTACAAGCTGTAATATCTTAATTTCAAAATTTAAATTAAAGATCATACAAAGAAAAAAAAATTTATCAAAATTCCAGGCGCCGTTTTCGAGAAAAATACGATTTTTGAAAACCATTTTTTAATTTTTTTTTACATTTACCTTTATTTTTAGGTAAAATAAATTTTTTTTCTCACATCTTGTAGATTATATTAATAAACTTTTACTTATCAAGTTTAAAAAAAATCTAGCATGGGGTTTTCGAAATATTGAGTTTTGAAAAGTTTATTTTAAAAATCCAATTTTTTTGTTTTGAAAATTTTAATACACAATTCTATTTAAGTTTTTGGGAAGCTTTAGCAAAAAAAAAATGATCGAAATCCGTTGTACCGTTTTTGATACAATGAAAAACAAAAAAATGGTTCCATGGGGGGTACAAAAAATACCCATTTTTTGAAATTTTTTTTTCAACCATTACCTTAAAATAAATAACCACTGCCAATCGCACAGACAATGATTATGAGAAAAAAAGTGAAAATTTATTGACAATTAATGTATAATGCTGCTCAAACACCTATAAATATCCATTTTCCTCAAAAAACACCTGAAATATGAAAAAAATAAGACATGGTTGCTACATTTAAAAATCGCCATGTTAATTATTTTAACAGAAATTGTTTTTTTCTGATTTAGTAGTTGAAGTTTACCTATTACAAATTAACCAAAAAAAATACATTTAATACATACTCGTACATATATTTTTCTTCCATTAGAAGTAAAAAATGTGAAAATATTTTTTTTTTCGAAAAACAAATGTTTATCTTTAAATGCGATTTGCGGCTAAACGGAGGTTCGTAGACCCCCCAAACATGATTTTTTTCTAATTGATAAAATTTTAGTCAAAATTAGTTTTCAAAATTCTACATTTTGAAACTCTACTTCTTCAAATTCCGCATTTCGAAATTCTACTTCTCAAAATTCTGCATTTCAAAATTTTACTTACTAAGTAAAAAAGCACAAAATTTTAAAATATTATTTCCCAAAATTTGGCATTTCAAAATTTTGCTTTTCTAATTTTACTTATTAAGTTTTCTGCATTTAATAATTCTACTTCTTAAAGTACATTTTTCAAGATTATATTTCCCAAAATTTTGCATTTCAAAATTCTACTTCTCAAAATTCTGCTTTTCAAATTGTACCTATTAAATTTTCTGCATTTCAGAATTCTACTTCTCAAAATATCTTTTTCAAAAATTTACTTTTTAAGTTTTCTGCATTTCAAAATTTTATTTCCTAAAATTCTGCATTTCAAAATTTTATTTTCTAAATTTCTGAATTTCAAAGTTTTGCTTTTTAAAATTTTACTTAGGTGCTAAGCTTTCTGCATTTCAAAATTCCTTTTTCAAACTTCTGTTGTTCAAAATTTTACTTATTAAGTTTTATGCATTTCAAAATTTCATTTCCCAAAAATCTGCATTCCAAAATTCTACTCTTCAAAATTTTAGCTTTCAATATAATTTTTCTGTACCTATTTCAGAACTCTAATACTCTAATTCTCGAAATTCTGCATTTTAAAAATCTGCTTACAAAAATAATTATCTAACTACCTATACAAAAAAATTGTTCTGAGTGGTAATCGTGTATTTGAATTAAAATCCTATACTCGTACCTACATACATATGTATATTTATTTGCTCCAACATAGATACAACACAGCGAACGAAAAAAATAAAACCTTCATTCCAACAATATACCGTTTTTCTCTATGCGTGAAGCAAAAAATGCCACATCATACTTATTTGTATAGAAAATGAATAAAAACAAAACAAAAAATAGCTTTCTTGTTGTCGCTTTGTTCTACACCTTCGGTTTGCTTTTACCGAAAATATTATCACCCCTTCCTGATTATCGTCTGTCCTTACTCTCCACAACTCTACGTAAAAAGTTATGGAATACGCTCGTATGGTGCCGCATCGTTCGTTCCTCTTCATGAGAGTACTATAGTTTATATATACAATGGTTATACTTATCTAACTATAAGTGAATTTGCTATTATTTCAAAAAAATCTCCTATCTACATAAATGTAAGTAGAACTATATGAACTTTTTAATTTATCTTTTCATGTTAAATCGCATCCATTTTTTACTAGATAGTTTTCATCATGATTTGAACACAATGTTCACAATAAATTGAAATGAAAAGTTGAAAGTTTTATTTGTGTTAAACAATAAGGTGTTTACAAATTGATATAAGTAATGCTCTTCTCCTGTCTATGATAAATGCTATTATGACTCTTAAATCGGCAAATAAAGCATGAAAATAGCCCTCAAGTTTTTATTTAATAATAAACTTAAACAATTCCCGCTGAACACCCTTTACAAACTCAATTATGTCAAAAATTGATTTATCAAATACCAAAACCACAAGTTACACTATGTTTTCCGAGTTTGCTCCAAGAGCGCTAGTTCCGTAGAGTTTTAAGTTGAACCATCGTGAAGTTGGGCTCTGGCAGTCCATGTATAATAAGTCAATGTTACAAGCAGTGTCAGTTATTAAAATGTTTTTTTTTGTTCAGTTTGTCAACAGACTGTTTTTTTTTTTCTTTTTTCTTCCATCAAACTGTCAGATTCATTGGAAATGGAAAAGTGAATCCGTTCAGTACAGTAGATTTCAAGTAGATTTATTTGAAATCTCGAAACGAGATGATTAATTTTTGTATGTTAAATCTAGTGATTTCAATAAGATTTCAAGTAGATTTGAGAAAATCTCAGATTATCGTTCAGTGGAGACGCAGTATAAGACAACGCGTTCCAGAGATACACTACAAAACACATTAAATAAGATTTTATCTCTCCAAATTCAAACTTTTGCGCGAGATTTGGAAACATTTTGTAGAGATTAAAATTGTAGAGATAAAATTTGTCTTGTCTCGATCTGCGTACTAGGAGGCTTTAAGCTTTATTTTCGTTAAGAATTTACTTTTAAGCCTAGTACGCAGATCGCGCTAAATTTTTTCTTCCATACAAAATTCTCTCCAAAATTTAGCTAAGCTAAAATTATGTCAAGCATTTTAGCTAAGAGGTACGCTGCTCCAGCTAAAAAATCAAAATTTCTCTTCGAACTGTACATATCTTATCTGTCAAAATTTAGCGCACGAAATAATTGTCTGGCACATTAATTCTCGAGCTAAATTTCAATTTCAATTTGAAATGGAATAATATTTAGAAGAATATTTTGTGAAGGGACTCTTACAAGATTTTCCACAACAAAAATCACTCATAATTCATAATTTTCATTCGTTCTCATTCATAATTTTTAAAAAATCATACTTTAAACCAAATTCTTTTAAATTTTTGAAAAAAAAAATCATTTAGGCTGGTATTCACCGAGCGCTCATAACTTAAGAAGCTCATAAACCTATTCACCAAGCAATATAAGTGAAGATCTACGAGTGCTCTTAAAAGTTGGGAGTGGTCCCGACCACTCCTAAGCTTACGAGCGCTCTCTTCGAAAAATTGTTCGAAAATTCGAAAACTAAACAAACTAAACAAACGACACGGTGAGTGCAAAACCAAAACCAGTTATCGTCACCAGCAACGCTCCCCAAGCAAAATACGAAATTGACCGAAGGATTCTCACTGCCGGCTATCACTCAAGTTCGAAAACAGTTTGATTTCACAGTTTGGGTATGCCTGAACAAAAGAGAGTGGTTCTCGTTTTCGAACTTCGAAAAACACTTGTGAGTGGTTGGTGAATACCCCAAAGAAATTTCAAGTTAAGAGCCGTTTAAGAGCGCTCGGTGAATACCAGCCTTAGAGAACAGCTGTTTTCTGTGACATATTCTCCACAAAGTTCTTATGCCAAAATTTAGCTTGGATTTTAGCTGATGTTTGGAGAAAAATGTGGGAGATAAAATTTAGCGCGATCTGCGTACTAGGCTTTAATGAAAACTTTGGCAAGAGTACGATAACTTAGGCGCCAAGAAATTATAACGGTTTTTTGTAAAACAGTTCAATAGAAGCATTTTTTACTATGAGAGGGGGGTCTATCTCCCTCCGTTTGGGCAGGAGTTGCAATTTTATAAAAAAGGTACTAAAATGGAAACAAAAATATTAAAAAATAACGGTAATACTTACAATTAAGTAATATACCTTTTTTTAAAGCCAATACCCTGTTTTATTAGATAATTTTTAAATCAAGTAAGATTTATGCACAGTTTTTGAAAAAAAAACGGGTTTTAAACTCAAATTTAAAAAAAAAAACATAAAAAAAAAGTTTAAAGTTTAATTTTTCAAAACTGCAAAGTTATATATTATTATTTTTTACGTAACATTCGTAGCTCTAATTTATTCTTAATCAAAAACTGAAAACAGCAAATTTATATAATTCCGTAATTAATATGTATGTTTATTGTTTGTGTGTAATATTTTTAATGCTAATGTGGTACAGGTTATTGTTTACCAAGGTCATTCGTTATTCAACCTTTGTAAGAGTGAAGTTTTTTTTTCTTTGAATAAAGAATGGCGACTAAGCATCCACTACTACTTCATCCTAAATTAAATAACTTTTCAATATTTCAAAAAAAAATATTTCAAAAGCATCGCATTCTTAGAAGAAATTGGTTTAATTCCAACTAAAACGTCAACTCCCCCACTGTGTTGCAACTATCGGTAAGTTAGAAAAATATAAAAATATACAAATTTCAAGTTCGGTTGGATGTGGCGGTGCTCCGAAAAAAGCTTTAAAACAAGGTGACAAAAATTGTAAGAATACAATAAACCCATCTATCGGCACATTTTTCCATGGGCCTCAATATTGGCTAAAGATTCGGGAGGTGCTTGCTATAATTATCTCTTTTGTGATCAAAACACGGTTTTAATACATTGAACATTGAAAAATTGACTTGACTATTTTTCATTAACACCTGACTTACTCACAAATATACTGAGTGATACGCGCAATGCCATTATACCTCCTCGTGGTGCATTCTTGGTAACGCTAAATGATTTGCTGTACATTAATCCTCAAAATAAAATCACCGTAGATAAATACCAAAAATCAAAAATTTCATAAAAAGTAGTTTTAGTAATTTTCAATTTTCTCAAAAAACTGGAAGGCATAAAACCATTCGGTTTTTTGTGTTCGATTCAGAATTAATAGTTGCATTGACAATTAACCAATTCATTTCATAGTTTTGAAAAAAAATTGGTCTAAATTTTTTTTCATTTTTTTTGACAAAATTTTGAGTTTGCATGTGAATTTTTCAAAAACTATTGACAAAAGTAACTTAATTTAATATAAGGATTATAGAACAGACTTTTGGCTTTCAAAAACGGTATAGTTATCTTCATTGTAAGTAATGCCGTTGTTTTTTAATATATTTTTTTTCAATTTAAGTCATTTTTTTTAAATTCGCCCTACCCCCTACCTCCTAAACGGGACCAGATAGACCCCCCCTCCCATAGTAAAAAACGATTGTATTTGACCCTTCTACAAAAATCCTTTTATCAATTTTTGGCGCCTAACTTATCGTACTCTCCCCAAAACTTTAGTATTCTTACAAAATGGTTTTTCATTTAATATTTTGAAATAAGGAGTTAAGTTGTTATAGTTCAAGCGAAAAGAAATCATATATCTTCGCATTCTTTACTCTACTTTGTTAAGCGAACGCAAAATCAAAATGAAAAATACCCGAGAAATAAAAATAGTTTAATCACCAGTTAAAAGAGAACCGCGCACTGGCAACTCTTTACTCACCCTCCCACTCTTTTCTCTCTTGCGATCATAGAAAACAGCTGAACTGTTGCGAAGGCAATCATTTAGTTTGTGTCTAAACACAAACTTTTTAGTTGCTAGAGTCGAGTTGCTCTAAGTGCGTGGTGTCCCATATAAGCCCATATGTTTCATTTTAGCAACCAAACAGTTGCGAAACTAAAAATTGAATGTGCGCGCCTGGCCTTACGCCGCACCTCCATTAGCAATATTTATTTCTGACATTATATCAGACACTATATCTGAAGTTTATATTTCTTTAACTCTGTGGGCAAATTATGTCGTGATTATTCATTCCTCGCCATAATCTCACCAGGTAAGTCACGTCGTTTGATTTTAACGATAAACGCAGTGGAAAAACTGGAAGAGGCAAAACGGGAAGAATACAAAAGGAAGCACAGGTTTTGGGTCAATCTATTTTTGAGCAAAAGAGATTTGCACGACCTTGAAGATCATTTGCTCCAAGACATAATTGAGTAGTCCCACAAGCTAACTAATTTAAAAAAAAAATAATCAAAATACTTACTATATTCAATGTTTAATTCTTTTAATGTTAATTTTGCCCTGCAAACAACCAAACAACATTAGGGGTATTCATGTAAGCGCGGAAAACCCTCGTAAACCTCGTAAACCAGATAATTTTATCTCCGCAGAAACGAGCTGTCAAAATTTGTATGGGGAAAAGTTTCTGCAAATCGCATAAAATTATCTCACAAATTTGCTGCGGAAAGTGCAGAAATAAACCTCGTAAACTAAAGAAGTATGGATTCTGACTTTTAATTTGACATTTCACGAAATATTTCCCACATTTACGCAAGTATTTCTTAGGGGGTGTTCATGAAAACATGCTGCGGAAAGTTATATCTTTCTACAAAGCGGAAAATTATCTCGTTACATGAATACCCTTATTATGTATGTACTTCAACCACTGATCTCTATAATACACTGGATAGCGCATTCATCCAAAAAAGTTGACTCCATTTGAACATTGTTATATTATGAAGCTGCCCACGGTGCCGTATAACAGTATAACTGTATAACATCTAAAACAGCATCATAAAGCGCCGAACAGATTGAACCAGCAACAGCACTGTCAACAGCAACAGCGGCCGCCATTGATTTAGAAATAATGCATTTCAATTGTTCAACACACATAAGAACAGCAACAGCAACGCCAACAGCGGCGTCGTTAGGCCAAAATCCTAAATTTGCTCTTGCTGGTGCAGTATTGTCAACTTTCCCACTGCAATATTTAGTGGCATCACAATGCAAAACAAAATAGAACGTAAAATAATTTTTTCATTTTGCTACTTTTTATTTTGGTTGAAATTATCGTGTGAATAAAAAACAATAAATAATTTTTGATAAACTAAAATTGCAAAATTAAGTGACCGAAAAGTAATAAAGAATAAAAAACTATTGTGAAAGTTAAAAAATCGGTGAATAAATGAAAAAAATACTGTGCTTGCCAGTCTTTTGCCTAAAAAACAGAACTGAAACGACATTCCTTCAATTTTATTAAATTGTCAATTTGTCAATCAAAACAAATGATTTTCGTCCAATTTTCAATTTATTATTTTAATTTTAATAATAAATATTTAAAATTTACAAATAATGCGAGAAATAAGAGAAACAGATTCACGCTGTGTCAATCTGTTGCTGTAACTTCAACAGCAACTTTAACAACCACGTCACTCTTTTTAGGGCCACTGTTTTAAATGGCTTTGATTACATTAAGGCTAGGCGCGCACATTCAATTTTTAGTTTTGCAACTGCTTAGTTCGAGCAAATAAAAACTTTGTGGTTTGACACAAACGAAACAATTGCCTAAAATGAGTTCGCTATTTTGTGTAACATATAATTATATGTACCTGCGCGGACATTCAACCAAATAGTTCATCTGTTTTCTATAAGCAACCAAACAGTTGTGCAACTAAAAGTTGAATGTGCGCGCCTAGCCTAACACAGCAACTTCGACATTAACGTTAGACCTTAACCCTAAATTCGATGTCGCTGTGCAAATGCTACCAACTTTTGAGGCGAAATTTGTCAGTATTGTCAACACTTAAATGAAAATGTAACAACCATCTTTTTGATTCGTCTATTTATTTTGGTTTTGACAATGGAAGAATTGCTTAAAACAAATAAATTTTAGTACGACAAATTGTGCAAGTCGTATACATTGACGCAATTTACGTTAATTTTTATCGTTAAATGTACGGCAAAATCATTTCGCATTTGAATTTATTTTGATTATATGCTGTCAAAAACGCTGTTCACGTTATAATCTATTTCACAAGACTTTTGATGTTGAAGTTTTCGTTGCTGTTAGACTATAGGCGCGCACATTCAATCTTTAGTTGACCAACTGTTTGGTTGCTTATAGAAAAGAGATGAACTATTTGGTTGAATGTCCGCGCAGGTGCAAATAATCAGATGTTACACAAAATAGCGAACTCATTTTAGGCAATCGTTTAATTTGTGTCAAGACACAAACTTTATAGTTGCTCGAACTAAGCAGTTACGAAATTAAAAATTGAATGTGTGCGCCTAGCCTTAAAGTTGCTGTTGAAGCTGCTGTGTCAATCTGTTTCCCGCATAAACAAGTGCAGTCACATTCGTTTTCCTCTTTCTCATGTCAAAATATTTTTTTTTTGTGAAAAGAAGACGTCAAATTATGAAGCTGCCCACCATCTGTCATCTTCAATTGGAGTCAAAAAATCTGTTATACAATGTAGGGAATGCGCTATCCAGTGTATTATAGAGATCAGTACCTTCAACAGACAGTAAATGGTAGAAAAATTACATCTTGGCTTCACGGAACATAATTTCTATACGAAGTGAAAACATAACATGAGTTTGTCAATGAAATGAAGGAATGTTACATGAAAAGTGGGAATTGGTGTCAAGACTCGACGTCTTGTCAGAAATTTGTGTCTAGTGAAGTCACAAGTCACGAAACGTCAAAATTTATATCTGCATTTATTTCTTCTACGAAGACAAGAAATAAATAGAAAAAATTATGTCTAAAAATAACAAAAATCAAGACATAAAGGGGGCTCCACAAGAAATATTGGCTACATGACACATTTCTTGCAATCATTTATTTCAAGTGGAGGCTCAGTGTTAGAGCGTTTGGAAAATATAAATAATTTATTAATGCAAAATATCTATACTTTTTGTCTTAAGCCTAGTACGCAGATCGAGACAAGACAAATTTTATCTCTACAATTTTAATCTCTACAAAACGTTTCTAAATCTCGCGCAAAAGTTTGAATTTGGAGAGATAAGATCTAATTTAATGTGTTTTGTAGTGTATCTCTGGAACGGGTTGTCTTACAAAAGTCGTTCATACCTTTTTGGAATCTCCTCTTGATGCTTTCAAGACAAGCATCAGAACCTTTTACATAAAATCAGTATTGACGAAAATCACTTTCCAAAATGCGGTGGCTGTCAAAATTTGTCCCGCAAAATTATGCTTGTATCATTCTCTTTTCTGGCAAAATTTAGTGGAGACATTTTGTACAGCAATGCACAAAAGTATGAATTTTGCGCGTGAACTGCGTACTGCTCGGAAAAATATCAAAAACAAAATTTGTCCCAGGAAAAAAAAAGTATGGGAGACAAAATTTTTCCTGATCTGCGTACTAGGCTTTAGTAAGAAACGAAAAAAAATGCTTACACTCCTTTTTGTAAATTTATAAGATGTCATCTCAAAATGACATTTAGATACTAAAACGGCCTTAAGCCTCCTATGAACCAATTTTAGCTTATTCCACGTGCATTTTCATTTTAAATAAGGTTTTCAGGATTAGAGCCGTTGTAAAGTCGAAGTAACTTTACTCCGTCGCTATAACGAGTTAGTAAATAAGGCTGTAAATCTTCAAAAGCTGGACATACAACAGTTAGTCTGTTTTTTTTTTTGTAATAAAAACAATTTCAGCAGAATTGAACTATGTTTTTAGATAATTGAATGGAATAAATTAGTATTAGGTGAGAATGAATTCAAACGTTGCTGCTATCTATAATTTCCTAGTAGAAAATCATGAAATGTTGCGACCACTTTACGTATTCACGAATGGGTACAAGACTCTGTTTAGCAGTGTACTTACGAGAACCTGATTTTCTGAACATTTCCTCTCTGATATTTTTGTTTACTTTTTCCAAAGATATCTATTCTTCTCAGTCATCCAACTATCTTCGTGTGTGCTAAAGCAAGAAAAACAATATTCCAAAGTGTCACTGTCAAATATAAATAAAATAACAAAAGAATGAGACAAACACATAACACAATGCAATTTACACACAAATGCAAGAAAGATGGGTCTCTCCAACAAATTCGAAACAAATTTGTGTCAATTAAGTGCGCGATAAATTATTATTTTGTTTCATAAAAATACAACAAAAATATAAAAATAAGACTCTACTAAGTGCACATTATCATTTTTGATTATATTCTACCTCCATCTCCAAATAAGATGTGCCTTCACCGATAAGAATGGACGCCAAATAAATCCAGAAAACCAAAACAGGTAAAAGCAAACTAGTAGCCGAAGCGGACGACGAAATTTCCTCTTGCAATCGCTCGCTGTGTAATCCTTGTCCTTTATAAAGAAGACTTTTCGTTCTGGGACAAGAACAGTGAAACTACGACCATAAAAAGTACGCCATTTTTGTAAAAAATTATGCAGTAGTATACCATTTTTCCAATTAAACGTTGACGGTTGATAATTAAATCGGAAATTTTTACTTTTGAAATATTTCCAAATATACTCGACTGAGATTGACTCTTGGCGGGCTTGGGAAATGCTGAAATGAAAAAAAAATAATTCAGCTTAGTTTTTTGATGCGAAATTAAATTTTCCCAACGACTTTTTCAGACAGAAACGCAAGAAGGTAAATCATAATCATTCCAAAAACTTATTTCGTAACATAAAATCATCTCAAAATTCCATTGGACAACTGCGTTGCCAGTCTGTAGTCTAGTAGTTTCTATGTCGAAGAGCAAAGACAGCGGTTGCGGTTGTGGCCGTCCCCCTAATCAAATTTAGGTCAAAAGCTTAATTTTGTTGATCGAAAGAAAAAAGAGAACGATTTTCTAGACGTTGGGCCTTGACTTAATAAACATTTGTGCATAACTAGGCGGTGGGTGCAAGGCTGATTTGATTTAATTTTAGTTTGCTGAAAGAATTTCCATTTGCTTTCGTTTCTTATGAGAGAATTGCAACTGAGTATGAGTTTGTTAAAGCCAAAACACTCAGGGCTCGAGACATGAAAATGGCGCGTAGCCACCAATTACTGCTGCTTTGATTTTATGGTTGGTATGTACCTGTTTTCAGAAAGCAAAATATATGCTCTGACGAATATTGGCGGTAATGACTTTTAAGGAGCATGTCAAGTTTTCTGGTTGGGAAACAAAAATTAGAAATTAGAAACTGCGCACATAGTATCCTTTTTGGACGCAGTTAGGTAGTTTGCTTATTTACTCTAATTATATATACGTGTGCAATGAATTTTGTATTTTTAAAAAATTGCTGAAGAACATATTAATTTTTGAAACCTTGGATATTTTTGCTGAGATTCATCGTTTAGGCGTGGATGTACATGGTTGTTATTATTCTATTGAAAAAAGGTTCTGGCATGTAACTTTAAATAATATAGGTGTAACAGTCATTTTAATTTGTTGTTAAATGCAGTACGGAACCTTACATTGCATGTGCTTTATTCAAAAAGTTCTAAATGTAAAATTATAAACTTATAGGCTCTTTTTCCTGATCATGTCATTGGAGATTAGGTATGCCTCTGGTCAAGTCGCTGTTCATTCAATCTGCATGTCCAAAATCAACTTAAGTTTCTGCCAACTCGTGTACTTCTTAGTGGTGACTTATACACTCAGAAAACATATATCAGTTTCTTTCAGAGATATGAATTCAGAAGATGTAGAAAAAGTTGCATTCAGGTGTCAAAGATTTTTCCGATCTAAGCATTTATGTTCATGGCTAGACCTGTATACTGTTTTCCAAAACCCCTAAAACAGTTTCAATATACACATTAAGATCTTATCCTCTTTTCAAAATCCCCCTTAGACCGTTCTTTAGAATATATCGTTATCGGTAGTTAGGTATTTGATCAATGTATTGGAACTTTTTAATATACAATTTCTTAAGCCTATATTATATGATTTGGCCTAACAGCTTAAAAATTTAAAGCTAACATTGCTATTGTCAACTGTGAGGTGATGATTACTAATTGTTTAAATTTGGTAGTTATTAATCTTGTTATTCATCCCACAAAATGATTAAAACTTTTATCAATTGAGATATCGAATTTAAATATTTATATGTTATCAAATGCTTTGTTTGGAAACCCTACAGGAATGTGGAATGCTTTACCCGGCTCAATAGTTCCCAATCATCGCAATGTGCAGATATTCAAAACCAATGTGCATCGCTATCTCCTTTCAAATCCTATCCTATTTTCCTAATTTCTCGCACTGTGTTTATTATAAGAGTATTCATAACCCCTTGAGTGCGCATATAATATATAAAAAGGCAGTGATCTTGTTTTAACTCATCTTTAATCTAATCTAATTTAATCTGGTGAAATATAAAGGTAGTGTTCTTCTTTTGGCAATATCTTTAACTTTACAATTTCCTGAAATTTCTACGACCCAGAACCCAGGGGCCCAGCACGTAACTTGATACGATCGAGTTAGGTCGATACAATCGAGAACCGGCAGTTCTTTTTTATGATCAGCCGATTGTTTTCGATTTGATTGAATCAAATAAGGAACTCTATACTTGATTACATCGACTAGACTCGATTACATATATCAAGTCACGTGCTGGCACCCTAGCAAAGGTCAATATTGAACTGCAATGACTTATCGATGATCAGCTTAGAACTGTTATAGAGTTTTGAGAGACAGAGTCCTGAGATTTAACAGAAATTTCAGTATCTAAGAATATGCGGATATCTGATCGAATTCAGACGTTTTCTTTAAGTTATAATAAAGGGTGGTTTAATTTTAAGGGCCGATGTTGATTTTGAATAAAACACAAATTATTTAGGAAATTATTGTCATTTCTTTTTATTATGATAATATGATATGGTTCAATTATGTATGTAACAAAATACCGGCCAAATGGCCGCCGCGACCTCGGCGGCACACCTCCATTCGATGGTCCAAATTTTCGATAATTAAGGTTCTATGCCGTTAATGTGCCGAATTATCTTATGCTTAAACTCTTGAATTGTTGCTGGCTTATCGACGTACACCTTTCAAATAATTCCAAAGAAAGAAGTCCAACGGTTTCAAGTCACATGATCTTGGCGGCCATTGTTTCGTTAGCTGTGTGGCGAGTGGCACCGTCCTGTTGAAACCACATATCGTCCACATCCATATCTTCCAATTCGGGCCACAAAAAGTTCGTTATCATCTCACGATAGCGAACACCATTCACAGTAATTGCCTGACCGGCCTCATTTTAAAAAAAATGCGGCCCGATGATGCCGCCAGAACATAAACCGCACCTAAAAGGCACTCTGTGGGTGCATTTGTTTTTTGACCATCACTCTTGGATTATCATTTGCTCAAATGCGGCAATTCTGCTTATTGACGAATCCACTGAGCTGAAAATGTGCCTTATCACTGAAGAAGATTTTCTTCGAAAATTGATCATTCACTGTTGCCATTTCTTGCCACCATTCTGACCATTGACGACGCTTGAAATGGTCAAGAGGTTTTAGTTCCTGAGTCAATTGCACCTTGTAAGCGTGTAAATGCAAGTCTTCATTCATTCATAATGTTCATAAACGACGAGCGTCAGAGGTGCAATTGTTGGGCACGACGACGAGTTGAGGTGGACGGCTCTGCAGCCACACTATCGAGAATAGCAGCAATATTTTCTGCAGTACGAGCTGTACGAGCATGCACTGGTGTTTTCACATCTCCTACATAACCGGTTTGCTTAAATTTTCGCACGATTTTTCCGATTGTACGCACATTTGGACGCATTTTGATTTGAACGCCCATTTTCATAATAAGCCTGAATAACTTTAACGCGTTGCTCGATTGTGTATCTTTCCATGGTTCAAATTGAGTTAGTCTGAAATTGAGAAATGTCAAATGAAATGCAGAAAAAAACTTGACGTTTAGGTGTGGTTCACATTCAACATCGGCCCTTAAAATTTAACCACCCTTTAGTACTTCATTTATCGCAAAAGTTTCGCCCAGAACACGTTGCGAGCACAATGATTAGGAAGACGAAAGTGGAGACTCCAGCAAATAAATCGATTCATGTTACAAGAATGTATCGTCCACCCAGGTTGATCTAGAAATGCTAGTAGCTTTTATAAAAAAATAACTTGTAGATTTATATTAACTTGATTTTGGTACTGCCGAATTTCATTATCTCCAGGGTACGAAGAATTAGATGGCTGTGTTCGTAGTCGTTTATTTGCTGATTATGTCCAAGGGATGTCAGAATGAAAAGTGTTTTGCGAAAGGAGTCGTGCGAAGTGCTCCACTTATGTACAGACAATGTGAATTGACGATATATCGCTCTTTCTAGAACATTCTACCATGTTTCCATTAAGAATGTTAGTATTGGTCTCAACACTAAAGTATATACTATATATCCCTTGACTGATTCGGGAATGGAAAATCCATTTCCTTCCAACAATTTTGTATTCGTGGAAAATGCCCCATTCTTTTTTTATATTTAGATTTCCAACTTTACTTTTTATACAAAATAAGGCCGATATATTATGCAATAGAAATTTTATTTTTCCTTTAGAACAAAACACCTAAATCTACCAAGCTCATTAGCTGGTTAAAATGGTCTGGCTTTGAGAGCAAGATTAACCTTCCTTCTCTCATCTATTTTCAACAAAATAATGGATAGAATGATAAGAAAGAAATTTGTTTGGCACAGTGGAATGAAGATTGGCTTCATTTGAAGCAGGGGATTATATTTATCAAGTTCTACTGCCACAATTTAACGCGTTCTTTTATCTTCTTGTCTTTGTCGACATATTCCACTCTTTCTTTATTGTTATGAATACGATTTTTATCAATTTTGAATGCCTACCGTTCATTCCCCATTAGGATCATTCAATCGTTCTTAGGAAAATACCA
This sequence comes from Chrysotoxum bicinctum, assembly GCA_911387755.1. Taxonomy (NCBI): domain Eukaryota; kingdom Metazoa; phylum Arthropoda; class Insecta; order Diptera; family Syrphidae; genus Chrysotoxum; species Chrysotoxum bicinctum. Next base: position 2,981,299 of record OU426989.1, read on the forward strand.
ATACACCAATGACTCTTTAAAAAGATATCAGACAGTGTCTATGTTTGTTTTAAAACACTAAAAAACTGATAAGATAACAACTGGGAAAACTGTTTTTGACTGGATGCAATTATAATTTTGCAATTAGAAAACGAGTTTGAATCTAGCTTTCTCTTTCCCATTCAACAGCACTTTTCATCGAAAAAAAAACATTCATAATCATCATCTTACGTCTAATGGACTTATCAGTATTATTTTGCTAATGTTGTTTAAAAAACAGATAAATATGCACTTAAAATTTAGAATACCCTTAATGATGCAAATGAGAGATAAAATTGGAGTCAGGCAAGTCCTTCCTTTCTCGTGGTATGGGTATAAATAAAGAGCCAATTGAGCTAAAGAGTAAACTGATGCGCATTCATAAGGGGGAATCATCTCAGAGAAAGAATAAAGGATGATGATAGACATGAAATGTTGCGTCGGTGCTAAAAAAACGTAAATTTTTCCGTTAAAGTTTTATGACCTATCCTTTTTATTGCTCTATTTTGAAATTTATCGAAGAAACTTAAATATGCTATAGGACCACTTCTCCAGATATGGAATTGTACTGAAGCCTTGGACGAATGAAGCCAGATCAGACGAGGAAAAAAAATTCGCTTAAGAACAAAAGACGTTAATGACATACCGAGAACTAAAGTCGGGCGAGCAGTCAAAGAAGTGCGTTTTGCTTTAAAGACATAAGAGAGCATTGACTTTTTGAAGCATTAATCCTCAATACATAGATAGGAACTTGATGTTGAATTGAACCTGAATCAAGCTCTCCAATTAAGTTGAGATTCCTTTTCATATGTGCGACCTTAGACGAAGGCTTTCTCCGCTGCTTTAACCCTTAAGGTTAGAACCGTAGACTCTTTAAGTCGGAACATTATTAATCGATGAATTTTTATTCTCTTGACTACCAAAGTCAAGCTTATAATTTAATCTCAATCAAACGGTTCTTATTATATCAATTCGTATATGCCGAATGACCATTTAAATATGCTCGAAATGATTAAAGCATTAAAGCAAAGTGTGACATTCTATGGGGATAGCATTTTGGTATTTCTGAAGATGAGTTGTTTTACAGACTAGATCTTAGAAAACAAAAACAACTCTAAACCATTCCTGTGTTAGCAGACATTCAGGGGACTTACACTTTTCTGCCGATTCCGAACGGCTAAAGAGTATCACTTTTCAAGACAAGAAATACTCTTGCCAATTCCTCGCAAGAAGGAGTATAATGGCTGCAATTCAAAACCCCGCGATTCTGCATATGACAGTCCAATGCACTTACAATAATGCCAAGGGTACTACTGACTTAGTTTTAATAGTATAAAATACTAGGCGTGGTGGTAAATGTCCCTATAACTGTTATTCGTCTTTTAAATCCTTTTTTATAGCTTCACGATAGAGAATCGGAATATCATAATTATGAACTAACCTTTATTTTCTTTAGATATTTTCAATATATTTCGAAGAAATTTGGATGAAAAATATGGACCTTGCGAAGGCCTTATCTTTGCCAACAATAGAAACAGAAGCACTAAACGCAAGTCCCATTAAATCAGAAGAAAAACCAAGTTCGATTGAGATATTAACGACTGTAAAAACGCCAACATCAGGAAAAGTTAAAACGAATTTAGATGAAAAATTCAAACTTGAGGTAGAATTCATTGTATAGATATACATATATTATTTTTTCTGAATAGAAACTTTTTAAATAAATCCCCAGAGCGAACCATTTGGTGAACTACTTGGATCCGTCACAACAAACAATTGCCCTGGCGTACGAGCTAGCGCCAGAGTTATTCAAAAAATGAAACAAGATTCAATACGGCCATCTACACCGCCACCTAATGAAAAAGAATCAAAGCCTAAAGACGAAAAAACACCATCTCAAACCAAACCAGCTAACAAGGCAACTTGGACAAACATCGAAAGAAATTATTTCTTCGATGCGCTCAATGAATTTGGAAAAGAATTCGATGCCATCGGCAACTATATTAATTCGAAATTAACAAGAAAAAGTTCCACGGATGCTGCTTTCAAGTCGAAAGATCAAGTTCGTCAACATTTCTATCAGACTTTTCATAAATTATCCAAATATATTCGCTTTTCCGATGGTAAGTGGAAATATTCAATTTTTAATATATATCAGAGAAGTGAAGTGTATTATTCGTAGAGGTAAAAAAACCAGTACAAGAACTTTACACTTTAATAAACTACGGAGAGATGCGCCGTAAGCTGCAATTTATAACTGACAAGCACTTTATGAAACTAAAACATCTGGTTTATAACGGGCACACCACAATAAGAAGTAAAGGCAAGAATATCCGCATCAAAACTCCGACCTGCAAAGCTTTACGTAGACTAAATCATCTCGATGGTAACTAAATGGGCTTTTTGAAATAACCTAGAAATATATTTACGTTAATTTTATTGCAGCAGATTCACTTGAGGATATCAAACTTCCCAATAGAATCGAAGTAATCATTACTCCAGCGAACATGGAGTCTTTTGGAAGAGTTCAAATACTGGCTCAAAATCCAAGAGCTAGGGCTACAGTTTCCTTGCAAAAGAAATTAGTGAACTTAATCAAAACTTTTCAATACAAATGGAGAAGCAGTGAAATTAAATTGGTAAGCTTTTAACAAATCTTACTGATAATGGGTTGTATGATTTTGTCCATCTATAGGCTGAAGAGGAACCGAAATTGTTTCCAAATAATCCCATGACCGATACAGAAAACGTAAATTCTGTTTTTCACGATTCTGATATGTGCTTCAGACCAAAGCCAGGAGTGCCTATCCATCGACCACTTTTAAACATCACCGAATACATTAGTAGTGCGAGTCTTTCTCTATCCACCTATGAAGATCGAATTGGAGTAAAAGTACGTAGTGAAAGTCTATGTCAGGACCGTTTGATGTCAAACAAACGACAGCGTTGCGATTCCAATTCTGACAAACGAAGTCCCGAGAGTAAAAAGCTAAAGTCAAGTGATCCCTTAGTTGAATTAGGTTTTTCAGTCATAAGGGAAGACTGCTCTGCACAGCACGGAAACGAAAACGAGAATTCCAACAATGATGGCAATCTAAGTGATGAGATTAATGAATCATTAATCTTTACAGAAATTAAATGCGATAACTCGGATCTAGCTTCGGACAATGAAATTAAAACTCATGAAGAAAACCATCATAATCATCAGCTTGAAAATGAAAATTCAAATAATGAAAATCTCAAGGACCTGTTTTCGTCGTCTGCGATCGAATCGAAGGGCAAAAGTGCAAAAAAACGAAGAGGGGAACATAAGAAAAACGAAAATAATTTCAAGCCAATGATCAACGACGATGTGATTAGGAAGATCCGAAAGGGTTGGACGATATCGAATGCTGATGATATAACCATAGGTGATTTGTATGTTGTTTTTGGACAGGACTCCAAGTTGGAATTTGAGTATTTCTGGACAAACAGTGCTGTTGAAAAGAATAGCCTTTTCAATCAGAAGCAAAACGGAATGCCGTACAGTGTAAGCGACTGTGAGGATCCGCAGCTCATCAATACACTGACAAATTCTACTTTGGGAAATAAACTGAAACATTTGCTTTTGATCGCGAATTTGAGTGAGCGCATTCGAAAGAAGCAGTGTTCATGTGGTCACACCTGTGACAAGATGCTAAAGCCACGAGTAAGTTTTCAATTATTACAAAAGCACTATTTTGCTTGAATTTTATATGTGCGTGTCTTATTTAAACAGCTTGACCGCGAAATTGTCACAAAATCGTTTGTTTCATCGAAAACATTTCAGTTGTCAACTGTGGATTCAGGAGTTTTTCGCCAGCCAGTGGTACCATTTCGAAGACCGACTTATAGTATGGATCCCATAAAGCAAATGCCTAATGTAAGTACAAACATGCATTCAGATAAAGAACGATTGTTCATACATTTTTACGCTATCAAAGGGTTCGCGTTTGAAGATGTCAAAACAAGTTCTGGTACAACGTATGCTTTTGCCACATAAATCTGGTCAAGCGTATGATGTTGTTGATGTCAAGAATTTGCAAAATAAACTTGTAAATAGAAAAGATTCTTCATCGGATACAAATGGAAACTCACCGACAACAGTTCCTGACGTATTGTCAATGTCTTCAACAACATTCATTGAAGAAGATGAAGAACAGGAACTCGAAACAATGGCAATTAATGAACAAACCGACAGTATTACTCCTGACAGTAGTGTGGAAACATCAACAACTGAACAGAGCTCGAATGAAAGTACCGCTTTATTGAGCGAACAGCCTTCTGAAAACATTGAGTTTGACGAAAGTACAAGTAAGTCTTTTTACAAATTAACCAAACCTACTCTACTTTATTATCACAATTTAATTTTAGCAAGCAGTATATTTAAAGGAATTTCTCCTTTGAGCCCAATGCAATTGCTTCGGGATTCTTCGTCTAATTCTCGTTGGCTAGAAGAGAATCTTAATGACTTTTCTTTGAACAGTTTGCTTGGACATTTGGATCAAATTAATGGAAACCGTGATATAACTGTAAGGACGTAAACTTTTTTTCTAAACTAAGGATTTTGTTATATAATAATTCGAATTTTTGTGTTGTGATTATATTCTATATTAAGGATTATGTATTAAAGATATTTTGCCAATGCTGAATCTGAAGCGCTTCACGGGTTGAATATCTCTAAGCTGATCGCACAAGGGCTCCGTAATAGGTGTTATAATACGGCACTGTTTGATAGGGAAACACGCAACGCGGCTTTGAATTTGTTCTAACGATTTCTGCAGAAGCTGCATGGACGAAGAAGAGGAGGAATCGATCCCTCACCTTCTCTGAACATGTACTGCCTTTTCCCAAAGACGTAGACCCCATCTGGGAGATTTTTACTACAATGATCTTAGTGATCCGACAAGTAGAGATAAAAACAAACAAAATACTATTTGATTCGTTTTTCTTGGGTGGAGGTGGGGACGTGGTGGCAAACAGAAAATACTTTACAAAAGATTCGTTTCTTCGCGATTAATTTCTGCTTCGTATCAACTTTCGGTAAATTTTTGTTTTGCTTTCGTCTTTGGTTTTTTTTCGACTGCGCCAGTAACAATTTCGTAGTTTCCGCAATAAATAAAACGACCGTCTTTTGCTGTGTTCCAAACTCAACTCATTTTTATTCTCCAAGTTTTTTATCTGCCTATTTACAATGAATGTTTATTTATTAATTAATTAATTGTCTTATTGCTATTTCAGCATAACTAAGGAAATGAGGTGTTACATTTCATTACCATGAAAGTGGTTTGAATTTATTTAATGTATCATTTTGATTAGTAGACTCATCATTTCCGTTGGAAGGGTCAATGTACGTAACTCTCGCTTCATAATGAGCTCTAACGATTATTGAGAAAGTCTCCAAGATTCAATGGATCAACTAATGGTCTATGTTTGTCGGCTCTCCTTCTGAAGGTCACGTCAATTATTATTACTTACATAAGTCGAAGTGATTAAAAATTTTGCCGTCGGTTTTTTTGGTCGATGAAGTTTTGGCAATGGAACAACTAAATTACTATAGCTTTCCCGACGTTTCGACAGGGTTACATTCAACGAAACTTTTACTAAATAAATATATAAGCTATAATTGACTATTAAAAGAGATGAAGAAAGAAGAGTGCAATACTGCCGTCTTAAGAAAAAAGGGCGGAAGCGCCAAAAATCAAATCTTGACTTTGAGTCATATGTGGAATCAGAAAACAGTATCTTATTATTAGGACTAAAAAAGACGGAAGTCCATTTTTACTAACAAATAACCAAAATAGCTTTAAATCATGAATAACATAAAATAAAATGTTTAATTCTTTAATAACAAACCAATTTCCTAAAACATTTTATTTTAAGTTGCGAAAACCAAAAAAAGGAAAATGCATTAAACTCAAACCTACAAAAATGAAGGTACGTCCTTTCCTCTTAGGAGAGGAGAACTGTTTTGGGTGTCTTCTTTTTATTCATGTTATTGCGTAAAGCATGCCAAATAAATTCTCTATTTACACTATCGAAAGCCTTCTCAAAGTCGATGAATAGCAGGTGGAGTGGTGATCGATATTCGATTGTAGGTATATCGATAAGAAGCGGTCTTAAGTGGAACTTGAACAAGTCAGCAGTCAAGATGCTAATAATCATTGTGTTTTCTAGGCTCAGAATTCTATGATAAGGTATAAATGCGGTTGGGTTGATTGAAAACAGGATTGAAAACAGGATGCCACACTTGTCTGAAATTACAAAAAAATATAAAGTAAATCTATTACAGAAATTGCCATAGCTCCGGCTTTTATGTGTGACCCTAAAAACTGAAGTGTTTGTCATCTTTTTAACATAAGCTGAACAATCGAAAACTTTTCATTTCGGTTGCACTTATTTTTTCATAATAACAAAACATTTAAATAATAAAAAAAAAACATGTACATTTAAGAAATTGATCCTTAGAAAAAAGAATTAACTGCAATTAGATATATATAAATAATGCTATTCATTTGTCTATTTTTCAGGATCAATCTTCAAACCTCTCGGTTTTAAGTGAATCTAGCGTCGATTACATGACGAAATTTGCTGAAATCACTGCATCAATGCAAAATGAGGAAAAAGACTTATAAACATCATAACATTATCCGTTTTTATGCGAGTGTGAAATCGGTTTCAAGATTAACAAAAAAACAAACACCACTAACAAAAAATCACATAAAACTTCCCCTGCCTCGTATCGTATTTATATTTATTAATCATTATTTTGTTATAATATACTCCTGTATCTTTGTGATTCTTTATTTAATATGACGTTCTATAAATCTATGTTATGCATGAACAACAAAAAACCAAAATATTTAAATAAATATTTGTAATAGTAGGTCTCTAAAGACAATACATACATACATAGATGTATAAAGAAAAATATATTAGATTTATATACATTTTCCAAAACGAATATATATTATTTTAACTTAATTGTGTGTAATTAAATGTAAGGAAAAGATTTAAAAAGTTTTGTTCATATTTTTGTTTTGTCATTAATTTGTCTGCTCGTTGTTGCATTCATAAAGAGTTTAACTTTTTGTTTTTGACAAATTTCTCTATAAATTATTTCTTTTAAAAAGCAAAATGTTTAAAACGTAAATTTTCGGTTATAAATTCAAAATATATTAAATACATGACCTTTGTAAAGAAAACATGTTTCATTCATTCCAAATTTACGTAGTTTTAAATTGTAAAATAAATATTGTTTGTATCGGCATTATGTTTGGCTAGGATGGCGATTGATTGTGGACGGCGGCGTAGGAATTCAGTTATGACAGCGAATTTCAAATCTAAAGTTCTGAAATAAAGGACCTATTGAGATATTCGCTCGGAAAAATATGGCCGTTCCATTTATCTCATTGACTTGCGAGTGTTTTATTTCGATTTCCCTTTTTGTTTGGTGTGCGTGTTTCATATGCATGTAAACCCCTCTTTAAATATGGATTTTAAGACATTGATCTCTGTCAAAGAAAAATCGATTTTTTTTGGTGTGAAGGAACGCAAAATCCGGCGAGGGATTAAAGTCTTCACACAAAAATTGTTTTCTCATGTGTAAACGAAATCGACATTAAACTTTTGTTAACCATAAACTCCAAAACTTAAGTCAGATCAAACGTCAAAATGTTCAACCGTCTAATATTCAAATGTCTAAAAGTACATTCTGCGTATCCTGCATCCTAAGTAATATGACTTTTTGGCGGACAAAAAGTTGAATTTAATTAGAATGAAATATCAATGAAAATGAACAAAACTATTCAGATCAAATAATCTGAATAAATAAAGTCCAATAATAGTGCTAAGCCTTCTACTTGGCTGATTTATTTCAGTAGTATATAGAGTTTGTATTATAAAAAACCTTCATCTGAATAAATAGGTACAATGTTTAAAGACAAAACAAAACATTGAACGTAAGTAAAGTTGATTTATTTAATTTAGTTTTTTTTTTTCAATACATATTAACCCTTATTACGATAGTCGTTTCACTTCATCGCCAATTGCCATTTTTGTAGTCGTGTCGCTTTTAAATCGGTATTACATAGCTTAAACGCCAACCTTCTCGTCGCTCTTAAATTCCACATGTGATCCACTAAAACAACTGCCATTTTGACACAAATTAATTACAATTTTGAAATCAATAGGCAGTCGCTTGGTTAAATTAAATTTTTGTATTTTACAAACACAAATTCTTAAAATATTTAGTGTGGGCAATTTTTTTTTTCATGGAGAGAGAACAAACAAAGAATTAGCTGTGCAGAGACCATCGGTCCACAGCTAATCCAATGGATTTGTCCGATTCAAAGTAATTAAACAAGATTTGTGTTCCAACTTGAACTAATCGAAATATTTTCCAGATTTAAAATCTTTCGACTTAATAAAGAAGCTTTTTTATATACATATTTTAAATTTGATGGAAATTAATTTTCTTGAAAGACGCTCTGTCTCAGTAAAAATCATTTTAAAATTAGCTGCCACTTAAAGGTTTATTCGGCCCTATCGAGGTAACCGTCGGAGCGGAATTCTTTTCGATTTCCTACGAATCGGGGACATTTTGCTTCGAGGTAATTCTCCGATCAGCTGATCGGAAATTCTGTCCGAGGAAATTCAACACGTACCATTTGTTTGCGATGCTTTGCGATGTAGAAATTGTAGCTGTGTTTTGGGAAGGTATGCCCAATCATTTGAATTAATTGGGACCAAGACAAATGGATGTTGATGGATGGAAAAAAGTATGTTCGTGATCTTTTGTTTTGTGCATTGATCCATTTCCATTGTGATTTAATTCAATTTTTTTCAATTTATTCTTTTTTTGACACTTCAAATCGAAACAAAAAGCACATGTTTGGAAATAGGGACTTTATTCGATAGTTTAGATTTAAAAATCGGTGCATCTAATTACATTTCTTAAGAACGCTAGCGCATTATAATTGAAAAAATTACTTTTTATAAACAATAAATTACACTATCACCGATTTTTCATGATTTAAAACGCTTATGGGGTTTATTTTATAAAAAAAATTATCGAAAATATATCATATTTTCCATATATCGGTTAATTTGCACATCTCTGCCTGAAATTTATATCGTCGTCAATGCGTTCGTCGCATTTATGTAAAATTTCTTCCGATGAAAGACACTTCGAACCGTAATTGAATTTTCGACGAAGGGTGCGTTGCGGAGAAAATTTTGCTCCGACGACGGTTACCTCGATAGGGCCGATTTTCTTGTCGTCGTTGTTCCTCATCCCGCTCTATTTGTAGATTAACATCTTCCGTCAGTTCAATTTGTATGTCCTTCAAAGGTTCCTTTCACCCATGTTCTGTATTCCGAGTGAAAGTGAATTGAAAACGAATTTCAATTTCACTTAAAATGAAAAGGCATGTTCTACATTCCGAGTGAATTCAATTCACTCCGAATTTATTTGTGAAATGTCAAAATCAGCTGAAAGACAATTTGCATCATTTATTAAAACATTGTTTCTTGTGCATAACGAAAATAGATTCACTATTATTATTAATAAGTGGTAGAAGGGATGAAAATCAATGATAGAGTTTGTGGAAAAGTTTTATGTAGTAAAGCCATAATTTAAGATCTTCCAGAAGCAGCGTAAGTAAAAAATGGGGAATGAATTAACATGGTCATATTTGAATTATTGTTTGTACTTTCAAGAGAAGCTTCAGACTAATGTCGTTTTTATTTGGCAATCCGGAATCTCTCTCCGATCCGGAATCCCAATTGAACACTTTTGTTTGCTTCTGATGATTCTGAAGTTTTGTTTGTTTGTATGTGTGAAACATCAAATGCGTACAATAATCAAAATCAAGAAAAATGTTTTTGAAAGCAGGGTTGGCCGAATTGTCACTTTTTAGAAATAACTACATTTGTTACGTTTGCTACGTAGTTTATGTAGTTAAATGTAGTTAATTGTAGTTAATGTAACAAATTGTAGCATTGCTGTCAATTAACTGTCAGTTATGCATTTGAAATTTGAATTTTTAAATTAAACGTTCAGTTATTCCTACAATTCTTCATCCTTATGGTAAATGAAACTTTTTTTTACAAACCTTCATTAGATCATAAAAGTGCAAAATTGTTTTTTTTCCTTTATTATATTGATTTTTTATGAATTAACTATATACATATGTAGCAGACGTAACAAATTGTAGTAAATTAGGCATGTAGTTTCTTCAATAAACTACGCGTAGTTAAATACTACGTTTATATGCAGTATCGAAAGATCGAGTTGGATTAGGGTCGGATTTTCGACCCACATTTCTACTCGACACCGCTGAGCGATTGGGATCGAATCGAACGAAGCTCATTTCAACTCAATACAGGTATATAAAGGTTCGAAGCGAGCTTCAAGCTCGCTTCAACACCTCATATAAACGTAGTAAATCATGTAGAAAATGTAGTGTAGTTAATTCGGCCAACCCTGGTTCGCACAATTTGAATACCAAAAATCACAGCTGTTGAGGTTGACGTTTAAGTATATGAATGTGTGAGTGCTTCTGGTTTTGCTTCTGATTTCAAATCCAGAAGCAAATTTCTCTTCTTTTCAGAATCAGAACTGTCATTTTTTCCCAATTGAACACTTTCAGAAGAGTCCGGAAGGCTTCCGGATTGCCAAATAAAAACGACATAAGCGAAGAGATATTTGTTTACATTTTTGAAATAAATCCCTTAATAAAATCGACTTCAATTCCCTTAACACAAAATTTCTTCCTTCTTATTTCATAAATTGCAACACAACTTTTTCTTGTCGGGAGCTCTTTTGTATTTTTTTTTTTTTTTTTATAATCGGCGCACACTCAAGGGGTTTGTATACCCTTAATATGCCAGAGACACAGTGTGAGCATTAAGAAAAAAGGGAAGGGTTAGAAAGGAGGTGTCGGTGTACATTGGTTTTGAATTCTTGAACATTGCAATGACTGGGAAAACAGAGCGTGGCAAAGAATTCCACATTCGCGTAGTACGGCTGAAAAACGAATCTCTGTACTTCACAGTACGGCCAAAGTTGGGCTCAAGGGTAAACTGATGGGCATTCCTAGAAGTATGAGTATTACGGTTAAATTGTTTAAGGGGAGGAATGCAGCTGGCTATTTCACTAGAGCACAGTCCGTTAAAATAACGGTAAAAAAGGGTGAGGCAAGAAACATTACGACGATGTTGGAGTGAAGTAAATGAGTCAATGATGTTATTATCACCAATCATTTTAAAAGCTCTTCTTTGAATACTGTCCAAGAGACTTAAATAAGTTACTGGAGCACCAGCCCATAGATGGGAGTTATACTCAAGTTTTGGACGTATAGGTTTTATAGATTGTAGCCAGATCAGGATCTTGCGGCATTTTTGGCAACATGGCGTATGTGAGTGTTCCACAAGAGGTGGTTCGTAATGCACATACCGAGAATATCGAGATGTTCAGTTTCATTGATGCAAGTGCCACTCATAGATAGTGGCAAGGGGGGTATATCTCGCTTTAACGATATAAGACAGCATTGCGTTTTCGAAGCATTAAATTCGACACGGTTTCTTATTCCCCATTGTACAATGCTGTTTAGGTCGTAATTTAATGTGCTTATCATATTTTGTCGTTGCAGTTCCACATCCGAAGAGGGGGGATGTGAGTCTGAAAACGAATATGAAAAGCTAAGAGTACTATCGTCAGCGAAACAATTAATTGGATTAGAAGTTACAGACAGGAGATCATTAATAAAAATGAGGAAGAGGGTTGGGGACAAAACAGAGCCCTGGGGCACACCAGCATTTATATTGTGGGTTTCAGACTTGAATCCGTCTAGTACAACTTGTATTGAACGGTTCGAAAGAAAATTTCTAATCCAAAGAAGTAGGGATTCGTCGATGCCGAAAGCACACATTTTCGATAAAAGAGCAAGATGCCAGACTTTATCAAATGCCTTTGAAATATCGAGTTCAATAATCCTACTTTCTCCGAAACAATGTAAAGATTTGTTCCACTTTTCGGTTAGATAAACCATCAAATCACCTGTGGACCTATTGCTACGAAAGCCATACTGCAGGTCATTAAGAAGCTTTCGTTCTTCAAGATATTTTCTTGTAAACAACAATTTATCAATCAATCAAATCAAAATCAATCAATCAAAATTTCAAATCTTTATTTACACGTTTATCAATTTCACCAAATTAAACTAAATGAATTGAATTCACCGTAAAACGCTATGTACGAGTATTCGAAATGTAGAACACGAATTTTCATCTCCGAAAACTCAATTAACAAACTTCATTTCGGGTGGAATTCAGAACACCAACATTTCACATTCGGAATGAACAAATCACAAAAGTCATTTTATGCGGAATGCAGAACATCAAAATTCACTTTTGTTGCTCGAATTCACATTAAGTGAAATGCAGAACATGGGTGTTTATATCAGTGAACAATTCCTCTTGGAATCCTCTTGGATTTACTACATCATGTAACAACAAAATCCTTACTATCGCTTCCTCAACGTCATTTAAACATTTTTGTTTGAAGCCGCCATCACCTGTGGCTTCAATTTCTTTCTTATTGAATATCAATTTTTGTTTTACTTCGAATTTGGCATCAAACCAAACCTAAAAGAAGCATTCGTACTTATTTTCAAATGTTTAAGAATTTTCTTTTTTTCTGCTCTTCCTTTCTATTTCGTGTAGGTGGTCTAACTTTGTTTAATTCCTTGGCTAAGGACTCCCACTCCAAATTTGTCTGTTGACTTGTGGAGACACCACTTTTAAATTTTTTTGCGAGGTTTCCATTTGCTTCCATGAGCTGCACAAGCTTTTTCATCTGTTTGTAATTTGTTACTTTTACCCTGTAGAAGAAACTTGTAGTTACAATTTTCATAAGAACAAAAGAAAAAACTTACATTTTTAAAGCATTTTGAGCTCTGTGGTTACCGGCAAGCGAATAGGAACAAACTTCTGTAATTCACCTTCTGCAACCATAAAGGCCGTAGGAGATGACAAATAAATAAGATGACGCACGGGCTCCGCAAACTGATATTTTTTATTGCATTAAATCAGTGAGAGTTTATTGCGTGGAAGTGTACACTTTGTAGCTTTACAGCTTTCGTATGGTTCGAATATAAATTACAATAAAAGACGGGTCGACAAACAAGCAAACAGAGTACAGAAGATATTTAATTGCTCTCAAAGCCCAGACCAGCCAAGATTCATCTGTGATTTGCCAGATTCGTTTGTGATTTGCCAGGATTAGTTTGTGATTTGTCTGTGACTTGCCGGATTCGTCCGTAATTTGGCAGATTCGTCTAGGATTCGCTAGATTCAAATCATCGTGATGATCATAGAAGATGGACTTCCAAATCTAAAGCCGAGAAAAAGAGGATGTTTTTCATATATGTATCAAGTTGCTAAGCTTTCTTCAGGGGCTATTCAAGTGATCATTTAAAATAAACTTAAGAAATGACATTGCCTTCATCTCCTATCTCGTCTGTTTTTTCAAGTTTAATTGAGATTCTTCAAATTTGTTCCCCGTTTTCTTTATTTTCTGTAGGCTGTTCTTATTGAAATAATATAATGAAACAATAGAATACTATCCAACCCTCGGACTTTTTGTCGAAAGTACCGTTAGAAACATTATAATCTACAATTGCGATAGTAGACAGCAAAAGAACTTGTTTTTGAAATTTAAAACTACGGATGTGATTAGTTGCACTGTCAAATACTTATACACGTCTGTTGTTGAAGCATCATATCGACGTACAAGCTATACAAAAAAGTTAAAATATTTTTTGTGGGTTTCATTAATTTTGTTTTTATTAGTTTCTTAAACACGAAACATATTCTCAATTCGATGAGTCCTTAGATACAGAATTTATTTGTAACCCAAAATTTTATTTATATCTCCTAGTTCACGAGTGCTCCAAGGTTCAAGAGGATCCTGTGAAAAATCTCTCCTGCCAAGTTTATTAAAAGGAGCTGATCGATGACGATACTGTGTATCCTGCATGTTTTCCGGAGATATTCTAACGAACAAAAAAAATTGTTTTTTTTTTTTCAAATTTGAAGTTTCTTTCTTATTTAACCTACTTGTTTTTTTTGCGAATCCTAGCACTCTTAGCTCGTCTGGTTGTCTCGTCCTGGGGGAATTGCCTTCTTTTTAGATGAAGCTGTGCCATTGCCCGATGGACATCTTGTGCAGTTACTATTTCTTCGTTTGCCGTTTCCTGTTCTGTTTCTGAAGGCTCTTCAATGATATTCGGGTCATCTTCAATTGGAATACTAACTTCTTCTCTCTCTTCACTTTGATTCTAAATGCGAAACATCATTATTATACATTTGTATGCATGTAAATTATAAACTTACAGATTCTTCCATACTGGGTTTGTTCCAAAGACTTTGAGAGACATCTTTGTAAGCTAATTCAGCAATCCCTCTAAGGGCATCCGGTTTCGATAATGCATTTCTAGTCCTTCTCGCTAAAGATAATTTTCCCAAAATTGGTCTGCCAGCACCGCCAGCATCACTCTCTTCGGTATCAATTTCTTCAAGCATTTTATAGAATTCTTCTAATTTAACCGGATCTACAGCAAATTTTGGATCTTGAAATAAATTGTGCAAAATTTCGGGATTTTCTGATTGTTTCTGCGGCAATGGCGGCGGTATCGGCTTTGGTTCAAGTGGAATAACCTTCTCATCAGGTGGTTTTATTTTAATGTTCATAGTGTGCTCAACAAGAGTTCGAGCTTGAAACGCTAACTTTTCTAAGCATGATTTGTAATTGGGATCAGTTCCATCTGAGAGTTCAGCATGTAAAACCAAATCTCTGAATGGATCACTAACAATGTCAACTATATTTGCGGTGGCAGAAGCTGGTCCGAAGTTAATGACATTGAGGGCATTTTCAAAACCTGGCTGAGGGTTTAAGTTATACGGATCTTTCAGTTTCTTTTTTGTAATTTTGATTGGGCTTGAAATTGATGCTCGACCCCACATAAGACGACGCATTTCTTCCCCAGTCATGCCGCGTTTCTTAAGTGCATTCAAGGTTACCTTACCTACTCTCTAAAAAATGTATGAGACACATATTAACATAAATAAGTTCAAAAAAAAAATTAAAAGCTATGTAGTACCTTCCAGTTGGAGACAGCGCCTTTCCTCTGCTTTGCTCTGGTTTTATTCTTACTTTTTATTACCATTACGCCTCTCTGCTCAAAGCCAGTATCATCAGAAACGCCAAGAGGAATCGAATAAGCTTCAAGGTATTTTTGAGCGTCTGTCTGGGGAACTGCTCGTTCGAGGGTGACAACAATTTTCGCCCACTTTCAAAGGATTTCATTTTAACAAATATACAAAACATTTTTTTAAAACCGTTACCTGTTTCATCCACTCCTTTTCAGATTGCTCAATAACATGAGCGTAGGTATTACCCATCATAGCTATTAACATGTTCAACAGTAAAATCGGTACGAAAATCATAAATGTTACGAAAACGGTTTTTGCCAGATTCGGATACGAGGTCTGATTTAAGTCAGGGTACTAAAATCGAAACAGTGAGCAGAGATATTAAGAACCTATTTTGATGACTTACATTATAATCTCCTAAAGTGGTTTGAAATAAAGCCATCCATGTGCTAGGGAAGGTATTGAACATAGTTGTCTGCAACTGCGGATGTCCTTTGAAGAGAAAGAAGAAAGCCTGTGAGAATCCAAATATCACAATGGCATAAATGATGCCAAAGGTGAACATGTCTCCCGTCAACATAGAGTAAATCATTGTAACAAAGGGTCCAGTCAAACGAACTGCTCTAAAATGTAAATATATTTACAAAAAAAACTTAAAATGTTTCTATAGGATTAAAGTTGGCAAGGTTACCCAGCGAAAAACATCAGCAAAAACCAACTTCCAGGAACTGCAAATACCAATATAGCTTCCTCCGTATCTATATCGCCCATAATACGAAATGGTATACAAGCTAAAATAAGTAGGTTCGACAACAAGAATATGGCTTTAGCTGGGGCATGTGACTAAAAGTAAAATACTCAATTAGAAATATTCAGCCGAAAACGAGAAAAACTAACTAATTGTTTTAGGAAGGCAGATAGTCCTTGATTCTTGACCTCGTCACCTTGCTGAAAGATCACATAACTTAATACACCCGCAATTGTTGCCACTTCGGCACAATATCGAACAACGTTCTGAGCATCCGTAACTTCTTCAACTCCACCATTTTCATCTGGATCTTCAGGATCAGCATCTTCACTAGCTAGGTCGGTTCTAACTGGGCGTAGGTAGACCGAGATCGAAAGAAAAAACAAATGTATAAAGAGGATGAGAAGTCGTTTTAAGAATTGATTGCGAGCAAATGTCTTCCATTTTTCTTCCAAAAGACGTTGTATAATGCCACCGTCAAGCATGTCCAAATGTTCCTCTTTTGTTCCATTCAAAATGATAAACAATGCTGAATTCCAATCTGAAAAGATAACTAAACTATTATTATATACTATTAATATTTTAACAAAAAATTGTTTTCTTTTAATTTCTGTTTATGGCAATTGGTTTTGTGGAAAAATTATACTAAACATTACGATGATGGAGAAGTCCAACAACAACAACACTATTTTCAAATTTTCTCGAAAACTGATCTAACGATTTCGATTGAACTTCTTGCCTAACGTCATAATTGATTTAACTAAAATTGTATTTTTGGCAGAAAATATACCTGAGCGAAATAGGAGTTTTTAAATGTTACTGCAAATAAGCAGAGAAAAAATAAATTTTAATACTTTTATAGCTTCCTGTACCAATGATAGTACTAATAACCGTAGTGCTTGGCCACATTATAGTTCCTGGTTAGGCCCGGATTAATAGGGGGCTAGGGGAGACTGAAGCACCGGGCCCCATCCCCTTAAGAAATTTAAACCGTAAAACCGCGATATTCAAACTGTACAATCTAATAAACTCCAAAAATAAAAACCAGAATTAGTTGACCCCACAAAATCATCCAAACTCGAAAGCTATATAGGTACCCCAAAAACGTTAAGCCAATATAGCCCAACTTTTTTAGTTCATCTACATACACATAGA
Source organism: Chrysotoxum bicinctum (assembly GCA_911387755.1). NCBI lineage: Eukaryota > Metazoa > Arthropoda > Insecta > Diptera > Syrphidae > Chrysotoxum > Chrysotoxum bicinctum. The sequence continues at coordinate 2,998,454 of OU426989.1, forward strand.
TGGAATGTATTGCAAAAAGAAAGTGGAAAAGTTACGAGTTTATCCATAACTCGATGGTCGAAAAGAGCAGATGCGTTAATGCTGTAGTGAATAATTTTGCTGGTATTTTTAATGCGTTAAGCTGCTTAACTGATGTTCAAACTCAAAAATTAGATACTCGGCATAAAGCCTCATCTTTAAAATCGAAAATTATTAAACTTGAAAATGCCTTTATGGCAATATACCTATAATGCACTATTGCGCCCACTAGAGTATGCAAGACGTTCACATTTATAAATAACTATAAAAGGCCTATATAATTATGCTAATTATTTTTTTTTTTTTTTTTTTTTTTTTATAATCTACTCACGCTCAAGGGATTATGATTACCCTTTTAAATGATTCAACACAACGTGGGCGTGAAGTTACGGAAGAGAAAGAAGGATAGGAAAGATGTGTGGCACGATGTTCTGAGACTGAAGGTGGTTGTCTCAGATTTTTTATCTCCAGGGATGGCGGCTGAACTAAAGCGGAGAATTGCCGTGTCTTATTTCTATGTCCCTTATAATTCGCATTATTTTATTCGTTTTTCATCCTTGTTGGGCATACTAGTTTAACTCAATCACATGTTGTTAGTGTTATGCCTTAACAACATGTAATGAGTAAACCAGCAACCCATTGATGACAATTTATAGAAGGTTTTAATGGAATTAAAGACGACATAGACGACGACGGCAGGGATCGAACCTGTGATATTGAGGTTGACAGGCGAGCACACAACCATCGCGCCACGGCCACCCCTATCTATCACACCCAAAAATTGCTGTGGGCCCTCGGTCTATTATTCAAATGATGAAATTGCAGCCGCAAGTGTTTTCTTCTCAAGTTCAAAAAGAAATAAAATGCACGACTGGATCGCACGAACTTGCTCTTATGTAAAAGTACTTTGGAATTTAAGATACATTTTATAAATATAAAACATGGATTTAATGAGATAATAATGTTCAAATGCATAAAATTGCCGTCTGGTTTCCAGAAAAGTATGAATTTATGCAAATAAACTTTAAAAAATCGTTTTATTATTAAATACATTTTTTATATAAGAAATTTCTCTAAAATTTTTTAAGAAAAAAATGTGGGATGCGAATTTTAAATATTAGATAATATTGATTTTAGGAAATAATTTCAAAAAATAATAATCGTTCATAGGTTTTGAAGATATTGATTTAATTTTTTTTTAAATGAAGTTTTTGTGTGTTTTTAGTTTTTAAATCAGTTGAACAGTTTTTGAGAAAAAAACATATTTATAAAATTTCGAAAAAAATTCGTATGGTAGGTACCGTTATTTTTGGTCTTTAAAAAAAAAACAAAAAAAAACGTGTGGGGGGGAAAAATCAAAACTCATATCTACCAAGTTTGAAGAAAATCGGCCGAGCCGTTTAGGCTGTAGTCGAACCGACAGACAGACAGACAGAATTGCCAGACCCAGTTTTTTAGTCTTCGCTATCATCGTTATGTCAACTTTGATCAAAATCTCGAGTTCGTTTTTTTAACGAATGCATAACTTGCCTTATAGTACCTATAAGTCGCAAGTAAAAATTCAAAAGTTAGGGTTAAAACTGTAAACTTTTCGCCCAGTGGGTAGTTGAAAAATTCCCCAGATGAAACTTCGTCTACTATTCCTGTTATAATGAATTAAAAAGTGAACACTTAAATGGGCTATTTGGACACATTCGGGACTCAAACTTATAAGAAGTAGTTTATCCAGTGTCTCGGTCTTGGAGTAATAGTAAGGGACAAGTTCTCTTTCAGGCCACTTAAAACATTTGAATACCACGAACCAACCAAACGTTATATGGGCAACAAATTTTAGAACTTTTAAGGAATGGGCTCACGAAAACGAAAGTTAAAAGACTGCGCACATGCCATCACGGAAGAAAATTATGATGACACCAAAATCCTGTAAAAATGGTTTTTCAATTGGTGCTTCTGTCAAATCTGTTGTTTATTATTCAGTTACTCATACAAAATCTTTATATAGTAAGTTTTAAAATTATTGTTGTTTATTATTCAGTTACTGATAAAAACGTATATAGTAAGTTTTAAGATTGAACAGCACGTCCAAATGTTAAAACTTTTTTTTAACAAATTTTGGTAATTAATGCGGTATACATCGTGGCCATTGAATACAATCAACCAATAATTGTAAGTCAATAAAACCCAAAATCGATCTAGAACATGGCCGTGATCTGGAAAAGTGTAAAGCAAAACCTGAGGCAGCCGATTCCTCACTGTCTAAAAGAAATCAGCCTTTTGCACACTTGAAGTTGACGAATTTTGCGTCGGGAACTCGGCCTACACCCGTACAAGATCCAACTGACCCAGGAGCTGAAAGTTAATGACAATAGACAACGCTTCGGAGCGTTTGAAAGAGAACCGTAATTTTGGCCGAAAAATAAAATCATCTTTCAGGACGGGAATGGCAGTGTTCAGAACTAAAATTGCCATATATAAGACGGCATCAACCCACACAAGGTCCACGAGGTGACAATGTATTATCAAAAAGTTACCGTTTGGTGAAGAATTTGAGTCAGTGGCGTCACGTCATTGTTCCGTATTTTCCGACATTGGTGATGCGGTCATCGTCAATGGTAAGCGCTACAGAACAATGATTACCAATTTCGTATAACCCAAATTGAACTATATGGCCGTAGCTAACATGTGGTTCCAGCAGGATGGTGCTACATGCCACACAGTGAATGCCATGATTGACATTATGCATGAACGATTTGTGAGTAACGTTATATTTTGAAGAAGTGACGTGAATTGGCCACCCAGGGTCATGTGAATTGGCACCGATAGACTTTTTCTTGTAGGATTTCCAGAAGTCCCAGGTCTATGGGGTTTCAGGCCGTATCTCAACACAGTTTTTCGATCAATTAAGCGTCAACGAGATTGAACACATTGCGATCGATGAAAGTTACTCCTTAAGTAATTCGGGTGTCCGAAAGTTCCGATGGACCAATATATTCTTTTTTAGCCAAAGTGTGTACGTTTGCGGATATTCAAATTACATTCAAAATATTCAAATTCTGTGCGTAAGTTTGACTACGTTTACCGGATACAATCGCAAAGGACCATCATTGATATGATACCAGAAGCAAGTGTTGAGAACCAGTCACATTATTACTACTAAGCAATACGAAGTCCACAGTTTAATGCTAAACATGAGTCGCCAGATCTGGTCGTGAGCTCAACGAAGGAGAGAGGAACGTCGTCTTTTCAGCATCAAAAAGATACATCATCAGCATATTCTTGAGAAAATAGAGAGATTTCAAATAGGGCTCAAACCCTAGGGTATCGCAACGGATATACATTGATCTGGAGATCTGGAGTAGATGATGCAATAACGAACTGTATAGAATCTACAGCCAAAAACAAATAAAATGCACGACTGGATCGCACGAACTTGCTCTTATGTAAAAGTACTTTGGAATTTAAGATACATTATATAATTATAAAACATGAGTTTAAAATGAAATTGCCGTCTGATTTCTAGAAAAGTATGAATTTATGCAAACAAACTTTAAAAAATCGTTTTATTATTAAATAAATTTTTTATATAAGAAATTTCTCTAAAATTTTTCAAGAAAAAAATGTGGGATGCGAATTTTAAGTATTTAATAATATTGGTTTTAGAAAATAATTTCAAAAAATAATCGTTTATAGGTTTTAAAGATATTGATTTAAAAAAAAATTTTTTTTTTTTTTTAAACCCAATAAATATTTTTTCGAATATTTTTATATACAATATTATTTTAAACTTAAGGGGACTCCTGCTAAAAATTTTGGGCTAAAATCCTTAGAGCCGTTAATGAGAAAGTCGAAAATCAAAAAAACGGGTCTATGGCAGGTACCCCTAATAACATTTTGCCCCAAAATTTTTTTTTACCAAAATGTAGTCCATGTCCATAATATCACACTTAATTTTTTGTATCAAAATCGTTAGAGCCGTTTTCGAGATAAATAAGATTTTGCATTACGGGTGTATGGGGGGTACCCTCAGTTTTGGAGCTAAAAAAAAAAATTCAATTTTTCCTCTAGGGAATCACCGAAGACTCTTAACTACCGAGATTGAAAGAAATAGGTCCAGTGGTTTAGGCTGTAGTGAGAGGTACAGACATACAGACACACTGAAACATGTTTTTTGTGTACTAAATTTTCCTTAAAATTTTTATAAAAAAAATTGATATGCAAATTGTTAGTATTTAATAAAATACATTTTAAAACGTAATTTAAAAATTTAATCGTGTATTGGTTTTCAAGATATTGAATTTTCAAAAAAAAAAATTGTATTATTTTTTTAAAAATCCAAAAACTATTTTTTCGAAAAAATTTTTAGTTTATATTTTTTTAAATGCAAAGCAGCTCCTGCATAAAAATTTTGGTTAAAATCGTTAGAGCCGTTGGTGAGAAATTCGAAAATCAAAAAAACCGTTCTATGACAGGTACCCCTAATAACATTTCCCCCCAATTTTTTTTTTCATCAAAATATAGTCCATGTCCATAATATCACACTTAATTTTTTTTTATCAAAATCGTTAGAGCCGTTTTCGAGATAAATAAGATTTTGCATTACGGGTGTATGGGGGGTACCCTTAGTTTTGGAGCTAAAAAAAAAATTTCAATTTTTCCTCTAGGGAATCACCGAAGACTCTTAACTACCGAGATTGAAAGAAATAGGTCCAGTGGTTTAGGCTGTAGTGAGAGGTACAGACATACAGACACACTGAAACATGTTTTTTGTGTACTAAATTTTCCTTAAAATTTTTATAAAAAAAATTGATATGCAAATTGTTAGTATTTAATAAAACACATTTTAAAACGTAATTTAAAAATTTAATCGTGTATTGGTTTTCAAGATATTGAATTTTCAAAAAAAAAATTGTATTATTTTTTTAAAAATCCAAAAACTATTTTTTCGAAAAAAATTTTTAGTTTATATTTTTTTAAATGCAAAGCAGCTCCTGCATAAAAATTTTGGTTAAAATCGTTAGAGCCGTTGGTGAGAAATTCGAAAATCAAAAAAACCGTTCTATGACAGGTACCCCTAATAACATTTCCCCCCAATTTTTTTTTTCACCAAAATATAGTCCATGTCCATAATATCACACTTAATTTTTTTTATCAAAATCGTTAGAGCCGTTTACGAGATAAATAAGATTTTGCATTACGGGTGTATGGGGGGTACCCTTAGTTTTGGAGCTAAAAAAAAACTTTCAATTTCTCCTCTAGGGAATCACTGAAGACCCTTAACTACCAAGTTTGAAGAAAATACCTCCGGTAGTTTAGGCTGTAGTTCGAGGTACAGACATACAGACATACAGACATACAGACATACAGACATACAGACAGACAGACGGAATTGTCGGACCCACTTTTTTCGTCTTCGCTATCATCGTAATGTCAACTTTGATCAAAATCTCGAGTTCGATTTTTTTTCCAAATGCAGAACTTGCCCTATAGTACCTATATCGCAAGTAAAAAGTGAACTTATTTCACCTTTTAAAATACTTAACTGGATTGTTGAAAAACAAATGATTGACGTTTTTCCAAATGTTCATATAGCCCTTAGAATATTCGTAACAATACCCATAGCTAATTGTGAAGCAGACAGATCTTTCTCAGTCCTTAAAAGAATAAAAAATATGTACCGATCTTCGATGTTGGATGAAAGATTAACATCTTTAACTCGTTTAGCAATCGAATCCGAATTGTTAAGATCGATTGAGTTTAATGATTTGATTCAAGATTTTGTAAAAATGAAATTGAGAAAAAAAAATTTGTTTAATAATTATTATTTATAAATAATTTATACTTCTTACTCATTCAATCTAATAAATCCTAATTACTACATAATTTGTTACTTTTAATTTTTAGAGTTTTGGATAAGAAAGGGTCTGACGGTTTTGAGTTCATGGTTTTTAGATTAATTACGAATTGGGTTATGTGGGTTTAACACTTTCGGGTTTACGATTTTTTATTTGCGATTGCGAAATGAACAAAATTTTTCAAAAACGTTAAAAAGAGGAGCCCCTGATAAATAATTAGCCCCGGGTATCAAAAATTCTAAATCTTATCGGGGGTTGGAGCACTTGGGGGATAGCTTCTTGGATTTTCGATGCGTCAACTCCTCGACACATCGTCTCTGAGAGCGTGGAATCCTAGCGCCCCGGGTTATTGGGGGTTGGCTGGCTTGGGGTTTAGGACGCTCTGAGTTACGAGGGGTTGACTTGCTTGGTTTTTATATCTTTTTAGGGGGGCTCAAATTTGAATTAGCCCCATTTTCTTTAATCCGGGCCTGTTCCTGGTAAGAGCAAGTTCGTGCGATAAAGTCGTGTATATTTGTATCAAAATAATTCCTTTAGTGTGGGTTCCTGGTCTTAAGTCGCTGGCTTGCTACACCCTCTCTTCCCAACTCTTATCCTATCTTAAGACCACAACGTCAAATTTTGCCGAGTACAGCGTCACCAAAAAAACTGAGTTAATAAATAATTTTCCTGTTGCTGGGAGTATTATAGCGTTTATATACATATACAATGACCAACTTCTCTCAGGATCTAACCCCTCCCTATTTTCTTAATGCTCACACTGTGTCTCTGGTATAAAAAACCTATAAACAAATATAACAAAATTTGTTGAAACAAAATTTTTCTTGCGGCAAGAACTATGTACATATACATAACGGTTTTTGGAAAAAAAAAATACTTTTACCAGTTCATATAAAAAATCTACAAAAGTATACAGAAATAAAATGCACGACTGCATAGCACAAACTTTGTCGTTTCAAATTTGGGCACCACACGTTGAAGAGTCGACTGTGAAGCTTTGGAACAATGGAACTAAACCAAATTTCAGTTTCTCTTCTTGGGAATCACCAAAGATCCCTAAAGTAAACTAAGTTTGATAAAATCGCTTCAGCGGTTTAGGCTATGGGCCATGGCACTGTTATACAGAGCGACGGAATTTCCGTTTTTCTCTAACTCTTTTCATCATCATCAATGCTCTTTTGTCTGAAACTTCTGTTCTAATACATTAAATTGTTTTGCTGACGAGAGTACTCTCAGATTCTTATATTCGTTTTCAGATACACGTCCTTATTCTTCGAATGTGGATTTAGAACGACAGCGTATGATAAGCACATTAAATTCTGATCTCGATAACATTGTCAAATGGGGACCGAAAAATAACGTAGAATTTAATACTTCATAAACCTCAATGCTATTTCTTGTCGTTAAAGTGGATATCACCCGCATCCCGCTATCCATCATGAGCGGCACTTGCATTGAGGAAACAGAACAGCTTTCCGTACTAGTTATGTGCATCACAGACCACTTTGTGTGGAATGACCCCACACACGATTTATATTCGCCATGATAAAAACACTGCTAAAAGTTCTCATGTTTCCTTTGACGATGCAAGAAATTTGTCATCTCCTCTGATATGGCTGTAATCCGTAAGGCCTATATTCATCCAAAAGTCCAGTACAATTCCCATTTTTGGGTAGAGTTGCTATAAAAACCCACTAGAGTCTCTTGGACAGAATTAAAAAAAGAGCTTTAAAAATGATAAGTGATAGAACTATGTATGTATAACAAACAAATTGGTTTATTACCTTCCATTGTTTTTATAAACAGTATTCTAGTAAAATTGCCACTTGCATTCCTCCTTTTAAACAGTTCAACCGTAATTCAAATCTAATGCGCATTAGTATCTCCTTTTAAAGTTGCTTTAATAGAACTTAATGCGATATTGTCGATTCCCTCACATCCTTCAACAAAATGGTGCAGCAATTCACGGTAGTCGACATAGTTTAGATTGATTGAATGGCCTGCATGTTCTCCTAATTGTAATGTGTAATCCAATAGGAAATCTTTGGAGAATCTTTACACACCGAGTTTATGCATTTAATCGATTCGCGAACATTGGGTTTGGGTAGCTCTGAGAATCTGGTTGAGCGTATGCCCAATAGAATATTTGGTCTTATTGAGAAAAAGGGTAATAAAATACCCTTCTAATTTGTGTAAAACTAATAATCCAAAACAAAATAAAAATTGTAATAAATTAAACAAATAATATTAAGAGACCGGCATCCATCTAGAGTTATTTGCTAAATTCATTTAAAAGGGTGCGGTTTTACTTTTGCAGAGCACTTAAGTACTAGATACATAAAAAGTTTTTGCTTAAAATAACTTTTGTTTATAAAATCACACTTCCCCCAATGCGGCCTAGCCTTTTACTACATCTAATGGGAATCACCATTTACAATCACATTGATAATAGTGATTTAATTGACTTACTTGTGCGTCCATCTGGCAGCAATGTATCTAAAGCGTTCAACGGATACCCCGAACAGGTGATGTTACTGTAACGCCAAAATTCGCGAGAGGATAGCTCTAACATCTCACGGAAAACCTCTGCTCGTCCAAGCTTACAGGCAAGCGTTAGTGGTGTGAGTCCAGAATGGTTTGCTATGCCATTCCTAGCAGGTGTTTTGGGATGACGCAAGGCATAACCGAACATGTCCTGGAAAATTTTAAAATCAAATTCAATGAAATTGGTTCTTACTGAAGGATATCCAATATTCTCTCAAATGTAATATAATAAACTTGGACATAGTATTGTTGACAAAAATGAAAATTCCTTTATGTAGAGCAGTCAAACTAGGATATGAGATTACCTAGAAACATTTTTGATAGGCTGGACTTTTTTATTATCATTTTTTCTCAATATTTAAGTCACAAAAACCCAATTGGCGTTATATTGAATCATATGTACTTGTTTTAAGACACATTTATTGTAGAGAGCGGATTTTTGAAAGCTTACCAATTTATCACAAACAACAACCATATGTAATATCATGTTTCCAAATGAGTCTTGTGCATCGGGATCAGCGCCATGATCAAGAAGCAAATTGTACACACTCTCGTTGGTGCAGCAGGCAGCCCATGCCAATGGATATTCCCCCATATAAGCTAAACCTTCATAATCTGTAGTCTTGGATGGATTTGATTTTTGTTGGTCTCTTGGCAGAAAAAAACTTCCTATCGCTCTCTGATTAATATCTGCTCCAGCTTCGATCAAATCGGCTACCAACTCGTTGTTGCTATATGCAATTGCCAAATGTAAGGCACTTGCACCCAAATATTCTTCACCTTCCATTACGTCCAGAGCTAGATTGGGAAAAACGCGTAGCAATACTCGAGATAGCTTTGTATGAATTTTCGAATCACAAATTATCAAAACGTGTAAGAGGCTCTCCCCTAAAGCCCCGCGATACTGCATCTGCCAACACGCCTTATGATCAGTCCATTTTCCCAAAGGATCATGTATTGATAGCGATGCCTCGATTGGAATCATTACCTCAGTGTGATCCCTATACTTCCAGCGAAGGAATTCCGGTCTATTAATCACCTGTCCTTTGCCATCGTTATACATGAAAATTCCAAATTGTTCTCGAATCAGTTGTTCCACTGCAACCAAGCCGCCAGTATTGATGGCATCTATCAAGTCTCCTCCTGAGGAAAAGAAAACAATTTATTTTCAAGAACTCGAACATTTTTGACTGGCATATCAATAACCCCTCTTGTAGTCGGCTAACTTATATAGCAGACACTTGTTAGCCGTCGCTGATGACTGAGAAATTACTTGATCCAGAATTGCTCCTGGTTTCATTTCCGGTTCCTTTTTACGGAAACATTTGTTAAATAAAAATCTCATTGATATGAATTAACCTTCTTGCAAAAGAACAATGAACACACTTTAGATATATTTTTCATCAAGTGATTGATCGATAAACTTGCTGGAAACCCCTATTAACCATAGAAACAAGGTTTTTATTTTGAAGATTGAAATGAGGGAGAAGAAATTATTATTTGTTAAATATTTTTTAAAGACTGATACTGCGTCTTAACTATGTATATGAAATACGGAGCGAATCGAATTTAATGCGATATCTCCTTTTTCTACTCGTCAAAATGATCTTATTCGAGGCAAGTCGAAAATTATAAATATACTTTTAATATTTTTGGTCAATTGATTATGTTTGTTATTGACATCAAATTACAGAGGGTTGTGTACCATAAAACTAGATGTAAACTAAGTACTTAACAATTGTACACAAACATTTTAAGAATTTTGAAGATGGAATTTGGATGTGGACCGCTTTCTCAAGCAGCAATTTTAGGAGATAGACTTGAAGACTTGACTTTTTCGCACCTGCTGCTCTTTCCAATGTTTCCGCTGAGAGTTATAACGGGTGATTTTTTAAGAGCTTGAGAACTTTTTTTAAAAAAAAAACGCATAAAATTTGCAAAATCTCATCGATTCTTTATTTGAAACGTTAGATTGGTCCATGACATTTACTTTTTGAAGATAATTTCATTTAAATGTTGACCGCGGCTGCGTCTTAGGTGGTCCATTCGGAAAGTCCAATTTTGGGTAACTTTTTCGAGCATTTCGGCCGGAATAGCCCGAATTTCTTCGGAAATGTTGTCTTCCAAAGCTGGAATAGTTGCTGGCTTATTTGTGTAGACTTTAGACTTGACGTAGCCCCACAAAAAATAGTCTAAAGGCGTCAAATCGCATGATCTTGGTGGCCAACTTACCGGTCCATTCCTTGAGATGAATTGTTCTCCGAAGTTTTCCCTCAAAATGGCCATAGAATCGCGAGCTGTGTGGCATGTAGCGCCATCTTGTTGAAACCACATGTCAACCAAGTTCAGTTCTTCCATTTTTGGCAACAAAAAGTTTGTTAGCATTGAACGATAGCGATCGCCATTCACCGTAACGTTGCGTCCAACAGCATCTTTGAAAAAATACGGTCCAATGATTCCACCAGCGTACAAACCACACCAAACAGTGCATTTTTCGGGATGCATGGGCAGTTCTTGAACGGCTTCTGGTTGCTCTTCACTCCAAATGCGGCAATTTTGCTTATTTACGTAGCCATTCAACCAGAAATGAGCCTCATCGCTGAACAAAATTTGTCGATAAAAAAGCGGATTTTCTGCCAACTTTTCTAGGGCCCATTCACTGAAAATTCGACGTTGTGGCAGATCGTTCGGCTTCAGTTCTTGCACGAGCTGTATTTTATACGGTTTTACACCAAGATCTTTGCGTAAAATCTTCCATGTGGTCGAATAACACAAACCCAATTGCTGCGAACGGCGACGAATCGACATTTCACGGTCTTCAGCAACACTCTCAGAAACAGACGCAATATTCTCTTCTGTACGCACTGTACGCATTCGTGTGGTTGGTTTAATGTCCAATAAAGTAAACTGAGTGCGAAACTTGGTCACAATCGCATTAATTGTTTGCTCACTTGGTCGATTATGTAGACCATAAATCGGACGTAAAGCGCGAAACACATTTCGAACCGAACACTGATTTTGGTAATAAAATTCAATGATTTGCAAGCGTTGCTCGTTAGTAAGTCTATTCATGATGAAATGTCAAAGCATACTGAGCATCTTTCTCTTTGACACCATGTCTGAAATCCCGCGTGATCTGTCAAATACTAATGCATGAAAATCCTAACCTCAAAAAAATCACCCGTTATAACAATCTGGAAAATGAGAAACTCAGTGAAGAAAAAGATCATTCTAAAAACTACATCCACGATTATCTCGCGAACCAAACCTAAGACAGTTGTATTATATACGCAGCTTTGAAATCAAAAATTAATATTTGTTACAGTTATCCACATCATATTTTAAATTTAAAAAATCTATTTAATTTTATTAAGCATATTTTAATAATGTTTGATCATCGACTGGTTCTTCCACATTTTTACGAAAAATTCTTCAACTTGAACTGGTTATCCTTACAATTTCTTCGAAAACTCTATCTCCAGTTTCACTTTTGTGTTGAGCAAAGCGATGTGCTCTATCATAAGTTTTTTATATTTTAAGATTTTCCGTAGATATATTATGATTTTTGTTTGTATTGCATTGTTTGGTTGAAGCTTGGTTGGGACATCGAAACTCCTCCGTCCTCCCTACCTAACTAGATGTCAACTTATTGGAATTAATTCGCTTAAAACAAGACGAAAAGTTTTTTCTGTTATGTTTGTTATTGATATTTTAACGCATCATATAAAATGTCCTCATCAATTATGCCCTAAATGAACCTATCACTCGCTGTGTCAGGGAGACAAATTTTCTGAATAACTATATCGATATATTAATTTTAATATGAACAGATTAACTTTAAGAAAAATAACTTATTATTGTACTTCATAAATATAAATTAAATGATTTGTTTCATATCTTTGTTTGTTCTTTCTGTATATATGCATGTAGATTAATGTAACTATGTTTTACAGCCCGATTCTGTCGTGCTGATAAATTCAACATAGCTGATAAATTACCAAGTTCCTTATAACTATCAGCTTTTCGTATTCTATGCCTTAAAAAAAAGCTCTTTTACTGACAAATTTATCAGCTGTGTAAAAGGTACTGACAATTGTATTTGTTTATATTTTAAACGCGTAAAATATATACAAAACATAAAATAATAATAAATATAAATAATAATAATAACAATAATAATAATAATAAAATAAACAATAATAAAAAAATGTATTAAAATGGAAGAAGAGTTGTTGTTATTATTGTTATTGAGTGACGATGAAGCAGAGATTGACGAAAAAAAAGAGAGAAGAGTGCAACTGAAAGCATTGAGAGATGCCTCCTCCCTTGTTTATGTTTTTTTTCTCTTTATTTTGACACTTCAAATTCACCACCAAGAGAGGTGAATTTAAAAGCTGTTTATAGATTTTATTCTATCAGGTGTTTTGTAGAATACCTAATAATTTGTCAGCTGACAAGAAAGCTGATAATTTATCATTAGCTGATAATTTATCAGCTAAATACAGAATCGGGCTGTAAATTTATTTTTATTTTTGGTAGTCTATAAGAGTTTATTGTATCTCTGATTGATGTTAAATAAATAAATAAAATAAATAAATTATTTCTTATCAAAAAAAAAAAAAAAATTATATTACTCGTATATTTTATTTTACCTTTTGTTTTTCTTCATTTTAATTCAATTAAAACGCATTCTTTTCTTTTTATTTTTTATCTGTATATACGACCCAAACGCAAAATAGTTGGCCTACTCATCAATTAACAAATTAACATTTTTTATGTGCCTATATTTTCTGGTCCCCAAGCAGTTGTTTTTTAATTTTTTTTTTGTCGATGTAATAAATTACATTTAATAAGTAAATTAGACCAAACAGAACTAAATTCGAGAAAGCACATATGGCTCCAGTTTGCATTCCCTCAAACAAAGATAGAGCATAATAGTTGGACTACTCTCTCTGGGATGCAAAATAGTTGGCCTATGAAGATTGAAATAGATTTTCAGTTAACCGTTATTAAAAAAATGACATGCACTTGTTTTGTTGTTTATTGATCTCTTGTTTTATGCAAGCCAGCAACAATTTAATGTAAACCATGGTGCGTGGCGTTGCATTATCAAGAGACCTTAGGGAATCCTTAAATAAAGCCTTCGAAACGGGATTATCGAGCTATAAAATCGCAAAACAATTCAATTTACCGCGCTCATCAATTCGAAACATTATCTCAAAGTTCAAAAATAGTGGAAATGTGGAGATCGGTAAAAAAACGGGACGCCCACCAATCGCAAAACCTCGAGATTGTCGAGTTTTAAAAAAAATAATAAAAGAAAATCGACGTCAAACGGCCGCTGCAATAACTGTTCAATGGAGGGAAAGAATAAAAAAAAAGTGTTTCGGTCGACACTTGCAAACGAACTATAAAAAAAATTGGATACAAATTTTATAAGGTTTGTTTTAAATTTATTTAAATTAGACCAATTTTAATTCGTTAAAAACATAGGCCAAAGAAAAACCACTTTTAACACCTAAACAAAAGAAAAAGCGGCTAGAGTGGGCCAAACAACGTAAAAACTGGACTTTGTCAATGACGGTCCGTTATTTGGAGTGATGAGTCCAGGTTTGAAGTTTGCGTGGGCGACGAACGAAAACGAGTCATTAGAAATTCAAGAGGTTTTTCACAAAGATTGCCTTAAAAAAACGGTCAAGTTTCCAGCATCTCTAATGATATGGGGATGCATGTCGGGGCGGGGTTTGGGCAATTTGCATTTTGTAAATGGAAGTGTCAATGCTGCCAAGTACAGGGATATTCTGGAAAATGAGCTTCTCCCAACAATACCACGACTTCAAGCTAGTGATCGAGACTATACTTTCCAACAGGATGGAGCTTCTTGGCATACTGCAAGGTCTAACATCGCGTGGTTATCTGCTGAAGCTATTCCCTTACTGGAATGGCCTTCCAGCAGCCCTGACCTTTCACCAATTGAAACTGTCTGGCATAAAATGAAACAAAAACCGCGAAAAAAACCATGCCGGACCTCTTCAAGACCTTAAAGCTAAAATCATAAATATTTGGGAGTCTTTTGGTACGAAGAATGTCAAAAATTAGTTGACACAATGCCACGACGCATAGAAGCAGTTATCAAGGCCAAAGGCGACGTAACACCATGGTAAAATAAAAATTAAGACCCATAGGCCAACTATTTTGCACTTAAAAAAATGTTTAAATCGTTATTTTATTTTGTAAGATTGCTCTATACCGTTATTTAATTGAAGTCATTTTGTTTTTGTTACTTATTCCTATTCAAAATAAATATATCTTAAGAAAAATACCAAAATATTGATTTTATTTCCGATAGAATTTAAGAATCAGAAGATTTTTGTTTTTTATCATAGGTAGTCCAACTATTTTGCGTTTGGGCTCGTATATTTCGAGGACTTATTTGCCGCATCATCAGTAGCTAAAAATAAATACATGCGTTTTTTATTAACATAAATATATACGAAATTTAATTATATATAAAAATTACCAAAATTATTTTATAATAAATTATTTGATAACAATCTGTTTTTAATATTAGACATTTGTTTTTGAAATTAAAAATCATTGAACAAATTTTCTTATAAAGTTACTAAGTATTTAAAGTGTATACATTTGTTTGATTTTGAAAAAAATGGACATTCTTTTGATTTTAATGGCGCTAAAATTTTAAAATTAGAAAGAAACAAATTTAAGTTACAAAATCATGAAGTTAACCAAATTATAAAGAATGAGGGCATTGCGTGCAACTACAAAACAGATAAAAGAGACTACACTATTATGTACATACTACAATCTAATAGTTAATACAAATTTACAGAACAATCAAGTTCAAAATCAAACAAATTTATACACTTTAAATACTTAGTAACTTTATAAGAAAATTTGTTCAATGATTTTTAGTTTTTAATTTCAAAAACAAATGTCTAATATTAAAAACAGATTGTTGTCAAATAATTTTTTATAAAATAATTTTGGTAATTTGTATATATAATTAAATTTCGTATATATTTATGTTAATAAAAAACGTATTTATTTTTAGCTACTGATGATGAGGCAAATACAGTGGATCAAAAAAGAAATCGGACATACAAGTTTCTTCTCTTTAAATCACAAAATAAAATTGATGAAGGTTTGCAAATAGCGTATTTCTGCATTTATACGTAGTTCTTACCATAAACTCTGGATATTTAGCAAAAATTACATTTTTATTAACAAATTGTCATCGAAATTTAATTTAAAAGAAAACAATCGCAAATTTAATATCAAAAAAGAAATCGCACACTCTGTGGTATACTCATTTTTTTTGTTTTTAATGGGACAGTTTTAGGTTCTTAAAATACCGTTACATATGTTAGATGTTTATTTGATTTTAATTTAATGCGTTATTATTAATAAGGTCAAAATGGAAAAACAATGTTGATATACAACGATAGAAGTAAGAAAAATAGTGATAAAAAAATTTTAAAAAGGTAACTCTGTACGTGCTATTGCACGTACGTTTTTTTTTAACTTATTACAATATCCAACGTTCAACGCCTGAAGTGAACTTTTTTGGTCTTCAAGACTTTTGTAAATTTTCAACAGATTTTGTTGTTTTGAATCTTTTTATGATGTCTCCTACCGTAGACTTGCTTCTTTTTTTACAATTTCTGCAATAGCAGAATACAGAGGTACCTTTTTAAAAAATTTTTATCACTATTTTTCGTACTTCTATCGTTGTATATCAACATTGTTCTTCCATTTTGACCTTATTAATAATAACGCATTAAATTCAAATCAAATAAACATCTGACATATGTAACGGTATTTTAAGAACCTAAAACTGTTATATTTGTCCCATTAAAAACAAAAAAATGAATATACCACAGAGTGTCCGATTTCTTTTTTGATATTAAATTTGCGAGTGTTTTCTTTTAAATTAAATTTCGATGACAATTTGTTAATAAAAATGTAATTTTTGCTAAAAATCCAGAGTTTATGGTAAGAACTACGTATAAATGCAGAAATACGCTATTTTCAAACCTTCATCAATTTTATTTTGTGATTTAAAGAAAACAAACTTGTATGTCCGATTTCTTTTTTGATCCACTGTAAGTCCTCGAAATATACATATATACAGATAAAAAATAAAAAGAAAAGAATCGTTTTAATTGAATTAAAACGAAGAAAAACAAAAGGTAAAATAAAATTTTCCGTAGTTTCACAAATTTTTCTTTCCTTAAAAAAAAAACAATAATAATAAAATAGTATAGGTAGATACTATTTTCATTCTAATCAAAACAAATACATACATATATGTATGTACATATGTATGTGTTTTAACTATAGAGCAATTGTGGAAAAAGAATTGAACTCGATATTTTGATCAAAGTTAACATTACGATGATAGAGAACACGAAAAAAGTGAGTGCGGCAATTCCGTCTGTCTGTATGTACGTCTCTATATCGACCTAGAGCCTAAGCCACTGGAGGTATTTTTCTTCAAACTCGGTACTTAAGGTTCTTGGAAGTGATGCCCAAGAGGAGAAATTGAATTTTCTAACGGTACCTAGCTCTAAGGATATTATTAAAAAAATTTGAGTGTGCTATTATGGGAATGGACTACATTTTGGTCAACAAAAAATTTGGGGAAAAATGTTATTCACGGTACTTGTCATAGAAACTTTTTTTTTTGTTTATGTTCAACTTTCTCATTAACTGCTTTAACACAAATTTTCGTACAGAAGCTCTTTTAAATTTAAAATAATATTTTTTATAAAAATATTCGAAAAAAAATAGTTTTATGGTTTTGAAAATAAATTTCAATTTTTTTTTGAAAAATCAATATCTTGAATGATTAGTTTTTGAAATAATTTCCTAAAATCCATATTTTGAAATACTTTAAATTGGCATCCTACTTTTTTTTCAAAATCATACTTTAGGTTCGTTTGTTCAACTTTACCAAGGGTTGACCAGGGGTGGAATCGCGTAAGGTGATTGTTGACTATCAATTCGTTGATTGTCGTTTTTGACTATAGCTGTCTCTATCATATCAATTAAGAATTATAGAGAGAGCGATGGTCAAAACGACAATCAACGAATTGATAGTCAACTATCACCTTACGCGATTCCACCCCAGATTTTCTTGACAACGATCAGAGTTATGAAAAAACCTGGGGTTTTCGGTATTCAAAAAACACCCAAGGGCTGTCAATTGTTTTGTTGACAACTAGAAGCAAGAAACAAATAAATCTGTGCTCTGATAAAACTTTAAATTTGTAATAAATGAGTTTTAAAAATGAACAAAAACAATTTTGCGTTGTTGCTGAATATTTTAATTGCATACCCAAATCGACAAACGACAACAAAAGACAGATATGAAATCTCATGTGACTTTTGACAGTTTTATCCTTACCCAAACTCGCCACAGCAAAAGACCTAGATCTACTTAGGGGGCGACACCAGGTCTCAAAAAACGATGTAGGGCGTCCCCAGGGTGACTTCAGGGGTCAAGGAATATACCTTTTTATAGAAATCAGAGACCAATTTTAAGCATTTGAATATTTTGCTCAAATTATATCCTTACATTCCAAGGTACTTTGTATATATTGTAAATAAAATCAATTTAATCTAAATCTATAAGAGCAAGTACTCGTACGTGCGATCCAGTCATGCATTTTATTCTGTTTCGGCGTGAAACGTAAAGAAAGAGCACTTACACCAACGGAAATGTGAATGGTGGCGACAGCAGTTGCTTAGAAGGAGAACTAAAAGGGAACGAAAAAATAAAGAATTGATTTTTTTTTCGGAATTTCTTCCGAATCAAGAATAAAATAATCTACACAAGTTCCAGTTTTTTTGGAGTTTCTAATTTTTGCCTAAAAAGTATTTATGCACATTGTAAGTTTGAATAGACAAATCAATGTTTGATTTTCGCCAGTTTAGCCAAAACACATCCCTCATACGTATATGTATGTATGACTTGAGATTAAGGTAAACTTAATTAATTACTTATATGAAGGTTTTTTATAATACAAACTCTATATACTACTGAAATAATTTGAATCAATAATTCAACAAGTCCAATAATAGTGCTAAGTCTTCTACTTGGCTGATTTATTTCAGTAGTATATAGAGTTTGTATTATAAAAAACCTTCATATAAATATTCAATGCCAGGCCACGGGCAAAAAAAAAAAAATTCCAACATTAATGATTACAATTCTAATCTTTGTTGGATATAGTTCACATTGGATTTTTGTCAAAAAATTCATGTAAGATGAACTGAACTTAACAAAAATTGCGTATTGACAAGGTCCTCACAAGTCAACTGATGAGTCCATGTGAGATAACCCGGACGAAACGCCAATTTTTGTGGACTAAAGGCCAAAAAAGCTAATTTGAATCCTTAATTAATTACTTAATTGCCTATAGTCGCTTGTACAATTGTTAAATTGTAGTTTTTTGCTACAGGCCCCTGGTTCCCAGATACTGGACAGAAGAATCATTGAAATGGGATTTTCACAAAATTAATGCAAGGTTTGTCTATGCTTCGGGGCTTTAACTTCTGTGAGTAAGTACAATTTATGTTTAATAATACCCTATAAGAGCTCGTTGAACTTTTATAAGAACTAATACCTAAGTATGTACCAATAACATAGATGCTAATGTTCAAATGCATTACTTTAAAACAATAAGTAGTGCCAAATATGAATATATTTCTTTATTTTTTTTTAAAGGTTTATATCTTAATCTTATAATACCCAGAGCTATGACTAAATTATTTGCCGCTGTAATACTAAATTCCTAAAATTAAGGGGAAACACTAAGAAACATTTTGTTTTTTTCTGAAATACCGAACAAATAAAATATTGCAAAATTAAAAAAATTATGTTTGTTTTTATTTTTGAGTTGTAACGTTTTGGGTGTGATTACACCCTTCTTCAGATATCTGCAACAAATAAGTATGTATACAAAGATTTCTTACTTGTTTGTATTTTTTGCGCGACCGCTTTAGTCTTACGCGATAAGGGCCCAGGATTCTTTTCTCTTAAATGCACATGCCTCGCAGACAGATTTACATTATTACCTTTTTCATTTATTTTCAATTTTATCATAATAATTTAATCAAATTCAACTAGGTTTTGAAATTTGGGGCAAACTCAATTTTAGCAAAATCGCTGTTCATAGAACGAATCTATCGAATTCGCAAGTTTTAAGTCCGTAAAGCACATACCAAAAAATTTTGATTAGATTTTGAACTTCCAAAAAAGTATTAAATCATAAAAACTGTATTGTTCCAGTAGTAAAATTTTATTTATCTTATTGTATAAGTTTATTAAAAAGTTATTTTTTATCATTTGCAGAGAGATACACACATCAATGTAAAAAAAAACTATCATATATTGAAATATACACAAACACATGTATTTCAAATAATATAGTAAAAAATTGCATGTATAAAACTTTAAGTTTGATCATTTAAAAAAAATATATCATAAATTTACTGACATTATTTAAATTTCACTCACACATATTTTAAAGAGTTTCAGTTAATAAATAAAAATATATTTATTCAAAACTGTATACTGAACATTTTAATAAATTAAAACAAACAATTCAAAACAAAAATACTAAAACTTCATTCGAAAATTGTATACTCTGCGGTTTTTGTTTTTTTTTTTATTTAAATTGATTAGATATAAAAGTTTGTTTAGGTTGTAAAGTATATGTAAATATAAATACTTATTTAAGAAAAAAAAAAATTATAATAATCATAATTATCTTAATATTTAATATGGTTTCAGGCGAATAATGTTTCGCTTTACTATTAAAATGTCATATCGTGTGGTTCTTTATTATAATGATGTTACGAGCAGGATGAACTATTGTGGAATGTTATCATTATTGGTGTTTTATTAGTTCGCATTTTGTAACTATTTTTGAATTTTTCAAATTAAAAAAAAAAGATTTTAGTTGATTGTTTTATAGTTTCCTTTTTTATCGAGTATAAAAATTGTGTATAAATATAAAAAGTTCTTTCTTTTTCATTTTTGTTTCTGTTTGTATGAATTCGCTCCTTTCACAGAATCCCTGATATTCAAAATTCTCTTCCCTTAATTATTCAGAAAAAATCTAATATACACTCCAATCGTACTGGAATTTTTGTATAAGATTTGTTATTGTAATTTTCCGGAAGGTGGAGAATCATAATGATAACAATAGATTCTTTGATGGTGCTAATTAATTTTGGGTATCAAAATTGCAATAACGATGTATATTTTATGTATAAAAATGTATAAACTGGCAATGATCAGGAATATCCTGAGGATCTCTTTTTTTATGGCAATGTATCCATAGTCTCTTGGTTATATTTTTTACTTGAAAATTACAACAAAAAATAACTTGGAAGAATCTATGATAGGGGTAATTTCTTGTTTGTTTTTAATTTAATCTAAATTTGTGGATATCCGACTAGATATTTAAATTGAATTACAAATTATTTAGTTTTGTATGATTCCTTGACTTATGGCAACAGGTTACTTTTTTAATCTCTAATTAAAAATTAAACTTACAATAGACTTTTAAATGAAATTGAGAGAGCTTCAAGTTATGATTTAAGGGGGATTGATTTTTTTTAATATCTCGACTAAGTATGGATTTTAAGACAAAACAAATGATATACATTATGCTCAGAGTATTTTTTTTAGTGTTCCACTTTTTAGACGATTGTTTTTTTTTTTTTTTTGTTAACGTTTAAGATTAATAGTACTATAATTTGTTATATTATATAAATTTTATAATCTTATTCCTAAAGCTGCTGGCGAGGATCCAGCAATATTTCTATAGCGCTTGTTGTCAATTTCATTCTTCCCATTCGTTTTCGTCCACTCCTTCCATTTCATCTTGTTCGAGTTTGGTGTTATACTCCATGCGAGCACTTACTGATTTTTGAATCTAAAAAATAAATACAAATAATATTATATACAAGCCCACATCATCTACATAATATACTTTTTAAAAAAAATCATTTTTTACTGTATTTTTATCCAGCTTCTTGTTCTAACTTCATCGGAATGCAAGATTTTATCCGACTTCTATTACAATTTCCCTGTCCTTTACCCTTAATATTGCTAAGCGAGATGTATGGTTTCGTAAGGATAAGAGTGAACGAAAAAATCAAAGAGTTTGTTTCCGATTGGATGTAAAATATTTTAAATCAATTCCAAAGATATTTTGAATTAGAAACGGGTCCATTATAAACAAAATGGTTCATTAAATATTCAACCTATTACATTTCTTTTACAGTTGGTATATATCTTGATCGTCTTAGAAATGTAAGAAACAAAAATCTTTATTAAAAGCTAATTACATAGTTCTGTTTAAACATACCTTTTCAACCCCAAAAAGAATTTTCATAATCGGGTTCGATTCTTTTGTTACCATATTTAACTACATAAATAGATAGATTTTGAATAATGTATAGTTTATGGACATCCTGTAAGTCCATTGTGGTAAAATAACGGTATAAAACTATCCCCTAAGTATAACCGTAGGTATAAGAATTTCTAACCATAGCAGTTTGAGGTTAAGAGAAGTGCGTGATGGTAAATACTCGTATTATAAGGCACCGAGTCCTAAGTTTGTTTATTTTTAAACTAATTAGACAAGCCCGTATGTAGTCCAAGTCAGCAGTAGTATTTTTTCAATAAAACAAGTCAAACCTCATTTTTTTACTATGAGTAAAAAAATATGTTTGAATTTTAAAACCTTTGAGAATATTTTAATATTGGACCAATGTAACATAGACGCTGGTTTCCTACGAGAAGAACTAGACTAAAGTAGAATGTCTGAATTTCAAAATGCTGCCAATCTCTTTAGTTAATATTTTTAATTTTTTTTTGAAAACTTATGTTTGTTTATCTTTTTTTCAAAGCATGTGCATTCGGCACTAAGAAATCTAAATTCGAAGAACTAAAATCTTTACTTACTTCTTGTTGTTTCGCTTTTTCATATTCGGATTTTGTCAAAAATTGGGGACTGGATGTTTGTTCGGGTTTTTTAGTCTGTGCTGCTGGTTGAATGGATGATACTACCAATAAAATTTCATTAGTTTGCAGCCTAATTAATTATGTCATTTTAATACTCACAGCATTCCATACCCTCCGGTTGGAGACTGATTTTTTTGGGTTTTTTATCATTCAGAGAAAACCAATCGTCTGCTGTCATTGTTGGCAACCATGTCACCAGAGTTGGGGGGAAGAGATCATCTTGGAAAAGTTCACTCTATATTTTATATGAACGTTATTTATTTATTTTGTAATATGAAAATGAAATTTAAAATGTACCTTTATTCTTGGCACTGTAAAACTTAATGGTTCAATTGTTGTATTTGTCAAGCGATAAGCCTTCGAGAATTCCACACTCGCCACATCGCAATGATTCTTTGTGAGAAAACTAAGGCCTTGATGCAACGAAGAGCACCTGTGGTGTGAAAGTGGACATATATATGGTTCCTCATCGGTGATTTCATAAGCATAGATAGTTGAGTCTCCTTTTCCGGTAGCAAATAATGTTGAGCTGTCCTCATCATAGAATGGAATTAGAATAGATGGTGATACATCTAAACTAATAGTGTTCAATGGAGCGGCTAATTTGTTAGCATTATAAACGCTTATTTGTCGCTCCGATACTCTTTAAGATAAAAAAAAATCAATGTGAGCAATTTAAGCATTAGAAATGTAATATTTATCTAGATTTACTTATCAAATCCTGTACATACTATGTACTGCCCTTCAATAGCCCAAGTGATCCGAGCACCTCTCGTTCCGACTGGTCCATTGCCCTCTCTTATTGGTGTCTCTGACTTCCGCGGATTATATACACGTATCTTGCCATCCTTACATACACTGGCAGCAAATTTTCCACACGGACTCCATGCCAAATCGAATATCTGATCATTGTGACCTTGCAAATTGCATTTCTCCTGCATCGTGTTCAGATCCCACAACTTTACTGTCATGTCATGGCTTGTTGTCAAGAAAACATCCTTTGACAGGGGATGAAATCTGATAAAATAGATCTTATCTAAGTGGGCTGTGAGTTCTTTTTCTGGAGTGTTTGTAGGTTCGGTTAAGCCGTTGTCATCAATACGCCACAGTTTGACTATTCCATCGTCACAGGCCACAGCCAAACGCTTCGAATCGAAAGGATCCCATTGGAAGTCCATGATGTTGCTTCCATTAACCAATGAGGGGATGACACCGTCGGGTAAACGACCAGGGCGACTTAGCTCAAATATTGCGATTTTTCCTCCCGGACCGGAAAGGGGGACCGCAACTCGTTCATGATTTGCATGGAAACCGTTGCATTCTCCAGGAATTTGCCGACTTAAATTTCGCAAATTCTCAATGTGAGTAGACTTATGGCCTGGAGTTCCTTTTAAGTGTCGGAACTTCGAAACTTTACCAAATACTGTTGAAGTACGTTTTGTTGACGTTATAGTTGCTTCTGTGGCAGATTTTTTAATGCTTTCCATGTTTCGTCGTTTTTCTTCTAGAAGCTTACCTTCGGGCACTGAAATACGCTTGTTTTCCGTCGGAGTTGGCTTTGTTGGTTCTGGTTTTGTTAACTCACGTCTACTACAATATCAATTCATTCAATCAGTAAGTTTAACAAACAAAAAAAAATTCATTAAACTAACAGTGGAGCTGGTGATTGTATCTTTTCGTCTTGGGTGCTTCTTGATCTGTTCTCGTATAAGCGACGACGATCCGCAATACTGCCCCGTGTAGTCGGATTTCTGCGTAGCTCAACCTCAGGTTTGTCTTCTCCTTCCGTTGAGTTTCCCGATGACTCAGAGTGATTTAATTCGAATATCTAAAATGGAATTCTGTTAATATCAAGAGGTCCATAAATTAAAAAATTAAATGTGTTAATGAACCTTATCAGGAGATTCATCTGCCGACTGTGGATAAGATTGTTATTTGAAGCAAGGATTAGAGAGGAAATAAGAGATAAGAAAGATATTAACTACTTTTGTTAAGTTTCATTTAAACAAGGGAACAATACAAACAAATTTCCAAAAACACAAAACTTGCCTTTCGCCTCTCCGAAGTTGTCAAGGACTTTGAACCAGACTCTCCTTCCGCATCGCCATTCCTATGTGGTTTTTCTTCTGGAATAAATATTTAGTTAGATTAAATCCTTTAATAAGAAAAAAGAATACATTAACGAACTTTTTATTTCAATTTCAACAATGAGATCCGGCTTATTAGAGGCGAGCGGCGAAATTGTTTCCTCTATGCTATTTATCGTGTCTTGACATCCCGGGGCATGTGGGACAGCGAATACTTTGTCTAAAGTAAGGTCTCCCGAATTACTCGAAAATGGTTTCGGTCCCAGTCTTGGCTGTCAAGAGAAAATTAACAATTTATTTCATTCAGTTAATAGAGTCATAATTTAAATCAATTAAATAAACAAAACGAAAGAAGCGAAAAATAAAAAATATATTAATCAGTTTTTTGTTCTAAAACATAAAAAATATGTGTATGTTCTTCTTGCTTTTACGGCTCATATTCGTAAAAGATAAACTAAGGATTTAAAATATGTACATATAGGTACAATTTTTATTTGAGCTTTTTTCCATTTCTGTTCTTCAAAATGTTGATTGACACATGTTCATAAAGGGTGCTTATCCTCTTAGGCGGTCTTTAATTGTAGGATAAATGTCGGCATAATTTGTGTTAAAATTTTTAAGTATCTGGCGAATAATGATTCAGTCAAGACGGTCTTTAAATCTAATACTATAGGTTCAAGGCAGCTAGTTTTAAAAACGAAGCAATCTCGGATACCAGATTGCTTGTTTTGATGACTAGAAACAGCATGGTCGTATATTAAATGTTTTGAAAGAATGCATAAGCGCAATACTAAGTCAAAAACTACGAAACAAAAATGAAAGAAACAAATACAAAAACAAAACACAAAGTACTCCTACGAATCGAAATAAAAGTTTTTTTTTAACGAAAACGAAATGATAAACGAAATAAAACATGAAACGAAGACATGCTAGCATCAACTACTGGGCAACAAAATAAAACCTTATACGACGATGGTGTTGTTGTTCTTGGTTTCGGGCGGGGAGTTTCATCGCTTGATGAGCTATGCTGCGAGTCGGGCAAAGAATTATTTCTCGAAGTACGTGGCATTGGTTTAGGTGGACTCGTAATAGAATGATCACTGCTACATGACTCTTCAGGAGATTCTTGCGAGGAATTATGAGAAACGATGTGATGTTCTTCATGATGATTATCTCCATTTTGTGGTGATACAGCCCTTTTTCTAATCGAGCTGATGCTTTTTTCGGAATCAGTTTTGTATTTGCTGTCAAATTTTTTCATTATATCATTTCTTGAAAGCGCAAGTAATTCGTCGTCATCTTTTTTATCAGTCTTGTCATTGAATCTGAGATCGTTTTTAACCGTAGTAGTAACAAGTGGACTGCACGCATGACGCCCGTTGTGTTGCTTTTTGGCTTCTAAGGATTTTTTATTTTCGATATTCATAACAACCGATTTTAAATTACCACGATGAACCTATTAATGTATAACGAACAAGGCGGAATATCTTAGTATTTATTCATTTGATTTTATCAAGCAATCAACAAGAAGGAAACAACAATAGAAGAACCTGCTTACCGTGATTGGGGCATCGCCTAGTTCTCGTTTTGCCGGATCCAAGCTCATTTTTGGTACGGGAATGTTGATGCCATTCATCCATTCGCTGGCACTTAATTCAGTCTTATAACCGGTAGTCTCTGGGTAGAGATCACTATGAAAATCTCTATAAGTCTGTAGAAAAATAACGAATTACAATATTAGTATTTTAAGAATTTGTGAAAATATCTCACCTTTCTTGGAACTTGATACATAATAGGAATGACCATATTGGAAGTCAATTGCAGAACTCTATTAACCTCTCCTTCCATCACTTTCAATGCCCTTTTTGGCACCAAACAGGCACCCTTTGTCTGTTCGCCAGTATGACGCAGACCTTCAATTAAGAACGGATCCTTATCGCTGACCTCTAGATAGTTGATTGTGGTGTCACCTTTTCCGGCAAGGAAAAGCATGTTGGTATCCGGATCATATAGGGGCATAAGAATGCCTGTAGAACAATCCAGCTCCAGAGTTTTCTCTGGCACAGAGAAATTACGCAAATCACGAATGATTACTTGTCTCAGACGAGCAGAATCAAAACCCGTTGTTAAAATCCGACTTTGATTTCCCAACCATACGACGCGGGAGTCCTTAATACTTTGATGACTCTCACCAACCATTTGAATCGGATCGCCAGCTACTCTGGGATCTAGAATCCGCACGTTCTTATCCTTGCAACTAGTAGCCAAAGTGGTTCCATCTTGCTTCCAACTGACCGATTGTATAACTTCAGGATGTTCATTGTTAGCTATAAATAACATGTTCAAAAATGTTCTTCTTTTTAAATTTGAAAATATTTTTTTCACTTACAAAATACTTCTTTTTGGGTGGTGATGTCCCAAAGGGTAACACATCCCGCTGCTGTGGAATGTAAGAGACAATCTGCTGTAGGATGAAACCCTACTGTCTCCACACGACGTTGTTTGTGAGAAAACACACATTCAGCATCTGATAGAGAAGCATCTAAACCTTTTTCCGGAATGTGCCAAATTTTTACCAAACAATCTTGCGATGCAGTCGCCAAAAGCCCATCATGAAAAGGTGAGAATTCTAAATCTGTCACAGTATCAGTGTGACCATGCAGCAAGGGCATAGTCTTGCTTTTTCTCCCACAATCATCAATTGGCAGCACTGCTAAGCTAGATCCCGTGTGCTCCCAGTTAAATGCCATAAAAGCTCCCGATGCTGCAATATTGTTTCCGAACGTTTGATAAGATCCCACGCATATGTCTCGAATACATGCTTCCGGTTTGGGCACAATGGGAGCAGCATTTTTGTATTTCGAGGCTTTGAATCGCCACGCCATGGTCCCTTATTTATTTAGTATCTGAAATTGTGTTAATTTATAATAAGAAATAAATAATATTGGTAATGATTATAAACTTTATTTTGAATGATATTCATCACAAGATGTGACAAGTGATGTGGCAAACGCTTATGCTCACTTCTATATTCACTATTTTTTATTTCAAAATTGGTGATTCTAATAAATTCAATGGGCCTTACCAATAATCAAATTTAGAGACTACTTTAATATTTGAGTGCAATGAACCATATATGTTACGAACTTAATATTTAAGTGGACTCTAAGTTATGAACCATTTATTGTACGGAGCTTAAAAAATAAAATGTAACATGTAAGGTCAGTTATATAGAGTCTATTAAATAGTGGTTAATTTTGTGCAAATATTAAAGTCGTCTCTAAATTTGTAAAGGTCCAATGACATTAGTAGATTTCCGTTAGTCTGTTATTGTTACACCATTTCATTTTGAGTCATAATAGAGGAAATATTTGGGTCCAAATATTATGTTAACTTACACGTAATACCTAATTAATAAATTTAGATTTTAATTTTCAAATTTTGTTTTTCAACGTACCAGACTCAAAACAAACGTATCATAAATGTGCAACACGTAAACGAGCTAAACTCCAACGTTCTACACGTAATGGGATAACTGTAACGGGGTGTTCGTAAGGCCCTAACGCATAAATGTATACACATACATTTGCTTTGTACGCACGCTTGCACTCAATTTTATAATTTATAAATTGTATGTTTTTATTACTTAAAAAAATTAAAGAAAAACGGATATACACATGTATGTACATTAGGGTGTGTCACTTTTGTATGGCCGCAAAAAAGTACTCTTATGTTTAAATGTAATAGTGATCAAAAGTTGTATTAGGGTCTGAGGTTTAAGAACATGAAGTTGAAAAAAAAAATTAATTTACAGTTCAATTTTTTTTTACGTACCTATCTATACTAAAAAAAAAACTAAACAAAATACAGAAAGAATTTTTGTCTTTACAAAAAGATATACCACGATATTGTAGGTGGTTCCGTTGATTTTTAAGGATTTTTTTTTGTAAAAGAAACGACTTTACATAAAAAAATGATTTTTCTTCTTTCTTTTATTATTTCATAACTTCTTTATCAAGTGTTCAATTTAAGCAAACATTAGCTTAAAAGTGTTTCCTTGCAATTTACTTTGACTTGGAAGCCTAAAAATATTTTATATAATTTTTTTGTATCCACACGGTGCAATTTAAAACAACACATATTTCAAAGATCTCGAAAAATCAAAATTTCTAGGATTTCATCATACCATAGTTGAGCACTTTGACACACCCTAATGTACATACATATGCCTTTGTATATACAACTTTCCAGAGTTTACAAGATTAAAAAAAATAGAATACTCACCTACATTTTTAGTTCTAGATTATATTAATCATTAAAAAAAATAAACGTATTTACAAATCATCATATAATAAAACGGCAAACATGTTTTTTGTGGTACACTTTTCTCCAAAAGTATTTAACCGATTTCGATAAATTTTATATGGTTGGAAAGCCACAGTTACGGAGATGTGCAGAATATACTTGAGACACGCATTTACACACTGTCATTTTTGTTTTTGCACTGTCGAACACTTTGCATATTACGTAAAATAAAATTTAATTTAATAAATTTGCTTGAAAACACTGCCAAATATATAAATAATAAATAATAAATAAATTGGCACTCGAATTTCGAGAGCTGGGTCGGCTAGTAAATAATAAAAATGAATAGATTCGCATCCGAATGGAATTCAAAACAAGTGTAAAATTTGATTATTTAAATTCTAAATTCCTTGAAAACCGCTTCAAAAAATAAATAAATTTGGTGGTGCAACAGCTCGGAGTGAATAAGGACTTAGTACTTACAACTCTCAACCATTCCTGTGTGCGTGTTACCAGGGAGCGGAGGGGACCTACAATTTTCTGCCGATTCCGATTAGCCGTGAGCAGCACTTTCCATGACAAGAGATACTCTGGAGAATTTGTCAATTCCTCGCAAGAGGCAGTACACCCCTGAAAAAAAATTTCTAGCAGGGGCTGAGAATCGAACTCGAGACCTTCCGCATGACACTCCAACGCACTAACCATTGTGCCAAAGGGTAACAAACAGTTGTGTTCATAAAAATAGCAGTGCTCCCCTAATAAAACAAAAAGGTTTCATTATCAACGTTATAATATATTTCACTTAACTTCTAATAACAATTTAAGGTATTTCATTTATATTAACAGAAAAAATTAAGATTGATTTTTTACCGTTACTTTTATCACAGTAAGAAGCGTTTTTTAAATTTATGGCTGTTCACAAAAATAACAGTGCATCTGAATGTTCTGAATCTATAACGCTAAAAGTTAGAAAAACTGTAAAAAGGTTATATGAAACTATATTCATATTTTAGGTTACCATTAATACTTCGTAGCATAACCATTGTTTTTTATAACTGAAATGCATCTGCGTGGCATGGAGTCCACTAAAGTTTGACACCTCTAGACTGGTATTGCGTTCCACGAATCTCGCACTACTTTCCACAATTCTTTCGAATTCTTCGGTTTCGCTTTATGAACCGCATTCTTAACATCCTCCCACAAATTTTCAATGGGGTTAAGGTCAGGGGATTGAGCGGGCCACTCCATAACGCATAACTTGTTCTCCTGGAACCATGATTTTGCCCTTTTTGAAGTGTGCTTTGGGTCATTGTCTTGTTGGTATACCCAAACCAACGGCATTTCCTCTTCAGTATAGGGTAACATGACCTCCTCGAGAATTTTAACATATTCAGTTGCATCCATTATACCCTTAATGGGATAGATAGGCCCAATCCCATAGTAAGATAAGCAAGCCCATATCATAATTTTCGCTCCGCCATGCTTCACTGTTTTCACAGTGTATCGTGGATCGTTTGCTGCATTTTGTGGTCTTCTCACATACTCCCGACGACCCTTGGATACAAAAAGAACGACTTTGCTTTCATCGCTCTACAGAATATTCCTCCATTTCTCTCGTAGTCAATCTCGATGCGCTTTGGCAAACTCTATTCTCTTTGCCTTTTTGTCTGAATGGTACCCTGCGTGCACTTCGGGCTTATAATTTGGCATCCAAAAGACGTCTTCGTACGGTTACAGCGCTTACAGACAGTTCAAGCGTATCTTTAATTTCTCTGGAGCTTATGGAAGGGTTCTGTTTAGCTAACTGAATAATTTTTCTGTCAGTTCTAACACTCGTCATCCTTTTTGGGCCGCGTGTTTCCGGTTTATTCTGCCATTTTATAGCGTTACTTATCTTTTTTGCTGAACATCCTAGGATTTCCTGAATATCCTGGTAAGTTTTCCCCCCAAAAGGTTGTTTTCTTATTAAACTTCGAGTTTCTTCGTTGCAATGTTTTGACCAACCCATTGTTTATTTTTGAGCTAATATTTTATAATTTATTCTATAATATTATCTTGAGAATATTAAAAACTACAAATAGTAAAATTTTTACTTACCGAAAAGTAAAAAAAAAGAGAATGTTTAACACTTTTTAACTTTAAATGCAAGACACTACTATTTTTATGAACACGCTATATTCAGAGAGCTTGAACAAATGCGTCTACAACGAAAAAAGTAAGGTTCAATTACAAATTTAAAGCCTTAAATATAAAAGTGAAAGACCGTTAGATGCAAATAACAGGTTAATTTTTTTTGTAAGAATCTGCGTCTTTAAAATTATTGACTAATTAATAAAGTGTGACCAGCACTGCTATTTTTATGAACACAACTATACATACCTATTCAATATTCAATATTTTCAATATTTTACTAAATAGATAGAAAGAATTTTGAAGAAGTCTTAATAAAGATTTGAGTACAATTTTATATAAATATTCCGAGGTTTTCTTGGTGTTGCCGATATCTAAATATTCTATACACATATATGTACATACACGTACAATGTACGTCGTACATATATACAATGTTATGTCTAATTTTATTACCATTAAATACTTTGGTAGCTCTTTAATTTATGCTTGAAAAACTGTATAACAAATTTTCCAAATTCATAATAGATCTACATAAATTAAATAGACGAATGCCTATACATATACATTTAATAATGAAAACAAAAAAATGATTAAATGAATATGAATCATAAACTTTATTTATATTTTCAACAATGAATCTGTCAATTTAATTATGGTTTGGGAGTGGCAGGAAAGTAGTCATAGTGTAGTGATAGAGTAACCTATAATGAATTTGCTATTACCAAAATATCTACCCACTTATTTAAGTGACTGACTCTATTTTCGATTTCCGATTGTCTGAGCAAGTACCTGTAATGGAACAATTATGTGTTTGTTTGTTTTGAAAAATAAGTTGGCAAACTTTTACCATATAAAAATGCCGGCTTTAAACCCACCCTTTGTTAGGTATATTTTTTTTTTATATTTAAAAAGAGAAAGAAAATGGTAAGTTGAAGTCTCTTTGTAAATTCTCTTTGTTTTTTTATTAATGCAAATGCAACCCTAAAAAAGTCCTCTTTGGAATGGCACTTTCTCGATTCTCCTTAACTTTTTCATTGCGTTTGCGTTTGCTCAGGCCCACGGCCCATCGCCTGTCATCGTCATGCTCATGGTCACCGTCACCGCCGATAACGTCCGCCGCACAGTAGGATATTTACATACACGAATGTATTAAAATTATAAAATAGAAAACTTGACAAGCCTGGTTATATTGAGATTATTATATATACAAAACAACCTTCAGCCTTAGAGAAAAGAAAGTAAATAGACATGAGCCTCATCTCCTAAACCAATCCAACGAGATCCTTTAGAAGATAACTGACGTCGCGAAAAACTACGCTTAGTGTTTAGTTTTCCTTCGACGACGTAAGAAGCTGTTCACCCCTTCTTATCTAGCTGTAATCTTTTAAAACCTGTATGCGTTAAATGCTTGAATATCCACTCGAGTCTTTTTGCATAGTATCCAAAGGAGGCCTTTAAAAATGATAGGTGATTTTTATAAATAGTTCTAGTGAAGTAGCCAGTTGCATTACTCCAAAATAAACTGTCATCATTTTTGTTTAATAGATAAAGTTTTTCGGAAATTGCCGCGTTTAATTTCTTTAGAAATAATTTCAATTTCTTTTTCCCGACGTTTCGAACAAGTTTCATTGTTCGTGGTCACCGGATAAGACTGACATTTTATAGGTGTGCAATTATTGTTTATTGGTACTCGCTCTTGTTCTTAAACAGTACCGGTGCGTAGTTGGTGTTTATCTATTTAACATGAATAACGTCCGCGAAAAGATAAACTTAAAATCTCATGTCTTCATTTTTTCTACATAGGTATATGATAGAGCTATTATTGTAAAAACACAATCATCTCATTATTTCACTTAATTAGTTTTCAAATTTTTTCTTTCAAAACTGGACCTAACGCCTTCGGTGTTTCATTAACATCTGTATAACACTTTTTTAAGCAATAATTTATAAACAAAACTGTTTTTAAAAACTCTTGCGAAAGTTAACCCCTAGAAAAATCATCAACATCAAAACTGTTTCTCGGAGTTAAGAGGTTCAATAAAAAAATGTCATTTGTAGTCTGATTAAATGTTTATAAACTCTTAAACATGAACCTTTTGTTTGTTTTAAACAAAATCTTTGAGAATTATTAGATTGGTACCTAAGCTAAATTTCTAAAGGCAGGTAACTAAGAAAATTCCGTTTACAAACTTTTGCTTAATTTTTTTTTAATTTAATTATTCATTCAAATTTTGAATACAAATATCCCACTGTATGCTATCGCTATCATGATTAACTTACTTGCTATACTCATAAACAATTCCCATTCTTATAGGATTTTCTCATTGTTGTTGGTACATGTATTGGTGTACAAATCAAATTAAAGGAAGAAAAATAATAAATATTTTTTTTTATTAAAACCAACTGCAATTCTAATATTCTAATGTAATAGACAGGCAGTATGTGAGCAAATATCCCTTTGCGGTATTGTTGCTTTTCCTAAGATGTGCCAAGTAACACTACATTGAGAGCAAGTTCTTCCTGGGGGTCCACCCTTTCCTAATCCGAGTTTAAAACATGTGCAGAGGAGGATATTCGTTTTCTTTTCTTTCTTTTTCTAAAAGATCATGCGTACATGAAACGGAAAACTGGAAAAAAAATCCAAGTCCAAATCTGCGAATTTGCTGCACTTGACTCGAAGTTCATAAAGGCATTGAGCGAGCCACAAAAATGGAACTTGTACCTTGTACACAAAAAGCAGTTTTATGGGTTTCCTGCGACCGTTTTTACTAGCCACACAAGGAAGATAGAACAAGACGTCGTCGTCGTGGTCTTCAACTGCTGCTGGAGTGCAAGCTAGTACCAGAGGAACAGAATATCGATATATCGCTTAAGAAGTTACATTTCCAGTTAAATATCAAGATGTTGGTAACATGAAGATGATGGTGTTGACCACTTACCTAGTTTAGCAACTTTCTTCGTGCGGGAATTTATTTCTTCTTCTTTTTATTATTCGTTTCGCTTGATTATTTCAATTTTTACGATTTTAGATAATTTCTCCCCCTTTCCAACAGAACTATGCGACGATACCGATAAAATAAATTTGCGGCACCGAGCGATTGCTTGCAGCGGCGATTGAGAATGAGGCGGCTTCGACGTTACAACTTCTTCTTCAGACTTCCGGAGTTGCAGCTATTTTTTTTCTTTTGTGCATTGAAATCACCGCTAGTTGGTACCGTGGCACTTTATCAAAAACCCTCACAATAAGTTTAAGTTTTTCTCGATGAATAAAATTGCTTTAAATACAAAAACACTTTCTTTGTGAAAAAAATATTGGTTTTCAAATAATTATTTTTTATTTGTCACACACAAAAGAACCAAGAGAAGCGCAGCACAGGCACACACCCAATAAAAAACTAAAGCAAAGAAAAAAACGAAAACACTGCTGGAGAAATGTTATCCCTTTGTATTTTGGAGACTTTTTGCTTATAATTTGTGGGTGCGAAGTTTTGTTTTGATTTTTAATTACTTAAACTGTGAGAATTATAAATAATTTTTCTTTAAAGAAAAAACATTACCGGTGACCGCGAACTGAGAAATACCGCACAAGAAATACTGAATGACCAAGAAAAACTAATCGATATCAAACAACACCTTCCTTTTCTTTGAGGTAGAGTTGCTAGAGTGTTAAGAGAAAACTCTTAAAAGTGGAATTTTTAATACTGACTTTGACATTTTGACAGGTACAGTATGATACGAACTCTTGAGATTGGATGAGTACAATAAGAAACGACATTTGTAAGTAGGATTTATTTAAGGCCAACGTTACGTTATACCTACATACAAATTTTGTTAACAGTTGTATTGTATTGTTTTTAATTTATTTTTAAGCTACTTGTTATTTTATGTATATCATAAGCTATAATTTATTTGTTTATTAGATGAATATTCAATCATTGTCAGTGGGCGTTTTGGAAAGAAGTCCCTTTGCGCGGCTTGCTAGGGCTAACAATGAAGAAATCGTCACGTAACGAAAAACTAACAGTAGGTGTGTTTTTTTTACAGCTTTAATAGGCGACGATAAATAAAACGCATCGGGGCATACAAAAACTTGGCAGCACTGTGCTGTGGAATGACATTTTAAAACAAAACAAATCTCATATTTTCTATCGAACATTTTTGACATTTCCATCCTTCGTCGTTATTAAAAAATTAACAAAAAAAATTGTATGTCATACATCATAAAATTCATTTTTTTAATTAATAAAACAACCAAACAAAATTAACAAATAAAACGTAAATGTCATTTGATGTTGTGGGAAAAAATATACATATGTATGTACATATGTATATTGAAAAAAAAAGTTAATTCACACTTCTTTGACGATTGTGGCTTTGGGTTGTGGGCAAATTCCACCTTCATTGCGTCCCATTATTACACCGGGATGGAAAAAGTTGATACGCAGATATGTACGTATACTCTCCTTCCACCGATTGTGAGATATTTTTGATCGGCACTATTGGATATTGGAAACTAGATATTTGAAACTAGATATTGGAAACTAGATATTTTGGGCGCAGCTGTCAACGTCAACTGAATAAAAAAAAACAATTTTCTTCTTGTTTTCTTTTATCTGACGTTTGTATACAATTCATCGCTTTGGTAGCACAGTTTTAAGCCTCGATAAAAATTATGACCCGAAAATTCTCGGGGCATCGCTGATGCCCATAGTCGCTTAGTTGTTGTTGCATTTAACATGTGAATCGTTTGCCCCAGGCTTCGTTTTTTTTTATCTTCGCCTATTGAAAATGTAAAAAAAACACACCTAGTGAAAGTGGGCAGAGTCAATCGTCAATTGTAATCCATACGCAATCCATTCGGCCGTATTAATTGCATTATATTTTCTACGGCCGGTATTCACCGAGCGCTCATAACTTAAGAAGCTCATAAACGTATTCACCAAGCAATATTAGTGAAGATCTACGAGCGCTCTTAAAAGTTAGGAGTGGTCCCGATCACTCCTAACTTACGAGCGCTCTCTTCGAAAATTTGTTCGCTTGTGCGTGTGCCACGCACGCATTTGACTCGAATCCATGTGAGCAATGCCAAGTAGAAGAGTATCCATTTGCTGTCAAGACCAACATTACACAACATTTCACAGTTTGGGTATGCCTGAACAAGAGAGACTGGCTCTCATTTTCGAACTTCGAAAAACACTTGCGAGTGGTTGGTGAATACCGCACAGAAATTTCAAGTTAAGAGCCTCGTAAAGTTAAGAGCCGTTTAGGAGCGCTCGGTGAATACGAACCTAAATCATCAACTACCCGTAGTAATTTGAATAAACTACATTCCTAATTTACTACGATTTGTTTTTATCCAAAACATTAATTATGGCAGAAGAAATAGTTTACATTCTTGTGAAAAAATAAATTTTGGCACAATCCAAGCATTATGATTTAAGCATACTTTATTATACTGAATTAAATAAGAGGAAAACTAGATTATAAAACTATAAGGCTAGCCGCGCACTATCAATTTTTAGTTGCGGAACTGTTTGGTTACTTATAGAAAATAGATGAACTATTTGGTTGAATATCTGCGCAGCTGTAGATAATTATATGTTCAATAAAATAGCGAACTCATTTTAGGCAATCGTTTAGTTTGTGTCGAAACACAAACTTTTTAGTTGCTCGAACCAAGCAGTTTCGCAACTAAAAATTGCAAGTGCGCGCCTAGCCTAAGAATGAGAATTCTATAAATCCATGAAAATAATATAGCTGGAAACAGTATTTGAATATTGGTTTCCCCCCTGTATGTAAGATTGATACCAAAAAGCTTTCGAGACAATATTAATTGATTAAGTTTGAACTCTTTTGTTTTTCATAAGTGCTATTCTTACAAAATGTCTCACAGGGATGCAAAATACAACAACAATACAAAAATAGCAAAATTCTTAAAAAATACAACAAGTATCAATGAAAGTACCTCACGGTACGAGAATCTACGCAAATAATCGTTTCCTTTAAAGATAAAAGGATATAAATTTTTGTAATTGCATTAAAACGGATTTTTCACACATTGCAAAAGATTAAAAAAGAGAGACTAAGGGCTAAAACAAATGTGCAGCAAGTCTGCAGCCAGAAAACATGTGCATACTTCCCAACTTTAATGATGCCTAGTTCTGTTAAAACAAAAATGACATCTGCCAAA
Source organism: Chrysotoxum bicinctum (assembly GCA_911387755.1). NCBI lineage: Eukaryota > Metazoa > Arthropoda > Insecta > Diptera > Syrphidae > Chrysotoxum > Chrysotoxum bicinctum. The sequence continues at coordinate 3,035,645 of OU426989.1, forward strand.
TTTTCATTCTTTTTGTTTGCTTAAATTGTTTTGTACTTAAAGTTTTATAAGTTTATTTTAAATTAAATGGACATTTCAACAAACAAGGACAAAATTTTGATTTTGATTTCCGTGTTTGAGAAATACCTCAAGTTTTTAAATGCATATCATTTGTCCCAGATCAAAACTTCAAAAATTGTTCCTGGTGATAAGTAGTAGGAAAAGCAAAAGAAAATACAAAGCACAAATGAAAAACAAAACTATACTAGACATGTAGTTTTCCTCGCGTTGATGTTGCTATGTATTGCTGAATAAAATGTCCTTAGTTGGATACAATTTAGTACCTATCCCAAACAGAAACTGGTGAGCAGTAACAATCTTTCTGAAAATAAACAAAAATACGAATCGGAGACAAAACAAATTCTTTTCAGTTCTTGTTCATTGTTCTGTCATAAATGAATTTGCTTTCTTTGACTAATTCAATTAGTTTTTCTTCCATTATTGTGTATCAATATCAAGTTTTCCACCAAAGACAAAAGCAAACTTTTTTTTGCAAATATGACAGACAATATTTCTGTTCAACCAGCTGCACTGGACTACTCGGGGCAGAAAAGTGTAGCTTTTTTGTGTTCATTGAGAAAATTTCTGCACTGACTTACACTGATTAGCGTTCATTGAGCTGAACTAGTGTACACTAGTTCAGAATATTTTGCACTACCTTTTGAGCTAGTGCAGGTTGGTGAAAACTGTCAAAATCTGTTGATGTCATTATTCGATTATATTTTGTTAACGTTTAAAGTTGATTTTTTTCCGCGCTTTGTATTTTTGATTAAAGTTTTAAAATAATGCATAGATTAGAGCCAACTTCTCTGGTGATTCAGTGTTCTCCAATTAATACAATAATATCTAAATTAAATCTATGTACATATGTATGTATTGTTGTGGATACCCAATTAAGGTTTTCTTTTAACAATAAAGCCGCAAGTAAATACGGAGGCGGATGTCACTTAAAAACTATCTTTATACTCGTTGTATCCGTCTGAATAACAAAAAAAAAAGCACGGTATGAAATAGTTTTTTTTTTATTTAGCTAAACATTACATACAAACCAACTTTGGGACTATATTAGGTAGGTTAGGTAGGCGTCGAAGCAGATTACGCAGTTGTTGGTAGCCGGTACATCTGCGGCGCTGCACCATGTAACAATGTTGATTCGGTGGAAGCGGTGCCGGTGGCGATTTTCCTGGGGTGGTATCCTCAGCTCATCTGCCTCGCCGAATTTAGTCCTAAAAACAAAAGGAAAAAGAAATTCGGGCCCCACGTTGGGCGCCATTTGAAATGAGGCAAAGGGAAGTTGTTTGGGGTGTAGGATTCTGAACGGGTGCATAAAATAAAGAAGAAAAGGAAAATAGGAAAGTAGGAAGAGGTTTAGGATACGGTAGAAGGGGATGAGGTAGGGGTAGAATGTCCGCTACGGAGGCGATGGCATGCTTGTTCCGCTCAGCTCCGCTCGCCGGATGTAGGGGGGGATCTTGCCACCGTAGTTGGACCTCGCCTATTTCAAAAAAAATTTTTAAACATGCCACACAAAAAGTCTTGACCCTCACTCTAACGACTCACACCTTGGGTACGCTGCTGCTGTTGACGCAACGTCGGTCGCCTTGTCCCTCCCTACCTGGAATTCGGTCGGCGCTGTACTTCGAATTCCCCTAACCTGAACTAAGGATTGCTTTCTGTCGCTAATGAACCATACTTACTTCACCACCAGGACTTTCGTCCGCCGTACCGCACCCCCTGAAAAGTAAATTAAAGATCCATTGGGCTTCTTGAGGGCTCCGTTAAGAAAAAAAAAACGGTTATTTCAATCATTGACGACGTGATTTACAAGGTTTCTTTATTTACTCTATACGGAAGTTAATCATACAAAAAAAAAACAAGTTCACAAGCAGACCTACACTAACGTTCGTAAATTACACCGAAAAATACTTAAAGAAAAAAAATATATTAACACAGAAACATGTAACTTAAATTGCCTCTTTAACGAGTCTTTAAGCTAACTCGCATATCAAAGAAAAAAAAATAATTATTCAAAAGTAGTACGTTAAAGAAAATATAAAATAAATTGGCGATGGGATGTTGCCTTTTGAGTTGGTTTAAAGTGGTTATGTAACCAAAAAAAAAACTTTATTACGTTCTTGAATTAGAAAAAAACTAAATATCACATTAAAACAACAAGAATAAATCCGAAAGCTGCGAAGTGGCAGTGACGAAACCGCTCAGCAGATAGCGGTCACGGGAGTACGTCCGGAGGAGGCCCCAATCGCCTGATATATATGTATGTATATGTTGAACAATCGGCGTGATATTGATAATGATTTTTGTTTTTATTTATTTATTTATTTCATTTTTGTTTTTTTATTAAGACTTTTACTCAGAATTGTTTCTTGTAAATCGGTGAGACGGTTTCTTTTCTTTTGGTGAAAAGTGAAAGCATCAATTCCGTCAGCATTTTGCGGATATAGGTTCCTCAAAGGTCCAGTTAGTTAGTAGCAAAATTTTGCAAAAACCCTTAAGTTACCCACAAGGAGCTCTTTGTAGGTAGGAATAAAAGGAGGATAGCGTTTTTTTCGAGCCAGAAAGTCAAGGCTTCGGTATCAATAACGAAGACCGGGACTTTAGGAGCTTAGTCCTTGTACGAGAGTTGTTTTTTTTTTCAACGGAAAAGTTTTTTTTTTGGTTACATAACCACTTTAAACCAACTCAAAAGGCAACATCCCATCGCCAATTTATTTTATATTTTCTTTAACGTACTACTTTTGAATAATTATTTTTTTTTCTTTGATATGCGAGTTAGCTTAAAGACTCGTTAAAGAGGCAATTTAAGTTACATGTTTCTGTGTTAATATATTTTTTTTCTTTAAGTATTTTTCGGTGTAATTTACGAACGTTAGTGTAGGTCTGCTTGTGAACTTGTTTTTTTTTGTATGATTAACTTCCGTATAGAGTAAATAAAGAAACCTTGTAAATCACGTCGTCAATGATTGAAATAACCGTTTTTTTTTCTTAACGGAGCCCTCAAGAAGCCCAATGGATCTTTAATTTACTTTTCAGGGGGTGCGGTACGGCGGACGAAAGTCCTGGTGGTGAAGTAAGTATGGTTCATTAGCGACAGAAAGCAATCCTTAGTTCAGGTTAGGGGAATTCGAAGTACAGCGCCGACCGAATTCCAGGTAGGGAGGGACAAGGCGACGTTGCGTCAACAGCAGCAGCGTACCCAAGGTGTGAGTCGTTAGAGTGAGGGTCAAGACTTTTTGTGTGGCATGTTTAAAAATTTTTTTTGAAATAGGCGAGGTCCAACTACGGTGGTAAGATCCCCCCCTACATCCGGCGAGCGGAGCTGAGCGGAACAAGCATGCCATCGCCTCCGTAGCGGACATTCTACCCCTACCTAATCCCCTTCTACCGTATCCTAAACCTCTTCCTACTTTCCTATTTTCCTTTTCTTCTTTATTTTATGCACCCGTTCAGAATCCTACACCCCAAACAACTTCCCTTTGCCTCATTTCAGTATATTTGCACGAAGAATTCCGAACGCAAGTGTTTGAAAGTTCGATGAAAAAAGGTGAAGAGGAGGAAGAGATTTTGTGCCTAAAAAGCCAACAACGTCGTCGCAGGCACTGGGAATGAATTTCTTCCCTTTGCCATCGACTTCAGCGCAGGCATAAGGCATTTTACTTGCGCCGAATTTAATTTGTTTTCTTTTTTTTAACATCTGACGTATGACGTTTCTGCTTGAGTTTGCTCTGACAGTTTTCATGAACCTGCACTGCAGTATACACTACTCTACACTGGATTTTTCCTGGTTGAACGCAACTAATGTCAACAATCTGTCAATATCAGTAATGCCAAATAGCAATTATTTGGAAATTTTTGTTTTACAATTATGGCTGCAATGAAACTAGGCAGAAAATTTAGGAATAGAGACATCGTGCAGCGCAGCGCTGCATGCAGAATTTCAATGATTCTGCTCCCATAAGATCCTGTGCAATTAAATTTTGCTGTAGGGAAAATGCTGCACATGTGTTTTAGCTATAACGTAGAGTAGTCCCATATCATTAAAAACTTTTTTGAAAGCCCTTGAATCAAAAGCTGCTCAACAGAAACCCAGGGAAAAACAGAAATAGCAAGTTACGAAGTTGACCAAGGTACCCTACAATATATCAATAGATTCGTTCGTTTAACTTAACCCAGGGTTGCCCCAAGTTTTCTCGATAACCCTGAGTTGTCAAAAAAAAACTGGAGCCTATTTCTGAAATCATACACATCAAACATTGTATGATATTGACTGTTCTGCTGTATAATTTCTGTTTTGTTCTCAATTTTGTTTTGTAATCCACTGTCATACAACAATAAGTGACTGAAGATTACACTGGAAATATTGGAATGTTGTATGGTACTGTTTCTCAAAAATTTAGTTTTTACATCATATATAAAATTTACCTCTAAAAATTCATACATTGAATATAACGAAAAACTCTATTGTAAGTGGCTGCTGCATGTACAACATGAAAAGAAAATATACAAAAGTAAGTATTTTTTGAATAAATGAAATTATAAATTTTTTTAATTACATATTATCAATTTTCATTGTTTTCTTTTCTATAGTCGTCCAAAAGAACAGAAAATTCTGGTCCTCCAGTCAATGCTGATGTGGTTTCATTAGGGTTTCTTATGGGCTTGTATTATTCTGATTACATGATAATGGATTCCATTTCCAAGCCAATGAAGAGAGTTACAGAGGTGACAAGGCTTCGTTGCAATTAGTTAAACGCACAATTAATCTTCCCAATGTTTCCCCTTAAAATTTAACAAATATCTTTGGCAATCTAAATTTTTCGACAAAATATGGAACTTCAAGATTGAAATTAACACGTTCTTTTGTTATTTAAGGGCGTCTTCTGACAGGTATATTGATTTCAACTAGTTCCAACACGTCTTCAACATCGCATAGTAATTCCATAGTTGTATGTATAAATTATTACTCTTATTACTTTTAAATTAGTAAAACTTAAGTTTTCTTTATCTCACAATTAATTTGTTTTATTTCGCAAGAGAACAAAATTAAAATTTATATTAACCTCACACTTTAATAATAATGAAATGTCAGAATCATACACATCATACAACAAAACAAAAATGTCATACAACACTTCTAATGAAATCTGAGAAACAGAAAATTGTATGATGTGTATTGTTGCGTTCGCCTGAAATAAGAAAGAAATAAAAATAAATAAATAAATTATATTCATCAAATAGGATACAAAATTTTTGTTTGATACTTACAAGCAGAGATCCAAAATAACCGTTGACCTTTATTTTCAATCGGTTTCTCACTGAGATTTATTTAATTCGCCAATTTCATTTTGGTCTTGGTCTGTGATTTATTTTTAAAAATTAATTTTTTAGGTCTTTGGGTGAGATTTATCATTTATGTTCACAAATATCTCTTATCTGTTGACTTATTTAACTAAAAATAAATGGAAATGGTTAACCTTAAACCTTTTCCATAGAAAATAAATCAAAAATGGTTAAAATGATAAATTATATTATTTTCTTTATTTTGCAAGTAAAAACCACAAAATATATTACTGCAGTCATAAAAATAAAACCTTTAACTCTTGTTAGTAAACTTGTGTTATTTCCATTCTTGAAATTTGGTTTGGGCACTTTCACTATTGTATTAAGCCTAACTAAAAGAAAACTCCCAAGAGTTTTTGAATTTAAATTGTATCTTCTTTCACTAAGTATAAAACTTAGAGAAGAATTTATTTTTATTCTTTATTTATTTATTTATTTTTATTTTTTTCTTGCAGCAATAAGTGGTCACCGGTTAACCAAAACCTAAAAAAAATCAAAATAAAAGTTTCTCTCTGAGCAACCGAAACCAAAAAAAAATTTAGGGAAACTGGTTATTAAGTGATCATTTTTGTAAATCTCAACAAGTGAGAGTAATTTAAGAGACCTTTCAAAAGGTTGAGATTTACTTTTGATCTCTGCTTACAAGTACACGTACTGGTGAAATCCTCCTCGCCCTGCAGTCGCCATTGCCTTCGATGTCCAATTTTTTTTTCCTGAAAATACACAAATAAATTACTTCATTAGAAGGGTTAATCAATACAAAAATTTAAACTTAATGAACACAAAAAGAACAACACAAATTTTCAAACTAAAGAAAACAACGAAATAAAAGAAAAAAAATGATAAACTAATCAAGAACAACATAAATGAAAATTAGACAAACCACCACGAACCGCACACATGTAGTAGGAGAAAATTTGTAAACATTGGTTATCAATGAATTCGAAATTAAAATTTAACAGCCTTATTTACTAACTCGTTTTAGCGACGGAGTAAAGTTACTTCGACTTTACAACGGCTCTAAACCTGAAAACCTTATTTATAATGAAAATGCACGAGGAATAGAGGTGGAATAAGCTAAAACTGGTTCATAGGAGGTTTAAGGCCGTTTTAGTATCTAAATGTCATTTTGAGATGACATCTTGTGAAATTTACAAAAAGCAGTGCAAGCAATTTTTTTTTCGTTTCTTACTAAGACAAAAAGGATAGATAGCTATTTTGCAATAATAACAAATAAAATAAATAATGTACGGTCTTGGGAACGCAATGTGGTTTGGTTGGTACATTCATTTATTGGATTTGAACTTTATACAATCCAATTTTAAATGTATCCAATTTCCAATATGCATACAATGATAATAAAATGAATAATAATGGAAATCAGCTGGGGTTTGATTTAGGTGTATAATAACCAGAGTTTTAGATTTGTCACTTTTTTTCCCAGTATATTCCCAATATATTTGACATAAGGAAGGCGTAGCTAATACGGCTAAGAAAATATATATTAAATAAGGATTTGTTTGACGTGGCGTAAACTCGAAGTAAGTGCTTCTGCACGGTTTAACTATTCCGAGGTTGAACCCAGTATTAGTAAAAAATAATAAATAAGGCTGTAAAAGGTTTGTTTTGATTGGTGGGCTGTGACAGTAGGGCGAAGGTGTTATACATTTGTATAATATAACAATTGAGTTCGAAACAAAATGGACGTGTAGAGATTGGGTAGAGTATACACTAAACCAAAATTTTGGGAATAAAAGTGTAGTATAAGTTTCAGCGTTTAAGGTTTGATTAGCGATTGACTACGGGGGAAGGAGTATTCGAGTAGCAACCAATACTTGCGATTCGATACAGTTGAGGAGCGGTGGATGCTTGCAGGTGTGGGTGGCTACATTATTGGTAATAAGAAACAGTAGGATCGTCTGAAGGAGAATGCTACCTGAGCATTAGTAATCACAGTGTCGAATCAAGCGGTTGGAAAAATAGAAATCTTAAGACAGTGCGCGAGTGTTAAACAAAAAAAAGTCTAGTTAAAAGTTTTTAAAAACGCCTCGAAATAAAACAACACAAAAAGAAAAAAGGAGATTAAAAAAAAATAAGAATAAAGTATAAAGGGTGAGTTTTTTGTATAAAAGAATTTTTTTTTTTTTTTTTTTTTTTTTTTTTGCGTAGGAAGGTGAGAAATCTTCAGGAAGACACTATAAGCCCGATGCTTATAGTAGTGTCAGATTTTTACTGACTAAAAAACACCTCCCTTATCTTCTATAGAGATACTACAACTAAGTCGAGCTTAACAAGTAGTTTTGGCAGCAGTTTCGTTCGCATTTTGTCAGGAAGCTCCCCAACGGGAGGACCTGAAAGTTCCACAAGATTCGAGTGGAGAAATTAATTTTGTTGCGCTAGATCAAGAGGTCTTGTTCGGTGCAATCGCCGAAAAACGTTCGTCTCGCTAAGCGATTGTCGGATTTCGTTGTTTCTATGATCTCTAAGTCGTGATCTTAGTTCTGTGGCAAATTTTTTAATTTCGTTTTCTACACTTTCTATATTTAAGTCTCTATGTAAGTTGCTATTTCTTACATACCATGGAGCATTAACTATTGTCTTAAGTACTTTGTTTTGGTATGTTTGTAAAATTTGTATATTTCTTTCGTTGGTACAACCCCAAAGTTGTATACCGTACGTCCAAACTGGTTTCAGTACTTGCTTATAAATAAGCAGCTTGTTATACACGCTTAGATTGGAATATCTTCCAATAAGCCATGTCAATTCGCGGAGTTTATTTTCGAGTTCATCGCGTTTCTTTTTAACATGAGCCTTCCATTTAAGTTTCGCGTCTAGAGTCATACCTAGATACTTTGCTTCATTTGTATATGGAATTTGCATGGAATTAATATAGATGGGTAAGGTGTTTACGTTTTTATACGTAAAATTTATGTGCGTGGATTTCGCTTCGTTAAGTTCAATTCGCCATTTCCTTGTCCAATCTGAAATGCTATTTAATGCCATTTGAAGCTTAGAGGTTGCCGTTTCTATTGAATCTGATATTGCGAGTACGGCTGTATCATCTGCAAAAGTGGCTAAAGTTGTACCTTCTGTTTGGGGTATATCGCGAGTATAGAGAACAAATAGAATCGGTCCAAGGACGCTACCCTGGGGCACGCCAGCGTTAATTTCCTTAAACTCAGAATACTCCGTTCCTTGCTTAACTCGAAAGATTCTATTTTCTAGGTACGATTCAAGAAGGTTATATATTTGCTCTGGAAAGACTTTTAATTTATATCTAAGCCCGTCATGCCAGACTTTGTCGAAAGCTTGGGAAACATCAAGAAATGCAGTTGAGCAAATCTTCTTTTCTTCAAATGCTTTTTCAATTTCACAAGTTATCCGAAAAACCTGATCGATTGTCGAGTGTTTTTTCCGGAAACCGAATTGGTGTTCGGGAATTAAACGTTTATCTGCAATGAATGGTAACAGTCGTTTAAGAAGCAATTTTTCAAATATTTTAGATGTTGTAGGCAAGAGAGAAATCGGTCTGTACGATTTTTTCTCATTCGGTGGCTTACCCGGTTTGGGGATCATTATAACTTCGGCGACTTTCCACTGCGAAGGTACGTACGCAAGTCTTAAAGCAGCGTTAATGAGCTGTAAAAGCTTAACCATTGCTTATAAAAGAATGAAAAAAATAAAAAAAAAAAAAATTAATAAATGTAATAGGAAAAAAATATTTAAAATAAATAAAATATTACAAACTAGAAACTGAGAAGAAATCCGCATTAGGGTCCAGTATTTAAATAAAAAAAAAAAGGAAAAGGATTATTGAGGTGATAATTAGAATTTGTTTGTTCTGTGGGATAATATTAACGTAAATTTTACCTATAGAATTATTAAAGCAGTGATCGTACGGTAAAATCTGATAAGGGATCGACATCGAGAGCTTGAAAAAAGAAAAACCGCTGAATGTAAGTTTAAATTTTTTTTTAACGAAAGTGCGATATATAAACTTACCGTTCATCATAGATATAGGTGGTGTATTTAGGATACGAGATTGGCGGTTCGCGGCTGTAGTAACCGGTCGTGACCGCCGAGTTTTTTTTATATAAATTTTTGCCGTTTTTTTGGATGTGCGGTACTCTAAAGCTGGACGATAGCTTTCCCTTCGTATTTCTTCTTCTTCTTCTTCTTCTTCCCTTTCTTCGGCGCTGTTATGATCTCGATGTCGAGGGTATCATAACTCTCCCACGTATCTGCTTCACACTAGTGATCCGCCTGTGGGGTTCGCCGGGTTGACCTCAGAAATCGGCGGCAAGCATCCCGGTTTTGTATTGTTCCATTTCTGAGGCCAACTGAATGCTGGTGTTTTTGCATTTGTTTGTACCAGGAGTGTTTAGGCCTACCTTTCTTTTTATTCCGAATTGGAACGTTGTATGATATTGCCTTTTTGACGGGGTTCTCAGGATCTCTCCTTTGAACATGGCAATACCAACTGAGTCGGTCGTGTTCAATTTTTTGGGAAATGGTATTCTTAACATGAAGGCTTCCTCGGATCTTCGTACTTCTAATTCGATCAAGCTTTGTAACTCCTGCTGTCATACGAAGCATCTTCATCTCAGCTGCCGTAAGCTTACTCTCATACTTTTTGTACATTGTCCAACATTGTGAACCGTATGTGAGTGCTGGACGCACAACTGAAGTGTAGAGCTTTCCTTTCAGCTTAGGGGGCATTTTTCGGTCACAGAAGATAGCAGAATTTTCCCGCCACTTCATCCACCCTACGCTTACGCGATGATTGATATCGTCATCACAAGTAGCTTCGTTATTTATCATAGACCCCAGATATTTAAACTTTTCACACTTGGGAAGCACTACTCCATTCAAATAAATGTCTGGAATAGGCCTGTGTGGATCAGAAAATGGGCAGCATAGGTATTCTGTCTTTTTCGCGCTTATGCGGTACCCACTTCCTTCTAGAACATCCACCCATACGTCAAGTGCTCCTTGTAAGGATATCGGGTCTTCACTTATGATGGCTCCATCGTCAGCAAAGAATAACTGATGCACTTTTGGATCCGTCACTTTGCCTTCAAGCAGGTAATCAAGAACTGTAATAAAGAGCAGGGGACTCAAGACACTTCCCTGGTGTACACCTACTGTGATTTCGAATTCTTCGGTGACTCCAGCTGCGCATCTTACTTTAGTAACTGCTCCATCATACATGTCCATAATTATCCGCACATAGGTTTCTGGAACTCCTCGTTGCCTGAGGGCCACCCATATTAGATCCCGTGGTTGCCGATCGAATGCTTTTTCAAAATCACCCAATACGACATGCAAATCCTCCAAAGAATCCCGATGTTTTTCCATAATTATTCTTATACTCTGGATTGCATCCGTGGTTGACTTACCACCGACAAACCCGCACTGGTCATCAGATAGCCTAATTATTTTTCGCAGTCGGCTACCCAAGACTCGCTCAACGATCTTCATGGTGTGTGACATCAGTTTAATCGAACGGTAATTATCACAGCTTCGAGTATCACCCTTTCCTTTATAAATTGGAAGAAGGTAACTTTCCCTCCCTTCGTATTTGAAAGCTGGGTGATTCCGCTGTAGACAATTTTTGACACCAATTTTTGAATTACAATATTTTTTACTTTTTTTGATAAATATTCAAAGTAGAAATACTATATTTAATAATTAAAACAAAAACTGAGACCTAAGTTATAGAGAACATTTTTGTTTGCGCTTGGCAACATTATCATATGAAGTCGATACGAACTGCAATTATTATAAGTGGTAACATAAGTTCAAAATAGCTATTTCCGACAGTTTTGAGTTATGCTTTACTCAATAGACGTATAAAGCAACATGCGATTTAATCGTTTGTATAAAAACATGTACGAATTTGTTATTATATTTTTAGCATTATTGATTGCAAAAAGCCATTGTAAGTTGTTGCACCCGCGATATAAAAGATATAAAAGTTTACTTTTTTGGCAGAAATAAAGTGCTAGCGTTTTGAAACTTTCTAAAAGTAAGAAGAAAACAAAACTAAAATTAAATCAGTCGTTATTAGGAATATATTGTACGTTGAACGAAAAAAAACGTTGATTTAAATTGGTTGCACCCGCGATCCCAATATTAAGATCGCGGGTGCAACTTATTGACTACTAACATTATAACGTGATTTATTGTATTTTATTGATAAAATATGCTTTGAATAATAATTTCTGCTGTTCACGTTTTTTTTTAACTATGTAATATAATATTTTGTTCTTTTTTATATAAAAATATATGGTTATAGGGAAGTGAAACAAGAAAAAGAGACTGCTTTACAGAAAATTGACAAAAAATTAACAAATATGCTGAGCTTCATGCAGAAAAAGGACGTAGAAATATAATGTGGAGAGATGTATTGAAAGGGAAAATGAAGGCAGATGCAAATTTTAAAATTCTGACCAGAATCAGACAAAACGAAAAAATGCAGTCAACACAAAAAAAGGCAGGCGCTCATTACATCAGTCCCTGTAGACTAAAAAAGTCGCACAAGTGAAACGTAATCGCCCAAGGAGTCCCACTAACGTAGTTGAAGTGTTAAAAAATGTATTAAAAAAAAAAAAACTTGTTCCACCAAAGCAATGTCTAAAAAACTGAAGGATGACAGATGATTTCTATAAAAGGGATAATATTAGCAGACAAGTGCCGGGTATAAAAGATGTGAAATCGATTAAGTCGGAAGTTAAGAATGGAGAAGAATACAATGACCATGAGCATTCGTGAAGTTAAGTTTTCGATGTTTTTATTGAGTCAGAAGATGAAGCATTAAATTCTAAATCTCCAACAGGGCCTTTTCAGCCCCCTATAAATCCAGTAGATCCATGCCCTAAAATACCGTTCTGTTTTTACAGCAGCAGTATTTCCAAAAGTTATTTCCGCAGGTTTGTACCTTCTTGCACCAGGTAGGCTTCAATATCACAATATCGTTATGTGGGGTTATCCTCAACCGATATCGATGAAGATGGAGTACTTCTGACATACATATATGTATTTTCGAAAAAATATTGAAGTATTTGAAAAAACAAAATTATAATTAATAGAGAAGGGTACTGACTTGTTACATATGTGCCTTATTTTATATTTTTTCCAGTTTTTTAAATCAGTTTACTAATTTAAGTTAGACGCGTTGCACCCGCGATAATTTGATGTTGCACCCGCGATTGATTTAAAAGTTAATATTTCGTTGCTTACTTTTGTTTTCTATCTTTATTTTTATTTATTTAGTTAATTGAATCAACGTCGTTCAATATATGTAAGAATAGCATGATAAATGTTTCACAATTAACAGAATTTGTGTTTTTTGTGCTATGATCTAGAAAAGTCGGGCCGATTCTGTTGCACCCGCGATCGCACTTTGAAACCATTCTTCTACCAAATTATTTATTACATTTTAGAATTCTAAATGGATTAAATATAAATAGGTGAAAATGTATCCCTTCAAGTAATAATGTCATTAAATATTTTGCTTATTTTATTATTAAATGTACTTCAAATGAGTCTAAATGTTGCACCCGCTATAATGGAATCGCCCAGCTGTTAAGAGGGACCTATTACGATTTATCATCACCCTACAGTGGGACTTTTCCACCCCATTTGGAGATTTTTTTTTGGACTGAACAAAAAATATTTTTGCGTGATATTTTGATTTTTTTTTTTGTTTATTCCTAGAGAATTCTCATGATCGTTTAAAACATAAAATTCGAATAAGGTTAGGGCGTTATCTCTTTCCTTTGTTTTTGCGCTTCGCCTACGGTCGAAATAGCATTTGGCTTATAGTTTGGATAGACGTAGACCTGGATAGAGCTCTATGTAGGTAGGGTCTCCAAAGCGGAAACCGGTTAGGGCATACGTTACCTCGAAAAGGAGGTCATACGGTAGCTAGGCGGCCCAAAGAGAAAGGGGGTGAGGCGATACCCTTGCCTAGAGAAAAAAAAATTTTTTTTGAACAAAATTTTTTTAAAAAAACCAAAATCATTTTTTTTATAATTTTTCTGTATTATTTCAATTGATGGGGCAATTTTGGACAGTTTTCTTTTATTTGTATAATTTTTAATTTTTTTCTTTATAAATCAATATTTTCATTTCCTTAAATTAATTTTTTTTGCTAAATCTGTATTTTTTGATAATTTTTGATTTTTCCGATTATTTGATTAAATTCAATTCGATTGTCGATATTTTATAGTGTAAATGTATGCGAATTTCCATTTCGTTTTTTTTTGTTTTGTTAAAAATACCCAAAAAAATTTGTCTTTAAATAATAAATGGTTGTAAATCACGCAAACCCATTAATCTTTTACTGAGCGGCAAAAGCGGCTTAATGGGTTTGTAAGCGAAACTTTTCAGGGGGTGGGCAGAGATGGAGGAACTCGGTTGAGGAGATGATCTGAAGGTGACTTCCAACGCCAGCTTAGGGGAGTCCGAAAATTCCTGCCACGGACTCACGGTAGGGAGGGTGGCATACCTGCACAACACCAGCAGTACGATGGTAAGATCCGATCGCTAAACCAAATAATCGTATGTGGTAGTACCAAATCCGTTTGTGTTGTAATTGTGTAGTCCGGCACGATTTATGTTTTGTTGATGGTTTCGTCTGGTTTTCGGAACAAGATCCCCCCCTTATCCGGCGAGCTGAGCCGAGCCGAGCGAGCGTGCCAGTTCCGTGGCCAGACACTCTTTCCCCGTTCAGGATTTCTCGTTTCCTTCTTTTTTTTGCAATCCGAAACGCAATTTTCCTAAAATTAAAAATTCTCATCTTCTACTTTTCACATTTTCATCAATCCGCTTTTTTTTTTATCCTGTCAGCCTCTTTTCTATACTTACCTTCTTATTCTACCTCTTTTCATTTTCATCAATTCGCTTTTTTTATCCTGTCCGCCTCTTTTCAATACTTATCTTCTATTCTTACCTCTTCTTCAACTTTCGTCACCTTTTAATCTTTTCTTTTCAGCCTGAACGTTTCCTACCAGCTTACCTATCCGTATCCTCAAATCCTTCTTTTCCTAATCCCAGTAACCGGCAACAGTATGTTGTATGAAAATGTTGTATGTTGTATGAAATGTGTGATGTATATGATCAAAAAGCACCCAAGGCCTGTCCTGTCCATTGTTTTGTTGACAACTAAAACCAACAAACAACTAATTCCGTGCTCTGAAATTTTAATTTGTTATAAATTAGTTTTAAAAATGAACAAAAACAATATTGAGTTGTTATTCAATATTTTATCTGATGAGGATGATGACTGATGAGTTCAACAAACATATTATTGCAAACGTCAACAATAACTTGCAAAAGAGAACAAAAGAAATATGCATGAAATCTTTTGATAGTTTTGTAAATTTATCATAGTCGGCCCTAGCGAGGTATCCGTTCGGAGCGGAAAATTGTCAGCAACGCGTACTTTGTCGGCGGTTCAAATTGCTTTCGAGGTATCCAAATCGGAGAATTTTCCGCTCCGAACGGATACCTCGCTAAGGCCGATATCTTATTAGTTGTAATATTTACAGTTTGAATGTCTTATATTTCTCAGACAGTTCCACTATTTCTTCCAGCCTTCCAATTTATATTGCAGCTCTGCAAAAATGTGACAGTTGATAAGTATTTTTTTGAATTTTGAGCGCGAAGAAGAAAAATCACTCGTAGAATACACATACTGATTCTCCATAATGCCTGTTCCGAGAGTAATTTTTTCAGGACTGCTTTTCATGTTAAAGCTGTTGATGCTTCTCTTGAAAGCAAAGAGCAGATCCAAAAAGGCATCAACCACTTTTGTAGGATTCCACTCCAAGACTGTTTAACTTGGGAGAAGTCAAAGATGCCGTCGATTTCAATGTTTATACCTACTCGGCTCTCAAACGATATTTGTTAAAAGACATCAGCATCTGCTAGGAGGCTTTTCTGTATCATAAATGACCCAATTAAAAATACAAAAATATCACATTAAATAATTTGTTTTTATATAAAAAAGAATTAAACATTTCAGATTTCATTGACCGCGCCTTCTACAGCCAGCTATACAGGCCGTGAGTCATGAAAAAAAAAAAAATAAATACAAATAGTCCCAAATCACAAGTCAACGGGCGTTTTCCTAAATGAAGTTTTTGAGCGCATCATTAATTTTGATGCTTGCTGCAATAAAATAACGTTATCGAATTCTCATTTTACATTTTAGATTTTTTTTTTGATGAATTGCAACAGTAAATATTAGGGGTATTCACGATCTAATGCAACAGG
Organism: Chrysotoxum bicinctum; assembly: GCA_911387755.1. Classification (NCBI taxonomy): domain Eukaryota; kingdom Metazoa; phylum Arthropoda; class Insecta; order Diptera; family Syrphidae; genus Chrysotoxum; species Chrysotoxum bicinctum. Next base: position 3,051,323 of record OU426989.1, read on the forward strand.
TCTAGTATCATTGTAAAAATGCAGAAGTGCAAAATCTTACAACACTACAACAACAAAATATACGGAGTGCAATTTTGCAATAGTGTCGCACTTTAGCTATACCCGAAACCTATTGCAACAGTAAAATACAACGGTGTAAAATTTGCAGTCGCATTTTTGACAGCTCAGCAAGAGCCACTAGCTTTTAAGATTTAAAAGTCTTTGGAAGCCGAAAGAAATATCTTATTGTTCTTTTAATTTTATTAAATTAAATGGACCTAAAAGAAGCGCCGCCGAAGGGAAACCCCATTTTCCGAAAATAAAATATGCATGCATCTATGTATGTAGCTTTTTATGATATTCGGCCTGAATTTTATTTGATACCTTCGATCCACATAATTTTATCTGCAGCATCTTCTATTAAAAATTCTGTGATATTTTCTTTTTCTGTTTTTTTTTTTTGTTTGGCATCTTCAACAAACTTGAACAAACTTCAATTCTTATAAAAATTAAATTTTCAAAAAACAAATGCCAAACTCATTTTAAAATTTACTTCAGTGTTGCAAACAGGTGAGAAAAAGTGCGTTCCGGTCTACTAAAAAATAATAAAATTTCGCATTTTTACTAGGCCCGTTGCACCAAAACGGGAATACCCCTATTGAATTTCAAATAAAAGATAAACGTTGTGAGCAAAATTTGGGAAAATCACCAACATCCTTAACCCAACAATTTTATTTTTTATCCACACTTTAGGTGTATTTTTTTTACATTTTCAATAGGCGAAAATAGAAAAACGATGCCTATGGCAAACAATTCACATGTTAAATGCAACAACAACTAAGCGACTATGGGCATCAGCGATGCCCCGAGAATTTTCGGGGCATAATTTTTATCGAGGCTTAAAACTGTGCTCCCAAAGCGATGAATTGTATACAAACGTCAGATAAAAGAAAACAAGAAGAAAATTGTTTTTTTTTTTTTCATTCAGTTGACAGCAGCTGCGCCCAAAATATCTAGTTTTCAATATCTAGTTTCAAATGGAAAAATTCGAAACTTTTTTTTTTTTTTAATGTTTTTGATTAGGATTTTACTTTTTTGTTAATTACGATTTTGTGCTTCTTGTTTATAAAAATTTGTCCATTCTCTACTTTGTGAAAAACGTTGAATAAGAAGTATTTCTTATTCTATGGTGAAAGATAGCGACGAAGGATGGAAATGTCAAAAATGTTCGATAGAAGATACGAGAAAGAGATGAGATTTGTTTTGTTTTAAAATGCCATTCCACAGCACAGTGCTGCCAAGTTTTTTTTATGCCCCGATGCGTTTTATTTATCGTCGCCTATTAAAGCTGTAAAAAAAACACACCTATTATTAAATAAAAAACAAAAACAAGTATTAAAGCCTAGTACGCAGATCGGGAAAAATTTTGTCTCCCATACATTTTTTTTCCTGGGACAAATTTTGTCTCGGATATTTTTCCCAGCAGTACGCAGTTCGCGCGCAAAATTCATACTATTGTGAATTGCTCTTCAAAATGTCTCCACTAAATTTTGCCAGGAAAAAGAATGCTACAAGCATTATTTTGCTAGACAAATTTTGACAGCCGAAAGTGATTTTTGTCAAAACTGGTTTTATATAAAAGGTGCTGATGCTTCTCTTGAAAGCATCGAGAGGAGATTCCAAAAAGGTATGAACGACTTTTGTAAGACAACCCGTTCCAGAGATATACTAAAAAACACATTAAATTAGATTTATTCTCTCCAAAATAAACTTTTGCGCGAGATTTGGAAAAGTTTTGTAGAGATTAAAATTGTAGAGATAAAATTTGTCTTGTCTCGATCTGCGTACTAGGCTTAAGTAAGTTTAAAGGACTTGGTAAACCTATATTATATGCATTCGGGTGGATATAAGATTTTCTCAAATTTAAAATGTCAAATTAAAAGTCAGAATCCATACTTCTTTAGTTTACGAGGTTTATTTCTGCACTTTCCGCAGCAAATTTGTGAGATAATTTTATGCGATTTGCAGAAACTTTTTCCCATACAAATTTTGACAGTTCGTTTCTGCGGAGATAAAATTATCTGGTTTACGAGGTTTACGACGGTTTTCCGCGCTTACATGAATACCCCTAATATGTATATATAATATCATATGGACTTTTTTTGATTCGATCACTCACTATTATTTGCTATAGATGTTCAAGAATCACACCACACAATTTGCTGAGCCTACATTATCATTCTCCAGAATCTTTCGTCGACGGAGCTCACGACGATTGTATAAATCATTTTTCTTTTTTAATTCGTTGGATTTAATAATTTCCGTCTGTGATTCGGAATCAGACTCTTCAGACATTTTTCTAAACAAACTATTTATATTTTCTTATGAATATTTCTTGTTTAATAGATACTTGACAGGATTTTTTATTTCCCCAAATTCAAACTTTTGCACGGCATTTGGAAAAGTTTTTGTAGAGATTAGAATTGTAGAGACAAAATTTGTCTTTGCTAAATCTACATACTAGGCTTAATTAAAGAATAAAATAGGAGTTAATAAAAACAATAAATTCTATTAAATAACTTAATAAGGTTAACTGATGTATAAGAGATACTGAAATATAACTTTCTAAAACTATTACATAGGTATTTACATTTTTTTCGAATCCTTCGACAATCGCCATCTAACGCAGCTCGCCATTTTAGAACAATAGGGTTCTAACTGAAATTTTTTTCAAAACTGAGTTATACATGTCATCATCATCATCATCGGCTCGACAACCGGGTTCCGGTCCTGGCCTCTTTCAACAAGTCTCTCCACCTATCCCGGTCTCTAGCCGATGCCATCCAGTTGCGAGTTATACATGTGGTCGCAGGAAATCGAGTATGCTCTTTTGATTCGTTTCATCCATATTTGTCTAACTCTTTTTAGTTTCTTATAATAGTCAATAAAAATGCAGGAAACAAAGTTCTATGTACATGTACATATATCAATTTATTAAAAAACTAAGTTCACAAAAGTTCTAAGTGGTAAATAGAACCTGGTGTACTAAGAACTTTGTTACACAACCGGATGTAGATTGAACTTTGTTGCTTTAAAATATTCAAACGTTTCTCGTAGTTAAAACTATGTAGGCTATGAATTTTGTTAAATTTTAATTTTAGCTGAAATGAATTTTAAATTAAATTTTTGCACATAATCCGTTTTAAAAGTTTGTGTTGTGTGATTTTTAAAATTTTTGTTCCAAATATCCATAAATTTTACTAAGCTAAGGTAAGTATTTCTATTTTAAAAGTAAACATGAAATCAATAGGTGTACTGTATTAAATATACCACTAATTTAAAATGTTCTCTTCAATAACTTTATTCAGATGCCTTCACATTCGCAGTTTCTTTTGGAAGAAAGTTGTCATTGAGGATTTTTTAATTGTTCCTCCAGGAGTAGAAGAAGCCTAAGTCAGGAAGAACAGCTGTACATCAGGATTCGACTTTACTTCGATCGAAGTGGATCACTTCGATTTTGAGAAAAAAATTTAATCTACTTCCCTACTTTTCGTTTTTATTATTTAATCTACTTCCCTACTTCTCGTTTTTATTATTTACTTTTCTTTAAAATTTGGAAAATCGTTTTAATGTAAGCACCGTGGAAAAATTAATGTTTTCGTGATCACTTACTGAAAAACGTAAAGATATTTATGAGCCACCTTTTGAATTGATGAAATTCAAACACAAATACAAGTTCGTTTATAGAAAATTTACTTTACAATGGTTATATATAATTACTATTTTTTTAAAAGTCTGAAGTCTGAATTTACTTTTATATTTTAATTTCCTAAAACTACTTCGAAAATTTTGGATCTACTTCAGTTTTTTTCTGTATTTACTTCGAAAATTTAAAATCTACATAAAGTCCGAGCCCTGCTGTACATCCACTCCAGATGTGCAAGATGAAAATAATTCTCCACCGCAAGCCGAGCTTGTCAAAAAAAGACTCGTAATACTGCTTTTACACGGAAGCGATTTTTAATCTTATGTCATTTTCCATTGGTCGTCCAGAAGCGTCTGGAAGCGTCCAGAAGTCTTCTCAAACCATTCCATTGGGAAAACAATACTCTTCTGAGAAGAGGATTTCGCTTCTCGATTTCAAGTCAGAATCCACTCAAGAAGCACTAATACACATATCCAAATGTCAAACACAACTATGGCAGATTTTCACCAACACGACGATTAACTAATACAAAGGCAAAATTTCAAAGTTGAGTAGAAGAAGTGATCACCGTTCCATTGGATTTCAGAATGAGTGGATCCTTGAGTGAAACCAATGGAAAACGACATTAGTTTCTCTTTTGGAGTCATGTTCCGCCTTATGTAACCCCGCCACCACACACGTCTCTCTCTGACGGGCTTAAAAATCGCAAGCTAATATTGCTTCGTTTAAAAGCCGTCTAAGCGTACAAGCAATGAAAAAAATTTGGAAAAAGAACATTTTAAAAAGAAGAAATCAGGTATACATAAGTTCGCGGGGAAAAACAGTACCAAAAAAAAGTAATTAAAACGACAAAAATTGTTTGATTAATTGCAAGTCTACTGTGCCGAGAAATTGACAACATCAGAACGTAAGCAACTTTTTGAATCCTTGTATTTGTTAAATCTTGATGGTAAAACTAACTTTATTTTAAAATCCACAACTAAAATGGTAACTTTTCGAAAAACAAAAAAACAATTCCTTCTCGACGAAATTTCACTTTTGAGTATTTTTTTGAAGTACTTGGAAACAAGATTCAGGTGTGTAATTCGCTTTGGCTTGAAACATTTTCTATTTCCCAAAAATCTGTTTATATTGCGTTCGAAAAAAGATGTAACATCTGGTATGGCCAAAAAAGACAAACGAGGTGTTAAGTCTGTGAAATGAATTAGCGAAAATAGGGTTGCAAAAATAAAAGAGCATATAGGGTGATGGCACCTAAGGTCGGCCACCTCCAGTAGTCGGCCACTTCGTCGTAAAGTACAGCGTAATAGTAAAGGCCTTCGTTCAACTTCCAGGCAAAAAATATTTTCTAATAGGCTAACGGTTTTTCTTCCTGGGTGCAAAATTTCATTCAATTGCAGCTGCTGGTTTTCTTGTAGAAAATAAAAGTTTGCGTCGAGATTTCCGTTCGTTGTGTTTTTATGCTTTTTCGAACAAAAAAAATTAGTGGAAGTAAGTTTTTAAAACAGGTTTAATTGGCAAGATATTGAAGGTAGGTGCACTATGTGTTAATTTTTTATTTGTTTATAGTTTATATTTGAGTATTTTCGCTAAAAAACTTAAAAAATATTTTTTTGTTATTAACTACAAGGGGGGCCGGCCTCAGAAGACATTTTTTTTTCGATTCTTCTTAGCTCGGCCCCCCCCGGCCGACTACTGAAAACTACTCATATTTAGTTTTTTTTCAACTGAGTATGCAAAGTGAAGGGAAATTGTATTCTCTTTTAATTCCCACAAACACTTTGAACAAATATTGCATGGTTTCATTAGTCGGCCGCCTGTTAACGTAAAGGGAAAAGGGGTGGCCGACTATAGACAACCAGTATTCTTAGGTCGGCCTATTACGATTTGTATGTAAGGCTATAGGATTACACATGTAAGATTTACTTAAATAACTTACTAGTGTTATTAAATTCTTGACAAAAAACTTGAATTAATAGTTTAAGTTATTAACAGTATATTTCTTGCCGCTAGTAGTAGATCCCTCAGGGAGTTTCAGGACCAGATTTCTGCAAATTGTTGCGAGGTTGAGAGTTTTTCTCGAAAGCCGATTTGCATATCAGGGATGATGGAATTTTCACAGCAGAATTTCTTCAGTCTTCTGAAGACTACTTCTTCCAGTAAATTGCTGATGTTTTCGAGAATTGATATCAGCCTGTACTTGGAAACTAGGTTGGAAGCACCTTCCTTCGGAATTTGAACAATCTTCGCTGTTTTCTCTTCTGGGAGAAGTAACAGTAATTCAAGCAGCTGTTTAAACTGTTTGTGAGGAAAGTCATTACGATTACTGCATGAGTAACCTTTTCAGGATGTAGTAGGAGACACCATCTGGGCCATTAGACTTTTTTGGCCTAGAATTGCCGATAATTTCGACATCTTCTCTAGATTGGATAAATTTGAAAGATCGGTGGAATCATTTGCTGGATTTATGATATTAAAATTGATCGTTCGAAGTGTTTGTTGAACTGTTGCCTCAACTTCTTGTAATAAAGTTGAGTCAGTAGGTGGATACGGAGTGAAGTTTCCTTCAAAGTAGTCGGCTAACGCTTCCACCTTGTTTGGGGGAGAGGTAGCTTCAGTATCACTGCTGATGATGGTTTCCTATATTTATGGCTGTTTTCCTATGGATCCTATTGATGTTTTAAAAGCATCACGTCCTGATTTGCAATCTTTTCTGGTATTGGATATTATTGTGGTATTGAATAGAGTTCCGGAACATGATGTTGGCTTGCGGTAGCTCATTACAAACTATCTGTAAGTTTCTGTTGGTTGTATTCAGTTCACTTTGATGGATCCGCTAGAGGTGTTTTCTTATACCAATGAAGATATGAAAATTATTTCGGTTTAAGTGGAGTGATTGAATTTAAGGTGCGTTTCGCCTTGGAGTTGTGGTCACTTGATTTTTTAATTGATTCGTTTTCTTAGAAGCTGGCAGTGAGCATAGAGACTCTGAAAGTACTCGGGAAGGTGCTGGTACCTATCCTTTGACGTTCTAGACTGATTTTGCTTGTCCAAGGCATTAGATAAGGCATGTTAAAATTGACAATCGCTGCATCGATTTGAGTAGCCAGAAGATTCTTGTCTGAAGGTATAAGAGTTAAGATGTCTTCGATGTCCCTGTGAAGTCTATCAATATCCATCCATCTGAAATTCTCAGGAACTTCTGTTGTAAAGTTTACGGGTTGGTTGAGATTGATCGACAGTTGAACAGCTTCATGATCCGTGTCACTGTACAATAATGTACACATATATTTCATGAACAGTGTGTACTAGGTTCGAGGAAGCCAGGAAGAATTCCAGCGTTGAGGGTGTTCTGGGAAAGGTGGGTTTGTGTTGTGAAACAATCACTAAAGTGTGCTGGTCATTGTTGCCGAACATGTTCCTGTTCTATTAAAATTGTGTTTTGATAGTTATTAAATGCTAAAATGCTTCTTAGATACTTTTTACTATTGCAAATAGTATAAAAATATGAATTGTCGAATAGAGGCCGACTACTAGATACCTATGCGGCCGACTACTGAAACTGAAAGGGCCGACTACTCAAGAATCAAACTTTCATCTCCATAAAGGTAAATAATTTGTTTCATGTAGTAAATATACTTAATTCGTCTAGAATTTCCCGAACTACACATTTCAATTAATCATTAAAACTGATAACTCTATCAAAAACTTAAATAAGTGATTTTTAAACGCTAATCAAAGATAAAAAAAAAGTTAACTGGCCGACTACTGGTGCCATCACCCTACGATCTTTTCCAAAAATAGAGTTGCATTATTGTAGAGCCAAAACAAATAAACTTTATTTAGATCCAAACTTAAATATGTATAACTTATATAAAGATACTGTTCTTGATGCTGTCAAAGAAAGCTTTTTCAATACGAACTTTACCCTTGATTTTCACCATCCCAAGTCGGATAAATATGGCCAATGTGAGGCCTATAATACAGCAAGAAAAAAAGATGCGTTAAGTGGAAAATTTATATGAACATGAGGTCCACTTAAACTTAAAGAAGATGATGAGAGAACAAAAAGCTTATGATAAAGAATCACGCATTCCCATTTTAACTTTTGATCTGCAAAATGTTATATCATGCCCAAGATCTGAAATTGGGCCTAAATTATATTGTTCAAAACTAAACGTTTCAACTTAACAGCTCATTCATCCACTACAAAAAAGTCTTCCGAGCTATTTAGACCGAAAACACCGGTGGGCGAAGTGAAAACGACATTGCCTTGGCCTTCACAAAAATTTTAGAGAGGGTCTTCGAAGAAATATTCACCCCTATCCCAAACTCCCTCGTATCAAGTCCCCGAAAATTTTGTTACGCTACGAATACGAAAAAATTTACATCATAAGCCCCGAATGAAATCAAAAAAGTGTTGTCCTAATTTCGGAGTTTCAAAATCAGTTGAGGTCAAAATGTGAAAAATAAATTTTCGTAATTCATCTTTTGATTTGATTTTAATTTTTTTGGTCATTAAAAATGGAAGCCATTGCCGTTGCAATTTTTGTAATAAATGTATAAAACACGTGAAGAAGACAAACATTAAAAATGACATAATTTACGGAAGGAGGATACCAATATTATTTGTTTGTATTTACTTTCAGCCCTATCACGAATTCCATCGTAATCAGAAATTTTTACGAATCTCGAAAAAAGCTATCACCAAATCCGTTCGTAATGACAATTTGTAAGAGATTTTCCACTACGATGGATTTTGTGATAGGTTTTTTCGGGATTCGTAACAAGTTTCCGATTACGATGGAATTCGTGATAGGGCTGTTTATTTTCCCTTCAAAAAAACAAAAAATATAAACAAATTTGCATACATGAAAACAATAATAAAACTTGTTTTCATATATTTTATTTGCCTGTCCTTTATCTTCGTTCGCTTTATTTTATTTGTGTTTCGTTTTAAGTTGAGCTCCGATTAAAATAACTGCCCAACTTCCTATTCTTTCGGGGCTAGTGATACCACTATTCACGAACTCCGAATTTCGTAGCAAGTTTTTTTTAGTACGACGACGGGAGCAATGATACTTTTTTTCGGGGTTCGTATTTTTCACCAACGGGACTCATCCGACTCCTTTAAACTTTGAACATACGGAACCCAATGCTAAAAATAACCCAAGTAGAAAATGAAGTTGGTTTTTCATTGTAATGTAATTCTAATTTAATATTTAAAACTTTTTTTTTAAGATGATTAAAATTTAAAAATTAATTTTAAAATCATTTTATATTAAAATAATGAAATGCAACAATTGGTTTGTATTCTAAATACATACTCATCACTTTTTTAGAATACTCCATTTTGAGGCAAAAATTAAATTTCAGTTGTTACAAGAAAGACGAAAGTCTAGTTATTCTTAAATTGAAAGCCAACATAAATTTAAAACATCGATATTATGGTTTCTTTATTTGAATTTGTAATAAGTTAGGATTGTTACATAGGGTTCACAGATACATCATTTTTATTATTTTTCTTAAAACATCATCATCAATACAAAAAACTACTTCATAATTATTTTTTTATAAAACACATGCTGATCTATTTCTCTCCGGTTTGTTGTATCTCGGCTTTGACAAAAAAAAAATAATAAGAATTCACTTACTCGACCTTTTAGCACACACATGAAGCAATCAAAGTGTGTGGGTGTTGTGTTTAGTTACGATAGTTTAGTGTAAAACATAGTGATATTAATGTATTTATTCAATAATAATCATGATAATAAATCAAAATTAGCGATGTAAATATTAAATATTGTTTATTAATATATTTATATATAATACATAATGCAAACCCTAATATTACATAAGAACTAGACACATTTTTCTTGTATAATATATTGTTTAGAGTTAAACTATTTTTTGTTGTTTTTCTTTTTCAATTTATAAAATCAGAGACAAACAATTAAAACAGAATATTAAAAAATATTAAAGGTACCGATTCTAGTATTTACAACGATTTATTATACATAAAAATAACGACAAAGTAAAAATAATTTAATACAATTACACGATAAAGTATGTATAAAAAATATATATATATAGTATATGTTATATGTATATAGGTATGGCATTTATGTTAATAGTAATAATAATAATATATAATGTAAAAGCATAACCGGTGAATAATAAATTCATTAAAAGAAAATTACAAACAAAATTGTTAATTGATAATGCAAAAAAAAATTAAGTAAAATATAAATAAAACAAAAACAGATACATATATACTTAAAACCTTAAACTAATTTCTTATTTTTTAGAATTGCATCTTAAAAAAATATTTATACACTTATAATTTATAAAGATAAATGTTTACTTCTGGTGTAAAATTTAAAAGTTTACTAATAATAATAAAAGTTAATAATTTGTTTTTGTTTTTTTTTTAGCACAGAATTTCGATAAGTTTTTTTTTTGTTTTGTGATTTAAAACGTTTTTTGTTTTGTCTAATGTAAGATACATAGTTGTGTATAGATTAATGATTTTTCTACAATTATTACAGACTTTTCTTACATATTTTAGTTTAATTTTGTAAATTTGCATATTAACACATTGGCATGCATTCTATGTGTATAATTTTTATATTTATTTTTGTATACAGTATTGATCATCATTTGGGTACGATTAAGGAAAAAACGCATTGTTCCTGCTTATCGAGATTAATGGGAATGCAGAATGTACATTCCTCTAATTTAAGAAAAAATTTGGCAACAAGTCAAATAAGTGAAAAAATAAGATTTTGTTTATATTTTCAGAAAAATTATGTTTGACATTTGAATGTTTTTAAGAAAATACGATGCCAACATTGACCTTTCAAAACGGTTTGTCATTATTTACAAACTACGAATATTATTCGTTCACTGAAACAAAGTTTGTGCCGTCAAAGCTATAGTAGGATTGTAAAATTGGTAAGAATACAAAGTATTATGCGTCAAGAGCACTACCACCAAATTCTTCAAAAAGCTCTGATTATGACTCAAAATTACACAATGACAATGATTCCAAACACACTTCCAAGCTTTACAAAAATATACTGGCGGCTTCTTGTTTCCGATGGAGACATTTTCAATTGAACTTTTTTGGCAATCGAAACAAAGTTAACAAAAAAGATATTTGAAAGAACGTCTGCAATTTGTGAGTCGATTTATCAAGCGTATCAATAGACAGAAATTACAAAAAAAAACTTTGTCAATCTGCAATACAACATGTTACATATATCCTAAAATTACCCTGACAAACTTGAAAAAATGCATTCTTTTATTAATCGTAACCAATCTTTTGATCGGTACTGTACAAATGTATATGTATATATAATGTAAACAAAATAATCTCTTTTTTTTTTAAAGCATACTCGTGCTGAAGAAAAAACCTCAAAACAAAACAAAAAATAGATATAAGATTGCACTTTGTTGGTCTATCATATATAGTTTTTTAGTGAACATTAACGGTAAGTAAATTAGTTCTGTTTTTTTTTAATAAAATTAAATTCATTGCCTGTGCGTGTATACAAAAAAAAAATAAGAAATGAAGGAAGTCAGTTGCGAAAGATAAGGTGATTAAAAAAATCACATTTCGACTGGATTGTTTGTGCATGAAGAAAAATCATTAGCATAAAATTGCATGTGCTTAATTTCCAACAATTAATATCGTCATACATACAATTATATATATATATATGTTTTGTTTGTTTTAATTCCTAATTGTTAAGACAGTCTTGTTTTTCTATATAATGATTTGATTAATAATAGTTTTTAACAATAATTAATAGAATTTCACGTCTTCATTTTTAGTTTTTAGTTAGTTTTCTTACACGCTCGGTAGACCACATAAGAGTTACATTTCATAAGTGGCGTTTCCCAGACACGTTATCTCAGACGTTTTAACTCTATACAAGTATACTATGTGAGGACAGTAGTTTGTTTTTAAAGTACATGATTATTATTATGGGGCGAGGGTTGGGAAGAAATAGTTTTTTTTTGTTTAGTTTAAATTTTGGTATAATTCGTTTATGTTTGTTCGGTTGGCTTTGGTCTCAAATGCAGTTAATAGCTGCCTCACCACATCGTTTTTTCGTTGTGTAAATTAGTTGCTTATCTCAAAACAAAAAATATCTATTTGTTAGATTGACGATTAAACATGTTTGCAAGTTTGGTTTAATTTTGTGGTGCTCTCCTTCCGCGAGGTTTAATATTTTCTGAAATTTGCCACATTTGTTCTTCGCCAAGGAAATTTTCGAAGTTTTCAAAAAAACGGATTATTCGTTCGTTACGTTTAAATGGATACGCACTAGAAGAAGGCAAAATTTAATTTTCTAACACAGTTTGAAAAATAAATAAATAAATATTTTTTTAACTTACCATTTTTTAAAACGTTTCATATTGACTATAATATTGTGTTGTTGCCAACGTTTGGAAAAATTAATAATTCCGTCTTTAAGATAATCTGGGTTTCCCACATGTACAAATGTCAGATCTTGTAACACAAGTCCACTTTGAGGAAAAAATAATTGGAAGATATTCTTCATTTAAATGATTAAATTAACTTACATGTATGGGATACACGGTGGATTGGTTTCGGCTAATGCTTGACGGTAGATTCTAAAACTAGAGCTAGAATCAATTAGAGCACAATACTCTTTTAATCCTTCAGTTATTGTTTTATGCCACTCCAGTCTAAACGAAAAGAAAAATCTTAATTAATTAAATTACAAAAAATAACAAAAAAAGAAGTTTAATGGTCTTCATAAATATACTATGAATGTTTGTTTTATGAAAGCAAAACATCTACCTTCTTATAGGCGCCGAATCCAAGGCCGATAACAAAGCCAAATACGAATTATAGTTATTCATCTTGCGCAGATGTTTCATTATTTTAATAAATTTAATCACATGCTTTTCCCTGTCTTTGGCATCTGTCTGCATAAGAATTTTAGATCGCGCCCAATAGGACATCTTGTTGAAGTGCTCCGTGAATTTATTTAAATTTGGTGATTTCTCTTCACATTGCTCTTTGGCAAACAATAATACTTCGGGTATTTCAATTTTCTGAAATAGTTCTGCATCAAGCAGAGTCATTTGTTCGGCGATTTCTAATGATTTTAAATCTAGCAATGTTGGCTGATTTGCTGTGATACATCGTTGTTCAGATAAGTAACTGCTATACAGTTTTTGCTCTCTGTATGTCATAACCTAAATATAAATAAAAAAAAGTTAGTTAATATTAAGAATTTATATAAAATAATGTCTTCTACCTTCTCTACAACTTTATTTCGGAGCAATTTAGCCATATACAATTCACCAGAGCACACAAGCTGGTTTACGAATTCAATCAAAATCTCTAATAGTTGTTTGACAAGATCCGTTGATCTATAAATAATTGAATATTATCAAACATAGTTCTTATTAGAAAAAATGAATCTCACGTTAGATCATTTACAACTCGAACTAAAAGAGAAAATGTCTCTTTAGCAGCCCTTTGTTTCTGGTCATTATTCATTTGACAAAAGAGCACGGAATAACGACGAGTAAGCTTCTCAATCAGTTCCAGTGGTTGAATAAAAGTTCTAAATGTTGTGATAAATGCTTCACAAAAAGCTGAAATATAAAATCTTTGGTAAGAATATGTTTTCAAATTAACAAAATAATTTGAATTAAAAAGTGAAGTGCAAAGCCGGAGCACTACAATACAATTTTCTTAAAGCTTGATAAAGGGAGGGCGATAAATAATGAGTGCATTTCCTAAATAAATGATATATTTTGTAAATTTTATAATGCACGTATGGATTCGAACCGAAATGATTGCTTTTTTTGTGGCGGTAGATAGGGTTTTTCCATTATGGATATAAACATTATTTTAAGTCTAGAATAGAGGCGGGCTATTGAAACCACATGATGATGAGAAATTACGTCACCTCATGATATATTGCAGGTCAATAAAAGTAAAGTAGTAAAAGTAAGGAATTGAATTTTTTTCGTGCATAAAGGAATGCGATTTCTAAATGATTTTTTGACTTTGTTTCCGTATAATTTCGTGTTAGTATCATTATTTATTTTTCTTATTATTTTGGAGACAATTTAAATAAATAAATCAGACCAAAAACCATAAACCACATGATAAATAAATAGATAAATTTGGTCGTGTAACAGCTTGTTATACTCTTAGAGGATTTGTCAATTCCTCACACGAGGCAGTACACCCCAGAAAAACTTTTTTGGAACGGCTGAGAAACTCGAGACCTTCCGCATGACAGTTAAAAGCACTAACCATTATGCCAAGGGGAACTCCACACATGACCAAATGATGAGGGATGAATGAGCTCCCCTCTACCTGAAGGTCGCTAGCTTGCTGTCTTAACACCGAGAAGTACCCATTTTATAAGTCTTCGAGGTTCGTCTCAGAGCCACTTAGTTGTGTTAAAATAAGAGATCAAGTTTTTCATCTTCAGTTCAGATAGATCATTAAGGTCTTCGAGGAATAACTTTGGGAATATGTTGGCCTTGGAAACCCAGATAAGAGTGACATTCAGGCTCGCGAGCTCATCATGGCTTTGCTGGACCAATGGTTTTAAAAACCACCTGGCTTTCTATTCTGATGGCCGTCCGAATCTGCTTATGAGAAGGATGACCACTGAACAACGACGTCCCGAACCGTGGTACCTCAGTGTGCTGGAATTTCTGGATGATAACGTAATCTTGGACAACGGGGAAGTAGTCTCGTTCTGCGCTGACATTGGGTCAGCCTGTCACCGCGGCTAAACGCCATTCCTACCCACAACCTAAAGCTAAATCACCACTGACAATCGAGAATAAACACTCTGACGATCATAACGTCAACCGACTTTTTAAACTTAAGTTATTATACATATATGCTCTTATGAGCCAACAAATGTAAATTATCATATTATCTTATTAGTTGTAAGTCAAATTGTATATAATATGTTCAATAAAACGATTTTTATTTAGATCAAGTTTAAGTATTTTGCATGCTTCCCTTATTGTAGGACTTCACCATGAAAGATACTGCCAAAATCAGGTAGTCGAAAAACATTTTTTTATCAAAAAAGATCGACATAACTCCTTTGTAAAGCCTGTAATTGTGTAGAAATCATTAGTTTTTTGAAGATTTCAAATACTTAAATGGTTTATTTCGGTTTTTGGCATTCTAAATCCAATTTTAAAAAAATATACATACAACACAGTTATAAAAACAATCCTTTCTAAAATAATGTGATGTGATACGTTAAATGCGACATTCTCTATTATTTTAATTGGTCTTCTTCATTAATAGAACTCATTATTTATGACCAACCCTGTTATTCTATACCATTATGAACATTTTGAGATGTACTCATAAAAATATCTCTTACCATCTTTTTCGTCTGCTGATAAAGCAGCGTTAAAATAGATAGTATAGTGAAATGGAAATGGAAAAGAAGAAGAAAGAAGAAAAGCTTAAAAAATAGTATATTGTGATTTCGGTATACTACTACGGTTGTAGGTTTTGGTGTCGTACAATGTTTGTGTGTCTTAAATGTATTCTTACCATTATCAGAGTTTTTCTGAACTCTACAAGCATGTACAATAAGAGCATCTAGATAGCCACCCTTAACTTCGGGACCATCTTCTAAGTCTTTTTTGAAATTCATATATGCTGAAATATCAAGTTCTTCTATTAGATTGGGCAAACCCTCGTTGTTTACTGAATTTGTTGGTGAACAGTCCTTCAAATTGAAAACGTTTAGTTATAGATTTGAATTTCATATTGAATATTACCTTCTTATTATATGAATTATTTCGCAGAATAACATCAATTCCTTCATCATCTTCATTGGTGTTATCTAGATTTGAAACTGGTGAATCCTTATCGGTTTCTTGCTGTTCGCATGCATTCTCATCTGACATAGGATTAAGATCACTACTCGCACTGTGAAACTCCTCATCTACACCCTCTTCGTTTACAGTAGACATTTCGGTACCAGCTGCCGATGTTATGACACGACCTATACGACCACCTTCTTGAAATATTTCCGAAGCCATAGCAGGCTTAGGACTTTGTGGTGGTGTTGTGATTATTGTTGGAGTAGGAGTCGATCGAATCCGTTGTTTATTCTTTGGCGGCAGTGCTGGAGGTATTTCATTGATTGGTGATGATGTCAGTGATGACTGTGATGCTAGGGGTTTACTTACAGGAGATAAACTGAAAATATAGGCCATTATTATTTGGGATCTTTGAAGTTCTTGTATTTTATTTTTACATACTTCATAGTCTGGCTATGTGATATGTTTCGATTTAAATTGTACGTGTGCATCGAATGGCGGTGCTGTTCGACTGACCTTGATGTAGCCGAACAGATTTCCATGTAAGCCAAAACTGAAATAATGTTTTAAAAAATTTGTTAGAAAGATAATTATAAACATTATGTAGTTAAAACCAACCATAATTCAAAGCTTTATTAATACGTTCAGGACTTGCTTGCTAACTTTGTGTTTTTGGATATTTTCAAAAGTTTTTGGATACTTAAAAAAATGCTAGTTTTGTGCAAAAAATAAAACTTCAAAGAACTTGTTTTCTTGCAAGGAAAGTACAAAAGAGTGTATCTTAACCAATATTCTGGGTATAGGCTTTGCAATATTTAGAAATGTTTTGCTTCAGTTTTTGGTAGAAATTGAAATACAATGCCCAGGGAAAGAAATTCGCTGTTTTATAATCAATATGTGAAACTTAATAGCGAATACAAGTTATATGATGAGAATACTCTTTTTATAGACCAAAACTATCTGTTATACTAGTTAATAGTGCAGATAAGTTTTGGTAGAGCTCAACCACAAAATTAAAAGTTTGAAATTCGTAGAAAGAGAAATTGGTAGTCGAATTTATGAATTAATTTCAGTCTGATATCTGGGCAGAAGTCTTATGTTAAGATTGTAAAGTTAAAGATATATACACACGAATTGTCATAATTTTATAAAGAAAGTCTTTAGTTTTACTTGTTGAACGTTTTCCAAATTGCTCAGTCGTGAACGTCTTAAAATCTAGTGAATTCAGCAAAATTATTTATTTAAACAATCTTAAAAAAGTACAAACGGATTACGTATTTTTAAATATAAAAATAAAGTCATAGATATAGTACACCAAGATGCGGTCACTGTAATGGTATTTTATGAAACCCGCAATTTATTGTGTTAATAGCTTAGAAGAAAAAAATTAAACTTAATAATTGAATACAATAATAAGCAAGTGGAAATGTGTTATTGAAATGCATTTCAGTGTTCTGGCAGCAATGCCTGCTTGCAGCAAAAATCTTGTTTTGCCTGTATATTACGCCCAATCTTAACACGAGAATAAAAGGAGCACCATCGGTGACTGGCTTGTTATATACATATTAGTAATCAGCAAGGCTGTTGTGGACTGTTTATCCCCTATTCCAAATTTAAAGAATGCGATCTAATTTTACCTTCGCACTCATTGACTCTTGCGTCAGAAAAGCACAAGTTTTTACTATTCAATATAAATGAGCATAATCGAATAAGCTTCACTAAAATACAGCATATTATAATACTTTGTGATAAACAATAAAATCACCAATGGGATAGAGCAGATCATGTAGTTCGGTAACGCGGTGTGTAGGATAGCGATCTCCGATGAGCTTAAATTGATTTTATTGTTTGAATTACTAAAAATAAAATCTTGTAAAACTGTGGGCGGTCATTAATTGTTTTTAGTGCATGGTATTTTTTGTTTTATATTTGATAACCTGCTAAATTGATTTCATTTCATGGCACACATCTACGCGGTATATGAGTTGCTTACACATTCCAATGCTGCGATCATCCACGCCACCACCATCTCAGGAAATTTAACCCTAAAAAACTACATCCTATATGCTAAATGCTAATTCCAAAAATATTGAAAAAATATCAAATTTTATATCAAAAGCAAACATTATTATCTAGAGCTAGACTCGTTTAACTTAGTATTATCATGTTTGTTTGGTAATAAATGATAACAATAATAAAAAAAATTGTTTCAACAAAAAAATACATGGATTACATGGATGTGTGCAGAAATTTAAACGCATTATTATCGTGCGTTTAATGCAATTGCCATCACCATCACTTCGGTTTGCGTATGGCTTAAAACGATGTGATAGTGGTTGAAGACATTTTTTACCACTTTTTTAATGTAATTAATGCTTCCTTCCCAATCCAACATTTCACAAAAAATACAAAAACAGATTTTACGCATTTGAAGTGATTAAATATAACATAAAATGGTCACTCATTTTCGAGATGCCGTATAAACACTGTAGAATCTGTTTTGTGTAACTTGACCCACTAGTACCTACTTGGATTATTGTGAATGAAAAGCACAATTGTGAATTTGAATACTTTGAAGTTTTAATTATTAATCTTAAGAACTATGAAAAAACGGAAGGACATAAGAACTTCTTCGTTTTCTTCTTTGTTGCTTTAATTTTCAGTTTATTATCAGATTTGTTTGTATCCCAAATTAACTCACTCGAGAAGAAAATCAACAGCCCTATTCTGCTGATCGTACATTCGATTCTCTTTCACTCTACATTTGCATTCTCATATACATACCTCGGGTGAACCACACTATCTCAAAATCAGATTCACTTCGAATGAATAGCAGAATATCGACGAGATGAGTGAAAATTTAAAGCAAATTCTGTCCGATGAATAGCAAAATAGGGCTTCAACATAAAGAATAGAATCTCAATCAATCAATTCTTTTGTTCAAAACAAAGAAGAGAAATTAGCAAAAATGCTATAGATTGCAAATTGAATTGAACTACATAAATATTAATGCAATCTATGACCAACATATCAATAATGACAAAGAATTGGATAAAACGAAAGAAAAATTTAGATAGTTTTATAAATTTTTGAAATAGAATGAGGAATCAGACACAAATATTTTTAACACTTATAAAATATATTCTAGTATGCATTTATTAAAAAAGTAATATTTTGTAAAACGCCGATGTTCGCGACCCCTAAAATAAAATTTTAAAAATGTTGGTAATATCTTTGGGGCCAGGAAAATATCATAATATTGAAAAAAGTCATCCACAAAGAACACACAAATATGAATTCGTGAAGCACCCCTACTCTACATTTTTTATTTTTCGACAACTGGAAGATCTCTCGAAAAATTACTAACTTAATAAAAAAAAATCCTAATGCTAGATACAGACGAGGCAACCGTAGCAGCAACGTGTTGCTGTAACGCGTTTCGTTTGTTCACTACATACGAGGCAACTGTTGCTGCAACCACAGTACTGTTGGAGCAACCGATCGAAAATATCAAAATTTTTTGATATTTCTGGCAACGGTTGCAGCAACACAAAATCAATGGACAACACAGCTACACACGAAGCAACGGTTGCCTCAACATGGCTGTGTTGCTGCAACGGTTGCCTCGTGTGTATCTAGCATAAAATTTAATTTTCAGTTCAAAATGTTTCAAGAAGGCTCCCTATGATTTAAAATGTTTCACAAGGTACAAATTTTTTATTAGTTTCAGATTCCTGATTTCAAAACCACAAACCAGACCGTCTGGTCTGCGGTAGATTAGAAGTAAAGTGTGAGTGTTTTGAGGTGATCCCTTAGTTTAGGAGAAAACACCAGTAAATAAATTAAACCAAATAGATAGTAGATATAAGGAAATTTAACAAATGCTACTAAATAGAAACATTCGAATACAAAAGTTCACAATAGAAAAATTAAATACTACAAAAACGCTAACACTGATAAAATACAAGAAAAAATTATACTTAAACTTGTCTGTAATATTATCGTGTTTTAATTTTTAAAAGTATGTCTTCTGTTTGTTTGAAATAATGACTGTTTTGCCGAGAAATTTGTATACATAATCTTGTGTGTACATATTTAATAATCAAATGCAAAAAGCTATTATTGTAGTCTTATGTTATTTGTTCAATAAATCAAAATCGATAAAAAACACAATAAAAAATTAAAAAACAAAATACAACTCTTTCGAACCACTTAAACTTACCCGAGAAGGCCACACTTTGAAACACTAAATCATTAAAACAAACCATATGCGTTAGAGTTTTTCTAATAACAATATTTGGTTTAACAACAACAGAATAATTTAGTTCCCTACCACTTGATTCTAAAACCTTCGATCTAAATTGAATACAAGTACAAAACAAAAAAAAAACATAAATAACATAAATTAAACTCATTGAGGACTTACTGTGCTTTTTCTTCATAGGCAAGGGTGGCGGTTCCTCAAGACTAGGCTCCATGGAGAAGTTGTGACACTGACGTGGGTCAATTAAGCTCTGATGCTTGCTTTGCCATTGGAAATAGAGTGGATTTGAGCGCAATTCCGGGAGATCGTTATGTTGAGCACCAAACATACTATAAATAAATAAAACAAAAAAATATAAAACTACTTTCAGAAAAGAGAATCTAACTTTTACAAACCTGTGAATATCATCGATCTCATCGAGATTGTCGTATTGCGAGAAATGTTTTTCTTTGATCTTAGAAATTTTTGGTGGCAAGGCTGGAGGAACCAAGTCAGACAAAGACGTTGAGAACATATCATCCGAAGATGAGATATCCAAACTATTGGTCTTGGTCAACGAAGACATACTCTGCTGAACATTGATGATTTTCTCGGATTTCATTGAACTTTCAAAGTGATCCGGACTAGCACTGCTATTACTTATTGATTGATTATCATCATTGGCTCCGCTACTTGCTTTGGAAAAATTCATCACTCCATTTTGTGTCTCGATCCCAGAAAAAGATGCTTGATTATTTGCCGTCACCGACAGAGAAGTACTGGAAAAACGACCAAAAGTTTTGTGATGATGTGAAGAAATTAACTCCTGACTATTTTCACTAGTAAACTGCCCAGCGGATTTGTGTTGCACACTGTATTCTGATGATCTCTTTGATACACTTTGTGTACTTGTGCGGATAGACTGCATGGAAACAAACCCTGCAATGATTATGAAATAGTCTTATTGCATATTAAACTAAACAAATATAAAAGGGTAATAGTTAAAAAGTCAACAATTAGGAAGAAAAATAAAGAAAAAAGACCAGAGCAACAGAAAAACACTGCTATTTTTAAAACAAGAAATGTACCAGATTCGTTTGAATGGCGGTTGGTTTTTCGCATTTCAGGCTTCTCCATGACAGCGTTGACCAGTTTTTCTGAGTCCTTTTTGTTTTGTGGTGATTCTATGAATGGAAATTGTGTTTTATGTTGTTAAAGTATAACCATTCGAGTTCTGAAAATTTGGTTTTTTGCTGGCATAATTTTGCCTTATTTTTTTTTTTTGTCTCAACTAAAATCTATGATTATGTTATCTAAAGGGCTTACTTAATGCAAGCAGCTTATCAGGATCATCTTCGAGAAATTGATCTTCGGAAGATGTTTCCATTGTAAGAGCTTTAAGTTCCTCTTCTTCACGTGAATGATTCAACGCTGAATCCAGCGAGCATTGACTAGAATTTTCATCCGGTGATCTAGAGCGTACTGAAAGACTAAAAAACAAAAGAATTGTTATTGTTTTTTTATTTTAAATTAAGAAAGTTTATTTAATTTACTGATCGACTCCGTAATTAAGCATAGAAAAATCTGAGCTGAAGTCTAGTTCAGAATTAATACTGCTTGCATTGTTTTGACTTTGTTGACCACGTCGTTTAGGTGGTAAGGGGGGAGCTCCAATGGATCTGTGAAATAAATAAATATATTTGTTAAATTTTAATAATCCATTCCGCATATTATGTATTATAGAAAAAAACATTACAGTATTAATAATGCAACACTAATTCTTTGATTTTTCAATAAGCTTTTCGAATACGAAATTGTAAAACATATCGAAAAATTGAAAACCGGAATTCTGAGTTTCGATTATCGACTAAATTTATGTACTCGATATAAGCCTCTCTTAAATTGTGTTATGTACATAGAGAAATAAAAAAAGGAAAAGTATGTCTTTAGATGTTTAAATTTTGCAAAATTCTAAAAATGTAAATTGATTCTACCATTGCCTTTCAATTAATATTCATATGTTTAGTTAAATTTAAATGTTAAACAGTGTTCATTTCGCCAAAAAGGGAAAACAAAACCGCAACAACACTGTGCCGCAAGATTTAAATTTAAACATTTTACTATAAAAAAATAACACTCATAATACTACGCGTGTTTTATAAGTCGAACAAAATCAATTATAGGTGACATGGAGAATTTTGAAATTTATAGATTGAAATGGCATAAAAACAAATCAATAGATAGATAATTAATTTGAAAATGTATGCTTTGAGTAGGTAGATAAGCGCAACATCCAAAAAGAATCAAACTTAACGAATCTGAGCAGGTCTTCATAATGAGAACGACCATTATTGTACTTACTATTACATTGCATTTTCTACAGAAAACATAAAGTGACTAAGAACAATGTAAAAGTTGCAATAGTATTGACTGAAACTGTTGTGAAACTAAGCTTTTTTACTCGCAATCCAATGATTTATTATTTCCTTTTAAAAAGGTCCAGTTCGCAATTTAAATATCCTCTGATGCAACATTAAATAAATACAAAGCATTGAAGAAAGACGAATGTTTTTGACACGAAGAAATGTATGCTATTTTGTCCCTTATTAGCTAATTAACCAAATTTGAAACGTTATTTCTGTAGTAGTAAGACAAAACCGAATTTGTCAATTAATTAATTTTTTTCTTTTTTATCTCGTATATATTGAAAAAATTCTTCTATTCTATTCTATTTTGACAATTCTTTTTTTAAGCTATTTCGAATGATTTCATATGCTTTTAAATACATAAACTTTAATTCTATAGAATTAAGTATATCAATTTACCTATTTGGAAGTGGAGGTTTTGGAGGTGGACTAGAATCTCTCAAAATACTCTCAGTGCTGTGTGTTGCACGTATAGGATTTGAATTTGCCTTTTCTAATATATCACGATCTCTGCAAGAGAAAAAGTTTATATTCTTTCTAAGAAAAATAAAATATTATACTGAACATACTTGGGAGTTAATGGTATATCGGGTAATGATGTCCGCTGACCAACCATTTCAACTGGTGGTCGCATAAGATTATTTGGTGAGATTTTATTTTCTGAGGATGTTGCTGCATATTTTAAATTAATTTCTTCTTTTTCTTTAAGTTTTTGCTGAGCCAAGCCAACTAAATTCTAAAAAAAATAAAATAAAAATATATTTGTTAGTTTACATCTTATTTTAAGTCAAATATAAGTTAAAAAAAAACAACCTTCACAGCTTCATCAACTAGGTCGACGACTTCTTTGACATTTTCTTTAGTTAATGATGTACACTCATTTGCCTCTTCACAGAGCAATACTTCGTCACAAAGCTTGATCAGCTTTCCCAAGGACAAATACATTTGCCGCGTAGCTGATAACATGACATTACTGTTCTCTTTAAGAGTGTATGTTTGAATAACTAAAAAAAATAAACCAGATTATATTTAAATAGTGATACAGCATTTCAATAAAAGATAAGTAAAGCTACCTGCATACATGCTAGCAATCATTTCCAGAATCACAGTTCCATTGCCTGGCAACACTTCTAATTTTTTCTTTGAAATTACATCTCGGAAGTGTTTTAAAGCATTTTGTATGTCCTTTACGTGCGTCTCGAGTGATTGTAACGAACGAACTCCATCTTCATTTGATGAAGGTTTGGAGTGTTTGGTTCGCGGACTATGAGGGGAATGTGGCCTACCAAAATCAAAAAGAAACAAATAAAAACTCAAATTAATAATCCAAAACAAAAACACATTACCTTCCCAACGTGTTTGTGGGTGTTCGCATTAGTGAAATCTTTTCAAACAGATCGTCCTTGAAAGATTTTGCTCGGCGCGCTAATTTAGTACCCTTGAGACTATTCTTGTGACCCGATGAACCAATCGTCGATGAATTCGGCGTTGATGGTGAGCTGACGTTGTTATCTGAAATATAAAAGTAATAATATGAAAAAAGCAAAAAACTTTCCCTATTCGACCAATTTATATTTTCGATTTGCGTCAATTCTACCCGGACATACAAGTTCAATTGAAATTCCTAAACTGTTCCCAACATTCGCACATCACACTACCAAATATGGATTAATAACTTACATCGAATGACATTCTTAATAAGTACCCTTGGCTTGGATTTCTTTTTCAAATATCGCCTATCTAGGGAATAGGAATATGGCTTACGCTTCTCTATCTGGGCACATTGAATAAGAAAAGATTCATCGAATTCAGGCATTGCATAACGATCAGTAATTAGAAAACACAACTAATTTCCACAAGTCAACACAAAGGGAAGAGGAACTTTGCAAATTAATTAATTATTATGTATAAAGGCACACGACACCGCGCCAAGTTTGCTACTCGTCTGAATCGTACATTTTTAAAAGTGAAATTTTATTGTTTTTTTTTTTTTTTTGTTTACAAAAAGGAGTAACACGACTACGATTATCGAAACGAAAAAGAAGAACAACGAAAATCGCACTCTGTCCACTCTAAGTAGCAGTAGGTAGTTTGTGGCAAGTGGCTACGGTGGCAATGGTCTTTAGCTTTATTTTTTCTTCCTCATTCATCGCTGTCGTGCAAAAAACTAGTTGCGCCGGAGAGAAATTGATGAAAAAAAAAAAAAAAAAAACAAATTCACAATTTTATGGTATTTTTAGCACAAATTTGTCAATCTCTTTTTCTCTTTTTACGTTATGGCGGCTGATCGAACGAATGATCGGACTTATTCTTGATTATCGTCACTTGGCTAACAAAGTTTGATGATGACGGCTTTACGTTTACTATCTGTTCTCAATTTTTGTTGTTAGCATACCTCTCAGCACCAAGTCTGTTCTGTAATTCAAATTCAATACAACACATACAAAAAACAACAAAAGTTTCTAACAATATTGGTCGAAGAACATCAACATCATCCAAAATAGAGTATTTTCCATCATAATGCGACACAAAAATTAAATTTATTAACAAAATGAAAATAAAAAAAAAGCGTATCGTGAATGCAAAACACGTCGTGTTTAAACAAAAATAGATTTATGAACTGATGACTGGCGCCTAAAGGGCGATAATAGTTGAAAACTAATAGAACTCATTGGAACATTTGCTTATTAGAAAGTTCTTAAATTATTGTCAATTAAAAGCAACCTTGGTTGATCTTTAATATGAATCACATTTTTAATTTGCTTTACCTTATGTTTATTGCACACCAGTTGCTTTCTTGAGTTTAGGTTTGATGTTCAATGTTAACTCTTGAACTTCTTAAAAGGCAATACGAATGTTGAATAAAACCTTTTGCAAAATGCAAAACAAACTTAAGAAGCTTAAAATATTCAGATAAAAGAATTCTTGATAAAAGATAAATATAGAAACGATTTGCGCACAACCAAGAACGACTTGATTTCTCTACATGCTGTGACAGAGTAGATATACGCTTACTAAGCTGCGATTGCGAGCTCGTGCTTGTAGCTGGAATAGAACGATGAATATTTTAATTATGTCATGCCTCTTAGATGACTAATTACAAAAGTATTTTGCGTAAATACTGGATTGTTTACAGATGAGAGAAGAGGTTTGTGTTTTCTTTGGTGAGGGTGTCGGAATTTATATTTCAGAAACGTAACCGGGGAGGAGGGTGTTATTTTGGATCCCCTTTAAAAAATTAAACAGCTTGCTTTAATGTGCATAATTTATATGTATTTTTATTAATAAAATAAATTAATACTGCCATATTTTGTGGATGATATTTCTTGTACATACATATATGTATATACTCATAAAATATAATTTTTATTTAAAATATAAAAACAGTAAAAAATATCCGCTCATATTACCGGCGATAAACTTCCCAGCTTATGAGCTAAGTTTCTGTTTTTTTTTATTTAACTTCTTGGCTTAAACGGTTATATTAATTTGAAAATGGCATAAAATATTTTCAGTTGTATTCACAAATTGGCTAAAAACAATAATTATATATATAATCTGATGAAGAGTGCCAGATTCGTGTACGATAATCCACACGAGAAAACACCGGGACATATATAAGGTAGGTGTGATGCTTTCGTGCATCAAAGACACAGGTATCTCGGACGTCACCAGATAGAAGAGATTAGAATCTCTAAAAATATTCCACATACTTAAGTTTGTCAAAGAAGCAAGTCTGTAGGAAGGGCTGTAGTATGAGCGATATTACTCAGCTCAATAGATCTAAAGGTTGCAGTACACTTTAATCCAAAGCTATTTATTCACTCACACTAACTGTTTATAGAATAGAAAATTGTTACTATTTCGTCGGACCGAGAAACTATGTATAACTTAATTTTTTCATATTAATATTAAACTCGTTGTTGTACAGTGTATATAAAAAGGCAAAACCAAAACATAATAAAATTTACAAATAACAAATCAAACCCAAAATTTAAATTAAATCTCCTCGGCGACGACGATTTAAACTCAATCAGAAATGGTTTTCTAATTGTTGATTTGTTTACTCGTTGCAGGTGGTTCGTTATGTCAATTATTTTCTTATGTTTTATTTATAAAAAGAGACAAAAAACCTCCTTTAATATTGTCATTCTTGGAGTTTAAGTCACTTGAACTTTTAATCCAATTGTGGAAATAAAAATATAATAGGTACCTATTTTAACATTTTTTTTTTGAGAACTATTTCTAACTTAGTCCCATTCTGTTTCTAGGCAGAACCATATCTTTGTGAAAACAACGTAAAGACAGCATTTTTTTTTAAATGAATCAGTATTGAGTGATAGATACATTTTTGTTTCAAGGTACTAGATAACTCGTAGGTGAATTCTGAAACCAATAAAAAAAAATCCAACTTCGAACTGGATCAGGAAAAAAAAACTAGTTCAAGTTATTTATAATTGAACTAATCACTAGTTTAACAAAATTTATAGTTCATAATACAAGGTGTTTTGGATATTTCAAATCAAAAATTAAAAATTGTATACAGGATACCTATGATCTCGTCTTCATTTATAATCCAACAAATTGTAGATTATGATCAAAATCTACAAATTGTTGTCATTCATTTAATAGAAAAACCACATAACCATTTCCCCTTTGAAAGAAATTCTAACAACGGGCCCGTGAGGTAAATCGATGTCTGTATTTTATTTTTGTTTTCTACTCGAAGTAGCATTCGTATGCTCTTTTGTGATCGCGCACACGGATTCTAGGTTTTAGTTTATTCGCATTTTTATCCGTCAAACATGACGATCGTCCGTCGTCGATGAAACATCTTTAATTTGGTAGGCTTATTTCAAGAACTTAGCTCTCCAAATGCCCGTATGGGTTTCACTCTTAAGAAAAAAAAAAGATTAAAACCCACAACACTTTCTCATAAAGTAAAAACGAAAAGTTAAAACTTAAGCATCTTAAAAGCGGTCATAAATTATTTTTGTTTTTTCTTCCTCATAATTCTTACTCACTGCACTGCACATTTTTTTCCATTTTCAGTTAATTATTGTACTTGTTTTTTTTTTTTTTGTTAACTTTATTATTCAACAGTGAATGAGTGAATTAATTGAATTGACCGACGAGCAACGAAGATGACTTCGTGATACACATTTTATGTATTTTTTATACTTTTTCAATTTTTCGGTGCTTTTGTTTATACATCACACATCACAAAATACCCACTTTAAAAAAAATTGTTGATAAATAAAAGATATTTTATAAATTATGAAATAAATTTGTATGTATTGTTGAAAGGGGTGTAGGGAGTAAAAGTTTTTGAAGGAAGAAAAAAAAATACACAACTTCATTTACAGGAAACGAAGAAGCCCAGGCAGAGGCAGGCAAGGCAAAGGCAATCAACCTATCATGAACGAATCAAACGAATCAAGCAAACAAAACGTACCAGCTTTCTGTGCGGAATTCATTGTAATTGATAAATTATTTCCGATATATTTATTAACTAGGTAAACAGTAACTCAATCATTATGAATTTAATAGTTTTTAACATTTTTTTAACACACAATTTTGGATTTTTCTTTGAGAAGAAAATCTACTGTCATCAAACTGACGGCTGAGCTGACGACATTTTGATTTTTTTCCAACCCGCTGAAATTTCGGATGGATGAGTAGAGATGTTGCCAGATTGATGCGTACTATTGTGGCCTAAATGAGTACTTTTTCTTCTGAGGTGAGTATCTATTGAGTGGATTATGAATTTCGTGGTGAACAAAAAGACAATAGCCAAATGTAGCCCCTTGTGTAAAACGCAAAAATTTTTTTCTTATTTGTAAAATTGTTTGAACGAAATTTAGAATGCTGAGGTAGGCATTTAAATATATTTTAACTATGAATATCGTAAATACAAAACAAACATTCGTTAGACACCGGTTTTTATTAGTTGTATTTTAATTCGGGTATTTAGATGGTTATTTTGTTTGCTATGTAGGTGTGCACCTTTCTAAATTATGTAGTTTCTTATTATTCAACCTGTCTTTTACTGAAAGTTAAAATCTAGCATTAGATTTCGGAGTGTACATACTCTCAAAAAGAGATCTAGATTTTTTATATTATTTTTGAATATGTAAATGGTGCTTGCAGTTAGCTTTCGCTTGATATTCAGTATATCTGAATGATGATAAGGTTTGTTGAATCCAACTTTTCTCACAAAGTTATTTGTGGTCATGAATGACGTCAACAAGAGTTTGACGCAGGACAACTTAAGACCCGTATCGAGTTTTATGAATGAATATATCTAAAGTCGGAAACACACTTGTATCGTGTCGTGTGGTCAATTATGTGTCTCTTTTACTAGAATAATAGGTGTAGAACATATTCTGATATGATGAGTTGGACGCTGCTTAGATTGGGAAGATAGAGTCTGGCAACACGGTGATATATTGGCAAGAAAATTGCGGTGTCAGGGGGAAAGGGGAATACATTAGCCGTGTTTTTTTGGAAAAGTTATCCGTAGTACAGTAGGATTTTATATGAATAACAAATACAACATCCGCAGTAGGATCACTGCCGATAAAAGGAGAAGTGAAATCCTGCTGCGGATAGAGTTTTGACGTTTATTCGATTATCGGCAGTGATCCTACTGCGGATGTTGTAAGAAAACAATTGATGTTTACAACACAGCAAACTTGGTAAGTGTGCGCAATCAACGACACTACTGCTACACACCATAACGGACAAGCAAGGTTTCTGTCTCAATGATGTAAAATATTACCAAGCTAATGTACTTAGAACAGTTAAACTAAAAATAGGTACCCTATTTAAAATCCGAATGCTCTATAACTCTATGAGAACCATTTAAAAAAAACTCGGATTTTAAGCTTTTACAGTCCGTTTTTTCATTTATTTAATAAACGTTAAAATAGAAATATGTACATTCAAAACAGTCGTTCATTTGCATTTTTATTCAATCATTTATCATAAGCTTTAGACTATTTAACAATTATTTAGTTGAATGTGCATTATTATTCTTTAATTAAGAAGTTAGTGTTGAATGACAAATCTATATTTCAAATGTTAATGTCAGTGTTAATTTAATTCAGACTTTTCAAATTTAAATAAAAGAAAAAAGAATAGAGACTTGATAAGCAAGAATATAGAAAAAAAAAAAAGAATTTAAATTGATATTATATTAACATAAATTAAACAATCCAATATTGATAGAATTAATCTTTTGATTTCCGTTGAATATTGAGAGGTGTTTTGCAATGCCACCTAAAGATATTTTATGCCCTTGATTTTAGTTACCTTATAATGTTTGTGCTGTTGATGAAAAAATTGAACACAAGATTCAATACATTCATAGTTTTAAGTGAATAACCCGTCTATGAAAAATAAAGCGTTTCTTTTATGAAGAAGGGCCAATTATTAAAAATACTGGGAGCTGTACATACAGTATTTAACAAAAATAAAACACAAAAAAATATCACACTGGAAACATACGAATACAAAGTGAAAACACTCGTGATATTTTATGCCTGAAAAAACATCCCCATACAAATAATTGACAATCATCATTAAAAATAATATTTGCGCCACCAAATACTAACATTAAAACTTTTTTATTATTTATTTTGTATATGAAATCAACAATGTGGTTTAGTTTGTACAGCTACTTTTTAATGAGTTTTGAACTATTTTTATTTTTTAGAAATATGTTAAGATTTAAAATCAAATTAAAAGCTGTAAAATATAGAATATGTTGTGATTAAGAAAAAATAAAAACTATAAAAGTATCACGAGTGTTTTCATTTTTTATTCGTATGTTTCTAATGTGATATTTTTTTGTGCTTTAGTTTTGTCCAACACTGTATATGAAAAATTGATTCTATGTACCAAAGTTGCATTTAGTAAGCTTATATTGCTTACACGTAGATTGTGCATTTGTATATTCCTACTAGCAATATTACCGATCCGATTGGCTTGAAGAACTCTTTTAAAATTTTAAAAAGGTCAATTTCAAGTAATTTTTTTTAGAAATAATTCGTATTAAATGTTTCTGCTCGGTTAATAAAAGGTCTTATGCCCGATTTCACGAAGGACTTTTAAACATTTAACAGGCTTCTAAACCTTAAAATGAGATGTTTTGGTTTCACCAAGCGCTTTTAAATTAAACAAGCTTTTAAACACCCTTACAAACTAAATGCCCATTTTTGGCTCATTAATTTTTAAAAGTGTCATTGAAATGTCATCAGATGTAGATAACAACAATTGGTTATAGGTATAGCAGCTGAAATTATCGTTCTGTAAGGATTTAGTGTTAAATTTTTGAAGATACAAAATAAATAAATTAATACTATGTAAATATTTAAATGATTTGTTTCTTTATTTCGAAAAAAATATTGATCGTCTTCATCCAATAATAAAGTGCAACACAAAAAGTTATTCGCTGAGCGAGAATATTCTCGGTTCACAGAAATACATTATATGACTTCAAAAAGTGGTTCCGACTTTCCAAAGCATCTGTGGATGAGTTTGTTGAATATGTTTGGTCTTCATTTGAAACCAAAACAAACCCAACAATGCAATAAAAAATGAATTAAGTGGTTATAACTTAACGATTTTATGCGACAGAATGTCAGGATCAGAATCTTTCCAAATATTTTGTGTGCATTTCTTTTTTTTTTCATTTCTTGGCATTTGTTTGAACACATAACGCTTTCTCATTTCTTCTCATACATTTCGCTTGTTAGAAAGAAAAAAGCAATTTATTTTTCCCAGGGATGTGAAGAGAACTCAATTTTAACAAAAATTTCCCCAAAATGTCCCTTTTATAGATTGGTGAAACTAAAAATTTTTAAGAGCCTGATAAAATTTAAGAGGATTTTTGATAAATGTGCTTTTAGTGTTTGTTTATGAAATCGGCCATTAGAGTATTAGCATACGAACCTCCCTAACTTGCTATGCCATATTGCAACTTTAAGTGTGTAATATCTACCATAATACAAAAAATTGTTAAAACTCTTTGTGAGCAGAAAGGCTTTAATAAATACATTTATGCCCGATTTCACGAAGGACTTTTAAACATTTAACAGGCTTCTAAACCTTAAAATGAGATGTTTTGGTTTCACCAAGCGCTTTTAAATTAAACAAGCTTTTAAACACCCTTATAAACTAAATGCCCATTTCTGGCTCATTAAATTTTAAAAGTGTCATTGAAATGTCATCAGATGTAGATAACAACAATTGGTTATAGGTATAGCAGCTGAAATTATCGTTCTGTAAGGATTTAAGTGTTCAATTTTTGAAGATACAAAATAAATAAATTAATACTAAATATTTAAATGATTTGTTTCTTTATTTCGAAAAAAATATTGATCGTCTTCATCCAATAATAAAGTGCAACACAAAGTTATTCGCTGAGCAAGAATATTCCTGGTTCACAGAAATACATTATACGAGTATGACTTCAAAATGTGGTTCCGACTTTCCAACGCATCTGTGGATGAGTTTGTTGAATATGTTTGGTCTTCATTTGGAACCAAAACAAATCCAACAATGCAATAAAAAATAAATTAAGTGGTTATTACTTAACGATTTTATGCCACAGAATGTCAGTATCAGAATCTTTCCAAATATTTTGTGTGCATTTCTTTTTTTTTCATTTCATGGCATTTGTTTGAACACATAACGCTTTCTCATTTCTTCTCATACATTTCGCTTGTTAGAAAGAAAAAAGCAATTTATTTTTATCAGGGATGTGAAGAGAACTCAATTTTAACAAAAATTTCCCCAAAATGTCCCTTTTATAGATTGGTGAAACTAAAAAATTTTAAGAGCCTGATAAAATTTAAGAGGATTTTTGATAAAAGTGCTTTTAGTGTTTGTTTATGAAATCGGCCATTAGGCTAGGTGCGCAGATTCAATTTTTAGTTGCACAACTGTTTGGTTGCTTATAGAAAACAGATGAACTATTTGGTTGAATGTCTACGCAGGTGCATATAATATTATATGTTAAATGTTACACAAAATAGCGAACTGATTTTAGACAGTTGTTTAGTTTGTGTCATAACACAAACTTTTTAGTTGCTCGAACCAAGCAGTTGCGAAACTAAAAATTGAATGTGCGCGCCTTGTAGTCTGACCAACAACAAAACTTTTAATCATTTGAATAAGATCTTTTCAATTAAAATTAAAATCAATAACTACACCTAAGTAATTAAAGTGTTGAACAGATTAAATTTTGAAGCAATTTTCGGTGCAAGGCAATGTGGCTACAAAATTACTATTTTCACACTTCTGTATAGGTAAAGAAAACTGTTTACAATCGTGAGCGTGAAACCATAAATTAAAAATATATAGACTATTTCCAGATACCTTAAAATACATCAATTTAGTTTTTTCGCCAATAATCAATTTATAATAAGTAGGTAAACACAACCGTACGATTTCAAGGTCTTTATTTATCACCACAATGATTTTTGAAATAAATCCAGATTTGTACGTAAAAACGTATGAATAACAAGAGAACAGCCAATAATACAGTATGCGGTTTCAAACTATAATAGTCTCACGATAGCCTGCATAATGCAAGAAACATTTTTGAATTTAGAAGAAATATTTCGAATGTTAATATCCAATAAATTATATTAAAAAAAATTAAACTGAGCAAAAATTTAGAAATTAAAATTATGCCATTTATGTATTATTGTAGAATATTTTTATTGGCTGTTAAAAAAGATTGATGGATTTTCTGTAAAAAAGTTTTTTTTTGTTTTTCTCAAAACTAAGATTTTGTACTTGTACTGTTCTTACACTCACCGATTCAATTGTTTTTATTGACATTGGTTTCTTAATAAAATTTATTATTTTATTTATTATTTATTTATTTATTATTTATTATTTATAATTTATTTTTATTCTTAATAAAATTAAACAATCAAACAAGAGAAGCATTTGAATTAATTTAAATTCTACATTTTTAAACTTCATGTTTTCCAGGTGTCACAAAAGCAAAAGTTAATTAAATGTTTCTAAGTTTCGTAGGAACTTTCGATGGAGCTATGGACAAAGTCTACTTCCTGCATCAAAAACATCAACATCAACATTGTTGCACACAAGAAAAGGAATCAGAGATTCATGAGAAAATATTTTTTTTTTAATTTTAAAAGTCTAACTTGTAATGTCGTCATAACAAAGTCCGCTGTGCAATTCACTCAATTTATAATTTGGTGTTTCTGGCAAAGAATGTGTTGCTACCATATTATAGACGTTTAATATTCGTTTATAAAAAAGTAAAGATGCATTGCCTTTTGGAGAGCAAAAGACACTTTGAAGGTCAAAACTGACAATTGCATGATTAGGGTCAATGTTTTGGTGATCAAAATCTTTCTTCGCCTTCATAGATACCTTGTGATTTTTATGTTTATTAAATGTCTCCATTTCAGCTTGGTTTGGACTTGTGTTTGCCTTGAAAATCAAATAATGTTGAATTATTCCTTCCTGGACGGGATTAGTCAAAGCTCCCTTGTAAGGCTGATACATATTGTTAATATTCGAATTGCTTCCTAAATATTTCCTACTAGACTTGCAATATTGAGTTTTTGATCGATATTCTTTTTATGCTTTCACCACCGAAATAAATCTGCATCCTTGTATGACAAACCTTACTGGAATATTTTTTGTATTTGTTTTGTATGTACATATGTATATATACGATCAGACTTCTATTTTCTTCGATTCTCATACATGAGCGACAAAAAAATTTTCAAGTTTGTTTCAAAATTTTTGTTATCGTGTTAAGCCTTTGAACGTACGGCAAGCCGAATGAAAAAACAAGACAAAAAAACAAACCCCATAATTTTTTTGACTACCAAGTTTTATTCGGATTAAATTTCGTATTACTTGAAAATGAAACAAGCCAAATTTACCAGAGTGGAACCATTGTTTCATTTTATTTGAGATATTTTTATTTTTTTTGTCGCGTTTTTCAATTATTTGAAGCGATTTTCAAATTGGGGATATTTTTTATTATTAAAAAAAAATGTTGCTAACCATCTTTAACCAGAGCATCTTATAAATTCATTATCATCTGATAGAGTTTAGCAAAAAATGGCAAACATCAAAAAAAAAATTAAGAAAAATTAAGTATCTTTTGACAAATCATGCACTATATTCTATAGAAATTGTTACTTTTTAAATTGTTGTTGAAGTTCATACGGTGGAGCCGATGAAAACCAGTTTGTTGGACTTCTCTATCATCATGTTAGGTATGAATAAAACCCCGTTTTTAAGTATCTATCTACAAATATGTTGTACTTAAATTCTCTAGCGATATCGCTAGGTGTTGCGAAAAAAAATGAATGAAAGGTCAGATCCCACAAAAAACATAAGAGAATCCAATTTTAAAAATATTTATCGACATGTGAAAGAACGTACTTAATTTGTGTGCGTTTATGGCACATGGATTTTAATATAGGAAGAAAAATAATTTGACAATAATCTATTGGCACAACGAAAAATATCATTTTTAAATTCTGAGAAATATTTATTTTAGTTTCTGGTAAGACCCCTTTCAATAACTTATCCTATCTTCACACAATTCAAAATAAAACATCGATGTACGCATTCATATTTTAAATCACCGTTTCCAAACTACATATATTGTCTGTTATTGCTTAAGATATGAATATTTCATTAGATAATGTAAAAAGTGTGATATTTGGAGTACAGATCTAAAATATATCACACAACTCTTAAACAAAATATTAAAAAATTGAATTAGAATTAAGTTCAATTCCATAACTTCACACTGCATTGGTCCGAATTTTGAATTTGGCTGCTTTTACAAAAACTGTTATGAACTGTCTTTAACTAATTCCAATTTTGTTATCTGTAATAAAATCTGTTATGATTCATAAAAGAATGAAAGACACATTTTTGTGACTTTTATCGTTAAAGATTTCCAAGAGTGAATTAAAAATGTATTTTCTTTAATTTCATCAGGGAAATGCTATGAAAAGGAAGCAAATATAAGCTTTAATTATATACATATAAAAAAAACAAAATTATTTTGTTAGAGAAAGCATAGAACACTTTTGGTGGAACTTACATTAAAAAGTAGCCCCTTTGATCTGCCTCTCGCGCTTCACCCATTTTCATTTCATTTTTCAGACGAAATATTTTATCGATAACAGAACAGCTGATTGATAAAAATTTTAGTTCTGTTTGCTTACATACTTCTTTTTCGCAGTCTTATAACAGAATTTTCTTTTTTGGATATCAATTTTAAAAGATCTTTTATAGTGAAGATTTTTTATGAGTAATAATAGAAAATCAAAGCAGAATAATAGATTCAGCAGAATCAAATTTATCATTTTTGGAGTAGAATAATAAAAACAAAAACTTTCTAGATTTTGAGCTCAACAAGAAATAGTAAGATATTGGAAAGAAGTACATATGTATACATTTTTTCATTAGAATAATTCATACAATATTTATTCAATATATCAACGAATAGTAAAACTGCTACAGATATGCAGGTTTATGCAAATATACAGTGGATCACAGCTTATTTGACCCACCCTTTACTCAAAACTTTAAAAGAGAATATCTCTTCAACGCAGATATGTTAATTAAATTTTTAATTAAAACATAACAACTTCATTTATTTATTTTTAATTAAAACTAGAAAACAAAATAACAAAAACAAATTAAAATCAATATTTTAGGGTAACAGCTTATTTGACCCATTTTAAAAATCGAGTAAAATTATTATTATTTATTAATAAGAAGACACATTTTGCATAATTTTTGTATTTGGTATGTCCTCCCTTTTAATTTATAACTGTCTTAAGCCGATTTTGATAAGAATCCACCAGTTTTTTTGTCGTCCACAGGTATTCTTGCCCATTCTTCAACTAAATCCGTCTTTAGATCATTTTTGTTAGAAATATGGCGGTCGCGTATTTTTGTGTCCAAAATTGACCAAAGGTTCTCGATGACATTCAAATCTGGACTCTGTGCTGGCGGTTTCATGACGTGAGAGCAGTTATAAATTAGCCAAGTTTAAACAATGCCCGATGTATGTTTCGGATCATTGTCTTGATAAAATCGAAATGTATCCTTTATGCCTAGTTTTTCTGCGCTTTGGAGCAAATTATTTTCGAGAATATTGAGGTACATTAATTTATCCATGGTACTCTCAATAAATTGCAGCTTGCCGACTCCAGCTGCAGACATGCAGGCCTATACCATGACATGCCCTCCTCCAT
This sequence comes from Chrysotoxum bicinctum, assembly GCA_911387755.1. NCBI lineage: Eukaryota > Metazoa > Arthropoda > Insecta > Diptera > Syrphidae > Chrysotoxum > Chrysotoxum bicinctum. The sequence continues at coordinate 3,087,818 of OU426989.1, forward strand.
GCTTTACTGTTGCTCTTAAGTTTTTATCTTGAAGCTCTGTATTCGGTTTTCGCCACACATACATAAGACCGCCCGTCGAATCCAAATATATTAAATTTGGATTCTTCCGCGAATATAACACTCTTCCAGAACTTGGAATCCTTTGTTATATGCTTCTTTACAAACTGAAAACGGCTAAGTCGATTTTTTTTATTGATAAAAAGTTTCTTGCGTGCTACTCTTCCATGCAAATCATTATCTCTAAGGATCCGGCGAATGGTTTCGGGGCAACAAGGTTTTCCATGGGTATTCGCCATATCACTAGCCAGTTTTGGTGCCGATAGCTTTGGATTTTGCTTTCATCATCATCATCGGCTCGACAACCGGGTTCCGGTCCTGGCCTCTTTCAACAAGTCTCTCCACCTATCCCGGTCTCTAGCCGACGCCATCCAGTTGCGCACCCCAAGGCTTCGGGCGTCCTGGTCTACGCCATCTCTCCAGCGCAAGCATGGTCTACCACGCTGTCGTCTACCATAGAATGTACCACAAAGAACTTTCCGAGCAGGTTCCTCTTCGCTCATGCGAGCTAGGTGCCCTGCCCACCGGAGTCTACCGAGCTTAATTTTTGTCACGATATCTGCTTCTAGGTAGATTGCGTACAATTCATGATTGTACCGTCTCCGGAATCGTCCTTCCTCACATATGGGGCCAACAATTCTCCTTAAGACTTTTCTCTCGAACGCAGCTAAGAGGTCGGAGTGCCTTTTGCTAAGCACCCAAGTCTCGGATCCATATGTGAGTACTGGCAGGACCATGGTCCTGTACAGCAGCAGTTTTGAAGTTATGGTGAGATTTCTGGATTTGAAGAGCTTTGACAGACTATAGTAGGCTCTGTTGGATTTGAGAAGCCGCCCGCGTATTTCTTCTTCTATGTTGTTATCGGCTGCTACTATTGACCCAAGGTATTTAAAGGATTGCACCACTTCAAATTCGTGCTCCGCTACCTTGATTGTTTGACCAACTGTTCCTCTCGCATTCGACGCCACCATGTACTTTGTTTTACCTTCACTAATGTGCAGCCCCAGATTTTGTGCCGCCTGCTCGATCTGGATGAAGGAATCGTGTACAGCTTGTTCGGTTCTTCCGATGATGTCAATGTCGTCTGCGTAAGCCAGTAACTGGCTGGACCTGTTGACGATGGTCCCTCTTGTTGCCGTGCCAGAGTCACGGATTGCTTTCTCCAACGCCAGGTTGAAGAGGAGGCAGGCCAAACCGTCCCCTTGTCGGAGTCCATTAAAGATGTTGATTGGTCTGGATAGCAATCCGGCTATTTTTACTTGGCTTGTTACGTTGGTCATGGTCAACCTACATAGTCGTGTCAATTTATTTGGGATGCCGAATTCTCTCATGGCTTTGTAAAGTTCTACCCTGGCTATGCTATCATAGGCGGCCTTAAAGTCTATAAACAGATGGTATGTTGGGATGTTAAATTCTAGACATTTTTCCATCGCCTGCCTAAGGGTAAAGATCTGATCAGTTGTTGATTTGCCTGGAATGAAACCACACTGATATTGCCCGATGACGGTTTTAGCGTATGGGGTTATCCGGTCTTGTAGGATAGAGGAGAGTATCTTATAGGCGGTACTCAACAACGTGATACCTCTATAATTGCTGCACGTTGTGACATCTCCCTTCTTATGTATGGGGCATATTAAACCTTTTCGCCAGTCTTCTGGCATTTCTTCCTGCTCCCATACCTGTACTATAATATCATGAATTGCTTGACGTAAGGCTGGCCCGCCGTGATGGAATAATTCGGCTGGTATGCCATCGATTTTGCTTTACTCTTATATATATATCGTTCATCCGGTGCACTAAATATTTTGTTCGGAGATTTTCTTCCTTTATTTTCAATTCGATTCTCGAATACAAAACGGTGGATAATAGCTTTGACCGTGCCATCTGGTTTGTTAATAACTTCGGCTTTTTTTCGCCAAGAAAGTCCATTTTTATGATGATGAAGCACTATTTCACGCTGTTCAACTGTTGTTCGTTTTCCCATCTTCGTAACACGTATTGCTTTTGCGAAAAATAACTAAAACTGATAATTCTATTTGAATATAAAACAAATAAGAGAAAAAACCAAAAACCACCGTTATCTCGATATTTTTTCTAAGGCAGGTGATCTCTAAACACAGTGGGTCAAATAAGCTGTAGTACTAGAAAATGTAATTATTTCTTTTTTTTTTAAGTTAAACATGGTGTTTTAAAATAAAATTAATTGATTCAAATGTCATGTTCAAGTTAAAAACTTAATAAACCTTTCTGTGTTTGTACTTTTTCAAATAACTATTATTGTTAAGGAGCCATACTCGATTAAATGTAAATATAAGGTGTGGGTCATATAAGCTGTGACCCACTGTAAGTATACGATAGTCAAAGAAACAAAAAACAGACATTTAAAAATGTTCTTTCATAGTGACTTGGTGTGGCTATTTTGTTGAGCAAAACAACATACGTGCAAAACGTCTAATAAAAATGTAAATACTAGAGCTGATTGTTAATCTCATGAACGGATTAAGTTTTGAAATCATCAGTAAAATCTCTTGAATAAGGAGAGAAAAGAATTAGACTCAAGACCCAAAATTTCATCAAAACAATTTGAGAATTTACGGATGAAGTTTTACTCGTAAGACGCCATTTGTTTATATAAAAAATCAACTTTATGAAAAAGTTCAACTTCTTGCAACACGACAACAATAGCCGTGTTTTTTTTTCAAGTCCATATAGAATTGTAGAAAAAAACGACATCGGGACTTAGCAACTTCTTTCCAAATAGTTGGAAGCACTGTGTACGCTATGGCATTTATCAGTTGTATTGACGAAGCGCTTAGTCCCGATGTTATTTTTTTTTTTACAATTTTTGGACTTTCAGATAAACATACTTAATACAAAAACCACTGCAAACGTCATTTTGCTTTTATGAACACAGTTGTCAACTGCTATAAATGCATTTTTATTTGCATTTTACATTTTTGAAAGCAAATCTGGTAGGACTACTGCACTTTTAAATTAGGCATGTTTTTTTGCAAGTCCAAAAGGAATTGTAGAAAAAGACGACATCGAAACTAAGCGCTTTACATGTAAATACAACAACTACTTAAGGCTAGGCGCACACATTCAATTTTTAGTTGCACAACTGTTTGGTTGCTTAAGAAAACAGATGAATTATTTGGTTAAAGGTCCACACAGGTGCATATAATTATATGTTACACAAAATAACTAACTCATTTTAGGCAACCGTTTAGTTTGTGTCAAAACATAAACTTTTTAGTTGCTCGAACCAAGCAGTTGCGAAACTAAAAATTGAATGTGCGCGCCTAGCCTAAGTCTATACGGACTTAGGTAAGTCCAGATATTTTTCGAGACTTAACTTAAGTCCTGATAAAAGCGGTGATGCCAAAATAATAGATTTAGATTTCAAAATGATTTTATTTAACACAAATTACAATAAGTGTGTATCATTCATTTTTTAACATGGCCTACGCCGTCTGTCAGTTGGCAATTATTAATACATTTTTTATTGTTTAATATACAAAATTAAAACATTACATTAAAAAAGTTCATCTAAGATTTGTTTTCTGTATTTAAGCGCAGTCTTGACATAATTGCAAAGTGCTTTCCAACCCATACCTCCGTCTAAAACAACTATGATTTCGTCTTGATTAAGGTAGTTTTTCCCAAGTGTACTCCTTCTAGTTTCCACTAAAACAGGACACTTTCCCAAGAAATGGAAAACATTTTCACGTTCTCTGAGGTTGCATAATACACACATATCTTCCAAACCATTCCTGTGAGGAATATAGTTCAGAGGAAGTATCACCCCTCTTGCTTTTAAAACCAGTGACAAGAGATTGGTTGGATACTCCGCACTGAAATAATTATTTCCTATCAGGTTATAGTTAAGTCTTGCAAATACTTCCCTATGAAGAGAATTTCTGGCTTTCAGAGTGTAGTCCTCTCTCTTTCTTTCGTCTACTTGAGCTATGAGACTATAGAGTTCGCTTTTTCACGTGTCCATTTCATCACTCCGGAGAATTAGTGTATGTCCACAGTACTCTGCTAAATCTCTCCATGACTCAAACCATGACATTTGTTTTTGCATCACAAGCATAGTAATTTTCTTTGGTAGTCTCCTATCATCCATTGCAATCGTCCTTAGAACGTAGTCTATATGAAGTTTAAGAGTTGCAATAAACAAAGTAGGAAGCCCAGTTTCCAGCATTAGTATACAATTCGCAGTACTATTGGGTAGATTCAAGCTTCTTTTTAAGAAATAACGCAAAAGCTGCTCAACTTCTTCAAACTCTTTGTGACTCCAAACTTGAGCTGCATAGCACATTATCGCTTTAGCTGTGGTTTCAAAAATACGATATTTAGATTCGTAGTCAACATCTTTACAATGAACCACAGTACTCCATGTTGCGTTTTAAGCATGTTTGGACCTGGCCAACTTATCAAACATATGGTTTTTCCAATTCAGATTTCAAAATATCCGCAAGCCAAGGTAGTTGTATTCATTTACGACTTCAATATGCTTTGAGCTCCAAATTACCAAGTTTCACTGCGGCAGTTCCGGCCCCCACCTTTTCGGAAAATCATGATTTTGGACTTGTCTAGGTTCACCTGGAGCCTCCACTTGTTGCAGTACTCAAACAATCTATTGATCATCAACTGGAGACTTCCAGGCGACTCTGCTAGCACCACAATTATCATCTGCGAACATAAGTACGTTGATTAACAGCTCCACCGAAACACAAGCTCCACCTTGCAATATCTCTTCCAAAGTCGTCTATGAATAGAGCAAATAATAGGGGACTCAATTTGCATCATTGTCTCAGTCGTATTTCTACTTGAAATTGTTCGGATACGTTGATGCTTCCAAGAGCAACTGCAGACAAATGCCATAGCGTGCACAGTGCTTCCAAATTTTTGGAAATAAATTCCTAAGTCCCGATGTCGTTTTTTTGCTACAATTCTATATGGACTTGCAAAAAAAAACACGGCTATTAAGAAGCTTGACCTATAACATACATAAGTATTGTTTATTTGATGTACAGACAAAGCGGAAGCTTAAAAAAAATAAATGATAAAAGAATTTGAAAGAAGATATTTTTGGATTTCCTTTAAATTTCAAAATAGCCGTGTTTTTTTCGCAAGTCCATATAGAATTGTAGATGTCATTTTTTTCTACAATTCTATATGGACTTGCGAAAAAAACACGCCTAATGTTCCGCTAAAATTTTTTCTTGTCATGACTGTACTGTATAATTACCATTCAAAACCACCACGACAACTTTTCACCTCCTTATGTCAAAATCGAAAGTGACAGCGGGACGTGGACACGTCAAATTTGTTAGGATTTTTTTTTGATATTTTACTATCACTATCTGTTTTATTACGGGTGGAAGTAAAAATCCAATTAAAATAATAATATCCGGATGGATTTTCTAAAAAGTGGAATAAAAACGGTCCTCGGGACGTCGGAGCCAGGTGAACAACCTAGTGCTGCAGATACTGTAAGTCTAACTATAGATATTTCCGCAATTAAAAATTTGATAAAATAATCAAGTAGTTTTATTCGTATGGAAAAATAGAACCATGTACCTACATTATTAAGAAAAAAGATCAGAAATCTTCATTATTCACTTTTACATGTTTTACAAAAAAAAAAAAAAAAAACAATTGTCCACGAGCCATTCACAAACAAACGTTTTGAAGGTCAACATGATTTAAAATTAGAGCGACAAGCAAAAGTTGATCCAAAGTATGCACTTATTAGAATCCTATTTTTATTGTTGCATGTGACTGGTGATCGCCAACTCTTTGAACTTTCAACCGAGAACAGGTGGAGAAGCTTGTTGACCGAGTGACATCATCCACCCTGCTTGAAGATCGGCGAGATGCCTGTCGAGCATTGAAAGCACTTTCGCGGAAATTTCGGATCGAAGTTGGCGCTCAGGGAATGCCCGCTCTCATTCAAGTGCTGCAGAACGATTGCCAAGACAGTGAAATCATCAGCTATGCACTCGACACGCTATGTAATATTATGTCGTCGAACGAGTTCGACGAGGAGGCAGACAATCCGACGGTGACTGTGAATGTGGGCGAACAATTTACAGAAATGTTCATCAAAACAGCCGAAAACGTAACTCTGGTTATGGGCTATTTGGAAGAATATGACTTTAGGGTGCGTCGCGCTGCTATCCAGCTTATCACTATTCTCATTACAAATAAGACAAGGGCCTTACAGGAAATAATCATTGTGAGTCCAATGGGAGTTTCGAAACTAATGGATTTGCTCACCGACAGTCGGGAAGTCATACGCAATGACGCATTGTTATTGCTCATTCAGCTCACTAAAGGTAAATAATGTTATACGTTCTATATTTCATTTGATTCTTTTTTGCATTTCGCAAATGATTTCTCGCATTTTTGTTACCTGTTAGAAAATCGTTAGTCGATTATTTTGCTAACTTCTACTGTGCCATCCAAGAACGCAACCTTTCTTTGGTACACATTCTTAAGTCTTACGCTGGAGAATATAATGTTTTCGTGAGTTATGAAAAAAGGGTCAGAAAAGTAATATCACGACAGTTATAACAGTATATAAGATTGTAGTACACCTTGGCGTAGGAGTAAGTTCGATAGACTATCACACTAGGGGTAAGTGTTGAATTACCAACCGCTGCTAGTAAGTGGTTTCATTTTCCCAAACATTCTGAACAAGAGCTTACGTAGTGTAAAATCAAAAACATATCGTTGCAAAAGTGATGCACATTTTGTCAAGCATTCATAAATGCATTAATCATGCATCACTTTTTATGTACTGTCTTTATATTGCAAAATTGAAACAAACCGTAATCAAAAAAATTTTTGATGTATTGTATGAGCTGTCCTGCAAATCAGCATGACAAAAAAGTTAACCAAAATGGCTAGAATAAATAAATTTAGCCATAATACAGGCCTTTGCCACTTAGTTCAATTGCGTTTTTTTGCTTTAGAAGTAAGAAAACAGTCCAGATTTGCTTTCCCTGAAATACGAATCTGCCTTCTATTTTTAGCTGAAGTTGTAAAATAAGTATATCTTTAGCTGTTTTTCAAAGCCTAGCATGGAAGACTGGTGACCTTGCGACAAAACAACCTCACTGTCATTATCATTACCGATATTAATTTGCATGAAATTAAATTTTCTTAAACCTTCTTCTAAATCATGCCTTACAGGTCGATTTTAATGGAGATTTTAGGGCAATGGTAGCATGAAATTGTGCATTAGGTGTAGTGCTTGAGTGCTAAATTAGTGTGGGTTGATGCTCCACTCTAAATATTATTTTTTTTTTATTTCAGGTCATTCTAACATTCAGAAAATCGTAGCATTCGAAAGCGCATTCGATAAACTTTTTGAAATAGTCAGAGAGGAGGGTTGCTCCGATGGCGGAATTGTAGTCGAAGACTGTCTTATTTTAATGTTAAATCTTCTAAAGAACAACTCCAGTAACCAGCAGTTTTTCAAAGAAGGCAGCTACATTCAAAAACTGGCACCAATGTTCACCATTCCTCCAGAAATCGAAGAGATCGGCTGGACGCCGCAGAAAGTCTCAAACATTCATTGTATGCTTCAAGTTGTGCGAGCATTAGTCACGCCAAGTAATCAGCAGCAAGTGATTGCTTCGTGTCAAAAAGCTATGCGTTCGTCCAGATTACTGTTTTCTTTGTGCAACATTCTTATGAGTAGTGGCGTACCTGCGGACATTCTCACCGAAACAATTAACACTGTAGCAGAAGTTGTTCGTGGTGATAGCAACAATCAGGAAGATCTTAGCAAGGTTTTAGCCCCGAGTAATCCGCCACGACCAGCCATAGTGGTGCTTCTGATGTCAATGGTCAACGAAAAGCAGCCACTTGCTTTGCGTTGTGCCGTACTTTACTGCTTCCAATGTTTTCTTTATAAAAATGAACCTGGACAGAATGCAGTCATACAAACTCTTCTTCCTTCTAGTACGGAAGTTTCAAGTCTCACAACAGGCCAATTGCTCTGTGGTGGGTTGTTCAGTATGGATCCGTTGGCAAATTGGTTTTCGGCAACCGCCCTTATGCACGGATTGGTGGATAACGTCACACAAAAGGAAGAACTTCTACGTGTCCTTCTCGCCAACGCAGCAGGGAGTCCTCCGATTTCGCTCCTTGAACAATGTACAAATCTGTTACAAAAAGAAAGCTATAAACTCCAGAGCAAAGTCGGTTTGTTGATGCTGCTCAGTATTTGGCTGAGTAATTGCCCAGCCGCAGTTAAAGCACTTATTTCAACACCTGGATGTGTGGCATATTTGATAGCGAAGGTCTGTGCTAACGAACACGATGAGAACGAATATTTGGTACAAGGCCTGTGTGCTTTCCTCATGGGATTGTGTATTCAATTCAATGACAACACTGCACCCAACAACAAACGAGAAGATATTTGTCAGGTGTGTTTTTTTTCGACAACAAAAGAAAAGTTTTTATTGTAATTTTTGTTGCAGCTCATCATCAAGAGAATAGGACAAGAAACATTTTGTACAAAGCTGAGTGATGTTTCGAGACATGAGGCCTACAGTCGTGCATCGAAGATGCCTCAAATCCGGGCGAAAACTTCATCAGATTTATTTTTGGACTATGAGTACTGTAAAATGCATAAATCACTTGAAGGTAAGATGCAATCTCTCTCCATTCAAATGACTATTTATTTGTATTTAATTTCAGCATCGATTGTTAAGCTTATCGGTGGTTTTGACATCAACGGAACTGATTTAACAGAGCTTACGTTGAGCTCAGAAGCGTCTGTACTTGTAGCCCAATACAAAGGAATCATTCGGGGATTAGATACGGAAATCTGCACTCTGAAAGATACAGTTCGTCATTTAGAAGCGCGTAACGATGAGTTAGAAAAATCACTTTCACAAGTTCAAGCTACCAATACACAACTCTCAGACCAAAATCTCCTATTAAGGGCACAATTAGCTGCAGTTGCCGGACCAAATGGATCTTCTGAGCAAATACGCGCAACAGATGGTTCGGATGCAGTTCATTTAGAAAACTTACGTTTAAAGAAGGAAATCGAATCAATGAGAGAAAAATTATCTGAAGAAATGCGACGTTCGTCTAGCTTCGCAGATGATTTGACGAAACTTCATAAAGACCAAGAGGATCTTTTGGAACTTTTAACAGATCAAGAAAATAAAATAACAAAATATGCCGGACAACTTAGATCTGTTGGAATTGAGGTCGAAGAAGATGTTGATGTTAGTGAAGAAAAACCAGATAATCATGGGGAAATTATTTAATGATTTTCTTTTCAATTTAAAAATTTATGTATGTATATATGAAATTAAAAAAACAATAATAATAGTCAATAATCAAGTTTATATGATTGCTTTTTCTTGTCTTTATTTTGAAGTATTATAATATATGTATATATGTATTTTTATTTTGTTTATAAAACATTTATTGTGGTCAATATCGTCTCCTAAGAAAACATTAATTTTAAAGGTTTAAAAACTGATTAAAAAAATAACGAGATTAAAAAAAAACCGAAAATTCGGATTTTACTTCGATTTGTTTTCCAATATATATGTACTTTGAAAAGCGATTTCTTAATTCCGAAGCCTGAGAGAGTGCGCATACGCGACTATCCTGCACATCTGTTAATGGAAGCAAACACACTCAGATACTACATTAGAATTCGCTTTTTCCCTACGTGACGATTTTCACCGATTTGAAACTTCGTTCTAAAACAGAATAACATTCCGAGGTTGAAAATGTTCATGTATCGTAGATTCTTTTCAAGATATTCTATCCTAAGAAAAAAAATCGAATGCAGCAATCGTCGGGCTTTATAATATACAATACTATTCAAACTTTTGAGCAGCTTATGTATACAAAAATTGATTAAAATCCCTTGATTCGTTTTTGAGAAAATCAAAACAAAATACTGATTGTTTAGATTGTTTTTTCAACCGTAAGCTAGATTTTACCATAAGAAATTTTAAATTTTTACAAAAATCCGTAGAAAGCATTTTTGAGAAAAAAAAGTAAGCGGTCGGGGAACCCCCGTCAGGAACGAAGTCCCTTACGCTTTGTCTACAAATTCATTATCATTTTTTCAGAACTAGTCAATATTTTTTGTACGTTGTTAAATTTTGGTATTACTGGCGCAACATTTTAGTAGAATAAGTAACGATGGTAGAACTGTTTTTTGTATCATACTTAGATAATGTCGATTCTGCAAATTTTAATTGTGTTAAGCTAATAGCCTTTTTTATTTTTTAAGTATTGTTCTATTTTCATATGAGTCTTTTACATTTACAAACGTCAAAAAGGTCTGTTTTCCTAGTTTCTTGCACGAACCGTCATTGTTTTAGGTGTGTTCAGAAATAATTTATTTTATTTATTTAAGAATACTACTTTAAAGTTATGAAATTGTTAAATAATAGGTTTGTTCGTTGAGCCCTGAAGTCACCCTGGGGTCGCCCTAAATCGTTTTTTGAAAAACCTGAAGTCACCCTGGTGAGCAAATTCTGTGTTTTTTGAGACCTGGGGTCGCCCTGAACTCGCCATGAAGTAGATCTAGGTATTTTGCTGGGGCGAGTTCAGGTAACACTCAAACTGTCAAAAGTCATATGGGATTTCATATGTATTTCTTTTGTTGTCGTTTGGCGATTCGCATGTCGCATGTTATTGCTTGTATTTGTAATTAAATATTTGTTGTACTCATCGGATGAAACATTCAGCAACAACGCAAAATTGTTTTCGTTCATTTTTAAAACTAATTTATAAAAAAATTTAAAGTTTTATCAGATCACAAAATTATTTTGTCTTGCTTTTAGTTGTCAACAAAACAGTTGAAAGCTCTTGGGTGTTTTTTGAAAACCGAAAACCCCAGTTTTTGTTGACAACTCTGAGGGTTGTCAAGAAAACCTGGGTCAACCCTGGGTAAAGTTCAACAAACGAACCTAATATAATACTAATATCTTAACAATAGGCTGTTTAAAATTTGGCGCCATTGGAAATTATGATCTTATTTTTCAAATCTACTGCGAAAAACGATTTTCCAAGTCAGAGCCCTGCTGCGTTAATTGTTCAAATATCAATACGAGCTTTCAGTCTTGCACATACCGCTCTCATATGATATAAAAAAGGGCAGATAGAAAGGGCCCTTCCGCCTGCTGCGGCTCGTCTTTTATTTCGTTACTTAACGATTTCTTTCAATTCAAACTTATTGCAAGGAACGTAAAGAAACGAAAAAAAGTATATGTACCTACCGTTATTTTTAGTCCTAAAATAAAATAACGTGTCGGGGAATAACAAACAAACAAAGAAAATTAGGCTGTTGCCGAACAGACAAACTGTATACCGAACCCCATTTTTGTTCCTGTTCCCTATGATTGCTATTTCAAGATTGATTACGAATGCTTAACTTGTCATATTAGTAAATATATTGCAAGTAAAAATACTTATCGGCAAAATAGGGCACATATGTATAACAAAAAATACTGGTTTAATCTAAAGGTCTTTTATGTTTCCCGAGGCTCTAATTCGGTTTCCAATAGCCTTCCCTTTTTCTAACGCAACTCTGGAGTTACTCTTTGGTCTAATGGTTACTCTGTCTGACTGTCACATTGGCTTTGAATCTCAGCCGCTAAAACACAAAAAGGGTGCTACCTTTCGGGAGGAAGTGACAAATCCTCTAAGATTCCTCTTTTCATTATTCGGACTTGACAGAGAATTGTAGTTCCCTCGTTCCTCCTGAAACATAAATACAGGAATGTTTGAGATCTGTTAGGTACTAGGTCTTGGTTCCCCATGAATAGTCTTCCACAAAATTTATTAACCGGAGTGTAAATTAATTTTATTTAATAACGAACCATAAATGTTTTGCATAGCTAATACATTGATTCTCATAAAGCTCTAAAGATATCTTCAAACGACAAACATAATATACATATCTACATACATACCTGATAAGACTTAACGAAATACATTTTTTTCATTAATTAAAAAAAGAACAGTTTTTGAATTGAGTTAGTCCTTATTTATCACATTTTTTTTATTATTTTTTTTTATTTAAAATTGATAAAAAAAAAACAATTTTTGAATTATGTTCACATTCATATTCGAGCTCGAATTTCGAATTGGTCAGTACAAGCATATCAGCATGCATAGCCTGTGTCCATGCCCATAACGCCCGGGCAAATTTTCATTAACGCCCCTTTAAAATTCTGTTAAATTGAAATTTATTGACTTTGAATGCAATATCAATATTGTTGAGAATATCTCTTACGTTGTAACGGTCATCGATAGTTTTCAAAAGATTTTTTTGAGAACGTTATTCCAATATTTAAAACCTTGATCTGGAGCCTGGAGCATACTATACTTAAATACTTCTGGTAATATTTAAAACCATTTAAACTGCCACATAAAGCTTTTATTTTGAATGCACCTTTTCCTTGTAAACTTAACCATTGTTTGCTTATACATTTTAACTCTTTCAAATAAATTTGTTTGAGACATAAATGTATACGTTAAATGCGGGGTCTTTTTCAAATTAATTTAAAGAACAAAATCGTGATCGAGCGCCTGCGGCGTTCTTGGGCCCCGATACTTTGTCTTTGATGCCAAGACGGTTGCACAGACCCTGTGCGTATAAACTGATAACAAAACACCACGAACCACAAAAGGCTATACGCAACCCTAGCGTTTAAAAAATAAAAACTTATCAGTTGCAAAAAGTCACTCTAGAAGTTCAAACCGCTTAAGATAATGTACATACTCAGAAAATTAATTAAATTTACTTGCCTTCTGGTAGCTTTATTCATGTTTGATTTTGGACACGCCTTTCCAGCTAGAAGACATTTGGCAGGTATAGAAGTTCCTCCCCCAAAATTAGTAAGTTTCTATTCTTCTTGAATGAGAAGACATAAAATTATAATTATTTAAATTGAATTAAAGATACAATTCATGCGAAGATTCGGATATTTAGAATCAAATCCAAGTGACTCTGAAGCCCTTTACCATGAAGTTGCAATAATAGAAGCCATTAAGAGTATACAAAAATATGGAGCCCTCAACCAGACCGGTGAGCTGGACAATCAAACATTGCAAGTAAACAAATAAATGCAATCCTGTCATTGATTATGTATTTTTATGCTGATTTTATTATGTATTGTTTAGTTATTATCTTCGCCGCGTTGTGGAGTACCGGATATAGAATCCCGGGCATTAACTCGATCTCGATCAAAACGTTATATTATTGGGGCACGGTCTTGGCAGAAACGCAAAATTAAGTACTAGTAAGTTTAATTTGAGAGTATGTTCTCTTTTCCAAAGTCTATTGTATTTTGCATAAGCATAGCTAATTGGTCGGCCAAAATGCAGAGGGAACAAATTGAACGAGATTTGGAAAAGGCCTTTGATATGTGGGCTCGTTATAATCGTTTGAAATTCCAACGTGTGTATGATACCTCAGCAGATATTATAGTTGGATTTGGAAGTCAATACCATGGAGATAAGTAAGAACATTTCCAGCCAATGCGGTAGTTATCATAAAATATTTAATTTCCAGCTACCCCTTTGATGGTCCGGGTAATATACTAGCTCATGCGTTTTATCCATATGAAATGGGCTCATATGGAGGTGATGTACACTTCGATGAAGACGAAAACTGGGTAGAGAATTCAACAAACTTGAACGATGGCGTAGATTTCTATTCAGTTGCTCTGCATGAATTGGGTCATAGCATAGGTTTGGCTCACTCTCCAGTGTATTCATCAATTATGTTCCCTTACTATAAAGGACCTGGTCAAAATGTCTTGGATTATGATGATGTCTTGGCTATGTACGATCTCTATAGTATGTTTGTTTATTTTATGTGAAGATTTATCCAAAAACCAATGGCTTTTTATATAAAGTTAACAGAATATTACCTGGTGACGATAAATTAGAAAAATTTACTCCAAAAACAACTTCATCGACATCGCAATATGAATATACAACAGAGAGCACTTCCCAAGCACCAACAACCAAAGTAGATAACCAGTTTACATATGAGGGTGACTATGAAACAGTTATCAACCATAAGGTAATGGAATTCATGTTTGTTTATTCATTCTACTATATACTATGTATGTATATTCAATACAGGAGAAGTACTCTACAAACATGATTTGGAAAAGTACTGAGGCTCCCAAAAAAATACCAAAAAAAGTTGGGCCGCTTACTCCTGGGAGCTATATCTGTCAAGGCCAATTTGATGCAGTATCGATGATAAAAAGAGCTGTTTATATATTTAAGGGAAAATACGTTTGGAAACTTACGCCTCGATACACAATTGAGAGTGACTATCCAAAGTCTATATATGACATGTTACCGTTTCTACCAGAAAATATTCAAAAGATCGATGCGGTATATGAACGATTTGATGGATCTTCTGTATATTTTACAGGTTTGTGTTATTTTTTCGCAATTAAATTCACATCACCCAGAACTTTGAACGCATAATTCCTTATTCCAGTACTATACATGTGAATAAAATTGGCATTTACCATACGGAAGCAGCATATAGTTTAAAATGAATTAAAGGAACTTTTAAGAACACCATGCTTCCTTTTTCATATTCAAGTTGAACAAAAATGAACTGTTCCACCTAAGGTACCACAAAAAATAAAAAACATGAAAATTCTGTTAAATTTCTTCAAAAACAAATTTTTTCAATTTTGTTTTTCTACTGAGTTGGTTAATCTTTATTTTCTTCTTCTACATATAATGTTTTGGGTAAAATTATTAGTTTAAAAAGAAAGTTTTAGATTGCAATTGTTTAAAGCTGCTTAAATAATATTGAGTTAGCATTCTAGAACCCAAAGAATAAATCATTTCTGAATCTTTTCTCTTGTGATTTCCGAAACATGTATGCATATAGTAGATGTACAGATGTAGAGATAGAATTTTTAATATTTCACATAAATACACGTTTTATGAATTACATTTTTTTAGTTTAGGAAATAATTCTTCAAAAACTATTCCTTTAAATAACTTGGTTTAAAGAGAAAACTAGGGAAAGATATATTTTCTAGTTTAAAAAGGGTAAAGCATGACATGTTGTGTTGCAGTTAGTTTTTTAGTATTTGTCCTTTATTTTATGTAATTTTTTTACAAACATTTTACAAACACGAAGGTGGCTTAATGACTCTTCCTAAATTTATGAGTTCACTTAACTTAAGATCGAAAAGAAAATCATCTTTCATTTCTCGAATTAAGGAAAAATAATGAAAAAATCTTGACAGCTTTATATGTATATCCCCTCAGCAATTTCGTTGCTAATTTACTTTGTAACATCTTTACTCAGTGGCGATTTGAAATACGCAAAACGAATTACTAATTATGTAAAAATAAAATAAACTTGGTGGTGCAACAGCTCGAAGTGAACCAGGACCTAGTGACTTACAACTCTCAACCATTCCTCTATGCGTGTTACCAGGAACGGAGAGGACCTACAATTTTTTGCCGATTCCGAACGGCTAATGAGCAGCACTTTCCATGACAAGAGATACTCTTGGAGGATTTGTCAATTCCTCGCAAGAGGCAGTACACCCCTGAAAAAAAACTTTCTTGCAGCGGCTGAGAATGGAACGCGAGACCTTCCGCATAACAGTCCAACGCACTAACCATTATGCCAAGGGTACTACTTATTAATTATGTAGTATGAACTATCTTTTTTACAGACTTTTCGTAAAATCTCAACTGCTCTTTAGGTCTGAATAGGCGCAACGATTATAGTTGAAATGCATTCAATTAATCTTAATCTAAAGTATCTGTTCCTGAAAAGCTTGTTTTGTTAGTTAGTCTTGTTATCTAAATATGATTTTTTTTAATTTTAAGTTGTGAATAGCATTTTTTGTTACTTTGCAAGCTCCCAATGCAACTAAGAATACTGCATGAGGTTCTCTTTTGTTAATAACTTCAACTGTGTTCTCATCCTTACTTCTAAAGTTTAAATTCAATTTCAGGTCAAATCTATTGGGTTTATGATGGTCAACAACTCATAGAAAATAGCCCAAAGAATCTCACGAATTTTATTTCAACAGCTACAAACATAACCAAAATAGATGCAGCAATGGTATGGCGTAAGTAATCTTTTAAACAATTAACTGCTCTAGACTACAAATTTCCCATATCAAAGCTAAAAACAATATGACTTACATCTTTGCGGGAACACAATTTTGGAAAATAGATGAAAGTATCCGTAGATATGAAGATAATTTTCCAAAGCCAATGCAGAGATGGATTGGCATACCAAATGACATCGATGCAACTGCAACATTGGCAAATGGTAATCAAATTATCTTGGAATGTTAAAAACTTATGACTCGTTTTTTTTTTAATTTCAAGGCAAAACATATTTCTTTAAAGACAATTTGTATTGGCTCTATAACAATAAATTTGTGCGTCCCGAACGTGGCTATCCTCGTAGAGCGTCCACAGCATGGATTGGATGTTTGCCGACCACAGAGAAAACAAAACTAAGAAATTCAAATACAACAATTTTGTTTATTTAGATTTTAACTTTTTCTTAGATTTGGCGTAAGACGAGCTAATATCACTCATATACAAAATATAATAACTTAAGAATGTGTAAAGAATCCCCACACTGCAGTAAATACTTGTCAAAAGTAATGGAAGGAATGGTAGTTTTGTATTTAATTGTAAGACTGGACTTAGAATATGCTCGTATATAGGCAGCACTGCGAAACCAAACAGGTAGAGGATCTCATACCACCGAAAGCTCATTTTTGGATGCAAGGATTTGAGCAATACATAATGGGATGAGTTATACGCTAGAAATAGGAAAAACTTTACTGCGATGAGTTCTGGAGGGAATAATAGAGGGAATAGTGAGAAGTAGCCAACAAAACTTAAAAAAAATGAGTGTTTAGCATCTTGGGTATTTAGTAGACTAAGCAAGCTGAAAATAAAAGGTATGATTTTTGGTAATTAATCAATAAATAGGGGCACTTACCTTAGAGGTATGGTTACCATTAAAATGGCCTTTTCGTGTACATGCCATCCGAACACAAAGGAAGTGCACGAACATATAACAACTGCTTGAAGAAAACCTCTGACGCAGTCACTGAAAATTTAAAAAAATATTAATAAATATTTATTTACAAAAATTAATTATGTAAATGTAAATGATTAGTCATACATGGAAAGCTTTTTATCAATTAATTCTAACTCAATTGGTATTGACGACATACATCCGATTTTTTTGAAAGCCATATAACCTTTTGTAATAAGATATATAACTCATACCTTTAATACTATTCTTACGACTAGTACTTTTCCATCCATTTGGAAACAAGCTTACACTATACCCACCCGTAAAAAACGTAATTGTGAGGACTTTCGACCAATAGTTATTTTACCGCCTCTCGCAAAAGTTTTTCGAAGGCATTTGATACTGTCAATTGTAACATTCTTTGTAAGAAACTTAAAGATCAATGTAACTTCTCATCGTCAGTACTTTTATCCTATATAACTCATAGATCTCAAGCTGTTTTTTTGAACAATTCAATGTCTTCTTTCCTTCCTTTGCATAGAGGTGTTCTTTAAGGTTCTATTTTGAGTCCTATGCTATCTTCTATGTATATAAATGATCTTTCTTCTCGTGTACTGACCTCTTCCATGCATATATGTATACGCAGATGATGTTCAACTTTATAATAATTTTCCTCTTGGTATGGTTGAAAATGGCGTCCATGAAATCAATGAGGATTTCGATAGAATCTGGTAAAATTAAAAATTACCTCTGTTTCAATCCTAAGAAAACAAAATCTATCTTAACAATACAATCATTCAATTCGTTGATTTCACACAAAATCTTGGAATAACGTTTTATAAAACACTTAATTCGCATGCTTTCGGCATCTCATCATTTAACACCGCTGGTAGATCTTGCGACCTAATATCAATTCGTTTTTCTTTTCTTGTATCTGAACACCAGTTTTTTGTTCAAACCATTCGATTATGGAATTCTCTCCCCCGTACTATAAGAAGATAAGCTGCACGACCCAGTTTGGAAAGTCACTTAGCCTTTTTTTTAAACACATCATACTTGATGTTATTTTCTCGAATTAATTTTTTTGATAGGAGTGAAAATAGTCACAATAAAACAAATTAAATTGTTTAGTTAGCAACTGAATTTTGTCCAGAAACAAAAGAGGAACCGTGGAAAAGCCCAGGACTCTAGTTCATTTTTTGTGTACATACAGAGATCTTTAAATTTTAAATTTACATATGTAGCGATCGGCAATTGAATTTAGTGATGGCGTTTAAATAAAAAATGATAGGTGCTAACTCCATAACCAAAACTTAACAATATTTCGAAAATATCACCATATTACCCGTTTCTCTTTATTTTAAACATGTTCATTGTAATGATCGTATCTATAACCATTACCCGTAACAAAATTATGTTAAAATAAAAGTACCGAGTCTTAATTCTAAAACTAATATAGTACGAACAATGTAGCAGTGAAATTCCGATAGGCACATTCAGTAAAACGAGATCTCAGAAATTTTCAGAAACTTCAACGCATTTCATCAGCAGTTTTTTTTAAGAATATGTGGAAAGAACTCATTAATCTTGGATTTAGAATTCTGCAATAATGTATATATGTATATATCTACAAGGTTCTTAAGATTTATTTAATATTTAATTTTTTTAATGTATGTAACTTAAACTTCTCCAACACAGAAATGGTTGAGAGTTGTAAGTCAATAGGTTTAGACCGGCTATGAGCCGTCCGTCATGACATCTTATTGAAAAAAATTAAAACTAAAATGTAAAATAATTATTTATATTACTATAACAAAGCTTATCAATAGGTCTTTACATATGTATATTGCGATAAAATATCGTTAGTTAGACCATTGATGAATTGTTTCAAGTGCATTTTTATAAAATATATAAAAAATATATATTCATAAAATAACTTACAAGTTTTTTTGATAAAGCTTATAAGAATATCAATCGGTCCGAAACATGACGCAGTACACACCACGCTGCACATACTGCAAGGACGGAGAGGGAAATCTGATCACCGATCCTGAAAGCATACTGGAGCGATGGGAAGTGTACTTTAATGAATTGCTAAATGGTCAGCTCACTGCAGAAGTGGAGGCTCCACTACTTCAAGAAGAATACTCTATGTTGCCGCCACCAAGCATAGAAGAGGTTGAGAAGGCTATAGGCCGGCTTAAACAGAACAAAGCCCCGGGAGCCGATGGCATACCAGCCGAATTATTCCATCACGGCGGGCCAGCCTTACGTCAAGCAATTCATGATATTATAGTACACGTATGGGACCAGGAAGAAATGCCAGAAGACTGGCGAAAAGGTTTAATATGCCCCATACATAAGAAGGGAGATGTCACAACGTGCAGCAATTATAGAGGTATCACGTTGTTGAGTACCGCCTATAAGATACTCTCCTCTATCCTACAAGACCGGATAACCCCATACGCTAAAACCGTTATCGGACAATATCAGTGTGGTTTCATTCCAGGCAAATCAACAACTGATCAGATATTCACCCTTAGGCAGGCGATGGAAAAATGTCTAGAATTTAACATCCCAACATACCATCTGTTTATAGACTTTAAGGCCGCCTATGATAGCATAGCCAGGGTAGAACTTTACAAAGCCATGAGAGAATTCGGCATCCCAAATAAATTGACACGACTATGTAGGTTGACCATGACCAACGTAACAAGCCAAGTAAAAATAGCCGGATTGCTATCCAGACCAATCAACATCTTTAATGGACTCCGACAAGGGGACGGTTTGGCCTGCCTCCTCTTCAACCTGGCGTTGGAGAAAGCAATCCGTGACTCTGGCACGGCAACAAGAGGGACCATCGTCAACAGGTCCAGCCAGTTACTGGCTTACGCAGACGACATCGACATCATCGGAAGAACCGAACAAGCTGTACACGATTCCTTCATCCAGATCGAGCAGGCGGCACAAAATCTGGGGCTGCACATTAGTGAAGGTAAAACAAAGTACATGGTGGCGTCGAATGCGAGAGGAACAGTTGGTCAAACAATCAAGGTTGCGGAGCACGAATTTGAAGTGGTGCAATCCTTTAAATACCTTGGGTCAATAGTAGCAGCCGATAACAATATAGAAGAAGAAATACGCGGGCGGCTTCTCAAATCCAACAGAGCCTACTATAGTCTGTCAAAGCTCTTCAAATCCAGAAATCTCACCATAACTTCAAAACTACTGCTGTACAGGACCATGGTCCTGCCAGTACTCACATATGGATCCGAGACTTGGGTGCTTAGCAAAAGGCACTCCGACCTCTTAGCTGCGTTCGAGAGAAAAGTCTTAAGGAGAATTGTTGGCCCCGTATGTGAGGAAGGACGATTCCGGAGACGGTACAATCATGAACTGTACGCAATCTACCTTGAAGCAGATATCGTGACAAAAATTAAGCTCGGTAGACTCCGGTGGGCAGGGCACCTAGCTCGCATGAGCGAAGAGGAACCTGCTCGGAAAGTTCTTTGTGGTACATTCTATGGTAGACGACAGCGTGGTAGACCATGCTTGCGCTGGAGAGATGGCGTAGACCAGGACGCCCGAAGCCTTGGGGTGCGCAACTGGATGGCGTCGGCTAGAGACCGGGATAGGTGGAGAGACTTGTTGAAAGAGGCCAGGACCGGAACCCGGTTGTCGAGCCGATGATGATGATGATGATGATTATAAGAATATCACAATAAAATAAAAACATCAAATATAATTTATCCTCAAAAAATCGTAAACCGTTTTTAATATTCTTCTTCAAGACTATTGTGCAAAGTTCTTAATTAGGACTTATAGTATTCGAATAATAAGATTGAAATGGATTTTGAAGTGGAGATTAGTACTTTCTCTTAAGATGCTGTAATTAGGTTTGCAGAAAAATCTTTTTCTTTCAAAGTTCATTAAAAATACGTTAAAATATCAAAATTCTATGGCTTCAAACAGCAAAAAGAATTTTAGCTATTAAGAACCAGTAATTAACCACACTAGTGAATGCCATAAGCTTTCTGACAAAATGTATGTAATGTTTGAAAAGCCTACTAACCATTTGCCTAGAACGTCATTTCTAGATGCCTTTCTTTAAGTGCAAAATTAATATTTCACTATTACTTCCTATGTTTTTCAATCAGTCTGACTTAATCGATTATATTCACTGAATTATTAAGTTAACTAATTTTATGATTTACTTTGGATTAGATTATGTTTTAAGCATGTATTATAAGATTCAATATAGAAACTGATGGTAAATCCATAAAATATATGATATTTTCTTTCTTACCGTTTTTCTGTGAAGATTAATAACCTCATGACACATGGACCCATAACCAGAGCAGTCAATACAAACGTTATCAGTGGACTGATCGTTGGCAAAAACACGTGAACGTATTCCTTTACAAGGCCTCCAGTGTTCGATTCACCTTGTTTTGGTAATTTCAGTGCAACTTCTGCCACTTTATCAGCAAAATTGTAGAGAGCCCAAAAGTTTGGGGCCCAGTAGGCGTGTGTCAGGCCGCGTTTGAATGGAAACAATCTGGAAAATACCTGTTTGGAGAACAATATTACAAAAACGCTTTATTGACTTATAAACTTTACCTGTGGTAACTGTCGGTAGAACAAAGCAAATGACACACCGAAGCAACCCAACCCTGCTGCCACAATATCCAGGAACTTTGAAATTGGATGCTTTCCTTGGAAGCAATAGAACTTTAAGTAAAATGCACCAAAAGCGGGAGCCATGTAAATGAAAATGTGTTTGAAATTCAGCAGGGAAGCGAACAACACACAGGAAACTAAATATCTTTGCTCCAATAGATAGCCAATGCTTAAAAGCAGGATTCCAAAAAGAAAACCATTGTACTGAAAGTGTATGTGGTCAACGAAAATAAGACCAACATTGCAGAGAAAGATAAAGCTTGCTGCGAGGATTCCAAGAGTGTGCTTGATTTTCAATGATAAGATACATCTAATTAAATTTCAATGATTAATTCAAAAATCTTGCAACCAAAAAAGTTAACCTACTTCTTAACTCCAAGTGCAAACACAATATCAGTGGTTATCACTGATAATCGCTGAAATAGAATCGTGGCATCCGAGTCATAGTTTAGATTTCTGATTTCTAACATTTTCGGATCGAAAAATTGCGCCAAATGAGACAGGAAGCACTCGAAGAAGGCAAAGAACGGTGGGTAGTCGAGAGTCCATTCACTGCTATTTTCAAAATACCATTTGGAAGGTGGGAGGGAATAGGTGATAGCCATCCAGTTCCGATGGACTTCAAAATCAGTTGACCGGCTGAAATAACAGGGAATTGACTTAAACATCAAGTGGTAATTGTACTTAAGTTACTAGGATTTCATGAGAAGTAGTTTAATACTGGTGGCAAGTATAAATATTGACCAAAACATTGTTTAGTTTTTTAATTGATTTTGTTTGTCTTTGTATTAAATTTAATTACAATTTTAATTTTAATAAAAATGAAAATGACGTGTGGACAATAATTTCGGAGTAACAGCACTGCCAACATTCAACATTGATCAAATATTTATTAAGGAATAGTTTACATTTACAATTAAGGGTTGGCATCCATTTATTTTATGTTATGGGTTTTTAAAATTCTTAAAAAGTATTTATCACAATAGAATAATGGATTATATTTGAATACGAATGTTTTATGTTTTATTTTCGTTCTAAATCTACTAAAAACAAAACAAGTCTACTAATAAAGCGATTCGATTTCTCATGTTTGCTATAATCTACCTATTATTAATTCCATTTTTCACATTAAGCTAAATATAATTTGTAACATTTAGGCCTATTCGGCGAGATCTTTTATTCTTCTATTCTGTTATTCTGCTATGAATTTCCATACAAATGTTTGAGCTATCGGATTGGCAACCCTGGCTTTTACCTGACAAGTTGTGAAAATTTTTAAGTGTTCTTAAAAAAAAAATTCAAAATAAATTAATAGTTAAAAAAAAAAAGAAAAGAAAATACTTTTATCTGTGAAATACCTCAAGAAAATATAAACAAACGAATTTCTATAAGCGTTCTTCAAACTGTAAGTCCTAGGCTTAAGAACTTCTGCCAAACTTGTTTGCTATTAGGCTTGACATAACCCAACATTTTGCAACTCTTTGAGTAAATGAATAAAAGAAGCCTCGATCAAACATCCCCTGAAAAAATACCTGCAAGCCCCCGTAAAAGGTACTTCCCGTCGAAAATGTCTAAATTAGATGACACAATAACACTTTCATCTTTATCTGATATTTTGGACTTAAAATTGAAGGATCTGGCTCGCAAAAGTGATATCCACGAACTTAAATCAGATATTTCTGCATTAAGATCTAAAAACGACGAGCTCGCATCAAAACTTAGAATGACAGAGGAACGTTGCTGTAATCTTGAAGCAAAGGTGGAGTCTCTACTTATAGGGGCCAACGAAAAAAATCTGTTGTTTCACATGCCATTCACTGCAAAGGGCGCAGAGCATTCGAGTGTGGAAAGCCTGTGCACTGATGTTTTGCAAATTCCTAATATCGAAATTGATGACGTCCGTCCTTTGAACATCAAAAATAACAAAAATAATCATTCCTTGCTTATGGTGAAGTTTAGATCCTCCCAAACTGCAAAATCTGTGCTGCGTGCTTCAGGTAAATTGAAAGGAAAAGCAATCTCTATACGAAAAGATCTGCCGCCAGGAGCTAGAAGAAGTCGAAGTGTTTTGCTGAAACTCAGATGGTGGATACATAAAAAAGTGCCAGAGTCAAAGAAGAAGATGAATGTTTACGACGATAAACTGCGAATTGAAGGAAAAGTTTTTACTTGGAGTATAAACAATGGCTTTAAGTGCGGATCGTTGGATGGGTTGACAGAAATCAATAAATTATTTGACAGCCTGCAAATGACAGCTGTCGATCTGTCATCGATCGTTTCTTCGTTAAGTGAAGACAACAACCATTTACCAACGTCATCTTGTGGTACTTCTAGTTCCTCACAATGATTTTCAAAGGCCGCACCTCGGGTTTCCGTCTTGCCAGGCGACGGTTTTTACTTAAATATTTTAAGCTATAATATTCATGGAATGTATAATAAAATGTTATTTAATGAGTTTTTTAACTATGTAGAAAAGTTTGATGTATTTTTTCTCTATGAGACATGGGTTGAGGAAGATAATAATTATGAGTTTTATAAAAAGATGTTTAGCAATTATGTATTGAAAAGCGTTGCTGCAGTTAAAATTCATAGTAAAGGAAGAGCAAAAGGCGGCTGTTTGTTTGGTTTTAAGAAAAATTCAGATTGCAGTTTTGAGTTTATGGTGGTTGAAAATGTTATTATTCTTAAATTGGAAGGTAGGGGAAGGATCAATTTTATAGTACCAGTTTACCTAAACTGTACGAAGTGGTCAACTGAATTCGAAAATCTTCAGGATGCACTTAACTACTTTGGAAAACATAATTTAATGATTATTGGTGACCTGAATGGTAGAATTGGTTTTGATCAATGTTGTACTGAGCAATTATCATCTGTTTCATCGAAAATATCGCTAGAAAGAAAGTCTAAAGACGACGTTTTGGATGGAAATGGGAAGAAGCTCTTGGAGTTTTGTAAAACGTTTGATCTCACAGTTATAAATGGCAGAACAAAAAGTGATATACACGGGGAAAAAACTTTTTTAGCAAAACAAGGCTCCTCAACTATTGATTATTGTTGTGCAGCAACTGATTTTTTAAGTTTAATTGAAGATTTGAAGGTTGGTGCTCAAAACTTTTCGGATCACATGCCAATTGAAGTAGTACTCCATTTGAACGAGATACGGTCTATGCCAAATGAACTTGAAATGCAACTTTTACCAAAATTATTTTTGAAAGAGCACCAAATTGAACTTTTTCATCAAAACCTATCATGGGAATTATCTCGGGAGCATACTAATCTTGAAGAGGCTGTAAAATTTTCTTGATGAAGCTATAGCTAAAGCTGCTCCAAAAAATAGTTCAGCAAGACATAGCATACCAAAAAACAAATGGTTTAATCATGAATGTCAAAAGGCGAGAGATAAAGCATTCCAGCTGCTTAATTTATTTCGCAAATACAACGCGGATATCCTCAAGAAAATGTACTTGGAAGCAAACAAACACTACAAAATTGTTTGTCTGAGTTAAAAAAAAAATTACTTTGGTCAGCTAGTGCGGGAAGCTTCAAATGCAAGCAACGCAAAATGTTTTTGGAAAGCTGTAAGAGGGATAACTGGCAGATCATTCACAATTGGTGTTGGTCTACACCCCAATATCCTTAAGGAGCACTTTTGCAATCTTCTTAACCCTGTAAACAACGGTCCCGTTGTCCAATATGCCAGTCCTTTAGTTGTTAATGATTACCTAGACCGACACATAAGTCTAGAAGAAGTCAAAGAGGCCATTGGTAGAACAAAGTATAACAAAGCCCCAGGAGAAAACAGAATACCTTTTGAGTTCTACAGGAATTTGACAGAAGAAGCTTTAATCGTGTTGGTGGATTCGTTTAATCAAATATTTAATGCCAATATTGTACCACTGAGCTTTCAAAAGGCGATTCTATTTCCGCTACACAAAAAAGGTGACTCGAATTCAGCAGAAAGCTATAGAGGTATATCCTTCTTGAACTGTTCATTGAAGATCTTCTCACTGGTGCTCTACACAAGATTAACAGCATGGGTCGATAATGAGAACCTTCTGAGTGATTTTCAGTCTGGTTTTAGACAAAATCATTCAACAATTGACCAAATCTTCACCCTAATGAATATTGCGCAGTCGTTTCAGGATCAACATAGGAAACTTTATACGTTTTACATAGACTTCAAAGCCGCTTTTGATTCTATCGACAGAAGGTCTCTATTCTACAAACTTTCATTGATGGGAATGTCAACAAAAATGCTTAATGTTCTTAAGCTCTTGTACTTGGACACAAAAGCAGCGGTATGGAATGGCAGGATTCTGTCAGAATGGTTTTCGACAACAATGGGTGTAAAACAGGGGTGTGTGCTAAGTACCCTCTTGTTCATTCTGTTCCTCGATGATCTGAATGAAGTGCTTTGCGGTGGAATTTTGTGGGCTGGGAGGAGGATTAAAGTGCTAATGTATGCTGATGATATAGTCCTGTTATCCGATTCCCCCCAAGGACTTAGCCGTATGATTTTGGACCTTGAAGAATATTGTGCGAAATGGAACCTCACTGTGAACTTGTCCAAGTCCAAGGTCATGATATGCAGAAAGGCCGGTGGATGTTATGCCAGAAACGAAAAGTGGAAATTCGCTGGAAAAGATATTGAGATAGTTAAAGAGTATGATTACCTTGGAATGAAAATATCATCAAACTTAAGCATGAAGAGACATTTTTCCAACAAGCTTCAGTTAGCAAAAACAGCACTTAATTGCACATGGAAGACCTGTATTAGTGCAAGTGAACTCAATTTAAGTGCGAAGTACAAACTATTTGAGGCAACTTCTAAATCAGTTCTGTTTTATGCCGCGCAGGTTTGGGGCTATCTGCAAAGTGAAGAAGTCGAAAAATTACTAAGATTTTTTCTAAAAAGATTGTTTAAACTCCCATCTAGTTCTCCAAACTATATGCTTTTATTAGAGACGGGATTGTCGCCACTATTTATTGCAACTTTGAAGCTTCACTTCGATTACGTTATTAAGGCTATGTCTCACCCAGAAAACCGTCTAACAAAGTTGGTTGTAACGCATGCAATTTCCTCAAAATCTTTGTTTTACAAAAAGTGGGACCATTTGGCAAGCAGATACAACCTACAACTTAATGTTACGATGGATAATTTGGATGATTGGAGAGATAATATGTACACCTTCATAAGAAATCTGGATGACAAACTGAGGGAGGAGTTTAAATACCAAGCGCAATCATCTCTCTACAGACAATATTACTGCAAGCTGAACTACGACTTAAATGAACTCAACTATTTTCGGGATGAAAACAGTATTTTCGAAATTTCAACTATATTTAAAGCTAGAGGAGAGTTGCTGAATTTAAATTTTATACCGCACAGGGATGATCTTCCTTTATTTTGCACCCTATGTAACCTTAAAGCTCGGGAGGACGTGTTCCATTTCATAGCTGTATGCCCCATCCTTAAGGAGATCAGAAGGGTCTTCTTTGACTGCGCAACATTAACCTTGGAAAGAACAACAAGTGTTTTAAACGGACAGGAAGGCTGGAAGATTATCGCCGCATTTTACAAAGAAGCCGCCAGCTACAGAACCAAAATAATAGCTGAAGAATTTTAGTTTGTTCTGCATTAATCCTAACCCATGTTCTCAATTAAAATTTATTTTTCTTTTGTTAATTATAAATTTGTTTTAATTCTTTAAAAAATGTATAATTCTATAAAGTTTTGAAATTATTATTTACTTGCCATCTGAGGTGACGGCCAAGGCCATGCCTTAATAAGATTGAGTTGATCAATATCTGTAAACTCTGTAATTATTATTACTTTAAAGATGAATAATGCAATCTATCTAATCTAAAAAAAAATCTAATGTTTGAGCTATCAACAAATCTTTTATGAATTTTAATTTTAGTATTCAGCACGCTAAAATCTGTTATAAAATCTGCTAAGAAAACTTTTATGAACTGTCAAACGTTCGAACATAGAAAAAATCTTTTACGAATAGCATTTTTGGTATTCAGCATGCCAAAATCTGTTATGAAATCTGTTAAAAATCATAAAAGAATAAAAGACAAACTTCTGTGACTTTTATCATAAAAGATTTCAATACATACACAGATACGAGTATCTCAATGAAAAATTGATATATCATCGTCGTCCATTGTGCAATACAATATTTTGCAAATATGGCTGATCTGGAATGAATTAAATAAGAATTAAATTACATTTTTGTTAAGAATGGACGTTTCATAGAACGACGACAATATATTTTATATTTCGTCAATGAAATCTTTTTAAAATGAGACAGATGAAAGAAAATATATTTACACACATACGAGTATTATATAAACATATGCATATGTAAGTAGAGTAGAGGACACCAATAATGTGTAAGAGAAGAGATTACTTTTTTATTCGTCATCAATTTTAATTTTGTCAGATGAATTATTTTATTTAATCACAGGTGATTATGATAGCAGATTTAGTTCAGTTTCATAACAGATTTCGTTTTCGAAGTTGCATAACAGACTTTTATAAAAGTTCGAGCCCCCGAATACCAATTATAAAAGATCTTTTAAGATGGAAATCTTTTATAATTCATAACAGAAAATCTATAGCAGAATAACAGATGTGGCAGAATAGGCCTAATTAGCCGTGTTTTTTTGGAAAAGTTATCGGTAGTACAGTAGGATTTTATATGAATAACAAACACAACATCCGCAGTAGTATCACTGCCGATAAAAGGAGAAGTGAAATCCTGCTGCGGATAGAGATTTGACGTTTATTCGAGTATCGGCAGTGATCCTACTGCGGATGTTGTATTTGTTATTTATATAAAATCCTACTGTACTACGGATAATTTTTCCAAAAAAAATACGGCTATTGTTTAGCAAATTTGCTTAACAGGATAAAAGATACATTTAAAAATTAGTTCCTTTTAATTTTTAAAATAAAATTATGCTAATGGCTGAAATAGATGTGTATCATTTTGGATGCAGCGAAATTGATTTATGCAGGTTCTAATGTCAATATCAATTGTTTTCTTTTTTTAAAGACAGAACTATGTATCATGAATGTCAGAGTGTATATGCACATGTGTTCCGGGTGCAGCGCTGTATGTATCGATCCGCGCAGACATGCTGCACATCTGTTTTAGCCATAAGGCTATTTTTAAAAGTACATTGCCTCTGAACAAATCCTTAACAATAATAGTTTGCGCAAGAAAAATAATTTTGAGATTTATAAATGTCAAACTTTCGTAAATAGGTTTAATTTAATGTGAGAGAAACAATGATGGCAAATTGGATTGACTGTGTCAAGCATTTTGGCATGACATAAACATTTTTAAGACCGAAACGAATTTGTTTGTTTTAGTATAAAACTAAAAATTAAAAAAAAAAAAAGTTGAAAGCAAATTATATACATATTTATTGCTTTTTATTTGTACGTAATTAAACAGTAATTATGCAATACTCTTTTCAGTTTTTAGTCAAACTCTAACAGCCTTATTTATTAGAATTCGCTAAACGCGTGAATAGTTATGCAATGCATAAGGACTTATTCATCCACTATACAAATTTGTATTTATAAAACATTTTCCTACCCAAAATAGTTAGGTATATAATGAGCTTGTGTCAAATAAAGTACTAAAAAGTAAGAATCTATTACATTAAGCCTTCATAACACTCAGCTGTTTATCAAAGAAAAAAAAACATGTTGAATTTAATAAACAAAAATGAAACTACCGAAAGCTAAAGTAATTCGAACAATTATTAACTTTGATTCATCAGATAAAGTATGTCATTATGTCTATACTCTGTCCAACAAAAATTGTCAGTACAGGGAAGTGGTAAGATAATAGGCGCGTTTTTTTTAAGTTGAAAAGCAATACGACAACACTCAACATACTCATCTTCTTAAAATGTGTTCTCAAAAGCTTCAAATCCCAAAAGCTCCTTAATAAAAACCACTGAAAAAGCTCTGCTTGCAATTGAGAATGATAATGGGAACTCTGTTTTGATGTAGATAAAGAGCGCACGATCGTATTGAGTGACACTTGACACTCTTGTCTTGATCTTGACAGTATCTCATCAGCAGTGGGATACGACGGTCGTGTTGGGGTGTACAACTTTTTGCAAAGAATTACAAACAACAATTCCTTAGGAAAAGTCAGTGGCTTGCTCTTTTTTTAGTGGCATTTTTCCTAACGCATTGTAGTGAGGGTGCATCAGGCGCCACTGCTTTAGAGAAAGCTCTCCCATAAGGCCTGTACTGACAATTTTTGTTGGACAGAGTATAGCACAATACTGGTAATCAATTTGTTATTCACTTTATCCTTAGCAGAGAAACTTATTGAGGATAAAATTCAATAATCCAAAACAAAACTTGCAACACTAACACCGGATGAAAAAAGATGCGTGGAGGGAGATCAGCAACAAGTCTATTTATATATTTAATTCTCAACAATTTCTTTTTAATATAATAATATAACATTTTAGTTTCAATAAATAAAAATAACAAAGTTTTAGTTTCAATAACAAGAAACATTTTTTTTTTTTTTTGATAATCACAATAATTTTATGATGTCAAAGTCAATGTGACAATTCAATACTAAAATATCCTTATGTAGCCACTATTCAACCTCCAAACGCGTTTAGCTTTTAATGCCTCTATTCAACGTCACATAAGTGTTAAAAATAACAATTTTGTGTTTAGAGGCATTATAAGGGCTGTATAGCCTTATGTACTTACTGTATTCGATTTGATTGAAGTCGTATTTGTATACTTTATCAGTTGTGTAAAATTTTCTAAGCGAGACTTATTTTTTTCGATAAAAATTGACAAAAAGCAAATGTAACTACATTTCTTATCGGTTTATTTATTTGCACTCAACGTTATTAATGCGTTCATATTTAGGTAAAAAACAAATCGTTCTCAGTTTGAGGTTGGTTTGTGCCTTCGAAGAAAATTTGAAGGTAGAAAATTTGGGTCCATGGGAAGAGTGGAGCACTCAAAGCAAATATTAAATAGTTTTGGGCTTTCCTTTCGATAAAACTAAATAGCCTGGGCCACCCACCCATCCAAGATAGTCCAGCTTGGCTTAAAATAAGAAAATCTATTTTTAAATAACCACCACAACCACATGTTTGAGCAAGGTTGAGGAGAGCATTGCAACATTTTAAATTTAGAGGTAATTGTTAATCTCCAAGGATCAAACATTGGAGTATTTCAGCCTCCCGTAGTTGACACGATGAATGCTGAAGATGAAACTGACAGATTCGAAGACTATAATGAGAAATCACAAGCCAGTAACACCAGTCGAACAAACAAAAAACAAAAAAAAAACAAAATAGAAGAAGAACATCTTCAAATCAATGGAACTCATCAGAATTTTATTAGAAATAATTTAATTTAAAAAACAACACAAATGACTTTCAATTCAAATTTTATTAATTTTGACAATTACCTACAGGCGACAATATATGTTGTTTTTTGAGCTTCTCGTACACAACGTATACGACTTGAAGAATAACGATTTTGATACGAAACGAGTTCGAGTTTGACTAGGAGAACGAGACAAAATATGACTTGTGGAATATGGGTGAGTGTTTTTAATTTAATATAATGATGATATCTGCGGAATCCAAAAATATAACAAACTGTGCTGTTGAAGGCTACATTTGACCTTGTCTTCTCCTTGACTTTTTTATGATAAGAAAAATTATCATAAAAAAGTCAGATAAGGAAACCGCTCGTATTCTTCCAGTTAAATAAGATTTCAATAATTTCACGGCATTAGACGAGAAACTAAACTCTAAGAGAAGCTTGTTGCACTATATGGAGTAGTCATATTCCTCTTCGCGTCAATAAAATGGGGAATAGACTCCTATCTCCCATATGATCTATCATTTTTTGCATCGGTTGCGAAATTTAGGTGTCCCATCTGGTTAAGTCTTTTCATGTAACCTCAGCGCACCTTCACTAAGAATAAACGATATTCGAATTATGGACATAACTGCAAGAAAAAACAATGAAGCCACAAAAATGCAATACAAATCAGATTGATTGAATTTTGGTTGTGATAAAGCAGTGGATGTAGTGATAAAAATTAGTTAATATTTTTCCATGTTAAAGAAAAAAGGCTTCTTATTTATTTATTTTTAAACACATTTTTACATTTCGAGTCACCCATTAAATATTTTAATCATGGCAATGTCGTAGTTTGACAGCTCTTCAATTTCGGAGTGGCTGTAAATGGACGCCAAATCAGCCAATCATGATCAATGGCGGACAGCAAAGGTTTTCTATTGGAGATTGCAGCACGACAGCCAATACGATTATTGGTTCTCTGGTCGATTTTTGTTGATCATCGTCTCTCATTGGACAACCAAATAGGAAAACATTCAAAATCCAGCACGTGCACTTTATTGTTTTGATGCAAAATAAGCCCAAAGTAAATGTGCAACAAACAAAACAACACTAACCAAAAGTGCGTACCAATAATTTTCATCTAAAAATCATCCTCCAAAGCAATGGCATACTTTACCTTGTGACGACGGAGTCCCAAAAGAGAAAAGGCACCAACAACGGTTCCTATAGTATTGGAATCAACCGTCTAAATTTGAAAAAGTTTTCACAACATTTCAAACATTTATTTCCAAAATTACCGCTCACAGTAAGTAGAATTCGATTTTTTCTGTCTACTACTTAACCAGATTATTTTTTCTCAGCAAACAAATGGATCACTCAATCACTGTAACCCCAATCAAAGTTGAAGTACCTGACAGTGTGGAACCATCGGTCTCTTCGTCGAGCAATGAGCGGCACAGAACTCACAAACTCACCAACCCACGGAAGAAGCCGCCGACCATCGAAAACTTCTGGCCGACAGTTTTGGAAGAGGTAAGAAGCATACAACAAGTGGATGCTAAGCATCAAGCACTTCCTCTGGCACGAATCAAGAAAATCATGAAACTAGACGAAAACACGCGAATGATTGCGGCCGAAGCACCGCTGTTGTTTGCTAAAGCTTGCGAGTATTTCATTCAAGAGCTTACTTTGCGTGCTTGGGTGCACACCGAGGAGAGCAAAAGGCGCACACTCCAGCGCAGCGACATAGCTCAAGCGATTTCCATCTGTGATCAATTCGATTTTCTGATTGACATCGTTCCGAGAGAGGAAATTAAACCACCGACAACGTCGGTGAAGAAGGAAACGGACAAACTAGTTAATCAGCAGACTACATCGACTGCAGTCAGTATGAATTCATCGAATAATGTCCAGACGCCAGCCCCTGATCAACCCATGCAGTATTACATACAACTCGGTGGTCAACCGGGACAGCTACAACAATCTCACATTCAAACGTCGAATATAACACCCAACGGGTTGCTGGGCAACCAACAGATTCAGCAGTCTTTGCAGGGCATCAACATAGTTACTGCTCCTCAGAACATCTTATTGACTGCTGGGAATCCAGGGCAGCAGCAAACCGCTACTATGGTGAATAGCTTACAGAATCCGCAGCAGCAAATACAGTTGATTCAGCAAGTGGTTACGCCCAATGGAGAGATTACCAATGTTCCGGTAAGAATATTTGATTTTATTTTAAAATGGTCTAATGCTTTAAAGTTGTCCCCGCGGAGGAACATTAGCTTGGGTTTAAACTTGACATAACTCTAGTTCAGGACAAAATGAATCTTATCCATAGCTAACGATGGCAACACGTAGAAATTACTGTATGTTGGATTCTTTTCAATGTTCTTATATATTGACCCTTAAACAGGTTTTAGTTTAATAACAGGAATGTTTAAAAAAAAGTTTATTAAAGTTCAGACCGACGTGCCACAGTTTTTATTCCTTTAAATTTTTTGTGGCGTTTCTATGGCAATCTTTTAAACAGATTGGTAGAACAACGTAGTTTTGAAAATATTCAGCCTTATTTTGAGTTTCACCTGAAGCACTTTTGTTCCTCCGAAAATTCCTACTAAATAAAAGAAAAATCCCCAATTTTCTCATCACAAAATAAAATACACGACTATACTATACTAATCGCATATACTTGCTCTTATGTACAAGATGTAATTTGTTATTGTTTATTTTGCTAAAACATCTTAAATAGTATGAGGTGAAAAAAAATATAGAATGCCGTGTGATTTTTAGAGAAAATATGCTAAACAAAATTTATTAGTAAATTATTTTTTTATATTGGAAATTTCTTTAAAAATAAAAAAAAATCTTTCACCCGTTTTGAAGTTACTAGCGCAAAATTTTAAACGTTGCTCGTTTAAGGAATAAAACCGGCCCTACTTAACACAGTCGTAAAAAGACTGACTAATTTTTTCCTAATTTTAAACACGTTAGACAACTCTTCTAACTAATATAGGTTTTGAAACAGAATCTAAATGAATTAACGTTGAACAATCCTAAAGATCTCAAACACAACTACACAAAAAGAAAATTAAAATGAGCACAAAAAACTTGAACAAACAAAAACTTTTATATAATATGTACTTAAATACAGATTTTAAATGTTTATACTTTATTAACATTATTTTAGTTCTCAAAATAAAAACTCGATTTTGTTGTTGCAAGGAGCAAATTTATTCATATACTCGTACATGCATACATATGTATGTATGTATTTACATTTGTAGGTACAGATTTGTCTGTTTATTACCACAATATTGCAAAATTAAAAATCGTAGAGCACTTTTGTACGATTGTTTTGCATATCTTATATTCAGTATTGCGCCATTAAATTTTCAAATAAAATTTATAAATTCTTGTTTGTTTTTGAAACTGCAGATAGCATTTAAAAATTTTTTCCCCCACAGGACAAAAATAACTGTACCTGTCTTTCATTTTTTTTTTTCAATATTTTAGGAAATATTTTTTTTCTCAAAAAATGTTCCACCGGTTTTTTTGAAGCAAAAATCAAAAAATTTTATTTAGTAAAATTTAGCTAATGGTTGAAAAAAAATTGTTATTATTGGTACCATTAGGCTAGGCGCGCACATTCAATTTTTAGTTGCACAACTGTTTGGTTGCTTATAGAAAACAGATGAACTATTTGGTTGAATGTCCGCGCAGGTGCATATACATAATTATATGTTACACAAAATAGCGAACTCACTTTACGCAATCGTTTAGTTTGTGTCAAAACACAAACTCATTAGTTGCTCGAACCAAGCAGTTGCGAAACTAAAAATTGAATGTGCGCGCCTAGCCTTAAAACCATTTTTTTGATTTTTAACTTTCTCACTATCGGCGTATAGGATTTTAATGAAATTTTGCATACAGAAGCTTCTAAAATTTTAAAACATTGAATATCAAAACTAAAACATTTCAATCACTTGAGCTTTCAATTGAATTAAATTCAATCACTCCACTTAAACGGAAATTATTTTCATATCTTCATTGTTTCAATATTATTGTTTGAAAATTCGATATCTCAAAAACAGTTAAATGATATTTTTTGAAAATTTTATTTGCACAATAATTAAAACTTAAATTTTGCGAACCAACATTTGTTTTCATAAATTTATATTTTCTTCAAATATCAGACGCCTACTATTTTAGAAAAAGTTTTAGCAAAACAAACAAGGAATTTTATGCATTTTACTCTAATTATATCCACGTTTTTAGATTAGAAAGTACTTATACATAAGATAGTAGTAGTAGTAGTATTTATTTATTAGTTTTTTAAAAAAAACTTTTACAAAAGAAATGTTTAAAAAATTACAATATAATTTGAAAATGTATCATTTATGACGGCTTAGTTAAATTTAAATAATATTTTTCTTTTACTTTAACAAATTATAAATTATTTTTAATAAAATTATATAGTTTATGTACAAATATTTGTAATATATGTTCACTTTTTAGTTCTTCAGGTAAACTGTTGAAAAATAAAAGCCCTCTGTACATCAATGAATTTTGCGTGCTGCTTCTGCTGAATCTTGCCAATTTAAAGTTGTTGCCTCTTCTCAGATTATGTGGTTGAACGGAAGAAACAGATATTAAGTTGTTACTCAAATATTCGGGGAGCATATTTTCTCGAATTTTGAAAATGAAAACCATCGAGTTAAAAGTAAGATGCTGTTTGACAGTCATCCAATTTAACGATTGTAGCATGAACTGTATTGGAGTGTATATATTGCACTTTAGAATCATTCGCATTGCTTTATTTTGAAGAATTTGTAATCTGTCTTTTATTTCATTTGAACACGTATATAAGAGCGTAGAACAGTAAGTAAAATGTGGTAACACTAAGGAATTATATAAGAGCAAGGCTATTCTCATATTTACAACACTTCTCAATATTTTCAAATAATTAACTTTTTTTGCTATTTTCTTACAAATATAATCAGCATGTTCTTTAAATTTTAAATTACTGTCTAACACAACTCCGAGGTATTTAAAACTTTTAACACATTCGATTTGTTCATTTTCCATAAAAACCGAGATATTAGTTCTGCAATTAAAAGTCATACATTTTGTTTTGCTAACGTTAAGCTTGAGTTTTTTTATTTTTAACCACCGACTTATATTAACAAGGTCTTCGTTTAAATGCGCGATCATTTCATCTATGTTTTTTCCACTTATGTATATGAGTGTATCATCAGCGAACAATTTTACTTTGCAGTGCTTCAGGTTATTTTTGACATCGTTTATATATATTAGAAAGAGATAAACTCCTAATACCGATCCTTGGGGTACTCCTAACTTTACTTCAACTGCCTCTGAAAACTCATTATTAACTTTTGTTTTTTGTGATCTTCCCGTTAGATATGATCGAAACCAATCCAATTCTTTGCCTTGAATGCCATACTCCCAAAGTTTGTTTAACAAGATATTTCTATCAATGGTTTCAAAGGCTCTTTTTAAATCCAAAAATACGACTATGACAGAATTTCCTTCGTCAACGGCCTTTTTCCAGTCAAAAACCAAGAAGTTAAGGGCTGTTTCACAAGAGTGACCACCGCGAAAACCAGATTGCTCCTCTATTAATATATTGTTGTTTTCAAGATAATTGACTAGTTGGTTCGCTACAAAGCGTTCTAATATTTTTTCATCTGAACTTAGCATATTTACTGGACGAAACTCTTCACATTTATTTGTATTGCACACTTTTCTTATAGGTATTATCACAGATTGCTTCCAAGTACTTGGGAAAACTCCAGTTTCCAATGAATTGTTAATAATTTTAAGTAGAATAGGACCGATTATTTCTAACGACTTATAAATTATATCACAGCTTAGTCCATTAAAGTCTTTCTTTTTATTGCACTTTTTTATAATATCACAGATTGTATTTATATCACAGTAATTGAAATTAAATCTAGCAGGTACAGGTGAAGATAAACAAGTATATTGCACATTTGGAATCGATTTATTTATTTCATCAACACTTTCTACAAAATAGTTATTGAATTTGTTTGCTATCATTTTCGTCGAACAAACTCTTTCTTGACCAAATATAATAGATGCAATATTGTTTTCTTTATTTTGATTTAGGATCATAGCTTTGATGACTTTCCAGATTTTTTTCTGGTCCCCGCCTTTTGAAATAATTTGTCTTTCGATATAATTGTTTTTTGTAGCAACAATTGCATTTTTAAAACTATTTCTCTTTGTTTTATAATTATTCCAAAGGATTCGATCATTAGAATAAGCTGCTCGATTATATGCTCTTATTTTATCTTGCCTTAGCCTTTCTAGTTCACTCGTAAACCAAACAACTGAATTTTCATCTCTCACTATCTTTTTTACAGTCATTTTTTGTAAACAATCAACAATTTTTGAATGAAACAAAGCGGACAAATTCTCTACGTTCTCTACATTAAAATACAGATCACTAAAATTCACAGAGTTAAGCAAATTATTCATCACGTCTGTTTTGTAATTCACGAAGGTTATAGCCCTCATATTGCAACTGCCGCGTTTTTTACTATTATCTACTTCGATTCGAATAGTTTCATGATCAGAAATTTTTTCAGTATTGTCTATAATTACTTTCACATTGGATCTGTCAACACTAGTAAGCACGTAGTCAACTAAAGTTCTTGAATTATTTGTTATTCTTGTAGGTTGCGTAACAATTAATTTCATTCCTTGATCTGCAATAATTCTGCGCATTGAGCTTTCATTGGAATTAGAAATCAACATGTCGATGTTAAAATCACCTGCCTGATCTAAATTTAATGTAGCGTAGCTAAAGGGTGGTCGCCCGGACACTAGGAGTTAGGGGCGGCAAAATCATCTTGGTTGTACATTGAAAGTTATAAACCAATAACATTTTTTTTTTATTTAATATTTAACAAAATATTTATTATAAAATGCAATTTTTATAGTATTCTAATCATCCTTATTGTTCATGAGAAGTCGGAAATAAACACAAAAGTTAAATTTTTGTTTAATTATTAATGCAATCAATTTTGTATTATATTGAGATCAAACATCATCGTTGTTTATTACGGAAGAACAAAATAAAATGCACGACTGGATCGCACGAACTTGCTCTTATGTAAAAGTACTTTGGAATTTAAGATACATTTTATAAATATAAAACATGGATTTAATGAGATAATAATGTTTATGCATAAAATTGCCGTCTGGTTTCCGGAAAAGTATGAATTTATGCAAATAAACCTTAAAAAATCGTTTTATTATTGAATAAATTTTTTATATAAGAAATTTCTATAAAATTTTTCAAGAAAAAAATGTGGGATGCGAATTTTAAGTATTTAATAATATTGGTTTTAGGAAATAAATTCAAAAAATAATCGTTCATAGGTTTTGAAGATATTGATTTAAAAATTTTTTTTTTTTTTTAAAACCCAATAAATATTTTTTCGAATATTTTTATATACAATATTATTTTAAACCTAAGGGGATTCCTGCTAAAAATTTTGGGTTAAAATCCTTAGAGCCGTTAATGAGAAAGTCGAAAATCAAAAAAACGGGTCTACGGCAGGTACCCCTAATAACATTTTGCCCCAAAATTTTGTTTGACCAAAATGTAGTCCATGTCCATGTTTTCGAGATAAATAAGATTTTGCATTACGGGTGTATGGGGGCGGGGGGTACCCTTAGTTTTGGAGCTAAAAAAAAAATTTCAATTTTTCCTCTAGGGAATCACCGAAGACCCTTAACTACCGAGATTGAAAGAAATAGGTCCAAGGGTTTAGGCTGTAGTGAGAGGTACAGACATACAGACACACTGAAACATGTTTTTTGTGTACTAAATTTTCCTTAAAATTTTTATAAAAAAAATTGATATGCAAATTGTTAGTATTTAATTAAATACATTTTAAAACGTAATTTAAAAATTTAATCTTGTATCGGTTTTCAAGATATTGAATTTTCAAAAAAAAAAATTTATTATTTTTTTAAAAATCCAAAAACTATTTTTTCGAAAAAATTTTTAGTTTATATTTTTTAAAATGCAAAGCAGCTCCTGCACAAAAATTTTGGTTAAAATCGTTAGAGCCGTTGGTGAGAAATTCGAAAATCAAAAAAACCGTTCTATGACAGGTACCCCTAATAACATTTCCCCCCAAATTTTTTTTTAACCAAAATATAGTCCATGTCCATAATATCACACTTAATTTTTTTTATCAAAATCGTTAGAGCTGTTTTCGAGATAAATAAGATTTTGCATTCCGGGTGTATGGGGGGTACCCTTAGTTTTGGAGCTAAAAAAAAAATTTCAATTTTTCCTCTAGGGAATCACCGAAGACCCTTAACTACCGAGTTTGAAGAAAATACGTCCGGTAGTTTAGGCTGTAGTTCGAGGTACAGACATACAGACAGACAGACGGAATTGTCAGACCCACTTTTTTCGTCTTCGCTATCATCGTAATGTCAACTTTGATCAAAATCTCGAGTTCGATTTTTTTTCCAAATGCAGAACTTGCCCTATAGTACCTATATCGCAAGTAAAAGCATTTTTTTAATCAAAAATTTTATTAATTTTTTATAAGAACGTATAATTTTTCATTGATTTTATATATTTTAAAATTGTTAATAAACACAAAAGTTTATTTTCTTAAATTAAAAATTCTATCATTTTGTATATAAGAAAGTACAAAGTTATATTCGAATCATAAGGGGCGGAAAAGTCATCATCGTTGTTCATTAGTATAGCTCACAAAAATAGTTTGCAAAAAAATGTGTGATTATGGTTAGACCAAAGGGGCGGCAAATGTCGTTTTAGGTTTAATTTATTTCAACTGTGAAAATTATATCCAAAACACAAAGGAAATTATTTCTTGTAAAAAATGGCAGTTTAAAATTCATAGGTTAATTCATCAAGCTTTGTTATGTATGCCTAATAAAGATGCCTTCAACAAAAGGTTTCATTTTTAAGTTCTTCATTAAACTCTCTTGCGATTACTTCTGATTGGTAAACCGCAAACCGTGTTGATGAATTAGTACAAATTGACATTCAGTTCATGCTGAAAATGATGCACCAATGAATAAGACCATGATTTCTCTCACAAAATAATTCTGCGTGATACGGCTCATTTTATTTTCTGTGGGTAAATTAACAAACAAAACTGTCACATTTTTTGGTAAAAAAAATAGTGGAACATCTTCATCCACGAGTAACAGTTTGGTGCGATTTGTCACTGGGTCATAATTTTTCGAAGGTGATGTAGGTGCAAGCGTTTTATTGTGTTACCGAGCGAAATATTACCACATCATATAATAAAACGGCAAACATGTTTTTTGTGGTACATTTTTCTCCAAAAGTATTTAACCGATTTCGATAAATTTTATATGGTTGGAAAGCCACAGTTACGGAGATATGCAGAATATACTTGAGACACGCATTTACACACTGTGGGTCATTTTTGTTTTTGCACTGTCGAACACTTTGCATATTACATAAAATAATTAATAAATTTGCTTGAAAATACTGCCAAATATATAAATAATAAATAAATTGGCACTCGAATTTCGAGAGCTGGGTCGACTAGTTATAAGAAAACGTAGTAGAAAAGTATAACTTTTAGTAGGCAGAACCGAGGCCCCATTCGGTATTGTATTCCATTATTAACCGCAATGTTTGTACTTCAAATATAAATTAAAATATCACTAAAATATATAAAAAAAATAGGTTTTTTGATTTAATGATTTAAAAATAAAACCTCTTCTTAATGACTTTACATTTATTGCAATAGACGAACATATTGTAATATAAAGAAAACTATCAATATAAACATATCTTTATTTAAAAATCGTTTTTTTTTTTATAATTATAGATAACTATAACAGCAAATCAATTAAATCTACTCCGAATGCAAATGCAGAACAATCAAGCAGCGAATGCCCTCCAAACGCAGCAAGTTCTTATACCAACAATGTCAACCCAGCAGCAAGCTCAATTAGTACATATAGGCGGTGGAAATGTTGCTGCGGCTGCAAATGTCATACAAAGCCCAGGCCATGGAAACATCTATCTCAGTACCGGTCATGGAAATTCTATAGTATCAACCGATCGGAATCTGGGAAGTACTTTTAGACCAAATTGTTGATCCAAATTAGTGTGAATAGCTTCTTATTATTTAATAAAATACATATAAAAATATATTAACTGTTAAAATAATATAAATTATATTAACTATTTATTTATAAGTTTTCAAATCGAATTAAAGTTTTGCAAAAAAAAATTGCATATGTATATACAATGCAAATTGCCGTATAACTGGTGCGCCAGTCGTCTGGACGTATGCACAGGCCTAACTTTAAGAGTATCTTTAAGAATATTTAATTTGCGTGTAAACGCAACTAAAAAACACATTCATGTAGGATGAATATGTTATGCTGAAACCGGCAAAATAAAATGTTTTTCAAGAGTTTCCTAATGTATAATAATTATATAAATAAATGTGTATAAATGTACCTTTGTTTTTTTTTTTTTGTTTAAAATGTAAATTTAACCATAAAGTAGACAATGTGAATAATATTAGTTAAACAAAATATTGTAAGAGAAAAAAAAAAAAGAAAGACGGATTGAATTATATAACATAGGCGATGTTTATATTGGAATCACTCGCCCGACTTATTTTGACGTGGATTCGTTATTAACTACTAACTTTGAAGTTTATCAGTCACAGAAATCTGTGCTGGTTAAAGAATTATGTAAAAATATAAAAAATACAAAGTGTTTTCGATTCAACAACATTTTATACTACAGTAGTTAGCTGATAAAAAAAATTCCAACACGCAAAACGGATGTCGCAAAACCATCCAAATATTTTTAAAACAAATCCTACCTCGAAGGTTCTTTTCTTATCGTAAAGTCGAACTGAGATAAGGTACAGAGAAGTGAAAACAAGTCGGCGGAGTGAGTCCAATGTTAGCACTACATACATATAGACATGTATGTACCCAAACTGTCAAATGGGCAAATAATTATATTCATATAAATAAAAGAATACTAAAATTAGACAAAAAAAAAACAGTTTTTTATTTAAACTTTTCACTCAAAAGTTTAATTATCATGTTTCTCCGTCCAACCACATCATGCTCTGTTGCAGCATACCCTTGATGTGATTTTCTAAATTGACCAAAAGAGATGCAGCTGTTACATAGTATTATTTTCATCCATGCCATTTTAAAATGCGTAACCTTGTTAAGATCATTTCAAAGTAACAAGATATGGAAGACATTCACTTTGTTTCAAGAAAAAAATTAAATCAATATCAAACTGTAGAGCATCGAATTTCATTTAAGATCCATTTCAATTTCATATCGAGTGGAATTGAATTGTAGAACCTGAAAGTAGCTTGCTTTGTCTATGCTAGAAAAACTATAATCTGCAAAAAGTACAACTGATATCTAAATCGAGATTTTGATCAAACTTAACATTTTCTCAATTTTCCCTGTATGTACATAATGTATGTATTTTGTACAGCCACAGCTTACATGACTGGGTACGTTTTCGTAAATCATGGAACCTAATTTGTTTTCATCATTCTCTTGTTAAGTTGAATTGAATTTTTTAAAAAGCTAAACAAGAACTTTTTTAGTAAATTTGTGTACGCAATTTATTAATAAGTTTAAAGGAGTATCTGGGCCCGTATTACAGATTACGAAACGAAAGGCAAAAAAAACGATACCCTAGAAAACGATAGTCAACACATGGACCGATTATGGTTTACGATAATGGATGCATCAGAATATTGCCTGATAAAATAAAAAAATCTATTTTTTTAAGCGCATCCAACTTCATTCTTTCAATATTTCTGTCAAAAATAGTACATGTGTCAAAACAATGAAATACGATTCCAAAAGCAGTCGTAAGAGAAAACGATTATCGTTTTAAAAAAACGATTATCGTAAAACGTAATCGCAACTTAACGATAACGAGGGATTTTAAACGATAATCGTAATTCGTAATACGGGCCCTGTACAAAAAACTTGATCGAAATCGATAGAGCCGTAAATGAGAAAGTCGAAAATAAAAAATGCTACCGTAAATAACATTGTTTGTTTAAATATTTTACAACCTTACCACATTTTTTTTTTAATCAACACCCATGTTCTGTATTCCGAGTGAAAGTGAATTGAAAACGAATTTCAATTTCACTTAAAATGAAAAGGCATGTTCTACATTCCGAGTGAATTCAATTCACTCCGAATTTATTTGTGAAATGTCATAATCAGCTGAAAGACAATTTGCATCATTTATTAAAACATTGTTTCTTGTGCATAACGAAAATAGATTCACTATTATTATTAATAAGTGGTAGAAGGGACGAAAAACAATGATAGAGAGTTTGTGGAAAAGTTTTTATTTATTACAATTCGTTAAATGCTAACGTGAACAGTTCTTATAAATAAATGCTTAAAAACTACTACTTTTACGTAGTAAAGCCATAATTTTAGATCTTCCAGAAGAAGCGTAAGTAAAAAATGGGTAATGAATTAACATGGTCATATTTGAATTGTTTGTAGTTTCAAAAGAAGCTTCAGACTAAGCGAAGAGACATTTGTTTACATTTTTGAAATAAATCCCTTAATAAAATCGACTTCAATTTCCTTAAGCGGGAGCTCTTTTGTATTTTCTTGTAAACAACAATTTATCAATCAATCAAATCAATATCAATCAATTAAAATTTCAAATCTTTATTTACACGTTTATCAATTTCACCAAATAAAACTAAGTGAATTGAATTCACCGTAAAACGCTATGTATTCGAAATGTAGAACACGAATTTTCATCTCCGAAAACTCAATTCACAAACTTCATTTCGGGTGGAATTCAGAACACCAACATTTCACATTCGGAATGAACAAATCACAAAAGTCATTTTATGCGGAATGCAGAACATCAAAATTCACTTTTGTTGCTCGAATTCACAATAAGTGAAATGCAGAACATGGGTGCAAAATAGGTAGAACCGTTTTGGAGACGTTTCATCAAAATCTCGAGATATACATCTACAATATCGAAATTAAAAATCAATAAATTACTATAAGAAGAGCTTCTCAGTGGCATTGCTCTACAAATTGACAATAACAACTATTGCTTTGCTATTGAGATTTGACTATTAGTGCATTGAGACTAAAACTATCCGGTAACGAAAAGAAAGAAACACCTCATTAAATGAATGAACAATTACAATATAATATATTTTCTCGAAACTTTCGTATTTCATTTTTTAACATTTAAAAAAAAAATAAATTTATAACTTTTTTTTTTGTAATATAATATTCATTCTAAGACACAACTTATAATATTATGTTAGGTTTGTTCAAATTTCTTTTAGTTACTTGCATTTGATTTTTCTTTTATTACAGGAATTCGATCGTGGAACACCGTAAAATACAATATTATATTTTTTTTTAATTATGAATGCAAAAAGATTTTTGTTTGTTTGTTTTTATTATTTAAGTAAACAATATTATTTTCAATGAAGAGTGAAAATCGACAAGCAACAACAATAGCTAAAATAAAAACCAGAATTAAATATTAAAAAGAAAATTTAATAATAAAGAAACAACCAACAAACAAAAGAGGAAAATGTGGAGCAGCGTGAGTTGTTTTTTTT
The DNA here is from genome assembly GCA_911387755.1 of Chrysotoxum bicinctum. Lineage (NCBI taxonomy): Eukaryota > Metazoa > Arthropoda > Insecta > Diptera > Syrphidae > Chrysotoxum > Chrysotoxum bicinctum. The sequence goes on from OU426989.1 coordinate 3,132,699, forward strand.
TTGTATCTTAAAGCGTAAAAATACAAAGGAAGAACTTTTACTATACTTTTAATGTAATTATGTACTTGAAGAAGGGCGGCAGTAACATTTTTATTATACATAAATACAATACACAACGACAAACTGAAAAAAGGCACATTTTGAAACACACACGACTTTTGTGCAATTCTGATCTTCTCTGTACAACATTTTATACCTATTAGGTCCAAGAGCCAGTGAATATGTATTTTAACGTCGCTAATTTTTCGCCTGGATTCCCTTTTCTATTTTAATATTTATAAGATAGTGACATCTGGAACTTGGATTTTTATTAATGTAGTCCTTAACAAAACTTATTTATAAAATTTTAAAGCCTCATTACAAAAATCATTATGCCACTTAATTGATTATAATAAAGAATCACTCAACCGGATGACTTTATACATACCGATAAACAGAAAATATATGTAGCTGCATAATTAAAAAAAACCAAACGCATTTATGCAATCTTTAAGCCAACAAAGCGTTAGAAAGCGTGTATGCATATATCAATTAAGGCGGTTCCGTTAGAAAACATTCGTGTGTTATTTATATACATATCTACAGTTTGTCAAACAAATAGAGTATTGAACTTGAGGTAGTACAATCCTTAAACTATCATGGTTTAATAGTAATATATAACCGATAATCAAATGCAAGCAAAAATACGCGGGTTGCTACCCAAGTTCAACAGAGCATACTATAGTCTGTGAATGGTTTGTAAAACAAGTAACATAACAATTATTTTAAAACCTTATGTTGTGCAAAAACTACGATAGACCCGATGACACTCTAATATTTGAAAAAACTGCTTTTTAAATGTAAAGAAAAGCTTAATACGTTCTCACCTGGTCATATTATGTGTGTGTTGGAAGCTGGAATATTGCCACGAAAGATTTTCGAAATACAATTTGGAACATGATTATCGGGAGATTGAACTGGAATATTAGCCGATATTTGTATCTACATATACAAGATTGTAAAAATTGATCACGTTGCAGTCGATGCATCACCAGTAGTTTTAAGTAAAGTTTTTTAAGAACACGCCAACAAATATCAAACAGAAATCAGTAGAAATGAGGGCTGAAATATTGTAGTATTCACAATCAGATCTGATAGTAGACCTATGTAAATACTTTCGCCAACTGTTTAACACTATACAAACCAATAATACTAAAACATAAATCCAACAAGACATCTTACCTGCCGAAGCATACATTTAAAAATTTGGTCAGGTGACTGTATGTCTACGGGATCTCAACACAATTGGGCGATTCATAAGAAAGCAAATCCTCTCGACTGCGCCAACTATAGACGGGTGTTCCACATATTAAATTATGTACGATCTTATATACCAGTTGAAGGTTTGAAATACTTCATCAGCAAAGTGATCAGCCTCTATCAGTGCATTTTTAGAATAGGAAAATTCACAATCGATCAAATTTTAACACTTCGGCATTTCGGAATTTTGTTGCCATCCAAACGGATGCAATGAAAGGCCTGAATGGCTGGTTGAGTTCGTGGTTTACCCCAAACTGGAGGGGCATAAGTAAAGAAGTATTTAGATTGGAAATTTGTAAAACTCTCCATATTAAAAAATAGAAATCTGTTTGGAAATAACGATGTAGCAATAAAATATTCACTGGATCTTCAATTTATAGGATTGAGGAAAATTTAGAAACAAATTATTCATAAGCCAATGTGGTATCTCTGTTTCTTAGCTACTGTTGTTCTTTCTGTGATGTTTCTTATCGTAAAGTCGGATTAGACTCTGTTTTACTATGTATATATATATATGTAAGTTTGTGTTTGTATATATATATATTATATATAGTTTTCTATTTGCTAGCTACAAATATGCGACGTTAATTTACGATTTTGCATTGTTTATAGTACTTTTTTCATAAGAAATTAAATTTAATTTAAGAAAAAAGCTGCAAAATATAGATGCAGCTATTTTTACTAATCATTTACCTCGAACCATTTATACAATGAGAATATTTATGTCGATTAAAAAAAAACTAACTTCAATTATACACTTCATATACGTATTGCTGTTTCTAATTGTTGTTTCTCTTATAAGTAAATCAGATATATAGCATTCCTCAATATTCATTTATATATATGTATATATATATCTTTATATATATAAAAATTATGTTTCTGTATTGTTAAATTTAATGTATAAATATAAGTAACTACCATTTTCAATTTTTCTACTACTTCAACGCCATTTTAATAGTAACAATACGCGTGCTTGCGATGACTACGCCAAAAATTTAAAAAATAAAATTCATTACAGACATATTTTAAATGTTTACTACAGTTTAATAGACAAATAAATATTCGTATAATAGAATTATAATTCAACTAAAATTATACTTTACAAATGAGCAAAAGCATTCTTAAAAACAAAAAGGGTAGAAACAAAAAAAGATATAGAATTTAACAAAAAAGAAATAAAGTTAAGTTTGAGTGTTGGGGGGAAGAAGATACGAGTAGTTTTTTCTCTTTAAATTAAGTAAAATACAATGTCACTTAGCCCACAAAAAAGTATATTATGCATGTAAATATTAAATCTTTCGTATTTTAATTTTTTTTTAAATATCTTTCTGTTCTATTTTATTGCAAAAAATATATTTATATATTTAACATTTTTTTATAACGAATACAATATAGAATCAGATCTCTTTTTTGTTGTTTTATTTTAAGATTAGTTTTTTTTTTATATTCATATATTTTTAAATCGTTTTAAATAACTAAGATTCGAATTCACTTCTCTGTTGTTTTTTATTTTAACTTTTATTATATTTTATTAATTTATAATATAACTTAGTGTGTATTTTAGTGTTCTTTTTTTGTTTGTTAGTATGTATGTCACAACATTTCTCTCTGCTTTTTTGTATAATCTTGCTAGTTTCGCTCTCTCTTGTATGGTCGTAAAGAATAAAACTATAGTAAAATTAAATTACTATTTTTAAATAATAAGACAATCATAATAATAATAATTAATAACGATAAAGATAAAAGTTTTTTGTTTTGTTTTTTTTTTTTGTTTTTTTGCTTTTAGTTATTTTAATGTAAAAATTAATTTTAAACAAATCAGTGATGCTGATTTGTGTTTCTCGAGACTGGTCGAACACGTACTCGAGGCGGCAGTGTCCATGTCGTTGTGGCTGTTGGTCATAGAGATTCCTTCGATGGTACCCATATAGTTGGGCCAGCTTGTGCCCAGATTGTTTGTTTCACTTTGCTATAGATTTCCTCTATGGTGTCACCTTGAACAACCCCTGAAAAATAAAATTATTGTTTAATGTCTGGGTTATAAGATAATTTTAATTTTATATACGAGTAGCTAGAGCACAAAACGAGTAAAAATGTTTTCTCTACAAAATCATTTTGAGTTTTATTTTTTAAGGGAGATTGATTTTCCAGCCTGTAGAGTTGGGTTGATTTTGCATTTTAAAAAACAAAAAACAGTCACACTTTAGACACCTTTTATATTAATTTATTATTTCATATTGAACAGAAAATGAAAGTTGTTGTACTAATGATGGGGATAAAAGCATTTTGTCATGCCGATTGCTATTTTTGTCTGAACAAACAGGCGACCATTGGAAATAAAATGCACGACTGGGTCGCACGAACTTGCTCCTATGTAATAGACTAGGAATTTAAAAATGAATGTTACTAGAGAAAACTGTTCATAAGGATAAATTTTATTTTTTAAACTCTTTTAGTAGTAAGAGATAGAAACAAAATGTTATGCAAATATGAATTTATGCAAGAACAAAAATTATAAGTCGTTGTAGTGGTTTCTTAAAAAAATAAGATTTTATATAAAAAAATTTTAAAATATTTTTAAGAAAAAATATTGGTACGCCAATTTAAAGTTTTATTATTGTTTGAATAAAAATTAAATTTACAAAAATAAATATTTAGCCGTTTTGGAAATATTAAATTTCCCAAAAAAAAATAGATTTGTTTTTTCAAAATTCAAAAAATATTTTTCTTAAAGTTTTGAAATGCAATGTTTTTTAAACTGTTTGGATAGTTTTTTTTTTCAAAATTCAAAAAATATTTTTCTTAAAGTTTCAAAATTGTTTTATTAAATTAAAGATCATGAAAATTAATTGAAAGAACAAATTTTTTTATCAAAACTCTAGGCGCCGTTTTCGAGAAAAATACTATTTTTTAAAACCATTTTTTAATTTTTTTTTCATTTGTATGGTGGGTACCTTTATTTTTAGGTAAAATACATTATTTTTTCTCACATCTTGTAGATTATATTAAAAAAATTTTATTTATCAAGTTTAAAAAAAATCAGGCATGCGGTTTTCGAAATATTGAGTTTTGAAAAAAAAAAATTGAAGTTTTTTTTAAAAAACCAAAAAAAAAATTTTTTTGAAAATTTGAATACACAATTTTATTAAAGTTTATTATTATCAAAATCGGTTGTACCGTTTTTGAGAAAATCAAAAAACGAAAAAAATGGTTCCATGGGGGGTACCCTCAATAACCATTTTTCGCAAACTTTTTTTCAACTACTACCTAGCTTTAACTAAATGAAATTTTCTTGTAATTTTATTTTTTAAATCTGTCGAACAGTTTTTGAGAAAAAAAAAATATTTATAAAATTTCGAAAAAAAATTCGTATGGCAGGTACCGTTATTTTTGGTCTTAAAAAAAAAAAGAAAAAAACGTGTGGGGGGAAAAATAAAAATGATATCTACCAAGTTTTAAAAAAATCGGCCGAGCCGTTTAGGCTGTAGTCGAACAGACAGACAGAATTGCGAAACCCACTTTTTTAGTCTTCGCTATCATCGTAATGTCAACTTTGATCAAAATCTCGAGTTCGATTTTTTTTACGAATGCATAACTTGCCTTATAGTACGACCATTGGAAAAAATATTTGATGGGTTTATGCAAATGAACAAACTGTCAGGTTTTCCACGTTTTCACTACCGGCAATGGGAGACATTTGTCAGTTTATACTATGGAATTAGGCACAAATTGGTACGCTGTACAATACTGTTGTTCTATTTATTTATATTTGATTTTGTATCCTATTTCTTTCAAATCTTTACTTTATCGAACAGGAGTGTATACATTTCTCAAGATTTCAGTCAAACGTGGATTTTTTTCCTGTAAATTTCCTAGGCACAAGTGACGAGCATTTATCGACATCGCAATGCTTTTGATACAATTGAACACAAGAAAAGGACATCAACATTCTACACAATGAAAAATAGGCCGTTTTCGAAGACGTCATTTGCGTTGAAAATGCAATTGCAAGATGATGTTCTTGAACGCAAAGTGCAAAACCAAATCTTCGAAAACCCAAAACGAAATTTGTATGCAAAAGCATTATTTTTGATAACGCAGTTTGCTTAAGTCATTATGATCTATTGCGGGACAACACTGCAGTTAAAAAAAAAAACGAATTGACGACAGAAATATTGGTAAGCCAGAAGGCTTGTTCTTTTATTTTAAATGCGTTTGCAAGAAAATTTACTGGTGTTGATTAAACAGATTTTGGTGCAAGTGGGTGATTGCATATTTGATAACAGCAATATTATTGCGAATTCCCAATTGACCAACGAATGAATCCCAATAAATAACACCCCGACTCCACAAGATATCTGTCTCTCCAACTCAATGGCCCCGATTGCCGTTGTCGATTGCCAATCGAATCGAAACTTTTCGATTGTTTCGATTGGTTTTCATATTTTGTATTGTGTAACTCAATCGATCGAACAATGTACTATTGTGAATGAACCCACAGAATATTGCGATTATTTCAAATTTGACAGTTCTATGATGTGTTAGCTTTTGAAATCATATTTGTTTTTTCTGGTTTTCTTTTTGTAATATAAATTAAAATAGTTTATTTACATTTTAAAAAGAGTGGATCAGAGTTATGGTTTAGCGTTTAGCGATAGTAACACACATACCGACATCTTGAAATTACCAGAAAAAGAAGATATATCAGAGACATATCTAAACCTCTGGAACTGGAAGAAACAATGTCAGATTAATAGAATAAAGGTTTTTATTTGGTATATACATACACATATTTGCTTTTTTAAATAGTTTCGCTTAATTAATTGCTTAATTGCTAATATTTTAAGATTCTGTGCTCATGGATCTTACCAAGTTAGTGTTGGTAATTAATTTTGTATTGGCCTTGTCCAAATCCAAAGTGTCTTAAGTGCTAAAGGAAAAGCTCTCTGCATACCACCCAGTGTCTCAAAAAAAGCAATTCAGCACGCATATTACAATCGTTAGCGAATTTCTCTCATTTTTGCTTTACTTGGCTCTTAGCACAAATCATCTTCGCGATATCTAGATTTCCCTACATCAATCCGACCAAAATCTCTATTTGCCTTTTCTTCGTTATCACTTTCGACCTGCATTTAATAGATATTTGAATGTTTTGTCCTCAAAATAATTAATTAATTGTAAGAAACTTACATTTTGTTCACAAGAAAAACTTCTGGACTTTATCTTCTATACGCGTCGATCAGAAAATGACAATCGAAAAGAAACGACTGTGAAATCGAAAAGTTTCGATCACAATCGACATTCGCAATATGAAATAGAGTAATCGACGATCGATGATCGAAAAAGGTCGATCATCGATTACAAAATCGACAACCGCAATATGGGCCAATGTCTGATATCTCTATCTCTACATTTTCTTATTGCTTCGCTGGGCAAATTATGTCATGATTTTTCATTTCTATCCCTACTGCACAGGATGTGTTTTGTGCGGACAACAGAAATTAGCAAAAGGTAAAACTAACAAAAATTATATATATTTGCAAAGAAAAGTATGCGCATCTACCTTAACGCACGAACAAATGAATAACATGACACGTTAATGTATTTACTTACAAAATAAAAAAAAAATAGGTATTTGCCGACGGAATACTTGACAAGAACCAACCAAATGAGAAGACACGAATTAATGAGACAAAAGTACGAAGAAAAACCATCTGTCAAACTTCATATCAGACATCTATATCAAGACAAAACCGCTGACATAGATCGCTGACATCACATCATAAGAGGAAATATCGCGTCTCCATTGGAGATTTCATATCATGATGAGCATCCTGAGAGAATTTATCTCCTGTGGAGTCGGGGTGTAAAGCTTAATAAAATTTATATTTATTTAAAATAAGAAGTCTTTACAAAAATGCAGTTCTATCCTTTTAGACAACTAAAACTGAATGGAAACTGAATAACGGAATATAACATATAATAGCAAAAATTAAGAAAGAAAGAGATAACTATACGTTGTTTGATAAGCACTGTTTGTTAACTTAATTGGAGTGCGTTTGAAAATAACCCAACACTCCTCCTCAAACGCATTCGACAAGTCCACATTTAGCTCTTAAATCGTTGACCCTTTTAGATGGAAGCGGTTTCGTAAGTAGATTTGCCAACATAGTTTCACTTGGACAGTAGTCACATTTGATTATTTGTTTTTGAACGTAATCCTTTATGAAGTAATATTTGGTGTCTATGTGTTTGGATCTGTTGCTATATTTTTCGCTGCATAACATTTTAAGCAGCTTTGGTTGTCTTCCCATATTTGAACAGCACCGGAGAAGTTTTCATTGATGTCATTGAGTAGTTTCTTTAACCAGCATGCTTCTGCCAACGCTATAAATTCTGCCTCAGTTGAAGATAAGGCTACGCATGTCTGCCTACGGCAACACCAGCTAACTGTTCCCCACTTGAAGATGTATCCGGAGTTCGACTTTCTTTCGTTTCCGTCATCTGCCCAATTTGCATCTGCGTATCCGAAAAGTTCCTTTGATGCGCTCTCTTGACTCAAGATCAATCTAAGTTCAGATGTCCCCTTTAGATATTTTCCCAGTAGCTTTAGTTCATTCCAATCCTCTGTTGAGGGCTTTGATACCTTGGAAGCAAGTATAGAAACAGAAGCTGAGATATCCGGTCGAGAATTGACGGATAAGTACAGGAAACAGCCAATGAATTTCTGGTACTTCTCGTTATCCAATAGAAGATCTGGTTCAGCACTAGTTTTTCCGTAACTCAAATCCATAGGTACGTTTGAAGCTTTAGCGTCTTTAAGACCCATATCCTCAATAACTTTGTTGATATAGTTCGTTTGGCTTATTGAAAAATTACCATCGTCGTCTCGATGAACCTCAAGCCCTAGGTAATTTTTAATAGGCCCAAGGTTTTTCATTTTTAATTTTGATTTTAAAACTGATTCTGCATCATCGATCAATTTCTGGCTTAGACTTATCAACAGCAAATCGTCGACTTTGATTGAAACCATCTTCCAAAAGAACTTTACTGACTGCCTGGTTCCACATCCTTGCTGACTGCTTTAACCCGTATATACTTTTCTTCAATACATACCTGCTGTTCCTTATCTGTTACCACAAATCCTGTTGAGAAATGCGGTTTTCGCGTCTACATGAATCACAAGCATTTTCTTATATCCCGCTACAGTCAATAACGTGCGTAAAGTTGTTTGACGTACGACAGGAGCAAACGTTTCGTCGTAGTCCTGTCCATACCGCTGCAGAAACCCCTGAGCAACTAAACGCACCTTGAAAATGTTTGCTCCCGAAGAATCTTTCTTGGATTTAAATACCCATTTGCATCCAACTGCTTTTCTGTCAGTAGGTTGGTTCACCAGGTCCCAGGTCTCGTTTTGTAACAAAGATTCCATCTCCTTCTTCAGGCTTCCTTCCACAGATCGCTATTTCTGCAACTTATAGCTTCCTTATAGTTTGTGGGATCAGCTTCTTTCACATGATTCAACATATTGATTTAGTTGATTAGTCTGATTGGTGCTTTTCCTTTTTTTATTCTTGAAGATACTCTTTCTACTGCTACTTATTCACTAGACTCGTATATTGACGAATTCTCCTCCTCAATAGACTCGCTTATCAATAAGTTTTCCGAACACAAATCATTAAAGCCATAAAAGTCACTCTCTGAAGTGGAATCATTAACATGCGTTTCGCACTCATTCTTTTGTTTACCCAAAACTACTTCCAAATACTGTTCATCTTCTTCAACTTCTATAAAATCTTGAGGAGTCTATAAGCCTTCGAGTTCTGATCGTATCCTACAAACACCAAACATTCCGATTTGTTGTCCCACTTTTTTCGTTTTTCTTTTGGGATATGTACGAAACATCTTTCACCAAATGTTCTAAAATGCTTGAAGTCAGGTTTAATTCCGTGCTATAATTCAAAAGGTGTTTTTGAAACAGCTCTTGTAGGTAATCTGTTCTGCGTATATGTTGCCATCAAAATAGCCTCTGCCCAAAACTCTTTATTCAGATTTGCATCGATCAGCATACACCTCGACATTTCAACCAGGAACCTATTGCGTCGCTCAGCAACACCATTTTGTTGTGGTGAGTATCCTGCGGTGTATTCTGCTTTGATACCTTCGTTCTTAAGATACTGCTGTACCTTATCGCCTATATACTCACCACCACGGTCTGATCTCAATACTTTTGGTTTACGACCAAATTGTGTCTTTACAGCTTCCACGTATTCTTTTATTTTATTGAAAGCTTCTGATTTTTGTCGCATCAAAAAGGTTTTTGTGTACCGGCTGTAGTCATCTATAAACGTGATGAAGTTTCTGTTACCGCTTGGGCTGTTTGCTTCCATCGATCGGGCCGCACAAGCCCGTATGCACTAAGTCAAGCGTAGCGTTTGACACATGCTCTGATTTCTTTGGGAATGAAAGTCGAGCTGACTTTCCCCCTAGACAGACTTCACAGGTTTCTTTTACGTTGCATTCTTGAATACACATTCCCGTTCCCATTTCCTTCGACTTTATTGAATTAATAGCATCTGTGTCCCTGTGTCCCAACCTACGATGCCATTGATGAATGCAACTTTCTTTATGATAAGCTGCAAAAACTCTTTTCGGTTGTCGTAACACATACATATTTGTGAATAAGTCCGCAACAGCAATCTGGCTGTTATTTTTTCAAATTTCACAAATCTTGTTTTTGAAAATAACTTTGCAGCCTTTATCCACAAGACACGGAACAGAAAGCAAATTACCTTGCATCTTGGGAACGAATAAAACATTTTCAACAGTCGCAGTCTCGCAGTTGCCTCGAAGTTTTTGTCATTAAGCAATTTAATTTCGCACGAACCTTTTCCCTCAGAAAGAATTTGACTTCCATCCGCAATAAAAACTTTTTCTTTAATAGACGTATTTAAACTTACGAAGGAGTCCTTGACATTAGTGATGTGACACGTGGCACCAGAATCCAGAATCCAAACAGACATGTTGCTTGAAGATGTAAGAAGCGAAAAATGTTCCTCGAACTTGGTGACAACCTTTGCAGACTGTTTCTTTTTCTTTTTCCATAGTTGATACTATCGGCAATTCTTTTTCATGTGTCCCTTATGATGGCAAAAATAACATTCGGTCTCGCTGTTGTATGAAGGAGGAAAATGTTTTATAACTTTCATTGCGCTTTCATTGTGTTGTCCCCTACGCCTGTACTCTTCGATGAGTTTTGATTGGACGAGTTCAAAAGAAAGATCCATATTTGAGCTCGACCTTGTTTCCAACGCTGTAATGAGTTTATCATAGCTGCTGGGTAAGCTGCTTAAAAGCATTGCAACACTCCACTGCTCGGAAAGTCGTTCTTCGTCAATAGCCGCCAATCGCTCAAACAGGTTCACCATTTCAGTTATATGTGCTTCAATATTTTGACCCTCGCCCACACGAAGACTGAAGATCGTTCTCATGATTTGTACTTTATTAGTTAGAGTATTCCTCTCGTGGTAATTTTTTAAGCTGTGCCACGCTTCCTTAGATGTAGTTGGCTTCCGAATGTGTTGCAGCTGGTTATCTTCAACAGAAAGAGCAATCGTTGCTCGCGCCTCATCGTCCTTAGAGCACCATGTCGAAATATCATCTTCTGGCTTAGGAATACTTCCAGACACGTAGCCCCAAAGCCCTTCTGTGATTAATAACATCTCCATTTTATATTTCCAAACGAAGAAATTATCTCCGCTTAGCTTTTTGACTTGGAAACGTGTCTCCGCCATTTTAACGCTATTGCGTTAATTTTATTTAAGTTTTTCCTTCTTTTCTTGATTCTAATTGTTGGGTACTGGGCCCATAACCTGTTGCGAATTCCCAATTGACCAACAAATGAATCCCATTAAATAAAGCTTAATAAAATTTATATTTATTGAAAATAAGAGGTCTTTACAAAAATGCAGTTCTATCCTTTTAGACAACTGAAACTGAATAACGGAATATAACATATAATAGCAAAAATTAAGAAAGAAAGAGATAACTATACGTTGTTTGATAAGCACTGTTTGTTAACTTAATTGGAGTGCGTTTGAAAATAACCCAACAAATATCTGGGTCAATAAATGACGATCAAATTGAATTTGATTTCACATTTTCGAGAACGACCAGACTTTATTGATGACTACGTGTACCTCCTAACACAGCTAAAATCTTTTCAAATCAAGAAGAAAAGGAAATAAATAGACGAATAGCTGGAAGAAATTCTGGAACATCAAACTTATTTTAGACTCAAAAGTTGGAAAAGACACACTGTTGCGGTAAAATTTACCACAACAAGTTTCACCTACCTATTCAATTTTCCCAATCCATTTTTCAACCTTCCTTTTTAGTGCGGCTCCAAAATGCTGTAGAGCTCAGTTGAAACCTGGTTTCCACCGTCCAGAGTCCTACTCTTAAGCATTTTGGAAAAGCAATCAAACTAGGTCTTCGAATCTGAAATAAAATCCATATACATACATATATGTGACGGATGAGTCACAACGGCAAAAACACACAGGTACACAGTGTGCGACAGATGGTCCACAAGAGATGTGGGTGTGCGACAGATGGTCCACACAGGATTGCAAAACATGAAGATTTTGACCCATGTTCAACGGCATGTGTGATTTCAAGTTCACACCAACATAAATTTAGTATGGCCTTCTGCCCAATTTTAAGTGTCTGGCTCACCAAGTAAAATCACGTTGCGATGTTATTCCCTTTACCCTTAATTGTCTGCGCGAAAGTCTATGGGTTTAAAATATGTTAAATTTCGCGTGAAACATCGGATCCTGTCTCATAATGTTTGTTGAGAAAATGGCATGGGATCCCATCTAACAGAATGCTTTCTTCAAGTTTTTGAGTTGGGCCGGTTGGGCTGGGGACTTTATTCGCGATCTTTAATAATTTTTCGTTTGACTTTTTAGACCATTTGAAATTGACGGATTAGAACTGAACTCGTCTATTAAGCCAAGGTTGGTGTTCAAATCACCACCATATATGCGTGGCTGGATTCGACAGCGGCATGCACACCAGCGAAAAAGCCGGGTGTTGCAACCGCGACAGAATACCAACACGGACCAAAGGTCAGAAGAGGATGGCATATATGTCCTGGCCGAATGGGTGAGAGAAGTTCGCCTTTAGAGAGGCACTTTTTGAAGAGCTACGAAAGAGCTAAGTTGTAAAAAGTTTATCAAGCGAAAAATTATTATCGTCGAGACGAAATTTTTGAGTTGCGTTTTTTTTGATAAAGTCGAATTGTTGGTCAGAGGAATCCCAGTTGGGGAATATTAAAAAAAAAAAAAAAAAGAGAAAAAAAGTATTAGTGCAATTTTACTGCGTTGATAAGAAGGCATTCTTGTTGAAGGAAATAGAGCCAGGGTGAGACTGGTTGTGGAAAAGACAGGATCCGCTGCAGAAAAAAAAAAGCTAAGTATACGTTGTTCGTTGTTCAATTGTGCTTAGGAGAATTTTCATTCGTTTTGTTTTGTTTGGAGGCTATTAAGTGCCTTAGATTTACCCCGTTTAGGCTTTCGTTTCGTCTTTTGTCTTCCCGAGATTGCGGGACTCGCGACCGTTCTTAGATTCCGTTGTTGTTCGGGAATTTTTCCTAACGTGATTTTTCTTCGTGCCCCGTTGTGGCACAAAACCATTGTTCTTGTTTTTTTATTTTCCATCTTTCATCTGTTCAACCATATTTTTTTGTAAATTGGCCATCTGCCAATTACCAATTACATTTGTTAAAATTCTTGCTTGTTTTAGAAAAAATTCTGGGTTTTATACCTATATTTATAAAGGTTTCCCAGATAGTTTCAAATAAAACTTATTTAAAATCCTATTCAGGTAAATTAAAATATTCTTTTATTTCTCCTGGGAAGAAACTTCTTTTTCAGCTAATTGGTTCAAGGTTTGTAATTTCCTACTTAGTCCAGAACTAAAACAAAAAAAATTACTGGCGCCCATTTTGATTTGGTACACCCTATTTTCCAATTCAGTATAATTCACTTTTTTACATTTTTTTTATCATCCCCCAATTATTAATACAGCCCACCGTTTTGCTGAACCCACCCCATCGCTGAGCTAGCTAGGTGGCAGCATTTTTTTATGCTCCCTGTTGTGAAATTTACTAAACGCACCCACCATCGATTTGACAGTTGTCATTAGTTTTTTTTTTCTCGCACGCCGCGCCGACTCGTTTCAATTTTTTTGTAAATTTAATTAATTCGTCTAATTAAATAACTATTCTGTTTTGTGTTTTGCGGATTGTTGTTCCGCCTTCATAAAGTTAAAACTTTAGTTTTCATACAAATTCATCCAAATTCGCGTTAAGAAATTTCGGTAACAACACAAAAATACATTTTAGACTCAACTATACTTTCATTAATGACATGGACTAGAAATAATGGAATTTATCTCAAATTTTCTTAAAAGACTCAGAATATGTACATATATGCCAAAATAGAAAGATGATTACCGAGGTGCAATTGGTGCAATTCAACACCAACTGGTACAATGGCGCAAAATGGAGAGATTGTTGAGCAACAAAAAGGGAGGTTTGTGCCAGATGGACTTGAATTGACCATACTACATAAAAAACATTATATACTAGTACTTAAAATTTGAACTAAATTTTTATTTTAAAAAAAGAAAGAAAAATATATATTTAACTTTTATGTATTGGTGAATAAAGTTTTAAATAATAATAATGGTGAGAGATTTCACGAAAAAATTAAGTTTTTACCTTCATTTAAAATAAATACTTCTTTAAATTAACAATCTTTGTAGTTCAACACAAAAATGTACTGTATTATGTAAAATATATTTTTAATAAATACCTGTGAAATATTCGCCGAATTCCTGTTCCATCTTAATGGCTCGTTCGTAGGTTTTTTTCGCTTGTTCCTCAGTCATTCGCCGATTCATTTCCCTGTAAAAAGAAAAACATTATTATATCATTTTTTGTTTTGTACTCAATTAAAAACAGTTCATTCTTACATCACCGAATCAACAGATTTAGGTTTTATGAAAACGGCTACTGGATATAATTGAGCTACTTGTAATCTTTTAATTGCGTTGCCCGATACATCAAGAATACAATGTTTGCCTTTTTCGGCCACATCCCTTACACTGGCCACCGATGTTCCATACAAATTGTCATTATACTGGCCGGCCTCAATGAATAGGTGGTTTTGAATGTCACGTTCCATTTGTTCCCTTGACGATACAAAGTGATAGTCTCTGCCATCTACCTCATAATCCCGTTTTGGCCGTGTAGTATCTGAAAACAAAATATATATTTCTAAAAACGTGAAATTAAAATTAAATACAAGTCTTTCTTACGTGGCACACAGGATCCAAACTTCTCGGGATATTCTGAAATAAGGTCATCATTTATGCGATCCTTAAGTGGGCCCAATATAATAACTGGTCTAGTGTAGTTTATCGAAAGCCTTTGTACAGCTTCATAAGAAAGAACATTCTCTTCGGATGCTGTAAATGGTTGGGATTATACAAATGTTAGTTTTCTTAATTTTCTATAATATAACAGTTATTTTTAAATATTATTTTAGCTCTACTCAGGCAAGTAAACTGAATACAAAATTTCTTGGGAATCTTCGGTATACACAAAGAAGTTAAAGATTGTCTCCGAAAAAGATAATATTCAAACACAATTGATATTTTTTCACAGATAGATACACAAAACATTAAGTAGTTTCTGAACAAAATGAAGTTTTTCAAAATATAATAAAATCTAAAAATAAACAATTTTTTTTTAAATGATAAAATATCGTTAAATTTTAATTTAAACAGTTATATTAAATATATTTAATAGACTAATAGGACGTTTTACGAGAGAAGCAATGCAAAATGCAGTGCATTCGCCAATACTACTCACTCTGTCCAACATTTCTAGCGCTGCGCAAACGGCTCATTTTAGATTATAATATACAAAAATGCTTAACATATTCATTTGTTAATTTTTTTTTAAATCTTAATAAATTTATTCTAGTTGAAGTGGTAAACTCTAGATTAAAATTTAGTTTTTGCATTTTACACAAAAATAATATGAAATCGAGAAAGTAAAAAAGTAAAATAATAAAACATTGACAAACATCTAAGAAGCTCAAGAAAGATTAGTTAAAAAAAACTAAAGTTATGTTGCAAGAAGTTCTTAGCAATTAAAATGTTAAAAGAAGTTTAAGTAAAAAAGAACACCCTATCTTTTTTGTTTTACATGTAGGTAGTTTTTATTTATCAACCAACGAATTAACACGAAAACTAAAAATATTTATAATGTGTTGAAAATTGTGCAAGCATTTGTGCTTAAATTTCCCAGTTTTCATTTGGCGGAAACAAATAACAAAGTATTTATATAATAAAAAAAGGTATTCATGCAACGTCGGAATAGTAAATTTTGTTAACGTCGGAAAGTTTACGACGCGACGTCGTAAACGAACTGTGAACATTTGTATGGAAAATCTTTTTGAACAAACTTTCCGACACGAATTCGCTTGTTAAACGAAGATGATAAACATCCTGAACTCTTACTAACTTACTACTAACGGTACGATAACGTCTATGTTTTAAAATTTGTAAAAAATATTTCAAATTAATATCGAACTGGATTTAAAAAACATCAGAAGTAGAATTTTCTCTTTTTTTTTTAAATGGCTCAAGTAAAATATAATTTAAAAACATCTTAAATTTTTTTTCAACCTTGAAGAAAATAAGCAAAGTAAACGCCCGTCGCCTAAGCCCAACTCAAAGTTTTTTCACGTGTAACAGCTGATTGATTTACGGCTTATTTTACGAAAGAAGTTTTAGGACTTTTATGAAACGAGTGTCGGAAGCTTTAAAATTTTACGACGTCGAAACTTTATGATCGTTCATGAATACCTTTAATAATTAGTCTTCAAGCTTATATCTTTGAGAATTCTTTTGCCAGTATTTCCGGTCGTACGTTCTATTTATATACAAGGGTTACCCATAGTTGGTGTGTCAAAAATAAAAGTTGAAATGTCAGTGTAAATGTTGTAACAATGAGTTACATTACATCAAGAAATAAAACATTGGCGTAAAAATTCAACGAATTGTAGCAATGTTAAAACAATTTTATTATAGTACTAGGTGAAAAATATGATTTTGCTAATTTTCATTGAATTTAGCATTATGGTGGATTTACATGTATCTGCATTTGATTTCTGCAAAAAAAAGGGATGCCAAATACAGAATTCATATTTGTTAGATAGAGTAAAAAAGAGTAAAATGCAGAAGGACTCCATTTCTGCTATAGGAAATTTGAGAAATGCAGAAGTCAAGATTATAGTAAAGACGAACATGTTCATCTTTATTATAGCATCTTCGTCTGCATTTTGTAAATTTGCAATATTTTCACATTTTTCTATAATTTTTGTTGACGGACGCATGATTGTATGAAAAAAAAAAACAATAAATCGAAATGGAAGAAAATGAAGGTAAGTTAAATTTTCATTGCATAGTTTCGTATTAACAGGTCAACAAGTTATAGCAATTTATAGGAAGTGAAGAAGAGTTACCCCCTGTGTATTCTCTCCCACTTTCGGTTTTCGACATACATCCATCTCTTTCTACTTTTCTGCATTTGCAGATGTAACGGCTAAGATGAGAAGTACGTTTCATGACAAGAGGCTTGGATAATTTTTCACTTCCTCTTAAGAGGCATTACTTGGAAAAAAGTTTTTCTGGGAATTGAACCAAGAGCTTCAGCATGGCAATCTAACGCACTTACCACTACTGTTTAACAGTATCATACCAATACCTCACAAGGTTCTTCAAAAATTTCCGCCATTATTATAATCCATTAAAAAGTGCAAAGAAATTGCAACATTAAATTCCTATTAATTTTGTTTTTGCATTCAATATCGGCACAAATTTGGTTTTTTTTTTGACGTCACATTTATAACCAAAGATTCGATTTTGAAAGTATATTTTAAAAATTATGAAGGCGTTTGGGAGAGGCAAAACTTTCATAACGTCAACGAAATTGCAGAATACCAATGTCAATTGACATTTTTTTGGATGTATAAGTTCGGCTGTCATGCAGAGGGACTTGGGTTCGACTCTCAGCTTCTGTAAATGTTTTTCATGGTTTCACTTTTGCACAAAATGAAAAGAGCATCCCTGTTATGAAAAGTGCTGCTCCACTCCATTCTTGCTAACACCTACACAGGAAAAGTTCAGTTTTAAATCACTAGGTTAAGGCTCTCTCTCTCGCGATATGTCGTTATTATATGGCAATCTGGAAGCCTTCTGAATGTGTCCACTTGGGAAAAAATGACAGTTCTGATTCTGAAAATCGAAACCAGAAGAGCTTACAAATTCAAAATCGACAGTTGTGATTTTTTGTATCCTAATTGTGCGAAGTGATTTTCTTTCAATAAACATTATTTTTGGTTTTGAAATGGATAGCATTATTGTCCACATTTAAGTTTCACATATAAAATCACAACAAAGTTCAAAATCGTCAGAATCAAAAAAAGGGTTCAGTTGGGATCCCGGATCATAGGGAGATTCCAGACTGCCAAATAAAATCGACATTAGTTGGAGAAATTTTTCAATTTTTCAAATCATCAGTAGTTGAATGGAAATCGATATAAGATGCAGTTTAGGAAATCCTGATTCTAGCCTAGATTTACAAGATTGAGATTTTTCTGAACGCACTAGTTTCCTTTATTTACCAAAAAATAAACGCTCCCAACTTAATTCTTTTGGTATTTTCCATTGAACATCCGCAAAACGTCCAGAAGTCTTCTCAAACAATTTCATTGGACAAAAAAATACTCTTCTGACGATTCTGAAAAGAGAATTTAACTTCTCGATTTTAAGTCAGAGTCCGCTCAAGAAGCACTAATACACATATTCAAATGTCAAAAGTAAGACCCGGAAGCAGCATTCTTGTTTGATTTTGTTTCGTTTTGTTTGTTACAATTGAGTTCGTTCGGAAATAATTTTTTTAATCTAAAATATACAAATAATAAATAACTGTCGCAGATTTTCAACAACATGACGATTTACGAATACAAAGGCAAAGTTGAGTAGAAGGAGTTAAGTGAAACCAATGGAAGGCAACATTTATGTCAACTTACAACAAAAATCAATCTCATAATTTTATACTCTTTTTGACAATTACTATCTAAGATTTGAATTCCAATTTTGAGAAATAAAAAACATCATTTTTTATCATCAATTTTTATAAATCTCGATTTTGCAATAGTATTTCCCCCAATTGCATATTAAGGTTGGTAAGTAAAATATTTATTGTTTTTTTTTTATATAATTTAAAGAAAAAAAACCTAAAAAACACTTTCGTGATAGTGTAAGATTAGCTACCGGAATAAGGAAACACATTTAGGCAGCGGTACGTACTCCGTAGCTGGGTCGCGCAATCTAAGCCTAAGGGTTGTGCAAATAATACTTTTATTTTTATTTAACGGGGTTTCCATTTTTATAATATATCAATTTGTTTTTGATTTGGATCTATCAAAAAACGATTTTGAATTTCATTAGGCATCCATTTGCAAATCTATAAATTTTCAGCAGATTTACACTTGAAGTTTAAAAAGGGTTAAAATTATGGCGTTTTCGATTGGTCGTCGAGACTCAAGATTTGAATTCAGAATCGAAACCAATAGGTTTGTTCGTTGAGCCCTGAAGTCACCCAAGGGTCGCCCTAAATCGTTTTTTGAAAAACATGAAGTCACCCTGATTAGCAAATTCTGTGTTTTTTGAGACCTAGGGTCGACCTGAACTCGCCATGAAGTAGATCTATGTATGTATTTTGCTGGGGCAAGTTCAGGTAACGATCAAACTGTCAAAAGTCATATGAGATTTCATATGTATTTCTTTTGTTGTCGATTCGCATGTTGCATGTTATTGTTTGTGTTTGCAATTAAATGTTTGTTGTACTCATCAGATGAAACATTCAGCAACAACGCGAAATTGTTTTCGTTCATTTTAAAAAATAAATTAATAACAAATTTAAAGTTTTATCAGATCACAACAACAACAGTTGTCAACAAAACAGTTGGCTGTCAACTTGGGTGTTTTTTGAAAACCGAAATCCCAGTTTTTGTTGACAACTCTGAGGGTTATCAAGAAAACCTGGGTCAACCCTGGGTAAAGTTGAACGAACGAATCTAATACCACCTACATTGTATGTACAGACTTACATACATAGTAAAAATGTCACAATTATAAGGTTGATTTGTTTGAGTTTGTTTTCTTTAATTTTATTTGATTTATTAAATAAAAACTAATTTTCTGATTAAAAAAAAAAACAAATTAATGATAATTGATTAAAAGAAAGTATGCCCTAAGTGAAATCAAGTGTGGGCAACTTTTTATTAACAGTTGTGATATTTTTTTAAAATCTTATTTAACATAAGTACAGTGATACACAAAGTGCAAAACAATCTGTTCGAATTTCCTATTGGCAAAATATTTTCTCGGTTATCAATTCATATTATGATAATTTTCCTTTTCTCTGAGAGTATTTCATCTCCCCGTTTCTTGAAACACGACCAGATTATGTCTCAAAAAATCTCTGCATCAAACCAATTATTACACACTAAAATTATCTTAAAAGAAAATCAATACTCTTTATATTTTGATCTCTGAAATCCGAGATCAAAATCTGAAGTTATCTGACCAATGGAAATGAAACGCGACTTTATTCACATTCATTTGAAATTTCGTTATTTTCGAAGAGACATAAGCAAGCAAGATTTTACAGTGTTAAAAGTATTAAATTACTCTTATTCTATCACAACTATTTCAAATCACAATTTTGTAAAGGTCAGTTTTATTCAGGTACTTACCAATTTAATTAGTTATTTCTTTAGTTTCTTTTTCTAATCTAAAAAAATCTCCTGCTTCAATTAAAAATTGTCTTATGAAAATAAATACAATTTGTATATTGTTATTATTATTTATTGAAGATCATTTCACAATTTTCTATGATTTCACTAAGACAATTTCAATTTTTATGTTAAATTACAAAGAAATACTTTAAAAAAGAAAATACTCCTTTCTGTTTTAAAATGCTTCGTATGCACACTATTGAAAAAAATATATTGACATATTTGTTAAATAATGTATGTATGTAGTTAAAAATTTATATTTTTTCGTTTAGCTTTAAGTCTTTTCTGCGTATTATATAAACAAGGATTAGTAAAAAGCATTTTGTAACGAAACAAAAAAAAATTAAAACTGGCGTGTAAGGAATAATAATTGAAACAGGAGATTTATCATTCACGGGTTCAAAATAGTTCTTAAAAGTATTGAAGCGGTAAATACGCCAAAAGTTTCTTATGACTAGATAATAATACTTATTTTCTTAAAAGAATGTATGCATGTATGTATGTATGTATATACAATAACTAAAAATTAAAACACTCGAAGCATGCCAACAATCTTGTGTTTCAATGTGTGTTTTTCGTTTGAACGAGTCGAAGGACGTTCGAAATTATGTTTTATACTTACATTATTATGTATTTAAAAATAAAAAGTTTACTTCGAAAATATGTATGTATGTATGTGATGACAACTTAGCTGAGTTGTCTCTACACCACTCGACATAAATAAATGCTTACTCAGAGGAAATGCATTTTTTTAACTGAACTGAATATAAGGTCTATTTAATAATAATAGTTTGCTAAAACTTCCGTTCTCATAGATACAACAGAATTAAGGTTGAAGTTCCGTAGAAACAACTCGATTCAGAAAAATACTATCAACAGTTTCATCCAAGATTTCTAATATAATAATATATTCCGAACAAAACGAAATACGTGATTTCGGCTGGAAACTATTGATACATATTTCAGATTGAGGGAAATCTGGATTTTAGCGAAATCTTGCTAAACTAATTCGAAATCTCAACATTTTTCATGTCAAACCTCAGACTTCGGCTTGGTGGGTACATAGCATAAAGGATGTTTTTGTATGGAAGTTTGTTCTAAATTGGCAACAACTGACAAGAAATTTGGCAGCTGACAGTTGATATGTACTCGGTCAGTTAGGCTAGGCGCGCACATTCAATTTTTAGTTTCACAACTGTTTGGTTCGAGCAACTAAAAAGTTTGTGTGTTTGACACAAACTAAACGATTACCTAAAATGCGTTCGCTATTTTGCGTAACATATACTCGTAATTATATGCACCTGCGTGGACATTCAAACAAATAGTTCATCTGTTTTCTATAAGCAACCAAACAGTTGTGCCACTAAACATTGAATGTGCGCGCCTAGCCTTATTTTGCAATTTCATCATCTTTCAAGCTTGGTGGGTACTGCAGGCCAAAAGTTTGAGTCCAGCATAGTCAACTAACTTCATTAATGCCTGGGGGTTGATTTTTGAATTAAAGATTGAGTTTCTTACCTAATTTGTTTACCTGAACAATACGCGTCACCTTCAGGTAGTAAAAGTTGGATTTTTAATCCAGATTTTTTTTAAAAAGGATGTTTTTTTTTAATAAATGTGGACAAACCGATTACAGTGAACATTGGAAAACGTGAACTAATTAAAACCGAGGGTGTTCATGTTTTTGAGATTGTTCATGTTTTGGAATGTAACATTTTATGATTAAAATAGTATTCCTACCGTATTGTCTTACTACTCCTCTTAAAATAAAACATATTTTCTTTCATTTTATCTTCTTTTTGCTTGCAGTAGTATATATTTATGATTTTTTTTACATTTTTACAAATACTGGTATACCTACGGGTTCATACTGGTACCTACGGGTTATTAAAAAAATTGATTAGATTTCATTTTTAAATTGGAACGTTTTACAAATAAAAGTTTTATTTAACAAACAAAATTTTCAATGTTGGTCTGTTCTATTTTTTGCCAACATTTTAATAACTACAATTTCTCTTAGGCGTTTATGTCGCTTTGAACACCATTCCAAAGCCTTTTTAAATATTTCATATTACGCAATGTCAAATTTATGGGGCCCCCGAAGTCTTAAAAAATTAATTCAGTGCATTTTTATGTATAGAAATGTTGAAAAAAAGTCTGTTCACGTTTTAGAGCTTTTCGATTTGTTCACGTTTTAGAGCAGTCAATGTAAAAATTACGGTGTTCACGTTTTGGGATAGTTCACGTTTTGGGGGGTTCACGTTTTCCAATGTTCACTGTATATGGATTATTGAGACGTATTTGGGTTTTTCATAATTATAACTTTTTAAGACTTTTGGTTGTTGATTCAGCACTTTTTTATGATGCCGAACATAAAAAAGGTTTTCAAAACCGAAAAATTTTAGACCTGGATTGCAAGTTTTTTGTATAAAACGCACGTTTTGAAATCATAAGCATTTATTTGAGATTCTTCATCTTTTGAGTAAACAACTAGTTTAAAATGGGAAAAGTTGCGGAAACCACGATTGAAAAACGTTCTGCAATCATCATTCTTATTAAAGAAGGCAAATCGCATCGGGAAGCTGCTTCGCAGTTGAAGATATCGAACGGCTGCGTTCAACGTGCTATAGAGCGACACGGTCAAACCGGACTTCTTGAGGATAAACCATGGTCAGGACGGCCTTGATCTAAAACTAAACACGAAGATCTGTTAATAGTAACAACAAGCAAACGAAATAGGCGAAAAACAGCACCAGAAATACGTGCTGAAATAAATACAACGCGGAATAAGCCGCCGTCCTTGGCAACCGTCAAACGGAGGCTAAGTGATGCTGGACTATTTGGACGAGTTGCTGTTCGAAAACTCCTTCTTCGACCATAAAACAAGCTGAAACGGTTAGAGTGGGCCAAAAAGCATAGAGACTGGACGGAAAAAGATTTTAATAGAATTTTATGGAGCGATGAATCCAAGTTCGAGGTATTTGGTACAAAACGGAGGGTTTTCGTTCGACGCAGCGCTGAACAAAAGATGCTACCCGACATTATAGTTCCTACCGTCAAGCATGGTGGTGGTTCTGTGATGGTCTGGGGATGTCTCTCTTCAAGTGGAGTGGGAGATTTGAATCAAATTATTGAAAAAATGAACAAGGAGGCGTATAAGAAGATACTTGAAGAAAACGCTTTGATGTCTGGACTAAGATTGATTGGTGAAGGATTCGTATTCCAACAGGACAATGACCCTAAACACAAGTCGAGACTTTTTCAGGATTACCTAAAGCAGAGAGAAGACGAATAAACTTTAAAAGCCATGACGTGGCCGCCGCAATCACCGGATATAAACCGTATAGAGTTATTGCTGGAGGAGCTGGATAGAAGGATCCTGGATCAATGTCCTTCATCGGAATCTGCGTTGTGGAATACATTACAGGATTGCTGGAACAATATACCAAATGAAAACATTCAAAAACTTATAGGTAGATTGCCAAGAATTTAAAAAAAAGTAATCGAGTGTAAAGGAGGCTTTTTCGACGAAAAATCGGTTTAAATCATTTTTTCTTTTTTTAAATAAATTCCTATTTGTAAACAACATAATGATATAATATTTTTCTCCTTATTTTATCTTTATTTATGCTCCTCATAAATTCTACATACTCATTTTTTTACTAAAAAGTTTTTTTCGGTGCTAGAATTTGGTTTTCTTTCGAAAAATGAGAGTGGACTCAAACTTTTGGCCTGCAGTGTACGTGGTACATACTGAGCCAACTTAGTCAGTATTTCTCTACACAAATCCTTCTTTTTAAGTTTTTTTTTCTTTTTTGTAAGTGAAGTAAGAAATGTTCGCTTCTGAGACACATATGCAATTAATTGCATCTAATTTACTAGTGCAAAATAGTGCATTTGTAAATATTCTTCTAAATAATAAATTAACGTGTCTTGAAATGAAAAAAAAAATTTTTGTTCTCTGTGCTAAAAATGATTAACTCTGTGAGTTCGTAGTGATTCTAGATTCCATACTCATTAAACAAGTAAAACACATATTTGGGTCTAAGTGTGAAGTTGTCCATTTTTTGTTGACTACGAACGGACTCACTTTCTTGAAGGGCATGAATGGACTAACGACAAAAGAACGCTTTCAAATCACCGCGTTCAGTTTATGTTTGATTTAGTTTTCGATTTTAAATCAATTTTGCAAATATAAATTTTTAACCAGATTTACCATTCCCTGTTTGTTTAATTTAATTCAATGTGAAAATTATATCCAAAACACGAAGAAGATTCTTTTCAGTAAAAAGTGGAAGCAGTTTAATCCACAAAAGTACACTGATATGAAGACAAACATAAATGAATTCAAAATCGCATCAAATCGTGCACCTACTTGTTGTGCAACCATTTTGGACATGCAGTTGAACAACTCAAACTTAAATCGGCTTTGTAGTCAGTTCTATCATGACATAGCTTGCGGTTTTTCATTGGTAAATTCACATTTCTATTAAAAAAATGCCAATTCGCATTTGCATAATGTGTCATTCTCTCAAAAAAAAAGAGAAGAAATGTCCCTATTATTCTGTTTGGGTAGAGAAATATGGATCCATTTACCGGATCATTTTAAACTACTTCCATTTTGTTTCATGTATTGGAAATAATTTTCACAATTGAAGTAAATTAAACAAACCTAAAATCACATTTGTAAGCTGACAATTGTTTTGGTATTAGTACATGGAGGGGTACCGAAGAATTTAGATTTGAAAAAATTTGACTTAAAATCGAAAAATACATAAAATAAATTTTTTGCCCAATAGAAAGCAAAAATTTACAAAATCTGCATTTTGACAGATCCAAATCAAAAGTAATTTATTTTACTAATGGAAAGCACCAACTGTTTTTTATACGAAATTACAGCAATACAAAGCTATCCTTTTTTGGATATAAATCTGAACGAGGTCTATTATAAATGGCCAAATATGTATGTACCCAGCTGCTCGATAACGTGGACAGTTGTCTTTTTTCTGAGCTTTTGAAAAACATTCTAAAAACAACCCTTTTTTTCTCTTATTAAAAAAACAAACAAAGATAATTCGAAGATTTAATTTCAGATACAATTAGAATTACCCTTCATGTACATTTTACTATAATAAGCAATCACAAAAGGGGGATTAATTTCCCTTAAGATCATTAACCTCAGTACGAGTGTTAGGAAAATAGGGAAGGATTCAAGAGGAGATAAAGATGTGCATTGGTTTTGAATTTCTGAATATCAAAATTGGAGGGAATAATAGACCCAGGTAAAGCATTACACATTCGAATTTATTATATGTTATCGTCTTGCACTTCCTTGTGTGGTTCAATTGTGCACTTTTCCATCTTAAAAATGCAATTATTTTTAAACTTAAAGTAATTGATATACAAGCAATGGGGCCAAGATATTCTGAAAGTGTAATTCGGGTTGAAATTTGATTAATATGATCATATCAAGGGTTAAAACTATTACCAATATTCTGCCTTCTTCATTTTGATATTAATCGTTTGCAATTTCAGAAATAAAAAGTTAGGAACAACTAAACAATCAGTTTCAAGCCTTTTCCCAATATGCTAGCAATTTACGTATTTGCATTTTAAATGTGCTGAGTGTGTTTACTTGTCGGTATGCGACATAAGGTTTTGGCCGTATTTCAAGCGACGTGGAAGGTCTGTCAGCAGTGTTCTTTATGTCAATAGGATTGTATACGTAAACAAATGCAAATGATCCTTCAAAACGCACTGCAAGACGGTTCTTTTGAGTCCAAAATGCTGAGCGCGGTGACCATACGACACTGGGGTTCTTGGCAACACGATTTCCTACTACCTCGTGCTCAATAAAATTCCACAAATACCGACAAATATTGTTGTCAGCCACAATATTTTCGTCTTATACGTCTCTTATCAATGTACAGCGTCACTGTTTCGACGCGTTGTTTCGGAGTGAATCAATCCATTACTAAAATTGTCATTGATTGACTTTTCAAAAACAGGTGCAAAATTACCGCTTCAGTGACCGAGTGAGTGAGTCCCATCAGTGATCGAATGAAAATGTCAATTCAGTATAATCGGTTGCTCGATAACATAAGCGGTAATGCCAAACTCACATAATTCAGTCACGTATTACTCGATAACTGATGCGTTAATTTGGCCCCAGGTCTACTCAAGTCAATCCGTTGAAAAATGTCAAATTTACACAAATCTTAAACACTGACATAAACAAAACCGCGAGCGCACCCGTTTTTGTCCTTTAACTGCATACCTATGTATGTACTTGCAAATAATTCATAAATAAAAAGAAAACCAAATCACAAGAAAAACAAAACAAACGTAAACATGGAAATACTGAGTGTGTAACATATGTGTGTATCTGTTGGATTAACCGTGTCTGTATTAATGTTTATTTACTTAAAATAGAATTCAAGATTTTGGAAGAGTAAGGGGTTCACAAAAAATATTTTTTTGTGAATTTATGTGCAAAGGTACTAAAATTTTCATACCAACAAGGCATATAAAATAATGAAAGTGCCACCTGAAAAAGGTGCCCATTTTAAAAACTACAAGAATGGTACATTCAGTCAACCTGTTGCAAATCTTACCATCTTAGCCAATTTAATTTGATAATACACAAAAAAAAACACATACATGAAGAAAAACAAATTAAAAAAGAAAAAACATAAGTAAATAAGAATACAAAATAAAAGATTAAAAAAATCAGATATTTTTCAAGCATTCTAACATGAGTGAATGGAATTTATGCATTTGCATTTTTGAAATCTCACAAAACTTTTACAGTTATAATAACAAATGTGTTTGAAAAAATGCTCATACAAATCATATACACTTTCTTTGTAACAAATTCTATTTAAAGAGGGAAAAAGAGCAACAGGGGCAACGAAATATCCATTGTCAAAATAAAAAAAAAATACGAACCAACGATTCACGGTTGCTTATACGAAACAAAACAGATAAAATTAATTTGAAAACAAAATTAAAAATACTCCCATTATGAGGAATATAAATCAAAACGTATAAATTAACATTTTTTTCGATTTACTCTACAAAACTTAATCAAAAGTTTACAAACAAAAATTAAAATAATTTTTCTTGTTGCATTAACTGCTGCAAATAATTCTATTGATTTTACAAAATTTTGTATTTTTTTTTGTTTTAGTTGCTCGACTTACGATAGTCAGCATCACTATTCTCCAAGTAGATAAGTGTTATCTGCTCCATATCAGGCAACTCCACTCTGTAGATAATCTCGCCTTTTTTTACATATAATTAAATAACAAATTTAAAAGAAAGAAAAGAAATTATAAATTAAATTTTTTCGTTGGTTTTGTTTTTCGTGAGTGATTTTTTTTTTGCGGCAGGGGGTTGTAGTTCGATTGAAACAAATATAACGAAAAATAAAGTAAAAAAGAAACTTGTGAAAAAATATAGTGGACGAGTGAATGAATGGAATGATACCTATTCTGCTATCCGAGTGGAGGTAATCAATCTATTCGTTTCGAATTTGATTAGTCATTCTGTTATTCATAGAGTGCATAGTTTTTAACTACATAAATAGAGCTCTTACCGTTTAATACATTTTCAACAAAATCTAACTGATATTAGATACCGAATAGACTTGTATACATACATAACTTAATTTTATTGGGAAAAGATTTTTTGATCTAAAAAAAATAAGTTTCGAAGCCAAAATGGCCTAAGCTACAAAGGCAAAATAGCATTTCAGAATAATACAAAATATGGGACAAAAGGACATCTGACCTTTCATTTCCATCGAACATTTCAAACACTCTATGCAATCCTAAATTTGTCCCCACGTTGTCATAAGACTTCCCTCACTGTGCTTGAAAGAGAGTGTTCTTTGTCCTATGCAGTAATTCATAGCTAGTTTTCAAAACGGCTTGCTGCTTTCTTTATTAAATTTATTTTTTTTAAACAGTTTTGTATTTATTAATTAATTGAGAACTTTGAAATTGATTTTTTACTAATTTAAAAAAACATGATTTCTTTTCTTTACAAAAACATTGGAAACAAGTCATTTTGGCACAGAACGCCTATAATATCTTAAATAACACTTATTGATTGATCAACTATCAGTAATTTTATTTACTAAGCATTTTATTTATTGAAGCTGTTATATTTCGAAAGCAGAAAACAGTAATTTTCCGGGACGTATAGCAGAATAAGTTGAGACCTTTCTTATTTTTGATTTCGATTGCAATGAAAAATGTAAATAAAACAAACGAAAAAAAGAGATAAGGGCAGTATTTTTGTCTAAACAATATGCCAATATTTTTTTTTATATAATAAATATTATATAACTTAAGAAAACAAAAATAGCCAATAGTAATAGTAAAAGTAAATTATGTAAGAATTGTTTTCCGGAAATGAACTCTAGATATGTATGTATGTATGTCATCTTAAAAAACTTCTTAACTGTCTTCAAGCAAATTTCCCTACTAAGACTTCTCCATGACATAAAATCGTAAGGGGTGTTATGAAAGGACTTAAACCGATTTTTAATCACAATAAAAAAAAATATTATTAAATTTTTTTATTAAAAAAAAAATAAATAGTGAAATATAACTAAATATAAGTTAATCAAGCCAAAGGAACATTATGAAAGGGAGAGATTATCTAAAATCTTAATCTAACTACTCTCAAACATTGAATGTTTAATATGCTGAAATGTTGGATGAGTAGGATTTCTTTTGTTAATTTTTTTATTTAAATTAAATCGTTCTCAGCAAAATATGTATATTTATATTTGTACCGATAGCAAAATAAATAAACTAGTATACAAATATACAATGCAAATTTTGTTCAATATTGATACACAGTTAGCATTCATTATGTATTTGTATGTATATTATAAATTTGTTTTTATTAATATTGTCTTGAATCATAACTTTCTGTATTATATATTTAAGGCCAGGCTTTTTGCGTTTTTTTTTCTTTTAACTTTGACACTCACATTGGTTATTATTATAAAAATGAAATTAAAAAACCATAAATGGTAATGATTAAACGAAATTCAGTTGTGCAGTCTTCAATAGAACTACACCCACCCTGCTCAGATAAACAATTTCGAAAAACCGGCATTGGTAAAAAGAAGTTTAATACTCTAATGAGAGTTGATTGCTATGAAGTAAATTCAGTAAATGGGCGGTTCACTGCTTGTGTAATGAATTACTAGTTGTTAATTTTATCTTTGATCTTTTTTTTCAACTGAATTGAAAAACTAGTTCAAGCGGACTATAAGCCATAAGCTGTTTCTCCAGACTCTTCTCCCCCTGCTCGATTTCATGATATAACTCCAAGCTATTTAAATTCTCTGTATTTGTGGCGAAAAAACCAATGCAGCCTATGAACAAATGTCTGGAATTAAACATTCCGTAATGTCAACTATTTAGTATAAACTTTAAAGTCGCAAACGACATTTATGAACAACATGATAAAAACAGTTTGTTTAAGGCTGTTCCAGGCTATATTATTGTAAATACATTATTTTGCAATCTCTTCTTGATTGTGCCCGCTTTTGTTTAAAAATTTGAAGAATTGTACTTGGGTGCTCATTAAAGCACATGGATTAAAAAAAAAATTACCAACTTGTAGTACACAAAATCTTTCGAACGGAAAAATAATTGTTTAACTATCTCTCTTACATAATTAGATGTGGAACATAACTAACGGATTTTTCGTTTGAAGAGAAAATGTTATTAACAGTCCCTACCACACCGGTTTTTTTTGTTTTCAGATAACGGGCTCATCAATTTTGATCAAAATTTGTTTACAAAAGCTCTCATTGCTCCCACTGGAGCATGCAAGACGTTCACATTTGTAAATAACTACTAAATGACTGTCTAATTATACTAATTATTTTTTGTTATCAATCACACCCAAAAATTGCTGTGGGCTTTTAGTCTAAATGAAAATATTTAATTGATTGAAACAAAAGAATAGTGGGCTAGCTGGTTATAAATCTGGCGTAGGAGAGAGCTATTCGTAACTATGGTAAAGAAGAAGAAATATGTTCGCATAGTTCAGCCAGAAATTGCCTCACTCAGACATGATCGGATGATCCAAATAAGTGGTAGCACCGACTTTTAGATGCAGATGTTAACAAAAAATATGAAAAGAAAAGATTCGAAAGTACCAGCCTTGTCTGTAGCGCATTATATAAAAAGAGCCAGAGTGGCTGTTTCCTTGCTTACGCTAAAAATATGGCGGCATTGAGCAGGACGAGTCAAGAAACTTGAAACGGAATAAAAGGATAGTTTGAATAATGTTTGAAGCCGTTGTTTAAGTGAGTGTCAAAGGAATTTATGAAAAACGAATATCATATAATAAGAACTTTCATCTACGCCCAGTTACGGACTCAAGATCTTAAATTATGTGTACATATATTTACAATAAATGCAACTGGTAAAAGAAAAATATTATATAAATATTTCAAACAACAAAACGCTCGAATTAAGCTCTAAATAAAATATTTAAAAATATATATAATATATTGTTCTCAAATCATAAAAATTCTTGCTACATACACTGCCGGTCATAAGGTTAGAAGCAGGCATTTTTGAGAAGTAAAATCGACATTTCTCCCGTTACATGATGGATTAGAAGAAAACAACTATGGTAAACGAAAGACTATTTTGTTAACAACAAAATATAGAGTTTGGGTATAAGAGAGATTTAGCTAACGGAACTTTTATGACAAATTGTAAAGTGAGTCAAAAATATGCGAAAATAAATCGGGTCATTAGATTAGAAGCATTGAACAAATCAACGTTGTTTTGTGAAGTGAATAAATTTTTGTTCGGTTTAAACGGTACATTTTATAAATTAATTGTTCTTGATTGAGTGTTAGTAAAAATGGGCAAGAAAAAATGTTTGACAGTGGAGGAAAGGGCAAGAATAGATGTTTATTGCTCTGAAGGTCTTTCATGCCGTGCTATAGCCCGAAAAATAAATCGAAGTGATCATTGTGTCAGCAATTATTTAAAAAATCCATCGTCTTACTCAAAAAATTATAAAGGAAACACTTCCTCTGCCTTAACACTTCGCGAAACGCGAAGTATCCTTAGAATAGCGTCAAATTCAGCTTTATCGGCAGCTAAAATAAGGGAGAAAGCTAGTGTTAAGGCCAGCTTGTCCACTGTTAAACGCACGATTCGCCATGCTAAGCACTTAAAGCGCCTGAAGCTTAAAAAAAACCACCACTTAATGACGCAAGGAAGAAGCAACGCTTGTGTTTCGCGAAAGATCACATGAGCTGGGATGTGCAAAATGGAATGACCACAAATGATTGGCGGAAGGTTATTTTTTCCGACGAAAAAAAATTTAACCTAGATGGGCCAGATGGTTATAATTATTATTTCCATGACCTGAGGAAAGAGGAGCGGTTTTTAAACCGTCACCATAGCAGAGAAGGAGGCGTTATGGTCTGGGGCTCAATTTCATTTTATGGCGCTATAGACTTGGTAGTCCAAGATACCAAAATGACTGGGAAAACCTACAAAGCCTTGCTTGAATCAGTATTCCCCAAAATTAGCGAGGTGTTTGGACCAATTCCATGGATTTTTCAGCAGGACAACGCTCCCATACACACAGCCCGAGAGGTAAAATCCTTCATTGCGAACCAAAACGTCCACTTGCTGCCTTGGCCACCATATTCCCCGGACCTAAACATAATTGAAAATGTGTGGGGCTGGCTTACACGTAAGGTATATGAGGGAGGGAAGCAATACGATGACAAGGAAGCGCTAATTCATGGTATCAAATTGGCCTGGAGTGAGATTTCACTGGACTACTTGGAATCTCTTTATGAATCCTTAAAAGATAGAATTTTTGAAGTTATTTTGAAGGCTGGTGGCAGCACACATTATTAAAAATCTAATAAAAGCTAAAATAAATAACAAATTATAAATAACTGCATTTTATTTTCATTTATTTGATGTGCTTCTAATCTAATGACCCGATTTATTTTCGCATATTCTTGACTCACTTTACAATTTGTCATAAAAGCTCCGTTAGCTTAATCTTTCCTATACCCAAATTTTATATTTTGTTCTTAACAAAATAGTCTTTCGTTTACCATAGTTGTTTTTTTCTAATCCATCATGTAACGGGAGAAATGTCGATTTTACTTCTCAAAAATGCCTGCTTCTAACCTTATGACCGGCAGTGTATGTTAAGTCGTTTATAATTTGAATACACCATATATAACATGAAATTAGTCGATATAGTCCGAAATAAATGTGTTGTATGATATTTAAAAAAAAATCTTTTCTTTTCTTTGCTTTTGGTATACTGTTAGTTAGTGTTTATTATTTTTTTTACTGTTTTATACTTTTACTTTGTTTAAGTGATAGAGGAAAATATTAATTTGTTGATTAAAATATGTATACAAATAAATTAATATTTAATTTATATTTAAACACACTAGAGTACAAACACAACAATTTACATTAATAAAAAAAATAAGAGCAATAGTGTAGTGAACTTGGTACATACCTCCTTCAGCATTGGCATCGTCTTGTGTGTAGCAAAGCATAAAAGCTAGAAAAACGAATCAAGAAATAAAATAGATAGTTATACAATGCAATACAAGAGAAAGTTAAGAGCTAGTTTGGTTCGACAAAAATAAATAATAAACAAAGAGAATGGTATAAAACAAATAGTGGAGTTGCGGATAAATAAAATAAACTGTCCAAAAAGTGCTGCGTGTTGTGTGTTATCAAAAAAAGACACCAAAGAACCCCTTTATTAAATTCCCTCCAACCATTTCCATTTAAAACAATAATACCACATACATAATTGTTAAGTTAAAAGTTAATTTTTTGTTATCTAATTTAATTTTTCGATTAAACTTAACCCGTTTATTGCTAGCACAGCTTTTAGAATTTATTGTTAGAATTAATTCTTTATAAATATTTTGTTATTTGAATATTGTTGTTGTTTTTCAAGATATTGTAAACTTACGTTGTTGTTCGTTGCAGTCATTATTGTTCACATTGTCGTTTTCACTGTTAACGACTCCATTAGCTACGCAAGTTCAATTTTGTGTGTATTTTTTGATTTTTTCATTTTCATTTTTTTTTTGTTTTGACAAAACACATTGAGTTGGTGTAAACAAGCGACAAACACACGTTTAAAATTGTATATGAAATAAAAAAACAAAAAACAAACAAAACGAAAACGTTTCGGTTGGGAACAATACAAAATGAGAATTAAATAAAGAAATTAACAAACAAATAACACAAGTAAAGCATAATAGACTTTGTCCAAATCCAAAATCCATTTATACTCACGCTCTTGATCGCTGCCATCTTCGTTTTTATCATCGCGACTTTTCATAAATGGGAATCTTCGCGAAAATGTAAAGTTCTTCTTTTTTCGATCCAAAGTTGATTGCTATTTAATTGCAATTTTAAATTCATATTAAATACAATATAACAGTTATACATACTTTGTCCATATTGTTATTAGCTGCGTGACCTTGGAATTTAACACTACGATCTCTTGCTCGCATTTTACGTTCCCATCGACGTTTTGATGGTACAATGCCAATGACTTCATCTTCACTATCGCCAAGGACTCGGCGAGCTTGCCACCATTCATCGTCGGATGCATTTGTCACGTGCAAGATATCTCCATGTTTGAATGGAAGACCTCGCGATGGTAAGCCATCATCTCTATTCGGATCGTAGTCGAATAGTGCTCGGACGTAGAGGGAGCGCTTTTGTGACGTACGAAGCAGAGTACCAGTACCAGATGAGAGAGCAGCTTGTTGTTTAAGTTCGTGAATGCGAGCTTCGAAACGGTTATAGTCCTCTGGTCGATATTGAGCGACTAGAGTTACAACGCCACCAGAATTCTGTAAAAAAAAAATATTCATTAACGCTTCGTCTTTTATAACTCAAGAAAGAACAAATTTGACAAGTCAGAGAAGTCGATACCAAAGAATAGCTTCAATTTTATTTGCTCGTTTTTGGGGCAAAGCTGGGTCTTTTGTCAGTTGTTGTTTGTGTTTAGAATTAAAAAAAGAAGTTGTCTCAGAAGTATGTATAAAATTTTGAACATTACTAAGATTGAAATGCAATTATACACAGCTGATCCAAAAGCTCATGGTGTAGTGCATGCTACTGAACATCATAAACAATAACAAAATGAGTAATATTTGAAGACCCAGAAGACTCCATATTATTTGTGCTCGAAAACTAATAGCAATTCCTAGAAATTGTTGTTGGACCCAAATCTAAATAAGTTAGTAAAAATAAAACATGACCCTCTTGCTCTCATTGTTCAGGAAAACTAATGTTTTCGGTGCAACTTTTACTATGTTGCTGGCAATAAGTCGCCAATATAGAAGGTTAAGGTAAATAAATTTGCATAGGGGCGACTTTGTATCTTAGATTTTTTTTTTTTTTTTTATAATTTACCCGCGCTCAAGGGATTATGATTACCCTTTAAATGTTTCAACACAGCGCGGGCGTGAAGTTAATGAAGAGAAAGAAGGATAGGAAAGATGTGTGGCACGATGTTCTGAGACTGTTGGTGGTTGTCTCAGATATTTTTATCTCCAGGGATGGCGGCTGAGCTAAAGCGGAGAATGCCGTGTCTTATTTATACGTCGCTTATAATTCACATTATTTTATTCGTGTTCATCCTTGTTGGGCATACTAGTTTAACTCAATTACATGTTGTTAGTGTTATGCCTGAACAACATGTAATGAGTAAACCAGCAACCCATTGATGACAATTTTTAGAAGGTTTTAATGGAATTAAAACAACATAGACGACGGCAGGGATCGAACCTGTGATCATGAGGTTGACAGGCGAGCACACAACCATCGTGCCACGGCCACCCCCATGCTCCCTTTTGAAGTTAATCCTTTTTTATGAAGAAGGTTTAGTCTTTTCAGGAAAATATTTACGTAGACAACATTATTTTTTTTTAATATGGATGCTTCCTGGATAGTTAAATTAAACCTTGATTGTGACAAGTTGATATGTAGTAATAACAATCATTCTATGAACGTTTCTTTCCTCAATATGTTATACGAGTTTTTAACTCGAACATCCATCCAAGTTTCTGAGAAATTTTGATTTGTTTTTTGATAGTGCTTCTTGCTGCGCAAATTACTACATGTTAGACTGTCATGCAGAGGGTTTTGGTCCTTCACCACGTACATATAAAATGCCCACTCATCAAAAATTATTATACTGCTAATATTTAAAAATCATGAATTAGATTAAGAAAACATTAATATGATATCGTAAGTAAATAGCATTATGTAAAGAAGAACGTTGGTCCTCTATTGTTGAGCCAACATGATTTAATTTAGTAATAAATTAGTTTTAAGTCAAATTGTATATAAAACAAATTGAAAAATGAAACTTCTTAATCTTAGCAGAGGGTTTTGGGTTCGGATTTCAGCCGCTGCTCAGGAGTGTCCTACCTCTTGCAAGGAATTGAGAAATCCTCCAAAAGTATCTCTTATCATGAAAAGTGCTGCTCCTTAACGGTTGGGAATCGGCAGGTCCCCTCCATTTCTCCAAACACGCACACAAAAATGGTTGAGAGTTGTAAGTCACTAGGCTTAGGCTCTCCATGAGCCGTCATTGCCTCAATTTATTTGTATAACCATTTTTCAATTATATAGGATGTTAGTCAGAAAAAAAACGGGATTAATCGTGTGGTTCTAATTTTTTGATTAATGCTCGTTTTGTAACTTGCTGTTAATCACAACAAAAAAATTTCTGTTCTGCTCTTTTATCAACAATATGTTCAAATTGGCCCTTAGCCAAGAACATAAATAATTAGTGATTAATTTTGCTGCAAATGTTTGCAAAATGTTGAATACATTCTGATTTCAATACAACTCCTTGCTATTTGCACTGTAATATTGATTTTTTAAGGAATCTAAGGTTCAATTGACAAAGACAAAAGATGATTTGTCATACAAAATATTTTTAATTGGGTTTACCTTGGAGATTGGATCTAACTTGAGGTGCGTGATAAATTAAAAGTAAAAAAAAAATGTTGACTTACTTTAAGCGCTTGAGCGGCTTCTTCGTGTGTGGCATTTTTAAGATTAACATTATTCACACTAATCAGTTGGTCTCCTCGCTTCAATTCACCACCCAAATCAGCTGGCCCTCCAGCCAAAATGAATGACACATAAATTCCTTGTCCATCTTCGCCTCCAACAATGTTAAAGCCCAGTCCTTGGGGACCCTTTTGTATAGTTATTGTACGCGCCTCTCTAGTTATAATAATGAAACAAAAAAAATAAATTGATTAAATAAATAAGTGAATTTCAACATCAGCATACTCATTAGGTTAATGAAGCCGTTTGTTAAGCACCTCACGTATTTTTGCTTTAAAAAATTCTCATTGAACAAATGCAGCTGTAAACAGCTCATTTTTTTTTTTGATGATAGCGGTGACTAATCAATTATATTTTATATAGAAAATATATATCGCACTTAATTGAATCCAAGTAATTTACTAAGTAGGTAGATAGATTTTCGTTTATGATGGCGATAATAATATTTAATTATAGTATTTGAAAGAAATATTTAAAACTTTAAATAAACCAAAACACGATCTGAACGATCACATAGTGCTAAGCTCACTGGAAGGAGACAGACAATAGTGATTATGTTTTGGCGTTGGCGGACGGAGTTTTGTCATGAAATTATTCATTTTTGTTTTACTTTGACGCGTTTCCGATTTCGATATAAGGAATGTGCGAGTAATAATGTTTTAGTTCTTGAAATAGTTCTCTGGTCTTATCTTTTTATCTTTACGCAGTGTTGTTAAGAAATTTACAGGACAGGAAAGCATATTCCTTGATTCAAAAAAGTCAAATTGTATTTTGTAAATGTGTATCCTCAAAAATATTTAGATTTGTTAAAAAAATAGAACTATTTTTTGTTTCATTTTGAAAAATAAATTTGTATTTAAGTTGTTTCTTTAAATAAGGTTCTAATTTTGGTTAAATTGTTTTTTTTTTATAGTTAAGTTGTCTTAAGCAAACAAGAATGCATTTTGATTCAAAGTAGCAACTTCTTTATTTTTTATGAGTGAGTAGGAATAGAAAGTGATATTTCAGAATTCAGAAAAACGAATTTCAGGTAAAAATTAATTTTGTATTTGTTAGTTTTTCAGTAGGTTTGGAAATAGAACTAATATTTAATAGAATATTTTGTAATTGTAATCTTTTGACCCAACAAAAGTGGAAAATGATACTTATTCAATGAAAATTGGATGGCTATATTCAATTTTTAATTTAATGTGTATTTCTGCACAGTTATTTTAACAGTCACACTTATATTCTTAAAACTTTCATTATTTTCATTTCCAGTTGTTTTTTTTAAGTAGAAAAATAACAAATTTTCAATAGAATGGAAAGATTTTAACTTTGATCCCAAAAATGCGTTTTCAGGCTGAATTTTCATTGAAGCATGCTTAAATTAAATTACAGAGTAGGTTTTACGAGTAACATCAATTTGATTAAAAGTAAATTACATTAGTAACCTAAATAAGTGCAAATTTACATGATGTATATAAAAATAGAATCTTAGATATTTCGGAGATTCGTCATTATCGTTTTACTTTTTATGATCGTAACTTTTGGAAAATAATTAAGAATTTCTCTCTTAAAAATGTCATGTTTTTATATCCTAAGATTGCATTTGTTGTTGATTGCAAATTTTACCCCCAAAAATGTAAATTTTACTTTTTTCATTCTTTCTTTTTACTATTTCATTACTTAGAAATTTAAATAATGATTTTTCTAGAAAAATAAAATAGAACTCTCAATTGTTCATGCCAATTATCAAAGCCGACTTCGTTAGATGAATTCTCGTGAGAACATTGAGACTACATGATATAGTTTAGCGAGCAAGGTAAACATCCAGTCGTCACCGTTTTTTTTTTAATATATAGTATATAGTCCAGCCTGTAAATTTACTTTAAATGCTGAACAGCCGATTTTAGACAACTACTATTTAATACAATACAATTACTATTTTAATACAACTTAATTTTCGTCTTATTTTATTTACTGAAATATTATACTTTAATAATTCCATAAGCTTTTTAAGCAGTTTTGTATAACATATTTTTTTGTAAGACATTAAAATACTTCGTTTATAACATCCCTGTCTACTTTTTGTTTATCTCTCTGGACCAAATTACGGTTCATGATCGCACCTCTTATCATTACATCACATTCACAAACAAAATCATGCGATAAGATAATTATCATTGTTTTGATAACCTTTATCCCTTACCTGGTTATATCTTCTGTGCTTACAGCACGAGGAGTACCTGGCGGTACAGCAGCAAGAACATTCGATGATGCATACCTTGATGCAGGTTCTAAAGAGAAAAATAAAATAAAAACACATTAGGATTAGGTATATTGGTTTATATGCAAGTACCAAACTATCGTGCACATGTGCATATTTGGAAAGGGGGCCAGAGAAATGATAGAAAGTACAATGATTTGTGTAATGTTAAAATGTATAGTATATTTAGCAGAGTATAGTGAGTGTCTTACGAGGCAAAGGTGAGTGGGATCTTGATGTTGCTGGGGCGGGTGAAGGTGATCGGCCAAAATCGACAACACTTTGTCCGACATTATTGATCGCACCTGTTGAATGCGAATTGACTTGATTAAATGACGAACTAACTAAATGCTGCGTCTTCCCAACAACCAATGTTACTTTGTCGGTTATCGATTTTAGGGTGGCTACTGCATGTTCGTGAGTAACATTCTCCAGATTCTTCTCCGACTAAATAAGAAAAACAAAAATTCATTAGTCAAATTGAATGAAAAACAAAATCGATTAAAACTTACCGCATTGTGCCGAACTGCAATCAACTTGTCTCCAATGTTAAGACGGCCATCCACATGCGCCGCTCCTCCCTCCATGATTTTTGTAACGTATATACCATTATCGCCTGGTATATGCTGATTGCCAATGCCGCCTGCGATAGAAAATCCTAGACCCTTGCCACCTTTAACCAGATCTATCTCAATAACTTGTGGGCCCGTGCTGGCTACAGCGCCAGTACTCAATGTCGAAGTGTCACCCGCTAGTGCACTTGAATTCGCAGGCCTTTTACGTTTAACGTGCAATTTAACATGATTGCCAGCTCTTTTCAAAGCATCAACTGCACCCGCGTGCGGCACATCTACAACGGATACATCGTTAACCGACACAATTATATCATTGACACCAAGCCGTCCATCAGCAGCTGCAGCTCCACCCGGGATTAATTTTGTTATGTATATTGATGTATCTGTGCCGATGTGCGGATTGTCTGTTCCACCAGCAATAGAAAATCCAAGTCCAGAATTGCCTCGTTCCAGTTGAATGTCCTCATATATCCAGCTATCCTCCCCATTAACCTGACAATGAAAACAATAGAAAGTGTTATAGGAATGTATATTATAAGAGTTAGTGACTTCTTTAATTAAAAAAGAATTTATGAAAGAAAGCACATTACAGAGCATACATATGTATATGTAGGTACATCAAGTTCAAGTTATGTTATACAATAAAAATGGTTGTGGGTAAGAAGAAAGTTTATTTATGTTGAATACCTACAACTTTGTCATTTAAAATGAATTAAAAGTATATTATGGGTGTTTAATTTTTTTTTTTTTAGAATAGGTGAACTATCGACAAGTTTTTGTCGTTCTTCTTCTGCTCTTAAGGAGATGCAAAATAAAGATTGTTTTAAGGTTTGAAATTCGTTAAAAAATAAAGACTTTTATAGGGGCGTGCAAAAGCAAAATTTTACAGTTTAAATTCTTAATTAATCTCCAGTAAAAACAAGACAATTGTATTAGACAGCAAAAATGTCGACCTCAATTGATACATGTAAGTATGTTGAATATTACAACAGAGCCGAACCACTTTTTTTCGAACAACTAATATAGTTGTTACTTGGGATATACTATGTCGGTATTATAGGGCAAGTTTTGAATTTGGAAAAAAATCCAACTCGAGATTTTGATCAAATTTGACATTACGATGATAGAGAACATGAAAAAAAGTGGTTAGATTAGGTTAGGTTAATGGGCTGACAGGTGATCTTGTTACCGTCACACTTAGATCAATGTAGATCCCTTTACAATACCATAGGAATTGTGACTTCCATGCATAGAAACCTAAAATCATCCTATCATTCAAGCCCGTTAAGGGTGTTGATGAGTTTCACTAAGCTTCTAAGTCATTGAAAAAATGTCTGTCGTCACATAATCACCTGGTTGAGGTGAGGCAGACGAAAAAA
Source organism: Chrysotoxum bicinctum (assembly GCA_911387755.1). NCBI lineage: Eukaryota > Metazoa > Arthropoda > Insecta > Diptera > Syrphidae > Chrysotoxum > Chrysotoxum bicinctum. Next base: position 3,173,292 of record OU426989.1, read on the forward strand.
AATGAAAATTTTATCGACGGTACCTGCCAAAGAACCGTTTTTTTTATTTACGACTTTTTCTTTGAATAAAATAAACCAGGAGCTCCCTTGAATTTGAACTAATATTATATGTACACATTTTTGAAAAAGTTAATTTTGTATTTTTGAAAAAAAGATTAGGGGCCAGTTATAGCTATCATTGAAATACATCATTGGAACAAATCATTGACTTTGTTATAGCAATCATTGAAAAATTGTTTTCAGTAAGGGGCCAGTTATAGCTAGCTATCCTGATTACAACCTGATTACAACCAATTCTATGCATTTGAGGTTAGAGTTGATTATTGAAAGAAAAACTGACATTTGAGAATAGAAAGAGAATCGAACACATTCAGTGGTAATTCGGGCAAAATTATACCGTCAAAAAAGTGTTTTGGGAATCAGTTTTTTATTGAACACCGTTCACTAAGAGAAAAAATTCCATTGATTGCAATATTGGCAAAGTCATCGGTAGACAAAATTAAAAAAATAAACGAAAATCCAGCTCTATCGCCTATAAGAAAAAGAAAATCTGGGCGAAAAAAAAAATGACTACTCTCCGCCGAATTAAAAAAATATTCGTTTACAATAAAAAAATATACGTATGACCCTGACAAATTTGATCTAAGAGTCTGGAATAGAAATTTCCGACATGACAGTCATACGTCACCATAAAGATATGGGTTTTTGTTGCTGCCGTCCAGCAAAGAAGCCACTTCTAAAAAAGCCATTTCTCACAAAGGCGATGATGGAAAAACGTTTAAAATACAAAACACTAAAGTTTTTTTTTTTTTAACTTTGTTCACTTTTGTTTGGTTAAAACTTATTTTTATTTAGTTTATAAGATTTTCAAAATAATTAAATAAAATTTAAAAAATAGAAAAATAAAAAAGCTAAGTGCGTTTTTATACAAAAAAACTCAATTTTCTTCCACTGGCCGTAATAATTTGATCACCCACTGTCTGTATTTTAATATATTTTTTTTAATTTTAATAAAATTTCGTATGAAAAACATTAATTTATTAATAAAGTTTTTTTTTTTTTTAATTTTGTTTGTATGGATTCAAATTATTTTTCAGAAATTTGAAGGCAATTTAAACAATGAATTTTATGTATTTATCTAAAAACATCCACGTTTTTATATTTTTTTTATATATAATTTGCACATACTCAAGGGGTTGTGACTACCCTTATAACGTAATGATGTAACACATTGCGGGCGCTAAAAAAAAAAAGAAGAGATAAATATAATAGATGTCGATTTACTCGTACATTGGTCTTGAAAGGATGTACATCACAATCTAGAGGCGCAAAGTATTCCACATTCTAATAGTGCGGCTAAAGAAAGAACCCAACTTCCGAAGTTAGGGCCAAGGGTGTAAACTGATGAGCATTCCCTCCTAGACGAAATTTGTTGGAGGGAGCACTGCAACTGGCTATTTCAGTTGAACATTGTTGATAAAAAAATCGATAAAACAATGAAAGACATGAGATTTTACGTGTTCTAACACGTTGAAATGAGTAATGGGGACACAACCACAGATATGAATGTTATACTTAAGTTTTGGTAGGATTTATGCCTTATAGATCGTATCCAGATCAGATCAATGTGTTGCATTTTTCGCTGCGTTTTTCGCTACGATGAATATATCTTCCGCTCACACAACCCCGTTGTTCCGGTTAGGGTAAGTCAATTGCCAGGTAGGCGCCTAGTTTTCTTTGGCGAAAGTACTTTTATTCGTGTCAACTACCTTCTTGGGTCCTCTGTATCGCTCACCCAACTCCGTTGCTCTGCTTAGGGTACGTTCAGTTTCCAGACAGTTAAAACCGCGGACTGTCTGGGGAACTGGACTTATCCTAAGCGGAACAAAGGAGTTGCGTAAGCGTTACCGAGGGCCCAAAAAGAGAGTTAAAATCCTGAGAACCCGCGAACCGAGACACCCAAGGTACTCTTGTCCAAGAAAACTTTTAATACAGACATTTGCCTGAAATATGAATATTTCCTGAGCGAAACAACGGACTGAACGAAGCATAATCAGAGTAACGGAGGTGTGTGGGTGGTACAAAGGACCCAACAAGGGAAAGAAAATCCTACATACATATGTAAGTAGGTCTGCGTGCAATGAAAGTACCCCAGCAACATTTTTGCTTGGGGGGATCCACTTTCAAATTTAATTTTTTTTTCTTTTGGGCCATTTTTTATTGGGGAAAAAACAAACTTGAAAATGAAACAAGGCCCTAATTTATGGAATATAACCCCGTCAAAACAAAAACAAAATTGTTGTTGTTTTGTGTATAAATGTTGAGGGCTATTTTATTTATTTAGGGAGATATTTCAATTTTTAAATAGGGGTAATTTTTTCATTATGACAAAAGGCCCCATTTTTTAGGCCATTTTTCCATTTTTACTTTGGGGCTTATAAAAAAATGTTACAAAAGAACTAAAAATAAGGATTTTTTACTTTAATTGATTAGAACAAAATCAGTCCTACAAATTAAAAATATATAGGGTAGAACCAAAAAATAAGCTAAATTTATAAAAATATATTCGAAACCCTATTCCGGCATAGCATACTTAATTTTTTTTTTGTTTATCAAAATCGTTAGAGACGCTTACGAGATACGTAAATAAGATTTTGCCAAACGGCTGTATTGCAGGTACCGTTAATTTTCAAGAAATTTCAATTTCTCCTCTAGGCAATGACCGCAGGCCCTTAAATACCAAGTTTGTAGAAAACTGCTTCAGCGGTTTAGGTTCTAGGTTGGGGTACAGACAGACATTCGGAATTGACGGGCCCACTTTTTTCTTGTTATCTATCATCGTAATGTCAACTTTGATCAAAATCTTGAATTCGATTTTTTTTTGCAAATGCAAAACTTGCTCTTTAGAAAGGTTTAATAACACTTTGACTTATCTCTTAACAAAGGTCATAAATAACTTATCGGGTGTATTTAAATTTTTATTCTAGTTATCAACTTCTAAACCAAACTCCTTTTAATATTACTACGCATTTTTTGTTATAGTTTATCAATTATTGGTTCTTTATCTTTATTTACAGGTTTCTATGAGTAATAACACAAAAAAAAAGATTGAAACAGACAATAAAACATACAATTAGGACATTTATAAATTCAATAGTACTCAGTTCACATACATTATATGCATACATAAGCCCTTTAAACAATCTAGTTACAAAAAATATACTACATACTGATAGCTAACAAACGAATATAAACATTGATAACAGTGACACAATTAAACAAGTTAAATTTTATAACCTGGCTTAAGTGCCTTACCTTGTGTGTGGATGTCGAATGAGCCTGAAAATCATAATTTAAAAAAAATTAATATAAATTAATTTAAAAAAGTCTCAAAACAAAAATAAATAGAAAAATAAAAAGAAAAAAATGGATGATTGTTTTTTTTTTTTCAAACAAATAAATAATTGTCTTAAATGGCACACATCACTAGAGTCATAAGCTATAAACTTTAAGCTTTTGTTAATGTTACTAAAATTATTACTTATTTCAGTGGGCTTCGTACGAAACCTTACGGTACCTACGAATAATCACCTTTATTCCAGTTGTCATTTTACTAGAGTGTTCTAGAAGCGACGATTGGCCAATTTAGCCACTGAAATAAGTTGTTTCAATTTTCTTAATAAACTAAACGTACACAGAAGTTCACTTAAGTTCATTCGATAACGAATTGTTGCAGGTTTTTTTTTTTTTTTGTATAATGTGCGCGCACTAAAGGGGTTTTGAATACCCTTAAAATGTTGAACACAATGCGAGCGTTAGAAAAATAGGAAATGTATCTCCTAAATTGGCACATTGGTTTTGAAGTTTTGGATATCGAAATTGGAGGGAAAAACAGACCTAAGAAGCATTCCACATTCGCGTTGTGCGGCTAAGAAAGAATCTCTGTACTTAATAATACGTCTTAAATTTTGGGCTCAAGGGTATACTGATGGGCAACGATGATATACTGATGGTAACTAATGGTTATTTTTATAGCTCATTTTTGGATTCTATCCAAGGGAGTGAAGTAGGTTATTAGAGCTTCTGCTCAAATATGAGAATTGTGATCAAGCGAAAATAGGCTTTATGGATTACTGCGGGTGAAAAAATTTTTGCATTGACGAAGGAAACCTTAAACACTTAAGCAGCGTTTTTAGCGACGTCGAATATGTGCTTATTCCACATTAGGTGCTCCGTGATGCTGAAAGCTGTTCGGTTTCGGCAGCATAGAGGTGTGGGTCCCGATTGAGCGACAGGAGATAGCATTGTGTTTTGGATTCTCCTTATCAAATCAAATGTTGCTGTTCTAGTTCCATATCGCAAGAAAAAAATAAGAATATAGAAATGAATATGAAAATCTGAGAGTCTTTCCTCAGCAAAACAATTGTAGGGATTAGGAGTTTCAGACAAAGGATCATTGATGAATATGAGAAATAGTTGGCGATAAAAAGGAGCTACCATTTATTTTATAAATATCAGATCTAATTTTCAATAAGAGAGCTAGATGCCAAACTTTATACCTAATGCCTATCAAGCGCAATAATCTTACTTTCTCCAAAACGCTGTAAAGATTCGTGCCACTATTCGGTGCGATACTTATACCATCAGGTCAAAATAAATGAGATTAAATTTAAAGAAACAACTGCTGGAATATAAATATGATGATGTGTTATATTCAATAATCATAATCATTTTTAATTATGCTACTTTATATTGTGTCCTACTGGACACATCGTAAGGTAAAATCTGAGTTAAGTAAATGTGCATACAAATTAATTTTTACTTCATGTACTCGTATATAAGGCCGTTTCCATAACATTAAATCAACGTCAATTTTGAACGAACGTCAAATACACAAACCTTCAGCTTGCACGAAATCTGTTTGATTAAAGTTAATCAATTTTCTTGCAAATGCATTTGACGGTGAAGAACAGGCTCTTTGGCTTATCAATTGCGTTATCGAGAATAATGCTTTTGCATACAAATTCCGTTTTGGGTTTTCGAACAGTTGACTTTTGAAGTTTGCGTTTAAGAACATCTTGCAATTGCATTTTCGACATTTTCGAAAAGGGTGGGGTACGATATCCCGCTTTTTAAAATTCCGATTTTATAATCCCGTCCTTTATAATCCTGTTTCTTATAATCCCGCATTTTTAAAATCCCGCTTTTTATAATCCCGCTTTTTTTTAAATCCCGCTTTTAAAATCCCGTCTCTTATAATACCGTTTTTTATAATCCCATTTCTTATTACGACCTATAAACAGTGAGGAATATAAGGGGGTCCATGCTGCCCCCTGCAACCCCCCTGCTTGGGCACATTATAGGATTTGGGGTAGGTGAGAGGTTGGGTATATGCAAAGTTTCTTTGGAATTTAAAGAATCTGGAAAATAACCAACATAAAATCAATAAGTTTTACGTACATACGTATTTTAAATAGAACGGGATTTTGAATAAACGGGATTTTAAAAAGCGGTATTTTAAAAAAACGGTATTATAGAGGACGGTATTTTAAAACTTTTTTTGCGGGATTTTTGAAAAACGATATTATAAAAAGCGGGATTCCGTTACGCTCCCTTGCGTGTTACGCTCCCTTTCGAAAAGGGCCTATTGAAGTATAAAAAATTCAATATCGGTAAAGATAATTTGCTCTTTCTTTTCGCAAATTTTAGATATATGTGACCCGGTCTATGAAAAGGTGGCTTATGACTCAAAAACAAAATTTCGATAAATCAGCTGTTAAAGAAACAATGCATTTCGTCAGTTTCTCGGTAGTTGTTCTCCTTCCTTCCCATTGCCCAGTGTCTCTCGTTGTTCAAGGGCACCAAGTGACCAAGTGAGATGCAGTGTTGCTTTTGCTCCAAATATTATGTTAGTTAATTCAATTCCATTCTTGATTCTGGATTTTCAATAAAATTCTGTTTTTCTTTCATTTGTGCTCTTCTTTCTCTACATTTTCAGTACACTTCTTTCTGGTTTTCACCATGTGAAAGAGCGTCTCAAAAACTATCGTAACCAAAAAAAAAGTGAAAAATATTTTTTGTCATAAGCCACCTTTTCATAGGCCGGGTCACATATAGCAAATGCAAGTGGTTTTGTGTTTATTATGCAAATTTCGATTATTTAAACATACGCACTGCCGTTCCAAGAAAATAAACTTGTTTTGTCTATGTTTAAAGGACTTAAAATTCTTAAAATATTTTATATTAATACCAAGTAAATAAAGGATGAAGATCTTTTGTTATTATGACCAAAACACGAAATTATACGAATACAATGACAACAAAATTAATTAGAAATAGTAGGTATTCCATTCGTCACGAAAAAATAATTGTTTAGATAGAAATCTGAATTTACCAATAGAAAACCTCATCAATCTCTGGTAAGTAAATAAATTGGAACAAAGTTTGTTGGCAATTTTACACACCAACAAATCATCTGTGGTGGGATCTTAAATATTTTTCTATAAACTCCTATTTTAATGTAGTAAATACTGAATGTTGTTTCCTTTTCGATATTTGATGTTAGTTTGTTTACAGTTTATAACCAAAGTTTGAGGCATTTTCAAATATTACATACCTAAAGCCATGAATTCGTGACATTGTAGGATATCAAAAATCTGATTCTGCGGATAACTGAAATGATCACATAATGTAGTCTCCCAGAGTGGATAACCATTTTGAATTAAATAAAAAAACCGTCTTTCAATTCATGTTGACAAACATATATGTATATTTTTTTAATTATAGAACCAAAAACTATTTTGAGAAACAATTTGTAACGCTGAAAACCTGTAAAGTCAAATATTCAGTTTTATAATCATTAATAACCCCCTAGTTTTCTTTCTGCTTTATGAAACCTACAAAAATTACTATAAAGTGATTGAAGTACGTACTCGTACAAAAACTTGTATTCTTTTTGTTGGCATACATTTAATCACAAAGCAGATACGCTCTTAAACATATACATCGTGAATTTAATTAGATACTTTTAGCGATGAACGAATTTCTGTTCTGTTTCTACATTCTAATTGTACGCTCTAGTTTCATAAGTCTCATACTTTAGTCTACGACGCGTTCTACGCGTTCTACGCGTTCTAAAAGTTGAAAAGTAAATTTCTCCCATTAAACTGAATGACCTTATAGTAACTTACTATAGCTTAGGGACTTAAGGATATTTATTTTATGCCGTATCTGTTAATACTGATAGATACTTTTTCAAAACTTATTGCCGTTAGGTCAGTCGGTCACATGAAGCAAATAAATATTAATGGAGAGAGAGGGAGAGTTCGAACCAATTAGCAGTCATTGCGCACTCCATTAACACAATTACTAAACGACTATTTTAGTTAAAGACTGCTACTGATGTTAGCTTGTGAGTATTTGTATATTTGTATTTATGGATGTTTTTACTACATCAGATATCAATACATGGATAGTTATCTGCTATCAGATAGAGTTTTCATGGAATTTTTGTTTTTGATTTGAATTTTTTTTTTTTCTTAATACCGCACCCATCTGATTAAATTATCAAGTTCAACTTGCCTTCCTATCAGTAAACTTACAAATTAAGAATGTTATTGATATAATGTACATATGAAGAGCATAACATGCATACATAAGTTATAGCTCTTAAAAAAAAAGATTCTTAAGTGATAGCCGGAAAAGTTTTGCGTCAGTTTTCGAACCGAATGTATTCATTTCGAGTAGGCATTCCCGTATATATGGACACATATGTACATTTATTATGATTATAGTTTTATTGATGGAACCTTAGGTAAAATGATTGATTTTTTAGTTAAGTTTCAAAAAATGATAAAAGTACACAGTAGTTCAAAAGTTTATGCATGCAACAAGAAATTGCATGATAGCAGATAAGATACAATAATTTGTCTGCTTGGCAATTGAATATAAAATATGACTTGGTAACAAACTTAGAATTTATTTTATACGCAAATAATTTATTTTATTGGTTATTATTTCAGTTCAGTTAACCGGCTGAAATTTCATAGATTTCATAGATATTTTTAAAGCTTTTTCGCTAAATACAAAATTTTAATTTTAACTATTTGCACTGCCGGTCACTTAAATATATCCAGTGCTTTGTAAAACTGATAACACCTGTTTGAAACCAAGAACACTTTTAATATATAATATTAAGCTTTATGTTTCAGAAAACACTTATTTGTTTTAGCTCATCCAAATACATCCAGTGACTTAAACATACAATAATGCAACTTTTAATAACAGAATACGTTAAAATAAATTTTTAACTAATCGTTATACAATTTTCAATAATTTAGCCTAGGTTTAGAGTAACTTCATAAAGTCACTATTGAATCATACACTTTGGACAAATAATCCAATCTAAAGTTATGTCACTCCATGCTTTCTGAAAGCATCAATTAGCTCGTGCTTGGTACTGAATTGTTTTCTTGACTCATAGATCTTGGGCGTCATCCAACGCCGACACATTTTCAAAGATATTCATGTCAGGAAAGTATGAGTGCCACTGAAGTAGAGAAACATTTTGAACTTTGAACCACTCTTTCACTACCTAAGGGGTATGGGTTAATATGTCTTGAAAAATATAGAAAAGCCTTTTTCACGTACAGTGTTAATTTCTCATTTTTGAAGAAAAAAACTACAAAACGATGCCACTCGTTTTTTCACATCATTTGGTTGCCACAAAAAATAAGACGTTCCTCTTTGGTTTTAGGGGTGGTTCTTTCGCAGTTTGCATCTCCGCAAATGATCATTAATTTTTGCAGCAGTATCGTCTGAATTCGAAGCAGCTATGAGGATTTCTCTTCTATCGGCAGCCGACGTGACTAGGTAAGTTTCGCCTTTTATGTTTTTCCCGTAAACGGAAATGTTGTTCAAAAAATTGTTAAAACAGGAAACATTTAACTGTTGATTACGTTAACTAACCGCATTTTTTTATAAATGGCAGTGTTAACAAGCAAAATTGCCGTATATTAGACGACACCAACCAACGCGAGGAACGCCAGGTGACAATGCATTCTCAAAAAGTTACCGTTGGGGTGGATTTTGCTCTGGCGGCGTCATTGGTCTGTACGAATTGGTTTCGAAAACGAAGTTGGCGAGACAGTCAATGGAAAAGGGGACAGAACTATGATGACCAATTTCCTATGGCCCAAATTAAACCATATGGGCGCCATGAGTGACATTCCGCATGAACGATTTGAGGATAAGGTTATTTCTCGCAGAGGTGACGTGAATTGGCCAACAATATCATGCCATTTGGGCTCGCTGTCCTTTTTCTGGTGGGGTTTCCTAAAGTCGTAGTTCTATGCGAATAAGCCACGATCGACTGATGCACTTAAGGTGAAAATAACACAGGCCATTAGGGAATTTGAACGATGCCATATTTCAAGCATATTGGCATACATGAGGCTTTGAAATAAAACAACAACTAGCCGCCCTTATTTATCAAAATAAAAATTTCTGGCGCATGAAAAAGGCTGGCTTAGCATTGATGTCGTTTTGAACTTGCAAGAATGTAGCAATTTCTTTGAAATCTCTTAAATTCTTAGCTCATTGCATGTAAACCTCCTATTTAATGATTTCTTGGAAAAATAAAGGCCGTATGTACCGAGTTAAGCAATTATGTATATTGGGCCCCGTTGAAAGTCAGTCATTTTTGATTCATATAATTTCCGATTTGTTTCCCAAACACTTCAAAAAAAGCCCATTTTTGAGGACATCTTTCAGTAATTTTGAGGTCACTTAAACGACTTTCGTGATACATTTGGAGTGCTCTCATTTCTTATATTTACTTTTATACACTTTTTTCTGTTATCGGATCACTAGGTACTGGCGGACTATATATTTGTTATCATCTTCATCTGCACTACTTGTTAAATTGATATATTTTGGTTTCATTTCCCGCTAAAAGTGTGCTGCGAGTTATAATTATCTATGTACTGTACATACATATATATGTACTTAAATAAATCAACCAAGTAGAAGACTATTCAATTTGATTTGTTGAATTATTTATTAAAAAAAATAAAATATTTGACATTCAAAATTAAAAAAATTATTTACATACATCGTCCCCGCCAGGACAAAACGCCAAATATTGTGTGGATTAGAGCACATTAAGAACCAATTAGTAAATTATCCTTTAGAGCTGTATTTTTAAAGTGAGTAATTGACTTTTACACTTGTTGATTTCTTTCAAGGCGAGAATGAACTTTAATTAGGTACATACATATATGAGAATTCAAATAAATTGAAAGAAGTACATAGTAGGTACACAAATAAGTAAGAATAGGTTCACAATTTAAATAACTATTAATGTATCCAATTTATGAAATACTTATAAATCCATAATTTATATTTCAATGATTTTGAGAAATATTTTCTTTTATTACATGGAAGCCAGAGATAATAGATATAACAAAAGGTATTTAATTAAACATCTGCTAAAACCTTGATGTTTTCATTATTTCCATATCACACACCTTAGAAAATATAATCATCTCATATAAATATATCTACATAAATACAATGTACATAGTTATGCAGAAGCGATAGCATATTTTATTTCCCTAGCAAGCGATAAAATGTGCCCTGTTTGTAAAATTAATTTATCTATCTAAACTTTTCGCCTATACAAAATGAGTCATTGAAATTTATTATATCCGAAAGTGACGTTCCTTGAAAACTTAACTAACAAAAACATCTTCAATAGATACTCAATTATGATGTGTGAAATATTTTATTTACTGTAGAGTTTCTTAAGGTTTTTAGTCACGCATTTCTTATCAATCAATTTCTTGTCCTTCATGCAAAGATTGTTCAAAAAAGATACAGAAAAGTTGTTCAACTTTGTTTTGAAGAATTTTTTTTGTTTTCAATTAAAAACCTAACTTTAAACTTGTAAAAATAAAACAGACAATTTTTATTCCTCTAAGGAACAAACGATTTTATTTTGGTGAATTTACAGAAGTTGAACCGCTGTTCAAGCATGTGATTGATTCTTAACCATTGATTGATTCTTAGGGCCATTTGCTGATACGAAACTTAAATATTTATGTTCAACTTAAGCGCTTATGTTCTACTTTTTCCTCTACGTAAACTGTCACATAAGAGTTTATGTGGAACATAAGTACTTATGTTCCGTATCAGCAAATGGGCCTTAATCACTTAATTTTGGTATAAAACAAAAAATATTTTTATTTTTAATTTTCGCACAAAATTTAGAAGCTTATGTTTGCATAATATTATATAAGATCAGTTGGTCGGTATCGAAAACGAAAAATACCGTTAAGAACAATTTTTCAAATTTTTTTTATAAACATTTGTGTTTCGAAAAAAGTTGAATTGATGTAAACAAAGACAAAAATAAGTATCTGTAAAAATAAGTTTACACTTTTGTACAGTACAGTGACAATAATGATGGTAGTTATGATAACAATTTTAAATAACCTATTTAAGAAAATAATAAAGAAAGAAGAGAAAAGAAAAGAACAAAGAAGGGATTGAAGAAAGCGTAATAAGTTGCTACATGCATATGTACAAACATGCATACAAAATAAAAATAATAATTTGAATTGTTTAATAGCTCGAAAAAATCGGCGATGATCAATAATTATTGCTTGCATAAAATTCAAATAAACCTTTCGTAAAGTTATTTTTACTTGTAACCTGTAATACCTATAGATAGTGGCAAACTATTCCACAGGGACAAAAAAAGGGACACATAGACAAAAAATTGACTTGAGTGGCTAAAAATGTATAAGTAGGTTGGATAATATGTAGTTTTTTTAAATCGTGCGAATGTAAGCTTATTTAAAAAGTACTCTGGAACTTTATCAAATATTATGTTTGATTATTAAGCTAGGACTGTTCGGTATTTTAGTAAGGCATCCAATGTGCAACCCGTTATTTTCGAACTGGTATCTCCTGGTTTTGTTGAATATAAACCTTACAACTATTATAAGCTATGTTCAGTTTTTTCTTCTTGAGCTTGAGGTAGAAAAAAAGATTTAACAACTTTAAGTTGATAAAAATTTAGTTGTAGGACTCAAAATACGAAAAATTCCAGAAGTAGTGGAAACAACTTTGTTGACTTGATCGTTCCAGGTCATTTGTTGGTTAAATCGTGTACCAAGATTTAACTTTTGAAGAAACCTTTAAAATGTTAATATCAAGAGAAAGAGGTGGAAAAACATTTGTGTCTGGAAACGTCCTATCACCTCCTTTGGCTTTTGTTTTAGATGCATTCAATGGTTAAATTTAGACTACAACAAAATATTATTTACTTCTTCATTTAAGTTGGTATACCAACTTGTATTAAGGATTTTGAAAAAGTTAAATATATTTACACATCATCTACGAAATTTGCAATTTTTTTATAAAGTAAGAAATGTCATTTATAAACAATGAAAAGATCAGTGGTCCCAACAAAAAACCTTGGGGAAAACGTAAGGGTACTGGTTAACTGGACGATGTGTTTTGTCCATTAAAAACAGCCTTTGTACAACCTTGAAGATATGAGGATTTAAGATTGCAAACAGTGTTTTCAAACACAAATTGCTATTTTAGTTTTTAAATTAATATTTTATGTTCAACTGAATGGAAAGCTTTCGAAAAATGTTAAAACTATTAATTCCTATCATCAGCGACTTTAAGTGTAGATGTAATACAAGTATGCTTAGACCTGAGTCCTGATTAGAAAGCAGTAATTAGCTTTTGGCTTTCGACATTTTTTTATGCCCGTATTCAAGACAATTGCATGAAGGAATTAATAGTAGTGGTATAATTTTAAGTCCCATCAAGCTAACGGATGTTGTAAAAATTGTGTTAAAAATATGAATTAATACCTATAACTTTTAAGAATTTTAAAACGTAATATTTTACCATCACCTCCAAACCAACCCAACTACAAAATTAAAATTTACTTCGATTAATTTAGTTCATTTGGGCATCATTCCAAATAGACTGTTTCTGTTCACGAGCTCAATGTGAACATATTGGGCCGTACCAACAATCAAATTAAGATACGACTTTAATATTTGAGTGAAATGAATCATTATGTAATGAGCTCTATATAGTTAGCCATACATGTTATGAACTTAATATTTATGTGAACTCTAAATTATGAACCACTTATTGTACGGAATCTAAAAAATAAAATGTAGCATATATGTATGGTCAGTTTATGTAGTCTATTAAAGAATGCTTCATTTCGCTTAAAACTTAAAGTCGTCTCTTAATTTGATTGTTGGTAAGGCCCATCATATATAACAGGGAATGAGTTCCCAACAAAATTGGTTTTATGAGAAGCTTGTTCAAGTCATGGGTATAAGGATGCTTATATCAAGTTTTACCAAAAATCTGTAAGACATCTTCATAGCACTAATTAAGTACCGACTGTTTAGAATGCGTACGTCTAATAGAATGGAGCACATTCAGGTCATTGTCCCATTCACATATGTATACGCCCAATATCCGCTTAACGTCCTTAGGATTTAAGGCAAGACATAATGTACCTACTAAGTGGCATTTTTGTTGACTCATTTCAATTGCCGAATATGTGAAGTTAAAAATGTTTTATTCGCATATATAATGGAGGGACTTGGAGTTATATAAGCAAGACAAGAAAACTGGCCAAATTCCTAACTAGAAGCTACGCAATTGTAAGAAAGAAGTGGCTTACAAAATTTCCCACTCAATACCTACCGCTTCACATTCTATTGTAATGAATACAAAATTATTTTTAAACTTTAAAAGTGGAATTAATTTTTCTAGAACAGAAAAAGGACTGATGTCCAAAATGCGAAAAGGAATGTCTCGGAGCTATGTAAAAGTTAAAGCTAAAAACATTTCAGAATACATAAACCGATATTTTACAAAAGTAGTTGAAACCTCATATACTCCAATAAGGAATAACCTAAGTAAAAAGGTTAAAATTGCTAAATTCTTTTTTGCAAATCATCATTTGCAAATTTTATTTCTTTTTTTCTTCGGTTTGTCGTCATCCAAAATTTGGAGAAAAATGGTCTTTAAAATAATTTTCTTCAAAGATGTAAAAATAGCTGACATAAGATAATTAAAAAATAACAAAAATAAGCTGAAGTTAAATTCATATTTTATTCTTTTTTGTTTGTTTGTCTAGAAAAGTAAAATAAAACAAACAATCTATTTTTAAGAATCAACCAACAAAATTCGGCGGATGGTTTGGGGCTCTAGCTTGGGCTAAACGTTATGTGCAAAAAAATAGCATACAAGTGATTTAACCGGAACTCTCTAAGGAAAAATAGATACTCTGCTGTTCGCTTGTGACTTATATTCAGTTGCTCTAGGCATGTGTGTGATGAATAAATGTATGTAAATTAAAAATAAATAAAATAGAAAAAAAAATTATTAAAATTAAATTACCGAATCCAAATTAAAGAGTGAGGAAACTTTTTTGATAAATCCACCTCCGCTGTCCTGTTGACGTTTCTTTTTGCGGGTTGTCATTTTTTAGTATTAGGTTTTTGTGTGGGAGAGTTGGTAGGAGTTACACACAGTAAAAGAAAAACTACACTTTTTGTTTTCGTTTCAAGAAAGGAAGCGAAACGCGAAAAATCGAATCAAATAAAAATAGGAAGACACTCGATTAGATTGGATTGGAATGAAATTCCTACCCAGCTAGGTAATTAATTTGATTCTCAATTTTGTTTACGACAAACTTCGATAGCGGCTCCGACTAAAGCCAAGAACAACATTGATAGAGTAATAGGTCATAAGACATTTCGAGGTCGTTTGTTCGTTTGTTTCTACATAATCACTTGTTTAATTTTTTTTATATAAATGGTCCCATTTGTACGATGACGGAAACACACTTGATATTATTTTGGTCAAACAAATAAGGCACACTCTATGCACCAAAGATGAAAAGAAGAACGATCAAATAAAGAAACAACAAAAAAAAAAACGAAAATAGATGCATATGCAATGAATGGAATGCAGCAGCAGCAACGGAGAACTTTCACACAATTTTTTTTTTCGTTTGGTTGTCTTGAATTTTTGTCGACTTTTTCGTTGTTACTTAGCAACCACCTGGGTAAAGCGCAAACGAAATTAAATAATCCAACAATAAAACAGCACCAAAAGCAATCAATTTACATATTATTATTAACTTTAATTGATAAAAACAAAATACAAAACTCAAGATAAAGACATCGACATCGCGCTGCCGCCGATTCAGATTCCAGCGAAAAATTTACAAATTTTCTGACAACTCGACTGGGAATTTGTGGAAGAATGGAAAAAATTGTCATTCCAGGCTGCACGGCTACGCAACATAGTGGAAATGAACTTGAACACCAACGCGCGATACTCGAATTCGAATGCTACTGGAAAATTATATTCATTTCCATTTATCGATGTTCATGATCACCGACTGGATTATTTATGATTTTTTTTTACAAAAACGCATCAATTATTATATAATTGTTTAGTTTAATTATCACAACCGTAGCTACTCGAACAATTATTTTTGTTGTTAAACTTTATTAACGTAACAAAAGTAATAGAATAGAATTAATCAAATATGTCGACTAGCCGCGCAACTTGTTCTTGTTCTGTTCGCTCACTCTCTTGTCTCTTCGTTGACTTGATCATTTTACTATCACTACACTACCACTACACTCGCTAGCTGTCAGGGCTCGGATTCGCTCAGGCGAAGTGCAACCAAAATTTGGTCTTTTTTGTTAATAAGTGAAAGAATTTTAAACCAAAGAAATATAACGCAAATTGCATTACTTTTAGAATCAGACTTAAAAAAAATTATATAAATTATGTGGTTCATACACAAAATGCTTTTTGTGAGGGCTATTTAAAATGTTGAAATTAAAATGAAATGTTTCAACCAATTTTTAAATTTACAGTAATTCTCTCTTTTGATTTGTCTTTGATTAAAACGTGTAATAAGTTAGGTTTGTACCGTTTCTGTGTGAAAAATAGGAGTGAATCTATTCCAAAGCGATTTTTTTTTCTTTAAGCGAAGTACTTATAATTCAATTGGAAGGTTTCCAATCCGAACTCCGAACGCTGCGTCCTCTTTTTCGTTCAGTTTGTCTTCTCTCTCATTTGCCATTCCAATAGAAATTGACAACTCGACTCTTTATATCATTCCAACAAAAGTATATACAAAAATGCAAGTCAAAGCAACATTTTGGAAGTAACGAAAATATTTCGGGCGTTCACTTTTGTAATTGTGTACAAACTTTATATACAATGATGCCATCTACAGGTGTTTTTGTGTTATTTTATGAGTGTTCCTAGGCCGGGGGATTTTTTTTTGAGCGAAATAATCATTTACATTAAAAATTTTGTAAATCAAAGGATTAACTTATCTTGGGGCGACTTTCCAAAACGACAGCAGGAGTTGAGTTTTGATTTTTTTTTTACAGTTAGGTATGGGTCTCAATAGAAGAGGGTTAAAATATTAGAGTGAGGAAACCCCCCTAAATCCTAAAAAAAATGTTTTCTTTTTCGGTTTTAACCTCACTTTTTGTTTGACTCAATTTTGTTGGCGAAATTGTAAATTAAAGTGCTTAATTGGTCTATGCATTCAATGTTACTATCTATTCTGAATCGAACACAAAAAACCGAATGATTTTATGTCTTTCAGTTCTTGAGAAAATCGAAAATTACTAAGACTACTTTTTGTTTTTTGCTTACATACTTACATAAATGCATCAGTGCTAGCATCCAGCATTATGGCGCATAAACAGTGAGATATGTATGCAACCCCCCTGCTTGGGCTCACTATAGAATTTGGGGTAGGTGCGAGGTTGGGTGCCCGCAAAGTTTCTTTTGTACTTCCAAAATATTGTAAATATTATTGTTTCTAAATATTCAAATTCGAAAAAAAGGAAATTTCCCCGAAATTTCCCTTAAATAAATGAATAATTTCCTAAAAAAAATACAAACGAAAACAATAAATTTCAAGAATATCCCAAAAAAACAGCGCGTATAAAATCACTGAACCAAAGAAAGAGAGGAGAAACATCAAAATAAAGCAAAAAAAAAAGTTTTTCATGTTGATCGCAGCCAGTGTTGCCGAATCTCATGATTTATCATGATTCTCATGATTTTTGAACTCTTCTCATGAAATCATGAATTCACTGAAAATCTCATGATTTTTTTATTTTTCCCTAATAAAAGCAACTTGGTTACTCGTTGGAGCAAATATGGCAACTTTAAGACTAGGCGCGTACATTAAATTTTTAGTTGCACATTTATTATAATTTATTTCAACCTGCAGCTCTTCTTTTTTGCGAAAATTGGATTCAGCCAAGTGGAAAAGGTGAGTTTAAAATTTGATCTTCCAAATCAATTCTTATGGCCAATTTCATAAACAAACACTAAAAGCGCTTTTATCAAAAATCCTTTTAAATTTTATCAGACTCTTAAATATTTTTAGTTTCACCAATCTATCTAGGGAAATTTTTGTTAAAATTGAGTTCTCTTCACATCCCTGGAAAAAAGGATTTGGTTCTTTCTTTCTAACAAGCGCAATGTATGAGAACAAATGAGAAAGCGTTATGTGTTGAAACAAATGCCAAGAAATGCAAAAAAAAATGTAAACAAAAATATTTGGAAAGATCCTGCGGGATAAAATCGTAATAAGCACTTAATTTATTTTTTTTGCACTGATGCATTTGTTTCGGTTCCAAATGACGACTAAACAAATTCAACAAACAGATTCACGATTCACAAACGCTTTGGAAAGTCGTAACCTATTTCAAAGTCAGTCGGAGAATTGATTCCTTTTCCTATTCCTGTGAACCCGGAATACTCTTGCTCGGCGTATAATTTATGTGTGGCACTTTAGCATTGGATGAAGAATTTTCAATATTTTATTCGAAATAAAAAACATATTTTAATTATTTAAAAACCTATACACTTCGTATTTTCAAAAATTAAAAACTAAAATGTTGCAAAACAATAATTTCAGCTGCTACCTATATCCAATTGTTGTGATCTACATCTGATGACATTTCAATGACACTTTTAAAATTTAATGAACCAAAAATGGGCATTTAGTTTATAAGGGTGTTTAAAAGCTTTTTTAATTTAAAAGCGCTTGGTGAAACCAAAACATCTCATTTTAAGGTTTAGTAGCCTGTTAAATGTGTAAAAGTCCTTCGTGAAATCGGGCATTAGTGTTTTAGTGTAATTTTTATCAGCTAGCCAATTGTGGGAAAACTACTAGAGTGGAAATTTTGGTTTTCAAGGCATACAAATGCCAAAAAATAATAAGTGTTTGCATACTAAAAATTATTTTTTGACCAAAAATTTAACTTTATAGTTTATAAAAGGCGATCGGTTGCGACAGCTGTTGATCAATTTTGAATACTTATAACTTCACTTTGAATCATTTGCTTGCGAGGGTTCCCGTGTGGGTACGCTAGTTAAATCTAATTTTTGTAGGGATTTTTTCTATTCAAAGACATCTTTCTGATTTAACAAAAGTTAACAGTTATTTTCGATCTCTGGTATACATTATTAAACCAACGTCAAATATGTACACCCTGCCATGAAAACTTCATTTTATTATGTAAGTAAAAAAATAAGATACTCGTATAATTAAATGTTATTTTTAATGCTTAATAAAATGAAATGGAATCTCATATGTATTTTTTTTACTTTAATTTTTTCAAAAAATTTTGTGAATCATTGTAGAGATTATTTTAAGAGCCCAAGCAATCTCATGATTTTTTAGAAATCTCATGATAAAAAATCATGAAATAATTTAGTTTGAATCGGCAACACTGATCGCAGCCATTATTGTGTTCAATTTGTATGAAAAAGTGAAAATTTAAAAATTAATTAAAAATAGAAATAATTTTTTCCTCACTCTAAGATTGCGATAAATAGTGTTTTTTAGTGATTATCTATCGAATAAAAAAAACCGCATGTGAAAATTCCTGCTGTCGTTTTGGAAAGTTGAGCCCTTATCTTAATACTATAAATAGGCTATAAATAGGAATTGTCTAGGGTGATTGTTGACTGTCATTGTTTTGTTTGTAAATGTGTTGAAAATAACTGATTAATGAATATATCCATTGAAACTCTCTTAAATAAGAAAGTTGCAGAATATTTGCTTTAATTCTTAATTGAATTCTGAGCAATTGAAATTGTTTATAGTCATTTTCTTTATTTCTCGTTCTCTTCGCCCCACAGAAAATTTATTTTGAAGTATACATTACTGTTTACTTCTTTTTGTTTAACTTTGATGACTTTTCCATTATTTTTACTAATCTTCCAATTTATAGTGGAGCTGAAGTTGACACAACTAATCTTACCCGAAAAAATTAAACATAAACTGTATGAGAGTGACACATATGTAAATACCTGTTACTCACAATGCATAGCAAAAATTGATAGTCGATTTGATAATCATATTACGTGGAAAAAAATCATTTATTTTGATGATCAACAATCAACTAAGATCTTAGGTGAATTCACTCGTGGATTCTATAACAATATCGGTTCGAAGTATTAACCAAGACCCGATTAGTTTTTCATTTTAAAAACACGATTAGGGCTTCCTGTCATTTTCACGTCGCATGATACTGCATTTCCACTGACAACTTAACCGAGATTTAGTGTGCTTTACTCTAAATGTTAAGTTTAAACATAAGTTTATATCGTTAATCTCATAGATTTAAAATTAAACTTGGTAAATATTCACGGGACCAATAGTTTAACAAATGTAACTGAACTACTTAATGATATTGCATCCGATTTTGAAAATGATTTGATTTTTCTAAAGCGTTTGATACTGTGAACCATACTATAATATATTATAATTTAGAAGAAAGAAGCGTTTAAATACCTGTGAGGAAGGTTTCAGGCAATCCTACTTGGACATTTTATAACTACCTTTTTGTCTGTAATAAGAGGCATTTATAATGATCTTGAATGAATTTCCTGCACGTCTGTGAAACTACTCTATTGATATGTAGTTTATGGTCTTCTGGAGAATGGTATAGGTATGCGAACTAAATGATCATGTCAATCGAATTCAAGACTGAGTCAAATTTAATGGCATTTGTTTAAGCAAAAGATAAAAATCGAAATGCCTCATAATATCCCAAAGACCCATTGATATATCCTATCCATCCTTACTCAAATTACTTTAAATGTTAATCTCATTGAAATTGTTGGGCGACTTATTTGGGACAACCACATAAAGACAATTCGTTTAAGAAAAACTAGGATGATCTTCATATAAAGTTGATTATTTGACCAATTTGTGGATTTAGTACTGCAAAGTGGAAATGTAGTTTTCCTTCGGCTTTTTTGGTCGCTGTAATTTTCGCAATGAAACAATCAAGTTACATTAGCTTTCCCAACGTTTCGGCAGGGGTTGCTGCCTTCTTCAGGGGTACTTTATTTACACAAAAAAATACAAATAACATTAATGGTTGATAAGTAAAGTAATAACATAATTATGAATACTCACTTAAACAAATAAAGAAAATAGTCAAAACATTTATATTACGATAAAAAGTTAAATAAGCACTTCAAAGAATGAAGTTGAGTCTGTATGACTTGAACAAAGCACAAATTACATTTAGGAAGAAAGAAGAGAGCAATACACAGCAGAGATGTTTTGTGTGTCTTGTTTTCGATTCATGTTGTTTTTGTTGTTGAGAATGTGTAATGTTTCTAACGTGTATCGTTTTGAAACATGTTTCTCCGTCTGTAGGATTTCAACGCCTTCAAAGTTCGGAGAATGACCGTTTTCAATACTGTGACTGGCCAAAGCTGTCTTTTCGGAATTTTTAAGTTTTATGTCAGATTTGTGATTTGATATGCGTTGTCGAAGAAGTTGTTTAGTAGTTCCAATGTAACACAGGTTACAAGGTTCGTTTGCTTTTCCATTACAATTAATTTTGTAAATTACATCTGTTCGTTTGTCCTTATCAGGTTTCGTTTTGAGTTTCGTAAAACAATGGTCGAGTGTTTTGTTTGATTTAAAGGCAAGGCGAACATTTGTCAGATTTTTTGAAATGGATTTCTTGAAGTTGTCACTTAAAGTTGGGACATAAACTATACTTTTGTGGTATGTGTTTGTCGGTTCTTCAGCATTATTTTTCGGTGGAATTTGCATTTTTTGTTTTGAAAGAAGACTACGAATTATGATGGAGGGATAACCGTTATCACTTAGTATTTTGGTGACTTTCTTCTCGTTGATGGCGTGGAATCGTACATCGCTTATTTTGAAAATTTTATTCACGAGGTTGGACGCGGTATTGATGATGATGTGTTTTGCTTGATTTGATCGAAAATTAATTAATCTACCAGACGCTGTTGGTTTTTGGTACCAATCGAACAGCAAACGAAAGAATTTAACATTCAAATACATAAGAAATGGTTTGAAAACCGAACAAATATTCAATTTCCCTTAGAGGTAAAATGGCTTTTATCACTTGGCAAAAAATTCACGCTTCCAATTGATAAACAAAGTTTTCCTCTCTTTCAACTCATAGCCGATGGAGAAGAAGTAATTCGAGGCATACAAGACGAAAGACAACAAGAAAAAACGAGAGCACAATACAGCAACATGTTACACTCGTTCATACGTCATCAAAAGAACGATCGATTCGCAAAATATGTTCTCTATGTAAACAAATTAACAATTAATTTCCTCAAGCAGCACAAAAATATTGTCATTGTACCAGCTGACAAAGGTAACGTCACAGTCGCCATGAAACGCATAGATTATGAGGAGAAGATGCATGAATTATTGTCTGACCGCAACACCTACAGAACAATAAGGAATAATCCAACAACAACACTTCAAACGCGAAACAATGACTTAGTCAAATGGCTTAAAAACAACAATTACATCGATGATAGAGAGAAAGCAAAGATGACCACGTACACCGCACAGCTTCCATCCATTTACGGCTTACCAAAAATTCATAAAGCAGACATGCCTCTGCGCCCGATTACGTCATCCATGAATGTACCGTGCTATGAACTATCCAAATATGTTGGCAAAATTTTACAGTGCGTGACAACAAAATCAAGCCACTCTGTCAAAAATTCCTTTGAATTTGTTGAAAAAGCAAAAAATGTAAAACTAAGCCAAAATGATGTATTAGTCTCGTTTGATGCAGTGTCATTATTTACAAACATTCCAATTCAATTAGCCATAAGTATTGTTAAAAAGAAATGGTGTTTAATAAGCAAAAACACAAATATGGCCCAATACAAATTTCTGGAGATTCTTGACTTTTGTCTCAAAGAAAACAATTATCTTCAATATCAACATGTTATTTATAAACAAATTTTTGGGATGCCTATGGGAAACCCCTTATCTCCAACGATTGCAGATCTTGTTTTGGACTATGTCTTGGATGAATGTGTAACTAACATGGAAGAGAAGCCTGTTTTCATGTCAAAATATGTTGATGACATATTTGCGATCATGGACAAAAGAAACATAGAAAAAGTACTAAAGACCCTCAACGGATTCCATCCGAAAATTCAATTCACCGTTGAAAACGAACACAACAAAACAATTCCGTTTTTGGATGTAAAAATCTATCGTGAAGAAAATCGTTTGCTGTTCGATTGGTACCAAAAACCAACAGCGTCTGGTAGATTAATTAATTTTCGATCAAATCAAGCAAAACACATCATCATCAATACCGCGTCCAACCTCGTGAATAAAATTTTCAAAATAAGCGATGTACGATTCCACGCCATCAACGAGAAGAAAGTCACCAAAATACTAAGTGATAACGGTTATCCCTCCATCATAATTCGTAGTCTTCTTTCAAAACAAAAAATGCAAATTCCACCGAAAAATAATGCTGAAGAACCGACAAACACATACCACAAAAGTATAGTTTATGTCCCAACTTTAAGTGACAACTTCAAGAAATCCATTTCAAAAAATCTGACAAATGTTCGCCTTGCCTTTAAATCAAACAAAACACTCGACCATTGTTTTACGAAACTCAAAACGAAACCTGATAAGGACAAACGAACAGATGTAATTTACAAAATTAATTGTAATGGAAAAGCAAACGAACCTTGTAACCTGTGTTACATTGGAACTACTAAACAACTTCTTCGACAACGCATATCAAATCACAAATCTGACATAAAACTTAAAAATTCCGAAAAGACAGCTTTGGCCAGTCACAGTATTGAAAACGGTCATTCTCCGAACTTTGAAGGCGTTGAAATCCTACAGACGGAGAAATATGTTTAAAAACGATACACGTTAGAAACATTACACATTCTCAACAACAAAAACAACATGAATCGAAAACAAGACACACAAAACATCTCTGCTGTGTATTGCTCTCTTCTTTCTTCCTAAATGTAATTTGTGCTTTGTTCAAGTCATACAGACTCAACTTCATTCTTTGAAGTGCTTATTTAACTTTTTATCGTAATATAAATGTTTTGACTATTTTCTTTATTTGTTTAAGTGAGTATTCATAATTATGTTATTACTTTACTTATCAACCATTAATGTTATTTGTATTTTTTTGTGTAAATAAAGTACCCCTGAAGAAGGCAGCAACCCCTGCCGAAACGTTGGGAAAGCTAATGTAACTTGATTGTTTCATTGCGAAAATTACAGCGACCAAAAAAGCCGAAGGAAAACTACATTTCCACTTTGCAGTGATGATCTTCATAGCAACACTATTTGTATAGCAATACTGCTGATTGGCTCTGAGACTTTCTCAAACTGCAATAACGATCACAAATGGAAACTCAATGTTTTTTGTAGCTCGATATATATTATGATCTGAAAAGAAGACATATCTTTCGCCAAATCAATACATGGCCTCAATTCAGATAATCTCTTAAGACTAATGGCTCTAGCATTTCTTCAGAATATTATACAAACACATCAATCCTCTTACCTTTATAACAGAGCCATGTCCAAAATGTCCCTAAAAATAGAGAATCTTCTTTCCCCTTAAATTATCGTCATTTTCATATTCGTTTCTTAATTTACACTTTGTCCTTCGGATGTGAATAAAACTCAATGCTATATCCTGCCCTTGAAGGAAACCCACCCTCTATGTTGCTATTCATAAGCAGTAATATCATTTAAGAATCCAAACAGCTTTCAGTGCTCGGTATGTGCATCACAGACCACTAAATGTGGAATGAGCACATATTCGACGTCGCTAAAAACGCTGCTAGAAATTGTTTACTCTTTCCGATCTGACTGAATCTATAAGGCCAATATTTGTCCAAAATACGAGTACATTTCCCATATGTGGGCAGATGGTCCAATAATTCTAGGATATAATCCATCGCTCCCCATCCATCGCTTCCCATCCATCGCTAATGCCCATCAGTTTATCCTTGAACCGAATTTCGGAATTACTCTTTTAAGTATTGAGATTCTTTCTTTAGCCGGACAACACGAATGTGGAATGCTTTATCTAGTTCCTTCCCTATTTTCCTAACACTCGCATTACGTTTAACATTGCAAGAGTAGTCAAAATACCTCAGGTTCGCACAGATTATATATTATGTTCTGGGCATATGTCAGTGAAAACGTCAAATTAAGCTCTTCTCCTTTGGTGGAAGCACTTCAAGATTAGATAATCTTTAATCTCTTGCCGGGATTATCTTTTGGTGAAAACGAAGTATTACACTGATTATTTTTTAAACATCAAACAAAAAATAAAATTGGGAAAATTTTACGAAACAAACGGATCTAAAATTATTTGTATGTTAAGTGAACGAACTAAACAGGATTTTGTAATATTTACTACGTTTATATGAGTTGTTGAAGCGAGCTTAAAAATCGCTTCGACCCTTTGTACCTGTATTGAGTTGAAATGAGCTTTGTTCGACTCGATCCCACTCGTTCAGCGGTGTCGAGTCGAAATGTGAAACGAAAAACCTGGGTCGAGGAGTTGGTTTGACAAATTGTTCCTGAATCGTACAACACCGTTTCAACTCCAAATCAAACTCTTAACTCAAATGACGAAAAACCTAGGTCGAAAATCTGACCCTAAACCAATTCGATCTTTCGATATTGCATATAAACGTAGTAATTGTTGCCGAAATCCGACATTTTGGTTCGCTGTGAAGATCGTATAGTAACATGCGGTCTCCACTAGCGATGAATCCAGAGCATGCTTTAAAGCATGCGTTCATTATCGCAAGTAGAGACCGCCATCGCAGCTATATTTTCCTCGCTTGCGATAGAAAGTATGCTCTCATCGCATACCATCCATCGCTTGCTTTATCGCAAGGAGAACTGTCATATTGTTCTGGCGTAACCAAATTTAATTTAACTGAGTGTGAGTTTTGCGTGCGAAGAAAGCTTTTGCTTGGGGTTTACGTTTTTCTAACAAAATTAAAAAAAAAAATCTGATTTGAAATTGTCCATAGAACTCATTTATATCCATTAAAATTATTCACTATACTAAAAAAGTATGCGATGAAATGCCCAGCCACAAAAATCTGACAGTTCTTCTGCTCTCTGCTTTCTGCTTTGGCTATTGCGATTGCGATGGATTTATCGCTAGTGGAGACGGCGTGTAAGTACTTTAATTTCCATAATTCCAAAGCCTTGTTCTAAAGCCAAAGCGCACGATATGTGAGTACTGTTAATCCGTTCAATAAGGATTTAAAAGCTAGTTAATGACGGCATACAAAATATTTCTTAGCGTGAAGTTTAAACTCCTGTTATTTACAATATAAAAGCGGTAACTCACAGATGGCAGTTAATTCTGAAAATTTTAAATAAATTGCAGCAACTAGAACTGGGAGTTTATTTAAATTTGCAATTTTTTTTATTAGCATTCACAAAACAAAAAAATAAACTTCATGCAATATAAAACTAGCTATAGGTGGATCTTATAATATAATATATTTTTGTTTGTTGCCAAATTCACTTAAAACTACAAAATTTAAAAGCCAACAAAAAAAAACATCAAACAACACTTAAAAATAAGAAATAAACAATTTATTTAAAACAAAACGGATTTTAATTGCGGTTAACAATAGGGATGCTCAATTCTCAACTTTGGGGAATGTCTGAACTTACAGCTTGCTCAGAATGAAGCGACTCTACTGGGATCTGTTGTACATTGTTGGCTGGGGGCTCTGGCGAATGAGGTTGGGGTGACGATTGTTGGTAATGTCCATCTGTTTTTGGAAGCTCAGATTCACCATCGACTTTGAATCTTTGATTTTGCTAAAAAATAAAATTACAGAAATTAAGTTATGGCAATAAATAATACAAGTTATACATTTAAGAAGAATAAAAATTGTTGGGAAAATCTGGGATATTCTCGTATTCCATCCATACCACCATTTCAAAAGCTTTATTAAATGAAAATTAAAGTTGACAGAAATTGGTGAGGTGACACATGCCAACACCATATATTTTATAACACAGAAAGTTTTCTAAAGACATTTAATTACATTTTCTAAATGGATGCTTTTTGTTTGGGCAGGTGAAGCTAGTTTTAATGTTATGAAATCATTTAATGATTCCAATTGAAGGATTTTTAGAAAAAGTTAAATTTATACCGTCTGTGTTTAAAATGAAAGAGATTTAGGTACGTACGGAATTTGTATACATTAATAAATGTTAAGAGTTGGTTTAATAAGGTCACTCTCTGTTGCGAAAAGTAGCAACGCCAACATTGCTGTTGCAAGAAGTAGCAACTCCAAAACTGAATTTGGAAATAACAACGTCAACACTGGCGAACATTTTTAAAGAAGAAAACGAATTCCAGACTGCTTTCCTGCAACAAAATTAAACGGACGGCAGCTGTAGACTATTTTTTGGTGGTAGAAGTAAAGCAAAACGAACGAACATGAAGACACTAAAAATTTTTGAGTTGCACAAAAACGTCTTTTGCTTATTTTTGATAATAAAGTAATTTGTTTTTATATACTTCAAAAGTTTAGTCTTTATTTATTGATAATAAATTTTCAATACTCTCGCTACTAGCTCAAAACAGTTTTTCATATATGTAGAACCACACTAGTTAGTTACATAGTTTGAAAACTTTATTTAAAACAATACATATCTTTAAATTCACAATTTCTTTTTGTTTAATCTTAAGTTTAATATGGTTTTGCCAATGGCCGTCTACCTAATTGGCAATTATTTAAAACCTGGAGTGAAAGAACGATTCTGAGGTCGGAATCAGAAACAGGACATGGAACTTCTTGCCCTCTGTCCATGTTCCCTAATAGAAAAAGGAGACCGTCGGCTCACTTAGATCATATCTACTGTTTATTCTTATATCCCTAAATGAATAGTGTACGAAAGAACAAGCAGCACAAAACGTCATATTCGACGAAAATAATTTACGTATAACAAAACATTTATACATCAAAGCGTAGCAGTACAATTTTAAATACAGTCTGCAAATGAGCTACTTTAAAAAAATGTCAAATAATTAATGCAAATAATATACAATGGGCTATAGATTAAGTCATATTACCAAATAAAAGAAAAAATGCTTAATTTTATTTTATTTTACAATTTAATTTTGTTTACTATTTTTTTTAAATAAAAAACTAAGACTTGAAAAACTAGAGTTACACCCCTATTATGGTTGTCGATTAACAATTGGTATTTGATAAATATTGAAATTTTGTACTTTTAAACTCAATTTTATTTAAGAAATTATCAACTATCTGACAATATTAGTCAATTTTCTTTCTGTTCACAACGGTAAGCATCATTATCAATGACCAAAACTTTTTTTAATTGGGTTATAAAAGATCGAATTTCAATTTTTATTAGTTATCAATTGATAATTGACAACCATAATAAGAGTGTTAGTCTATAAAAAGACAAAACACTCATTTTGACCATAGCGTTTAAGATATGCCACTCTCGGTGCGTTTTTTCGACCATGAATTAAAGGCCTTAACTATTCTTAAACTATAGAGCTTGACAATAAATGGAGCGAGCTCGACACCCCTTTTATAAAGCAAAACGTGTAGGACGCCTATTCTGATTTATAGCTTCATAATTTTGTTGAGTGTGTTTATTTATTATACACGACTATCCAATGAAAGCTTAGGATTTGCAGAAAATTTAAATAAAATATTTTTTAATTTTTTAAAACCTTTTATTAGTTTTTTAAAGAATTTTTCTATGAGCTTAAGTTAAAAATTTGGCCTCAAATGGTTAGGGCTGGCCTTTCTTTGAAAATATAATTAAGATTTCAACCAACCCTGATAGGCTTCTAAAATATATGAACATGCAACATCAAATGTACTTATTAAGCCTTCAAACCCAACAAAAAATCAATTTCACTTTCAGGTAGTTGCCGGACAATAACTTCTCTCACAACGTTTTCATGTTAAAAGTTGTAAGTGGTATATTGGCAGATAAATTTAAACTTTTTTCTGTCGTGTCACTAGATAGTCTGAAGCGTAGCCCTTTTATATTCTTGTACATCTAATATCCAACAAACTGCATCGACAATGACGTTTCTGGCAATATTGTCAGACAAAATTGAACAAACTTTTGTAAGACAATTAGGAAATAATTTCTACTGACAGATCTGACAATATTGTAAAATCTAACAATCGTCTGTGCTTAGCTCCATTCATGTTTACAACACGCACACAGCAATACTTAAGAGCTGTAAATCTCTAGAACCGATTCTCACCGAGCTGCCAACATTATTTTAATTTAAGTTTTAAGTGGACAATATTTATGTACTGCTCATTTTGATATTGTGAACACACCACCCGATGTTCCTACTAGTGATCGTGGATTTACCACGAACAGCAATGATAATTTGACCAATTTCATGATAACCGTGAACAAAAATTGGGACAGGTTGAATCTTCCTTGTTCCCAGAAACAGGTATCATGAGATACAAAATATACTTTTCGAAAGGTTATACGAATATTCTGCTGATTTTCAGTGTTCGTTGTTATTTTATTGTCAAAATGTAATCACAGTAAATATACATACACCAGTTTTATGATATTTTTTTTAAACTGAAAATTTTGATTTACGTAAATTCTTCACTTCATAACATATATGTATGTATGTTGAGTAAGTTTCAGCGACGCCAAATGGTTGAGTTTCTAGTTTTTAACGCACAAGCGAACAAGATTCTTTGAAACAAATAATAGTCATATAATGATATCTTTCCAAATAATATTATCCTGGAAGGATTCGTACCACGATTACATGAGTGGATGGGGGATCGAATCGAATTCAAATTCGAATTGAGATTTCGATCCAGGTTTATGGCCACGCTGGATTGAAACATTGAATTCAAATGGAATCGAAGTGACAGTCTGTTATTGTACGTTTGCGATTTTGTGGGTAGGGTATCGTTTAAAAATGTCGACACCAAGAAAACAAATTATTTGCTTATGTTTGCTATTATTAATAACATGAAACAGAACAAAGCAAAACTTAACGGAAACTGTTTGAAAACAAAATACACAATTATTGTCCACACGGCCAACACACAGCTTTGAACTCGAATCTTCAATTCGTCGATTCATGTCTACATACATATTTTCGATTTGATCCAGCTCGTCTAGTGGGATCAGGTCGAATAATACAGTTTCAATTCGATGTGGGTACACAAGGAGCTTAATCCTGATTCAATTCCGTTTCAATTCTCTTTATAAACGTAGTATCCAATGAACTGATTTATGAAATTAGCATAGTAAAACGTTCTATTAAAAGTATGCTCTTGTAAAGAAGACATTCGTTTTTTGAACGTCAAAATTGTCAAGTTAAGTTTATCACATTTCACAGAGTATGACACATTTATTAATGATAATGACAAGACAATGTTAACACGCCGTCGATTGTCGTTTATTAATAGTGAGTATATATTGCATTAAGTAAATTAAGAAACTCTTCACATACATACATCTCATTTGGCCTTCGAGACATAAAGCCGCCCCCATCGCTCAAACATGCGTATCCACAATTTAACTGAATTTAAATCCCAATTAATAGTCTCCCCTAAAATTTTTCGATACAATTACAAAAAAAACTCTGATTTTCCCTCACACGCATCACCTTCTTTGCACTCACCAACGTTTCTGCGGAATGGTCTTTGAATAATTTTATTTATTTATTTTATTTTTGCCTCCGCTTACACGTTTCCAGTGTCAAGAAGAAAATACTACCCGAATTAATTAAAATTAGATTCCCACTTTTTAAATGTGTTTCCGATATAAATTCCATATTTTGTAAGGAACTGCTGGATGTTAGAAAAATCATATAAGATTATGTGCTCGTTAACTGCATAATATCACGAAAATTAAATTCGCTTCATTCTACCATACTATCTCTAGCAAAAACCACACCTTGAATTATTGAACTTTTGATTTCTTTTTCTTAATTTACTTATGCATAGAAATTTAAAAAATATAAATTTCAAAAAAGAAATAATAAACATTTAAATACATACATAGGTACATTATGTATATTTGTACACATGTACGTATGTATAACTTACGTTTGAACAACAACAATTATACTGGTTCTCTTTCAAAACATGAGGTGGAGGTGCACGTCTACGTTTACGGATGCGAACTGGCGATCGTGAACCAACGTAATTAGAAAAACGCCGCCTCGAGTGGCGAACAATCGACACCCAATCAATCATGTCTTCTTTTTTTTTTTTGTATGTTATTGTCAGTTTTTTATATTTTTAGAAATTGCTTTTATCACTTATGAGTTTTTATATTTTCCTTAAAAATCATAATTTTTATTCATTCGAAAAATCTTTAAACATTTTCAAAAAACAAAACACCAGTTCATTCATTTTCAAAAATATATATTTCATTCACTATGGTATCATCTAAATCCGTTAGTAAAAAAATAAATCAGTTTTTTTTTTGTTTTTAAAAAGATTTTATTAAAAAACGCACATAGCTAAAAGGATTTCAATTTTTTTTGTAGCCTTAAATAAAAAGTGGAATGAATGTCAGGTAAATCACTATTATCCTCAATACAATAACACAAAGAGTTATACGTCAACCAGAACAATTAATTATATCGTAGGTATATCTAATATTTGCGAAACCTGGTTATTTGCTCATGAGGAAACACCACAAAGCACCTAGACACATTACCACCCCCGCGACAAGTTATTTTCAATCAAATACTAAATACAATAGTTCACCTTTCGCTGAGATTAAAATCTAAGATACTATTCGTAATAGTTAGTTTATGTTGGCAAATATATACTTCAAAATGTATTCTTTGTTCTTTTTTTTAAGCAATCAAAAATATAATTTAAGGAACAGCACCAGTACGGACGGAGCACTTTTCGCATTTTCAGGTATACCACTCCAGCGAGTATTTTGTATCTCACTGAAGACCGATTTAAGAATGAGAGACTTTTTAGCTACTGGATGTACATTACGTAGTGAGCATTGCTGTGTACATGTTTCCTAGAAGTATTGTTTACCAAAATTCAACCAGTTTAATTTCGCAGCACAGAGCAAGCGAAGCTTCTTCACCTTATTATTGTCGAATGTCGACGTGTCGATGTCGGTACGGTGCGGTGTGTCGTTAGGATGAGCTTTCTCGTCAACAGAGATAATGTAATACGCATGCTCTATTTTTGTCAGCTCCTGTTTCGCTTCGAAAATATCTAATTCGATGACGACTAATTGAGTCGTTTCGTTGGGAAAAACATACAAATATCACCAAAAACATGACATGTAATAAATTTGGAATATTTTGTATTAATTTCCCGCTTTAAAAATGAATTCACTTTTTCAGTTGAACAAATGGTTGTTTTAGTTTAAAACTATGGGGAGGGGCGTTTTGCCAATGAAATTTAGTTTCACAAAAAAAAAACTTTAGTCTCGGATTCTGGAAAGTTAATCAGTAGTATTAAAAAACTAAAGTATGTCTAACCTTAGTCAGTTGTTGGACAACTCCAAAACAAAAATTGTCTAACTTAAGCACTGTTTAATGAACAATGTAGGGCAAGTTTCTAGTTCAATGAACGTACACACATCATATTCATTCATTAACTCATTTGAGAATAAATGATTATTGGTATGCCATTTTTCAAATGAGTACATTTTTATAGAAAACTACTGTTGTAATTTTGTTATGTGTTTTTGAGTAGAATTATGGAAATGGCTTATCTACATAGACAATGAGTAGTAAATACTTGTCGAAAAGGGTTCTGTTCAGTATGAAAATCACGTTCTCACGTATGAGATCACGTTTTTTTAAAACTTAATGTCTATTTTATAAAAAAAAAATATTTAAAAAACTTTTCAAGTGTTTTCATAAATATATTTATTTCAAACTGAGTAGCTTATAAAACTCAAAAAGATATGAAAAAAGACATTCTACATCAAACACGCTCGCCGACAAAGTGTTCTGTCAAAAAAGATCTGTTTCTATTCAAAACAACAACAAAGAATTGAAACACATTGAACCACTTTGAGTGTAAAACGTCAAACTCCAAGTCCAACCAGCAAACAACCACGCATTCGGTTTTTTTTACAATTTGTAATTTTGCAAAAAAATACATATATGTACAACAATTTCAATTTAATAGCGCTTTACATAAAGTTTATAACACTTCCAACTTTGTGTAGTAAAAATTCACAATTTTGTTTTTGAAATTTTCGGAATTTACATATTGTGTCTGTGTCATAATAGAACATCAAAAATGTTAAATGGCGATAAAAACTATGTTTTAGTTTGTCAGCAAACTCTGAAAAATTATTTTTTTTTTTTATTTTTATGTCAAATTTGATGCATTTTTTTCAAATAATTGCGTTAAACTCAATTTGGAAAACTATCCATCATAGCACATTCGCATTAAATTAATTTCTAACCAACTTTTTCCTTTCGGGGTTCCGCAACGGAATTCTATTGCAACGAACAATTCAACAATTTATAACATTTTTAATAGTTGAAATTGAAAAAACAAAAACCCATAGAAAAAAAAAACAGATTTTCTGATCCTGATGACATTTCAAGTTAGCAAACTGATGTAATATATGGACTGGTGCAAAAATGAGGCAATACCGAAAAAATGGTTTTAGTAGTATAAATAATGTTTGCAAAATCAAAGGAATTCAAGAAGACCGTTTTAAGTTCCTGGAAGGTAAAGATGGTTGGATTATCTCGCTTTAAGTGTAATATATATTTAATTTTGATCAAGTTATCGATACCTTTACACTAGCATTAAGTTTTTCAGAAATGTTTGCAACTTTCAAGCAGTAAGATATACGAAACAAAGTTTGCGATAACTGAATTAATTAATAGTTCTACTGAAAAGACGTTACATAGTTTGGATAAATTTAAAATTTATAGGTATTTGCTATCAATATGAATCTTTTAGCGCTTCCACATTGTCTTATTAGAGAGCCAGAAATAAGTTATATTATATGCATTATGTATTCGTATATCCAGTAGATCTGTAATTTGCATCGCCATCAACGCGCTATTTTCTCTCAATTAACTGAATTTTTTGACAAATAACAGTAAGCACCCACCTACTTACATATAAACACAAATCAATTTACGGTCGTATACTTTTTAGTCCAATTCCACCAAAAATTTCGTAGTTGAATTCTGGAATGGAATTTTATGTCAGTGCTTTAAACACCTTATTTCCATAGCAGCATTCTCTTCCTGTGTTATCAATTTGTTCCGACGACGAGTTGAGTAATATACTAGATACGTAGTATGTAAGTATGTACGTACGTAGAAGTCAGTAGGAGTTAGTGGAATAAAAAGGAACAATTATACCCAACTTGTTGCTCCTTGAGAGAAACACACCCGCAGCAAAATATGATTTGTACGCAATTTTATGATAGAAGAAAACAAAACAAAATTCCAAGACTACCAACTCGAAGGATGTGTACCTACCAAAAGTTGTTCTTCGTTCCTTGCCGAAGCTATCTCACAATTTCGGCTGATATTCGAAGAAATCTTAATTAACTGTAAAGAAAGGAAAATCATTGGGTCAGCCTTGTGTTGTGTGTGGTTGTATTTTATTTAATTGTCTTTTCATTTTCGATTTCGTTTAGCATTGAATTTTTTTTTGTTTAACTTTTATTTTATTTTCTACAACTCGTGCTACATGAAAAAAAGTAATGTAAAAACTGTTCGCTAAAAAGAACGAACGAACAAACAATTAGCAAGAAATACACATATACGAACGATATAAAATATAGAAATGTACATTTATCCAAAGAAAAAACTAATATTTATGTATATGTGATTCTGTTTTGAGTGAGAAAGGAAAAAGAAAATTAAATACCAAATGTGCTCTATATATGTAGGTCTTTCTACCAGACGTATTGTCGGTCATTGAATATTTTCTATAGCCTGTTGTGCTTGCCTAATGTGAGCGGTTTTCTATTTCTTAGATATACGGTGCGATATCTGTAAGAAACGAGGTTATCGCCCAATCTACCACCCATTATCACCCACAATCCTCGAACAGGGTTGAATCTTGTTTGGTATGTAATAACAAAAAGATATAGAGGCGCTGTTTTAAAACTCATGCTTATTTTGAGATTCGAACGAATAGCTAATTCGATTGAATAGATATTTTCATTCGAATGAACCTTGCATATTTTGACATTCGAGCGAAAAATGTTCATTGTCGAATGATTGAATAAAATGAACCTCAATGAAATTCATTTCCGAAATCAGCTGTTTGAAATTTACTGACATTTCTATCGGATTTAGTATGACCAAACCGTTTTTTTTTTGATGATTTTTATTTAAAAAAAAATTATTGTCTAAATAGTATATAAAAATAATACTTTATCATTTAAGAAAAATAAACTAATGCTAACGACCCGGTAAAGTTTAAATTTGAAAAACATCAATAAAACTGACATTTTAAAAATTGGGAGCATTTAGAAAACAGCATGGTAAGTATATTTATATCAAAAAGAAGTAAAATAACGGTACAACTTCTCTGCATTATAAAATACTTGATTTATGTTTTAATTTTCATGTAAACTAATTTTGTTTTTCAAATTGATACCCAAAAAAAGAAGGCAACTTGAAAGCCTATTTAATTTACACAAATCTGGTCACACTTGAATTTTGAATTACCATTTGTAAATTGTTTTATGAAAATTTATTGATAAATTGAAGCCAGACGTTAAAAATCAAAATGGCATTTGTTTTATGTATGAAAAGAGAAAACGGTGAGGAGCAGTTGTATAGGAGAAGGATAATGGATGCATCAAATCCATTTTATGCATCCATTACTACTAACATATACTAAACTTACATGTTTTATGAATCTATTCGCCAGAAAAAATTGAACGAGAATGAAATGACATTTCTTTCGAACGATTCGAAAGTCAAAATTTTGCTTAGTTTTCGAAAGAAAAATTAACTTTCCATTGATAAAGTGAACTTTCTAATCGTTCAAATCTCAAAATACAAATTATTCGAATTCGACATACTTTCTAATGAAATCGAATGTCAAAATAAGGCTGACTAAAATTTTATTCCAGTTTAAGAAAGTCAATATTCCCATTAGTTTTTTACTAGGTCACCTATGAAAAAATATTTCCACGTCTTCAAAGAAAATTACCTTTCATAAGATTGCAAAAATAATTAATTTTTGCATAGCGAAGACGTCATTTAAATTACTAAAATTATTTGAATTGCAGTAGAATTTTTAGTAAGATTTTTTTCCGACAATATTCAATGACTATTCAGAAGCAGAAACCTAAATAACATTTCTTCACAAGAAGTCATAACCACTCCATTTCTAAATTGATCAACTGATGCGAAGTGAAATATTCAAGCAAACCAATCTAAGCAAACTTTGCTGAGGAACAACATTTAACTTTTTGAGATTGTTGAGATCTAAAGAAACTGAACTAGCTTTGTGTAAAGAGAAAATATGATTTGTCAATAAATCTCCAGTAAATACATATATTTTTTTTTTCATAAAATGATTATTGATGACTAAAAAGTATCTCAAATATTCGGGAGTTTTATATAAGAGGCACTCGGCCTCATGAGTACTATCGCCCCGCCATGTTACATTCCAATAGAGTACGTTAAATGCTACATTGCATTATCATTCACATAAATGCTCTATATTCAATACCAATCCGTTCGCAAGCCGTAAAGGGTACACATACTGATCGGGGAGTGAAATTGACCGTAAATCAGTGGAGTTTCCACCTGTACCTGTAATTTAAATCACTCTTCAGCTGCAAATTGTTTTTTTTTTTATTCATTTTAAATGGAAGCAGCTTCATTAAGCTTACATTTCTTTACAGAAAGTAGATAAAAGATGAAGACTATTTCGAAACGAAGTAATACGAATACTATAAAAAAGATAATCATTTTATACTGTATTCCATTTGCCATTGAAATCTGAATTTACCAATGGAAAACCCAATACATTTTAATCTCTAATACCGCGGTTTCACTACATTTCCACCGCCCGCTAAACTAATATTTTGTGTGATTTACACTTGATCTTCTTCAAATCTCGAAGATTTACCATACTCATATATTTCGTTAATCGCGTATAGACGCTTAAAAATGAATCTTGTTAAATCTGTAAAAGACCCATATCGAAACAAATGAAACTTTGTTTCTCACTTCCACTTCATATTGATAAGAAAAAATGAAACAACGAGGGCACTTTTAAAATTAAAATGCTTTTAAATCATTTCGTGCGATGGAAACATCACATGAAACTTGGTGAAGAAATAACAAAAGATAAAATCGCAGTACCTATCTTTCATATCAATCTTCATATAAATACTTTTTGAAATTTCCAAATATCAAAACAGATGAGTAAGTATATTTTTTTTAATGAACTCTTATTGTTTTACATAGGTACGTTCACAAACAATTTATTACAAAAAAAGTTAGTAAACTTGTTTAAAATTAACAAATTTTCAGTAGTATCATCATATCCTTACACTGAGCCTCCACTTGAAATAAATGATTGCAAGAAATGTGTCACGTAGCCAATATTTCTTGTGGAGCCGCCTTATGTCTCGATTTTTGTTATTTTTAGACATAATTTTTTCTATTTATTTCTTGTCTTCGTAGAAGAAATAAATGCAGATATAAATTTTGACTTTTCGTGATAATGTGAAGCTATGGTTTACAATTTTGAGTTCTTTTAGTTTCAAATAATACAAAAAATTACCCGTAGAATGAATGTATTCAGTCCGATATGTTTGAGATGAGCTTGATTACTTAAACATATATTATTATTATATAAATGTTTTAGTCGTGAAAGTGTTTAAAATTAAGAAAATTGTTGAATAGTATACATAAACAAAAAAATACTAGTAGCCTTTTCTTCTATAAAGATTTAACAAGTTATCTAATCTACTAGATTATCTAAATAAATCTATGTGTTGAACTCTTCGAGATTAAAGCTATATTTCCACCAAAGGATTATCCGGTGTTTAAAGACAAAAAGGTTAACAAGTATATTAACTTTGACACTACTTTTCAAATTTAAAATGGTGTTTAATTTTTTTCTTATGGAGTGAAAGTGAGGCAGAAAGTTTAACTTATGACAGACGAACCAAAAAAAAAAAAAGATTGTACAGTGAATGCATTCAGCTCGATATGGGTATAGGTTAGTTCGATACGAAAAACTATTGACTCGATGAAGATTTATAAAGATTAATTTCTAAGCTACTAGATTTACGATTTAATTTTAATAAATCTCAGTTTAATTTAAGAGTGAATCAAATTAAATCCCGACTAAGGATGGTTGGTGGGATGATATTTAAATTTTTCGATAAATTTTCCTTTTATAAACAGCGCAAATCCCTCCCTGCCGTTTAACAGTTTGAACTCTGAAAGAAGATTATTATAATCCTGCGATATCATTTTGCTGCGCTATAGATTTCGATTTACATTTGAAGCATTTGAGTCCTCGAATTTATTACAAATACTTTCAAGCAGAAGCTTACTTCAAAATCTATTAATAATGTACATATACATTATACAACATATGAAAATGTTGTATAAATGTGTCACACATGATGTGTGGGAACACACAGGATACATTATTGTGAGCTGTTTTTTTCTTTTGCAAGACACCGGAAGAATGCTATGAAAGAAATTCTACATGCGATATCAAGGACTTCTCCTCAACGTCAATATTGTGTCGCTCGGTTGGTTGTTTAAAATTCGCGTGTGTGTAAAGTTTAAAACATATTAGCTATACTGTACTCAGTATGTGTCACAACGTCAACACAACATTAGAGCACATATGTAGATACTTGAATTTTTGAGATATATATATATGTATACATAATATATACCTAGTTACCTATTATTATAGTTTTTCGAAGCCATTATACTATTTACATATGCAGACATTTGAGATGTGAATGTGTTGTGAATTCTATAGCTGATTTTTTAATGGAAGTACTATCCTTGGCTTACTTAGAAATTGCAAAAGGGGTAGCAAAATTTAATTGCTTGTAGTACTCGTACTTTTATATTACATGATGTATATGTTATTTACATCGATTTAAGCTATTAGATTCGATGAAAATAAGATTAAACTGCCTTAAGCTATAAAGTTATATAATTAGGGTACAGTTGCACTACTTGCATTTTTGACAGCAGTGATCACTGACCTTCACATATTTAGCCTTTGGATATTTTATCTAAGTTTTTTTTTAACTTCTTATGTATAGGTACCTATAAGAATAAGAATGTCA
The DNA here is from genome assembly GCA_911387755.1 of Chrysotoxum bicinctum. Lineage (NCBI taxonomy): Eukaryota > Metazoa > Arthropoda > Insecta > Diptera > Syrphidae > Chrysotoxum > Chrysotoxum bicinctum. Next base: position 3,212,041 of record OU426989.1, read on the forward strand.
AGAAATATACAAAATGCAAAACCTTCTGCACTGTTTGCTGTTGGTGAGATATAACCTATATAAGTTCCCTGAAAAGAATACAAAATTCCCTCGGAATTAATTAAGCAGGATTCCATTTGGAGATTTTGAATTTACAGTGAATAATGGGGTAAAATTAATGGCTTAAAATCGTTGGGTAAGAAAACAACACAATTCATATTTTTCTACAATTTATTCCAATATCTTTTACATTAAAGTAATATCTCTGGGCTTTTGTCTAACTAAGCAACTTAGTTCGTAAAAAAAAAAAAAATTTTTAAACGATTGATCGGAAAGAAAATGATTCCAATATCTCTTACTTTAAAGTAATGTTTCTGTGCTCTTGTCTATAACAAAGAAACTTGAAAGTTCGTAAAAATAATCTTTAGAAAAAGTAAAGTACCTTTTTCCAAATAAGTAGGAAATTTATATAACCATGGATTATGAAACAAAATGACATTGGCTCAAAACTTTAAATAACCTAGTGTTATGGTATAAGATAAGCGGTTACTAGAATAAGCAAATCTTTCTGTGGCACTGAAAATCCGCGTTTGATGAACGAAGAGCCATTACATTTCACATCCACTTTACTCGGGAGGAGTGATTGGGCGGTATTTTTTTTAGGACCATTGGCAAAACGGTCACTGTTACTAGGAAACCATGATAATGACTTCTTACTGCAGCAATTGGATGAGCGGAACTTGGTGAACATGTGGTTTTAACAAGACGGCGCAACCGCAGCACACAGCACGAGCCACAACGGATATTGCAAATTAAGCGTTTTCTGGCAGCTGGCATGGCCAGCAAGCTCGCCCGATTCTACTATCTCAGACTTATTTCTTTTGGGCTTCTTGAACTCGCGGGTTAATGCCAACAAGACTCAGACAATTGCAACCCTTAAGGAGAATTTTCGACAGGATTACGAACAGTTATCACCGGAAATCTTGCGGAAAGTGATGGAAAATGGAATAAAAATCAAAATATTTTTTTTTTATTTAGTAAAAAAAAGTAATTCAAAAATAAAATTGAATGATTAATTTGGCGCCACCTTGTATTTATGCCAAACTTGCCATATAAGAATTGTCGGCAAATGAGATATTTACTTGGGTGGATTGGGAGATCGGATCAAAGTCGAATTGAGATTTCCACCCAGGTATGTGACCACGCCGGATCGAAAAATTGAATTCAAATGGAATAAAAGTAACAGTTTTATTTTAAGTGTGAATTCAGTTCTTGTAAAGTTTTAAATAATGCGTGGAGCCATTGCACAAAATAATGCAATAAGTTGGACAAATAAACAAAATAAAAATAATATACACACACAACAACAAGCAGTGGTCTGGTGATCTCGATTCTTTATTTCCTCAAGGTTCATATTTTGAATTCGTACTAGTTCTCAAAGTTAAGTCGAATTTAGTTATCCTTTTTCAATCGGGTCCAGGCCTATTCTACGAGTAAATCGAATCCGAAAGCCAGATATACATTGTTCAAATGCATGACATGCACGCCGCCGTGCAAGTGCATTAGCAAATTCTGATTGAATTTGCAGCATGAGTCTCCAATCTTTTATTTTTACATCGACGGTTTAGTAAGAGGACGTGCTAAAAGGTGGGCCATTAATTATGAAACACAACGTCGCACACTGGGACCCATTGTATGGAGAGCGTGCTCAAAATGCAAAATTGAGATTAACGGTTTCTTCCAAAACAAATATTTTGTTGCAAAGTTGACATAATTGTCTATCAACCGGTAAAATTTTGAAGGTCGGAGGGGTTGTAGGTTAAAAGAAAATACGTGGTAAAAGTTGTGTTTTAGGTCAATAGGAGTTTCGGTTGTGATTTAGTCAGTCAATTTTAAGTAATAAAAAAAATGTTTCACCGTGAATTTCACAAAGTAACAATATGTTATCGATTAATTGGGATAGTAGATAGAAAAAACGTATTTTTATCAGCATCAGAAATAAAATTCACGAAAATATAAACAAAAAAGTAAAAAAATCCGTATAAAATGTTTAAACACATTTTTTTCCAATTTGCAACAGATAGACAATTATGTCGACTTTGCAACAAAATATTTGTTTTAGAAGAAACATTTTGAGCACGCTCTCCATACAATGGGTCCCAGTGTGCGTCGTTCAAGTAGATGTTCGTGCGCATTCAATTGCTGAGTGAATTTGAGCTTGTAAGCGATTATCTGATTAAAATTTCGATTTTGCAATGATGTCAAGTTTTGTATTGTAAAAATCCCTCTCCAAATCTGTTTCTTCCAATAAAATACACAAAAAATAACTAAATGAGACGTTTTTTTCGTTTCCTAAACAATTTTTAAAATGTCGCCTAATACATTCTTGCGGGAAGGTATCGATATGATGATCTGGTAACTGAGTTTACTAAAACAGAAGCCAGAAAAGTTAATCTATTGCAATAAATTCGGTTCTATTTATTTTTATTAAAATAATAATCTTATTACTATACGTATATCCTACACTGAATAAATTAAATATGAATATAAAACTTTTAATTCAACAACAATTAATGAGTTCATTATTTATTTGTAGGTATGTTGTTATGTTTTTGAATTAGTTTTTAAATATTTTTTACTTCAAAAAATATTTTTTTCAGTTCCTAAATTTTTCTGATATATTTTTTGACATTATGTTTGTGATATATTTTTGATTTCTTAGTTTTTAATAAAAATCATATTTATTTCAATTAAATATAAGTATTATCTAGGAATAGGCCTCTTGGGGATCCCTCGTTAAAAAAAACGCATTGCAAAGTGTACCCCTTGGGTAATGAGGAAATGACTTTTTGCGCCAATCCAATCCAAATGAGAGGCGCCAGTGATAAAGCTTGCGCAGGGCTCTAATCTGGCTCGGGCCGGTCCTGGAGGTATGATACTAACTTTCTGTCAAGATTTCGAGCGGGAAACAGCTGTAAGTGTGAAAATAACCTATGATTTAAAAATAAACCACTAGTGGGTTGTATTTAATTATTGCTGTCTTCTTTAAAGCGAAACCTACCTCTAATGCAGCTTATCATGAGCAGAAGCAGTGCTTAAGAAACCAAAAAACTTTCAGTACTCGGTATGTTCATCACAGACCAAAGGCTAATTTGGAATGAGCACATATTCGACGTCGCCAAAAATGCTAAGTGTCTAGGTTTTCTTCGGAGATGCAAGAAATTTTATACTCCTGAAATGGTTTATATAGGTGATAGAACTATAATAGACTCTTAAACATCGCTCGAACACCGCCGAAATGTTTCATGTCTCTTTCATTCATCCACTTATACTTCTGGCAATGTATATCAGTTTAATCTTGACACCAGTTTCGGACATACTGTTAAGTCAAATATAGAGATTATTTTTTTAGTCGCACAACATGAATGTGGAGTGCTTTGGATGACGACTTTTCCCTCCCATTTTGATATTCAGAGCTTTAAGTCCAATGCGCATCTCTTCTTCCATCTCTACCTTTTTTTTAACTATTTAAGGATAATCAAAATCCCTTATTATAAAAAAAAAAAAAAAAAAAAACAGACAAAAAAACATTTTCGCCATCGGTTGATTGAACTTTTTGCTTGCGATTATGTAGGTACTATACGGCAAGTTCCGCATTTGGAAAAAAAATCGAACTCGAGATTTTGATCAACGTTGACATTACGATGATAGCGAAGACGAATAAAGTGGGTCCGACAATTCCGTCTGTCTGTCTGTATGTCTGTATATCTGTATGTCTGTACCTCGATCTAGAGCCTAAGCCACTGGACCTATTTTCTTCAAACTCGGTACTAAAGGGTCTTCGGTGATTCCCTAGAGGAGAAATTGAAATTTTTTTTAGCTCCAAAACTAACGGTACCCCCCATACGTAATGCATAATCTTATTTATCTCGAAAACGGCTCTAACGATTTTGATAAAAAAAAATTAGGTGTAATACTCGTATTATAGACATGGACTACATTTTGGTACAAACACATTTTGGGGGGAAATCGTTCTATGACAGATACCGTTACCTGTCATAGAACGATTTCTTTGATTTTCGAATTTCTCATCAACGACTTTAATGATTTTAACCAAAATTTGTATGCAGAAGCTCCTGTGCACTTGAAAAAATATAATCTATAAATTTTTTCGAAAAAATAGTTTTTGGATTTTTAAAAAAATAATACAAATTTTTTTTTTGAAAATTCAATGTCTTAAAAATGGATACACGATTAAATTTTTAAATTACGTTATAAAATGTATTTAATTAAATACTAACAATTTACATATCAGTTTTTTTTATAAACATTTCAATTAAAATTTAGTACACAAAAAACATGTTTCAGTGTTTCTGTATGTCTGTACCTCTCCCTACAGTCTAAACCACTAGACCTATGTATGTTCTTCAATCCCGGTAGTTAAGGGTCTTCAGTGATTCCTTAGAGGCTCTAACGATTTTGATAAAAAAAAATTAGGTGTGATATTATGGATAAGGACTACGTTTTGGTCAAAAAAAATGTTGGGGCAAAATGTTATTAACGGTACCTGTCATAGAACGGTTTTTTAATTTTTTGACTTTCTCATCAACGGCTCTAACGGTTTTAACCAAAAATATTAAGCAGGAGCCCCCTTAAGTTTAAAATAATATTGTATATAAAAATATTCTAAAATTTTTTTTTTGAGATTTTTGAAAAAAAAATCCAAGTTTTTTTTGAAAAACGTCATCTTTGAAACGTGTGAAGAATTATTTTTTGAAACTATTTCTAAAATCTATACTACTAAATACTTAAAATTTGGCATCCCAAATTTTGTTCTCCAAACATTTTAAGGAAATTTGTTATATAAAAAATTACTTTACTTACTTTAATATTAAAATATTATTTGAACATTTTTATCTCATTAAATCCATGTTTTATATTTATAAAATGTATTTTAAATTCCAAAGTACTTTTACATACGAACAATTTCGTGCGATCCAGTCGTGCATTTTATTTTTCAAAAACTTAATTTCGTTATTATTGTTTTGTTTGCACAGGCGTTTTATTTATCTATACATAAAGGCAATCTCTATCTTTGAAGAATTTCTCAGAGATTTTAGAAACAAAATCTACTGCGTGAACACATCGAGATACAATTAAATTATCAATCTTAACATCTCTACGAATCTAACTTCTTTCTATACTAGAATATACGTCAAGAGTTCATCAGCAGTGGGATTCTACTTTAGCTTTTAAAAGCACCAGGCAGTGATCTAACTACCTAATAGTAATTGCAGACCGCTACGAAAAGCTTGTTACGACTTTTTATATAGACTTATTTTATTTAAATAAGCATTTTTAATAAAATTCGCAACTATTATTTTTTTGAATCCAGAAAAAACCCACAACTCCCAAAAATACCAAAAGTTTTCAGAAAAAATACAGACGTATGATGAATAAAATGAAAATACATGCTCTTGATTTTCACTTAGTTTAAATTAAAGTTATGTATTATGTCTTTTATCGATGTCGATGTTGTTTTGTTTGTGTCTACTTTTAAATTTACGAGAAGAGCATTCACGGAAAAGTCCCTTAAGGTCATGCTGTATTTAAAACATGTTTTTTTTTACAAAAAATTGTGTTGTAAGTGTTATTTTTACCAAGAAGCATGATTATAAGAAGTTCTCTTCTCTCAATGCAAATTAAAAATATTAAATAAATATATATTGAAACATTCAAATATCTACAATATGGTATTTGTTTTAAACTTACATCCGACAATTTGATTGTGTGACCTTCTTGTTCCCATTTACTTGCTATTTGTAATGTTTCTGCGGTCTTTTGTTGAATTGTCTTCGAATCGTCCAATAGAGTTAATTCATAGAATTCTTGTATATCTAAAAAAAAGAAGAAAAATCTTGTTATTTATTTTATATGTTCGCATTAGAAAATTGGTAAGGCGAATGTGTTCGAAAGTTTTCCAAATTTCCCAGGAGAATTGTGATATTATTATTAGTGAAAACACATCCCTGTTTTTTTTTTTTTTTTCGAAATACTAAAATATTGTATAAGCTTTTTTTTAATAATTAAAAGACTCCGAAAGGGAAACACATCATTTTATTTCAAAAATTTCAATTTTATTAAGACCCTCTCGCCCGGGAGGTATTAGGTTTGAAATAGACCAAGCTGTGAATTTTGTTGATTTTTCGATTATATTACAATTCAGTCTGTGAAGCTTGTATAAAATGTCGTAACGAACTAAAAGGCACGGGCGGTCTACTAAGGAATTAAGGAAAGGACAAACAAATCTGTGCACGCACTCACAAGTGAAGTAATTTTTTTAGAATGGAATCATTTGGAAATTTTTTGAGCATTACGGCTTTCTGAAAATATAGTGTCTTTTTTTTATTATGTTTTCCTTAATGTAAAAACAAACAACAAAAACCAATCGAAAAGTGGAACGATTTTTTCAATACACGAAGGAAGGTCTGGCGTGCGATTTCCAGCCTAAGACACGTAGAAACAAATTTTTCAGTGGCACTGCCTCTTGGTAGTGAGTGACGAACTATCGAAGACTAACTATATCTTGTCGTGAAAAAGTGTTCATTTCAGTCGTTGGAATATTGAAGAACCTCTCTATTCCTACCGCCAACACGCACCCAGAAATGATTGAGAGTTGTAAGTCACCATTTTCAGCATTATGCATTTTTTTATAAGACTGGGTTGCATAACTTGCTCTTATGGTTCAAGGCTATAAAGTGGTCACTAAGCATTAAAGCCGCAAAGTATCGATTTATTTCTAAAATTCGTATTATTTACAATGACATCCGCTTAGGCTCCATACGTTAATAAACACTGAAACTGAGGCAAAGGGAGAGGATAATTTGGGTCAGGGATGGAAGCGGAGACTATTATGATTGATCTGGGAGCGAGGAATTTAGAAATATCGCCAGGAGAACGATTGGTCAACCAATCGGAGATCAAGAGCTGTCACAAAACTGAACTAGAAGTCTGTAGGATGCTGGAAAGGAAATAAGGGGAAGGGATAGGAAAGGGAAGGGACAGAATATCCACTGCGTGAGTCGTGGCATGCTCGCGTCGCGCGGCTAAGCTCGTCGGAATAGGGGTGGGCTTTGCTCACGCAGCCGGATCTCACCTGTTTCAAAAAAAACATTTATCATGCCAAAAAAAAACGAAATACCACCACTTCTTGCTTTACCACACCTTGGGACGCTGCTGGTGACCTCACAGCTTGGCCTTCACCCCTCCCTACCTGGAATTCGTACGGCCTGATGTTTCGAATTCCCCATTTCCGGAAAATTTAGGTCAAGGATTCCGTCAAGCCATCCTTTCCCGAATAGCCTTAGCCAGCCCTTCCACACCCCCTGAAAATTCTAATCTACTCCATTGAGCTTTTAACAAGCCCAGTAAAACTCAAAATTTCCATTGCTTTGGCGTGGCTTACAAAAACTTTATTCTTTACCTTAATTTCCTCATGACAAAATTATTTCTTCTTGGAAGCCTTTTTTTTATATAAAAAAAACTAATAATTACTCTAAAACCTAAAACAATATATAACACTTAAACGATAATATGAAAAATTGAAATAAATGATAATAGAAAATGATTAAGTATGTGTAGCAACTTAAATATTTATGATCACAAAAAAAAAACAAATATAAAAAAAGGTACTAAAAAAAAAACAAATACAAAATTTGACTTCTTCAAGTTCTCTCGCGACTTGATTTGGTTAAAACCCTATCTGTGTTAAAAAGAAATATCTTCGAATCAGATTCAGAAATTCGCTATTGTGTGGGTGAGAGCGAAATTGCGAATGGGCCTTACTAGTGACCAGATTCCCCCCTATTCCCTTGAAATTAACTTAATGACGTCTTTGGTTCCGCCACAAAAAAAGGAAAAAATTTAACCCCGGCAACCCTACCTGCAGAGAGCTCTTTGTCGGTGGTTCTGACGCGGGGGAAGGCAAAATATTGCGTCAAAAGGGATCAACGAGGAACCTCTATACACGACTATTAAACTTCACGCTTAACGGTCTCAATCACCCCAACGATTTCAAATTTCGAACTCGGACTCTTAACCTATCAGGTATTTATAAAAGGAAAGGAAATTTTCACAATTTTCACTATTTATGAAATCCAATAAACATAGACTACCACGCCAAAAGTTTTCTACATTTCCTTCGTAATACGCTAAACTGTTGCTGCGGTGATAGCTGAAGTCCTAGCGTAAGCACCGATACTGCCTCCTTCCTCTCTCACCGCGGTATTTATCGCCGTAGGTATCGCATATAAGGTAGATGTTTTTGTAGTATATACATATATATGGGCTTTAAATATATATAACTGAGTACGCGGGGTGAATCTTTAATCGACGCAGGTAATGGGTCTTTAAGAGCGCTGTCAGTTCGTATACCCTAACTTATCTTGGGTTTCCGAACTGCGTCCTTCTTAGTCAAAACCTTATGAAAAATTTACTTGTTTTAACCCGGGTTTGCACGGGTTTTCCACTGACTGACTGACTGACCAAAAACACCAACATCCGAGGTAGAACCAGTATTCGGCTTCTAATTTGGTAGGCTTCAGATCCTTACGGTGATTTGTCAAACTAGTGCTTTGACTCCCACTGTGTTCTCCACAGACCGACGGACCCGACTTTATACGGTGTCGGAAACCGCCCAAGATTCACCTTTAACACAATTATATTATTTAACCTGTTTTCGGTACACTATACACTCTATATTCAATCTTACCCCAATTCGTACTCTCAAAATACAAATAATTAAATCAACTCCGATTATCAAACTCCCTCGATGCACCAGGCTTTAAAATAAAATTATTTCTTTCCCGCCCTTATCACTGCGAATGCACTGACTGTCTTTGATAATCACACGACTTGACTTCCTCGACGGTAAAACTAGCAATGACTAACCCACATACCATGTACGATGCACCGTTCGCCTGCCCATCACCTCATCACTTTCAGCCAACTTAATACCGCTCGCTTTACAAAGTCCACTTCTTTTGCTATCCCGTTGAATAAACTATGTTGACCTATATTTGAATTGCTCGACCCCCATATGGATACTATTCTTTTCGTTTTTCATTTTGTCTCTATCTTTGAGTTCAAATTTGGTCCCCTACTTTCAGGCGATATCAAATTTGCACTCACAGGAATACTATTGGAGACACAAACCCTTATCACATTCCTAAATCCTTTTCCCCAACCATGCTTTATTTAAAATTTTTCGTCACCGTTTCTTGACAGAGTGAGTCTGACATATTCGTTGTCTATCATATTTTCGTCCTTTTCCTAGCCGAAAACAACATGTTCTACTTTCCTATCTCATGTGTCATTTTAGTTTCTATCTTCTATAAATTAACTTCGGTTCCTATTCTTAATCAAAAAAAAAAATCAACAAATAAGTAATTTGGATGACCAAATCGCAAAAAAAACCATGCTGGCACCTCCCCAACATGCCCATATCGGGTGGAATATACCTCCACTTACATGAGTTCACGTCGCCGCCGAACGGTCTAGGAAATCGCTTTCGGGACCCGGTGACGAAAACCTACCACCTAGACAGACCCTGACCACTCCCACGTCGGCTACACCCTCAAAAGAAAATGAGAACCTTACGTGCCTCCGCAGGTCGAGCTAAGCGCTTTCCCACAGTAAGTTGCTCTTTATTATTATCATGTGAACAGAATCTCATTGTGGTTATCAAAATGAGCGGAGTCCCTAGCCGAATATGAGGTTGTTACTGCTTCCGCAACCCCTGAAGAACCATAGCCTACTGCTCAGAAGGTATCTATGTAGCATATTAAATTACCCATTTAAATGACCTTTTCCTCTACTTTTTTTTATTTTTTTGTTGAAGGTAGCCACAACAAAACTCCGAATCTGGAGGATAGCATTTTCAGATCCAGAGACGGTGGCAGGCTACCGGAAGTCTTGGACAGACAGAAACGTGGGGAAGTACTCACGCCCTTGAAGCCGGGCATAAAACATATAGCTCGTAGGCTAAAACTACGCGATACTTCCGAACCTTAACTCCCGCCCTCATTCGAATCCGTGATCGAGTCGTAAGTCATTCTATTAATTGTTTATTCTGCCTCTCTCGTCATTGCTATAGGGCTAGAATAGATGTCCTTCTCCTGCTCCTATCACATCAGACGCCTCCTTTTTTTTGTATTTACATATGTTATATATTCCTAATTAGAAATACATACGTTGTTTAAGTTAGTCGATATTGACTACTGTTATTTCATTACAAAATATGAACTTAACCAAATAAGAGCCATGACGACGCGAAATGTTCCTCTTCCGCTGTTCAGGAGAGATTCATTAAGATCATCTTCATCATTAAGACTCAGAATTCATGTCCAGGATAAATAAATGAGCTCTTAAGGTTTTAATTTCATTTGAGGTCCTCTTGAGATATATCACAGCAAAAAAAAACGTTTGAAAATTCGTGCTTCTAAATTTTCTAAGAATAAATAAATACTTGGACGAACGATTAAAATATCACAGGCGGTTGGGAGGCAATTCAGACACTGGACTGTTGTTATAAAAAAACATATATATCACAGTTGGTAGAGATTTTGAATATCACAGATGGTAATGATTAGAAAGTTGTTTAGTAGGTAGTTGCTAGGTGCAGTTATAGGATTCTACAAGTATCACAGATCGAAAAATAGTTTTAAATAAAAGTCTTAGCTTCTTATAGAATAAAGATCACAGACAACCATACGCGTATTGAAACTATTATATTATTCGTGGACTAGTACCTCAATGTCTTTTTATTTGTTTGAATATAATTTGGATTCTGATTTCTAGAAATTCTCACGAAACGCTTAATTCGCTTTATATGAGAGGGAACATTTTTGGTTCTGCTACTCTGAGGTTTGCCTTATACCTCTTAGCTTTCTTCAAATCTATCCGAGGCATTTACTTTGTACGGTGTTGTAGCATTTTCACTGTTTTAGGTCTTTGGCGTGGAAGATTCCAATCTTCCTTCCCGCCAGGTTTTCAATTTCGTACATATTCTTGCCAACTGGTTTGACAACTCGGCATTTCACATATTTTGGACAGAGTTTGGAGGAAAGTCGTTTTGAACTATCGCTCAAAACAAAGTTTCGTTTATAAATTTCTTGCCCTGGTACGTAGCGTACATTTCTGGATCGTATATTATACCTTTTGGCACTTCTATCATTGGCTTTCAGAATTTCCTCCTTGATTTTGGATCGTATGACCTGCAATCGATTTTGCCTCGGAATGGTCAACAGCTCACCATCTTCCACAACTCTTAATTTCCGTGCCAATTCGTAACAGCTACCATGAGTCATCATATTTATCCCGAAAAGAGCGAAATATGGTGACACTCCAATTGCTGTGTGAACGGAACTTCTCAACGCGCCTGCGATATCACTGAGGTGAATATCCCAGTCGCGTTGGTCTTCTTTTAGGTATGACCGTATTGCAGCCAATAACGTCCTATTAACCCGTTCCGAGGCATTCGATTGCGGCGAATAATTTGCTGTCCTAAAATGTCGAATTCCGAAGTTTTTCAGAAAAACTTGGAATTCCTTAGATAGGAATTGTTTCCCGTTATCCGAGTGGATAATCTGAGGAACTCCAAATGTGTTAAAAATTTCGTCTCTTAAAAATTTCATAATATATCCCGAATTGGCTGCTCGAAGCGGTTTTAAAAATACAAATTTTGATAGATGATCCAGAACCACGAAAACATGTGCATTCCCTGCTTTTGATCGCGGGTAGGGGCCTATAAAATCAACGTAAAGTTTCTGGAAAGGTCGTTCTGAGGTATAGGAAGTTTCAATAGGTGGTCGAGAGACTTGATTGGACGATTTTGACTGTTTACACACCTCACATTTAGAAACAAATTGGCGAACCTGAACCGTCATATTGGGCCAAAAGAAAAATTGCCGTATCCTGTGCAAGGTTTTTGCTATGCCGCCATGAGCAGCTTGCGGTGGGTTATGAGCCTTAGCAATTAGACCTTCAGTCAGAGCAGAGGGTATCCAAAGACACCAGGTGTGTTCCGATCCAACTTCACCTATGCCGTGTGGAATTGTTTTTTTATAGACGTAATCGTCTTCTACTTTCACATCCGGTAGCTCCTCCTTGTGGGCACGAATTGTACTTAGGAGGCTTTTATACTCATCAGATTTAAACTCTTCGGAGTCCAAATCTACCAATGGGGCTACTTGATCAAGTGCCAATGACTCTACGTGTGCCCGAGAGAGTGTGTCCGGAACGACGTTAAGCGAACCTTTCCGATGCTCTATGTCGAAGGTATATGACTGTAATTCTAGACTCCATCTAGCAAGCCTACCATTTAGGTCTTTCATCGTCATTAACCACTTTAGTGACGAATGGTCAGTTATGACGGTAAAATCCATACCTTCGACATAGGGCCTGAACTTTTTCACCGCCATTACTGCAGCCATGCACTCTCTCTCGGTCACACTGTAGTTTCTCTGGCACGAATTTAGTTTTTGGGAAAAGTATGATATGGGCAACTCTTCATCATCCTCTTGTTTCTGAAAGAGAACCGCGCCGATTCCAGAGTCGGACGCGTCACACTGTATATAGAAACGTTTGGAGAAATCGGGGTGCGCGAGCACTGGAGCGGTAGCAAGAGCGGTTTTCAACTTCTCGAACGCTATTTTGGCTTCTTCTGTCATCACGAACTTGGTATGCCTACTTTTCAGCGTGTCCGTTAAGGGAGCCGTCAAGCTAGAAAAATCCTTAATGAATCTCCTATACCACCCTGCTAGGCCAAGCAACCGACGCACTTGTCGCGGGTTTTTAGGCATCGGAAAATTTGCGACTGCTTCTACCTTTGCTGGGTCGGTCCTCAATTTCCCACCACCAACGATGAAACCCAAATATTTCAGCTCCTTAAAGCAAAATTTGGATTTCTTAACGTTGATGGTGAGATTTGCTTTCCTCAGGCAGTCGGCTACTTCACCCAACAGAGTGATATGGGTCTGAAAATCTGGCGCTATAATGAGCAAGTCATCTAAGTACACGAAGACTCGATCCCGAAGTCGTGCAGGGATCACCTTGTCCATTAAACGACACAACCTTTGGGCTGCGTTACACAACCCGAAGGGCATGACCGTAAACTGGTACAAGGGTCTCCCCGGTACCGCAAACGCAGTTTTTTCCTTACTCTGCTCCTCCAACGGTATTTGCCAGAACGCTTCTTTTAAGTCCACGCTACTGATGTAGTAGGTATCTGGTAGACGGCTGATAAGCCCTTCGATGTGGGGGAGAGGGTTTGCGTCCTTTTTGGTAACCGAGTTGACCTTTCGAGAGTCCAGGCAAAAACGATACTTTGTAGTATTGTTTGGGCCTGGCTTCTTTATAAGGACCACTGGTGAACACCAAGGACTCTCGCTCTCCTCCACAACGCCGAGCCTAAGCATCCTGTCTATTTCTTGGTATAAAAGGGCTTGTACCGCTGGAGAGACAGGGTAGTGCCGCTGCTTCACCGGGACCGCATCCCCGGTATCGATGACATGTTCCATAAGCGCCGTCTTTCCAAGACCGTGTCGATCGTAGTCCAGGAATTTCTGCTTGACGGCCTCCAAATCGGACCGTTGGGCAGGCGACAGGTCGTGCGCGTTTAGCAGATCTGCGTCTTCCTCTTGTATCGACACCGAACTTACTACACTTGGCGCGATTTGGAATGCCCTCCAGAAGTCGACTCCTAAGTACAATTCCTGATCTAAATTGGGGACTAAAAACAGAGTAATCTGTTGTTCCGTATTTTTGTACTTCACTAAGGTCTGAACTTTCCCAACTATTGTTTGGTTTTTCCCATCGGCGGTTTTAACGCCTGCTTTATATGGTAGTACTTGGATTCCCGACTCTTTTACTAATTTTAGACTCCCTTTTCCCAAAATACTTACACTTGCCCCGCTATCCAGCAGGCCAAGAATTTCTTTATTCCCTACTATAACTTTGGCATATGGCCGAGGATCGGAATTTGTATCTATTATAGACGACAATATATTTTTCTTTATTTGTTTTCTACGTTTGTATCTGACTCTAGCCTTTAAAATTCTTTTTGATATTGATCCTACTTTTTCATTAAAAATCCTATCTCTTGTTTCATAATATTCTTTTATTCTTACGTGTAAAGGTCTGATCTTTGTTTCCTTGATTCTACTATCTTGGTTTCTTGTTTCTCTCTCAGTTTTATGTCTTAATAATATCTGAATTTTGTTTTTATCAAGACAGGTTGGCGTTTCTAGACTGATTTTGGATTTTCTTGGGGGGTCTGGGTCGAACGCGTCTCCCCCAATGTTCTCGCGTTCCGATTGAGGTTTTCCGGCCTACAGTGGGGACATTTGGGAGTAATTACGCCCTCCTGTCCACATCTGTAGCAGAAAATGTTTCTGGTTGCTGACGGACAGTCCATGAACGTGTGTCCTGGCACTCGACAGTTCCAGCACGCAGTTGCCTTCGGATCATTATAACCCCTAGAATTCTTTGGGCGTGCGCCCATATGTTGGAAAGCTTCTAATTGCTCAACTTCCAGAGGCCAATTTTCTGCGCCGACTTCCAGTTCATTCACTCCATATCGAGCTGGTGGTCGATGGTTCTTTGGGCCTTCTCTATCCCTATTCGGGCAAACATCCTCAGCGTCTTTGCACGCTATCCTCAGCTGATCCATTGTATATACAGCCTGAGGATACACTAGCCTACCAACTCGTTCGTTTAAATTTTTTCTTAAAGTTCTCACAAGGTCTACTTCGGGAATTTGCATCCTAAGCTGAGACCTCAACTTATTGATAGCTGCAAAAAAATCTTCACTGGACTCCCAGGTGCCCTGTCTGCGGTCTATTATTTCCCGCATTAAGTCCAGGTCAGACTTAGAATTGCGAAACTGTCGCATAAATGCGTCTCTCAAAACTGGCCAATCGGGACGATAATTCGAACGTTGGTACTGCCAATACCACTCAGCGGCGGCTCCTGAGAGTAGGAGATGGAAGTCTCGCAGGATATCCGCCCAGGAGCAATTATGCTGACTTTGTAACATCTCAATCCGAAAAATAAAATCTTCCACTGTAAGAGATTCAGGTTTGCCGTTAAAATTTACGCCCCACTTGTCAATCCTCACACTAGCCCGCCCCCCTCCATATGGGGATCCTTGAGTGGCGTAAGAGGTTTGAGGTGGGTACCTATTATAATTAGTTCTATCTTCCCAAGACTGCCCCGATTGGTTTTCGGGTATATGCATCCCCCTATCTAACCCCAGCCCAAGGTCTCCTCCACGTCTTGCACGCGGAGCTCCCCCCTGACTAGTTGATGGGATGAAAGGTCTCGAAGATGGGTCTAGCTGAGCTGGCCTCACGGGCGGCGGTGGCTGGCTGAACCTCTGTTGAACTGGGCGACTCTCCGTCGGTGGTCGGATTCTCTCTTCCAACGGAGGAATAGGACGAGTAGTCAGATTTATTTCCTTAAGAAAGTCTAAAAAGGACCGTTGAACCTCGGCTTTTACAGACTCGGAAATACTTTCTCGAATTGAATTGGTGTAAGACTCGTAGGCATTAACCACCGCCAAATTAATCACCGTTCTTAATTCAGGTGATATTGCTCCTATATCTTCCCTTCGACCCTTATCCTGGTTGGTGACAACATTTGAATCGGTCCTCTGATCAGTTCCGTCCCTACCATTTTCACTACTCCATAACTGGTCTTCTATCTCCATGTTTATTGGTAACGCCGTATTTGCGGCACCCGCAATACTTATGTTACTGAAAGATGGTGCCCTTATGGAATCTGTGGGGCTTCCGCCCGACTCAGTACTATTTGTTGCAGAGCGATTTAAAGACTGCGACCTATGTTCTGTTTCACCTGCGGACGTGCCTGCAGCGGCTGTGAGCAGGGAAAGTTGGTTTATGGGTTGGTTATTTTCCTGACCACCTGATGTCTTTTTGATTGGTGAGCGTTCCACTGGCATACCTACTATGGTGTTATGGTCAAAATCTCTTAGCAAGGAACGGGTGACGACTCTATTACCTAATTTCTGTTTAATAAAACTAACTTTAGCTTCTTCTTCTTCTTTTAGAATAAATTTCAGCATTTATCTTAACAGCAAATCGATGCTACCCTGTACTTAAAAAAAAATACTATCCCGTATTATATACGGCTCAGTACGGAATGATCTAAGTCTATCCACTTCCGGGAACCTTCTACTTAAAAATTGTAAGAATAATGAACCTAACCAATCGAGTACTTAGCTTGTCTAAACTATAATTGAGATTACTAATTTTACCTCAATAATGATATCAAAATTTGTTTATATATATATTTTTTTTTTTTTTTTTTTTTTTTTGAAACGATTACCTCAGTGTAACTAAATAACTAAAGATTTCTATGAACTAAACTAAAAACTAACCATATAATTATGTAAATAAGAAAAATGAGTATTGATAATCAGAGGGACGGTTAAGTTGCTCTTTAACTAGGCACCAATCCTTACTAATTATCTTTTGAATAAATTTAAAACAATAATGACACGATGAGATAGAAATTATTAATCTAATAACCAAATCTCATCCAACAACGAAAACGAATTTTAATTCTACACGTACCAAGATTTTAGCCTGTCGCGACTATATTTACTTTTACTTTGATTTTAATATAATATATAATTCTTTTCTCTGTTCTAAACTATCTAAAGTATCTGTTTGTTTGACTGTTTGCTATGATCGTGCGGGGGTGTTTGGGGCGGCTTCCTTCGGTACTATTACTTTTTCGCCAAGGTATGACTCAACACTAAAATCCTGGTTTCCTATTTTACTTTTTCTCTCAAATATATATTCCTCCCAAAGTGTGGTAAATATTTGTATGACAAACAAAAACTCTACACGACAACACGATTTCCAATTGGTGATGTTCCCAGGGAAAGAACGCATCGTCACTATTGGTCTGGCTTTCTTATTAGCCATCCTGATCAAGACTTACGATTTGCTCACGCCCTGCCAACACCCACAATTGGAACACGATATTTTTCATTACTACCGCCGTCCGGACTAAACGATTCTGTCGCTAATCAACCGTTACTTTATAAACGTACAAATGATGACATACTGGATCGTCTCTCCAGACCCCGACAGCAATTATGGACGATACAACGAATGATTGATTATCCTCGTCGTCGATGTCGAAACGAATCGTCGCTATTATTTAGGCATTCTAAAGAGCTATCCTGAATAAGACTTACGAATCGATTTGGCCTCGACGACGACGACAATCTGACCATTTGGGAAAGACAGGGACACAAAAAAACAACATTGGGCGCCATTTGAAACTGAGGCAAAGGGAGAGGATAATTTGGGTCAGGGATGGAAGCGGAGACTATTATGATTGATCTGGGAGCGAGGAATTTAGAAATATCGCCAGGAGAACGATTGGTCAACCAATCGGAGATCAAGAGCTGTCACAAAACTGAACTAGAAGTCTGTAGGATGCTGGAAAGGAAATAAGGGGAAGGGATAGGAAAGGGAAGGGACAGAATATCCACTGCGTGAGTCGTGGCATGCTCGCGTCGCGCGGCTAAGCTCGTCGGAATAGGGGTGGGCTTTGCTCACGCAGCCGGATCTCACCTGTTTCAAAAAAAACATTTATCATGCCAAAAAAAAACGAAATACCACCACTTCTTGCTTTACCACACCTTGGGACGCTGCTGGTGACCTCACAGCTTGGCCTTCACCCCTCCCTACCTGGAATTCGTACGGCCTGATGTTTCGAATTCCCCATTTCCGGAAAATTTAGGTCAAGGATTCCGTCAAGCCATCCTTTCCCGAATAGCCTTAGCCAGCCCTTCCACACCCCCTGAAAATTCTAATCTACTCCATTGAGCTTTTAACAAGCCCAGTAAAACTCAAAATTTCCATTGCTTTGGCGTGGCTTACAAAAACTTTATTCTTTACCTTAATTTCCTCATGACAAAATTATTTCTTCTTGGAAGCCTTTTTTTTATATAAAAAAAACTAATAATTACTCTAAAACCTAAAACAATATATAACACTTAAACGATAATATGAAAAATTGAAATAAATGATAATAGAAAATGATTAAGTATGTGTAGCAACTTAAATATTTATGATCACAAAAAAAAAACAAATATAAAAAAAGGTACTAAAAAAAAAACAAATACAAAATTTGACTTCTTCAAGTTCTCTCGCGACTTGATTTGGTTAAAACCCTATCTGTGTTAAAAAGAAATATCTTCGAATCAGATTCAGAAATTCGCTATTGTGTGGGTGAGAGCGAAATTGCGAATGGGCCTTACTAGTGACCAGATTCCCCCCTATTCCCTTGAAATTAACTTAATGACGTCTTTGGTTCCGCCACAAAAAAAGGAAAAAATTTAACCCCGGCAACCCTACCTGCAGAGAGCTCTTTGTCGGTGGTTCTGACGCGGGGGAAGGCAAAATATTGCGTCAAAAGGGATCAACGAGGAACCTCTATACACGACTATTAAACTTCACGCTTAACGGTCTCAATCACCCCAACGATTTCAAATTTCGAACTCGGACTCTTAACCTATCAGGTATTTATAAAAGGAAAGGAAATTTTCACAATTTTCACTATTTATGAAATCCAATAAACATAGACTACCACGCCAAAAGTTTTCTACATTTCCTTCGTAATACGCTAAACTGTTGCTGCGGTGATAGCTGAAGTCCTAGCGTAAGCACCGATACTGCCTCCTTCCTCTCTCACCGCGGTATTTATCGCCGTAGGTATCGCATATAAGGTAGATGTTTTTGTAGTATATACATATATATGGGCTTTAAATATATATAACTGAGTACGCGGGGTGAATCTTTAATCGACGCAGGTAATGGGTCTTTAAGAGCGCTGTCAGTTCGTATACCCTAACTTATCTTGGGTTTCCGAACTGCGTCCTTCTTAGTCAAAACCTTATGAAAAATTTACTTGTTTTAACCCGGGTTTGCACGGGTTTTCCACTGACTGACTGACTGACCAAAAACACCAACATCCGAGGTAGAACCAGTATTCGGCTTCTAATTTGGTAGGCTTCAGATCCTTACGGTGATTTGTCAAACTAGTGCTTTGACTCCCACTGTGTTCTCCACAGACCGACGGACCCGACTTTATACGGTGTCGGAAACCGCCCAAGATTCACCTTTAACACAATTATATTATTTAACCTGTTTTCGGTACACTATACACTCTATATTCAATCTTACCCCAATTCGTACTCTCAAAATACAAATAATTAAATCAACTCCGATTATCAAACTCCCTCGATGCACCAGGCTTTAAAATAAAATTATTTCTTTCCCGCCCTTATCACTGCGAATGCACTGACTGTCTTTGATAATCACACGACTTGACTTCCTCGACGGTAAAACTAGCAATGACTAACCCACATACCATGTACGATGCACCGTTCGCCTGCCCATCACCTCATCACTTTCAGCCAACTTAATACCGCTCGCTTTACAAAGTCCACTTCTTTTGCTATCCCGTTGAATAAACTATGTTGACCTATATTTGAATTGCTCGACCCCCATATGGATACTATTCTTTTCGTTTTTCATTTTGTCTCTATCTTTGAGTTCAAATTTGGTCCCCTACTTTCAGGCGATATCAAATTTGCACTCACAGGAATACTATTGGAGACACAAACCCTTATCACATTCCTAAATCCTTTTCCCCAACCATGCTTTATTTAAAATTTTTCGTCACCGTTTCTTGACAGAGTGAGTCTGACATATTCGTTGTCTATCATATTTTCGTCCTTTTCCTAGCCGAAAACAACATGTTCTACTTTCCTATCTCATGTGTCATTTTAGTTTCTATCTTCTATAAATTAACTTCGGTTCCTATTCTTAATCAAAAAAAAAAATCAACAAATAAGTAATTTGGATGACCAAATCGCAAAAAAAACCATGCTGGCACCTCCCCAACATGCCCATATCGGGTGGAATATACCTCCACTTACATGAGTTCACGTCGCCGCCGAACGGTCTAGGAAATCGCTTTCGGGACCCGGTGACGAAAACCTACCACCTAGACAGACCCTGACCACTCCCACGTCGGCTACACCCTCAAAAGAAAATGAGAACCTTACGTGCCTCCGCAGGTCGAGCTAAGCGCTTTCCCACAGTAAGTTGCTCTTTATTATTATCATGTGAACAGAATCTCATTGTGGTTATCAAAATGAGCGGAGTCCCTAGCCGAATATGAGGTTGTTACTGCTTCCGCAACCCCTGAAGAACCATAGCCTACTGCTCAGAAGGTATCTATGTAGCATATTAAATTACCCATTTAAATGACCTTTTCCTCTACTTTTTTTTATTTTTTTGTTGAAGGTAGCCACAACAACACTTCGATACAGAGGTACAAACTAAGGCATATAGAAGTAGATGTCTTGTAAAAGTGAATTTTTTTTTGCTTGGATAAATAGGTAAACTGCGGATATTTTTCCAATTCAAAACTTATTTTTTAAAAAACTTTATTTTCTGCGTTTAGCTATGTTGATAAGTGTGTTCATTTTAAATATTTATTCAGATTATTTCTAAATTGGGTACAAGTCCACAATTTGTTTTTTTTTTTTTTCGAATGTATTTTCTCTTATTACTGTTGGCTCAGTAATGATTACTTTTTTTTATTTTCATGGTTATAAGGAATATTTAAAAATAAATTGTTTATAATTCTCATATACTGACGAAAACCAAAATTTCTAAATCATCGGAATAAGATACCTTTGCATTAAACCTTGCTGGTTTAACATATAAATATATTACTATTTTCTAGGAAAATTATAACTATTCAAAAATATTTGTTTAATAAAATAGGATAAAGCGCCCAGTTCGAAAGTTTTGTAAAAAAACGAGCTCTCTTATTTTTTTTAATTAACTTTATTTTATTTATATTAAAAAAGTATTTAAATTTCTCATTTCTATGAAACAGTATTGAGAGTTGGAAATGGATTCTGCTTAGATACGACTAATTTATTATGACTATGCGAAATGTAGCCCTTAATTTTGCCTTCGAATATCAAGTTCGCTACAATGCAGTGGGTTTCATCCATAGACATGTCTTCCTCTCCAACAAAATTTAACGCCGAACGAAAACTTTCCAAATCCAATTGATGGGTACCCTTGATGAGATAAACTTTTTTGAAAAGATTCCGATACACCATGAACTTCAACTTCTCCACCAACAAGTAGATTCCACATTTGATGAAGAACGATTCATGTTTTTGAATAACTTCGTCGAACTTGCGAACATTTCCTTCTTTGATTGCATTGGACAATTCGTGGAATTGCATCACATCGTACTTTTCCAGAACCTCATTTGTTGGCATGTAGCCCAGCAGCATTTTAACCGGAGCCAGATATATGAGAATAAGTCGTTTATTTTTATAGAATTTTCGTGGACATTTTTGAAATGCAAAACTAAGAAATTCATCGGCGCTCTTGTAGTCTGAATCGAACATAGCCTTCCGGCCGACAAAGTACTTGTAGGTGATTTGCTCTTGTAGTGAAAATGAGTCCTTGAAAGCCGAGCTGTCGATGGCACGTATGAGTGGTTTACACAAATGAAGCTTGTTTATTCGAAAGTAGACCTTGAACAGTTGGTTCACCAGATTCAGCATTCCCAAGCGTTTGGTGTCTTCATCAGAAGATCTATAAGATTATATTTACATTATACAAAATTAATAAAGCAATTAAAGTCACTCATACCTATTATCTGCTGCACAAACTCGGAAGCAGCTCATTAAGCTTTCTGCCGCTTTTTCCAAAATCTCGCCGGGTGTGGACACCTTCCCATTAAGTTCACATCGTTGGGCCAAAACTCTTAAGTCCAGGCAAGTAGTGTACATAATTGGCAGACACCAATTTTCCTCCTTAAGTTGCTGCAACACTTTTACAACACTCTGAATGCATTGCATTTGATTTTTGTACGCCTCCATGTAGTCACGACCTTTTTAATAAAATTTACTTTGTATTAAGCTTTTCATTCAAATAATTCTTACTTTCTGAATTGAGGTGGTAGAGAACTTTTAAATGAGCAACAACTACCTCATCGATTGGTGGATCCAACTGCCGCTCAACGTAGCTCTCTGGTTCCAAAAGATATAGATTCCTATTCATGATGTGCTTGTCTTTCAGCGAAAGAAATCCCGCTACCGTTTCTCCATCCTGGACAGACCAAGCCCTTTGAACACCGGACAAGTAGTTGTTGAGAGTGCCGAACATTTTTGTTCGAAGAAAAACACTTAAATTATTGAATCCTTATTCACTACTCCAATGGAGATATCTGATCAATTGTTTTCTTCATAAAATGCACACTGAAATCATTACAATTTTAACAAAAAAATTGCAAATTTAAACGCGCTACAACGCGAAAGAAAAATGTTTTACATTTATATGTAAAAAGAGACAGCACAAAACCCAAAATAACTTGACGTTTATAATTTTCACCACATTCTACTGAGCTAACTCACCAAAATGTTCGAATGAGAGACGATGCCATCTGTGCGTTAAGACAGAAAACAAATATTTGAAAAAGAGCATTGCCTTAAACAAATAGGTTCGTAAATTTCTGGGTTGCTTTATTGCATGACATGACAAGATAGCAATGAATTTTCTTACTTTTATTCAAACTAGGATGAAGCTTTCGAATTAATACGAGTAATAACCTTTAAATATATAAATCTACGTATTACACTCCGGTGCCCCGAATGAATTGATTTTTTCAAAGTGAAATCAATATGTTACAAACGTTCTGAATTTAAAGAAAGTCAAATTTACTACTGAAGAAGAAGAGTATTTGAGTTGTGAAACTGCTTTGTTCTAAATAATTCGTTTTAAAATTGTTTTAATTATTAAAAAGCGATTGTCATATAGAGCTCTAAATAGAGGTCAATTTTGGGGAAATCCTGGCGTTAGTTTTGGATTTCTTTAAAATGACTTGGTTCGTTACAGCTGTGAGCCCTCCATATATAACACATAAAACTTGTTTGTTGCAAGTTTTATGTCATTAATTATGGAGAATAAATCAAAAGAATTAATAAATTCTTTTTTTGATAAAAACATCCTTAACCTAAACTCAGTATCTACTTAATTGAAATATTTTACGACAATTAAAAAAGTGATATGGTTTTTTAAAATATTTCATAGCAATTTTTTTGGAGAATATCTAATAATAATAAGTACCCTTTGCACAAGGTCTTGAGTTCAATTCTTAGCAAAAAAACAGTTTTTTCAGGGGTGTATTGCCTACTTCGAGGAGTTGACAAATCTTATAAGAGTATCTCTTGTCATGCAAAGTACTGCTCATTAGCCGTTCGGAATCGGCAAAAAATTGTAGGTCCCCTACATTCTTGGTAACACGCACACAGGGATGTTTGAGAGTTGTAAGTTTCTAGGTTCTGGTTCTCTTCGAGCTGTTGCACTACCAAGCTTATTTATTTATTTACTAATAATCACAATGATCAGCAGAAGGCAATATCATTTTCTAAGAAATAGTTACATGTTGAATAAATTCAATATAATTGAAACCCACTTTACATTACATTTCATAAATTTCAAAAAATGTTTTTTTAAATTCGATATTTCAAAAACTGCTTGATGTTTTTTTCTATCTGAATTTGTATTGAATTTTATTTAACACGTAATAGCGAAACAAAATGCGACCATACTTTCTATCTGGATCTATTTTAATAATTTGTTACACTGGCTAGATGACTATTTAACCTTGCAAATGGAATCAGTAGTGGAGGGAAAAGAGACCATAAATAAGAAAAAAGAGAAAGGTGTTTAATACTTTTTTTTTTAATTTTGAGTTAGAAAGTCGGCTTTTACACGGCGCATCTAGGAGATTGCGACTTTTCGAACAACGTAAGTGCAAAAGAGAAAAAATGGAAAAGATGAGACGGAAAAAACTGGTCTTTGTCGCGTGGATAAAAATGTGGGTGTAACAATCTAACGTTTCTCTTGTCCTTATTTCTATTTTGCTTCATACGATTGCGTTGTGCGAGGAGTAGTTTGATGCAATGCACAGAATTACTTTTTTGCTTCTTTAAAGAGCACATAGTATGAGAACTGTCAAATTGGATTCATGAATTTGGTTTCAACGTATAGTAGAGCAATGCTTTAATCAGCGGACGACATAACAAAGTAAATTTTGAAGAAGGTGCATGCATCTAGATTTATTGTGTAATAGCAGACAATGTATTTTTCGAAAACTATTGAAATAACTTTTTCAAGAAAGTAAATAAAAAAGGCTGACTTCTGGCTCCGGCTTTGGCTTTCAAAAGAGTTTAGCACTTCATTGTAAGTATTGCTCAAGTAAATGGGGACAGATAGACCCGCTCTCATAGTAAACTATTTTAATATTTTGTCTCTATATGCATAAGAATCCGTTATTACGTTCTTTTAATGTCAAATACTGACCGTTTGGTTGTTGGATACAATTTAATGTAATATAGGACTGTTATTTTTGCTCCACACTGTAATGCAAATGTACCGCCGCGCCGCTCCGCGCCGGTTGTGTATTTGGCATTATTGTTTGCTTTTTTGAATATAAAATATTTGTATTTTATCGTTGCTGTCTATTTCTTTTGAAATAAAACCGAGATCATGCGCATTCACAAGAGAAGAAGAAGCCGTATTATATATTATGTGTCAATGCCGGATGATAAACATATGCATACATACGTACAATCGCACATTTTAATCTCATACATATATTTATATATCTACATAATGATAACTTCTAGCGATTTAGGAAGGCGCTTCGCTAATACTAAGAAAGGAATATGTACCAGGCCAGTGGCTTCTGCCTAGTTCTTAGTGCCAGCGTGATACAACATAATGTCGCTTGTCTGTTCATTAGTTTTAGCATTTCAAGTGGTTTTTAAGTAGGTTTTCTATATTTTTCAGCTTCTGTACTTGTGCTTGTGACTACATCAAAAATAGAACTTCAATCATTTTATTTTTTAAAAGTAGCCAAATGAGAATGGATACACATGCAGCACATGTCTATTTATTTTGTGTTTTTTTTTTTATGTTTTTTTTTTCATAATTTTGTTCGTCTTGCTGATGTTATGTAAAACGAACTTAAAATGAAATTATACCTATGAGTTGAGTATATTAATTTTTGTTAATGGGAATTAAATATGAAAGCAATACCTTTATATACAAAAAATTGAAGAAGAATGTCAATTAGACTTGAAGTAACGTTCTAAAAATATTTCGTATCTAATGACGTGATTTGTTGAATCACTACCTATAGTTTAGTTATTTAAACGAGCCTTTGGGATTTGAGAGAAACACGTAAGAGATTGAGTTGTCTTTCAAAATTGATTTATTCATGCGCAAGTTTATACATTTAACTTTTTTGTTGATATAAAAGATAATAAAGTGGCGCCCAATTAAAAATTCATTTCATAATATAGGAATATGAAAATGGATATTGTAGAAAGATCACTTGTATGTATGTATGTAAAAGCACTACTTTCTACAGGGAAGGAAGTTTTTCTCTATAGTTTCATTTAACTTTTACATTAAGTAGAAATTAAGATTTGATATTATATTTAATATTTAATTAATTTATTTTATTTAAAAAAAATGGTACTTTGTAAGCGAGATCGAACAAAAAAAAAAATTTAAAATAGAAACTACATTTTGGATATTGAGCATAGCACAACTTTTTAACGCCACTGGTGAGATTTCATTTAAATGCTACGAATTGTGTGAAAATAAATGTCAAACAAATCTTAAATCCCTGAGCCGAGTGATTGTGATACACAGCTGTGTTTTGTAAAAGTTAAAATCGGAAGCAACTAACTTTCACCATCTACTAAGCAAATAAAATTTATTAATTATGAAAGATTTATACTTTAGAGTAAAAGTGGAAAAATGTTCTTATAGTTTCCGCTACTTAACTAGTTAGGGAGTTAAGTGACAAAAACTGAAAAAGGATAATTTCTCAACTTTCTAATTTTAAACACATGGATCCTTTAAGAAAGGTTAATAAATTGCCTTTAAGAAATATTCTTATCATATTTTGTGTATGCACATTCCTCAAATTATTGGTTAAAAGGCGATTTTAGAAATGGCTGTTCAAGCTCACAACTTTCAGCCACAACAGATTTCTTGAATACTCACGGTAAATCCACCTAACAACTCTATTACTAAAATAAAAATAAAATAAAAATAAATAAAATAAAATGCACCACTGAATCGTGCGTACTTTAATTGGTCTTATGTAAAAGTAAATTTTAATTTTAAAATTATAAATATAAAAACATTGATTTTTAAAATACAAAAAGCTTGGGATGTAAATTTTAAGTATTAAATAATAACTGAGCCAAACTTATATAAGTAAAATTAGTACGATGTTAAAGCTGTTTTAGTAAGAAAGTAGTATTAAGTATTAAAGTTAAAATCATCGAATACCTATTTTATTTTTTTAGTATCGTGCTAACTCCATATGACTCTTTGACATTTACAAACTTCAAAAAGGTTTGTTTACTTAGTTTTTGCACGAGCCGTTATTGTGTTTGAGGCGTGTTTAGAAGCAATTTTTTAATAAAATTACTTTAGTACGATACTAGTTAGAAAATATTTAAAATTAAGAATGAGTTAGTAAAGTACATTAAATTTAGCAAATTGTTAATTAGTATCATACTAATACCTTAATAATAGGCTGTTTGAAATTATGCTTCAATCATTTTATGAAGTAAATTCAAATACTAAACTTTCACTCACTTTTCAAAAAAATATGTACAATATTTTCTCAAATTCAAAGGAGCTCCTGTCCAAAAATTTTGGTCAAAATCGTTACAGCCGTAATAACATTTTTTCTTAAAATTTTGTTCCTAAATTTTATTCTATTAAAGTCGTTAAATCCGTTTTGGAGATACAAAATATTTTACATAACGGCTGTATGGCAGGTACCGGTAGTTTTGGGACTAAAAAAATCACCGAAGAAACTTAAAAAACCGAAGAAAATCGCTTCATCGGTTTAGGCTGATGGTCGAAGTTCGGAAATATAGACGGACAGACGGATTTGCAGGACCCACTTTTTCGGGTTTTCTTCAAATGCAAAGCTTACTCAATAGTATGTACCTTTATCGCAAGTGAAAAACATCTACCCAATGCCTTATTGGTTAATGTTTTTCATTTGATTGATAAATCATTTGTTAGTCCCACAACTACAAGTAACTACACTGAACAATTTTCTTTTTCATAGTTGTTGTAGTTGAGTATGCGCTCCACTAGTGGGTTAACTTTGAATAACCATATTTTGTTTTTAAGGCCGACCTAAACGTGTTGAATAGTTATTATTTTACCGGAGAAAAACTCTTATAACTGCATTTTCTAGTCTCGTCCTAACATATGATCTCCACCAGCGATGCATCTAAGTAATGCATTCATTATCGCAAGTAATGGCCGCCACCACAAATCTATATACATAGTAGGGGTATTCATGTAAGCGCGGAAAACCCTCGTAAACCTCGTAAACCAGATAATTTTATCTCCGCAGAAACGAGCTGTCAAAATTTGTATGGGAAAAAGTTTCTGCAAATCGCATAAAATTATCTCACAAATTTGCTGCGGAAAGTGCAGAAATAAACCTCGTAAACTAAAGAAGTATGGATTCTGACTTTTAATTTGACATTTCACAAAATATTTCCCACATTTACGCAAGTATTTCTTAGGGGGTGTTGATGAAAGCATGCTGCGGAAAGTTATATCTTTCTACAAAGCGGAAAATTATCTCGTTACATGAATACCCTTAGTATCTACATATGTGATAGAAAGTATGTTTTCATCGCATTCAGCGCTTGCTTTATCGCAAAAAGAAATGTCATATTGTTTTGGCGTTTTCAATTTTCATTTTTTTTAGTCTTGCACGCGAAAAATTTTTGTTTGAGTTTAATGTCTTTCTTCCTAGTATGAAAAATCACCGATTGGAAATTGTCCCAAGAAGAAGTGATTAAATTCATTAATAATTATTTCCAGTTCGGAAGTCTGTTAAATCTGTGTCACTGGCATTCTTGCTTGAATTTATCGCCAATGGAGACAGCATGTGAAGATCAGCAGGTACTTTAAAAAAAAAGTATCACTACGTTTAAAGCTAGATTTATTTACATTTTCGTTATTCATTCGAAGTTCGTTCTTCGTGGAACAACGAACAACATTATTGAATTATTGTAGTTAGAAAGTCAGGAGCCAAACGTTAAAGCAATTTTGAAGATATGTAGATAAATTTTTGGTTTGGGATCAATTTTAATTAAAATATTAATCTGATTTATGAATGGCTTTTGTTCCTGATTCGCCATAAGCTTTTCTCAGTAAAGTCGCCACCTGGAAATTTGATTCTAGCTGCTGCCAGAGACGGGACCACCAGGCAACATTTAGATTTTTAAATTTCCCAATTGTTCTTTATTTTTAAAAAACTCAAGGGACAGTCTAACTACATGTAGCGAATAATTGGCAAAGATCTAGTTTAGATTGTGACTTTTCATTACGCCATGGCGACAATTTTGTGGGTGAAAGAGATAAGCAGCTCTTATCTCACCTTGTCGTACTAACTGTTTCACCAACATGTCATGCAACGTACGCCCAAAAAAGGACGAAGGTGACAGCATTGATCTAGACGTATGTATAATATATGGTTACCTAGGATTTAATAGATTCATGTCCTAAACAACGAAAATAACTTTGAATAGGTAGGTATATAGAGTTCTAAAAATCATGAATTTAAAACAATTAAAACCTTCTTTATAGTTGCTCAGCACAGAAAAGATAAAAAATTATAGCACTCAAGTATATGGCGAGGAAGAAAAATGTGTGTTTCCCCTCCTTTCTGTCACAGTAGATTTTATGCATTTATAAACGTCTAGCTGTCTATTGTGAATGCCAACTTTTCTCTACGCCTAATAGTCTTTTCTAAGACTATCTATACACGGGTAGATACTCCTTTACCCATCCCATATTCATGTTCATTCGAAGACACGGAATGTAAATCAAATTGCAAAGCCTATTGAACATGGCTGGTTTTTAGTCCTTGATAAGCACTTTATTTCCTTTTTTTCGTAGAATAATAAAGCATATAGATATGCCACAAGAGTTTACAGTCGACGTTCGATGACGACGACGACGACGGTATGCAGCCTTGCAAAGCAAAAGAAGAGCGGCAACATGCTAAAAGCTAAACACTCTTTTGAAAAAAGGAACAATGCATAGTGTGTACTGTGTAATAAATGATTGCATCTTCACATCAAGTGGAATACAATGCCGCTGCTGCTGTATGTAGGTAGATACATATAAAAATGCATACGTATAAATACATACATATGTATTGTTGATAAAATGCATAGTTTTGAATTACAATTACATAGTATTATTTTTTTGTATCTGAATAGATACTTTATAGATATACAAAAAGTGTCAAGCAGGTACAAGTGTACATACATAAAATATCTAATTTATATGGCCAAGATATGGGAAGTTATACTGAGTGACATTTAAATTCAAATGCACATGAGTTTAAAAAACGGTATGGCCAATTCAATTAGATAGACATCAACAGCAGATTGAGAGCTTGCAGACTTTATTTTACCACATATAAATAGCTATTGAATAGTTTCATGTTTTCTTCTCCAAATCTGAGAATTCGACAGAAAATTTGTGTTCATTGCTTTTTTTTACCAAAGTTCATTTTACAAAAGATCCGTTTCAGTTAGAATTTTCTAAAGCAAAGTTAGGAAACCCTCTCACCGAAACAATGCTCAGCAATTTTAGAGAATGTGCAGTCTTTTTATTTTTTTAACTTTAATATCTTAGAAGGGGCAGCTGAAAATATTTATTTTATGCCAACAGGTTATTTGTCATAAATTGCTTTCTTACATACGATTACAACAACACTATCCAAATAACTTTGGATAGGAATCTGAACGTGGCCTTTTTTTGTTATACCATGCATAAGGTCTGAGAATGGAATCTAGAAATCTAAAAGGGCTTAACATCTTAAACCTTCTGACTCGCCAGAAATTCTTCCATACTGCCGAGTAACAAATCAATACGCACATATGGAGTTGTTGATACGTAACAATTGTATTCATTTCATTTAATGCCATCCTTGTACGTTTTCTTCTAACTTCTTTTTACTTTCGATACACAAACATACTAGGTTTTGCAGAGCAATTTTTGCATTAAAAACATTTAAATTCGAGATTTTGGCCAAAATTGATATTTGAGAAGATGAAAAACAGTCGGTCTCTCAATTCCTAGATGTGCAATTTAGAACCACATTCTCAGTGTTCGTCATTCTCGTTGGATGCCCCAAAAATTAAACTAGAATCAGTTTTTATTTATTTTATGTTGGGCCTTTTTTATATAGAACCTGGTTGGAATATCAATCGCTGGTGTAAATGCTAAATAGAATCCTCAAGTTCGTTCATTATGATGGACTTTTCTTTTTCAGTATTCACACGTTTTTTCTATGAATTCAATCTGATCTTAGATTTGCTCTAACACATCAAGCTTACATGAAATTCCAACCTTAAAATGTAAAAGCAACGTTTTAACGGTGTGTTTGAGGTCATGTTACATAACGAAATATGTAATTTGTAATTAGTCTTATTAAATAAACATAATCGCAATAATAGTCAAAGTATTTTATTACTAATTTCATTCCCAGGTCCAATGAACTGCTAAGGGTCTAAGACCCAGTTAACATGTTAAAAATATCTCCAAAAGCATGTCTTATAGCTGCCAAAACTATGTGTTATAAATTTTAAAAGATAACTAGTTCCCTACTTTTCGATTATTACAGCCATTCAAGCGAAAAATCTACTCATCTCATATACACACTTAAATAGTATGTCCATATTCTCCATTGTCCTCGTAAGTAGGACAAGCTACATCCATCAATATATAGGCATGAACATTCACGTTTTAATAATGAAAGTTTTTGTGTAAAGTTCACAAAAAACCATCTCCCCACTTCAAAACTTTTAATGAGCGCAGTGAAAATGCAAAAAATATTTACAAACGCAACGGTTGCATAAGTAGAACAGGAACAGGACACAGAAGCACTGATTTAAGATGTTCTACCAACTTTACATATCTACATACTATGTAGTACATATTTAGATATTTATATTTGAGTGTTTATAATACATATACATATACATACATGTGTATTCACCGTTAAACCCTTTTAATTTGCGATGAAATACATAATGTAAATAGGTTCTATAAGGGCAAGTTATTCAGTCTTTTAAAATTCAAGTCGAAGTCCTCAAAAGTTGGCATCAACATTTTTCTGACTGTACGTATAAAAATAAGACTTCTTTGAATTTTTTTAAATCAGAAAGGATTGTCAGCAAGGAAATGGCTTCCTCACTTTTTAACTAAAATCTTGAAATCTGTCAACTTTAAGTAGTAAGAAAAAGCAAATCTGTACGATCATGTGACCAAGTGATGGATTTTAACATTATACCTGCGTATTCTTAATAAGAGCATCATTAAGTTGGCATGAAAATAATGATGACAAATTTTTAATTATGTTTTCAAGTTGTCGCTACTTACCTAGGAGCGCTTGAAATAAGCGTGATTTAAAAATTCGTATTACGCGCTCGATGGCAATACGTAAGGCTCGATCCTGGGGCTCAGATAATCTTGAGTGATAGTCTTCCAGCAGTTCAAGGGCACGGTGAGCTTCTGCAAAGACAAAAGGAAATAGTACATAAGGTTATAACATTTTTTTTAAGAGTAAAATTCAATCAGGATATTTATAATTGCGACACAGACTCTTTTATTTTTACTAATTGCCCAATTTTGAGAAAAATATTCAGTAGGAAATATTTGAATAACTTAACACGATTTACGTTATGAAAACTTTTCAGTTAAGTGTGTATTTCCCAAGTGTTTTTTAAGAAATTACCGAGGATACACATTTACTGTTTTCTCCATAATTGAATGTTTTTTATAATTTTTTTTGTCAACAAACTTTTTACAACATTTTATTGGTTCTTTTTTCCACTTTTGTAGATGGCTAGAGACAGTTTGACCTGTAAAATTTCAAACAATAGCTTGAAGCTGCTAATATTTCGTTCATGTCAGTGGTGCCAGATAAACTAAATAATTGTGTTACCAAAACCTTCTAATTCTGTTCGATTCTACAATTTCTAGCAAGGGGGCCATTTTACCTTGGTGGGCCATTTTAGGCCATCTTCCCCTACAAATGTTCTTGCAAGCCTTCTAACACATTTTTATACGTCAATATGAATCAAAATTTTGGGAAAATAACAACAAAAATACAAGTATGTATACTTTTTCCATCTATAAAATTATGCATAGAAATCTAATGCAATTATAACAAGAATAAGGTAAATTAATGTTTTTTGACCCTCTGACCATAGGTGTTGAAGCCAAAGCGAAATCAAGCTAAACGCGCTGACAACAAGATGCCGTTACTCCAGGCACGAATATGCGATGTTCTTATTTAGCTCTGACCAGAAGACAGAGCATTGCTTGAGCGATTACCAGCAGCGAATGATTCGAGGTGTTTGATTTAATTATGAAAAACACTTTAGCAGTCAACTATCGTATGAATTGAAATCTGTCCAATTAACGAAAATGTTCCACTCAGCCATTTACTAAGTCCCCTATTACACGATGTCTCACGAGACGAGGCTCACGTAAGTGCGAAAAAGAAAGCAGATATGAGGAAATGAGATGCAAAAAAATATTCCCGGTGAGTACCGGGCTGATTTTTAGTAGTCTCATTTTGACGTTTCTTTTTCTCAAATTCGTTTTATGTTGTGTTGTGCATTAAAAAATACGAACAACAGTCAAATTTGAGACATGAGTCTCATGAGACATGAGTCAACGTGTAATAGCTTTTGCCTCACGGGATACAAATTTAAAAGGAAAGTAAAAAATGAGACATGTCTCATGAGGCAACGTGTAATAGGGGACTAACCGGTGATATTATTCACAGATTTTTTGTACACCTTATTTACATTTTATTGCAGTCCAAAATAATCGAACAAGATATAGCGTCTTAGAAGGGTTCGTCAACATCTAACTAATGACCGCAACTGTCATGCCTTAGGCAATGAACTTTCGTACACACAGAACTTTCTATTGAATGGTAGAGGTACTTTCTGCACGATGAACTTAAGGCATAGAAGCGATGCAATACTCTTAGTTGTGAAGGACATTATTGACATGAATATACGAGTAGCTTCAAAATAAAGCCATAATCAATTTTATATCTCACACTGTTGTTGTTTTGTTTAAATTTCGATACTTATTGTTCTTATATGCTCTCTTTGGCATAAGTAACAGAAGTAACAACTTTGCCAAAATGTAGAGTTAACCCTCCTGATTGAAAATATCGAGGTCCAAAACGTTTTGCAGACAGTCTTCTGCCTGCCAGACGCAGTAAGAATAAGGTACTTCTTGCACGAAGAAAGCCGCCTTCAAAATTTCGATATTCGCAATCAGGGCACTTAGCTTTTCATTTTGAAGTTATGGCAAATTTGTTAGACTTTGGAAAGAACTGCATATCTGATGCACTCTTATCCACTATTGCTCCCACTAGAGAATACAAGACGCTCACATTTGTAAATAACTACTAAAGGCCTATCTAATTATGCTAATTATTTTTTGTTATCAATCACACCCAAAAATTGCTGTGGGCTCTTACAACCCGATTCTCCCCAAAGTCAGTGATGCCTCACAAGTCACAAGAAGAGGTGAAATTGATTTTGTCACTTTTTTGAATTCTGCCGCTCAGTCACAACTTGTGAGAGTCACAAAAACAATCGGAACTGTGATCTTCTTCAGAGGAGGTCACAACTCATAAATTTTTAAAGTTTCTTGGATTGACATTCAGTATATTTTGTAAGAAAATTTTCTAGGTTTGTGAATAATTGTGAGTACACAAAAATGGAAGTGGACTTTGTTCTAGTGAATATTATTGCTGATCTTTCCCACGAAAATGAAAAGTAACATTTTTATATAAACAAAATTTTTGAAGAAACTAATCGTATCAAGAAGTTTGCAGTGCCGACGGCTTTTTAAAACTTTGAGAGATACAATATACAAATGATCCATTCGCTCTCCAAAACAATACATTTAGTTATAAAGTAATTTCTTCGTTTTGAATAATCAGCTGTTCAAATAATGACACTTAAAAATCTCACCATGCTTGGTGAGTTTCGTTGTGAGTTTTCTTGTGACGATTAGGCTAGCCGCGCACTAGCAATTTTTAGTTGCGAAACTGTTTGGTTACTTATAGAAAACAGATGAACTGTTTGGTTGAATGTCCGTGAATTTGCAGATAATTATATGTTCAATAAAATGGTGAACACAAACTTTTTAGTTGCCCGAACCAAGCAGTTTCGCAACTAAAAATTGCTAGTGCGCGGCTAGCCTTAGAGGGAGAATACCAAAATGTTATCCAATTACAACAATCCTCACAAGGAATATTCACAAGAGCTTGTAACTTGTGACTCCTCACAAGGGGGAGAATCGGGCTGTTAGTCTATAATTAGACTGATCGAGGATCTTATTGTATTGTCATGATAATTGACCAACATCAAATATTTATAACTGGTCACTTTCCAATAGACTGAATCTTAAATCAGAAGAATCTCTTCCAATTCTTACATCCAAGAAGTGCTATGATATCAGTGAAATACCACCTATGTTTTTTTTTAAATAACAGACAAATTAAGATTCTTGATATTGTGACGAATCTTGGCTTAAAGAAAAATCAATCACTCTCCGGAGTTGACTAAACTGATTACTTCTAAGAAGAATGTTTGCGGGCTTGGTTATCTTCTAGCTTTATTCCTTATGCTTGTCATTCTTCTTAATTTTGACTATACCTATTCAACTACGGTATTGGAAACTTCTCACTCTCTCACGTCTGGTTTTGTTAAAAAAAAAACAAACAATTATTTCTTTTATTTTTTAATGTTAAAACATTAGTCCAGATATAACTCCTGTTCCAATATGGGCTTATAATAATTAAGTTTTGATCATTTCAAAAAATTCTGTTATTATCTTAAACGGAAAATCACAAACAGACACATTATGTAATTAAGACTTGATCGCCAATTATATATTGTCATTATTGGAAACATTTATATAATTTTTAAGTACATATATAATAGTAATAAAAATAAAAACACATAATGCATAAGGATATGTATGTACCTACTTTTGAGCCAAGGAATTTCGAAGCATATACACTGCACATACTTGTTTAAAATTGGCCAAGAATCGTTGCGATTCATCGGCGGCTCTAACCTCGTTATAGGCTTGTCATCCATTAGAACATCAATCACCTCATCCTCACTTATAACTAAATTATCACCAAAAACCGACGACCAATACGACCGTTCTTCAACCGTTTGAAAATTATCATCCGCTACAAGTTCTGTTTCCGATTTTCTTTCGCCTATGTAGGTTTCGATTTTGTCAATATTATCCTCAATTATTGAACATTCGATTACGTTTTCTTTATCCTCGCTATCTCTATCTTCTTCGTTTTCAGACTTTTCAAGGAGATTTTGATCAGAATCACTCGAATTTACATTACCACAACGTTGAATATCCTCTGTTTCGGAACTCTTTTCTTTTTCATCATCCCACGAATGAGAATGTTCTTGATCCTCTAAATCTTCTTTATCACTTGAATCAATTTCCTGATTTTTGTTAATATCACCGCTTTTGCCTAGAAGTTCTTCTTTTTCTTCTTCCATAACGGTTTCGTTAACTTTATTAGGTTTTTTAAAACACAGGTCTAATTTTTTTACGACCGCGATATAAGGCTACGAGTACATCCTTCCGATAAAAATTTTCGGCAATAATTTAACATTTCGATTTAATAGCACACGTCATTTAAGAAAGTAAAAAAGTGGTCGCACATCGACTTATGTATGTTGAACAAGTGAATGACGAAGACGAACACACGACTGCAGTATTTTTACAATCATAAAACCTCCATGCAGTTATGCTCATTAAAGAATGAAATACTTATGGTTACAGTCGGGTTCACAATTATTTAACAATACTTTTAATAGTAAACAATACAGTTTATAATACAAACTAAATGAAATGTCAAGTGTACATGTATACACGCGCTGTTGCTGTAATTCTGCTGGGTATATCAGATTGCGTTCAAATTTCTAAAGTAGACGCGTTCAATGAACAAGATAAGTGAAATTTCAAGCTTCAACTTATTGACTAGTAATCTTCAAATAAATGAAAAGTTCATTGACCCTACCCCAAAATTCACTCAAATTTATTAATTCATTGGAGTATGGGGGCATGTTATTAAAAAAATGAGGTCATATTAAGACAACTATTGCAATCCCTTTATAAAATCAGAAATTGCTAATCTACTATTTAGGGTGTCTCTAGGAAATTTAATAAATACGACTGATCATGATTGACTTTGATATTAAAAAGCGAAACATGAACAAAATTAAGGTTATGTACCTATTTTATTTTCATTCAAAGCATGTTTTAACAACATTTTTATTCATCTGATTAAGACTTGTCATCTGTCAAAAGAGTTTGAAACTCGCAAAGTTAAAAAAAATATGCCATTCCTTTTATTTTAAGGGGTTTACAAGAAATACGAGTTCCATTAAACAACAAAACAAGACAACGGGTAGTGTAAAACCTTCTGGAACGAAGTCATTTCTTAAAATTAAGGAATTGAATTGTGGAGGATTTAACATTCTCAAGATTGTTTCCTGGATTTATGAAGTATAGACATGCTACCGGAAAAAAGTCAAATCAAATATGAACGTTTGAGTCTGCAAAGCTTAACTGAATTCTATGAATGCTTAACTGAATGCTATGATAACAAATTATTATGGTGGTTGGAGTTTTGGAAAGAATTATTATGCTAGTCATAAGTTTGAATAATAATATTCCTTACAGAGGTCACGGCTCACGCTAGTTTCTTGTTCATTATACGCGACCTCACAATTATTACGAAACCTTTTAAAAAAGGTGATTATTTGTTGTAGCAGTGGGTGTTTTTTCTTTCTTAGTTTACCATGAAAAAGGCGAATTGCAAATTTTTTAATTGTTATTTTTAGTCTTGCAATCTGAACTTAATAACTGCGCATTTATTGCCTGCTGTCAATAGCGATTCCGTATACAAGAAACAACCCTGGACTAAGAGCACAGGACTCTTTTGTTTTAGTTTGAAATATATGTTTAATTTTTGTTTGTACGAGATAGTGGAGCTGAGATATTCGCAAATCACCAAAAAATGACACAAAATACATTTTTACCAATAACTTTGGTAAAAAAAGTTGTCATGTGGTGCAAATTTGGTTTTAAGCTTTTCTCATAAGCACCTATCGATTCATGAAAAAAAAAATAGACCATGCCTCTGCGCGCAAGGTCAGGCCCTTTTTCATGACGCTTTGACTGGACTATAAGCGCCCTTATAATGTTAAACACAGCACGAGCGATGGGAAAATTAGGGGGAGAGTGAAAGGAGTTGTCGATTAACATTTTTGTCTTGAATGTTTGCAAATTGAAATGGCACAAGAAAACTGTGCTGTGTAAAAATAGGCTCGAGGAACTGATGAGCATTTCTAGCGAAACGGGTATCACGGGTGAACTGATTTAGGAGAGTTATGCAACTGGCTACTTCGAGTGAGCATTGCTTGTAAGAGAAGCGATAAAACAAGGTAGTACATGAAACATTCCGACGATGTTCCAAGAGATGGGAATGAATCTACGATAGCTGTTTCTTATCAGTTTTAACGGTCTGTTCTGAATTCTATGCAATAAGTGGAGAGAAGTTTGTGCTACACCTGCCCAAAGATGTGAGTTATACTCGAGTTTTGGACGCATAAACGCCTTATAATCAGAGGGGTGAAAAATTTCTTACATCGATATAGAAATCCTAAGCATTTAGCACCATTTTTGGCAGTCTGGAAAATGTGGCCATTACCGTTTTAATTCCACTTCCGAAGGAGATGAACGTAAATTTGCCTCTAAGTTAAAGATTATTATTTCGTACGAGATTTTAAATTTTAATTCGTGAAACCAAAGACTTGATCGATGGATCGATTCTAGATTATACTGTTCCGAAATTTCCTTGGAATTCCTTGAATAAGTTTTTGACCGCGCTTAACACCTGAAGACGGCTTTGTGCCCCTGCAGTACATGAAATCGCTCTGTAGTTGGCAAAGTCGCCTCTGTAGTTGGCAAAATCTATTAATATTAGAAATCCAGATCCTATAATCCAGAATGCAGCTGATTTCACTGGATATATCGACTTAACAAAGGTTTGAAACGATACCTTTAACTCACTGAGAATAAGTCAAGCTTATTGAGTTGTGTTTGTTTCAGCTTTATTCAAACAATATTTTTTTTTAAAATAATTAATTCGACTTGAACACTTTATTTTTATCGACTGTATTTTCTACTTAGCATAATGCTTTGCTTTCCACATGAAAAAATTGCAATTTTCCACAAATGTATACCCTAATTTTTCTAGAATGACAGAGTCTACAATATGCATTCCTCAAGTGCAACATTTTCTTTATTATGCTATAAGGAAATTCTGATATGCTTAATTCTTTGTTGTTGGCCCAGTTTGTGTAATTATATTTTTGTTAGTGCCACGCATTTAAAATTTTTCTTTTAAACTTGGACCAGAGTAATTACTCTTATAAATATTAAAACAAACACAACAATTTCCCAACCTTTTTTGTTGGGGGCGTTTTATATGCTAACCTTTGCAAAATAATAATTGGATTAAAAATTGACGATTATTTTTGATACTCTTTCTTTCAAGTCTGACGAATTGTTTATTCTAT
This sequence comes from Chrysotoxum bicinctum, assembly GCA_911387755.1. Classification (NCBI taxonomy): domain Eukaryota; kingdom Metazoa; phylum Arthropoda; class Insecta; order Diptera; family Syrphidae; genus Chrysotoxum; species Chrysotoxum bicinctum. Next base: position 3,250,952 of record OU426989.1, read on the forward strand.
TTTTGTTTAACTGAAAGGGCAGCAACATGTGCCTTCTTTTAAACAATGTGAGGTACTTACGAATAAGAATCTTAAAGTCAACAGACATGGGACAGGCAATCAATTAGGACGCATTAGGTTAATTGGGAGTTTCTTTTTTTTTTACGAAAATATATTGTCTTTTCCTTGTTTTATTGGCTGATTAAAATGTAAAATATTGGGATAAGCATGCAAAAGTGTCGATATTTTTGTATGCAAGAGTTGACGGGTGGTTTCTTAATTGACATTAGATCGAAGCTGAGAAGGTGGTTTGCAATGAGGGTATTAATGAGCATTAGCATGGGAATTAGAAGCAGAGTGAATATATATATTAGAAGAGATGGGTCATTAAACAAAACAGTTTAATTTAAAACCAATTGCGATTCCTTTTTATTTTTACATTTTAAAAACCTCTAAATTCTATGGATTTATTTATACTAAATGAAACGAATCGAAATAATGCCTTTATACCTTTAATTAGTGAAAGAATACATTTTTTGATCTGCATTAAAAAAGAGGGTGTTATAAAAAAGGGTTTTTCATTTGGAAGGGGTACATTTTGGCGGCCTATGGCGACCATGTTCTTTTGGTGGCATCTGTCAAACTAGCGGTTTAATGTTCAGTTACTAATGCCAAATCACTATTGCACCATTATTACACGACTGAACGGTACGGTGAACGTACGGTGTTCCTTTTTTTTATATTATACGCGCACTCAAGGGGTTATGAATATCTACTAATATGAAAATTAGGATAGGATTTGAAAGGAAATACCGATGCATATTGGTTTTGAATGTCTGCACATTAAAATGAGTGGGGAAATACTGAGCCAGATAAAGCATTCCACATTCGTGTAGTGCGACTAAAAAAGAATCTCTGTATTTGATAGTACGTCCGAAGTTGGGCTCAAGGGTAAACTGATGGGCAATTCTAGAAGTACGGGTATTACGGTTGAATTGTTTAAGGGGAGGAATGCAACTGGCTATTTCACTAGAGCACTGTTTATAAAAATAGCGGTAAAATAATGATATACATGAAACATTGCGGCGCGGCGGTGCTCGAGAGATACAAATGCTTCCGTTAGACAACGGTCGCCTATCATTTTTATAGCTCTCTTTTGAATTCTGTCCGAGAGACTCAAGTGGATTTTTGGAGCACCTGCCCATAGATATGGGAATTGTACTCCTGCTTCGGAAGAATAAAGGCTTTATATATAACAACCAGATCAGAAGAAGAAGAAGAAGAAGAACAAGACTGACTATACTCTGTTCAATTTATATTTGCAGTACAGGCCTTATGGGAGAGCTTTTTCAGAAACACTGGTGCCTGCTGCTGTTTGCACGGCACCTTAACTTAAGAAATTGCCACTGAAATAAGAAAGAGAATCACTGAGTTACATTAAAATTGTTTGTGTAATCTTCTTTGAGCTCACGTACAACCCACCATGACCTATCTGCTCCATTGGTGAAAGGAGACTGAGTGATCGCCAATTTGCAACCAACCCTTATTGCGTTTATTAAAAAAAAAAAAAACACTGAATCAGAGTTACCATTGTCGAGTTGATAGAAATTCATATGGCATTTTCTTTGGTTTGTGCTACGTAACTTTCAGGATGTAAGCTTTTTCGAGCTTTTGGTAGCAAATATTTTTCTGAGATTTTCGGCAATTTTTAGTGCTACTACGGCAATCCTGGTAAGAGCTTTAAATTAAAGATAGCTTATTGAAATCCATAATGGTCAGACTGAAAGGCAA